>JAPDPK010000088.1:45000-1531731 GCA_031772115.1 Heritiera littoralis | reverse complement strand
AAGGACTGATTCGACTGACAATAAGTGAGGAACTGCAAGTAATGCCATCATCAACTCAAGTAAGCCTTGCTTTATTTTCTAAGCTTGGGGTCAAGGACACAAGCACTATCGAAGAGAGGACTTTTTCCATGGGAGAACTCGAGGTAACTACCAACTAATTGATCTGTGTGTTCTATACTTGGTCCAAAAATTGATAATCTGGTGTCTTCTCTCAGGCTTTAAAATTGCTCAAGTGCTTGCTAGTATCAAGGAAACCTCTGACGGAAGCTTTGTTGGAACAAGATAACCCTGTGCTTTCGCCAAACAATGTGGAAGATGTTGGATCTCGTCTCAAGATTGTTGGAATTCCTCTCAAAGTTGTAGGTGCTAGAAGCTGAAACAAAAATAAGAAATTGTTAGTACTCAAAATAATATGAGAAAATATAAATTAAAATTAATTTATTGATCACGAAGAGTTGGATTGAGGCACGGATATCTCGCTCTCTTTAAGACGATTCACGCCTCTGGGGGAATTATATCATCGGTGCAGCAGGTACTTTGAGCATGTCGCTTCCAGGATACAACAGCCCAACCTATCTTCGTTGGACACTCTACAGTTCTGCACTAACATGTAGAGTAAAAAGCTCTAAAATCAAACACCCTTCTCTTGTCCAAGAGCATATTGAGTTGATGTAGAGAATAAGTTGTGAATAGATTGGTGTTGTACTTTGTTTGAGGTTTAGGACCTCTATTTATAGCCTCACACACTTGTAACTCATAATAATGATGATTTTAAAATCATTTGTAACTTATACACCATAATTATAAAACATTTAATTAGAATATAACTGACTATTAAAACAATATTAACTATTAGTAACAGAAACTTATAATTTCAACATTAATTATTATATTTATTTTATTATTTAAAATTACAGTTACAAAAATTCTCTCTCTATTTTAATAATAAAATAATATTTCAAATATTTTTATTAACTTGGACAGAGATGAATTATTATGCATAATAAAGGTGTGCGACCGCATTGAACCTTTACTTAGTGTAATAGCAAATCTTGATCCTAAGCCAATAGTGTGCCATACGCATTGAACTTTGGCTGTACAAGGGAGACAAGAGTTTGCAGTACACACATAATAATTCAGGTGTTTACGAGCTTCTTTTTAAGCTAGCACATTACGGCCTTGTGCTTGATCCCAGACTTAGTGAGTAATCTAGAAACTTGCCCAACCAAGCTTCATAGGAGCGGCCCCACTCCAATACTCACATAGGTGAAATCTATCAAGAGTGTTCCTGTAACTGCTACACTCCACTCATAATGAGCTGTAAATTTCCATTAAGATTCTTAAAGAATCAACCCTCCAACGTTACAGGATAGATACACTACACCATAGGAATGAACAAATGAGCTTTAAAGCTTCTTAGTGTGTATCTTTTAGCGACCTCTCTATGATTTGTTCTTCCTATTGAACCTAACTCTCAGGATCTCTGATCATTAGGTTGGGTATCCTCATAGGAGATTCCAGATTATTTGGGTAAAAAGTCTCATCCCCCTCGATGTATACCAGATCTTTTCTTGAGCAAAGGCCTTTATAATTCACACTTATAATCCCATTATTCATATAGGATCTCACCATAGGGTATTTCCCTTTAACAGATCTGGATTTACCATTATAATAATGGTTATGCATTATACTAATTATAGCAGTGCTATCACAAATATATCTCATGATCTAATTTTAAGAACTGTCAAGCAATCACACAGATGATGTATCTGATTTTCTTGCCATAACTATATTTATATAGTAGGGCTTGTAGCATTTTCATACTCCATCATAACGAAAATATCATACTACTAGGAATCACAAATTTTTGTGACCAGTAGCCTAATTTTATCCAACACCAAAATTCATACTACTAGGAATCACAATTTTTTATGTGACCAGTAGTCTAATGACATCTAACATAAAAATGATACTACTAGGAATCACAAATTCGCTTGTGATCAGTAGTCTAATTTATCCACAATATGTAAATTACTTTTTCAATTCTCCATCTCTTCCTTAGCTGAAGCTAAGATAATTAGCTTAACCTTCATCGTGGATAGAACATGTGAAGTTGATTGTTCACTTATCACTTAGGTAATAGCCAACCATTTCAGTTAAAGGATTGCAAACATGCAATAGATAAGTGTATAACTTTATTTGTAGACCAAAAGTATATTCCACCACAAGAAACAAAATATAATCTCAACTTGTTGTCAATAAACATAAAAATAGTTTCATAATTCAACAGGAATTTAATTTGAACTGAAGAGCATCTCCATTACTAGAAAATAAAAATAATAATGAGAGAGGCTCACAATTTTTTTTTTCATTACAATATACAAGTAAAAACTATGATATTGTGTAACTCCAAATGCCTCTCTTCATAGCCACAAAAGTTTTCATCCTCATACACTACCATTATTTATAGGCATAAGATTTCGAAGCAAACGGTTCGCCTTTTTTAAAGGTCTTATGAGTATAAATATTTGTAACTTAATAATTAAGAATTTATAACTTAGTAACCAGCCTTCAAATGTAACAACAATGTAATGTTTTCATACCATAGTAATTGCATGGAAAACCATATTCAAAAGCTAATAAAACGTTATTCCTTTATTCAGCAGTTTCTATAATATTGTTTTATAACGTTAAGTTCTTATATATTCTCATTAATAACTTAGCATTAAATATTTTATTTTATTATTAAGTTACAACAATTTGTAACTCATGCTCAATAATAATATTTTTTCATTTTGTAGATCAAGAGTTACAAATATTAATGTTATCAACTAATAAACACCTATTTAATAACTAATCACTACATCTAAATATCCATTATGAATTTGACAGAAAATACTCCATATTTTGCTTTGTCATAAAAAGCATAACCGACGGCAACACATTGTTAAGACAATAATAACACATTGTTAAGACAATAATGTTGTAGACAAAATTAAATTTGATTATAGTAAACGGCTTAGGTTGTTATAATTCCAGTGTTTTTCAAAGCCATGAACGACTAAATATAGCAAATAAAATCTGACTATAACGATATAATAATACAAAATATAACTTGAACTTTGAAGCATGTCCAACAAATAAGCCTTATATTCTTCAACTAAACTA
Source organism: Heritiera littoralis (assembly GCA_031772115.1). Lineage (NCBI taxonomy): Eukaryota > Viridiplantae > Streptophyta > Magnoliopsida > Malvales > Malvaceae > Heritiera > Heritiera littoralis. The sequence continues at coordinate 1,528,563 of JAPDPK010000088.1, read as the reverse complement.
TGAAGTCTAAAACATGATAACGTACCTTCAGTGTTTAATTTTTATTTCAAGATTTGTCTTCTCTTAGCAACAAATCATTAGATAAACAATATGATCTCAAAAAAAATAATTTCCTTTGGCTTCACTACTTTGCTGCAACAGCATATTAGTATGGTAAAATTAAGCAAATATTGCGTGAATAAATAATCAAAATTTTCTATCACATAAATATAATTTCCAAACCTTATTTTCTTGAGATGAAATTATTTTTGAAAAATTACTGAATCGTCTTAAAATTGTTGGATCTCGTCTCAAGATTGTTGGAATTCCTCTCAAAGTTGTAGGTGCTAGAAACTAAAACAAAAATAAGAAATTGTTAGTACTCAAAATAATATGAGAAAATATAAATTAAAATTAAATTATTGATCACGAAGAGTTGGATTGAGGCACGAATATCTCACTCTCTTCAGTAGCCTTAAAAGGTTTCATCCTCATACATTACCATTATTTATAGGCATAAGATTTCGAAGCAAATGGTTCGCCTTTTTTAAAGGTCTTATGAGTATAAATATTTGTAACTTAATAATTAAGAATTTATAACTTAGTAACCAGCCTTCAAATGTAACAACAATGTAATGTTTTCATACCATAGTAATTGCATGGAAAACCATATTCAAAAGCTAATAAAACGTTATTCCTTTATTCAGCAGTTTCTATAATATTGTTTTATAACGCTAAGTTCTTATATATTCTCATTAATAACTTAGCGTTAAATATTTTATTTTATTATTAAGTTACAAAAGAAGATGTTGAACGAGTAAGATTCAGAAAAGTTAAAATAGAGGAGGCGGCATCAAATGAGGGTGGGAAGATCTCTGTCAAACTCATGGTCAACAAATCCAAGAACATCGTTTGCTATGCTGAAGCAAATGAAAAGTTTGTTGATTTGCTCTTCAGTTTCCTCACATTTCCACTTGGGTTTATAGTAAAAGAAATGGAGGAAAGCAGCTCCAAAGCATGCATAAGTCACCTATATAACAGCATTCGGGATCTTGATGCTTGTCAATGTTTAGTGTCTAAGGAAAATACGGCAATGCTACTCAATCCGAAGCTTGCTCCTGGATTCAGCTACGAGATGCAACCATTAAACATTAAGGAATACAATCATCAACCATACTACTACTACATGGGGTCAGATTGGTGTCCGTATATGACTTATGAGGAAGCACTTATCCCTTCTGGTGCAATGATCGCGCCTTCAGTTTTAACAGTCATGGATCCAAAGTCTCATGACAATGATAATTCAAGTGGTAGAGGATTCTTAAAAGGACCAGCAATGTTCACCATAACGGACGATCTTACCATAACCCATTGTCCTTAGTCACATGTCTATCTGCTGTAAGAGCATTGAAGGTACCATTTAGCGACATAGAAGAGCAGATTGTGTATGTTGGTAAAGAGGAGGTATGTTTAACATGTCAAGTAAGTTCAGTAATTGCTGATTTATTGTTATCCTGAGTCCTGACTTTTTTTCTTTTTCCCCGTTGCAGGCTTCACGTCTACTGATGGCCTCTTTGGTCTCTGAATCTGTTCTAACCAATACCTTTCTTTCTAGTTAAAGAGTCAAAGGCAAGGAATAAGGATCTTAGTAAAGGGAGTTCTGTTTCATTCTGGAGTCATCAAGGATATCGTCATGTTATGCTATATTTAATTGTGATTGTAATGCATATAGCTTTATGTAGTCTATAGGTGTGTAGAATGCATATTGATATTAGAATAACAAGCAATTTGACTTTGTTTTGAGCCACTATCACCTATTGTAACATCAATAGTATTCAAAAAAATCATTAGTTTCCCTAGGGAAACAAAAAAGTATAAAAGAAAAAATGGTCCCCATAATCCCAAAAGAACAAATGAACAATATAGGCAGCCATTCAAGAATATGAACTAAGGGGGCTGCGGGTGCTTTCCATGCTTGAGGGTTAAGAGGAAAGGCTAGTAAATGTGGTCTTTTTTCCTTATTCATCAGATCAGTGGCAAGACTACGTTGTGAAACCTTGAGTCCTTTGATGTCTTTGGGGAGAAGTGAAGAGCCTTAACTATGACGAAATTTTGAGCAAGATTAGTCTTAAACTATTAAAACAGATGAAGACAAATGTGATTTACATAAAAAAAAATCTTTTGACGTCGATGTCATTATCTCATTCTGCCATTGAAAGAAATTCCATTAGCCATGGTACTTCAAGGAGTATAAATTCAACCACGTAAGAGAGATTCATGAAGGTTATGGGAAGAAGCAGCAATTTTCACTTACAATGTGTCTGTGCATAGGTACTAACATGAGAAACTATCTCCTAGAATTCTCGAAGGACTCAAACCTGAAAGTTTTGGTGTCAAATTCCGATCCAGAAATATGTAGCTAGCTTTAATATCTGTGTGCACGATGTATGGCTCAACTACCTCGTGAATAGGCAAGCCCTCGTGATTGAAGGCATTGATATTTGATAAGACAAAGGTTGGAGAAGGCAAAGCAGAGCCCCTGCAGAGGAGAGAAAGAGTGTGTGAGACATCAAAGCAGATATGGTAATGCTAAATAGGTGTATAGTCGACACAAATTACTTGTTAATTAATTGAATTTGAGTCCATGATTTTTTTTTGTTGGATTCATTTATTTTTGAGTAAAGTTCGAGCTCGAGCTACTCGAATAATAAGTCGAATCATGTTTACGTATTTTAATACCTGACTTAAGCAGCTTGCAAATCTAATTGAATTCTTTTTAATATATATATTTTTATATCTTATTATTAGTTTGCCATTTTATCTTCACATTCAATATATTATTGAAACATAACAAACATAATCTATTGAGTCGACTTCGAACTTATTGAGTTGAGCTTAAGTAAGTAATATTTTTATTGAAAAAAGCTTGAACTTTAAAAATTAAGCTCAATCAAGCTCGAAATCTCAAGTTTTTGAGCCGAGCTCGAGCCAAAACCTGATACTAAATTGTTTCAACTTGGTTTTATTACACTCTTAATTCTAAACACAACACAATAACATTACCTATTACACTCAAATAAGATTACAAAATTAACATGGCTAAATTTTAGCAAAATTGTATATAAATATAAAAAAGTTAAAAAAAAGCTTTTGTAAGCCCACAAATAAAATTACAAAAAAGACATGAGCTAAATTTTAGTAAAAAATGTAAGAGTAATATATATTTCCCAAGAAAAATATCCCTTACTTTTTAAATTAATTTTAATTTATTTTCTTTATTTAATTTAAAATTATTATTGAATATTAATTATAACTTAATTTAAAAATTATCATGTTGCTTGGAGCATTAAGTTGTGATAAAAACGACTGAACAGTAACATTACTTATGCTTGATAACTAATTTTCTATCGGTCAGCCAAGCTCCATTTGTTTTTTTTTTGGCTTTGAAGAAGACCAAGACTCAAGTCAATTACTTAGCTGTGACTCTAGGCTTGCTTCTCCATGAACAATTTTTCATCAATATATGGATCATATTTTGCAAAGCAAAAGCATGCACTTTTTCTACCTTTACTGCTCTCCATTTCCACTGAACTTGTGCTTTAACCCCCCTCTCCTACCAGATTCTTCATAAACTCAGTCTGAGTCTTCCTATTTCTTTGCTTGTTTCCAGGCAATCCCAGGCTGCTCTTTCGGATCAGAAGCTTTCTCTCCTGCTAATATAGTTTCACATAAAGAGGGGAATCTAACGGATTTAATTATTGGGAATGAAATGCAGCCAAACCAAAAAGCTCTGTGCTGTCAGGGCAATTCAGCAGATATGGATTTTTCCTGAACAGAATCTATCCAGAAGTTTCTATGAAGAGAATTAGACCAGCCACCAATGAGATCTTGTGGACCGGAAGCAGAGATTCAGCCCAATTGGTAAATGAGGAAGACTTTATCCAAGAGTCTTGGGCCAGAAAAAATAGTCCTCAAGTTGGGGAAGAATGCTGTGTTCAAAAAGCTCAGGCAACAAATTCTGCTGATATCTAAGCCATTATACCTTATCAAAGTAGGGCCCAATCCGTTAAAAACCCATGGATAGCGAAGGAGCCCAGCACCGAAGCAACCTTCCCCTTAGACAAAGATCAAATATCAGAGTCTGATCTAGATTCTTTGTCAGAATCTAAGTTGTCTACGGTCACTGACACGATCATTACACAACTTTGGGGAAATAATGGAATCAACTATGCATTCAAAGAAGCATGAGGATCAGCAGGTGGTCTCATCAGTATGTGGTCTAGACGGTGACTTTAAACTACTCCCAAAAGTCATCGAAGACATTCATCTGGATAAAGGGTCAACTTTTCAGTCCAAACAAAATAGTTAACTTGGTCAATGTTTAGGCATCTAATGCTGTCAGGGAAAGGAAATTGTTCTGGGAGGGGCTCTCTGCTTTAAAGGACAATGATAGAGAACTTTGGTGTTCAGCGGGCAATTTTAATGTTGTCCTAAATGATGATGGAAGGTATGGATTTTCTGACTCACAAAGATCTAATCAGGATTTTAATCAGAATTTCTGACCCATTATTCATTCGTTCAGGAAAAGCTTTCTCTTTGGAAGAGCAAATTACTTTCAAAAGTAGGGAAGAATAAATCTGATCAAGTCTACTCTTTCAAACCTTCCATTTATTAAATGTCTCTCTTTCAAATACCAAAGAAGGTGGTGTGAAAATTGGAAATCATCCAAAGACAATTTTTGTCGGGTGATTCAGATCAAAAGAGAAATATGATAACGGTGGATTGGAGAACTTTATGAAGAAGCAAAAAGAATGGAGGGTTGGGAATTATTGACTTCTCAATATGTAATCAAGCCGTTCTTTTAAAGTGGCCCTGGCAATTTGGAAACGAAGAAAATGCGGTGTGGAAACTTGTTATTTGTGACAAATACCAGCTCTCTGCCTCTAAATTGTGGCCTTCTCCCTGTGGTTCAAGAACTCTCTCTTATGTATGGAAATGTATTCAACAAAATTGGGAAAAAGGAGAAAATACTAACTTTATAAAAATAGTTTCTTGTTTTGTGCAGGTAATGGCTCAAAAATCAGCTTCTGGAATGATAAATGGCTACAGGACCTGATTCATAAAGACTCCTTCCGCACAATTTATGCTGTTGCTGTCAACAAGGATGGGTTAATACAGGACTTTGGCAAATGGTCGAACTCTAATTGGAAATGGGTTATTGAACAAAGAAGACAACTCTTCAATTGGGAAATGGACGTATGGAACAACTTCATCAATCTCCTCAACAGTGGGGTCATTTCTTCATTGACGACTGATAGACTTATTTGGCGACACTCTACTAGTGGTGGATTCAAAGCGAAGTCTTTCAGAATGCAAATTGAAGATTCAGCATAGAATAATTTTCACATTGAAGGTCTTGTTTGGAAAGGTATTGCGCACCCCCCCCCTCCCCCCAAAAAAAAAAAGTCGAATTGTTCTGTTGGAATGCATTGAGAGGCTCCCTTCCTGTCATTGATGTTCTTCAAAATCGAGGATGTCTTCAAAACCAGGAAATTAGTTGTGCTTTCTGCAATGAAAAAGAAACAATCAATCACCTACTTCTTCTTTGTAATACCACATGGAAAATTTGGTGCCATTGCATCCATTGGTGGAATATCCTATGGGTGCAGCCAAAGGATCTGAGAACTCTTTTTCAAAGTTGGATGATGCAAGAACAAACCAGAGGATCATAAGGAACACTCTCTTCTTGGATCTACAGAAATGTGGTAATCTTCAATCATAAGGAAATACACTGGGATCAAATTTGCACTTTGATCAAAATCAAATTAAGCTGGTGGCTCAAGGCAAAATTCCCAGATTTTGACTCTTTCTCTTTCAACCTGCAACCACAACTTGGTTCGCTGCCAAAGAAGCAAAAAACCACTAGAATAACTATTCTTTGGACCCCACCACTTCAAGGATCATAGAAAATTAATACTGATGGTTCATCTATAGGGAAGCCAGGCCCGACAGGCGTTGGTGGGCTGATCCGCGAGCACAAAGGAAATGTTCTCGTGGTCTTCTCAAAAAACATCGGTCTTGCCGACACTAATCTGGCAGAGCTCCTTGCTAATTGTCGAAGTATTGTCAATTATCGTCAATGAACAAATCCAACGGTTATCAGACATAATTTTAGAAAGTGACTGCAAGACTGTGATTTCTTAGCTTAACAAAACTTCTGAATGGCCATGGAAATATAGCAACCTGCTTAATAGATTGAGCAATCTCATCCTCTATTTAGGTAATATTAGCTTCGTTCACACATTTAGGGAGGCAAATTTCTTTACCGATTTTCTGGCCAAGGCTGGAGTCCATCGAAACCTGGACTTTATGGCTTGGTTGTAACTTTTTCTTCTTCCATTAATAAATTTCACTTTTCAAAAAAAGAAAGATTCTTCAGTTATTGCTGATTTACAATAATCCTGACCCTGACTTTTATTTCTTTTTCCTCATTGCAGGCTACTCGTCTATTGGTGGCCTCTTTCATCTCCTAGTCGCTCTATCCAATACCTACCTTTCTGGTTAAAGAGTCAAAGGCTAGGATTAAGGATCTGACTAAAGAGAGTTTCTGTTTCATTCTGGTGTCATCAAAGGATATTGTCATGTTGGATATACTTGCTATCAGATCTGATTGTAATACAGAGAGCTATATATAATCTTGTTTCTGAAATTAAAATCCACAATTTCACCATTACCATGGAAACTGAGAAATCAATTATACAAGACAAAAGCTAGATACTATATATCATACAGCAGCCCAGGCTCCAGTTGAAAGCCTAACAAAGACAAGCATTAATAGGAAAATTAAATTACAACTAGTTGCACCATCTTGTTGACTGCAGTCATTTAGCAGCCATGCTGGTTTTATTTGAGACAAGACAGTGAACTCTTTAAGTAGACAAGTTAAGCATGCTTTCGTTTTTCTGAAACTTTCATGCAAAACCCATTTGTAAATTTCAGAATTGGTGTACGGGCCACGTCCCCTCCCCCGATCTTTGTCAACCTATTTTAAAAAATCATTAAAAAAAGATACATATATGTAAGATACAGTTAATTATAAATTATAATATATAAATAATTAATTAAAAATTAAAATAATAATTAAATTAAAATATAAACCTGAATTTGGTGACCCAGATATGTAAAAAAAGGGCCATTATAACGTTGCTGAACTCTGCTCCTGCACATGACCTATTCCCTCCTCCAAATGCTACGAAGTTCTTAGCTGTTGTAGTCCCTTCAACGTTCTTTATAAATTTAAACATTAATTAACAAAAAAAAAAAGAGAAATCACTAATACAAATATTTTCATAACAATTATTACAACATTAAAACTTGCAAGTCAAATCAACTGCATGCTTTTCAGCGATTTGTGTTTTTTAAACCAGTAAAGTTTTTCACTACCAATATATTAGCTGTTAGGATGTAAGTGATTACATCTTATAAATTATAATGTAAAATCCAAAAATTAACCTAAATTAACTCGAATTTATCTTTACCACCTCTAATAAATTTTCAGTTTTAGAGAATACGAGAGTAAAAGCTCAAACTTCTTCGCATTATAAGTGAGAACATCGTGACCATATTAAGCATGTATTTAGGTGTGTGTACCTTCAATCTTGAATGGTTGAAAGTAAGAGGTCTTCGTATTTATTAGGATCAAGGTGAACTGTAGGAACAACAAGAAGAATCCAACCTTTGGGTATAGTATAGCCTGCAAAGAACACAGTCAACACGATTCATAATGTTGTATTATTGTCTGTAATTTTGTAATTTAACAAGTACTAAATAGAGAGATATTAGTGTTACCATCAACGTGAATGTCGGTCTTAACTTTTCTCAAATTCCCGGGGGGGGTAATAATTCCTTTTTTTTTTTTGCTAAGCCAAATAATTTTATTGATTAACCAAAGGATAACAACCCAATCGAAAAACCATACACCAACCCAATCGAAAAACCATACAACAGACCCAACCACCATACAAGCTATCACCACTCCCTAATGAATAATCACAACACCTTTCAACCTCAGACAAAACAAGAAAGTTGCCAAAGGATAAAAACAAAAACCAAGCATATATCCTTTCAAAATCTATCAACTAAGGATAAAAGAACTCTAAAACCCAACCTAAAACTAGCTGGCTTAACTAAATTGCCAAACAAAACAGAGAACCTCAAACTTTCCAGGTCTTCTTCAGCGTTGAAATCCTCATAGAAAATTTAGTTTCATTCAAACCTTAAATGAAACACTTGATAAGCAGGAGAGCCATACTCATCATTTTGAAAGTGATGAAGGTGAAAACCAAGATAGAAACCGTAGAGACAAAAGGACATAACACATCTGTAAAATAACATCAAAACAGAGGTCTCCAATTCAATCAAAAGATCTTTTGGATTTTCTCAAGTCACCGACATCACCAAAACAAGAATGGATCCAGAGCGGCAAAAACCACCAGCCAAATGCCCATTAGCACTGCATAAACAGATCCACAAATTAAAGACTTGTTCATAACAGTTGACACAAAATACCTCTAATTTCTGACCACCACGTAATTTCAATCCCCATAGAGCCTATCAAATTATCTTCTAAAATGTCAAGAGACCAACTCTTACTCACGGGCCGCCAACTCTTTCAACCTTTCAATAATATAATCATCATCACAAGTTGCTTTCAATCCCAACATTTTGCCAATGTTCCAAGTATCTTGTGCCTCCTTGGTTAGAATTCTGTCTCTGTTTTGAAAATCACCATCAGACAATGATGCATTAGCTACTATGTCTTCTTGATTCCCCTGAACTTGTATCGGTTCACCACTTTTGAGCTTTTTCAGTTTTTTCACCTTCCCCTTCTTAGCACGCATTTTGTCTTTTTGAGAAAGTTTCTTGAACAAATCTTCCTCAATATCCTCTAAAGACCTTATTTTACGATTTTTAAGCTTCGATACTGGAAATCTCTTCTGCCTCTTAGAATCCTCAGCCTCAGGCATTAAAACAGATAAAGGTTCTTGACTACACCCTTCAAAACTCAACCCATTATTTGAAACCAGAGGTTTAGGCCCAGTAAAGTTTGGACACAACATACTTTGCACACGCAACCCTTCTCCCCCTTTCTCTACTTCCACGTCATCTACAGTCGATATTAAGTTTACCCTTTGAATTGAATAGTCGTTGTCATTAACGCCATCAGTTCCTCTATTTTCGGTATCCCTGCAGACATCTTCAGAATGAGCCATTATGTTTTCTTCCTCAACAACTTCATTAACTGCTGGTCCATAAACAGCCGTTCCATTTTCAAAACCAACTTTTCCACTTTCCAATTCTGACAGTTGTGTTTGTGGGCTGTAAACATTTTCAAAGCCATCACATTTTTTGAGAATTGGAGCCTCAGTTCCCTCCGGTGACCGGACTGACTTAGTAGAGTTTGAACTCATCGGAGAAGACAAGGCAGAAGCCAATTCTTTATCGTTTTGTAGCTTCATATCTGATAACATAACGGGAAAGTTGCCCACAGACTCCTCTGTAATTGAGATGTTAAAAATCTCACCATTAGCTTTAAAATGAATAGAAGAAGGAATGATTGAGTCTGCTTTGACAGACACTAAAATTCTTGCAACATCAAATCTGAGCAGCCTGTGAGTACTGTCATCTGTAGTAACATAAGATCCCCACAATTTTCCTACAGACATGAAAAATTTCTCCGTCCATAAATGAAGAGGAACTCTTTCAAGCCTTAGCCAGACAAAACGATCACGAGCAACATCATGAATCTCCCACGGGCTGACTTTCTCAAACCAAATATGGAGCCAATCTTTGAAATTTTTTAAACATTCCTCCATATCTTCTGCTTCACTAAATGTTAACAGAACACAATTTCCACCCAAAGGCCTAACGCGACAATAGAAGCCTTCTCTGAAAAAACTACTCTGCAAAGATGCATGGTGAATGTAATTGTGTAGGAAATCAATGGCACTTCTATGAAGCCAATCAAAATCCACTTGATCAATTTCTACATCAAAACTGATTTTAGGATTTTGTGGTTCCATATTTGGGGTTCCATCATGACTAAAGTTCTTTGCACTCGGAGAGCCAACTACCGCATCTTTGAAAGAACGATTTTTCTTAGTCTGTTGACCCTCAAAGTACTTGAAGGCTTTCTCATTGCACTGTTGGTTCACAAAATGCCCATCAGAGGAGGAGGTTGAGAAGCGCCTTTGATTCCAACCCCATGAAGCTTTTTTAACTATGATAAAATACCCATCAATTTTTCTTCCATTACCTTGATTAATCGCCCGGAGAAGTTCCCATTCTTCTTTAAATCTTACAAAAGCATAAGTCAGATGATTATTACCATGACGTTTGAAGGAAATAAACACATCTCTTACTCTCCCATAAACATCAAAGGCTTCCCATAATGCACCTTTGGACACTCTTCTACTAAGATTACCAATGAAAGCTGTATGCAGAGAGGATCTCCAGTCATTCGGATGCGTGCAGTCCGCCATTCCTCTCAAGCTCTCATCGCATTATTTTAATCTCTAATCGAACTACTTTCTGGAAAAAGTTCTGGGGGTAATAATTCCTAATCAAAGCGATTCATTAATGACCTAATAACCAAAAACAAAATATAAAAGTGAAAATTAAGCAAACTTAAATAAGTCGAATATTAATATCTGTATTTTTTTTAAACCAAAAACTTAAAGAAAAAAAAAAGCTAGCAAAACTCACATAACGAGTAAAAGTCATAGTTTCGTATTTTTCCCACGAAAGTCGCGGATTGGTCCCTTCCCTTTTCCTAAGAATTTCCTCATGCTCATCCTAGTCAAATTTTAACCAAAGATCAAGATCGTTTTCCATATGAAAAAAGCATGAAATAAAACTTTGCCAATGTAAAATAAATCTTATATATGATTCTGATTAATATATAATATACTAACTGTTAATTGTTGCAAACTTGCAATGCTGATGGGTCGTCCAACAGATGCTTAATGGCTACAGTAATTGTGAGGGAAATCGTCTCAACGCTAGCAAGAAGCAGCCCAAATATAACGTAGGTGACGATTTTCTTTGTCAAAAATGCTTCTTTTCCCACGTCTTCCATTATTTGATCCAGAAAATCTCCTTTACCGGAGCCTAAACCTTGGTAACTTCTCTCTTCTACCAACTTACTTGTCAGCTTTAATGCTTTTTGTTGCATCTGTATCGTACGTACATAGATACCTATATATATATATATCATATGATTAATTATAAGGTTATTTGCAGGATTAATAGAGCTTAATAATTAATTTCTCAATCAAATGTCGACCTTTATGCATTTGTAGAAAGATGTCCCCGGGATGTACAAAGGAAACCTCATAAGTCCATCCAGGATGTTACACAAACCTTGAGCTAAATCCTCGCGTGATTTTTCTGGCTCATAGCTCATCAGAATCTTTGAGGTCAAGTCAAATGACATTTGCGTGCAAATGCCCAAAAACTATATTAATTAGAAAATTAAGAAAAAAATTACAATATTATAATTTAATCTTGGTATTAGCATTTACTATCTCTTTTCTGTGTAAGATGTATTTGATTGTTTTATTCACAGTGAAATACAAAGAAAAAGGACAATCAAACACTGGAGTACATCTTAAAAAGAATGACAATCATTAAGTTAAACTTTGATTTTTATGAGACAAGTTATATTAAGTTTGGTTCACATCCCTATAAATTTTTATCAAAAATTTAACTTGGATAAAATCATCCCAAGCTCCATGGACAAGTCTAGTGCTCTATACTTTAACCATCTTTATAAATTTTGTATACGTGTGTGTGAAGAAATATTCTGTTATGAAACTACAAGGTTATGCCAGAATTACTTACAACAGCAGTTTTGTTTATTGCATCAACCTCTGGCTGCTTGGTCCACTCATGCAATGAATGATTTGTGGCATTCTCAAAATGACAAATCAATTTATTTTTGAGAGGCTCATAGCCAAAGTAATTTAGAATTGTGCATCGCAAATACTTGTGTACATAGCCAATTGCATTGTCATCGTTTTGGTGAACTAGCTTATCGAAAAAATCGATGTAATACATGTCAACAAGTTTTTCTTCTTGTTGCAACACGAAATAGTTGAAATCAGGATCCAATGACATTACGATTTGTCGACCTGCTAAACTTGTCTTGAAAATGAACCATACCTGAATATCATTTGAAATGATAGAAAAAAATTCAACATTTTTCTTAATAATTGAGTAATGAAAGATTCATTTCGTTGGCAGTCGTTCGATCTGCTAGTAGAATATTGGATTGAAACTTTATTGTCAAGATTATGTGTATAATCTTCAGGATATAAGAGAAAGAAGAATTGTAGAGGATTGTAGTAGAAGAGAAAAGAAGAATAGAGAAGAATCAAGATTGTTAAGAGTGATTCATTGAATACTGTAATTCTTGTTACAATTGAGAATGTACCATCTATTTATATAGTATCCAAGAATCGCGATACTCTTAGTTTCTTCTAGAGTAGTTATGTCAGTTATATTTAACTGAACTGTTATAACTAACATAACTACTGCTAGGCTGTAGATCTAATATGCCCTTGTAAACCAAGCTCTCCCCTCCAAGCTGACTAGACTGCTGTACATCTAATATGCCCTTGCAAACCAAGCTCTCCCCTCCAAGCTGACTAGTCTACTGTGCATCATTACCAGAGCTTTGGACAGTAAGCTTAGAGCATAGTCAAGAAAAAGTAGATGGTGACAGTGGCTTGGTAAATATATCAGCTACTTGATCATAAGAGGGGACATGACTAACAGTGAGTTGTTTTGCAAGACTTTCTCTTGAACAAAGAACATATCTAGCTCCATGTGTTTAGTTCGAGTGTGCTGGACTGGATTAGCTGATAGTGCCACTGTGGAGAGATTGTCACACCAGATATGAGGTCTGGTTGGAAGCTTCAGCCCAATCTCAGATAAAAGAGATTGAATCCATAGTATTTCAGCAGTCAAATTAGCTAGACTTCTAAATTCAGCTTCAGTGCTTGACCTTGAAACAGTTGACTGTTTCTTAGAACTCCAAGAAATGAGATTGGATCCCAAGAACACACAATAACCAGAAACAGACCTCCTGTCATCAGGGTCTGCAGCCCAGTCTGCATCAGTATAGCCAGTCAATTGAAGAACAAGGGAAGGCCTAAGCAGAATGCCATGATGAATAGTACCACAAAGATACCTGAAAATCCTCTTAACAGCTTTCCAGTGAGTGTCAAGGGGTTTTTGCATGAATTGTGAAACCTTACTGACACTATAAGAGATCTCTGGTCTGGTGATTGTAACATATTGAAGTGCTCCTACAGCACTTCAATATTGTTGAACATCTTGTATAGGAGAGCCATCATTAGCAAAAAGCTTAAGAGAGCCGATCATAGGAGTTGGAAGAGAATTAGCTTCAGCCATATTGAATTTCAGTAATAGGTCCTTGATGTACTTAGATTGAGTAAGCAAAATTCCATTTGAGAGATGCTTGACTTCAACACCAAGGAAAAAATTCAACAACCCCAGGTCTTTGATTGAAAACTACCTGTCCAGACTTTGAACTAGGCTTTCTACATCAGTCTTTGAACTTCCAGTAACTATGATATCATCAACATAGACAAGAAGATAAGTGCAAGCTGAGGTCGACTGTCTGAAAAATAATAACTGGTCTGCCTTTGGAGATTTAAAACCCTGTTGAAGTAGAAAACATTGAAGCTTCTCATACCAGGCTCTAGGTGCCTGTTTCAGACCATATAAGGCCTTATTTAGTCTGCAGACCAGTCTTTGGTTATTGTTTTGCACTTCAAATCCTGGTGGTTAGCACATGTAGACTTCTTCATTTAGTACTCCATTTAGGAAAGCATTATTAACATCCATTTGGCGTAAACACCACCCTTTGGACAATGCTAAGGTCAACATAATTCTGATGGTGGTAGGCTTCACTACTGGGCTGAATGTTTCACCAAAATCAATCCCTGGTTGTTGAAGGTATCCTTTAGCAACCAGCCTAGCCTTGTATCTTGCAATAGAACCATCTGAATTTTTCTTAAGTTTGTAGACCTATTTGCAACCAACTATGGATCTATCTACTGGAAGAGGTACCAAGGACCATGTGCCATTTTTCAACAAAGCATTATATTCAGCATGTATTGCTTCTTTCCACTTAGGATGCTGAAGTGCTTGACTAATGCTAGTAGGCTCATTTTGATCCAAATCCACTAAAAACACCTTAGGTTTATAAATCCCATTTTTGGACCTTGTTAGCATAGGATCATAATTTTGAGTTGGTAATGGAGGCGGTCCCAAAATTGAGGTTTGATCATTGGTTTGTGAAACTGATGTAGGAGACTCATTTATTGAAGAAGTGGAATTCTGATTTTGGATTGAGGGTGAAAATGAATGTGGAAGGGATTGAGTTGACACATGATTTGGAGTTATTAAGGGAGGTGATGGAATTGAGCAAGGAACAGAAGAGATATTTGTATGTGTTTTGAAAGAGAAAAGTTGAACATAAGGATATTGTTCTTCGTCAAAAATACAATGCCTGGATATAAAGAGATTATTGTTGGAGTCAAGACATTTGTATCCTTTGTGTTTAGAACTATAACCTAGGAAAATACAAGAAGATCTAAAATTGAGTTTATGTTTGTTAAAAGGTCTCAGAAAAGGATATCACAAGCAACCAAATGTCTTGAGAAAGGTATAATCTGGTTTTACCTTGTATAAGGCTTCAAAAGCTGACTTTGACTTCAAGGCTGTACTTGGTAACATGTTCAACAAATAAACTGCAGTAGAAAAGGCCTCAGACCAGAAGCTAAGAGGTAAGGAAGCTTGGGAAAGAAGAGTTAAACTGGTCTCAACTATTTGTCTATGTTTCCTTTCCACCATACCATTTTGTTGAGAGGTATGTGGACATGAGTGTCTAAACTGAATACCTTCAGAATCAAGAAAAGAAGTGAAGCTTCTAAACTCTCCACCCCAATCGGATTGAAGTATTTTAATGGATGTAGAGAATTGTTTTTCAACTAATCGTTTAAAATGAATGAAGGTAATGCTTCACTTTTTGCTTTGAGAAAATATATCTAGGTAAATCTAGAATATGCATCAACAAAGGAAATGTAATACTGATATCCATGTCCTGATAAATAAGGGGCAGGTCCCCATAGGTTTACTTGAATGAGTGTAAGAGGAGATTCATATGAAGTTATAGAAAGGGAAAAGGGAAGTCTGTGACTTTTTCCTTGCTGACAATGAGAACAAACATAGCTTTTATTGATTTGATTTGGAATATTGCAAGAGGTAAGAATTTGTGACACTATGACTGAGCTAAGGTGTCCTAAACGTTTGTGCCACAAAACAAAATATTTGGACTGAGAACAAGTACTTGCTATTGGAACAGAAACATTAGAATTATAGACATTTGACACAAAAACTTCTGGCTTGGTCTGATGTGCTGCAATTGATTTGTCGAGAGACAGATTAAACCTGTACAATCCCTTATCAAGCATCCCTTTTAGAAGTATTTCCTTGGTAGTAGGGTCCTTCACAAGGCAAAAATCAAAGTAAAACTCAAAGTAAACACCATTATCTTTACAGAATTGAGATACAGATAAGAGATTCTTGGTTATTTGAGGAACATGAAGAACATTTTTAAGTTGAAAGGATTTACAATGAGTAGAGGTTAGAAAGGATGAGTGACCAATACCTGTAATGTTGATTCCAACTCCATTTCCCATATGAAGATTACCATTTCCATGATATTCAGATCCAATGTTGAGATTCTCAACCTGATTTGTAATGTGATTATTGGCTCCAGAATCAGGGTACCATGAAGAGTCTGCTATAGAGTCTGGACTTGCAATCATTGCTTCTGCCATATTTACTTGCCGTGGCCGATGAAAACCATTGTATGGTTGATGAGTAAACTGATTGCTTTTGTTGTTTGAAAAAGACTCACCAGGATCACTATTGAAAGAGATATCAAATCTGTGATAACATCTATGGATAGTGTGTCCAATCTTGCCACAAAGTTGCCATTGAGGTTTTGAACCCCCCATAGACATACCTCTGCCTCTTCCCTTACCTCTAAAACCTTTATTTCCATCATTCATCCAGCCTTTTGTTCCTTTACCAGATTCATAGGCAAATTTCTTTTGTTGCACAGCAAGATTTGCAGAGGATATTAAAGATTCAAGAACTGCAGCATTTTGTACTAGTCTTGATTCTGTTGCAAACAATAAAGTAGAAGTAGTCTTCCAGTTTGGCAGATCTTTCTGAGTTGAAATAGCAGCTACAATTGCATCATATTCAGCCCCAAGTCCAGACAAAGTAGTATGAACCAGTTCAGAATCAGATATCTTACATCCACATGATTGCAAAGTATCCCAAATTGATTTCACCTTAATGAGATAATCTTTCATAGACAGATTATCTTTCTTGACATTCTGTAGTTTTCGTTTGTATTGCATAATTCTTGCATTTTTTTGAGAGGCAAAATACTCCTCTATAGCATCCCAAAGATCCTTTATTGTTTCACAACAAACAAAGGTAGGCAAGATATGATTACTGATAGAAGAAAGTAACCAAGATACAAGTAATTGATCTTGCCTATCATAGATCTCAAATTCAACAGAGTTTCTTGAAGGAATAACCTGAGTGCCATCCACAAAGCCTTCAAACCATAACCTCGAATGGTTGCTGTAACTTGCTGCTTCCAAAGCAAGAAGTTGTTATCTTCAAGTTTAACAGTAAAACTTTGCACCCCTGGATTTATCACAGAAACAGATGATTGATTTGTGATACCATTGGACTGAGATATGGCTCCATTGCTATTCTCCATGCCGGCATCTGATACCATGTCAAGATTATGTATATAATCTTCAGGATATAAGAGAAAGAAGAATTGTATAGGATTGTAGTAGAAGAGAAGAGAAGAATAGAGAAGAATCAAGATTGTTAAGAGTGATTCATTGAATACTGTAATTCTTGTTACAATTGAGAATGTACCATCTATTTATATAGTATCTAAGAATCGAGATACTCTTATTTTCTTCTAGAGTAGTTATGTCAGTTATATTTAACTGAACTGTTATAACTAACATAACTACTGCTAGGCTGTTCATCTAATATTTATTAACTGCAAATACCAAAAACATCATAGGATTTGTTTTTGCATGTGGGTGTTTGTGTTCTTACCTTTCCATTCTTTCCTTGACAAAAGGATGGATGTCTATTGACTTGCTTGACATAGGACTTGCTTTTGTGCAGGTAATGGCTCAAAAATCAGATTGTGGAATGATAGATGGCTACAGGACTTGATTTTTAAAGATTCCTTCAGTATAATCTATGCTGTTGCTCTCAATAAGGATGGGTTAATACAGGACTTTGGCTGTGAGAACCGTAATTTTTCCTAGCTAACTGTGTACTTCTAGTTTAATCTAGTAAACATGAAGAGATAATGTACTTTTGGAAAATTCAAGTATAAGATTTGGTTCACATTCATAGAAGTGAAGCCTCCGAGTAGGACATAAATAGTACACCAATATCGCATACGCAACATATGTGCGTACAAGCAAAAATAAATAAATAAATACATATATAAATGAATATATATATATATATATATGTATATACAAAGGTGAAATTAATTTAAAAGTTTGTATAAGCATATAAATTAAATACATAAGTGTATAAAGGAAAATACACAAGTGTATAATTTATATAGAATACAATTATATAAATGGAAGAAATATATATGTTCGTAATATATACAAATATATATGTGAACATGGATAAATAAAAAAAAATATTATAAGTGTATTACGATTTTATATACTATACATAATACATAAGGTATGAGAGAGATATATATATTGTAATCTTTAATAAAAACTATATATATTAAAAGTTTTGAAGTATAATAGTTTTATATTAAAAGATATATATGTATATATATATATTATATGTTATATATTATATATTATACAATTAAAATATATATATATTATATAGATACACTGGGATTGGGTGGGAAAAATTCCACCCAAAATCTAAAGTGCTCTGCCACTCAAATCAAAAGCAGCCTATGCCTATAATAGAAATAAAATAAGCTAAAAAGAAAAAAAGAAAGAAGACCTAAAGAAAACTCAACTCTCTTCTATTACTTCCTTCCCGTTGCCTTTGTGTAGATTCTAAAGCTTCCCTCACCTTCCCATCGTGCCTTCCTTTCACTCTCACCGTGTCTCCATCCGTTGGGCAAATCTGAACGGGACTACAGTTGCTGATCGGAGTAGTAAGGGTCACGGACAGAAATGGAGGAGCTAATCAGCATTTGAGTGGTGTTTGAAGCCTCAACAGTAGTACTTAAAAAAAAAAGAAAATGGAGGCTGGTAGTTTCGGTTTTTAGGTGAAATGGTAGTACAGACTGAAGGCAAAAATTTGGTTGGGGTATAGGCCTAAAGAAAGGAAGGAAAAAGCTGAGTTGGTATGGCATAATAATGGTAGAAATAGAGAGTTTGTAAATTGTAGTTAGGAGCTTTGAAGGGGGCTGTTGAAGCTTGGACAACGGTGAGGTTTTAAAATTGGTTCAGGCGAGACAAAGGTGGGTCATAGGAGTGTGAATTTCCTGGTGATTTAACATGGTAGCAGCCGACATACAAAGGCTATTCAAGGAGTGTTGAAGACTGCCGTGGGTGGTGTTCTACACCAAGCTGCCGAAACACAAGGTAAAAAGGAAAGAAAGAAGAATAGAGTTAAGAACCATATTATATTAATGTTAAATATATAAATATATATATAGTGTGTGTGTGTGTACACATATATATATATATTATTTTCTTGGAGACAAGGTAGGAAACAAGGAAAGGAAAAAGAAAATAAAAGAAAAGAAGAATATATATGAATGTACATATGTATATATATATATATACACACACACACACACACACACATAGGAAAATGAGAGGATTTGATTTAAGGAATTGTATAATATTAGTATTAAAAAATAGGTATATGTGTGTCTAATGCACATATAATGAGAGAAGTGGATTTGAAGATCTTATTATATAGATGCTAAATATGTATGTGTGTGTGTGTATATATATATATATATATATATATTCTTTCTTTAATATATATATATAAATATATATATTTGTGTACATGGAGATGAGAAAGATATATATTAATGTTAAAGATATATATATATATATATATATTTGTAGAAACTAATATTGTAGAGAATGTAGAAATTGATAGGAACACTGGATTTCCAGAATATTACTTACTTGAAAACAAGGTAAGAGACAAAGAAAAGAAAAGAAAAGAAAAGAAAAGAAATAAAAAGAAAGGAAAAAGGATTAGAAAGAAAGGAAATATATATGTGTGGGAATATGACGCATATATATATTTTTATAGAGAGGTACGAAGATGAGATAAATCCGATCCGAGATTTTTTATTAAATTAATGTTAAGCGTGCATATATATACATATATGAATATCAACATATATATGCGTGTTAAATTTGGAAGTTTAATTTTCAAGTACATAAGAATGGGCTAGACATACTTAAGTTGGATTTTTCTGAATGTGCAGCACGACGGGGGGACGGCGGATACGGTCTAGCTAACCACGGGACAAGATCAAGCTAAGTTCGCACTAGGTAAGACGTTTATATAACGTAGAAGTAGGATTATCCTGTATAGGATTGAATCTTACAATAGAATGAATCGAATACCTAGAGATTGAATATAACGAAATGAAATGTAGGTATGATATTCGACTTGATAAAGTACCAAAGTGAGAGACATTGATTGAAAGTGAATCGATATGGTATAGGTTCATAGATATTATGAGATGAAATGATAAACATTCATGCAATTCATGAGCATGTCATTTTACGGTCTTTATTTCACTTCCTTGAATGTTATTGCCATCAAGCATGACTTATTACTCTACATGAAAAACCGAAATGATTTATTCTTATCATGTTTATAAGAATACTTTGGATGCTTGAATGGCTTTGAAAAGAATGAAATTATAGTTTTTCACATATGTACGTATATATATGTAAATGATCTTAAGAAAAGTATTACGTACATTGAACTATTTTTATAAGAAAGATTGAATGCTTTATGAGACTATAGGCACCCTAAGAGAATTAAATTCAATAAAGCATAGTGGAAGCCGCCTAATTGGAGATTACTCATTAGGCATAGATGCTTGTCCGACAATAGTCGTAGACAGGTTTCAGTCTCGCCTGATCAGTGAGGTTGAGAGACATGAGGTCTATGGCCATAGATAGCGCCCTATTGGTTTCCAGGGGACAATGATATGATTCTTCACTGCTAGCTACAGTGAACTAAGTCTTTATTGATAGAGAGATAGGGATCTAGCTTAGTCTCAAATGATACAAAATGAAGTTTAGAGTATGGCTTTAAAACGAAAATGAACTCTAAACTCGATATGGATTTATAGCATATGAAATGTATTTTGATAGTATATGTGATATGAAATATGCTTCAAAAAGTATATGTGATATGAAATATGCTTCAAAAAGTATATGTGATATGAAATGTACTTCAAAAAGTATATGTGATATGAAATGTACTTTAAAAAGCATATGTGATATGAAATGTATTTCAAAAAGTATATGTGATATGAAATATCCTTCAAAAAGTATATTTGACATGAAATGTAAAAGCTTGCATATTTTAAGCATGTCTTAAAAGAACACATGAAATGTATTGATATTTCACATGTCTTGAACTTGTTGAAAAGAACATGTAGTATATGTTTTATGATTGTAACTATTTCATTCATAATTACATGTTCAAGATTATATTATGATTTCAAGACTTAGACATCTCATGATATGTTGAAGCATAGTTGGGTTGAGTTGGAAAGTATAACATGTAAACGTTGCATGATGAATAAGAAAACGATTAATAATGAATTCTCCTCACATGACATCATGCATGACATATAGAACAGTATAATTCTAACTCTGCACTTATATAAATGACTTATTGAGCCTTGCTCATTAAACGCTATTTAAATTTTTCAGATTGAGCACGGAGTTGGGGGAGTATTTCAGAGCCTTCCGAATAGTCCCGAGCCTGAAATATAGTCCCAACTCTCAAAAGAGATTTTTTTGTGAACATTTGGTATACACACTGTCCTTTTGTATCTATTACCAATTCAGGCTATTTTTGATTCAGTACTTAGATGGGATGTAATCTGATATAGAGAATTGCATCTAGACCAGCAATGATGAAGTATGGAATGTCGATTTTGCATGAGTATGAATATGAATTGAATAGCATGAATATGAATTGAATAGTATGAATAAGTGACCAAGTAAGAAAATGTTAACCGTAAGATACAATGTCATAAATTGGAAATGAACTTGGTCATAGAAATGCTAGAATATAATCAACTGCTATTCTGGGAAGCATGAGTTGGATATTTCTTGTAATTTTTATGCAGGAAAATAACCTGGGTAAAGTGATAAAAATAGGCGAGGGAGTTAACATCTCGAAACAAAATTCACTACATTGCACTTAGACAAAACAAATATAGGAAATCGAAAAATTAGCCCTAATTTCTACGTATTCGTATAATAAGAGGCACCGTCGCGGCCTTCGAGTCGTAAGCCTAATGGTTAGTAGTGACTTGACATTTGAGGAAGTCAAGTGTTCGAGCTACAGACACGAAAGAAATCCGTGAGGGACCTAAGTGCCACGTCAGCGGATGGGGGCCACCTCTAGAATCCCAAAGTGGACAATACGGTTGAGTGAGCTGCGGGGGCCACCGCTTGAATCCTGCGGGACCAAAGTGCCACACAGTCGTCACATTGGCAAATAGTCGAACTCTAATTGGGAATGGGTTATTCAACTAAAAAGACAACTCTTCGATTGGGAAATGGACGTTCATCAATCTCCTCAACAGTGTAGTCATTTCTCCAATGATGATTGATAGACTTATTTGGTGACACTACTAGTGGTGAATACAAAGTGAGGTCTTTCAGAATGCAAATTGAAGATTTAGCTCAGAATAATTTTCACATTGAAGGTCTTGTATGCTGCCCCTCCCATACCCCCCCAATCAAAAGTTGAACTATTCTGTTGGAATGCATTGAAAGGCTCCCTTCCTGTTATCGATGTTCTTCAGAATCGAGGATGTCTTCAAAACCAGGAAATTAGTTGTGCTTTCTACAATGAAAAAGAGACAGTCAATCACCTACTTCCTCTCTGTAACACCACATGGAAAATCTAGTGCCATTGCATTAGTTGGTGGAATATCCTATGGGTGCAGTCAAAAGATCGTAGAACTCTTTTTCAAAGTTGGATGACTCTTAATAAAAGAAGTCAAGAACAAACCAGAGGATCATATGGAACACTCTCTTCTATGCTGTGATATGGTCTGTTTGGATCAACAGAAATGAGGTAATTTGCACTTTGATCAAAATCAAATTAAGCTGGTGGCTCAAGGCAAAATTTCCAGATTTTGACTTATTCTCTTTCAACCTGCAACCACATCTTGGTTCGCTACCAATGAAGCAAAAAACCAGTAAACAAGTATTATTTGGACTCCACCACCACAAGGATCATAGAAAATTAATGTTGATGGATCATCTGTAGGGAAGCCGACAGGCGTTGGTGGGCTGACCCGCAAGCATAAAGGAAACGTTCTCATGGTCTTCTGTTACATCAGATTGCTTCCCATATCTCATGTTGTTCCTTTACCTCGCAAGGGCCATACAGATTGCAGATGGAACTATCAAAATTCAAATGCCTCCATCTACCTTTGATAATGATGATTCTTTTGGATTTAAATCTGTTTGTCAACTCAAGATGTCTTTTGTCCCACATCACAAGTAAACCACCAGAACGTCTTTCAGAGGGAGAAAACGTCCAGCCAACATCACTGCTTCCCCACCAATTCTCAATTTGAAAATCTTGAATCTCCTATATTTTAGTTTCTTGTAAGAGCACCATATTAACGCCAACAGAGTTTATAATTCTTCTCAAAATTCTCCCTTTAGCAGAGTTATTTATCCCCTTAATATTCCTGCTACGTATTTTCATTTTAACTTAACTAAGATCTGTTATCCAACTCCCTCAGTCTTTCCACTACTAGTTCGTCTTCACAATCGGCAGAGAGTCCAAGGAGCTTCCCTACTTCCTAGACATCCTTTGCGTCTCTGGTGATCACCATGTACCTGTTACTGAAATCTCCATCCGATAACGACTCGTTAGCATAGTGACCAGATAGGCTTTGTGAGCTAGATAGTTTTTTTTTTTATGAACTTTTTAAAACCTCTCTTCTCTTTCTTTTGTTCCACTTTAGCTAGAATGGCTTCTTCGAGATCTTCAAGCGTTCGAACTCGCTTGGGTCTGTTCGCAGAAACTCTGTAATCTTTATTCTTTGATATATCACGTGCTTTGCCTATTAGATTGTCAGTGGTATAATCAGGCTCGCCAGCAGAGTCAAATTCTGTTGATAGATCTTTCCATATCCTTATAATGATTAGGAGACAAGGAATTAAGAACTTCGTCAGAAAAAATTTTCGCCCCATTAATGTCTTTATTGGAACTACCCAAAAATCTCTGACCTTCATTCGAATTCTCCTCGAAGCCAGCTAAGACTCCATTTTCCAAATCTTTGCATACATGAAAGGAGTCTGAAGCAGCCTCCATATTCATTAAAGCATCGTTTTCGTTGTTGCATGGAAGGTCTTGTTCATGGCAAGCTTCATCAGCTTTGTTGTTCCGAGTTTCACCTAAACTGGAAGCAGACCCAACATGAATTTTATTAACTTCTGATTCATTCTTCTCAGCACCAAATCTGCAGTTAAGAAAAAGTTGCAATTATGTACCAATTTCTGTGATTTTAATAGGAAACAACTTATTTCCACAGTCAATGAAGATAACCTCATCAATCTTCTCCAGTTGGTCAGTCGAAATAAAAATTGCCCCTTGCAGAAATCTTTGAAACTGAGCGTGTTTTTGTCCATTGAGATAAATTCGCCAAAGACCTCTGCTATGTTTTTGAAAGTTCCTAGACACCAAGTAGGAAGGGGTACCCCAAAGCAAGAAACCCAAGTTGCTCTGTTTTTGAGAACAAAGCTGGGTGTCCACGGTTCAACATCAATGAACCATTCTTTGAGTCGTTTCCATCCATCCTGTTGCATTGATTCCATTGTACTAACTTCATTGAATCCTAACAAAAATTGTATGCCCGAAATTTTTGTAACATTGACATCAAAAACTCCTTGTGATCTAAAGTTATCTTGCAGTGAGATGGCTTCGAAGAAGCACTTTGCCGTTCCAACCGCACACTTACCAAGCTTATGCATAACCAGTGGCGAGAAAAAAAATTTATTTACTAGTAGCTTCACTCAAATATATTAAATTATAAAAAAATAATAACAACAATATATATAATAGTATTAATTAAAAAATTAAAATTTTTGTATCTAGTCATAATTGTAAAAAAAAATAATCATTTTTTTGTTCAATTTTATATTTTCAAAATTATGTACAATAATTTCGTTGCCAATACTTTGGAATATATATTTTTAAGATATACAAATTAATTTACCATTAAATCATTAATCTCTTATTTCGTTACACAAACAAGTTTTCAACATGTTGTTAAAAATATATTCTATGTTGTTATAATAACTAATAAAATCAATGTTAGCATTTACAACAAATAAATTAACGAATGCATTTTCTCCTTTTCAATCTCCACCATTTTTATTGTAAAATTGCTAATTCTTTTCAACTTTGAAAACTCAATGCTAGCCAACAACCTCTTAGTCTAGTGGCTAAGGATGAGTTGTGGCATATTATAAGTCTTGGGTTCGAATCCAAGCACCCCCACCCCAGTTATTTAATATTTCCATTGTAACAAAAAAAAAAAAAGAAAACTCAATGCTAGTATAAATAAACTTAAACTTTATCTACTAAATGTTTCACTAAAAAAAGAATTTTGAATAAAATTTAATAATATATATATATACATACATAAATATATATATATATATATATGTGCTCCTATGGAGCTCTGCCCCTGTGCATAACCTCCACGTCCACCTCTGCTTTACAAGAAGCTATCGTTTCCTGAGGAAGACATTTTTATTTTACAAGAAGACAAATCTAGACACGACACGAGTGATACGACACGAAAATGATACGAAAAAACCGTGTACGTGTTTGGGAAAATTCGTGTTTCGTGTTTATCCGTGTCGACACGAATTTAGACACGGCAATTTTCGTGTTTAGCCGTGTTTGACACGGCTAAACAAGTGTAAGACAAAAAAACACGTTTAAGAAATTCGTGTTACAAGAATACATGATTAACACGTACACGACACGAAAATACATTTAAAGAAAATCGTGTTACATGGATACACGAATACATGGATACACGTATAAGACACAGTAACCATATATGTTTTTAGTGGGAACTGAACATTGGCCAAACGTAAAATACATAAGTGTTTTACCGTATGAACAATTGTAATATATTAGTATAATGTGTTATGAAAATTAATTTATTAAAACAAATTAATGCTTTAATAAATATTGCAATAAAATAAACTAATAAATTTAATTATGAAATTAAATTAATTAATTAATTATGGTTAAGATAATAAAATTTTATAAATTTTGAAAATAAAGTATTAAGAACATAAGTTAAGAACTTAAATACAATACTATAATGTATAAATATATATGATATTTTTTTATTATAATGTATAAAATATAAATATTGTATTATACTAATAAAAGATTGTATAATTAATTAATTATTTTATGTCACAGACACTATATTACATAATATTGATAAGCAATTAAGAGTTTACACTTTATATAATTACATTATTCAGTATACTAACAGATTTATAGTTTATTAATTTACTCTATATCAATTATCACATTATAGAAAATAAAATAACATAATATTAACATATAAATTATTATAGTAAGAATAATATTAATATACTTATTAATGATTTATTGATTTATTTTATATACTTAATCTTAAATCATAGTCATATGATGACAATGAATTGATGATATTATATATAATAATAATAGTAGAATTGATGATATTATTCTATATCAATTATCATATTATAGGAAATTAAAATAACATAACACTAACATACAAGTTAATATACTAATAACAAGATATTAAATCAAACTAACAAACATAATACTAGTTGTCGTAACGATTTTTGGCTGGAGACCAATCGCTAGACATTAAAAATTATGGAGTCGCCACCAATCTTTTTTGCCTAGGTGTGATTGGCCACCAATTTGACTCTAAGGATAAAGCTTAGTCTACATTCCGAGAATTAGGTTCGGGAGTACAGTTACATGTGGAGAAGGGATTAGCACCCCCACAACGCTTGTCCAATGGACAATACCAATTAATCACATGTTATCCTAAAATGTCTTAACTAAAATAGTCCTCTATTCTTTATTATTTTATTTATTATTTTTAAAATATTGAGAATTTTCTTAAATATATTCCGACACTTTCAGTATAATTTAAGAAATTCTCTCACCTCAAGAGTATTCAAGAAAATCACTTATTCTCTTGAAGAGACTTCGTCGTCGGTTTAAATTTCAATATTTTTTAGATAAAAGCCTTTTACTCCATTTTGTACTTTAACTTTAAATATTTTACCCTTTTTTTAATATTCTATTTTTATTTTAATATTTTAAAGTCTTTTCAACACTTTTGGTGAGATAAAGTTCCTCACTTAGGAACCTTCTTTAGAAAATCATTATATGAAAATTCTTAGATTTTAATTATTAAAAATAAGATTTTATAGTTAATTTTATTACTTGAGATTTTATAGTTAATTTTATTATTTATGATAAATTCTTTATTTATTTTATATAAATCATCTTATAAATTTTTATTTGTATTTCCCAATACTTTTGGGAAAATTATAAAACCAATCCCTCACTTAGGGACTTTTAAGAAAATCACTATTTATATTTTTTTATTTATCTATTTTTTAGAAAATGGCATTTATTAAAATTTTTAAAGTAGATTGATCATATTAGCCTCCGATATTTTCTTTAAATTTTTTATTAAAATATTTTAAAATCTTTCCACGCTTTGGAAAGATTTAAACATGATTTCTCACTTAAGAAATTTTTTTTCTAAAAAATCATTTCTTACTCATTTTTTAATTATAATTAATTCCAGTTATATTTAATGGAAAACTCCATATTATTGTTTTAAAAATATTTTGAAATTACTTTTACACTTTTTTTATTATCTTTATTAAAAGGTAAGCCTTACCAATACTTTTGGTAAGTATTTAGAGAAAGTCCCTCACTTAGGAACCTTTTTATTTTTTATTTTTTTAGAACATTATTGTATTTCTATAATTAAAATAAATTTTATTAAAGTTTATAAAAATTATTTTATTTTATTATTTTTCGTTTGCAAGTTTTGTTTCATTTTAAATTACCTTTTCATAAATCTTATTTTGAAACAAATCATCCAACACTTTTGGAAAGCTTTAATTAAAAATTCCTCACTTAGGAACTTTTTGGGAAAATAGCTATATGTGTTTTTATAAATGTTATTAATTAGCGGATTTTATTTCTTAGTTGAAATTCTATATTTATTATTTTTATTAATATTTTATGCTATATAGATCCTTTTATAAATTTTTATTTAAATGTCTTAATACTTTTGGGAAATTCATAGAGTAAGTCTCTCACTTGGGGATTTCCTTAAAAACTTATTATGCTCTTTTAATCTGACTACCAAAAATCTTTTATTTTGAAATAACCAATTTTAAGGTGTATTTTTTTTTGTAAAAATTTTATTAAACCTTTCCAACACCTTTGGTAAGGTTTTAGAGTAAGCCCCTCACTTAGGGACTTTTAATTTAATTTAATGTTGAAAATTTTACTCAATTTATTTTTTGGGTCTAGTATGATTATTTATTTTATGTGAAATTATTATTATTACTTAAATTTTATTTTATATGTTTTGATGTTGGCATTCAAGTTACAAACCCAAACATATAATATATATACAATATATAAAAGCAAAGATGTAAAAAAAAAAACATCACCTAAACAAAAACTAATGCAAATAAATATGAAACAAAATATAAAAAGCAAATAATTAAAAAGCAAAGCAAGCAAACGTGTGGACAGCCCAAACCCAAATCCATCACGTTTTTTTACATGGAAGAAATATTCATAATCAGGCAAATAAGTCCAAAACAAAGAATAAAAGGCGAGTAAAAAAAATGAATGAAAGCAACGTGTGCCCAACCCAAAACATGTCCATTACGTTTTTTAACATGGCCCAAATCAAAGAACAGATGAATAAAAAAAAAACGAAACAGTAGGTAAAAGGATGATGGCCTCACAGAATAAGGTGTAGCTTCTCCTTCTTTTCTTCTTTCGTTCTTTTTTCTTTTTCTAAATGGGTCTCTTCTCCTCGCAGGTAAATCACCGGCCAGTCACCTACAGTGAAGTCACCTGCTCTTCTCCTGATCACGACTTCCGCATAATTTCCACTTGTCACGGTTGCTTTCGCCGGTTCTGCTCCTATTCTTTTCCTTTTCCTATGCTTCTTTTAATAGTGTTTTTGCTATTTTTTTGATTGAATCTCAGATTATATTTTGGGTTCTTGATTTTTGAGCTGAGATTGATTTTTTTTTTAATCTGGGTTGTTCGGGTGTTGTGTTTTGGTTGAAGGCAGAGAGGATTTTTTTTGGGTTTTTTCTCAAGCTTGTTTTTTTTTCTTTGTTTTTTTTCTCTCTTATCTCACTGTCTTTGTGTTTATCTCCGATCTTCTTCAGGCTATTTATAGACATTTTTAGTCAAGAAAATCGGATGAAATCTTTGAATCCAAAGATTGTAATCCATTGTTCCGCCGGTTTTCAGACCGAATAATGTTTGATTTTCTTGGTGTTTTAAATGCTGGAGAAGACATGTTTGAAAATAGTGAGTCTATCGTGAAGGCAGAGGGCTTGTAGAGGAAGGTTTTAGGGTCTTGAAAATAGGGGTTCTTCTGAAACTGCTTCCCCTTTTCTTCTTTATCTCCTTCGAGCTGCTCTTTTTAGTCAATAAAAACGGAGCAAAATCTCAGAGAATTAATTTGTAGAAGACTTTCAACTACAAAGAAATTTGTCAGTGAGTTGGTAGAGATGGCATGGTGATTGTCGGCACCAGCCTCCTCTTTCTTTTTTTTTTTATGTAAATCCAAAAAAGGGCCAACTTTAACTAATTTGGGCTCATTAAATTTTGGGCTTTAGCCCAAATAACTTAATTAATTCAAAGAGAAACAGGCCCAATTATTTAGCACAAATTTGGAATCGAAAGAGAAAATTCGATTTCATGATACTTAAATTAATTTAAGTTTTAAATTCATCTTGGAAGCCAAATTACTCGAAATTAATTTAAAACACACGATTAAATCGAGCAAATTTCAATCTCAAATCACTAAGACTGAAACAAGATCCAATTCAAATATATTTACAATTTTAGACAAAATTAGGTGTCTACACTAGTACTAACATACAAATCATAGTCATACAAATTAATATAATAAAACAAGATATTAAAACAAACTAACAAATATAATACTAGTACTAACATACAAATCATAGTCATATGATGATGATGAGTTGATGATATTATATACAATAAGAATAGTGGAATTGATGATATTGTTTTATATCGATTATCACATTATAGGAAATTAAAATAGCATAATACTAACATACAAATTAATATAATAAGAACAAGATATTAAAATAAAGTAACAAACATAATACTAGTACTAACATACAAATTATAGTCATACAATGACGATGAATTGATGATATTATATATAATAAGATTAGGAGACTTAGTTTTGGAGTTAAGAACTTAAGATCATAGTTTTGAAATTTATAATAAAACATTTACTTTAAATGATTTTGTATAACAACATTTATATAAATTAAAAAATATATATGATTTGTTTAAATCATACAAAAGTTTATAACTTATAAGAAATTATTTTAAGTAGACATAAATTATTTTAAATAAACATATACAATATATATCACTTTTTATTTAAAGGTATTAACTATTAATAAATATTTTAAAAATTGGTAATAACTTTTAAAATTTATTTTTTTTCCATTAATAAAATGCAATTTAAAATAATTATTTTTTGTTCATTGTTAAAAAAATATTTATAACCTAAATAAATAATAAATTATTAAAAAATAAAAAACTTAAAGGAACAATCTAATTATCTAAGTCTGAACTGAAGTTTCTAGTTCTATTCTCTAGTCTCTACTAAGTGTCTAACCCTAATATCTCTCCTCGTATTTCACTTTCTCTCTTAGTCTTAGTCTCACTTAGCAAAACCGCCGCTGCCCAGTGCCCACTGCCTTACCTCTCTGCTCTGCTATTTGCCTCACGTCACAGCAAGCCCTTAACCCTCGACGCAGTCGCCACTCACCTCAGCAGTCAGCCCTCCCTCGACACCCCTCAACCCTCCCAGTCGCACGCCTCAGCCCTCAACAGTCAACTCTGCCTCAGCCGCATCAGGCTCTCACTCTGACTCCCTCAACCTCTTCAGTCTTCAGCTCACTCAGACAGCTCAGGTATATTTCCCTATCCCCAAAATAAAATCTCTTGCTATAGATCTAAGAAAATCCACTGATGAACTTTGTTTTTTACTAAGATCTATATGTTTATTTCAGATCTATGACTGAGATCTAAGATCTAATTATAAAAAATCATGCTTTTTATCATTCTTTTTTCCCAAACTAAAATGGAAACGGAAATCATTTAAATTGTTGTTATACGGTTTTTCTTTTCTCTAGTTTTGCTGAGTGCTCTTTGTCTCTTCTTTTAATGCTAGACATTGCTTAATTACATTTTTATTTCCAATCCGTGGAAAATTGAAATTCTTAAGTCAGTGTGTGGTCGTCTCTTTCATTCAAGGAGCCAAGTCCTATTTTTCTAATCCTTTACAGCAAAGACTACCCGACAGCTTGTCCAGATTTTGCAGCTTAAAAGAATCTCAGCTTTCACGCATAATTCCCCTGCTACCATGTGCTATTCACTATTCTAATGAATTGTAAACATTAATATGAATTAACTAAAAAATACTCAATTTCATTATCGTATCATCATGTTATTTTTGATATATTGCCTAAGTCAATTGTTTGGTTTTTTTTTATTCATAGGTAAATTTAAAGAAAATGAAAAATGGAATTTTAAATATACTTCATAACGAGAGATAACAACTACTCAACCACTAAATCAAGATTTGATTGTTCGTTATTTAGGATTTTAATACTTCAATAATTTAAAATTTTATCAACATCAATCATTTACATTCGTTGTTTATTGTGTATTGCTAATGGCATGATAATATCATACACTCAAGCCTTTTTAATTTCCTTTAAAATTTTGTAGATGGAGATGGACGATACCAACGTTGCACATACAGATTCTATTCCTGACCCAGAGGATCTGGCGTTGGAGGATGATGATTGTGTGGAGATAAATCAAACAATTGATAGCCACCAAGAGATAGGAAAGGGCAAAGGGAAGCGTAAACGAGAAAAGAAACTTACATCTCGTGTTTGGGCGGTATTCGAGATGTTGCCTGAGAGTGAGAAGACAACCAGTGGTACTGCTAGGAAGGTAAAATGTAGATATTGTAATGAAATAAATAATTATGACACCCAATATAGGAATGGTAATCTCTTCCGTAATATCAAAACTTGTGTTAGGCTTCACACACATGATTGTGTTTGGCTTCACACACATGATGTAAAACAAATGATTTTTTCTAAGGAACATGGTGGGTCTATGCTAATAAGGTCTGCAAAATTTGATCCTGAAGTATTTCTTAAAAAATTTGTAACTGCAATTGTTAAGCATAATTTGCCATTATCATTTGTGGAGTATAGTGGAATGAGGGATGTGCTTTCTTATTTGTGTCCTAATGTGATTTCAATATCTAGGAACACTGCTAAGTATGATGTCACGAAAATGCATAAGAGAGAAAAAATAGGTTGAAACTCTTGCTGAAAGAAATACTCGGTAGAATTTGTTTAACTTCTGATTTATGGACTTCTATCACTACCGATGGGTATATATGCATCACTGCACATTTTATTGATCATGATTGGAATTTACACAAGAAGATCTTGAGTTTTTCCTTTATGCCACCTCCACACAATGGTGTCAGTTTGAGTGAAAAAGTGTATTCTTTGTTGTCTGATTGGGAGATAGAAGGGAAATTGTTCTCTTTGACATTAGACAATGCTTCTTCGAATGATGCTGTTGTTGATTATCTGAAATTGCAATTAAATGCTCAGAAAGTGCTTTTAGGAAATGGTCAGTTTTTTCATTTAAGATGTTGTGCCCATATTCTGAATTTGATAGTCTAAGATGGTTTGAAAGAAGTTGATGAGTCTGTTAGAAAAGTGAGGGAAAGTGTTAAGTATGTGAAAGGGTCTCAAGTCAGAAAACAAAAATTTTTGGAGTGTGTGAACCTAGTATGTTTAAATGCCAATAGAGGATTGAGACAAGATGTTCCAACTGGATGGAACTCCACATTTCTCATGCTTCAAAGTGCCCTTTACTTTCGCATGGATTTTACTCACTTGGAAATTAGTGATTCAAACTATAAGAGTTGTCCATCTAAAAGTGAGTGGGATAGAATTGGGAAACTAAGCAAGTTCTTAAGTGTTTTCTATGAGATTACTTGTGTGTCTACATCCAACTTATACTTTCCTTCAGTATTTTGGGCACAATTAAGCTTGGGAGAACACATGAATGGTGATGATGTGCAGTTTAAAAATATGGCTACTTTGATGTTTGAAAAGTTTGAAAAGTATTGGTCTGAGTTTAGTATGATCTTAGCTATAGCTGTGATATTGGATCCTTGCTACAAGATACAGTTTGTGGAATGGAGTTACAATAAGCTTTATGGGCCTAATTCAAGAGAGTTCAAAAAAGTTAAGGAGACTTTGTTTTCTTTATATTCTGAATATGCTGATTCTGCTAATGCTGGGAAGGTTTCTTCTATTTCTGGCTCTTTCTCAATGGATGGTAACAACCAAACTGTCGATGGCAAGTCCATGATTATGGGTTCAAGTCAAGTGGATATTTGGAAGGTAAGTAAATCTTGTCTTGTTTTATTTGCTGTAACTTTTTCTAATAAATTTGGCATAAAAAAATACGACTAGAATCTAAGCTTATCTAGTTATTTTTCTACTTTTCTATATTTAATTTTTTTGGGTACTTACTGTACCATATATCAGATTCAAATATGAAGGGAAAAGAATATTTATGAGACATTTTCTGTAAGTATAATATATATATTATTTTCCTTAATTAATATAATAATGTCTGAAAGCACCAATCCCCATTTACTATTGGGTGAAACTTACAAAGAAAGATAAGCTTTTATAGGGATTGTCTTCATTTAGGATTGGCAGTTAAGCAACCTTTTCAAGATCCTAAAATATAGTTTGTATTTTAAGAAAAATTAGAGTATGAGAAATCATGTTTAACTGGATGATGGACTCCTAATATTAGCATTTAAAAAGCATTTCCTTTTTTTATTAGAAAATAATTTTAAATAGTATTTTAGCTTTGAGTTCAAACCTCTAGGAAGTCCATCTGAAATTGTCACCAGGTGCTATATGAGAGCAACCTAGCAGGCATTGAGCCTGGTTTCTGTCAAAGATTTGTTCATTGGGTTTTTTTTTTTGTTTTTGTGCCAAATTTATTAGAAAAAGGTAAGTAGAAAAAGTGTCCATGAATGAATGATTTTGATTTTTCATTTGATTTTTTTTTTCAATTAGGAATTCGAATCTTTTGATGTTGAGTATGGTATTGCTGTAAAAAAGTTTCAATTGGAGCTGTATTTGGAAGAACAAAGAGTTGATAGGACACACCAATTAGATATTTTGCAATTTTGGAAGCAAAGTCAGTTTCGGTATCCTGAGCTTGCTACCATGGCTAGAGAGATCTTGAGTATTCATGTTTCCACAGTAGTGTCTGAATCTACTTTCAGTGTTGGTGGTAAAGTTTTGATCAGTATCGTAGTTCACTTAAGCTAGATATTCTGGAGGCAATTGTTTGCTGCAAAGATTGGTTACTTGATGATGATGATGGGATCGAGGAGACGATAGATGGTGTTATCAACTTGGATATTAGTAAAGAAGATTCGACATTATTGAAGGGTTCTAGTTCTTTTCTAGTTACTGAATCATTTTGAGTAATGTTAACTTCTTGAATTGTTATTTTTTGCATGATTAATGACTTAATGTTTGATTGTTTTGTTAAATTATTTATGCTTGTTGACTTAATGTTAACTATTTATGTTTTATTTGTATGTTTTTGTAATTTTCAATATATAGTATACTATGGATTGTATGGATTGAAAATATTATTATTTTGTTATATTTGTTATTAATATTTGAATGTTAATTAATATAGATGTAAAAAATGTAAAAATATTTTTTTTATCATTTTTATTATATTTTATTTTTAATCATGTCATTCGTGTCGTGTTTATTTGTGCCGTGTCAATTTTGTGTTATTTTTATCTAAACCGTGTCATGTTGTGTCGTGTGACACGATTAATTATTACGTGTCAGTCGTGTTGTGTTACGTGTTACACGTATAAAAAAAGTGTCGTGTTTCGTGTTTACGATTCAAACACGTTTTATAATTCATGTTGTTTATGCGTTTTGATAATTCGTGTCGTATCTGAACTCGTGTCGTGTCGTGTCATGACACGGAAACACAGATTGCCACATATAAAATTTAGTAAAAATAATACTCCAGTTATAATTAATTAAATGGAAAATCAGCAATCAAAGTAGTTGGACATTTTTCATTGCTTTGATTATTGTGATTTGGACACTGTTCAAAATAAATAATTAATACCTACTGTCAAGTGCCAACAATGTAGTTTAAACGGAAATTATGTTTTTCAATCGTTCTATGTTTTAAAATTATCAAGTTGTTGCTTAAGAATTAAACATTTTTGATAATATTTTTATCTTTTATTTTGAATTTTTTCTATTTCATATTTTAAATTAAAAATTATGTAATTTAAAATGAATTTTATTATTTTTCATTTGATTTTACTAATCCTTCAAGGCACTTTTTAAAGTCATTCTTTTTCTAAGTCATTCGGTATATTGATGATAATAGATAAGCCAAGGAGAAAGAACTCCAAGCAAACCAACAATAGAGCTTGCAAATGGGTCGATTCGGGCAAGTTCAAATTGGGTTATTTTCGGATTCCGATTATCTCGGGTTTAAGTTATTTTGATTTTGGGTCATTTCGGGTTTACGTTTTTTTGGGTTTGTGTATTTTCGGTTTTGAGTTTTTTTAGTTTCATGCATTTTCGGGTTCGATTATTTTCGAGTTTGGCCTTATTCTAACCAAGTTGGTTTAGCAGGTTTAATCAAATTATTTTGAAATTTTTTAAGTTATAAATATTTTTTATAATTTTGAATGTAAAAGTTAATTTAATTTTTTATATAGTTAAACAAAAATATAATAGAATTGCTAAAATAGAGTTAAAATTTAATATATATTCATATAAATATAAATTTTTACATTTTAATGTTTTTATTACTTGACAATGATTTTTTTTTTATTTTCCTGCGATATTTAAATTTGTTATAAAAAATGTAATTATATATTAATAACTATATAAAAATTTATTTTTTAAGTGAGCCAAATATATATATATATATATATATATATAGTAACACTAAAGGAAAGTGAAAATCCAAAAGTATTAATTATACAAATAAAAAACTAACAATTATAAATAAATCACATTAAACAATTAAAAATTTATATAAATGGTTTTATACTTATAACAATAATTTATTGGTTCATTGCATTTTTTTGGGGTCAAAGTTGGGTAATTGAAACTTGGACACTTTTAGTTCAATAAATTTTTTTTTACTTTGTTTTATTAGCTTTTTTAATAATTATATTATAGTTTTAATAAAATTTTAAATTTTTAAGAATTTTTCTTACATTTTTTTGTTTTTCAATACCAACATAATTAGTAATTAAATTAAATCTAACCATATAACTAATTAACTAATTGTTCAATTATAATGTTGAATAAAACTATATTATACATTAAAAAATACTTAATATTATTAATAATTGATCAAATAATTACCTCAATTTTATTTTTATTTTATTTTTGGTTTGTACATAAATTATAATTTTGACATTATTACATTAAATATAATTGTATTCGTATTGT
The DNA here is from genome assembly GCA_031772115.1 of Heritiera littoralis. Taxonomy (NCBI): domain Eukaryota; kingdom Viridiplantae; phylum Streptophyta; class Magnoliopsida; order Malvales; family Malvaceae; genus Heritiera; species Heritiera littoralis. The sequence goes on along the minus strand of JAPDPK010000088.1, from coordinate 1,492,207 downwards.
GAAGACCGAGAATTTCTAAATAAATATAAGGTATCCGGAAAATTTAATTTGGACAAGTTGAAATCCAAATTTAAATAAGAAACTAAAAGGGAAATTAAATTGGAAATAAGAAATGAAGGAGGAAATTTAATTTGGATAAATGGAAATCCAAATTAAATAAGAAAATGGAGAAAATAATTTTTTGGATATTTAGAAATCCAAAACTTAATAAGAAATAAAAATATTTTGATATATTTATATAATGATATTATATAAATATACCTTAGATAAATATAAATATTATTTTATGTTACAAGTGTAAAAAGTATATATATAAATATATATTTTGATACAAAATATGTATTTAAATACATATTATGAATAGTGTATATATATAATTATGGTGTATAATGATTATATATATATTATATTTATTACTATATATAAAAAAAAGAAATTTAGAAGCGGGAATCGGGATAGACAGAGGAGAAAGACAAATAAAAACCGTCGGCCCCTGCCGGCCAAAAGAGGAGGAGGAAGGAGAGGGTCGTCACCGGTGAGCCGAGGGGGAAGAGAAGAAACGACCGGCGGCGACTCGAAGCGGAAAACAGAAGCGAAGCGGAAATGGGAGAAGAGAAAAACCGAAGGAAAAAGAGGAAAAGAGAAAAGAGGAAAGTGGCGGTGCCGGCCGGTCTAGGCACCGCCACCCCAACCCCAAGCTCGGTGGAGCTGAAGGGAAGAAAAGAAAGGCTACAGGCGAGGCAAAGGGCGGCGGAAGGAGGAAGAAACAGAAGGAAAAGGGGCCGAAACCGACGGACCCAGATCCGGTGCCGTCGCCGGTGATGGGGCCAAACGGAGACCAGATCCGGCATCCTCGCAACTTCGGCAAGCTGTGGAGTGGCTGAACCGCCGGAATGGGTGGCCGCCGGTGACCGAACCGGCCAACAGAAGATTGAACCGGCGGAACCGGTCTGACCCGGTCCGACCCGATCCGACCCGCCTGACCCGGTAAACCCGACCCGATTTGACCCGGTCAACCCAAACCCGACCCTACCCGGTTCAGAAAAAAAAAAGAGAAAGGAAAAAGAAGAAAAGAAAAGAAAAAGAAAAGAAAAGAAAAAGAAAAAGAAAAAGGAAGAAGAAGAAGAGGAAGAAATAGATAAGGAAAATTAAAAGTCTTTTTCGCTATATGTCTGGAATTTAGTAGAAATTCTTGGATTATTTTCTAAATGAAAATATACGTCAATTTGTGAAATTGTAGCAAAACGAAAATGAGACGAATGGTGGAGTTCGGCAAGGCTTGGAAATCGGAAAGTACGCTAAGCTTGGCGAATAGGTAAGATACTTTTATAAAGCATTAGTAGCATCATATTGTATGTGGGATTTTATGATTTTTATATGATGCATAGATGGAATGAATTTAAATGGAATTGTGAAAAATTTTATATGATTTATAGATTGAATTGATGTTAAAAATGCTAAGAGGACCCACAACTGATGGTGGGGGTCTTAGTAAGAGATAAAGAAAATGTGAGAATCAACGGCTGCAATTATAAACTGTTTTCCGTGCAGGAGGCTTAGTAAAAATTAAGCCGTTATGCTGCCAAAATTTTTAGGAAAATATCTGAGGAAAAAGATTAAATTTCTCACATAAATGGAATCTTGGAGATAATTATTGGAAATAAATATTAAAAGGACTTTATGGTATTATCGAAAGAGTTCGATATTGAAATCGATGAAAAGATAGATCGTTGAAAACAATAATGTGATGAATTATATGGTTTAAACCTTATAGAATTGATAAATCAAGTAATTTGAATATCACAAATGGTATCAAATTGAGATTGAGGTGAAATCATTTATTAGACGGATCAGTGATAAAAGTGACGATGATTAAAGGATACAACTTAAAAGAGAAAAATTGAAGTTGTGATTTAGACGGTCAAATGATAGAAGTGCGAAATTATCAATCGAGTGATGATTATAGAATTGATAGATTCAAATAAATGAACCGTCTTAGTGGTATGAACTAAGATTTTTGCAATAATATGGATAGTCGCAAGACGATTGAAATGATTGAAACACTGTTGATAGTGGAAATTGGCAAATCCTTTTAAGTGGTAAATTGCCAATCAAAGAATTGAATTGAGGACGTTTTATAGATAATTTTAGCATGATATTACATTCTACAGGCCATAAGAAAAGTGAATTGAGGATTGTGATATGATTTTATGATAGTGAATGAAATTGAACCGCAAGTCGAAAATTCTGAATATGTACCAATAGGTCAAACCCTAAATGGATTTGATAAGCGATTATCGATCTTGTGGTTTTATGATCTTTGATGTCAACTCTGAAATAGATATCAAATGAGGATATTAGTAATTCATAATTTCAGTATCCTGATGGCTATATGGAAACATGATATTTAGATGCTCATAGATATTAAAAGGATTCACACTGATGATGTGGTTCTAGTATCGATAATAAAATGTACAAATGATTCTTATAGTCGATAATTATCGAAAAAGGATATTGAATACCGAATGGTTTGAATGCTAAGTGATCTGGTTATAATTAGAGTAATGAGCAATCTGAACATTGAATGAAATGAATCTTGAATGATTTGAATACTGATTTACTGGTGTGTCAGAAGGATAGTTTGAAATCGAATGATTGATGATGATAAATTTAAATGAATTGTTTCAAAGTATTAGATGAAGGTATTACTTATATGGACAGTTGAAACTATTACCAAAATTACATACGGAAATGATTTCATAGCATCGCTTTTAAGCATAATTTTGCTATAGTTTCAGATGTTATAATAGCATTTATATAAATGCTATAAAGTATAGATTAGCTTTAAAAAAGAAAGTATATGGTATATACATATTTTTATATACGAAACCTCTTAAAGAACTTCACCATATGCTTTACATGATTTTAAAAAGAAAAGATAAAGATTTAAATGTTTTATGAGACTGTAGGCACCCTAAAAAAATTAAATTCAATAAAGCATAGTGGAAACCGCCTAATTGGAGCTTTGCTCATTAGGCAGATATGCTTGTCCGACAATAGTCGTGGACAGGTCTCAGTCACGCCTGATCAGTGGGGCTGAGAGAGATGAGGTCTATGGCCATAGATAGCGCCCTAGCTGGTTTCCAGGGGACGATGACATGATTTTCACTGCTAGCTACAGTGATTTAAGTCTTTATTGATAGAGAGATGATAAGGATCTAGCCTAGTCTCTAACCAATATGATATGAAGTCTAGAGTATGATTTTATTGATATGAACTCTAGACTTGACATGATTTATACTGTACATGAAACAGATTTGTAATGAATTACGTTTTGAAACAGTACATGTTTTAAACATGTTTTAAAAGTCCATGAGATATGATTTCGACACTCATATGATTTATATGTGATTTTGTGTCGAACATGGCATGATATGCGGTCTAGAGTATAGTTTGATTTGATATGAACTCTAGACCTGATATGATTTACAGAATATGTTTTAAAAGTATATGATAAATGATTTCGACACTTACATGATTTACATACGATTTTGTGTTGAATTTAAAATGATATGCGGTCTAGAGTATAGCTTGATTTGATATGAACTCTAGACCCGATATAACTTATAGTAAATGAAAATGTTTTAAAACCGTACATGTTTTAGACATGCTCCGAAAACGAATACATGAACTGAAATTGAATATGTTTCTATCATGCCTTAAAGGCAAATTTGAAATGAATTGAAAATCCATATGTTGAGCATGTCCTAAAGTATATATGATATGATTTGAAATGATAGCGGTTTGTACAGAAAAATTACATGAATTGCATATTAAACCCTGACATGATAATATGCTTAGCACATGAGAATTCCATGAGGAATGTCGTGATTCGACGTTAATGATGTGTCATCTATGCGATGACATGAGATGATATGATATATGAACATGAGATTGATATGAAGAGAATCCTGATCTCACTCTATCGTGATCATAAATTCCCAAACGATAAGTGATATGAATTGATGTAATACGGGAATATGATTGTTAAATGTAAAGTGAATTCGATAGGATATCTGCATTAAACATGGAGAATATATGAAGAGTGTCATGACTCGGTGGTGGCAATATTTCATCGATATGATGTCATGATATGATATGAAACATGAATATAGAAACACACGAAGAGAATTATGATTTCGTACCACCGTGATCATGATCCATAATATGAGACTTGATAAGAGATGACAGTATACAGAAGTATGATTCTGAAATGAAAGGTGAAAATGAGAAGTGATAATGAGATGTATCGATGAGAAAGGATTAACTGTAATTGCATCCTTGCAAGTTTTAAGCATTGCAGTTTAAGACAGTGTAATCCTACTCTTGTATTTATATTAGTATCTTACTGAGCCGTGGTTTTGCTCACCCCACTAAATTTCATCTCTTTCAGATTATTGAAGTTAACATCTGCCATGTGAGCTGCTCAGTGGGCATCGGAGACGATGTATGGACTTGGTACTAGTCTTCTGAGGTATATGTTACTTATAAATACTAGTTTACATGTAAGACTTAAATTGATGCACAGTACATATTCTGTTTAACAAGTCGGGATGTAACTAAGAACCGTTTCCGTGTTTGTTTAATATTTAAATGGAATGACTATAGGTCACCTAGATAGTATAGTAACTACACTGACACCGAATACAAACCTTAAAAGGAAAAAGAAAAATTTAGTCCATAAATTTGTAGACTAAGAAAAGTATAAGAATCAAGTGAAAGTCGCGGTCTTCGGGTCGTGACAGATTTAATTATTGTGAGGCCCGCTTCTTGGACTACCTCACGCATCCGTATTGTCCGCTTTGGATTCTAGAAGTGGCCCCCGTCAGTTCCGCTGACGTGGCACTTAGGTCCTCACGGATTTCTTTCGCGTCCGCCGCTACTTGAACCCCTTACTTCCCGTAAGTGTCGAGTAACGACTAACCATTGGACCCAATGGTTAGTCGTTACTCGACACTTAAGGGGAAGTAAGGGGTTCGAGTAGCGGCGGACGCGAAAGAAATCCGTGAGGACCTAAGTGCCACGTCAGCGGAACTGACGGGGGCCACCTCTAGAATCCAAAGCGGACAATACGGATGCGTGAGGTAGTCCGGGAAGCGGGCCTCACAATAAAACGCGCGTTTTATTGTCAAGGCCCAGCCCGTATCACCAGGCCGTCGGCTGGCATCCCCTTGGCCCATCGGCCCCAGGTTTACCTCGACTCAACCGTATTGTCCGCTCTGGATTCTAGAGGTGGCCCCCGTCAGTTCAGCTGACGTGGCACTTAGGTCCTCACGGATTTCTTTCGCGTCCGCCGCTACTCGAACCCTTGACTTCCTCAAGAGTCGAGTAACGACTAACCATTGGACCTAGGTGGTCCAATGGTTAGTCGTTACTCGACTCTTGAGGAAGTCAAGGGTTCGAGTAGCGGCGGACGCGAAAGAAATCCGTGAGGACCTAAGTGCCACGTCAGCTGAACTGACGGGGGCCACCTCTAGAATCCAGAGCGGACAATACGGTTGAGTCGAGGTAAACCTGGGGCCGATGGGCCAAGGGGATGCCAGCTGACGGCCTAGTGATACGGGCTGGGCCTTGACACGTATTCACTAATTAATCAAATATCTAATTAAAAATTTAGAACATTGAATTAAAAAAGTTATACACACAAATTGACATTATATTAATAAATAATAATATTTGATATAATCATAGCATATACAGTTATACACCAATTGAATACTAATTTTTTTTATGTTCACGTTAACATAATAATATTAGATATACATTAATTGATCAAATGTCTAATTAAAATGTTAAATAGTAGATATTGCTAAATTAATTAATGTAACATTAGTTATTTAAATATAATTAATCATAATATCAATAAAGTATAAAAAATAAATTTTATTAAAATTACTGCTTACATAATAATATTATTATAATATATTATTAAATTACACTTTAATTTACTATTAGAAATATTATTTTTATCTACACTTTAATTTTATATTTAATAGATAATAAATAAATTATTTTTAATAAATAATTAATTCTAGCATAATAATATTTACGCATTAAGGGATTACATAATTTATTCCTGAAAGCTTATTATAATATAATATATAAATAATTGTTATAAAATACCAAATTAGAATCCTATTAATATAACAAATAATTAATTACCAATAGCCTGATTTATTTATGTATTTTATTAAAATTACTGCTAACACAATAATACTACTATAGTATATTTTTAAATTACACTTTACTATTAGAAATAATTGTTTTTATCCATACTTTAATTTTATAATAAAAAATGTATCAATTATTTATTTATTTTTAAATAATAATCATATAATTATAATTCAGATTTTTTGGGGTTGTAAATTCAATTTTTTATGGATTTCGAATTAGATCGGTTTCAGTTTCGGATCAGATCAGGTTCGGGTTATGTCAGGTTTAGGTTGTGTTGTGTTTAGATTTTTTCCGGTTCAGGCTTTTTCGTGTTTGAGTTTTTTCAGTTTTGGGCTTTTTCGATTTTGAGTTTTTTTAGTTTTTGACCTTTGACTTTTTTTGTCAATTAAGGTTAGTCTGGACTCAGTCTTAGACGGGTTTAGGCAAATTTTCAGGTTTGAGCCAGCTTTTGCCACTTCTAACCAACAATATTACATAGCAAAGATATCTAATTTGGTTTAAACAAAACCTCAAACAAGTGGTATCTCAAGCACCCAAAACCAAATGAAGACCCCTTACATGAAAAACCAAACACGACAAACATCAATACATAGAAAACACAATACCCAACAGAATACAATACCTTCAAAATAGAGCATAAACAAATACCCACCGTCACATCATCAACAATTAAAGACCCTAAGCAAGAATTAAAGATGCTGAACATCACCCTTAACTAACGTCACAGAAAGAGAGAATCATGCCTCTGTGCAACCAAAACAGAGAAATCATCCGCTTACATGTGTAACATCTGCTTAACTTTTTAAAGTTGATTAAGAAATTATTTAATCAATAACTTTTTAATCTTAATCGAATGGTTAAAAAAAATTGTAACATGCATGTAATGTTTTGTTTGGGTTCAAGTAACTCCATTATTCAAGTATACGTAAAAACATTATTTATATGAATATTATTGAACTCGCTAGATCACCAAAAAGGAAACTACTCGGCTTGCTGAAAACCCAACTCAAAGAAGCAAGCTCTAAGAAAAGAGCTCACTTTCATAGCATTGCCGAAAGTAATCCCACTCCCACTGTACCACCTGGTTAACAAAACAAACATAACAAGAACTTTTTTTTTTGAAAAGTAAAAATAATTATTAATTGGACTATCAACTCAGTCCATATTGGATTACACAGGATATCTTGCAGTTTACAACCCGAAGGCAAACAGACAAACCGAAAGCATAGGAACAAAAAAAACATATCTCTTAAGGGACTTTACAACAAACACCTGGGAAGCATAGAAAATCATTGTCTGAATGTTCTTTGCTTGGAAATCGAAGCACCCCTGTAAATGGCCGGATCATCATCAACCAACAAAAGAGTGATCAACAAACATGCAACAGATCAGCAACTGAGGACAACATATATGAAGCAGAGGAGTGGACTGGGAAGTGTGACCATGCAAGCGCTGGATTACAACCTAAGAAAACTGCAAAGAGTTGCTATGCATATAAAATACAGAACTGATCACCTCCACACGAGGAGTAGTCATGCTAGCTTAAGTGCTGAAAAACCAACCTGTCTTTTGCGTTCTTATCCCAATTTTCAACACTTACGTTTTTCTACCTTTCTTTCTTCAGTCAGTGTTTTCCTAAACTGCCAAGAGTCATTGGCCCACCGCAATAAATCATCTAACAAATGGTCCTCTGGAGTTTTTGATTGAAACAGAAATTAGTGTTGGGTTTGGTTTCCTTCCCATGTAGAGCCCACTCAATTCTTCATTAAGGGCTTTATAGTCCTTGCACATGGGTTATGTTTTAAGGGTTTTTTAACCCTTTCATGAAGTGCTGGCAATACACTTTTTGGGAGGAAAAAGTGAGCAGCCAAAAGAGAGAAAAAAAAGGAGAAGTTTGTGGAAGCTGAAAAGTTTGATAGACTTGATCGAGGTCCAGTTGTTGTCCGATTGAGCTGAAATTTTGGCAGCACGTTCATGACATTGAGATCTTCATGTTGAATGGTGGAGATCAGGTTTCAAGCTTCCTATCTACAGTTTTGTAGAGGGTGTTTTTTTGTCATTTTTTGGTGAGATCTCTCCTATTTTTTTTCTTTTCTCTTGTAAGATTGTTAACCAAGAATTATTGTTCTTGAGATATTGTGCTCGTATATCTCTAGTTTTAGCTAGAGAGAACTTTGTATTCCCATTGTTGTTGATAGTGGAGATTGTTTTGGTGCCTTTAGGGCCGTGGTTTTTACTCCTCACCTTGAGGAGGTTTTCCACGTTAAATCGCTTGTGTCCTTGTGCTTGTGATTGTGATTGTGGTTGTGGTGGTGATTTATTTGTCTCTTGATATTATTTGGGATTGCTCTATTTGATAATTTCCTACTAGGTTCACATAAGAGAGTGATAATTTGATTTTTCGTTGCATTATGTATCTGTCAGATAATTGTTTTACCGTGTTTTATCCCATCAAACTGGTATCAGAGCATTGTTTATTGTTGATTTGGTCTTGTGTTGAGCATGGAAGTTAATACAAGTAGAATGGTTAATTTGAATGGTTCGAATTATCACATATGGAGAGGTAAAATGGAAGATCTGCTGTATGTGAAGGATTATTATTTACTTGTGTTTAGTACTGAAAAGCCTGATAATAAAACTGAGGCAGAATGGAATTTATGCCATAGACAAGTGTGTGGGTACATTAGACAATGGGTAGATGATAATGTTTTGAACCATATCAGTGGAGAGACACACGCACATTATGGAACAAGCTGGAGCAGTTGTATGCTCGTAAAACTGGAAACAATAAATTGTTTTTGATCAAGCAGTTGATGAGTTTGAAATATCAGGATGGGACTTTTATGACAGATCACTTAAACGCATATCAGGGGATTATTAATCAGTTGGTTGGTATGAATATCAAGTTTGAAGATGAGGTACAGGGCTTGTGGCTTCTTGGTACATTGCCGGACTCTTGGGAGACTTTTAGAACGTCGTTGTCTAACTCAACCCCAGATGGTGTCATCAGTATGGATTTGGCTAAGAACAGTCTTTTGAATGAAGAGATGAGAAGAAAGTCGTAGGATTCTTCTTTATAGTCAGAAGTCTTAATCACAACTGATAGGGGGAGGAGTAAGAGTAAAGGTCCAAAGAACAGAGGTAGAAGCAAGAGTAAGTCCAACAAGTTTGCTAATGTTGAGTGTTATCACTGCGATCTAAAAGGACATATAAAGAAGTATTGTCGACAGCTAAAAAGAGAAAATAAAAAGGACAAGGGTAAGGAGAAGACAAATTCTGATGATAGCAATGTTGATAAAGTTGTTGCTATTACAGATGACTTCCTTATTCTTTGTGATAATGATGATGATGCTGTTAATCTTACTTGCCATGAGACCAATTAGGTAATTAACAGTGGTGCCTCAATTCATGCTACATCTCGAAGAGAGTATTTCTCATCTTACATATCTGGTGATTTTGGGAGTGTTAGGATGAGTAATGATGGCTCTGCTAAAGCCATTGGTATAGGAGATGTGTGCTTGGAGACCAGTAATGGTACAACACTAGTTCTGAAAAATGTGAAGCATATTCCTGATATCCGTATGAATTTGATTTCTACAGGGAAGCTTGACGATGAAGGTTTTTGCAGCACCTTTACTAATGGTAAATGGAAGCTCACTAAAGGTTCTATGGTTATGGCTGGGGGCTCGAAGTGCTCCTCTTTGTATATGATGCAGGCCAAGTAGGTGATTTTGCTATCAATATTGTGGATAGTGATGGTGCAACTGAGTTGTGGCATAATCGACTTAGTCATATGAGTGAAAAGGGTTTGACGATTTTGGCCAAGAAAAATCTTCTTCCTGGAATGAAGACTGTGTCCTTGAATAGGTGTGCTCATTGTTTGGCAAGGAAGCAGACCAGAGTCTCCTTCAAGTCATCCCCTCCTACAAGAAAATCAGGTATTCTTGATTTGGTATATTCTGATGTTTGTGGACCTATGAAAGTGAAAACACTTGGTGGTTCTCTTTATTTTGTGACTTTCATAGATGATCATTCAAGGAAGATATGGGTTTATACCTTGAAAACAAAAGATCAAGTGTTAGATGTGTTCAAACAATTTCATGCTTTAGTTGAAAGGCAAACAGGCTTAAAATTGAAATGCATTAGGACAGATAATGGGGGTGAGTATTCTGGACCTTTTGATGAGTACTGCAGGCAATATGGTATTTGACATCAAAGGACACCTCCGAAGACTCCTCAATTGAATGGGTTAGCTGAGAGGATGAATAGGAGACTGGTAGAAAGGGTGAGATGTTTGCTTTCACAAGCGAAGTTGCCAAAGTCCTTTTGGGGTGAGGCTTTGAGTACTATTGTTTATGTTTTGAATCTCACACCATGTGTTCCATTGAATTTTGATTTGCCTAATAAAGTTTGGTTTGGTAAAAATGTTTCCTATGATCACTTGCGCACTTTTGGTTGTAAAGCTTTTGTGCACATTCCCAAAGATGAGAGGTCTAAGCTTGATGCTAAGGCAAGACAATGTGTGTTCCTTGGTTATAGCCAGGATGAGTTTGGCTACAAGTTTTATGATCCAGTGTCGAAGAAACTTGTAAGGAGCTGAGATGTTGTTTTCGTGGAAGACCAAACCATTGAAGATATTCAGAAGTTTGAGACAATAGTTCCTCAAAGAAGTGATGATTTGATTGATTTAGATCCAGTTCCTTTGACACATGGGCCAACAGAAGCTGAAGATGTTCAGAACAACCAACAGGATATAGATAATGTTGGTACTAGTTCTACACATGTTGATTTGGGTGATAATGTTGATGAGCAGCCATCAGTTTCAGAGGTTACACCAGAGGTTTTATCAGATATTCCACTCAGGAGGTCTATTAGGGATAGACAACCTTCCATAAGATATTCTCCTAATGATTATGTGTTACCGACTGACGGGGGAGAACCCGAATGCTATGAGGAGGCCATGGAAGATGAACACAAGAAAGAGTGGATTGATGCCATGCATGATGAGATGAAATCATTGCAAGAGAACAACACTTTTGAGCTAGTAAAGCTACCTAAGGGAAAGAAAGCTTTGAAGAACAGATGGGTATACAGAGTGAAGCAAGAAGAACATACTTCACAGTCACGTTACAAAGCCAGATTAGTTGTCAAGGGATTTAACCAAAAGAAAGGTATTGACTTTGATGAAATCTTTTCTCCAGTTGTTAAGATGTCATCCATTCGTGTTGTTCTGGGTTTAGCAGCTAGTCTTGATTTGGAGATTGAGCAGATGGATGTCAAAACTGCTTTTCTCCATGGTGATGTGGATAAAGAAATTTACATGGAGCAGCCAAAGGGTTTCAAAGTTAAAGGTAAAGAAGATTATGTGTGTAAGCTAAACAAAATCCTTTATGGGTTGAAGCAAGCACCGAGGCAGTGGTATAAGAAGTTTGAGTCTGTTATGGAAAAACAAGGCTACAAGAAAACTACTTCTGACCATTGTGTTTTTGTGCAGAAATTCTCTGATGGTGACTTTATCATTTTATTGCTTTATGTGGAGATATGTTGATTGTTGGCAAGAATGCTTCAAGGATTGATTTGTTGAAGAAGCAGTTGAGCAAATCCTTCGCTATGAAGGACTTAGGGCCAGCAAAACAGATTCTTGGGATTCGAATTTATCGTCAGAGATCGATCTAAGAGACTTCTGAGTTTGTCTCAAGAGACTTACATCAAGAAGCTGCTTGAACGATACCAAATGCGCAATTGTAAACCTATAGAGACTCCTGTGGAAAAGAATGTGGGCCTAAGCCTTGATATGGGTCCTAAGACCCCAGAAGAAAGAGAGAAGATGTCAAGAGTTCCCTATTCCAGCGCAGTCAGAAGCCTGATGTATGCTATGATGTGTACACGGCCCGATATTTCTTAGGCTCTTGAGCTTTCAGCTGTTTTCAGACGAACCCAGGACCTGCGCACTGGAAGATGGTAGGATATTGAGGTACCTGAAAGGAACAGCGGATTACATGCTATCAGGGTAAGGATTTGCGCCTAGTAGGTTAGAGTGATGCTGATTGGGGAGGTGACCTAGATGAGCACAAATCGACAAAAGGGTATGCCTTTATGCTCAATAATAGCCCCATATCTTGGAGCAGTAAGAAGCAAACTTGTGTAGCCTTTCCACCATGGAGGCTGAATACATAGCATGTTCAGCATCGGTACAGGAAGCTGTTTGGTTGAGGAGGTTCTTGCAGCGTCTAGGTATTCTCACTCATGCCTCAGACCCCGTGACAATTTATTGTGACAGTATGGCTGACTTATGCCAAGGACCCCAAGTCTCATGGTAGAACCAAACATATTCAAGTGGAGGTATCATTGGTTAAGAGATGCTCTCAATGACAACTTGTTTGAACTTGAGAAGATTCACACTGATCACAATGGCTCTGATATGTTAACTAAGGCACTACCGAAGGATAAGCTTGAAGTTTGTCGGTTGATCGCCGAGATGGTAGTTCCCTCCACATAGTCGGAAAGGGGGAGATTTGTTGGGTTGGGTTTCCTTCCCATGTGGAGCCCACTCAATTCTTCATTAAGGGCTTTATAGTCCTTGCACATGGGTTATGTTTTAAGGGTTTTTTTAACCCCTTCATGAAGTGCCGGCAATACACTTTTTGGGAGGAAAAAGTGAGCAGCCAAAAGAGAGAAAAAGAAAAAAGGAGAAGTTTATGGAAGCTGAAAAGTTTGATAGACTTGATCAAGGTCTAGTTGTTGTCCGATTGAGCTGAAAATTTGGTAGCAAGTTCATGACATTGAGTTCTTCATGTTGAACGGTGGAGATCGGGTTTCAAGCTTCCTATCTACAGTTTTGTAGAGGGTATTGTTTTTTCATCTTTTGGTGAGATCTCTCCTATTTTTTTTCTTTTCTCTTGTAAGATTGTTAACCAAGAATTACTGTTCTTGAGATATTGTGCTCGTTTACCTCTAGTTTTAGCTAGAGAGAACTTTGTATTCCCATTGTTGTTGATAGTGGAGATTGTTTTGGTGCCCTTAGGGCCGTGGTTTTTACTCCTCGCCTTGAGGAGGTTTTCCACGTTAAATCGCTTGTGTCCTTGTGCTTGTGATTGTGGTTGTGGTGATTTATTTGTCTCTTGATATTATTTGGGATTGCTCTATTTGATAATTTCCTACTAGGTTCACACAAAAGAGGGATAATTTGATTTTTCGCTACATTACGTATCTGTCAGATAATTGTTTTACCGTGTTTTATCCCATCAATTAGCAGAGCCAAAAGGCTAGACAATCTCCAGCCTCTAAAACTGTTCCTCGGCACTCAAGCATCTACACAAAATCACTTCAGATCCATTCAAACAATTCACGGAAACTTTACCTTACCTTTAGCATGACAGGACAAATCAAAATCCATAAACCTCTGTTTGCCAGGATAACTTTCTCAAAATATCTCGAACCCAGTTCTATTAGATTCTTGAGTTTAGTTGAGTATGCAAAAGAATCAAGTTGCAAGACAAATCAAAATAAGCTAATTACAAGACATCTCAATCAACAAACAATCAAAAACTGATTACATGCTTCAAAACCGAATTTGATTATGCGATAAATCTATTTACCTCCCACATTAGTCTTCAATTACTCACGACAGATATTTCATGCCATTTCTTCAATTTCGGCTTCCATCAAGGTTTTGATAATGTCTTCTTCATCTGCTATTGTGGAAAGTCCCAGTAGTCTCGCCACCTCCAGGGTCGCTTGTGCTGCTTGTCTTAGCATTTTGTTTTTGTTCATTATGTCTTCATCTGAGATTTCATCTTCTATAAAACTAGGAGTTTCTGAATAGTACCCCAGCAAGTTATTCTCTTTTTTCCTGGAGAATTTTGCTTTTTTATTGTTCTTTTTGCCCTTTCCTTTTATTGAAACATGCTTTTTCTTCTCGGAGAAGGCTTCATTGAATTGGAGAGAAGATACAGAGATGAATTTCTTGCTTTTTTTACTGCTCCCTGCTACGGCTCAACTGTCTTCTTGAATTTCATCAGCTACGACTCCTCGACCTTCTTGGAAATCATAAAAATTTTTAATTCATATTGTCCTCGGGCTGTGTGATAATTGGGCTGCTATAGTTAACCAAACTCAAGGCCTCATTGTCTTCAACTGACTTTTCAAGATCAGAATATGGGTTGATGGCAGTCATCAGATTTGGGTTGCCCGATGCTGAATCTAATTCTATTTCCTTGTTGCTTCGACTCTTAATATTTCATCTGCATATTTTGTTTCAAAATTCCCTCCAGTTTCACTTTCTTTGTTAAAAATGCCACTTTCAATGTCGTACGTTTGCTGACCTTCTACCTCAAAAGCTGTATCCTCTTCATTTCCGAGGGCGGCTCATTAATTCCATGATATCTTTTGTTGATTTCTTCTTCTGCCGGCAAATCATGGTTTTCTTCTTCTCCATAGTCTTCAGATTGTACCGTTGCCACTGCCGGAGTTTTTTCAAAAACAGGGGTGGCGGGAGAAAGGTGGTTCCACCAGAATTCTAGGCTGTCTTCTACCACTAATTTTAAAACAAATTTCGCTCCATTTACCTTGAGCTCAATTGAATTCATCACTGACATATTGTTGATTACAATAATAAGAATTCTTGCAAAATCCAGTCTTTGTTTTTTGCAAGAGTTCTCGTCAGCTAGAATGAATTTTCCCTAGTGGTCTCCAATTAATTTGAACACCTCTTTATTCCAAGCATGCAGAGGAAGGTTGCAAATTCTGATCCAGACGCATCTTTCATCACTAATGAGTTCCTTGGACCATTGCTTAATCCAGTTAAACCATTCCTCAGTCCATTTGTTTCCATCGACGAGCAGATTCAGCATTGATTCTTTCTTATCGAATCGAATTAAGTACCAACTACCTCCCATTGCTGTGATTGAAAAATGAGAATAACCTTCCATGATCATACGTTGCTGAAGAACATGAACCTCAAGTGGAGACCTGACCGAAACTACCATCGAAGCTTCAAGCCATTTTATGTCTTGAATAGGGACTTCCACGTTAATCTTATCTAATTCTACTATATTCTGCTTGTCCCCCCTGCTCCATCCTGCACGCCATTTGAGTTAAGCTAATTAATGCCAGCTTTGACAGTATCTTCGTAAGAGTAAGAAGATCTGCTCGTAGGGGAAGCCCTTTTGTAGAAGGTATCAGGCGTGTGCTTTTCTTTTTGAGCTTCCATTCTTTTCCAAATAGATGAGTTTTCATTGAATCTAGCAAAGTCAACACCCAGTCTATAATCAAGGAACCATGCCCCGTTAAGTCTTTCAACAGCATTCTTGGCTTCATTTTGATTTGAGAATCTAACAAATCCATATTTTCTTCCTGATCTGCTTCGATTCTGAGGGATAAAGACGTTCGTGACATTTCCATGGTGTTGAAAGATTTGTTTGAGCCATCTCCAATGGATATTTGGTGGTATGTTGTTGACAAATACGGAGAAGGTTTGCAGTGGAGATTGGGATAGAGATGCCATTTTTTAAACTTTTTGGTCACAATCGAGTCAGCTTGTTCACAATATCAAGAACGTGTATGTAGTCCACAACAAGAAGAACTTAACAGTACTTGGTTTTTTTAGTAGTTTGTCCAACTACCAAAGCTTTAAGATTTTATTCCAAGATGTTAAAGTTTTGCAAATCTTATCATCGACATGGTGTACGTTAGGATTAGATGTTTTTCGTTCCAGAATCAAACACTTTTTCCCTTGTTATATTAGCCTAATTGTTAATCAATTTCATCTATATTTTGTTTCTAATTTGTTCGACTTTAGAGCTTATGTTATGCAGTTATTGTGATGGAGGGTACACCAGCTTTAGAGTAAGTGCTGATTAGCTACTGACTGAGCTGGTTGATGACAACAAACCCTCGGCCCTGCAGGAGTAATTTACCTGCAGGATCGCTGCCTGCGTGACTTCGGGCTATAAGAGTACGTACTGCTAGTTGTAATTGTGGAATGCTGACGAAATACTTGAATCTTTGGAAGGGAAAGAGTGTACGAAGACGGCTTTGTGTGCTGGAGACAGAGCGGCGTTTGTTGAAGGACCGAACCGACTGATAGTAATTAGTAAGTGATGAATTACATGCTTTTCCTTATCCTCTAAACTTGGGGTTTTAAGTTTTGTGGGACACAAAAATTAATTGTTTTAACAGCCAAGCTGGTTTTATTTAAGACAAGACGGTGAACTCTTTAGGTAGATAAGTTTAACACCATAACTCCATTGTCCTTAGTCACAGCTCTATCTGCTGTACGAGAATTGAAGCTACCTTTCAGTTTCAGCTACATAGAACGGCAGATTGTGTATACTTGCAAAGAGGAGGTATGTTTAACACGTCAACTACGGCAGTTATCGCTGACGATGATAATCCTGAGTCCTGGCTTTATTGATTTTCCCCATTGCGGCTTTGTTAAAAATTTAAATTTCAGTTGTTGTCCTCGTTTGGATGGTGTAGATACCATTTTTGTCCGGGTCTTTTTCAAACATTTTTAATTAATTAGTTTATATATTTTTTATTTTATATTTAGAAATTTTGATTTTGACTTTTTTATTTTCGAAAAAAAAAATATAAAAAAAAAGGAAAAGGAAATCAGAATTAATTTTGATAGGAAAGTAAAATTAAATGAGACCATTAAAAGATGAAAAATTAATTTGGATTTGGTGGAAAGAAAAATCAGAATTAATATCGGATTTAATATCCGATTCTTGAAATATAAAATTTCCTAAAAAAGATTGATTCTTGATTTTTTTTTTTTGAATTACCTAAAATAAAAGGAGACTTAGGTCTATTTAAACAAGAAAAAAAATAATAAAGGGGGCGGCTAGGGAGAGAGAGAGAGGGAAAAAAAATACAAGAAAAGAATTAGGGGAGGCTGAAAACCCTAGAAACCTAGGAGGAGGAGACAGAAAAAAACCTAGACAAACAAAACCTTGAAAAACCCTAGAAAAGACCTAGAGAAGAAAGACCAAAAAAACCTAGACGGGGACGCCACTCCTTGGTTGGCGATTCGAGCCTCTACTTTCTGCCCTTTTCGTCGCATTTGCACCTTGCTATACCGAGCTTCCATTGCTGCTGCTGTCTTGGTCTCTGTTCATAAACCCGTTTGTTCATCAAGTCCGCCTGCACCACTGCTGTCCACGCCTGTGTGCACTACTACCTTTTGGATTGGTCACTGTCGTTGCAATATTTAAGAAAAGGAAGACAAGAACTAGGGTTTTGAAAAAAAAAAGGGGGGGTGGTCTATCCGCTGGGGCCAACGCCAACACTGTCTGTGCTTACTCCTCTGGCACCCGTTTTTTTGGTCCACGGTTTTCCAACTCTTCCACCGGTGCCATCACTGCATCCTCCAGAAACCAGTGCATCATCCTCTCATCGTTGCAGACCTACACCATCAAGCAGCTCACCCGTCGCAACTTCCTGCATGATTTTTGTATTCCCTGAAATCGAAGCCTGCTACCTTGTATTGTTTCTACACATGCCTGCTGTTTTTGAAAAACCACTCCCTGCTTGCAACTGAGTGAAACACGGGCTGGTATACTGCTGTACACTTTTAAAATCTGCCTCACCACAACCACACCATCTCCTGCTGCCTGCGCCTGAGTTGCTGCGTCTGCACTGTCCCAAACCGAGCCAAGCGCTGCATCATCACCCCATTACCAGCCAAGCAGCATCGCTCCCTGCTAGCTGCTGCTGAACAGCTTCCGTTGCAATACTAAAGAGGAAGAGAAAGCCACGTGAGACTAAAGCCAAGGAAAAGAAGAAACGTGACCTGCATTTGTTAAAAAGGCAAGCTGAAAGTAAGGCCGCGGTTCTACCTTCCATGCCAAGAGAGAAAGACAAAAAAACATAGTGAATAAAGAGGAAGACAAGACTACAAGAGAGATGAGGTGCACGTGAAGGAGAAGATCAAAAAAGAGTTATTATTCCCTCTTACACAGGTAAAGGAAAATTAGGTTTTTTTTGTTACGTTGTTAGTTCTAAATCAATTAATTAACTCTTCAATTTTTTTTAAGGCAAGAATAAAATCAAAATAAATTATTGATTGGTTAATTTAGTTATGTGCAGTAATAATAAAATAATTCTTGTAAGTTTCATTTGTTTAGAAAGTAAAAATAAATAAGTACATACATTTAATTTGCATGATTTAATTTATTAAATTTGCATAGTTTATGAAAATAATTTAACATGGCATAATTTGCTTGATTGAATGATTAAAGTGATATGATTTAGGTTAATTGGCATGATGAAATAATTTGTTTGATATTTAATTTGACTTCGACCTTATGTGATATTATTGCATGATGATAGCTAACTTGGTAATCTGTCATTTGACTAACATAATTGCATTTTTTTTGTTTTGTGTGAATTGTTCTTGATAACATGATTTGTAGTATAATATATTTTGGTGTAATTTGTTAGGATAAAGGTCTAGATCTTCGGATAATAATAATAATAATAATAGTAAGTAAATTTAGAATTATTAAAATGAATTAAATAAGACTAGAATAAGAAATATAAATATAATATATGATAACCCGAAGATGGAACTACGAGAGGATTGCGATCGAGTAATATTCTCGGAGATCTTGAGGTGAGGAGGTCCTTTTTAAGTCTTACCAGCTTGATGGAAGATTTAAAAAGTCATTTCCGATATTTAAAACTCAAATTTATTAAAAAATTGAAATAAGAATTAATTAAAATTAATTACAAATAAAAGAATTAGTAATCAAATTAGGAATTAAAAGTCATACAAATCTTAATATATTTTAGATAGAATAAAATAATACAACTACAAATATTCCGACGACGGAATTCTAAAGGGACTGCGCTTGAGTAGTACTTTTAAATGTCTTGAGGTGAGGAGGATTCTTTTAATTCTTGCCAGCTTGATGGAAGACTTAAAGGACATTTCCGAGATTTAATAAATTAATTGTAAAAATAAAAATTAAATTAGATTAAAAAAATAGTAAATTAAAATTAAGTTCATTATAATAAAGAATAAAAACCAAATTAATAAATTAGAATTAAAATTAGAAAAGAATTAAAATAAATAGAAATTAAATTAGATTAAATTAAATATTTTATTAAATGTGAATTATTCCGAGGATGGAATTTAAAGGAAATTGCGCTTGGGTAGTTTCTTTAAAAATTCTTAAGGTGAGAAAGTTTCTTTAAGGTCTTACCAGCTTGATGGAAGGTCTTTAAGAAAATCTTCAATATCAAATAATTCATGTTTATTTAAAGATATAAAAATATATGAAATAATAATTTATATAACAAAATAATAATAATAGAATAAAATAAGATAAAATAATAAATAGAAATTAGATAGGAGTCAAAATAGGGTTTGCATAAAATATTTAAACAATTCGACGACGGAGCCTTTTCAAGAAAGGCGATTGGTCCTACTTGAATACTCTTGAGATGAGAAAAACTTTTAAGTTGTCCAACCAGCTTGATGGAGGAGACTTAAAAGATTTTTCAATATTTAATTATATCGAAATTAAAGTAAAAGGCAAAACTAAGATAACCTTAGATCATTTGGTACCATTTTAGGATGGGCGTTGTGAGGGTGCTAATCCTTCCTCACACGTAACCGTACTCCCGAACTTAGAACCCTTAACGTAGACCAAGCCTTGTCCTTAGTTTGAATAGGTGACCAATCACACCTAGGTAGAATGGTTGGTGGCGACTCCTTTGATTTTAGTGTCTAGCTATTAGGTTTTCCCCAAAGCCTAATACGTTATGACAGATGGCATTGTGCTTTTTTGATGATAGCAATCGTAAATATTTTTTAAACAATGTTAGGGCAATTATTTTTATAATCACATTTCAATGCTTTTTATTTTATTAGATCATGTAATTTTTTAATATTACGTGAAAGCCTGTTACCTACTATTGTATGTAACTTAGAAAGTATTTTTTAGCTTCCATATATTTCAGCTTTTTAACTTTTTATATGGGTAACAAGTCTTTACGTAAAACTAAAAATGACATGGCCCAATAAAATTGAAAGCACTAAAATGTGACTGTCAAAGTAATTGTCCCTAGCATTTTTTTTAATTTACACAGCTTGATATAAAATTTAATAAATGTAATTTTTAAAGTAAATTATAACCCCTCATATTTATTATTTACTTATAAAATTACATAATTTTTTAAATTATAATAAAACATCTATATTTAAAAAATTGCTTATGATAATTTGAAAATAACAAATTTATGCATGCATCCATATTTTTATTTTTTTAAAAAGATACTTAGCTAGTTAGATTATGTATCACACACCTTGACAAAATTATGCTTGCATACCTAAGCATATTAAGTAGAGGTGTCTATGGGTCGAGCCAAGCCGAGTTCGAGACGGGCCTAGGCTATACACTAATGAATTTTATACAAGTCTAAGCCCGCCCTTTAAAATTTATTGTACAAGCTCAGGCCTGGCCTAGTCCTGTCCAATTTTTTTTTTTGCATTTTGATTTTTTTTACTTTTGTTTTTTATTCCCTTTAAACTTTATATAATTAAGCTTGTCAAACTTTGCATTTTAATTTTCATATTAAATATATGTAATATTTTAATTATATATAATTATATTATATTTAGTAAAATATCAAAAACTTAATATTAATTATATTCAGGCCGAATCGAGTTGGGCTTAAGTCTCTATAGGTAAAGCTTGAGACCGGTCCTAAAATTCACCGAGCCTATTTTTTTGTCCAAGTCCATTCATTGGACCTATTTTTTTTGTCCAAATTCACTAAAAAATCGAACTAATTTTCGAGTTTTAACGGACAACTTAGTCCATGAACAAGTATAGTATTAAGCAAATTAAATTATTCAAACATATTATTACAATTTTTTATTTTTGCCTCAGCTTTTTGGATCATGGTCAAGCAAACTTGAAACAAAAATACAGTGTTGGAAGGTTTTGGCTCCATAAAGTTTTATTTAATGGTGATTTGACAATTCCAAGGTAGCCCCAAGATTTGGACTATTTCATTGTAGCTA
This sequence comes from Heritiera littoralis, assembly GCA_031772115.1. NCBI lineage: Eukaryota > Viridiplantae > Streptophyta > Magnoliopsida > Malvales > Malvaceae > Heritiera > Heritiera littoralis. The sequence goes on along the minus strand of JAPDPK010000088.1, from coordinate 1,470,939 downwards.
AATAACAAATAAAACATTCGTATTTAGCTAAGCAATTATGCATAATCCATTTTAATCTAAAATAATAGAAACCAAAGATACACTCGGCCTCCCAAATACCAAACCACTCGCAACCTTCTTTTCTCTCAAACTTAGCCACCACCCATCCACCTAGAGTCCCGACACCCCTAGCTTTTTCTTCTCTACTCCTCACCTCAGCTCACAGAACTTCATCCTTCTGTCCCTTCCCTGACCTGAATCACTTGATCGACTTTGATCCCAAGCCGGTAAGCCTACGTCCCAAGCATCTAGCAGCCACAATTTGAGTTGATGTTTAATGGTTGATGATTGAGTTTGAGGTTGAAATTTTGAGTTTTACTGAAATTGGGTGTGAAATTATTTTTTGACTTTTGAAGAAAATTATTCAAATACCAAAGATGAAATTTGAATTTTTTAAACCAAACTTCAAACAAGATGTCCTTCTCTATAGTAATTCGAGGGTATTCTAATGCCCTCACAGGTAGTCAAATATCCCTGCTAAGGTATTCCAAACAGCTTGTTAGTATTCATTTTTCACTCCTAGAAATCTCAATTTTATAAAGAATTCGAATACCATTCTTTTGTCCTCTAGTACAAAACTAAATGTACACTTACCCTAGGAAAAATTCTACATACGCATTAAACTTCCAAAACATCATTTCTTCAATTCATATGCGAACTACATGATTAAAACCCTTTAAAACACTTACAAAATCATGAAAGTTTGGTAATGTATACTACATCAACAATAGTTGAACTTAAAATATATTCCTCTCCGTGTAATTAACTTAATACTGTATTAAAAGGAAAAAAAAACAGGCACGAGCTACAAGATTCTATTGAACTGAAACGGATATAGTTTATCTGATAAAATCTTATAGGAAAACTTTAGTTTTAGCCAGATGATGTTGAAGGCTGAATATAATTAATTAAAGGCATGGTAGTTTGAAAACTATAACTATTATCAAAGTTCTTGTTACTGAAATTCTCATCCACAATATCAGCTTTACCAAGAAAACTAAGAAATTAATTATACAAGATGAAAGCCAGCTACTATTATACAGCAGCCATGGTTTTAGTTGATAACCTGCATGCCTAACAAAGGCAAGCATTGCTAAGAAAACTAAACAGAAATTAAATTACAATTCCACCAACTCGTTGGCTGCAGTATATATTACACAAAGATTATTTAGCAGCCAGGTTGGTTTTATTTAAGACAAGACAGTTAAGTCTTTAGGTAGATTATATATGCACTTTATTTTTTCATCATATGATGCATATTTTAACGAGTTTATAAATTTTTCTTTTTTCACAATAGGGATAAAAAGAAGGAGAATGAAGCTGCCGAGAAGCGAACACCATATTTGTCAAGTTCTCACACCTTAGAGATTGAGACATGACCGGTTGGATGTATTTTGTTTTCCTGATACTTTGATGTAAAACCCATTTGTGAACTTCAGATTTGGTGTACGGGCCACGTCCCCTCCCCTGGTTTTTGTCAACCTTTAAAAAAAATCATTAAAGAATATCATAGAGGATACACTTATAAATAGCTTAAATTATCATTATCATCATCAGAGCTTTTATCTCAAAAGATTGAAATATGTTTAAATATATATATATTTATAAATAGCTTTAATATATATAAAAAAGAACCCTAAAATTTAAATTAAATAATCGTCTAATTACTTATTGTTTTATCGCAATCAATTGAAATCTTCCTGGTGCCATTATTATGATCAATGAATATATTGCTTATCAAAACAATTTTATATCAATTGAAATCTCAAAGCCCATCTAATTTCATTCAATTGAACCTTTAATTGGACAAAAATTGGTTCAAGATCATCACAATCTAGTTGCTCAAATGATCAATTTCCATCGAATCAAGGACTTGATGAGGTGAAAATGAATGTATGAGGGTTCAGTTGGATGAAAATGAGTGTTTGAAAGCTCAACTACTTGCAATTAAAAAATAGGGGCTTAATTGATAATTGAATTTTAATTCAGGAGTTTTTTTATATTTAAGCCCTTATAGATTATAATATATAATTAATTAAAAATAATAATATGTAAAGATATTGAAATATTATTCTCAATCACGAAACTGTGAGCTTTTGTCATAAGATTATACAAATTGACAAATATATATACAGTAGTATATTATTAAAATGTATGAAAATTAAAAAAATATAATTAAATTAAAGTATAAACCTGAACTTGGTGACCCAGACATGTAAAAAAACCGCCATTAGAACCTTGCTGAACTCTGCTCCTGCACATAACCTGTTCCCTCCTCCAAATGCTATGAAGTTCTTGGCTGTTGCAGTCCCTTCAATGTTCTATATTAATTTAAACATTAATTAACAAAATATATAAGAAATTATTAATACAAATATTTTCATAGCAACTATTAGAACATTAAAACTTAAAAGATCAATCAACTGCATGCATCAATGATTAACGATTAATAGATTATCTGTTACAATTATAACATAAATAATTACATCTTACAATATATAATCTAAAAATGATCTAAATAAACTCGAACTTATTTAATCCAAATTTATCTGTTTATCACCTTCAAAAAATTTTCACTTTTGGACGATATGCGACTAGAACCCTAAATCTGTTGCCTTAAAAGTGGAAAAATATCACATGTATACATATACCTTCCATCTTGAAGGGTTGAAGGTAAGAGGATCTTCGTATTTGTTAGGATTAAGTAGAAGGGTTGCAGGAACTACAATAAGTATCCAACCTTTGGGTATGGTATAACCTGCAAAGAGCATAGACAACACAATACATAATATACTGTGTTAACAAGTGCCAAATGGTTAGATTAGTGTATTTATAAAAGAATTATTACCATCAACGTGAATGTCTGTTTTAACTCTTCTCAAGATCCCTGGAGCAAGACTTCCTAATCGAACTGATTCATTTATGACCTAACAACCAAAAAATAGAAAAAGAAAAGTTGTTAAAACTTGACATAATTCAGACCTTAAATAATGATTCAAATGATCATGTTATTATCTTTAAAAAGTGAGAGTTCGACATGTTTGAAATTGGAATCTCAACATATGTATTCCTTCTTTTCGGAAAAAAACCCTTCATTGTATGAAGAAGAAGAAGAAGATAGCATAACTCACATAATGAGTAAAAGTCATAGTTTTGTATTCCTCCCATGAAAGTCGAGGATTGGTGCCTTCTCTTTTCTTGAGAATTTCCTCATGCTCCTCCTAGTCAAAATTTAACCGAAGATCAAGATCGTTTTCCATATAAAACAAGCAGGAAATCAAACTTTTGCAATGTAAAGATTGATCCTATACATAATTCTGATGAATATATACTAACTGTTAATTGTTGCAATGCTGATGGGTTGTCCAATAGATACTTAATGGCTAAAGTAGTAGTGGTGGAAACTGACTCAACGCTAGCAAGGAGCAGCCCAAACATAACGGTGGAAACGAATTCCTTCGTCAAGAATGCTTCTTTTCTCATGTCTTCCACCATTTGATCGAGAAGATCTCCTTTATTGCAACCTTGGGAACAAGAATTCCTTCTCTCTTCTAGCAACTCACTTATCAGCCTCAATGCTTTTTGTTGCTTCTGCATCATAGGTAAAAATTATTCATCTTTTAAAGTTTTTACAATTAATTTGGCAGGAAAATTTAATTAGAAAGATTTAAAAAAAAAAAAAGCAAATTCTAAACCTGTTGAATATTTGCCACATTTAAAAATGATGGCACAAACTATCTGACTTAAGCAACGTATTTTAATTAAAAGGTTATTAACAGGGTTAACAGAGCTTAATATCTCAATCAAATGATTAACCTTTACACATCTGTAGAAAGTTGTCCCGGGGATGTACCAAGGAAACGTCATAAGTCCATCCAAGATGTTACAGCAATTTTCTGCTAAATTTTCCTTTGATTTTTCTGGTTCATAGCTCAGCAGAATCTTTGAGGCCATGTCAAATACCATCTGCATGCAAATGCCAAAAAAAATTCAATTAGAAAATTAAGAAAAAATTATATTATAATTAATAATTTAATCTTGGTATAAAATTTACTACTTATTTGGGTCCAATCAATTAGATCAAATTCGATTCACATCTCTAAATTTATATTCAAAATTCAACTTCATCCATTTATTTGAACCCGTTATTATTCAAAATATTTATTAAATTATAAAATTAAATTTTGAATTGGACCGAATCTAGATTTGAAAATTTAAATCCAAAGCTTAGCTTGAGTTGACCCAAGTTTCATGGACAAGTCTAGTGACCATCTTTCTTTGTTTATAAGAGCTTACATATATAAAAGATTAGTGTAGCAGAAATGGCTATTGTTGCAGTAAATGAGTGAATATACAAAAAATGATAATATGAGAAATGAAGACATTTGTAGAGAAGTTAAAACAATACCTATCGAAGATGATAAGTGATAGTAGTTTATGTTAGTTTAGACATGGACTTATGAATGCCCCATGTAGTTAAGAAAGTGGAAGGTACGAATGATAAAAAATGGTCAAGGCTAATAAAAAATCGAAAAAGACTAAAAAAAATTATTCGGAAAAATATAGTGGCATTAGAATTAGAATAACATATTATCTTGGATATATTGAAATGAGTAAAGGAAGAAAATTCATACTAATGACTTAACGTGAGTTTATATATTGATTCATGTAACCTATCATTGTATTGGAATAAAAACTCTGGAGACGACGATGACGACGATGATGATGATGATGTGAAGTAAAATTCTATCATGGAACTATTTGTTTATGCCAAAATTACTTACAGCAGCAATTTTGTCTCTGGCGTCAACCTCCGATTGCTTGCCCCACTCATGCAATGCATGGTTTATGGCAACCTCAATTTGAGAAAGCAATTTATTTTTTAGAGCCTCAGAGCCAATGTGATTCAGAACCACGCGTCTGAGATACTTGTGTATGTAGCCACCTGCATGAACGTCGTTTTGGTGAAGCAGCTTAGCGAAGGAATCCATGTAATATAGTTCGACAAGTTTTTCTTCTTGTTGCAGCACGAAATAGTTAAAATCAGGATCCGAGGATATCACAATTTGTTGACATGCTAAACTTGTCTTGAACAATGGCCCATATCTGAATATCAGACAAAGAAAAAAAGATTCAAAGATTTATTTTTAATAATTGAGTAACAAAAGGTTCATTTTGTCAGCACTCGTTTTAATCTGTTAATAGGATATTGAACTCTTGTGTAAGTGGTCATGGTTGAAACTCTATCAACTTCAAATACCAAAAACAAAACATGAAAGGATTCATTTTTGCATGTGGATGTTTGTGTTTTTACCTTTCCATTCTTTCCTTAACAAAAGGATGGATATCTATCGACTTGCTTGTGGCAAGAAAACTAAGGGTCTCCCCAATAAATGGGAGTCCCATTGAACCCGGAGGTAGCCTACCGTCACATTTAGGGCTCCTCCACCGATAAATCCAATTCGTCACAAGTACAACAAAGAAAGTCATGACACAAAGCCAAACAGACCACACCTCCATCATCACTCAAGTCGAAAATCCTGAAATTTGAGGAAAGGAGAAAAAAAGCGCACACAAGTAATAGTAGAGAGATATAACAGGCTTGCACTTTGTTTTGGGTTTTTGTGAAGAGAGTGTTACTTCTTATATAGATAAGTTGGTGATAGTCTAAGTCTCTATTAATTGATAATAATGCCAATATATAATGGATAGTCTAAGTCTCTATTAATTGACAGTTTTGTCCATATAAAATGGATTGAATTATTAATGTTAAAAATAGAGACAAAAATAGAGACCGATCAATGTACACCTTTGGAAAATGAACAGTTTACTATTTAAAATTTTCTTTAATAATGACCCGTTCAATTTTTTTTACAACGAAAATCTCTGATCATCTAGAAGTAAGAGAATACATTAGTTGGCTTAATTCAAGAAAATCAACAGAAACCAAGGATCCGTTTGGTTCGCGTATTTCATTTTCTCGAAAATATTTTTTCACATTTTTCAGTGTTTGATATATGTAAAATATTTTCGATCAATGAAAAATGAAATTCCGTCAATGAAAATTTTTTGAGGATTTTGAAAAATTGTCTTTTCATTTTTAAAAAAGGGAAGATAATTTTCAAACCTATGCCACTCTTGAGAAAAAAATTCTCACTAAAACTCAACCTAATCTATATTGGATTAAACAACAAATAACAGAAAATATTTTTCAACATATCAATCAAACAACGGAAAATATTAATTTTTTCAGAAAATCAAATTTTTAGAAATCATTTTACAGGAAATCATTTTCTGAAAATCATTTTACGCGAACCAAATGGAGTCCAAGTATAATAAATTTTCTCAAGTTGGTTTTCTCGATTGGTTGGATAAACCTGTTTGATGTTCAGTTGTTTTCTTTCAAGTATTATTGTCAGTTTTTGATTTTAAATTTACTAAACTGAATTGGCCGATTAACCGACTGCCATTTGTAACTTGACTTCTTGTTTTCACTATTGCAAAATACTTATAAAAATCGACCAAATCAATTGAATTAAGTGGTTTGATTATGTTGGTTTTCAACCCATGTCTCGGTCGATTCGTTTTTTTTTTTGTATAATAGGTTGATTAAATCAATTTTTTATAAAAGCAAATTAAGGTGATTAAATCGACCGTTTGCTCATCTCGATCCGTAAAAAGGACAATATAAGTGCTAACTCAAACCTAAAACACCCATATTTTAAAAGTAAAAATATAACTATTAGAACCAATACTTAAATCAATGAATCTTTTACTTTGAAAGGGTGCATAGTTATCTTCCTAACTAGAGACTATTAGAACCAATACTTAAATCAATGAATCTTTTACTTTGAAAGAGTGCATAGTTATCTTCCTAACTAGAGACAGTTAGCTTTCTTTATACTTAGGTTTCATTTAGTTCGCGTAAAATAACTTTCAAAAAATAATTTTTGTAAAATGATTTCTGAAAATTTGATTTTCTAGAAAAATTAATATTTTCTATTGTTTGGTTGATATGCTGAAAAATATTTTCTATTGCTTGTTGTTTTAACTCAATATAAATTAAGTTGAGTTTTAGTGAAGTCTTTTTTTTAACAGTGGCATAAGTTTAAAAATTATTTTTTTTTGAAAATAGTAAGATAATTTTTTAAAATCCTTAAAAATTTTTCATTGATCAAATTTTATTTTTCATTGACTGAATATATTTTATAAGTATCAAATACTAAAAAATATAAAAAATATTTTCTAAAAAATAAAATTCATATACCAAACGAACTCTTAAAATCAATAACATCTGTGTTGTATCTTTTTTTTTTTTTTTTGGATAAATCTGTGTTGTATCTTTGTTGTCTCATCCCTTTACCTGTTTCCCGTTTTAAATATCTTCTAACTCCGTGAGTATGACAAGGGAAAGGCTTGCGAATTGTCAAGGGGAGTAATTATGGCTGAAATGACATGAACTTAATAAAAAAATCATTCTCGGAAGATAACCATTGACGTAAGGTGTTAGGAAGCAACTCTGGAATTGACAGAATATTAAATTGAAGTCAATATCAGTTTCCATTTATGGATGGCGGATGGGGCAAGAGATTGAATGCTAGCTCCGCTTTGACCTTGGTGACCAACCCAGGTAAAGCATTCTGGCTTTCTCAAGTGGCTAGGAAGTTGGACTTCGCCAAAGCCTAACCAATACCAAAATTAAGAAACTAAAAACAAATATAGTAAAATAAAATACAATAAAATCCCTTTTAAATTAATACTTTTGAATCTCATTTGAGTATTAATTTAAAGGAGTTATTAAATTACTAATAAGTGATGAAAAAAAATAGAAATGAACTTCTTTGTAAGATACTTGAACATAGTTCAAGTTTTGAAATCTTCACTGTTGGAAGAATTTTACGGTTTATCATTCCTGATCTGAATAAAATTAGTCTTAGATTGTAAAATAAATGAAGATACTTATACTTACACAAAAAAATTAAGAGTTTAATATATGGATAATTCAATAATTAGATTACAATGATGACACATATATTTTAAAGAATATTAAATAAACGAATAAATAAAATGAGGCATTTATCATCATCATAACCTCACTTGTAGAGTCTAAAAACTTCATCAATAATGTATTGGATAATTATCCTTAATCTATCTTGTAAATTATTATTTTATCTTAGAAAAGGTAACTGTTTCATTTTCACACTCTTTAAACTCCTCCAATAACTCTATAATATTTAGTTTCTTTGAAAATTTAATTTTTGTTGATAAGTTCCCTAAAAAATCTTAAATATAATGGCCTTTTGCATGTGAGTATCTTAAAGTGTCTTTTAAGTTTTTAAATATCATATAATATATTTTGTTTTTATCAAATTATTAATTTATGCGATAGTCAGAACCTAAAGTTTACATTAGATTTTAAGACGAAATTATTAATTATTATGATAATGGAGTTTATTAATTTTCTATAATAATTAGAGTCGAGACTATAATTTTTTATTAATTTAAAGAGACTGTTAATTTAAAATTAAATTAGAAGGATTTTATTGTGATTATATTAATTACAGTAATCAAAGTAATCAAATGAAAGCTTAGTAATCAAAGTAATAGGAAGCCTTATCAACATTGATTGTGATTGAGTGGTAAGGGATTCATTCCTCCTTAAGCATGACTCAGGTTCGAGTCATGCGTATGGAGCAAACCATGCTGAGAAGGACGTCCCACTTTCATGTGACCTGACAGTTTCTCAAATTCGAAGTAGTCGCATAAAGTAGATACTAGGAGATCAAAGACAAAAAAAAAAGTAATAGGAAACCTTTAACTGTTAGCAAAGTACGTATTAGGTTTGATTATTGTGATTTGAACATTATTCCAAATAAATAATTAGTACCAACTGCCAACAACTAGACGGATACGTTGGTTTGTAACCAAAAAAAAAAAAAAAAACGGATACACTGGTCAACTTGTAATAACAAACTTTTCTAAACAGAAACATTGGTCAACTTAACTTGTAATAACAAATTTTAAAATATTGTTTTACATTGAAAAATCAATAGGTTGAAAAATCATATAGTCAACTTTATTAAAACGTAAGAAAGTTTTTACAATTTTTTTTCAATAAAAAACGTTAATAAAAATAATAATTCATTATTATTATCAAAATTAAGGAATTTGTTAGTTTGTTAACAAGTAAAACATTCATATATATATATATATATATATATATATATATATATAAATTTTGTGGGAAGCCACGTTGCCAGCCCACTTTTTGTCATTACCAACCCTTCCGTGCTTTTTTCAGTGTATGCTTTTGTTAAGGCAAATCGAGAACTCCATACTTTTTTTGTTGCACCCTCTCACATCTCACTTGCCTTTCAACGCGCCTTCCATGCTCAAGCCTCTATGCCAATAGTGCTTTACTGTACTTCTTTTGCTTTTTGGATATCTACTTTGATGTAATATTGTTTATTTTGAATGTTCGATATTCTTTTGTTAGCATTTGTTTTTTCTTAAATGATATACTCAATCCAATCTTAAAAGAATAGTTGGATTTTCTAAGTATCCTATGTATTCAGAAGAAAGACTTTTAAATATACATCATCTAAATTAAATTTTTCGAAGGCATTTGCGCATGCCTGTATATGTTTGAAGAATGAGAAAAGAAAAATTGTTTTCAGGATATTTTTTTAATGTATGTCAATGCATTTGTGTCATTGTGTCAATTTATTGGTTACCAATGTTCCAATCCAATTCAAAGACAAATAAAAAAAGGCAAGAATAAAGGTTGAAATATTATTTGCTGGGTTAGAGTATAGTAATTATAATGAAAATGATAATTCTTACGCAATTATAATTAGTTCTTTTTATAATTGTTAAATTTTGATTCATTTCTTTTAAGTACATGTTAAACCAACTCAACAACAACCTAAAGAACAATCAGAGCGCATAATCATTGATGATAATGTCTCTTCAAATTTTACATTGTCCGATTACATTGACTCAGAACTAAATTTCTTCATTAGTTTCGAAACCTAAACAACTTGCTATATTAAAGCTAATTCACCATATTTTAAATGCACAATGACAAACAAATGTGCAAACATTTTGTGTATTGGTAATGTTTTTAAAGTTTAAATGCTTTAATGCTTTCTGTTTACTTATTTTTTTCCTTTTTTTTCTCTGGACTCTAGCATGTTCTTAAAATTTTCTATAAAAAATGTTTGGCAAAACACTTGGTAAAGTTGCATTATTTTGCCAGACAATGAACGATTGTGCCCATTTTGATACGTATATAGCAGTCACAACAAATTATTTTCTATTGGTTAAAAACAATTCATGAATGATAATCATATCATGATTGACGTAACAAATTATTTTGTGCTGGTTAAAAACAATTCCTAATGGATAATCATATTATAATTAGCGTGTCTATTTGCACGAGTTCAGATGCTAATCTTTAAAGTCACAAGTTATATTTACAATTTACCTTTATCACTCTCAAAGCTTTGGAATTTTTATGAACATTTAACGTCCGTTCTTTGTTGCTTAACCCAAAAAAAAAACATGTTTAAACTGAATTTTTATTTTTTTTCTCTCCCTTGCTCTTAGGATTTGGATAAGTTGTCAGTGTTTCTTACTCAAGCCTCTCAACTTCTGTGAAGAATTATGCTTAATACATTTCAACGCATGTTGGGTTAGAATAACAAGTCAAAATTGATGCCCAAGACCTAGATAGATGGCCAGGACCCACAGCAATGCGCGAGCATGCGTTCTAGTATATATAATAATAGTAATATAATAATAGTAATATAATATTATACTTTTTAATAATAACAAAATATAATAATAATTTTTATTTAAAATATTATAATTTTAAATAATTAAAAAAATCAAGAAAGTATAGATATTTTGTAAATTAATTTAATTTTTATCAAAAAAAACTTGAATACAAATCTCAAAATGAAAGGATATATTCACTTTAAAAAAATTTAATAATTAAATCTAAAAAATAAAAAAAATCTTTCCATTTTTCGCGTTGGGTGGAGTAACTAATTTACTAGTGTATGAAACAAAGGGTTGCTTGCAATATATTATGTTGAAGTCACAAAGAAACAAGCAAGTTTTTTTTTTTTTTTTGATTTCAGAAACAAGCAAGTTTTTCGCGCGCCTTTTTGTGCTTGGATTAAGTTGAAAAACGATTATGATCTTTTAAAGTTTATTTTTCTTCAAATCTTTAATACAATCAAGAATAAGTATGATTCAAGAACAAAGAAGATATTTAGTAAGGGCTATAAAAGATTAAATTTCTTTCTCAGAATATTGAGGTACGTAATTAAACAATTACACTATATTGCCTGGTAGTAGTAAGTAATTTACTAGTATGTGTAATAAAGGGTTGCTTGGCAATAGATTATGTTAAAGTCAGAAAGACGCAACCAAGTTTTTCACATGCCTATTTGTGCTTGGATTAAGTTGGAACAAGATTATGGTCTTCCAAAGTTATTTTTCTTCAAATTTTTAATACAATCAAGAGTAAGTAGGATTCATGAACGAAAAAGATAATTAGTAAGATTAAATATCTTTTTCAGAGTATCAAGCTACGTAATTAAATTTTTACACTATGTGGTAATAGTAGGTTATATTATTTATATCTATTAGATTGAATGATTAGTTGCATGTCAGTGATTTTAATATTTATTTTTGAAATCATGGACTGAATTTAACAATAATGGAGTGTCGTTTTTAGGAATTAATTTTTCATTTTATCTTGATTTAACTTGATCATAAAATCAAGCTCAAGTAAAATAATGATAAAAAAATTGAAACCTGTAAAAAAAAACCACAACAAAGATGATGAATTGGTATGTCAACGGACACCAAAGTTTTATGTAGTTAATAACGTCGTCCATTATTGTTTGAATGTGTGTAAAGATAGCAAAAGTTGGTCTGAGCCCGAAAATCCATTCAAAATCAAACTCGGATCAACCCAAATTGATCAAAAAGTCAAAGGTCCGAAACCCAAAAAGTTCGAAACCAAAAAAGCCCCGAAACCAAAAAAACTCAGACCTGAAAAAGCTCAAACCTGAAAAAACCTAAACCCAACACAACTCAAACCTGACACGATCAGAAACCCATAAAAAACCAAATTTATAACTCTAAAAAACTTGAATTCTAATCATATGATTATTATTTAAAAATAAATAAATAATTGATGCAGTTTTTTAATTATAAAATTAAAGTATGGATAAAAATAATTATTTCTAATAGTAAAGTGTAATTTAAAAATATACTGTAGTAGTATTATTGTGTAAGTGGTAATTTTAATAAAATACATGAATAAATCAAGCTATTGGTAATTAATTATTTGTTATATTAATAAAATTCCAATTTGGTATCTTATAACAATGATTTATATATTATATTATAATAACCTTTTAAGAATAAATTATTTAATCTCTTAATACATAAGTATTATTCTAATAGAATTAATTATTTATTAAAAATAATTTATTTATTATCTATTAAATAAAAAATTAAAGTGTAGATATGTGATAACCGAAAATTTTCCTATCTTTTGGTATTAATTACCCGGAAATAAATAAAGTTATTTATGAGAATTAGAATATATTGAATTTCGGAAATTGTTGAAGTGATGAATTGAGGGAAATTATTTCAGATATTAAGAGATCCAAAATAATAAGGAATAAAATAGGTATATTTATATCCATATAAATATAATTAGTGTATTTTTATATATTTATAAATATAAATATATATATATTAAAAATAAAAAAAAAGAATGGGAAAAGGGCGGGAATCGGGATACTTGATTCCCTCCCAAAATTTTCCCCCTTTGTTACAAAAACAGAGGAGGGAACCCAACGGCAGCCCCCCCCAGTCGGTGAGAAGAAGAGAAAGGAGGGAGGAGGCGCCATCGCAAGCCGAAGAGGGAGAGAAGGAAGCTGCCAGCGACGGGAAAGAAAGGAGAAAGAAAGAAAATGAGAAGAAAATCGAGAGGAAAAAGAAAAAGAGAGAAGTGGCGGTGCCGTCGATCTGACCACCACCACGCCACCCACTCTGCCAGCGGAGGGAAAGGAAAGAGGAGGCGACCGCCGGTGAGGAAGAATGACGGCGGAGGAAGGAGAAACATGGAGGAGAAGAGACCGAAAACCCACCTCCAGATCCGCCACCGCCAGCGTTGCCGCTCGAGAAGAGAAGACCAGATTTGGCTTCGTGGCGATCCCAGGGTGCTGAGGAGTGGCCGAACCGCCGGAATGGGTGGTCGCCGGTGGCCGAACTGGCCAGCAAAAGCTGAACCAACTAAACCGGTCCGACCTGACCCAACCCAGTCCGACCCTACCCGACCCGGTTCAGAAAAAAAAAAAGAAAGAAAAAGAAAAGAAAGGAGAAAAGAGAAAGAAGAAAAAGAAAGAAAAGAAAAGAAAAGAAAAGAAAGGAAAAAGAAAGAGAAGAAAAAGAAAGAAAAGAAAGGGAAGGAGAAGAAAGAAGAAAAAGAAAGAAAAAGGAAGGAAAGAAAAGAAAAGAATTGGTAAGGAAAAATAATAAATTGATTGATATTTATTGAATAAGTTTATTTATATATATTTATGTAAGTGCAATTGGTGTGGTTGAAATTGTAGCGGAAGTGACAAATACGTGATTTGGTGTTCGACGAAGCTTGGAGCTTGTCAAGGCACTAAGTTTCAGCGTCAGGTAATATACTTTTATAAAGCATTAGTAGCATTATATTGTATGTTTTAGGATTATGATTTTATATGATGCATTGATGGAATGATTTTTAAATACTAAGAGGACCCACAACTGATGGTGGGGGTCTTAGTAAAAAATAAATAAATGGTGAGAATCAACGGCTGTATGGATATAAATTGTAGTTTCCTTGCAGGAGGTTCTGACAAAATTAAGCTGTTATGCTGTCGAAATTCATAGAAAAATGTGATGAATAAGATCAAGGTTTTTTTTTATCGTATATGTGACGACCAGTATCATGTGGGGCCGGTCGCACTCAACCTTATTGTCCGCTCTGGATTCTATAGGTAGCCCCCGTCAGTTCAGCTGATGTGGCACTTAGGTCCTCACGGATTTCTTTCGCGTCCGCCGCTACTCGAACCCTTGACTTCCTCAAGAGTCGAGTAACGACTAACCATTGGACTAGGTCCAATGGTTAGTCGTTACTCGAATCGCTTGGATGTCAAGGGTTCGAGTAGCGGCGGACGCGAAAGAAATCGTGAGGACTTAAGTGCCACATCAGCTGAACTGACGGGGGCCACCTCTAGAATCCAGAGTGGACAATACGGTTGAGTGCGACCGGTCCCATATGATACTGGTCATCACAGTATAAATGGGATTGGATAGAATTATCGAGAGATAAGTATTGAAAGGACATTGGCATATTGCTAGAAAGACTTAATTTTTGGAATGGTTTGAATAAGTAAATGGTTGAACGAATAAATTGTGAGAGTATTGACGGAGTGATAATCTTAGAAATTTCGGATTTTCTGATTTTCTGGATTCTTGGAATAGTTTCGAACATGATAATACGGACATTGCAAGAGATTGGTGTTGGGATGGTTTTATCGTAATACATTGCATTGTCAAATATACGAGAAATAATAATCGGGCATACACTTGTGGAGGTGGTCTTAATATTGACATGTAGCACACGATGGTTAGTAGTGATATTGAATTTTAATAAATGTATGCTACATGCATACATAATCTTATTGAAAATGAGGTTGAGTTCCAACACAATCTAATCACTGATAGATTTAAATAAATGAGTGACTCGGAGAAATTTGGAAGATATGATAAATGGCCCATTTTAGTATTGTGTTTGAGATGATGATAATAAGAAAGTAGATTGTGATGCCTTGTGGACATCTGATAAAACACACATCTACATAAAAGTATACTTATACATGACTATGTTAAATAGATGTGAATTGGGATTTTTGCAGTAATATGGATGGTCGTAAGGCGACTGAAATGATTGAAATATTGTTAATAATGGCAATTGGCCAAATCTCCTAAGTGGGTAAATTGTTAACCCAATTGTGACTTGATAATATCTTTGTAGATAATTCTAGTGTGGTATAATACACAGGCCATATGAAAATTGATTCAAAACTGTGATTGAGTTGGTGATAGTGAATGAAATTAGGCATCAAGTTGGAATTACGAATGGGTGCCATATGCCAGACCATAAACAGATTTGATAGATGACTATTAATCTTGTGGTTGCAATTCTCTCGATGTCGACTCTAGAATATATCTTGAATGGTGATTTTGGTAATGGCATAATTTCAGTATCTTAATGATTATAGAGAAATACGTGTAGACACCTAATTTTTTCCGAATTTCACAAATTATTTTGACAAGTTTTGTTCTTATTATTATTTTTATTTTATTTTATTTTATTTTCATTTTTCTTATTTATTTTGTTATTATTCATATCATTATTATTAATTTTATTATTATTATCCTTTCTAATATTAATATTATTATTATTATTATTATTATTATTATTATTATTATTATTATTATTATTATTATTATTATTATTATTATTATTATTATTATTATTTGTCTTTGTTGTTATTGTTATTATTATTATTATTATGATTGTTACTTTTGTGTTATTATTATTAATATACTTATATACTATTTATTTTCGTTATTATTATTATTATTATTATTATATATTTCATATTTCTATTCTTATTATTATTATTATTATTATTATTATTATTATTATTATTATTATTATTATTATTATTTCCCATCACATTAAATGTTACAGATCTACCAGATCTGCCGGTTCCCTGCCCCAACTGCCGGCGCCGCAACCTCCGACAAAATCATCTTCCCCATCCTGTGAATCTCGCTTCAACAGAAACCTACTGATTCTGTGATTTTGAAAGGCTAGGGAACGGCTCCAATGTCGTTTAAGAGGACCCAAAGCAAGGATTTTTCTGCTGCTTCTTCGGACAGAGAAGAGAGAACGAAAACCCTAAGCACTCACCGCCACAGCCACTACCCATCACCACCGAAGCCACTCACCACCATCATCACAGCTACCCACCAACATCATCACCAACCACTCACCACCGAAACCCCTAAGCACTACCACCATCGTCACCACCGAAGACCCACAAAACAACCTAAAGCCTAAACCAAAAAAAAAAAACGACCTTCGAACACCTGCAAGAAAAATCACAACTAGATTCATTCACAACCAGATCCAACTAAAAAAACAAACACATAAAAAAAAAAGAGGAAAGGGGCTTTCGGAGAGTAGATCTTTAGGGTTAAAGGGATTTTTAGGGTAAACGGAGGCCGGATCGGAGGAGAGGGAGACGAGGGGAGTGCTTTTAGGCTTAAGGGAAGCTCACCGGTGACCGGCGTACGGTGGCGCACGGCGGCCGTCAGCTGTTCGGGACTGAAGGGTTGGGAAAGTTTTTTAGGATCTTTGGAGTTTTTTTTTGGAAGGCAGGTGAAAATGAGGTAAAACAAAAAAATTGGGGCTTTTATAGAGAACAAAACGCTGCGTTTCGGTGAGCCTAGGAGATCTGCGCGTAGCCCCGACCCGACCCGAGATCCACGCGACCCGCTTCTGCCACCCGCGAGCCGACCCGGCTCCACTTTCCCTCGCGACTCGCGTCCACGCCCGACCCGGTACTCCGACCCGCTCACGACCCGTTTTCCTTGGCAGGCTTGGGTCTTGTCTATTGGGCCTGATTTGTGGGCCCGTGTGGAAGGATTTCTTTGGGTTTTCAAGCCCAGTCCGTTTTGGTATATATTCCTCATTTATTTATTTATTGTTTGTTTATTTATTTATTCTGTTTAATAGTTTAATATGTTTGCATAACACAAAAATAAATATTTGTTTGTCTATAAAATTCTTTAGGAGCTAATAAATTTAAGTTTAATTGTAGAGTATTTAATAAAATATATAGTTTTGAGATATAAATAAATAAATAAAATATGTAAATAACTATAGAAAAATATATATAGTTTAAAATGTATATTTGAACATATATAAAAGGTACATAAAATAAATATAAAATATATATTACATACATATATAAAAAGTACATAAAATGAATATAAAATATATATATATATATATTACATATGTAAATAAAGAATATAAAATAGGTATATAAAATACTCTTAAACACATAATTTTTTTATATAATAAGTATTTTATTAAACAATTTACTATAAAGGAATATTTTAGGGAGCTAATAAATAAAAAAATAAATAAAGAGTAAAAATGAAATAAAGTAAGTATAGAATTATTCCGATGATGAGATATCGTAGAAGTCACAAGTAGTGATTCTTCGAATATCTCTAGGTGAGAGGAGTTTATCGAACGTCACCAAAAGTATTGGGATATTCGATTCAATTTCTCAAGATTCAAATTCATGCTTATTTTAAAAAATATATATAATATATTTTGTAATGAAAAATATTTAGAAAAAATACTAATTAAATAAAAATTAATAAATAGAAAAGAGGTAATGGAGATAGGTGGGAAACATTAATAAAAGATAAAAAGGATTTTAGAGATATATGAATACGAAATAATTAAACCAATAAAAATTAATAATAATAAAGTTTCGAAAGTGATTAAATTAACCTAATAAATGGTAATAGGATTTTAATAAAAGATGATGACAAAAGGGATTAAGTTAATAAATCTAAATAAATAAAGACAAGAATTAATGGGGATAAAATAATTCGTAAAAGGTAAAAGCTAATGTCCGATGATGGGATGTTACGGAAGTCACAAGTATTGATTCCTAACTGATCCCTAGGTGAGAGAAATTTCACTAAATGTTGCCAAAAGTATTGGAATATTTAGTGTGATTTTTCAATATATAAGCTTTTATCTAAAAAATATATGATAATAAAAATAAAAACAAAATCAACAAAAATAACAAAACAAATAATATGAAATAACAAAATAATGATAAACAATAAACATGCTAAATAAGAAAGTAAAAACCCATACGTATTATATGCATAAAGGTTAATATTAAAACAAATGGAGTTCGTCCGATGATGGGATGCTACGGAAGTCACAAGTAGTGATTCCTAGCTGATCCCTAGGTGAGAAGAGTCTGCTAAATGTTGCCAAAAGTATTGGAATATTTAGTGTGATTTTTCAATACACGAATTTTCATTTTTTTTAAAGAAAAAAAAACAAATAATATAAAGAATAAAGAAATAATAAATGAATTAAATGGACATGTATGCGCATCATTTATTATCTGTTTGCATCACATGCATTCGCGCGAATTTAACAACGTGAGTCCCACCGACGATGAGATTCTATAGAAGTCACAAGTAGTGATTCTTTAGAAATCTCTAGGTGAGGAGGATTATTTCAAATGTTGCCAAAAGTATTGGAATATTTGACTTAATTCTTCAATAAAAGGGGTTCATGTTTATTTTCAAAATAAAACTTATTTTAAAATATATAATAATTTTTTATTCAATTACACAAAAAAATGTGAATCTACCGAGGATGAGATTCTATAGAAGTCACAAGTAGTGATTCTTTAGAAATCTCTAGGTGAGGAGAATTATTTCAAATGTCGCCAAAAGTATTGGGATATTTGATTTAATTTTTCAATAAAAGGGATTCATGTTATTTTCAAAATAAAACCTATTTTAATGAAAGTGTTAATCTTCGATCAATTATGCAAATAATGTGGATCTCACCGAGGATGAGCTTCTATTAGAAGTCACAAGTAGTGATTCTTTAGAAATATCTAGGTGAGGAGGATTATTTCAAATGTTGCCAAAAGTATTGGAATATTTGATTTAATTTTTCAATAAATGGGGTCCATGTTAATTTTCAAAAGGAAGTTTTTAAACATACATGTAATAGTAATTTTTAAGCCAATACACGAGTTTTCTAAATAAGCAAATCAGT
Source organism: Heritiera littoralis (assembly GCA_031772115.1). NCBI lineage: Eukaryota > Viridiplantae > Streptophyta > Magnoliopsida > Malvales > Malvaceae > Heritiera > Heritiera littoralis. The sequence goes on along the minus strand of JAPDPK010000088.1, from coordinate 1,451,939 downwards.
GTTAAACCAAGACTCTTTTATTAAAATCAAAAGATACCACGTAGTTAGGATGGTACCGTTTTCTAATGGGCGTTATGACGGTGCTAATCCTTCCTCATACGTAACCGAACCCCCGAACCCAAATCTTGTTTTCGTAGACCAAATTTGTCTTTTTAATGAACTTAAATAATTTTGAGATTTTGTTAAAAGGATAATATTTTAGGTGGCCAATCACACCTAGTCAAAAAAGATTGGTGGCGACTCCTTTTGTTTTTAAACATATTTTCAAAAATCTTCGAGCGCGAAGTCGTTACGACAGATTGGTGACTCCACTGGGGACGCTAAGAGGGTCAAGCCATTAATTAACCATATGGTGTCTTAAATTTTAATTTGATAGTCTTGGTTAACATTTAAGTCTAGTTTTTCATTTTAAAACAAATTTCTTTAGAACCAAAAATAATAATCCTTTCATTCATTTTTGAACTTTTGATTCATTACATTCTTTGTGTGTGAAGGTGTTGTAAATAAAGTAGAATATATGCTCATTTATGTTACATACATAAATGCATTGGCATAACATGAGCTCCATACCCGGGCTCTGTCCTCCTTAGGAGGGAGTAAAGTACCTATGCTCTCGTGAGGTAATCACCTCCGCAATGGCAAGCGAAATACTCCCACTCAAATCTGTTCCCTACTAGTCCAGTGTGGACGACAGTAGAGAATGGTTTGGGAACCTGTTAGATGGGTGATACCTCAAACAAGCATATAGTGTGTTGTGAGGAGACCAACCTAGGATAGAGCCATTTCCACTTTTTGAGAGTGACCTTTGATAGGGCATAAATAAGCATTTCATTTTTATCTGCTTTTATTTCTTTTGTTTATATGTTTTATACACATACTGATTCGTTTTTGTTTTCCTGTTTTCTTTTGCATAAATCACCTTGCATCACATAGTCACATAAGGGGTGTTTTTAGCTATGGCTCTCTTCAACAAGGAATTTTTCACAGAATCCATAGGAAGGTTGGCTTGTTCATCATTCGTGAATGTTCCGTGTGATTCCTATAGAGAAGTGCAAATGTGGTCCGAAAGAGTTCAGCAAGTGAAAGGAGATTGTTTGACTGGAGATTCTGTGCCCCCACTACCACAAGAGGTGAATTTGAATTTGAAACAAAACAACCTAATAGACTTAGCCAATTTATGGAATCGAATCAGCGAGGAGGGGAAGAAGGATTTCCGGGAGAAATATGGCCAAATAGAGTCCTTGATTGCTGTGAAAGTTGAAGAACATATGATTAGAGCAGCCATACATTTTGGGATCCTTCTCACAGGTGCTTTTCTTTCAATGGGTTGGACTTAACACCTACGGTCGAGGAATACTCCGTTTTGTTGGGAATAGATTTGAAAAGTCCGGATAAGATATACGTTCGGAAGCCAAAGTCTGAATTTCGTAAGAAGCTAGCTAAGCTTTTGGGAGTCAGACCGGAGGATGTAGATCTCCATGTGAAGCATAAAGGGTCCAACATCTGTGTGCCGTGGGATTTTCTTCATGAATTCATCAAGGGGCACATTAATGACGAACAAGGGTTGACAATTTTTGCTTTGGCAGGCTATGGTTTGGTTATCTTCCCGAAGGTATTAGGACACATCGAAATAGCTGTAATAGATCTTTTTGAGCAAATCGAGAACAATGGAAATCCATCGCCTGCTATTCTAGCTGAAACTTTTAGATCTTTAAATCATTGTAGGCGAAACGAAGAAGGCCGATTTGTGGGATGTATACAGTTACTTCATGTTTGGGTAAAGAGCCATTTCAAGTGCGAGGAAAAAGCGTTCAAGAGAACATTCATCCATCACCGTGACCTGATCAAAGAGTTCTGCAACAGCAAGTGGCCGAAACCGAAGAACAAGGAAGAATGGGTCGATTTTCTACAAAGACTCGGGGAAAATCAAGTAGTGTGGATGGAACCATGGATGCCTCATGTACCCATCTTATATCGATGTGGAGAAGAGTCGTGGGTACAACTTTTGGGACCGTGGGGAATAGTGAGCTACGCACCGCTTATGGTACTACGACAATTTGGAGCAAAACAATTCATTCCTCCGACACACGGGCTCAATGATATGGAATTTTCTTATGGTGAATCAAAGGCAATGAAGAAAGTCGAGCAAGCTGTTCGATCGTGGAAACAAACTCAAAGAGTCAATCTTGGACCCCTCTTTGATAAGGCTACCTGGAATACTTGGTGTGGAGGACAAAGCAAGTGAGGGAGGTAGTCTTTCTCCCAAAAGAATGCAACATGCCTCTAGAACCGAAATAGAAATATCCGAGGTTGAGATCGCTAGGCAGCAATACAAGATAGAGGAGGAAAGGTGGAGACAAGAGAATTTGAGGCTTTGGAAGGAGATGGAACAGCTCAAATACGAGGTAGAAATGCGAGAAGCCAAGCTCAAGAAAGTCTAACAAGAACACAACGTCACCAGCAAGGATCTAAGAAGTCTGCACCTAGAGAACAAAAAGTTGAGATCTGAAATGAGGGTCGGAGTAATTATGCAAACTTCAAATGAAAGGAAAAGGGAATTGGAAGACTTGCACAAAAGGGTAGAACAATGGGCACACAAAGCCAAGAAGAGTGAAGAAGAAGTCGTTTATTTGTCCCAAGAACGGCAAAATTGGGAAGGCATGTACTCAGCAAGCGCAAGGAAATTAGCCCAATGTCAGAAAGAGAACGAGGAACTAAAGGAGAAGTTGAAAAAGGGAAAGCAAGTTGAGATAGATGATGAAAAAGCTACATTGCAACAAAAGGTTCAGATGTTAGAGGCACAGCTACAAGCACATAAAAATCACATTAAAGTGATAATAGAAGATTGGGAGCAAAGTGAAAACGACTGGAGATATGGATATGACTTAGCACAAGATGCAAGCATGACGTGGAGAGTGGGAAGTCTGGGGAGACAGCAATATATTGAGCATATGGCCACTCAAGTTTGCAAGGCCGTGACAAAGGCAAGGGAGATGGTTGATAAAGCTGAAGCTCTGAGACAAGAAATCCTTCCGACAGAAAAATATGGGCAAAGGCTACTGAACTTTTTAGACGAGGCTAGGGATCAATATCAGCAAGTTAGTCATTTTTATGGATTTAATCAGAATATGATCGGAATGTAACAAGTGACTTTTTGAATGAATGAAAGTTCCTTTTTGTTGAAATTGTTATGGCTTAAATATCCCTTAAAGTATCATTTATTTAACATCACATTCATTCATCTAACATCACATTCATTCATTCTTTCATATAGTTTAAATAAAACGTAATTTTTCAAAGATTGCATCATTTAGTAATTAGTTTCTTATTGTGGTAATCAAGATTCAAGGGTAGCTTTAACATTCAAGATTCCAGCCCAAATTCCCAAACACTCATACAATACCCGGTCATGCTCAAGAGCAATGGAGGAAGAACATGGTAATAGGATGGATAGGATGGAGAAAGCGCAAGAAGAAATCCGAGGGCAGTTAGCCGCTTTAATGGAAATGATGACAAGGATGAACCGAGAGAAGGAAGTGGCTAGAGAAACACCTAACCCAGGGACAGATCAGCCCCGGGAAGATGATGATCCCCAATACCCTCCAGGGTTTACCCCATTTCATGCCCAATCCTCACAAGGCATACCTCCACCTCCACCTTATGTCCAAACCTCACAAGGCATACCTCCACCTCCTCCACAGCCTATCGGCAGCTACGCTTATGTGTATCCGGGAGCACCGAGCGCCTCAGCACAAACTCATATCACAGTGCCTATACCTCTCACTCAAGGGACAAGACCTGTGGATCCAATTCAAGTCCCTGACATAGATGATCCAAGAGAGCAAGAGAAATTGAAGGGTAGCGTGTCGGAGGTAAAAGGTGATTCCGACTCTAAAAAGTTCAGCATTATAGAGGAAAGGCTGCGGGCCATCGAGGGCAGTGATTTCTATGGGTCAGTGGATGCAATGGGATTGTGCTTAGTTCCAGATGTGGTGATCTCTCCTAAGTTTAAGACTCCTGAGTTCGAGAAGTACGATGGGACCAAGTGCCCCGTCACTCATGTGACAATGTATTGTTGCAAGATGGCCGCTTACAACCATGATGACAAGCTGTTGATACATGTGTTTCAGGATAGCCTCACGGGGTCCGCTGCTAGATGGTATGTGCAGCTAGATGGTATGCGTATTCATAGTTGGAGCGACTTGGCTAGGGCATTTATTGCTCAGTACAAGCATGTCACGGACATGGCCCCAGACAGATTGTCCTTGCAGAACATTGAGAAGAAGGCTAATGAAAGCTTCAAGGAGTATGCTCGGCGTTGGAGAGACTCGGCAGCACAAGTCCAGCCACATCTGACTGAGAAGGAGATTACAGTGCTATTTATTAATACTCTGAAGGCCCCCTATTATGAACGTATGATAGGGAACGCAACAAAGAATTTTGCTGACATGGTCATCATTGGTGAAATAATCGAGAACGCAATTAAGAACGGGAAGTTGGAAGGCAGTGATTCAATGAAAGGTGGGTTATCTAAGAAGAAAAAGGTTGAAACCCAAGCAGTCACCCATACAACACCTCGGTATAGGGGATATGCACCCTACCCACCTCGATTTCGACCACAGCCTCAACCTTACCCATATTACCAACCTTATTTCCCGGCCTTAAACAGTGTCTCTCCTGCTCCCTACCAAAGCCCATTACAACCACCAACTTTTCAGCCAAATTTTCATCCTCCAGCACCGTACTATACACCAACACCTACTGCCCAGCCTTACCAACCAAATAGTAACCCAACTGCCAACCAAAGGCCTCCTCGAAAAATTATTGAAAAGCCTCCTATTGATCCTATCCCCATGTCATACACAGACTTATTCCCACAATTGGTGAAAGGTCACATGATCGCACCTCTTTACATGGAGCCAATGAAGCCACCTTTTCCAAGATGGTATGACCCCAGCGCTCGATGTGACTATCATGGTGGAAACCCAGGTCATTCTACGGAGAATTGCACGGCTTTGAAATATAAGGTGCAAGATTTGGTCAAATCAGGGAGGTTGACTTTTTCCAAGGAAGTGGAGCCAAGTATCAATGCTAACCCACTGCCCAGTCATAGTGGAGGATCAGTTAGTGTAGCTGAAGTTGGGAGGAAATGTTGCATAAAAAGACACGTGGAAAAGGTCAGGACTCCAATGAGCCTAGTATTCGATGTTCTAACCAAGGCCAAGATGATTCAGCCTGCATCGTTGGAATCGAAAGTCCATCAAGATGAACTCGACTCAGATCAAATGTGTGAATATCATAAAGGATTTGTGGGCCATTCTATCCAAAACTGTCATCGATTTCGACAAGTGGTCCAATCAATGATGGATTCATTCTTAATAGAGTTCTATGCGAAGGAGGAGGAAGATGTGGTGAGTACTGCTTCAGGTGAATCTTCAGAAGACGATTATCCATGGGGAAAGCCAATGACAGTATTTTACAAAGAAAAACCCAGTCCCAAGGTGGAAGAATCTAGCTTTGTCACTCCTTCGACCATGACAATCAAGATTCCGAGCTCTTTCCCTTACAAGAGTAATAAAGCTGTCCCTTGGAAATATGAATTCAAAGCAGTGATTGAAGGGTCAGACAACGTGGGCTCGGACAAGTTGGCCATACCGGGTAGTGCAAACATAAGTGGAGTAAGTGAAATTACGCGAAGTGGAAGGTGCTATACACCGGAGATGTTAGATAAGGCCAGAAAAGGGAAAGCAAAAGAGGGTGAAGAGGACAATCAAGCGGAAAAAGAAAAGGAGCAGGCTTTGTTCTCCAAGAACCAAGAGGAAAAGCTACAAAAGCCTGTGTCAGAAGAGGATGCAAGGGAATTTTTAAAATTGATCAAGCACAGCGAATATAGTGTAATTGAGCAATTGAATAAGATGCCTGCTCGGATTTCGCTATTATCCTTGTTACTGAATTCAGAATCACACCGAAATGCCTTAATAAAGGTATTGAATCAAGCCTATGTGCCTCATGACATTCCGGTTGACAGTATAGACCAGTTGGCGGGAATTATCACAGCGGCAAATTTTATATCTTTCACCGATGATGAAATTCCACCGGAAGGGCGAGGGAGTATTAAGGCCTTGAATATCACTACCAGCTGCAAGGGCCACATGATCGCCAAGGTGTTGATTGATAATGGCTCATCGATAAACGTCATGCCAATGGCCACACTAAAAAAGATGCCGGTTGACCTATCTTACATACAACCGAGTAATATGGTTGTGAGGGCCTTCGATGGTTCTAGAAGGGATGTTGTAGGTGATATTGAAATCCCAATTGAAATAGGGCCAGTTACTTTCAATGTCCAATTCCAAATGATGGATATTTCCCCGTCCTACAGTTTCCTGCTGGGGAGACCATGGATCCATACGGCGGGCGCTGTTCCTTCGTCATTGCACCAAAAAGTGAAATTTGTCGTTGGTGATAAACAAGTATCTGTTTCAGGAGAAGAAGACCTTTTAATCACCAAACCTTTGTCTGTACCCTACATTGAGGCAGCCGAGGAAGCATTAGAGTGTTCTTTCCGGGCCTTTGAGATAGTGAATGCAACATATGTGGGAGAAGGATCAAGAATACCCTCTCCTCGATTGTCAACCACCACCAAGATGCTTGTTAAACAGACACTGCAAAAGGGTTGGCGTGTCGGGAGAGGTCTGGGGAGAAATCTCCAAGGACAAAGGAAACCTGTAAAGATCATGGAGAACAAAGACAGGTTTGGCCTCGGATACAAGGCCACTGATTCGAAGAGGAGAAAGATCTTGGAAGAAAGAAGAAAGAAAAGAATAGCCTGCCTCCGAGGATACGAAGAAGAATCGAAGAAGATGGTGGTCCCGTACCTCTATGATACATTCCGTTTTGGCGGATGCTATCACCCCGATTCGTTAGAGGTAGTGGAAGCGAGACCTATGTTATTGATGAAAGAATCCTTTCGCGGGTTCATAGTCTAAACGGTGCATGGGAAAATGACAACTTTTGATATAGAAATGATTGTGTTGTTGGGCGCAGAGCTGAAAGAATGAATTGTTGAAAGAATACCTTCTATCTTTTTGTTTTTTCTTTTGTAATGTAGTGAGGTAGATTATCAACATCTCGGTCTAGAGAGCTCTAGAAGATTTTTTTGTAAACTTGATCTTCATTATCATTTCAATAAATTAACAAGTTCAATGCATTTCGAGTGTTTTCTTTCCATCTATCATCATTTTTATGACTGTTCTTTCTTTTCATTCACTACAATTGGTAAGAACAACCAACCATATCTGTCAAATCTTTACTTTTTCAGGAAAATGAATAATGAATGTGAAGATAACCTTAACAGCTATCCGAGGTTTGATTTTGAAAATTCTATGCATGTTGGTGAACTCGATAACAATGTAGATTCAGACGATGATGCTTTGTCTCCAGATCTATTGAAAATGATTGAGCAAGAGAAAAAACCAAATGAACCCCACAAAGAGGTAATTGATATGGTCAACCTAGGGGATGATGAGAACATCAAAGAAGTCAAAGTAGGCACAGCACTTCCATTGGTTGAAAGGCAAAGGCTTGAGGAATTACTTCGTGAGTATGTCGATGTGTTTGCTTGGTCTTATTAAGACATGCCTAGGTTAAACACTGATGTTGTGGAGCACCGTCTACCCTTGAAAATGGAATGTAAGCCAGTACAACAGAAGCTTAGGCGCATGAAGCCGGGGATGTTGTTGAAAGTGATGGAAGAAGTAAAAAAGCAATTCGATGCAGGGTTCTTAAAAGTAGCCAAGTATCCGGAATGGGTGGCTAACATAGTTCCTGTGCCGAAAAAAGATGGGAAAGTAAGGATGTGTGTGGATTATCGAGACCTAAACAGAGCTAGCCCCAAGGATAATTTTCCATTGCCTCATATTGATACCCTGGTGGATAATACAGCCCAACACTACATGTTTTCATTCATGGATGGTTTTTCAGGCTACAATCAGATTAAAATGGCTGAAGATGACATGGAGAAAACCACCTTTGTAACAGTTTGGGGTACATTTTGCTATAAAGTTATGCCTTTCGGTTTAAAGAATGCCGGGGCCACCTACCAAAGGGCAATGGTAACTCTCTTTCGTGACATGATGCATAAAGAGATAGATGTGTATGTGGATGACATGATTGCCAAGTCCCGAGGAGAAAAGGATCATGTAGCCAACCTTCGAAAGCTGTTCAAAAGGTTACGGAAGTTCCAGCTCAAGCTAAACCCTGCCAAATGCACTTTTGGTGTTAAATCGGAAAAGCTGTTGGGGTTTGTAGTCAGTGAAAAGGGAATTGAAGTGGACCCGGATAAAATCAGCACGATACAAAATCTGTCGCCTCCACGCACACAAAGGGAAGTAAGAGGCTTTTTGGGAAGATTGAACTATATTTCCCGCTTCATCTCGCAACTTACGCTTAAATGCGATCCTATTTTTAAGTTGCTTCGTAAACAAGATCCGGGAGAATGGAATGAGGCATGCCAAGAGGCTTTTGAAAAGGTGAAAAGGTGAAAAGGTACTTGTCAAATCCACCTGTTCTAGTACCGCCGACGGCTAGAAGATCCTTGTTGTTATACGTGACTGTCAATGAACACTCTGTGGGATGCGTACTGGGCCAACATGATGATACGGGCAAGAAAGAACGGGCTATCTACTACTTGACCAAGAAGTTCACTGATTACGAGGTCAAGTACACTACAATAGAAAAAATGTGTTGCGCATTGGCTTGGGTTGCTCGTAGATTGAGGCAGTATATGTTATATCATTCGACTTCGTTGATCGCTAGATTGAATCCCCTCAAATACATCTTTGAGAAACCTTCATTGTCAGGAAGACTAGCTAGGTGGCAAGTTATGCTATCCGAATATGACATTGTGTATGCGTCCCAAAAGGCAATCAAAGGTGGGGCAATAGCCGACTTCCTGGCGGATCGTGCTACTGACGAGTATGAGCCTATCAAGCTAGATTTTTCAGATGAAGATATAATGTCTGTCTTTCAAGCGGAAAAAGAAGAGCCTGATAGCAGACAGTGGAGAATGTTCTTTGACGGCGCGTCCAATGCCTTAGGGCATGGGATAGGGGCAGTTTTAATATCTCCAAAGGGAAAATATTACCCGTCCACAGCTAGATTAAATTTTAACTGCACCAACAATATGGCTGAATACGAAGCTTGTGCAATGGGCTTAGAAGCTGCAATCGAGAGGGGAATCAAGAACTTGAAAGTTTATGGAGATTCAGCACTGGTTATTTATCAGTTACGAGGTGAATGGGAAACAAGGGATCAGAAGCTAGTTCAGTACCAAAAGTACATAGCTGACCTTGTACAACAGTTTCACGATATCATCTTCCAGCATTTATCTCGAGAAGAAAACCAGATTGCCGATGCCTTGGCAACACTAGCTGCGATGTTTAAAATGGAGACAGAAGCAAATGTTTCACCAATCAAACTGCGCATGAGAGATTCTCCAGTCCACTGTTCTAGTATTGAAGAGGAAGCGGATGGACAACCTTGGTATTATGACATCATGCAATACCTTAAGAGTCAACGATACCCAGAGCATGCATCGGATAATGATAAAAAGATCCTCAGAAGACTGGCAATGGGATTCCTTGTTGATGGAGACGTTTTGTATAAAAGGGGTCGGGATCAGATGTTGTTGAGATGCGTAAATACGTCTGAAGCCAAAAGGATTCTCGAAGAGGTACATGATGGAATTTGCGGGGCACATGCAAATGGTCATTTCATGGCTAGACAGATTATGAGGGCAGGCTATTATTGGACTACACTAGAAAGAGATTGCATAGATTATGCTAGAAAATGCCACAAGTGTCAAATCTATGCTGACGAGATTCAAGTTCCCCCAACATCACTGAACGTCATGGCGCCACCGTGGCCTTTCTCTATGTGGGGAATGGATGTGATTGGACCTATCTCTCCCAAGGCATCAAATGGGCACAGATTCATTTTTGTGATGATAGATTACTTTACAAAATGGGTTGAAGCTGCCTCTTATGCCAATGTGACTAAGTCTGCTGTTTGTAAGTTCCTAAAGAAGGAGATAATATGCCGGTACGGGCTCCCAGAAAGGATCATATCAGACAATGCACTCAACTTGAACAATGACATGATGAAGGAAGTATGTGCACAGTTCAAAATCAAGCATCACAACTCAGCCCCGTATCGCCTGAAGATGAATGGAGCCGTTGAGGCTGCCAACAAGAATATTAAGAGGATTGTGGGGAAGATGACCAGCACATACAAAGACTGGCACGAGAAGCTACCATTCGCTTTGCATGCTTATAGAACGTCAGTGCGCACTTCTACTAGGGCAACTCCTTTTTCTTTGGTTTACGGTATGGAAGCGGTGCTGCCTGTTGAGGTAGAGATCCCCTCCCTAAGAGTCTTAATGGAATTAGACTTGGATGAAGCTGAATGGGTTCGAAGTCGCTTTGAACAATTGAATCTTATAGAAGAGAAAAGGCTCACAGCACTATGTCATGGTCAGATGTACCAGAAGAGAATGATGCGAGCCCATGATAAAAAGGTTCGACCCAGGCATTTCCGTGAAGGGGAATTGGTGTTGAAAAAGATCCTCCCAAATCACCACAATAATCGAGGCAAATGGACACCAAATTGGGAAGGACCATATGTGGTGAAAAGAGCGTTCTCAGGTGGAGCGTTGATCTTGACAGAGATGGATGGGAATGATCTGCCTAATCCGATAAATTCCGATGTTGTGAAGAAATACTATGCTTGAAAAAAAAAGAGAAGAAAACAAACAAAAAAGAAAAAAGAAAAGAAAAAAACGAAAAAAAAAGAAAACAAAAAAAGAAAAAAAAAGAAAATGAAAATGAAAGGAGAATTCAAACTGAAAACCCAAAAAGGGCAGTTGAATTAAAGGGGGATATCTAAGTTGAAAACCTGAAAAGGCAGCTTGGATGCAGAAAAGATCAACACCTGGGTCGAAATCATACGGAGCTTGGCATCAGTCCGATGAACTCAGTGTGACAGGGCATCAACGGATTAGTTTTTTCTAAAGAAAGCACCGGTCTAGTTCGTGAAGGGTTATCTAGACATTCATTATTTATTTTGAAATTCACCACTTGACCCTTGTGGCATTCGCTACCTAACTGTACTTTTGCTGTCATTGTCTCTTGTCAGCCCAATAATAAATGCTTCTCTCCTAAATTTGGTTGTTCTTTTGATCATTCCATAACCAACCGATAAAGTGCAAGAATGCATTGCTCTTGTTAACAAAATTGAAAGGAAGATGATGATTAAAATGATAATCTACCTGCTAACATTATTAAAGAAAAAGAGAAGGAAGAAGAAAAAAGAGAAAGGAGGAAAAGAGCGAAATAAGGGAATGAAACAAAGAAAATTGAAAATTGTGACAAGTACATGTTGCGCAACCAGTTCCGATTCGAAATTGGTGACAGCTATTTTATGAAATGCGGGGAAAAAGATCAAGGGACACGAAAAGTACAATTCTGAGAATTTGATTACCACAATAGGAATAGCATGACTTTGTCAATACATGCATTTGCATTTCATTTGCATTATGGGAATTCAAGCACAAAAAAAAACACAAAAAAAAACGACAATAAGAAAAAAAAAAGAGGAAGAAGAAAGAGGAAAATGTTTCAACATATCTCGGAAGAAAGAATTTTAAAGTTTCATTGCCTCTGCTGCAAGAGGAGCGTTTTCAGAAAAAGATTTTTAAAGTTTCATCGCCTCTGTTGCAAGAGGAGCACATTTCAGAAAAGGAATTTAAAGTTTCATCGCCTCTGCTGCAAGAGGAGCACATTTCTTATAGAAGAATTTAAAGTTCCATCGCCTCTGCTGCAAGAGGAGCACATTTCAGAAAAAGATTTTTAAAGTTCCATCGCCTCTGCTGCAAGAGGAGCACATTTTTCAGAGAAGAATTTAAAGTTTCATCGCCTCTGCTGCAAGAGGAGCACATTTTTCAGAGAAGAATTTAAAGTTTCATCGCCTCTGCTGCAAGAGGAGCACATTTCAGAAAAAGAATTTAAAGTTTCGTCGCCTCTGTTGCAAGAGGAGCTTTTCAGGAAGAATTTTAAAATTTCGCTACCTCTGCTGTAAGAGGAACACCCAAAAAAAAAGAAGAAGAAGAAGAAGAAGGGGAAGAAGAAAAAAGATTAGGTTTTGAATTAGACAAAATTGTTGTCTATTGTCTTTGCTTTATTCCTGATCCTCAGCAATAAGCAAAGAGGGGCAGCTGTAGACACCTAATTTTGTCCGAATTTCACAAATTATTTTGACAAGTTTTGTTCTTATTATTATTATTATTTTATTTTCTTTTATTTTCGTTTTTCTTATTTATTTTGTTATTATTCATATCATTATTATTATTAATTTTATTATTATTACCTTTCTAATATTAATATTAATATTAATATTATATAAATATTATTATTATTATTATTATTATTACTGTTATTATTATTATTATTATTTGTCTTTGTTTTTATTGTTATTATTATTGTTATTATTATTATTATTATTATTATTGTTACTTTTGTTATTATTATAATATACTTATATACTATTTATTTTCGTTATTATTATTATTATTATTATTATATATTTCATATTTCTATTCTTATTATTATTATTATTATTATTATTATTATTATTATTATTATTTCCCATCACATTAAATGTTACAGATCTACCAGATCTGCCGGTTCCCTGCCCCAACTGCCGGCGCCGCAACCTCCGGCAAAATCATCTTCCCCATCCCGTGAATCCCGCTTCAATAAAAACCTACTGATTCTGTGATTTTGAAAGGCTAGGGAAAGGCTCCAATGTCGTTTAAGAGGACCCAAAGCAAGGATTTTTCTGCTGCTTCTTCGGACAAAGAAGAGAGAACGAAAACCCTAAGCACTCACTGCCACAGCCACTACCCATCACCACCGAAGCCACTCACCACCATCATCACAGCTACCCACCAACATCATCACCAACCATTCACCACCGAAACCCCTAAGCATTACCACCATCGTCACCACCGAAGACCCACAAAACAACCTAAAGCCTAAACCAAAAAAAAAACGACCTTTGAACACCTGCAAGAAAAATCACAACCAGATTCATTCACAACCAGATCCAACCAAAAAAACAAACAAACATACAAAAAAAAGAGGAAAGGGGCTTTCGGAGAGTAGATCTTTAGGGTTAAAGGGATTTTTAGGGTAAATGGAGGCCGGATTGGAGGAGAGGGAGACGAGGGGAGTGCTTTTAGGCTTAAGGGAAGCTCACCGGCCACCGGCGTACGGTGGCGCACGGCGGCCGGCAGCCGTTCGGGATTGAAGGGTTGGGAAAGTTTTTTGGGATCTTTGGAGTTTTTTTTGGAAGGCAGGTGAAAATGAGGTAAAACAAGAAAATTGGGGCTTTTATAGAGAGCAAAACGCTGCATTTCGGTGAGCCCAGGAGATCTGCGCATAGCCCCGACCCGACCCTAGATCCGCGCGACCCGCTTCTGCCACCCGCAAGCAGACCAGGCTCCACTTTCCCTCCGACTCGCGTCCACGCCCGACCCGCTCACGACCCATTTTCCTTGGCAGGCTTGGGTCCTATCTATTGGGCCTGATTTGTGGGCCCGTGTGGAAGGATTTCTTTGGGTTTTCAAGCCCAGTCCGTTTTGGTATATATTCCTCATTTATTTATTGTTTATTTATTTATTTATTTATTCTGTTTAATAGTTTAATATGTTTGCATAACACAAAAATAAATATTTGTTTGTGTATAAAATTCTTTAGGAGCTAATAAATTTAAGTTTAATTATAGAGTATTTAATAAAATACATAGTTTTGAGATATAAATAAATAAATAAAATATGTAAATAACTATAGAAAAATATATGTAGTTTAAAATGTATATATGAACATATATAAAAGGTACATAAAATAAATATAAAATATATATTACATACATATATAAAAAGTACATAAAATGAATATAAAATATATATATATATATATATATATTACATATGTAAATAAAGAATATAAAATAGGTATATAAAATACTCTTAAACACATAATTTTTTTATATAATAAATATTTTATTAAACAATTTACTATAAAGGAATATTTTAGGGAGCTAATAAATAAAAAAATAAATAAAGAGTAAAAATGAAATAAAGTAAGCATAAAATTATTCCGATGATGAGATTTCGTAGAAGTCACAAGTAGTGATTCTTCGAATATCTCTAGGTGAGAGGAGTTTATCGAACGACGCCAAAAGTATTGGGATATTCGATTCAATTTCTCAAGATTCAAATTCATGCTTATTTTAAAATATATATATAATATATTTTGTAATGAAGAATATTTAGAAAAAATACTAATTAAATAAAAATTAATAAATACAAAAGAGGTAATAGAGATAGGTGGGAAACATTAATAAAAGATAAAAGGGATTTTAGAGATATATGAATATGAAATAATTAAACCAATAAAAATTAATAATAATAAAGTTTCGAAAGTGATTAAATTAACCTAATAAATGGTAATAGGATTTTAATAAAAGATGATGACAAAAGGGATTAAGTTAATAAATCTAAATAAATAAAGACAAGAATTAATGGAGATAAAATAATTCGTAAAAGGTAAAAGCTAATGTCCGATGATGGGATGTTACGGAAGTCACAAGTAGTGATTCCTAACTGATCCCTAGGTGAGAGAAATTTCACTAAATGTTGCTAAAAGTATTGGAATATTTAGTGTGATTTTTCAATATATAAGCTTTTATCTAAAAAATATATGATAATAAAAATAAAAACAAAATCAACAAAAATAACAAAACAAATAATATGAAATAACAAAATAATGATAAACAATAAACATGCTAAATAAGAAAGTAAAAATCCATACGTATTATATGCATAAAGGTTAATATTAAAACAAATGGAGTTCGTCCGATGATGGGATGCTACGGAAGTCACAAGTAGTGATTCCTAGTTGATCCCTAGGTGAGAAGAGTCTGCTAAATGTTGCCAAAAGTATTGGAATATTTAATGTGATTTTTCAATACACGAATTTTCATTTTTTTTAAAAGAAAAAAAAACAAATAATAGAAAGAATAAAGAAATAATAAATGAATTAAATGGACATGTATGCGCATCATTTATTATCTGTTTGCATCACATGCATTCACGCGAATTTAACAACGTGAGTCCCACCGACGATGAGATTCTATAGAAGTCACAAGTAGTGATTCTTTAGAAATCTCTAGGTGAGGAGGATTATTTCAAATGTTGCCAAAAGTATTGGAATATTTGACTTAATTCTTCAATAAAAGGGGTTCATGTTTATTTTCAAAATAAAACTTATTTTAAAATATATAATAATTTTTTATTCAATTACACAAAAAAATGTGAATCTACCGATGATGAGATTCTATAGAAGTCACAAGTAGTGATTCTTTATAAATCTCTAGGTGAGGAGAATTATTTCAAATGTCGCCAAAAGTATTGGGATATTTGATTTAATTTTTCAATAAAAGGGATTCATGTTATTTTCAAAATAAAACCTATTTTAATGAAAGTGTTAATCTTCGATCAATTATGCAAATAATGTGGATCCCACCGAGGATGAGCTTCTATTAGAAGTCATAAGTAGTGATTCTTTAGAAATATCTAGGTAAGGAGGATTATTTCAAATGTTGCCAAAAGTATTGGAATATTTGATTTAATTTTTCAAAAAATGGGGTCCATTTTAATTTTCAAAAGGAAGTTTTTAAACATACATGTAATAGTAATTTTTAAGCCAATACACGAGTTTTCTAAATAAGCAAATCAGTGTTAAACCAAGACTCTTTTATTAAAATCAAAAGATACCACGTAGTTAGGATGGTACCGTTTTCTAACGGGCGTTATAAGGGTGCTAATCCTTCCTCATACGTAACCGAACCCCCGAACCCAAATCTTGTTTTCGTAGACCAAATTTGTCTTTTTAATGAACTTAAATAATTTTGAGATTTTGTTAAAAGGATAATATTTTAGGTGGCCAATCACACCTAGTCAAAAAAGATTGGTGGCGACTCCTTTTGTTTTTAAACATATTTTCCAAAATTGTCGAGCACGAAGTCGTTACGACAATACGATATCTAAATGTTCATAGATACTAAGAGGACTCATACTAATGTGGTTCTAGTATCGATAATGAAATGTACAAATGATTGTTATAGTCGATAATTATCGAAAAAGGTATTGAATACCGAATGGTTTGAATACCAAGTGATCTAATTATTGAGTAATTAGAGTACTAAACAATTTGAATACTGAATGAAATGAATATTGAATGATTTGAATAGTGATTTACTGATTGGACAGAAAGAAAGTCTTGAAATCGAATAATTGATGGTGATAAAGTTAAATGAATTGCTTCACTGTATTTGATGAAAATATTACCGAAGTTGGATACTGGAATGTTTTATAGCATCGCTTTTAAGTGTAACTTATTACAACTTGAGACTTTATACTAACACTTATATGAATGCTATAAAGTATAAATTAGTTTTAAAAAGGAAAGTATATGGTAGACACACATTTTTATATATGAAGCATCTTAAAGAATTTTACCATATGCTTTACATGATTTTTGACATAAAAAGATAAAGATTTAAATGTTTTATGAGACTGTAAGCACCCTAAAAGAATTAAACTCAATAAAGCATAGTGGAAACTGCCTAATTGGAGCTTTGCTCATTAGGCAGAGATGCTTGTCCGACAATAGTCGTGGACAGGTCTCAGTCACGCCTGATCAGTGTGGCTGAGAGAGATGAGGTCTATGGCCATAGATAACGCCCTAGTTGGTTTTCAGTGGACGATGACATGATTTTCACTACTAGCTACAGTGATTTAAGTCTTTATTGATAGAGTGATAGGGATCTAGCCTAGTCTCTAACCGATATGATATGAAGTCTAGAGTATGATTTTATTGATATGAACTCTAGACTTGACATGATTTATACAGTACATGAGACATATTTGAAATGAAATATATTTTGAAACAGTACATGTTTTAAAAGTACATGTGATATGACTTCGACACTTATATGATTTATATATGATTTTGTGTCGAACTTGAAATGATACGCGGTCTAGAGTATAAAATGATTTGATACGAACTCTAGACCTGATATGACTTACAGTATATGAAAAATGTTTTGAATTGACATGATCTGAAAAGAGAAATGTGCACATTTTGATTTGAAATGATATGAAAAGACATGTTTTGAATTGACATGATATGAAAAAAGAAATGTGCACGTTTTGATTTGAAATGATATGAAAAGACATGTTTTGAATTAACATGATATGAAAAGTGAAAAGACATGTTTTGAATTGACATGATATAAAAAGAGAATTATGCATGCTTTCAACCTTAAATATGAAATGAATTGAAATTCATATGTTGATCATGTTCTAAAGTAAATATGATATGATTTGAAATGATAGCGGTTCATACAGTGAAATTACATAAATTGCCTACTAAATCATGACATAATAGTATGCTTTTTCATAAGACATGTCATGACTTTATATTGTACAAAAACAAAGAAGAGTATATGAGGAGTATCATGACTCGGTGGTAATGATATTTCATCTACATGATGTCATGATATGATATGATACATGAATATAGAATTTATACGAAGAGAATTATGACTTCCTACCACCATGATCATAATTTCTCTATATGGAAAGTGATATGAGATGATAGAATACAGAAATACGATTATGAAACATAAAGTGACTTGATACGATATCTCAATTGGACATGATGTACTCTGAGATTGAGGAAAGTATGGACTAATAGTATATGACATTCAAATTGGACACGACATATTGTTGTGCGATGCACTATAGTATAAGAATGAGAAGATTGAAAAGTGATTATGATGATTTATTTAGAAGTATAAGTGATAGACAGATGACAAGAAATGAGATAATGAGATGTTATCGATGAAAAAAGGTGAATTGTAATTGCAAACTTGTAGTTTTTAAGCATTGCGGTTTAAGATAATATAATCCTACTCTTGCATTTATATTAGTATCTTACTGAGCCGTGGTTTTGCTCATCCCACTAAATTTTATCTCTTTCTAGATTATTGAAATACAATCTGCTCTGAGAGCTTTTAAGTGGGCCTTCAGAGACGGTATACAGGTTTAGTACTGGCCATTATCCTGCGAATCCACTTCATTACTTTGAGGTATACATTTTTGTAAATCTCTTGTTTACATGTACAGACTTTAATTAATACACAGTACGTACGTTGTCTAATGAGTCGAGATATAACTTAGAAGTGTGATAAAGTATTGCATAGAGAATAAGTGAAATCAGAGTAGTAACTACACTGACACCGAATACAAACCTTAAAATGAAAAAGAAAAATTTAGTCCATAAATTTGTAGACTAAGAAAAGTATAAGCATTAAGTGAAAGTCGTGGCATTCGGGTCGTGACAAGATAAATATAATATTTCTAATGGTAATTAATTAAAGTGCAATTTAATAATATACTATAGTAGTATTATTGTTTAGCGGTAATTTTAATAAAATTTGTTTTTTTATACTTTTTAATATTATGATTAATTATATTTAAATAACTAGCATTATATTATTTAATTTAGTAATGTCTACTATTTAACATTTTAATTTAATATTCGATCAATAATTGTATATCTAATATTATTATGTTAATGTGAACATGGAAAAATTAGTACTCTCGACCCGAACAAGATTAATCTCAAACTATAAAATGGATAAAGATACTTGTGTTTATGCCAAGAAAATTAATACTCAACTGGTGTATAACTATATATAATATGATTATATCAAATGTTATTATTTATTAATATAATGTCAATTGGTGTACATAGCTTTTTTAATTCAATGTTTTAAATTTTTAATAAGATATTTGATTAATTAATGTGTATGAGTACGATTATATTTAATGTAATAATGTTAATATTATGATTTATGTACAAACAAAAAACAAAATAAATATTAAATTGAAGTAATTAGTTGACCAATTATTAATAACATTAAGTATTTTTTAATGTGTTGAATAATTAGTTAACTAGTTATACGGTTAGATTTAATTTAATTACTAATTATGTTGGTATTTAAAAAAAATAAATGTAAGAAAAATTCTTAAAAATTTAAAATTTTATTAAAAATATAATATAATTATTCAAAAAGCTAATAAAACAAAGTAAAAAAAAAATTTATTGAAATAAGAGTATTCAAATTTCAATGGCCTAACTTTGATCCAAAAAAATATAATGATCCAATAAGTTATTGTTAAGAGTATAAAACTATTTATATAAATGTTTAATTGTTTAGTGTGATTTATTTCTAATTTGATAGTTAGATATTTGACTTGACTTTTTGTTTTCACTGTTGCAAAATACTCATGAAAATCGACCAAATCAATTGAATTAAGTGGTTTGATTATGTTGGTTTCCAACCCATGTCTTGGTCGATCGGTTTTTTTTTGTATAATAGGTTGATTAAATCAATTTTTTATAAAAACAAATTAAGGCGATTAAATCGACTGTTTGCTTATCTCGATCTGTAAAAAGGAGAATACAAGTGCTAACTCAAACAACCATATTTTAAAAGTAAAAATATGACTATTAGAACCAATGCTTAAATCAATGAATCTTTGACTTTTAGAGAGCGCATAGTTATCTTCTAACCAGGGACAGTTAGCTTTCTTTATACTTACAATCAATAGCATCTTTTTGGCCTCATCCCTTTACTTGTTTCTCGTTTTAAATCTCTTCTAACTCTGTGGGTATCGTTGGGGTTTGTCTTGAATCCCACATCGAAAGTATAAGAGAAGTTATAAAAGTTCTCCCCTTATAAATAATATGTCAGACTTGGTTTGTAAAGTGTCCCAAAGAGTTGTAGACACCGATAGAATAGCTAGAGTTTGGGCTATTAAAAGGGTATAGTTGGGCCTTGGGATCTTTGTTAAGAGTTTGCAATTTTTCTTTTTAAAAATTGCATGGGTTGGCTTTGTTAGGAGTTTACAATTTCTCTCTCTAAAAATTACATTGTTGGGCTTGTAAGGAGTTTACAATTTTTCTTTTCTCAAAAATTGCACAGTTGTAATTATTTGATTGGTTATTAGTTTGATTAGATGGTTATAGGCCAATTTGGTGAAGCCAAACCACATTAAATATTGTGTTTGTTTTTTGCTTTCTTCCGTTTTTGTAAGTGTTTGATTTGAAGGATATTTTTTTTAACAAGTGGTATCAAAGTTGGAGGTTCATGATCCTACAAGAGGAGGAAAACTATGAAGATAAAAATAAAAGTTATGAAGATGAAGATGAAGATGATGATGAAGATGATGACAATGATGATTTGGAAGAAGATGACCATTATGAGTTTGATGATGATGATTGGAGGAAGATGATGAGGATGACAGTGATGATGATGGTGGAGTTATTCTTCAATTTGAGAATGGTTTGTATGTTGTCGATTAGTTTGTGGAGTTTGAGATTCAAGTTAATGGAGGATTTGTTGGGATTTGTCTTGAATCCCAGATCGAAAGTATATGAGAAGTTATAAAGGTTCTTCCCTTATAAATAATGTGCCAGACTTGGTTTGTAATGTGTCACAAAGAGTTGTAGACACCAATAAAATAGCTAGAGTTTGGGCTATTAAAAGGGTATAGTTGGGCTTTGGGATCTTTGTTAGGAGTTTATATTTTTTCTTTCTAAAAATTGCATGGGTGGGCTTTGTTAGGAGTTTACAATTTTTCTCTCTAAAAATTGCATGGTTAGACTTGTAAAGAGTTTATAATTTTTTTATTTTTAAAAAATTATACAGTTATAATTATTTAATTGATTATTTGTTTGATAGGATGATTATAAGTCAATTTGACGAGATCAAACTACATTAAATATTATGTTTTTTTTTAATTTTTATGAATATTTAATTTGAGAGATATTTTTTTTAACGGGCATGACAGGGGAAAGGCTTGCAAGTTGTCTAGAGAGTAATTATGGCTGAAATGACATGAACTTAACAAAAAAAATCATTCTCGGGAGACGACCATTGACTTACACTCTGGAATTGATGGAAAATGAAATTAAAGTCAATCTCCATCTCCATTTATGGATAGCGTATGGGGCAAGAGATTGAAAGCTAGCTCCACTTTGACCTTGGTGACCAAGCCAAGTAATTAAGAGTGTTCTGGCTTTCTCACGTGGCTAGGAAGTTGGACTTCGCCAAAGCCTAACCAATACCAAAATTAAGAAACTAAAAACAAATATAGTAAAATAAAATACAATAAAATCCCTTTTAAATTAATACTTTTGGATCCCATTTGAGTATTAATTTAGAGGAGTTATTAAATTATTAATAAGTGATGGAAAGAAATAGGAGTGAACCTCTTTGTTAGGTACTTGAACATAGTTTGAGTTCTGAAATATTCATTGTTGAAAGAACTTTATCGTTTTTCATTCTCGATCTGAACATGATTAGTCTTAGACTGTAAAACGGATGAAGTTACTTATGCATACACAAAAAATTAAGAGTTTAATTTATGGATAATTCAATAATTAGATTAGAATGATGACACATATATTTTAAAAAATATTAATTAAATAAATAAAATAAGACATTTATCATCATCTTAACTTCACTTGTAGAATCTAAAAATTTCACTAATAATGTATTCGATAATTATCCTTAATCTATCTTGTAAATTATTATTTTATCTTAGAAAAGGTAACTGTTTCATTTTCACACTCTTTAAACTCCTCCAATAACTCTATAATAAACACTTTGAAAATTTAATTTTTGTTGATAAGTTCCCTAAAAAATCTTAAACATAATGGCCTTTTGCATGTTAGTATCTTAAAGTGTTTTTTAAGTTTTTAAATGTCATATAATATATTTTGTTTTTATCAAATTATTAATTTATGCAATAGTCAGAACCTAAAGTTTACATTAGATTTTAAAATGAAATTATTAATTATCATGATAATGGAGTTTATTAATTTTCTATAATAATTAGAGTCAAGACTATAATTTTTTATTAATTTAAAGAGATTGTTAATTTAAAATTAAATTAGAAGGATTTTACTGTGATTATTAATTACAGTAATCAAAGTAACCAAATGAAAACTTAGTAATCAAAGTAATAGGAAACCTTTAACTGTTAGCGAAGTACGTATTAGGTTTGATTATTGTGATTTGAACATTATTCCTTCTGTCCAAAAAAAAGAACATTATTCCAAATTAATAATTAGTACCAACTGCCAACAACTAAACGGATACATTGGTCAACTTGTAATAACAAATTTTTCTGAACAGAAACATTGGTCAACTTAACTTGTAATAACAAATTTTAAAATATTGTTTTACATTGAAAAATCGAATAGGTTGAAAAATCATATAGTCAATTTTACTAAAACATAAGAAAGCTTTTACAATTTATTTCAATAAAAAAATTGATTTAAAACGTTAATAAAAATAATAATTCATTATTATTATCAAAATTAAGGAATTTGTTAGTTTGTTAACAAATAAAACATTAATCATATCATATATATATATATATATATATAAATTTTGTGGGATTTTCTCTTTACACATGAAGCCACATCGCCTCCCCACTTATTGTCATTATCAACCCCTCCGTGTCTTTTTCATATGCGCTTTTGTTTGGATAATTTGGGAAATCCATAATTTTTTTATCATCTGCAGTTTCTGTAGGACTGACTATTGTCAGATTTTGCTTCCTACCCCGATAGTTGGTTTCTTCCTTCACTCTTTGGTTATGGGCAGGGTACTCGAATTGCACAGGTGTGCTCCCTACACAGGAAACTCCAATCCGAAATTTTCCCATGACTCGTTTTCGTACTAGCAAAACTTCTACCCAGTTACCATCAAATCCTGTACCCCTTCTTGCATTGATTGATTTTGGTTCCCTTTTGGCCAACCTATTGTGTCATCTATTAGATAGGTTGTGCCTTTTATTTTGCTTTTTACCCTCTCCTCTCTTGCTTTACTATGTTCACTTTGACCGGAGCATCTAAGCAATGCTTTGCATTTAAACAAATTTTTAAATAGTCGGACAAATTTTCTGAACTCTTGGTTGATTTTTTCCGTTCACTAAGCAAAATAATTGCAATTTTTTTGATAATAAATAATTGCAAATTTATTTATGTTTTGTACTTTTTTTGTTTTATTTCTAATGCTATTCCTTTTATGTTACATGCTTTTCCTCCCATGTTTAGGAATGAACTTTTTTGCCTTATAGCTTTCAATGCAAGTCTCAGTAAAACATCACCAAAATCATAATCATTGACAATACGACCTCTTCATAATACACAATACACAATGTCTGATGACACTAGCTCAAAGCCAAATTTCTTAATTGAATTTGTAACCAAAACATCTAGGGATTTGGTTAAATAGGGACAAAAAAAATATATAAACATCTTGTGTACAGATAATATTATGCATGTTGGTAATGTTTTCAAAATTTTAAATGATTTAATGCTTCATTCTACTTATTCTTTTCTCTTTTTTTCTTGACTCAATATTTTTGAAAAATTTTTATAACAAACATTTGTCAAAGCACTTGGTTGAAGTTACACTCAAATATAGACAGTTCATATATCAAGTATAAAACCAAGCTATTTTAGCAAGTGCTCAAGCGTCCTCACTAATCATAATTAATTCTTTTCTACTGGTTTAAAACAATTCGATATTGACAAAGATATCTTGATTGGCAATTGTTGTCTATTTGTGCAAGTTCAACTGCTAATTTTCAAAATCACAATTTTTTTATTGTTGTGACTTTGGGATTTTTAGGAACATTTAAGTTCCTGTTCTTTGTTGATTTGAACACCAAAAAAAACATGTTTAACTTGCATTTCTATTTCTATTTCTTGCTCTTAGGATTTGGAAAGGTTGCGAAATATTGGTCCTTATCCAAATCTCTTAACTTCTGTAAAGATTTATGCTAATGGTAGTCTTGCACGTTAGATCAGAATAACAAATCTAAATTGATGCCAAACTCGCTGCGAAGCGCGGGCCTACATTCTAGTATATATAAATTTTGTGGGATTTTCTCTTCCCACAGGAAGCCACGTTGCCAGCCCACTTTTTGTTGTCACCTGCCCTTCCGTGCTTTTTTCAGTGTATGTTTTTGTTAAGGCAAATTGAGAACTCCATACTTTTTTTGTTGCACCCTCTCACATCTGACTTGCCATTCAGCGCACCTTTCTTACTAAAGCCTCTATGCCAATAGTGCTTTATTGTACTTCTTTTGCTTTTTGGATATCTACTTTGATGTAATATTGCTTATTTTGAATGTTCGATATTCTTTTGTTAGCATTTTGTTTTTTGTTAAATGATATGCTCAATCCAATCTTACAAGAATAGTTGGATTTTCTAAGTATCCTATGTATTCAGAAGAAAGACTTTTATATATATATATATATATATATCATCAAAATTAAATTTTTCGAAGGCATTTGTGCATGCCTGTATATGTTTGAAGAATAAGAAAAGAAAAATTATTTTCAGGATTTTTTTTAATGTATGTCAATGCATTTGTGTCATTGTGTCAATTTATTGGTTACCAATGTTCCAATCCAATTCAAAGACAAATAAAAAAAGGCAAGAATAAAGGTTGAACTATTGTTTGTTGGGTTAGAGTATGGTAATTATAATGAAGATGACAATTCTTACGCAATTATAATTAGTTCTTTTTATAATTGTTAAATTTTGATTCATTTCTTTTAAGTACAAGTTAAACCAACTTGACAACAACCTAGAACAATCAGAGCGCATAATCATTGATGATAGTGTCTCTTCAAATTTTACATTGTCTGATGACATTGACTCAGAACTAAATTTCCTCATTAGTTTTGAAACCTACACAACTTGCTATATTAAAGCTAATTCACCATATTTTAAATGCACAATAACAAACAAATGTGCAAACATTCTGTGTATTGGTAATGTTTTTAAAGTTTAAATGCTTTAATGCTTTCTGTTTACTTTTTTTTTCCTTTTTTTTCTCTGGACTCTAGCATGTTCTTAAAATTTTCTATAAAAAATGTTTGGCAAAACACTTGGTAAAGTTGCATTATTTTGTTAGACAGTGAACGATCGTGCCCATTTCGATACGTATATAGCAATCACAACAAATTATTTTCTATTGGTTAAAAATAATTCATGAATGATAATCATATCATGATTGACGTAACAAATTATTTTGCTGATGGATAATCATATTATAATTAGCGTGTCTATTTGCACGAGTTCAGATGCTAATCTTTGAAGTCCTAAGTTATCTTTATAATTTACCTTTATTGCTCTCAAAGCTTTGGAATTTTTATGAACATTTAACTTTCTGTTCTTTGTTGCTTAACCCAAAAAAAAAAAACATGTTTAAACTGAATTTTTATTTCTTTTTCTCTCCCTTGCTCTTAGGATTTGGATAAGTTGTCAGTGTTTCTTACTCAAGCCTCTCAACTTCTGTGAAGAATTATGCTTAATATATTTCAACGCATGTTGGGTTAGAATAACAAGTCAGAACTGATGCGCAAGACCCAGATAGATGGCCAAGACCCGCAGCACTGCGCGAGCATGCGTTCTAGTATATATAATAATAGTAATATAATATTATACTTTTTAATAATAACAAAATATAATAATAATTTTTATTTAAAATATTATAATTTTAAATAATTAAAAAAATCAAGAAAGTATAGATATTTTGTAAATTAATTTAATTTTTATCAAAAAAAATTTTAATACAAATCTCAAAATGAAAGGATATATTCACTTTAAAAAAAATTAATAATTAAATCTAAAAAATAAAAAAAAAATCTTTCCATTTTTCGCGTTGGGTGGAGTAACTAATTTACTAGTGTATGAAACAAAGGGTTGCTTGCAATATATTATGTTGAAGTCACAAAGAAACAAGCAAGTTTTTCGCGCGCCTTTTTGTGCTTGGATTAAGTTGAAACACGATTATGATCTTTTAAAGTTTATTTTTCTTCAAATCTTTAATACAATCAAGAATAAGTATGATTCAAGAACAAAGAAGATATTTAGTAAGGGCTATAAAGATTAAATTTCTTTTTCAGAATATTGAGGTACCTAACTAAACATTTACACTATATTGCCTGGTAGTAAGTAGTAAGTAATTTACGAGTATGTGTAATGAAGGGTTGCTTGGCAATATATTATGTTAAAGTCAGAAAGACGCAACCAAGTTTTTCACATGCCTATTTGTGCTTTAATTAAGTTGGAACAAGATTATGGTCTTCCAAAGTTATTCTTCTTCAAATTTTTAATACCATCAAGAGTAAGTAGGATTCATGAACGAAAAAGATAATTAGTAAGATTAAATATCTTTTTCAGAGTATCAAGCTACGTAATTAAATTTTTACACTATGTGGTAATAGTAAGTTATATTATTTATATCTTTTTGATTGAATGATTAGTTGCATGTTAGTGATTTTAATATTTATTTTTGAAATCATGGACTGAATTTAAAAATAATGGAGTGTCATTTTTAGGAATTAATTTTTCATTTTATCTTGATTTAACTTGATCATAAAATCAAGCTCAAGTAAAATAATGATAAAAAAATTGAAACCTGTAAAAAAAACCACAACAAAGATGATGAATTGGTATGTAGTTAATAACGTCGTCCATTATTGTTTGAATGTGTGTAAAGATAGCCAAAGTTGGCCCCAGCCCGAAAATTCGTTCGAGATCAAACTCGAATTAACCCAAATTGATCAAAAAGTCAAAGGTCCGAAACCAAAAAAGTTCGAAATCAAAAAAACTTTGACCCAAAAAAATCCAAACCTTAAAAAACCTAAATCCGACACAACTCGAACCTGACACATCAGAAAATCATAAAAAAACCGAATTTATAATCCGAAAAAACTCGAATAATAATAATATGATTATTATTTAAAAATAAATAAATAATTTATGCAGTTTTATAATTATAAAATTAAAGTATGGATAAAAATAAATATTTCTAATAGTAAAGTGTAATTTAAAAATATACTATAGTAGTATTATTGTGTAAATGGTAATTTTAATAAAATACATGAATAAATCAAGCTATTGGTAATTAATTATTTGTTTTATTAATAAGATTCCAATTTGGTATCTTATAACAATGATTTATATATTATATTATAATAATCTTTTAAGAATAAATTATGTAATCTCTTAATGCATAAGTATTATTCTGATAGAATTAATTATTTATTAAAAATAATTTATTTATTATCTATTAAATATAATATTAAAGTGTAGATAATATAATATTTCTAATAGTAATTAATTAAAGTGTAATTTAATAATATACTATAGTAGTATTATTGTTTAGCGGTAATTTTAATAAAATTTGTTTTTTATACTTTTTAATATTATGATTAATTATATTTAAATAACTAGCATTATATTATTTAATTTAGTAATATCTACTATTTAACATTTTAATTTAATATTCGATCAATAATTGTATATATAATATTATTATGTTAATGTAAACATGGAAAAATTAGTACTCTCGACCCAAACAAGATCAATCTTAAATTATAAAATGGATGAAGATACTTGTGTTTATACCAAAAAATTAATACTCAATTGGTGTATAACTGTATATAATACGATTATATCAAATGTTATTATTTATTAATATAATGTCAATTGGTGTACATAACTTTTTTAATTCAATATTTTAAATTTTTAATAAGATATTTGATTAATTAGTGTATACGAGTACGATTATATTTAATGTAATAATGTTAATATTATGATTTATGTATAAACAAAAAACAAAATAAATATAAATTGAAGTAATTAGTTGATCAATTATTAATAATATTAAGTATTTTTTAATGTGTTGAATAATCAGTTAACTAGTTATACGGTTAGATTTAACTTAACTACTAATTATGTTGATATTTAAAAAACAAAATAAATGTAAGAAAAATTCTTAAAAATTTAAAATTTTATTAAAAATATAATATAATTATTCAAAAAGCTAATAAAATAAAGTAAAAAAAATTATTGAAATAAGAGTATTCAAATTTCAATGGCCCAACTTTGATCCAAAAAAATATAATGACACAATAAGTTAATGTTAAGAGTATAAAGTCATTTATATAAATGTTTAATTGTTTAGTGTGATTTATTTATAATTTGATAGTTATATATTTGACTTGACTTTTTGTTTTCACCGTTGCAAAATACTCATAAAAATCGACCAAATCGATTGAATTAAGTGGTTTGATTATGTTGGTTTTCAACCCATGTCTCGGTCGATCCGTTTTTTTTTTTGTATAATAGGTTGATTAAATCAATTTTTTATTAAAAAAAAATTAAGGTGATAAAATCGACCGTTTGCTTATCTCGATCCGTAAAAAGGAGAATACAAGTGTTAACCGAAACCTCAAACACCCATATTTTAAAAATAAAAATATGACTATTAAAACCAATTCTTAAATCAATGAATCTTTGACTTTGAGAGAGCGCATAGTTATCTTCGAGAGCTGCTAAATATACCTCATTTTTTTATTTATACCCCATTTTTTTTCAGTAATAAATAGTAATCAATGAAAAAAAATAGGATAAAAAAATATTATACTTAAAATCAATAGCATCTTTTTTGCCTCATCCCTTTTACCTGTTTCGCGTTTTGAATCTCCTCTAACTCCGTGGGTATGACAAGGGAAAGGCTTGCGAATTGTCGAGGGGAGTAATTATGGCTGAAATGACATGAACTTAAAAAAAAATGATTCTCGGGAGACAACAGAAAGCAACTCTGGAATTGACAGAAGACGAAATTAAAGTCAATCTCCGTCTCCATTTATGGATAGCGGATGGGGCAAGGGATTGAAAGCTAGCTCCACTTGGTGACCAAGCCAAGTAATTAAGAGTGTTCTGGCTTTCTCACGTGGCTAGGAAGTTGGACTTCGCCAAAGCCTAACCAATACCAAAATTAAGAAACTAAAAAACAAATATAGTAAAATAAAATACAATAAAATCCCTTTTTTTGTGTAAACCATCCGGTTTCTCCATACCATTCTGATATAGGACTAATCCGAATTCGAGCCGAGTAGGACCCAAAGAGCGGCAAAACTCTCCCTCAAGAGTTTTAACACAGCTGCATACCCAGGACTCGAACTCGAGATCTCTGGTTAAGCTAGAATAGCCCCTTACCAGCTGATCTACGTGTTCTTGGGTAATAAAATCCCTTTTAAATTAATACTTTTGGATCCAATTTGAGTATTAATTTAGAGGAGTTATTAAATTATTAATAAGTGATTGGAAGAAGTAGAAGTGAACCTCTTTGTCAAGTACTTGAACATGGTTCGAGTTCTAAAATATTCATTGTTGAGAGAATTTTACCGTTTATTATTCTTGATCTAAACAAGATTAGTCTTAGACTATAAAACGGATGAAGATACTTATGCTTAAATAAAAATTAAGAGTTTAATTTATGGATAATTCAATAATTAGATTAGAATGATGACACATATATTGTAAAGAATATTAAATAAATAAACAAATAAAATGAGGCATTTATCATCATCTTAACTTCACTTGTAAAGTCTAAAAATTTTACCGATAATGTATTGGATAATTATCCTTAATCTATCTTGTAAATTATTATTTTATCTTAGAAAAGGTAACTGTTTCATTTTCACTCTTTAAACTCCTCCAATAACTCTATAATAATTAATTTCTTTGAAAATTTAATTTTTGTTGATAAGTTCCCTAAAAACTCTTAAACATAATGGCCTTTTGCATGTTAGTATCTTAAAGTGTTTTTTAAGTTTTTAAATGTCATATAATATATTTTGTTTTTATCAAATTATTAATTTATGTGATTGTCAGAACCTAAAGTTTACATTAGATTTTAAAATGAAATTATTAATTATTATGATAATGGAGTTTATTAATTTTCTATAATAATTAGAGTCGAGACTATAAATTTTTATTAATTTAAAGAGACTGTTAATTTAAAATTAAATTAGAAGGATTTTACTGTGATTATATTAATTACAGTAATCAAAGTAATCAAATGAAAACTTAGTAATCAAAGTAATAGGAAACCTTTAACTGTTAGCGAAGTACGTATTAGGTTTGATTATTGTGATTTTTTTTTTGATGTAATTGATTATTGTGATTTGAACATTATTCCTTCTGTCCCAAAAAAAAAAAACATTATTCCAAATAAATAATTAGTACCAACTGCCAACAACTAAACGGATACATTGGTCAACTTGTAATAACAAATTTTCTAAACAGAAACATTGGTCAACTTAACTTGTAATAACAAATTTTAAAATATTGTTTTACATTGAAAAATCGAATAGGTTGAAAAATCGTATAGTCAACTTTACTAAAACGTAAGAAAGTTTTTACAATTTATTTCAATAAAAAAATTGATTTAAAACGTTAATAAAAATAATAATTCATTATTATTATCAAAATTAAGGAATTTGTTAGTTTGTTACCAAATAAAACATTATGTTTGGAAAAATATCCTTCAAACCAAATACCCACAAAAATAGAAAAAAGCAAAAATAAACAAAATAATTTTTAATGTGGTTTGGCCCAACCAATTTGGTCTACAACCACTCAACCAATTTAATAATCAATCAAACAATTACAATTGTGCAATTTTTAGAGGAGAAAAATTGCAAACTCTTTACAGGCCCAACCATGCAATTTTTAGAGAGAAAATTGCAAACTCCTAACAAAGATCTCAAAGCCCAACTACACTATTTTAATAGCCCAAACCCTAGCTATTCTATCGGTGCCTACAACTCTTTGGGACATATTACAAACCAAGTCTGACACATTATTTATAAGAAAATAACCCTTATAACTTCTCTTATACTTTCGATGTGGGATTCAAGGCAAACCCCAACAAATCCTCTATTTACTTGAATCCCGAAACTCCACAAACTACTCTAATAAACACGCAAACCATCCTCAAAATCTAAAGAATAACTCCATTATCATCATCATCACCATCATCCGCATCATCTTCCTCCAATCATCATCATCAAACTCATAATGTTCATCTTCTTCCAAATCATCAAGGTCATCATCTTCATCTTCATAGCTTTCCTCTTCTTGCAAGATCACGAACCTTCAGCTTTAATACCACTTGTTGAGAAAAATATCCCTCAAACCAAACACCCACAAAAAAGGAAGAAAGCAAAAATAAACACAATAATTTTTAATGTGGTTTGGCCCAACCCATTTGGCCTACAACCACCCAACTAATTTAATAATCACTCAAACAATTACAACTATGTAATTTTTAGAAGAGAAAAATTGCAAACTCCTTACAAGCCCAACTGTAGATACCAAATTTTGTCCGAAATTATAAATATATTTGGATAAGATCTTGTTTCAGTCTTAGTGATTTGAGATTGAAATTTACTCGATTTAATCATGCACTTGAGTTAATCTCGAGTAATTTGGCTTTCGAGATGAATTTAAAGCTTAAATTAGTTCAAGTATCATGAAAATCGAATTTTGTCTTTTAAGATCGATTCCAAATTTGACTTAAACAATTGGGCCTATTTTTCTTTGATTTGTTAAAATTAATTAAGTTATTTGGGCTAATGAGCCTAAATTAGTTGAGGCTGGCCCATCTATTTATTGTGATTAAAAAATTAAAAAAAAAATTAAAAATAAAAAAAAAAGGAAAGAAGAAGAAAGAAAGAAAGAGCAATGCCGTGTTGACACCGGCGTAAAAGGCTGTCAGCTAGCCACCCTAAACTTAGCCCTGCCATCTCCACTGACCCCTTGACAAACCTCATTTGGGATTGAAAATCTTCTGCAAATTAATTCTCAGAGATTTGCTCCGTTTTTATTAACTAAAATACATATTAAAAGTTGCTCGAAAGAGATGAAGAAGAAAAGGGGAGATCGGTTCCAAGAAAATCACTGTTTCAAGATCCTAAAGTCTTTCCTCTATAGCTCTATGCCTCCACGGAAGAACCACGATTTTCAAGCCAGCATTTAAGAATGCTCAGAAAAAATCAGCAAAACAATGGATTATAGTCCCTGGTTTCAAAGATTTAATCCGATTTTTTTACTAAAAATGCCTATAAATAGTCTAGAGGAGATTAGAGAAAAACACACAGAAAACGAAGAGACGGAGAGAAAAGAAAGGGAGATATACAGAGACAAAAAAATATAGAGGGAGACAGAGAGAAGGAGAGAACTCAAATACATTCAATAGCAAAATCTCAATTTCAGTTCTGGTGCGATTAGGACGGTGATTGGAGCAGTGAAGAGGATGTGTGGACGACAGTGAGCAGTACCCACGTTTGTTACTCTAGTGCGACTGGGAAGAAGAAAGTGTGGTAGCGAGAGGCGACCTCGATTGGACTAGTGGCGACCAAACTAGAAAGAGGAAAATCGAAAAGAAGAGGAGGATAAAACTTACTCGAACCGAATATTGTAAGTATCCTCTACCTTTTTCATTCAAGAAATTTTAAATAAATCCCATGTTTTGTAAAGTTACCCCGCCAAAACAAATCTATGAACTCAAAGATACTTTTAAATCGTATATGCCTTCCTCTTGCATGGGCGAGCAATTAAGGGCGAGCTATTAAGTTGATTTTTTATGAAATCGAATTGTTATAGGGCGAGCTTTTATGATTTGCATGTGGCGAACTATTAAGGGGCGAACTGTTAAGTTACAAAAATTGAATTTTTTTTAAAACCAATTTGTTAAAGGGCGAGCTCTTGTGTATAAATTGATTTGTGTGTGGCGAGTTGTTCTGCGGGCGAGCTCTCGAGCGCGAGTTGACGTACGCATGGCGAACTATTTTAAGGGCGAGCTGTTAAGTTACAAAATTGGATTTTTGAAACAAATTTGTTAAAGGGCGAGCTCTTGTGTATAAATTGATTTGTGTGTGGCGGGCTGTTCTGCGGGCGAGCCCTAGCGCGCAAGTTGACGAACGCATGGCGAACTGTTTTAGGGGCGAGCTATTAAGTTACAAAATTGGATTTTTAAAACCAATTTGTTAAAGGACGAGCTCTTGTGTATAAATTGATTTGTGTATGGCGAGTTGTTCTGCGGGCGAGCTCTCGCGCGCAAGTTGACGTACGCATGGCGAACTGTTTTAGGGGCGAGCTCTCGCGAACAAGTTGACTTGCACGTGGCAAGTTGTAAAAGGGCGATCTCTTGTGTACAAGTTATTTGGCGTGTGGCGAGTTGTTTCAGGCGAGCTAGTAGATTGAAAATAAATCTATAATTAAAAAAAATAAAAATAATTTTTCAAATTTCACCAAAATGTTGGAAAATTTGGAACAAAATTAGTAATTTCAATTCTCTACATTTGATCAAAGTGTTGAAGGATGTAGAGAAATTTTTCACAAAAACTTATAAAAGGTTAAATAAAATATCGATGAATTAGTCTAATTCAAAAAATATTTAAAGAAAATGATAATAATGAATAATATTTAAATAAAAAATTGTATATTTTCTTAGATAATAGGAGTAAATGAAAACTTAACCGATGATGGAATTTTAAAATTTCGCGATGGAATTTTAAAATTTCGCGAGTGTGCGATATTTTGAAATTCTTAGGTGAGAAGATATTTCTTCTAAATTTGACCAATGCATTGAAAAATTTAGGGAAAATAATTTCAATATTAAAGATTTTCATTCCAAGTTTGAGAGTAAATAAAATTATAATTTTGATGAATTTCAAATGAGAATTAAATACGTAATATATTAATTTTACGACGGAGCCTCTTCACAAAGACGAGTGTGTCCTGTGAATACTCTTGAGGTAACAAAATTTCCTTGGGAATTTGATCAAAGTGTTAGAGAATATCCTAAGAAAAATGACAACATAAATAATAAAAAGAAAATTTTAATTAAGCATAAAAGACCATTTAAATTGAGATTGCTTAAGATAAAACATAATTAATTGGTACTATCCATTGGATGGGCGTTGTGGGGCTGCTAATACCTTCCTCACACGTAACCGTACTTCCAAACCCAAATTTCAAAACGTAGATCAATGCACTTATCCTTAGTTTTGAATAGGTGGCCAATCACACTTAAGTTAAAATTGATTAGTGGCGACTCCATAACTTTATGTCTAATGATTAGGTCCTCAGACAAAAATCGTTACGATAGATTGGCGACTCCATTGAGGATTTCGAGAGTCAAACCGTTTAATTAATCATGTGATATTTTAAGTCTTGGTTTAATGGTCTTAATTGGTATTTAAATTCTTTAAGTTCGAAATAATGTTGCTTGCTTTTGAATTTTATTAATTGTGTTATTTTTAACTTGATATATATTATCTTTCATGAATTGTTAAGGCATCTAAGATAAAGGTTATGTGTTGGTATGTTCCTTCACACACACAACACGTGCATTTGCATGCATAAGCTCTAAGTCTCGAGCTCTGTCCTCTTTAAGAGGGAGTGAGTAGCTACATTCTTGTGAGGTAGTAACCTCCGCATGGACTAGCGAATAACTCCTACTCAAATTGAACCCTTTCTGTTTGAGCCTAATGGGCAAGGATCGAGGTGCCTTACTAGTCCTGTATGGACGTCAGTGAGGAACAATTTGGGAACCTATTAGCCAAATGATAAAACCTGAACCATGCATATAGAAAAACCTAAGGTACCAACCTTAAGTTAGAATTATGCCAAAACCTTTAAGCAAAGAACCTAAAGTTAGAAACACATGGAGGAGAGTGGTATTCGCATGTATGGGTGTTCATTTTCTTTTTGAAAATAATATATTCATATACTTTACATGCTTTAATTCATTTCATATGCACTCATGTTAGTAGATATTGTCATGGGAAGTAGTCGCTGCATGGCTACCTCTACATCCATGGAAAGTCAACCATCTCTCAAGTCCCTAGAAGAACCTTGCATCAGTTTGAAAACTAGATCAGAAGTAGCTCAGCATAAGAATGGAGACTGTCTGCTAGTAAATTACATGTCTACTCTCCCAGAAAAAGTCTACCTCGACCTCAGGCAAAACAATTTAGAAGACTTGGGAAATATCTGGAAACAATAGGATTACCCAAAGAGGGAAGCTTTCTAAAGAAAATATAGGCACCTAGCACTCCTCTTACCAGTGGTCATTGATAGCCAGCTCCTCAAAGCCATGACACAGTTCTAGGACCCTTCTTATAGGTGCTTTGTCTTTAACGAAGTGGATATGGTACCAACAATAGAGGAGTACTCTGCGTTGCTTTGCTTTAATATCTCAAAGACGGATCAAGATAAAGTTTACTGGAAAAATAAGAAGACCGACTATCGTAAAAAGCTTGCCATGATGATGGGATTATAGGTACAAGTAATTGATGCTCAAATCAGAACTAAAGGTGAAAATACTTGTTTTCCTTGGATTTTCTTATGGGATTTCATCTGCAAGCATCTTGATGATGACCAGGGCATGAGATTGTTTACCTTAGCCCTCTATGGTATGGTGATATTCTAGAAGGTCGTAGGCAGCATTGATGTCACTATAGTAGACTTCTTTGAGCAAGTCGAACATAATGTCAATCCTACTCCAGCAATCTTAGTTGAAACTATAAGATCCTTAAGTTTTTGTCGACGAAAAGGAGGACGTTTCATTGGATGTGCACAACTATTAACTATTTGGGCAAAAAGTCATTTTGAATGCAACGGGGGTAAGTTCTATAAGCCGTTCATGTCTTTTCGGGTCCCTATTAAGGAGTTTTGTGAGAATAGTTGGCCTCAACAAAAAACTAGAGACGAGTGGGTGCCACTCTTCCGAAGCCTCACTAGTAGTGGATTAATATGGAGAGCTCTTTGCAAAAGCTATTCAAGCATGGAAGCGTACCAATAGCTTGGATGGAGGGAGACGTACTGACATTTCATCCCCAGAATACTTCGTGTGGCATGCAAGGCGAGGAAAAGATGTGGTCATTCCTCAAGTGTGCATACCCACTTCTCCCATGAAACCGGTGTTTCAAGATTCAGTAATAGAGATAGAAAGGGCAAAGCGAAAACTTCAGGAAGAGAAAAACAAGCTGGAATGTGAAAACAAAAGACTCAAGCATGAGATGTAAAGTAATTCAGAGCATTGGAGTAAGAGGATCCAAGAAGAGCGCAATGAATGGAGGACACTGTTAAAAGATATGAATAGCACAATCTCATCCACCATTGCTGAATTGGGTCGTATATAAAGGGAAAATAAACAACTCCAAGCAAAGAGTCAAAACAATCTTGAGCATAAGCAACTTGAGAGAGAAATGGCCCATATGCAGGCTCAAATGCAAATGATGGGAAAAACACTATAAGAATCTCAAAGCCATGTCATAGCACTCCAAGAAGAAGTTGACGACCTACAAGTCTTGGTTGATGAACGCGAGGAATGGATAAGTGCTCATTTTTTGCAACAACAACATCTACAGCACTTATTTGAGCAAATTAGCATGGCTGTCAGAAAAGCTGAGAAAATGGAGGAAAGGGTGCGAGAGCTAAAGCCAAGAGTGAATCCAATTACTGATCATGGTCATCATTTATCAGAATTTCTAGATGAAGCACAAGACCATTACTTGCAGGTTATGAACTTCTTGAGGAAACCAAGGGCTTAGAGACTAGACTTTTCATGGATGTAGTTTGGACTTTTGTTGTAAAATAACTTCTAAAGTCTAATGAAAGAATCTTTTGTTAGTTATGTGGCAAATACTTCCCCATTTCATTCATTCATACATTCTTTAGTAAAAACATTAGCATGCATAAATAACTTTGTTTAAAAATAAAATAAACACGCCCTAATTCCAAAAGTTTTGGGTAATAAAGGTGTAAAGATAGCTCAACCAGCGAGAATTGCTATTCATCCATACAACACTTGTCTACAATCTAGGAATATGGAAAACGACCAACAAATGAGGATAGACAGAATGGAGAAAGCACAAGAGGAAATGAGGGGGAAAAAAGTTGAGATGCAAGAAGATATGAGGAAACAGATGGTTGAAATGATGGAATTAATAAGAGGGATGGTCAAAGGCAAAAGTGTGGTGGAAACTTCTACAACTAGAGAAGAAGTGCGCAATCAAGGAGATGGGTAAGAGGAGCCAGTATACCTTCCAGGATTTACCCCACCACATGTCCAACCTAGTCAAGAAGGCTACCAACAAGTGATGCCAACCCAGGGTAGTCGACCTTATGATTTTAGTGGGGTAAACCCACTAATGGGCCAATCTAATCAAGGGCAAGTGGGATCAGGTCCCGGAGGCAATCCTGCAGATCCTATTTTTGTTCCAAATCTTGATGACCTTAGTGAGCAAGAAAAATTGAGAAAGGAAATCCTCGAGGTTGGTTCTAGAGTGGGGATAGAACATAAATATGACCTCCTAAAAGAAAGGCTTAGAGCAGTAGAAGGAAATGACACATTTGGTAGAATTGTTGCAGAAGAACAGAGCCTAGTGTCTGACCTAGTGTTCCCCCCAAAATTTAAGACTCCTGACTTTGAAAAGTATGACAGAACAACATGTCCATCAGCCCACATCACAATGTTCGTTCGAAAGATGGTGGGGTATACTCACAATGATAAGTTGTTGATCCATTGTTTTCAGGATAGCCTTACTGGATCCGCTGCAAGGTGGTATATCCAGTTAGATGGGGACCATATACACTCATGGAAAGATCTCGCTAGAGCATTTATGACTCAATACAAGCATGTGGTGGATACAACTCCCGATAGGATGACACTCCAAAATATGGAAAAAAGAGCCAATGAACCTTTCAAAGAATATGCCTGACAATGGAGAGATGTAGCTTCCCAAGTGCAACCACCTATTACTGAAAAAGAGACAACTATGTTGTTTGTTAGTACCCTCCGGGAACCCTATTATGGTAAGTTGATTGGAAGTGCCACAAAAAGTTTTGCTGACATGGTAATTTCTGGGGAAATGATAGAAAATGCCATAAAGAATGGTAAGATAGAGGTACCTGATAGTGGAAGGTCCAAGAAGGGTGCAACATTCAAAAGAAAAGAAGGTGATGTCCACGCTATCACTGTTGGAGGCCAACCACCTAGAAACCCTATTCTTTATTCTCCTTACCCAAATTATTCACCTTACTACCCACCTGCAAACAATGTCACAATAGGACCATACCCATACCAATCGGTTTCAAGACCAACATATACCCCTAACTATCGGCCGAGAGCTCCGAATTCACCAATTACATCCACATTAGCTCAACGACCTCCACCTGCTAATCAACTAGATGACAATCAGAGTAGGCAAAAATC
The DNA here is from genome assembly GCA_031772115.1 of Heritiera littoralis. NCBI lineage: Eukaryota > Viridiplantae > Streptophyta > Magnoliopsida > Malvales > Malvaceae > Heritiera > Heritiera littoralis. The sequence continues at coordinate 1,413,577 of JAPDPK010000088.1, read as the reverse complement.
CGATCGAGATAGGCAACATTTTGACCCAATCCCTATGACTTACACGGACCTTTTACCTCAATTAATCGAAACCACTTCCTTGCGCTAGTTTATATAGAACCTCTTAAACCTCCCTACCCTGCGTTGTATGATTCAAATGCCCACTATGATTATCACTATGGGATTCCGGGAATTCAATAGAAAATTGCACTGCTTTGAAACACAAAGTTCAAACTCTTATTAAGGCAAGAATATTGAGTTTTAGGAAGAAGGGAGAACCAAGTGTAAACAAAAACCCATTACTCGATCATGAGGAGGGTAAAGTAAACGCCATAATTGAAGAGGGGGATCATCGGGTCAAGAAAAGCATTTATAAGGTGAAAACGCCAATGAAGGTGGTGTTCGACGCAATGGTCAAGGCAAAACTAATCCAGGTAGATGATGAAAAGATGCCTAAAGAGGGAAATTTTGCGACTTCCACAAGAATGTAGGGCATGAAATCCAGAATTGTCAAGAGTTTCGCCAAAAGGTGCAAAGCTTGATGGATGAGGGTATTGTAGAAATTTACGAAGAAGTGGAAATAGAATCAATCAATGTCATCGGAAGAGAAACAAGTCCTGTTCGGTGGAAACTATTGACTATCTATTATGAGGACAAAGATGAGCCTATAATTGATTCAAAGCCAAAGTTTCAATTGCCAAGGATAACCATTGAGGTTCCAAGTCCTTTTTCATATAAGGACATTCAAGCAGTCCCATGGAACTATAACTGCAACATCACTACTAAATTGTCAGTCAATATCCTTTTGGCCACCACAACAAGCACTACAACTGCAGTGGATATAATAGGCACAGGAGGAATCACTCGAAATGGGAGATGTTACACGACTGAAATGTTAAAGAGAATTCAAAAAGGAAAGGCTAAAGAGGGAGAAAATGAAGGAAGTAATAGAGAAATCCCTTTCGAGGGTGAAGAAAAAGAACTCCGGGAGCAACGAAGCAAACCGGTGTTTGAGAAAGAAGCTTCAGAGTTCTTAAAATTCATTAAGCACAGTGAGTTCAATATAGTAGATCAGTCGAATCATACGCCGGCACGCATTACTCGACTTTCTCTATTACTGAATTCAAAACCCCACCGAAAAGCTCTTCTACGAGTGCTCAATCAAGCATATGTACCCCATGAAGTGTCAGTAGAAAAGATAGATCGACTTGTTGGAAATATCGTGGCAGACAATTTTATATCCTTCAGTGATGATGAAATCCCACCTGATGGGAGAGGAAATTACAAAGCCTTGCATATTACTGCCACTTGCAAAGACTACATCCTACCTAGAGTCCTAATCGACAATGGCTCAGCTCTAAATGTTATGCCTCTAAGAACTCTGTCAAAATTACCTATAGATGAGTCGCACATGAGGAAAAGTCATATGGTAGTAAAAGCATTTGACGGTACACGTCGAGAAGTAACAAGGACTATAGAAATTCCAATTCAAATTGGCCCCAGTGTCTACAATATGGAATTTCAAGTCATGGACATTAACCCTGCATATAATGGCCTTCTTGGGCGTCCATGGATACATTCAGCTGGAGTAGTTCCCTCGACTTTACACCAAATAGTCAGATTTATAATAGATGGAAAAGTGGTAGGTATAGTTGGAGAAGAAGATATGATTGCTACAGTTTCCTCCACTACCCCATATATTGAGGTGAATGAGAATGCACCATAATGTTCTTTCAGGTCCTTGGAATTTGTAAATGCTACATACATAGGAGAAGGATCTAAGATACCAATGCCACAGTTGTCCAGCACCACAATGTCGGGAATTCAACAGACTGTTGGGAAAGGGTGTAATGCTGGAGCAAGATTAGGAAAGAACTTGCAAGGGATAAAACAAGCTTTCACAGCAAAAGTGAAGGATGATAGATTTTGTCTTGGCTACAAGCCAATTGGGCTAGAGAGGAGAAAGTTTTTGGAAAAGAAAAAGGAAAAAAGAATGGCTAAATTTAAAGGGGTCGATGAGGAATCCGAGCCGATGGTGTTTCCTCCTCTAGAGGATGTCTTTCATTCTGTGGGATACATTAATCCAGACCTAGTAAAGGCTAACAAGGATGAGCTTGTTAAGGCATTCGAGAATTGTCTATCCAAATGGTAAACACAGATAAAGAAGAGTTCCCGAGAAGTTCGGAAGTGAGCCTTTGCCCGCCAGGCTTTCAGCTAAGGAACTGGCATTACATCGATCTTCTTGTTATCACTAAATCTCTGCCAAAGTAATTCAATAAGTAAAGCCTGATCACCCCTGCCCAAGGGTATCAAGGTCTCTTATGTAGGGCTATTTCTATTTTAATAAAATCTTGCCTTTTGTCATACCTTTCTCCATGTGAACTCTTTCATTTGCATCTTTATAGTCCATGCATATTCGAGTCCATCTACATTTTGCCAACTTTTGCCCCATATGCAGGTACCCAAACAATGAATATGAAGGCCATTGTGATGATATTCCAAAACCTGATTTTGAAAGAACTGTTTGTGCTAGTGAATTTAATGAAGAGGAGGGTATTAATGATGATACATTGCCTCTTGAAACTTACAAGACTGGTGGAACAAGAAGAAAAGCAAATTATACCCCATCAAGAACCCATTGAGACTATAAATTTGGGGAGTGATGAAGTAAGAAAAGAGGTTAAAATAGGCACATTTCTATCATCATCCATAAGGAAAGAGCTAATAAGCTTGCTTCATGAGTACGCCGATGTGTTTGCGTGGCCATATCAGGACATGCCAGGTCTCAATTATGATATTGTGGTTCATAAGCTACCAGTAAGACTAGAGTGCAAATCGATCTAACAGAAGTTGAGGAGAATAAAGCCTGAAGTGTTGCTAAAAATAAAAGAAGAAGTCAAAAAGCAGTTTGATGCGGGATTCTTAGAGGTGGCAAGATATCCTGAATGGGTAGCAAACATTGTTCTAGTTCCTAAAAAAGATGGAAAGGTGCGAATGTGCGTAGATTATCGTGATTTAAATAGGGTCAGTCCGAAAGACAATTTTCCCCTGCCACATATTGATACCCTAGTCGACAACATGGCTGGACATTCTTTATTCTCTTTTATGGATGGTTTCTCGGGTTATAATCAAATCAAAATGGCGCATGAAGATATGGAAAAGACCACTTTTGTGACTATGTGGGGAACATTTTGTTACAAGGTCATGCCATTTGGGTTGAAAAATCCCGGTGCAACTTGCCAGAGAGCCATGGTAACCTTGTTTCATGACATGATGCATAAGGAGATAGAAGTCTATGTAGATGATATGATTGCAAAGTCCTAGAAAGAAGAAAATCATGTTGCCAACCTTAAAAGGTTATTTGAAAGGTTGAGAAAATTCCAACTTAAGCTCAACTCGGCCAAATGTACTTTCGGAGTGACATCAGGAAAGCTATTGGGATTTGTAGTCAGTGAACGAGATATAGAAGTGGATCCCGATAAGATACATGTCATCCAGAATTTATCACCGCCTCGTACCTAAAGGAAGTAAGAGGATTCTTAGGAAGATTGAATTACATCGCACGCTTCATCTCCCAACTCACTGCTAAGTGTGATCCAATCTTCAAACTCCTCCGAAAACGGGACCCAGGAAAATGGAATGACGAGTGCCAAATAGCATTTGATAAGGTTAAAGAGTAACTTTCGAATCCTTCGGTGTTGGTGCCACCTGTACCAGGGAGACCCCTCATCTTGTATGTAACAGTGCATAAAAATTCCATGGGATGTGTGCTGGGGCAACATGATGAAACTGGGAGAAAAGAGCGGGCTATCTACTATTTGAGCAAGAAGTTCACTGACTATGAAGCTAGGTATTCTTCGTTGGAGAAGATGTGTTGTGCTTTGGCTTGGATAGCTCGTAGACTAAGACAATATATGCTTTATCGTACTACGTGGCTAAATTCAAAATTGGACCCTATTAAGTACATCTTTGAGAAACCTTCATTGTCCGGGAAGATAGCAAGGTGGCAAGTGTTGCTTTTTGAATATGACATTGTCTATATGACTCAAAAGGCCATTAAAGGTAGTACAATTGTTGATTTTCTCGCAGATCAAGCTGAAAAAGAGTATGACCCAATGAATTTTGACTTCCCTGATGAAGATTTAATGGCCATATCACAAGAAAATGTTGAAGGTACCGCAGAAGAACTCGTTTGGAAAATATATTTTGATGGGTCGTCTAATGCTTTGGGGCACAGTGTTAGGGCAGTTTTAATATCCCCTGAGGGAGACTCACTGCAAAATTGGATTTTGACTGCACTAATAATATGGCAGAATACGAGGCTTGTATCATGGGGCTCCGAGCTGCAATCGACAAGGGTGTTAAAATACTAGAAGTATATGGAGATTCAGCCTTGGTAATTTATCAACTGCGAGGTGAATGGGAATCAAGAGATTCAAAATTGGTCCAATATTGTGAATTTGTGACTGATCTAGTTAAACATTTCAAGAAAATTTGTTTTAAGCATTTACCTCGAGAAGAAAACCAAATGGCTGACGCATTGGCTACTCTAGCTGCAATGTTCAAGGTAAATTCAAGTACTAAAATTTATCCCATCAAGATGAGCATACGTGGATCACCAGCACATTGCTTAAACATAGAAGAAGAGATAGATGGGAAACCATGGTATCATGATATATTGCAATATGTAAAGTATTGCCAGTATCCAGATGGGGCATCAGAAAATAACAAAAGGACTTTGAGAAGAATGGCCATGGAATTCTTCCTTGATGGTAAAATTTTGTACAAAAAGGGAAAAGATCAAGTGTTGTTAAGATGCTTGGATGCCATAGAAGATAAAAGGATACTCAAAGAAATTTATGAAGGGGTTTGTGGATCTCATGCAAATGGTCATATGATGGCTCGACAAATTATGAGGGCTGGATATTATTGGATGACAATGGAAAGTGATTGCATCAACTTTGCTCAAAGTTGTCATAAATGTCAAATATATGCCAGTAAGATAAATGCCCCTTCCATATCCTTACAGGTCATGACAACTCCTTGGCCATTTTTTACATAGAGAATGGATGTGATTGGACCAATTACCCTTAAAGCTTCAAATGGACACCACTTCATTTTGGTAATAATTGATTACTTCACGAAATGGGTGGAAGCAGCATCTTATGCCAGTGTGACAAAGTCTGTAGTGTGCAAGTTTTTCAAGAAAGAGATAATTTGCCAGTATGGGCTACCAGAAAGGATCATTTCAGACAATGCTCTAAATTTCAATAATAACTTGATTGAGGAAGCATGTGCCTAATTTCATATCAAGCATCACAATTCGGCGCCTTATCGTCCAAAAATGAATTGAGCTGTCGAAGCTGCGAATAAAAATCTCAAGAAGATCATTCAGAAGATGACAGATACATACAAAGATTGGCATGAGAAGTTGCCTTTTGCTTTGCACGCTTATCGTACATCGGTTCGCACATCCATAGGAGCCACCTCGTTTTCATTAGTATATGGGATGGAGGCAGTTTTGCCTATTGAAGTGGAAATTCCTTCTTTGTGTGTCCTTATGGAAGTGGAATTGGACGAAGTTGAATGGGTCAGAGCTCAGTATGAGTAATTGAACCTTATTGAGGAAAAAAAGACTCAAGGCGCTATGTTATAGGCAATTGTATCAGAAGAGGATGATGTGAGCACATGACAAGAAGGTTCGTCCCAAAAATTTTCGAGAAGGGGATTTGGTTTTGAAAAAGATTCTACCCAATATTCTTGACCAGCGAGGTAAAGGGACTCCAAATTGGGAAGGCCCTTTTGTAGTAAGAAAAGCATTTTTAGGAGAGCATTGATCTTGGCAGAAATGGACGGAAGAGACCTTCCCAATCTAGTAAAGGCAGATGCAATAAAGAAGTATTATGTATAAAAAAAATAAAAACAAAAACAAAAAAGCAAAAAAAAGAAAATATATATATATATATAAGGAGGGGTTCAAGGTGAAAACCCAAAAGGGCAATTTGAACCCAAGAGGGAATGTTTGAGTTGAAAACCCGAAAAAGGGTGACTTAGACAGAAAGCAATGGTGCATGAGGTTGGTAGCCAAATATCTTACAAGCTCGTGAGCAAAGAGGGGCAGAGTTCAATCTAAGGTATTCTCTAAAGCTTAAAGCCATCGGCTAGACAGTGAGGTCAAAAGAAGGTTTTTGGATTAATTCACAATGATCAAAATAATTATTGTAAGGGCATCCTCGTGTGAAACTTTGATCAACCATTTCATTGTATTTGTTTAAATCGCTTTCCATTTGAACAAGAACACATTCCTCTTTTGATGTCTTAACTTAACACTCATCTTCATTTACCCATCTTTTGAAAGAAATTCACAATTAAAGTATGTCTCATAGTGCATAAAATTATGAAAGCATAAGAAGATCCACTTACTTTTCGAATTACTTATAAGAGATTTAATAATAACAGGAGTGAGATGTAAATGAGGCAAAGTATGATAGTACTAATGGAATAATAATTTAAGTGATGAGATCTAGCTGGCATGATAAAGGATTAAGAGTGCATGAATGCAGCTACAAGGATTAAGGTCAAAGGTTATCTTAATGGAATGATGAAAAGTAAATGAGAAGAAGAGAAAGAGAAAGGAGCATGAGATTGTGAAACTTTGAATTAAAACTCACATGCATATCATCTCATAATAGGTGTTGCATCCCTTTAAGAAGCATACACATGCTACTTGCACATCACCAAAAAGTGTGTATAGTCATACCTGATTGAGTTATGCTATGCATCTCATTAATCATCTGTGACATCATCCTTATGGGAACATTTGCATCACATCCTTTGGGTAGGATTTGGTTTTCAGTGAATAACCAGCCAAACATAGAGTTACCTTTAAATAGGAAAAGGTTAAACTATGATTGATTAAGAACCTTTTGCAAAGATACTAGTCCCAGTTTATTTTTCAAAGTCGTGTGTCTCTTAAAAAGAGGAGCCCAGTTTAGTTTCCAAAGTCGTGTGCCTCTTGAAAAAGAGGAGCCCAGTTTAGTTTTGAAAGTCATGTGCCTCTCAAAGAAAGGAGCCCAATTTATTTTCCAAAGTCGTGTGCCTCTTAAAAGGAGGAACCCAGTTTATTTTTTCAAGTCACTTGCCTCTTCAGAGAGGAGCCAAATTAAATTGAAGAGCTTTTGGTAAGAAGAAAACTATTAAATCTTTTTGTTAAAATTAGAAAAAAAAAACAAAAAAAGTAAGTCATGAGCCGGACAAAATTGTTGTCTATTGTCTTTGCCTTATTCCTGATTCTCAGCAATGTGCAAAGAGGGCAACTGTAGATACCAAATTTTGTCCTGAATTATAAATATATTTGGATAAGATCTTGTTTCAGTCTTAGTGATTTGAGATTGAAATTTACTCGATTTAATCATGCACTTGAGTTAATCTCGAGTAATAAGCTTAAATTAGTTCAAGTATCATGAAGATCGAATTTTGTCTTTCAAGATCGATTCCAAATTTGTCTTAAACAATTGGGCCTATTTTTCTTTGATTTGTTAAAATTAATTAAGTTATTTGGGCTAAAGCCAAAAATCTAATGAGCCTAAATTAGTTGAGGCTGGCCAATCTATTTATTGTGATTAAAAAATTAAAAAAAATTAAAAAAATTTAAAAAAATTTAAAAATTAAAAAAAAAAGAAAGAAGAAAAAGAAAAAAAGAGCAGTGCCGTGTTGACACCGACGTAAAAGGCTATCAGCCAGCCACCCTAAATTTAGCCCTGCCATCTCCACCGACCCCTTGACAAACCTCATTTGAGATTGAAAATCTTCTGCAAATTAATTCTCAGAGATTTGCTTCGTTTTTATTGACTAAAATACATATTAAAAGTTGCTCGAAAGAGATGAAGAAGAAGAGGAGGGATCGGTTCCAAGAAAATCACTGTTTCAAGATCCTAATGCCTTTTCTCTATAGCTCTATGCCTCCACGGAAGAACCACGATTTTCAAGCCAGCATTTAAGAATGCTCAGAAAAAATCAGTAGAACAATGGATTACAGTCCCTGGTTTCAAAGATTTCATCTGATTTTTTTTTTACTAAAAATGCCTATAAATAGTCTAGAAGAGATCAGAGAAAAACACACAAAGAGACGGAGAGAAAAGAAAAGAAGATATACAGAGACAAAAAAATATAGAGGGAGACAGAGAGAAGGAGAGAACTCAAATACATTCAATAGCAAAATCTCAATTTCAGTTATGGTGCGATGAGGACGATGACTAGAGCAGTGAAGAGGATGCGTGGACGATAGTGAGCAGTACCCACGTTTGTTACTCTAGTGCGATTGGGAAGAAGAAAATGTGGTAGCGAAAGGCAACCTCGGTAAATAAAATATCGATGAATTAGTCTAATTCAAAAATAATTTTTATTTAAGAAAATGATAATAATGAATAATCTTTAAATAAAAAAATGTGTATTTTCTTAGATAATAGGAGTAAATGAAAACTTAACCGACATTGAAATTTTAGAATTTAGCGAGTGTGCGATATTTAGAAAATTCTTAGGTGAGAAGATATTTCTTCTAAATTTGACCAAAGCGTTGGAAAATTTAGGGAAAATAATTTCAATATTAAAGATTTTCATTCCAAGTTCGAGAGTAAATAAAATTATAATTTTGATGAATTTCATAAGAGAATTAAATACGTAATATATTAATTCGATGACGGAGCCTCTTCACGAAGACGAGTGTGTCATGTGAATACTCTTGAGGTAACAAAATTTCCTTCGGAATTTGATCAAAGTATTGGAGAATATCCTAAGAAAAATGATAATATAAATAATAAAAAGAAAATTTTAATTAAGCAAAAAAGACCATTTAAATTAAGATTGCTTAAGATAAAACATGATTAATTGGTACCATCCATTGGATGGGCATTGTGGGGGTGCTAATACCTTCCTCACACATAACCGTACTTCCGAACTGAAATTTCGAAACATAGATCAATGCACTTATCCTTAGTTTTGAATAGATGGCCAATCACACCTAAGTTAAAATTGATTGGTGGCGACTCCATAACTTTACGTCTAATGATTAGGTCCCCGAACAAAAATCGTTACTACACCAACCATGCAATTTTAGAGAGAAAATTGAAAACTCCTAACAAAGATCCCAAAGCCCAACTACACCCTTTTAATAACCCAAACCCTAGCTATTCTATCAGTACCTACAACTCTTTGGGACGCATTACAAACCAAGCCTGACACATTATTTATAAGGAAATAACCCTTATAACTTCTCATATACTTTCGATGTGGGATTCAAGGCAAACCCCAACATATTAATCATATAAATAAATTTTGTAGGATCTTCTCTTCCCACAGTAAACCACGTTGCCAGCCCACTTTTTGTCGTCACCTGCCCTTTTGTGCTTTTTTTAGTGTATGCTTTTGTTAAGGCAAATCGAGTACTCCATACTTTTTTTGTTACACCCTCTCACATCTCACCTACCTTTCAACACACCTTTTGTACTCAAGCCTCTGTGCCAACAATGTTTTACTGTACTTCTTTTGCTTTTTTGATATCTACTTTGATGTAATATTGTTTATTTTGAATGTTCAATATTCTTTTGTTAGCATTTGTTTTTTGTTAAATGATATGCTTAATCCAATCTTACCAAAATAGTTGGATTTTCTAAGTATTCTATGTATTCAGAAGATAGACTTTTAAAAATACATCATCTAAATTAAATTTTTCGAAGGCATTTGCACATGCTTGTATATGTTTGAAGAATGAGCAAAAGAAAAATTATTTTGAGGCTTTTTTTTTAATGTATGTCAATGCATTTGTGTCATTGTGTCAATTTATTGGTTACCAATGTTCCAATCCAATTCAAAGACAAATAAAAAAGGCAAGAATAAAGGTTGAAATATTGTTTGTTGGGTTAGAGTATGCATGGTAATTATAATGAAGATGACAATTCTTACTCAATTATAATTAGTTCTTTTTATAATTATTAAATTTTGATTCATTTCTTTTAAGTACATGTTAAACCAACTCGACACCAACCTCAAGAACAATTAGAGCACATAATCATTGATGATAGTGGCTCTTCAAATTTTACATTGTCTGATGACATTAACTCAGAACTAAATTTCTTCATTAGTTTCGGAACTTAAACAACTTGCTATATTAAAAGCTAATTCACCATATTTTAAATGCACAATGACAAACCAATATGCAAACATTCTCTGTATTGGTAATGTTTTTTAAAGTTTAAATGCTTTAATGCTTTCTGTTTACTTTTTCTTTCCTTTTTTTTCTCTGGACTCTAGCGTGTTCTTAAAATTTTCTATAAAAAATGTTTGGCAAAACACTTGGCTAAAGTTGCATTAACTTGCCAAACAGTGAACGATCGTGCCCATTTCGGTATGTATATAGCAATCACAACAAATTATTTTCTGTTGGTTAAAAACAATTCATGACTAATAATCATATCATGATTGGCGTTGTCGTAACGATTTCGTCTTAGGACTCAACCGCTCGACGATTTTGAAAACATTTAAAAAACAAGGGAGTCGTCACCAATCTTTTTTGTTAGGTGTGATTGGTCACCTAAAAATATTTATCTTTTTAACAAAATCTCAAAATTAATTAAGTTTTATTAAAAAGACAAGTTTAGGATTGTGAAAACAAAATCAAGTTCGCAAGTACGGTTACGCGTGGGAAAGGATTAGCTCCCCCACAACGCCCATTTAAAAAACGGTACCATCTTAATCACGTATTATCCTTTTGTTTTAATAAAATGGTCTTAATTTAATATTTAAAATTAATTTTTATTTTTATTGCAACCAATTTTATTTATTTAAAATTATTTTTATATAAAAAAATAAATTTTATTATTTTTTAAAAGTGAATATGGCACTTATTGTATTGAAAAATTAAATCAAATACCCCAATACCTTTGGTAATATTTGAAATAATATTCTCACCTAGAGATTTCTTAAGAATCACTACTTGTAACTTCTATAAAATCTCATCATCGGTAGGGCTCACATTATTTGTATAATTGAATATAAATTATTATATATATTTTTAAAAAATCTCATTCTTAAAAATAAGCATGAACCCCTTTTATTGAAAAATTAAATCAAATACTCCAATACTTTTGATAACATTTGAAATAACTTTCCTCACCTAGAAATTTCTTAAGAATTACTACTTGTGACTTCTGTAGAATCTCATCCTTGGTGGGACTCTCGTTATTTGTATAATTGATTATGGATGCATATGATATCGATAAAAGATGTATGATGCGTATGGGTTTATAAAAAGAACTTTATATATTTTCTTAATGAAACTCGTAATATTGAAAAATTTAGCTAAACATCCAAATACTCTGGTAACATTTAGTTAATTCTTCTCACTTAGAGATATTCGAAGAATCACTACTTGTGACTTCTAAAATATCTCATCATCGGAAGAATTTCATTTATTTTGAAATTAACGTTTATGCATATGATGCATATGGATTTCTATTTTTTATTTAACATATTTATTGTTGTTTTTTTATTATTTTTTTATTATTTTTTGTTTTTATATTAAAAATAAAACTCATGTATTGAAAAATCACATTAAATATTTCAATACTTTTGGTAACATTTAGTGGACTCTTCTCACTTAAAGATCAATTAAGAATCACTACTTGTAACTTCTGTAATATAACATCATCGAAAATTCTTGCTCATTGTAAAAAAAATAATTTTTTAAACAGTTAAAGTTATACTATTCCTTACTATTTAAATAGATAAAAACAAATCAACAACAAAAATATAAATTTCTTTAATAAATATGCATGACGAATAATGAATAGTATGGCAATAAATAATTAATTAAAATTAATAACAAAAATATACCACAAAGGATCAAAATCCAAGTAGAGAGGTGGGCTTGAAGATGGCTGATTGGGTGTGCCTAAATAAGGGCCCAAATCAATAGAAGCCTGCTGGATGTTGGGCTCAACTCGGACCTAATTGGCCGAACTCGGGTCGGGTATCCTAGGGGCTCGGATCGGGTCACCACGGGAAGGCTGGGTCTTTTCCTTTGCCCAAAACGGTGCGTTTTGCACCCCTATAAAAGCTTCCAAATTTTTTTTCTATTCACTTTTTTTGAACTTTTCCAAAAAATTACAAAACATTCTCAGGCTCTCTCCCTTTCTCTGATTTCAGACGGCAGAATCGCCGCTGGCCGCCGTGTGCCGCCGCCAAAATGGAAAAGAAAACTTTTTACCAAAGCTTTTCTATGTCCTCTTTCTCTTTTTCAACTCAGATTTCCCAAAAAACTGACCGAAATTCCTAGATCTAGGAAGCAAAGCCGCGAGTTCAAAACTCCGAAACGCCCTTCGCCGCCGTTCCTCTTGCTTCCTCCTTCCGCTATGTTCTTAGTCTCCTCCCTAAGCCACTTCCTCACCAAACTTCACAGACCAAACACCCCTAAAATCCCCTAAACCGAAACTCTTTTCTTTTCTTTTTTCTTTTTTTTGTCGAGCTTATGTTTGGTTGTTGTTTGTATGTGGGCGTGCGTGTGTTTGCAGGTGTTGGTTCTTGTGGTGGTTCACGGTTTTGGGATGGAGTTTTGGGTTTGTGTGTGCGTGTGCTTGGGTGGCTGTTGTAGGTTGGGGTTTAACTTCTGGGTCTTGAGTTTAGTAAGGGTGATGATGAGAGTTGGGTTGATAAGGGCTTTCGGTTTTTGATTTTGATTATTGGTTGAAGATGAAGCTGTTGTGGTGTTTCGAGAGTGATGAAGGGGTCATTTTGAGTGTTGAACAGGGTTGCAAGGGATGGTGGTTTGGGTGGTTTTCGGTGGTATGGTTGTTCACGGTGGAGTGGTTGGTTAAAAACAATTCCTAATGGATAATCATATTATAATTGACGTGTCTATTTGCACGAGTTCAGATGCTAATCTTTAAAGTCACAAGTTATCTTTACAATTTATCTTTACCGCTTCAAAGCTTTGGAATTTTTACGAACATTTATATTTCCGTTCTTTGTTGCTTAACAAAAAAAAAAAATAAAAAACATGTTTAAAATGAATTTTTATTTCTTTTTCTTCCCCCCTCCACTCTTAGGATTTGGATAAGTTGTCAATGTTTCTTACTCAAGCCTCTCGACTTCTGTGAAGAATTATGCTTAATAGATTTCAACGCATGATTTAAAAATTATAATATTAAATTTACTTAAAAAATTATAACATTAAATTTTAAAAAAAAAACACCATTCTTTCAATTTTCCATGCAGCATAGCGCGAAGTAATTTACTAGTATATGAAATGCAAGGTTGCTAGGTGATATACTATGTTAATGTCAAAAAGATGCAAGCAAGTTTTTCATGTGCCTAGAAGATGTTTCTTTATTAATCTGTAAAATAAAAGGTCAGACAAAATATTTTCAATGAAATTTGTTCCCATGTTTAAGTTAGTGAAAGTAAAAAGAGATCATTTTGGGCGGAGAAAGAATGGCAGAGAATGTTTTTAAGCTAAAAGATTATACTTGCGTTTAACATATGAAGGGTTTGGCCCTTTGTAATGAACATGTTCAGTGTGTCATTGAACTTGCATTCAAAAGAGAACGATAGAAAGTGAGTTTGTTACTCTCATTTCTTCTTTCTGAATTATGAAACTTAATAAACCAATTATATATATATATATATATATATATATATATATATATATATGGGTATAAGGAAAATCTTCAATAACTGAGAATATGGATATGATTACTTGGATTTGAATCTAAGCTTTATAATATGTCACAATTCTTTTTTAATCATTCGGTTAAGAAGTTATTGACAATTATATATATATATATATATATATTAAGAGTAAAAAATTCCTTTCATGTGATTCATGTATAAATCTATTCCATTATTGTGACATCCTGGTCACTACCAATTAACATATAACTTTTTCTTTCACATACAACTTGATTAGGCTCGTTTATCAATATCATTCCTTCTTTTTCTTATGCTTGGTATTAAATAGCTCATCATAAAGATCTTAAATTCAAGTAAAGCATAATTATTATATTTATACGTATCATTCCAAAGCACAGGATCTTACAAATCTTACATAACCTAATCCCCAAAAATGATATAGACATCATGTACTGTAGTATTGTCTGATTTACATAACAACATAAGTATATCTTCAAGAAGTTTAGGAAGCGTGTCTCAAAGGAATACAGATCCAATAAGCTCTTCTATCGAGAGCGAGGGATCACTTCAAATAGTCTGAAAAATAGTTGTAAAGGAGTGAGTTTACACTCAGTAAGAAATATATATAAAAGAGCGCACTATGCCTTTATATGCAGTTTTCTTGCTTCGCTCTATAATGTCATGTAAAACCATTATAAAGCATACATCATATACTTCCTTCAAATATCATATACAAGAAAAGTCAAATAATTCAAATACTTTCGATTTCTTTATTCATTAGAAATCGCATATACAGATATCTTTCAAATAACATGGAGACTATTAACATTTTAACAAAATCATGCGCCACAGTGAACATTAGTTAGGTGACATCTGTGGCAATTGAGGACTGGACTAGGATTCCTCAGCCAAGTATAGATACAGATACTGCACGATCATCAAGTATTCCATAGTCTCAAAACATTTGTCTTATACTTCTTTGGTAATACCATGTACTTATATCAAATAGACTTTAGAAACCTCATTTGTAAACATGGCAGTCGACTGGTCTTTATGGCAGTCGGCTGCTATCACATATATCGATTTATTGAATTTATTTTCTTTTAAAATTCAAATATTTCAAAATTTTAAAAACATATAAGGCAGTCGACTGGTCCCATATAGCAGTCGATTGGTTTTGAAATAGAATACTTTCCGAGAAAAGGTAGTTGACTGTTCATATAGTAGTCGACTGGTTTCGTAAACAGAATGCCTCTGAAAACAGGGCAGTCGACTGGTCATATAGCAGTCAACTAGTTCTCAAATAGAATACTTTTCAAGTAAATAGCAATCGACTGTCTCATATAGCAGTCGACTGGTTTGAAACAGAATGCTTTCAGGAAAATAGCAGTCGATTGGCTTATATAGCAATCGACTGGTTTGTATTGGTTTTTCGAAAATCTACGCTTTGGTTGTCTTTAGGCAATCGATTGCTACATAAGGCAGTCGGCTGCTCCTAGCAATTTGGTGACTAGGAGGAAAGCTCGAAATGTAAACTTCCTGTACTTCAAATAGCTCTTGTTTCATCCCAAAACATTTAAAACATGCGGACATAGTCACCTTACGTCCGTTACATATATTCCATACCTTAATTAGCTTCGAAGACGCAATTCACTTGATTGCACCAATTTTTCTCCTTTCGATCCTTTAAAGCTGTAAACATCATAACAATTCCAACCCTTTAAGAACTTCTATAAATATACTCTACCAACTCAACATAACTCCAAACCATATATAGAATTGAAAGAATCAACTTCTATCCTTACCTTTGTTAATGACCGAATTTGACAGAAATCAGATCTCATCAATCCCTTTGATTCAGCTCTTCATATTACAGGTATAAATAGAGCTAGTGACGAGGAACGTTTTTTGTTAAGTGAGCTTAACGATTCGATGGAAGAAGATGATGGTTTGTCAAGGGTTCACTTTCTTTGGGACTTGGAGGAAACGAGAGGAAGAGAGGAATATGGCTGCCGACTTAGTTGAGGGAGATGAAGATGACAATGCTTCATCTCATTTAATGCTTCCCTATCTCTTTAACACATCATCATTTTGAAGGAAACCGAAACAAACATGCAGCGGAATTTAAATCATTCGGCCTCCACCAGGATCGATTCGGAGGGTTGCCTGATTAGGGTTTCGAGATTTTACCTAAAGTTTTCTTTGATTTCTGTCGTTGATCGAGTCACAAGCAACAACCTTTCGTTCCTGCCTCTATGGTATCCACACGAACGGATCTCACGACTCTTGAACGTCTCACGATCAGAAGCCTTAAGGAGTGTTTTTGATTCTTTATAACCGAACTGCTAGCTTCGATTAAAAGAATACTTTTTTGTTTTTCTTACTGTTGTGCGGCTATGTTTCAGAAAACATCCTTTTATAGGCAGTAAATTTTACCCTAAAATTTACTACCAAACAGAACTCTAATCCTACTTAGAATAGGATTAGTTATATCCCTAATCCAATTCAGAATAGGATTAGTTATATCCTTAATCCAATTCAGAATAGGATTAATTAAGCTCCTCATTGATCCGTTCTAAGTGTGCGACCCAATAGGTTCTCAAAACAATGGCAATGACAAAATTGTCACAGGCAATGAGCGGTATCTAGCAACACATCATTGCTACCCATGTAACGAGAATGTCAATGACTCGACATAACCTTACTCGTGATAGATGTTACCGTGTAGTCTAATCCCTTTATCCTTTGATGTCTTGATTAGACACAAGTCATGGAATGTGTCACACTTGTATAGTCTAATCAGCGTTTCTTGATTCCTGAGTAGACTAATTAAACAAATAAAATCAATATCTCATATTGACTTATTCGAGCACGGCCATGCATTTCTTAGTCTCACTCTATCAAAGGGCCCAAGACATCACTCTTGTTATATAAGAGGGATAAATTCTATCTTGATCACTCAACATCCCTCTACATAGATCAAGGCATACCCAATTACTACCTTTATAGTCCATCTTGTTACGAATGACATCTAGCAGCATTAAAGTATGCAATTCTCTATGTTGGGATCTCTGATGATCTCAAGTCAAAGGATCACATACACCATCATCACTATGAGAATCGCTTATGACACTCATATAACAATCCATGTAGCGTTCTCATGGAGGGTCGATCCAGTACATAGTTCTCTAACATGTACCTATGTGATGACTTGATATCCTATATCCATGACAATGGTCATCAGTCAACCACATACTAGTCTTATCGTATCATTGTTATCCTTGTTCACAATAATACTTGACTAAGGATATTTTAAGAATAGTGTGTTATTACTATTCTAAGGACATTATCATATAAGATTATATTACGCAGTTATAAGACAAATATAATAATGAACTATAAATAAAAATGTCATGATACATAAAAATGCCAAAGTCAATCATCTAATGAATGGTTCTAAGGGCATAATCCAACACATTTGACCATATGACATTTGACTATTCTATTGCTTTTATTCCACATATGTCCCATATATCATTCATATATCAAAATTCTCATATTTATTTAATTCTTTCAAGTTGAAATACTATACAATTATGGGAAATTTCAGAAAATTGGGGATTTCACAATTATGAGTTTAATATACATATAACATATATACAGTGGCAGAGCTAGAAAATTTATTTATTGGGGGCTTCACTCAAATATATTAAATTATAAAAAAAAATAACAACAATATTGATAATAGTATTAATTAAAAAATTAAAATTTTTGTATCTAGTCATAATTGTAAAAAAAAAAATAATCATTTTTTGTTCGATTTTATATTTTCAAAATTTTGTACAATAATTTCGTCACCAATTCTTTGGAACATATATATTTTAAGATATACAACTAATTTACCATTAAATCATTAATCTTTCATTTCGTTACACAAACAAGTTTTCAACATGTTGTTAAAAATATATTCTATGTTGTTATAATAACTAATAAAATCAATGTTAGCGTTTACAACAAATAAACTAATGAACACATTTTCTCCTTTTCAATCTTCACCATTTTTACTGTAAAATTGTTAATTCTTTTCAACTTTGAAAACTCAATGCTAGTATAAATAGACTTAAACTTTATCTACTAAACGTTTCACTAAAAAAAGAATTTTGAATAAAATTTAATAATATATATACATATATATATATGCGCGCGCGCCCCCATGGAGCTCTGCCCTTGTGCATAACCTCCACGTCCACCCCTGCTTTACAAGAAGCTATCGTTTCCTGAGGAAGGCTCCTCATTTCCAAATCTTGATATTCAGAAGCATGTTCGATTACAGCATGTTTTTTACCATCCATCAGCAGAGCATCTTTATATGACAATCTACAGTTACTGGATTCAGCAATCTCTCTCAACTTATTCGGAGAAACCTCAACAGCCTTTAGGTGGAGAGATGGATCTTTCTCACCTTCTTTACTTTTGCTTTTAACAAAAACCTCTTGCTTTTCTTTTCAGATCACCTTCTTCCAGTAAGAAGAACGAGCATTAAACTTTTCCATGTTAACTTCTAGTCTGAAATTAAGGAGCCAAGCTCCGTTTAAACTTTCAATTGCTCGTTTTGCTTCCAAGAGGGATGAGAAACGGACAAAACCAAATTTCTGTCCTTTTGCATTCCTTTTCCTGGGTATGAAGACATCTAGGACCTTACCATGGTGTTCCAAGGGACCTTTGGGGGAATGTTGGAGACGAAGACAGACAAAGCTTTATGTTTTGGATTTTTGTGAAGAGAGAACTTACATAGATGATGAGTGACAATGTAAGTCTATTAATTGACAGTTCGGAATCCGTGCTCAAATTTTAAATCCGCAGAACTTTCATGTTATAAATCTAAGCCGCAACTCATATCAGTGAATGTTGACTTTGAGAATGTGAAAATTTATCTGCCTAACTAGAGACAATTAAGGTCTTCCAGCTAAACCATCTTTCTGTTTACCTGTTTCTTGTTTTAAATCTTTGCTAAATCCATTGAGAGAACGCTTCTAATTTGGTAGGAAGGCTTTTTTTTTTTTAATGTTGTAAATCAAATGGATTTTATTAAGTTCTAGAAAGATAGCAGCCTAAGGGAACTTGCAGCACAGCAAGTCATTACACAGAACATCAAGCTATTTAGTATTAATTATGTCTTGATTCTTCGAGACAATTCGAAAGGTTTGTGAATTTTTTCTACTTAGGCTGAAACGAGATGATTTCAGAAGAGTCATTTTTGGCTAGCAGATGGGGCAAGCAAAAGACAGAAAGCTTGATAGAAAGAATATTACAGTAAAATTAATGTGAATACACGTTATTAAATATAAATTTAATGTTATTGAATGTAAAATATATTAAAAGTATCGTGAATACATTTGACTTTACTGTAAAATTTCCTAAGCTGCTAGCTCCAGCTTATTATTCAATCGAAATCAACCGGCCAGGCCAAGGGAATTCTGACTTTGAGATCGATAATAACAAAATAAAATATGAACCAAAAAAATAATAACAAAATAAAAAACAATGAACAGATTTAGTAAAAATAATACTCCAGTTATAATTAATTCAGTGGAAAATTAGCAATCAAAGTAGTTGGACATTTTTCATTGCTTTGATTATTGTGATTTGGACACTGTTCAAAATAAATAATTAATACCTACTGTCAAGCGCCAACAATGTAGTTTAAACGGAAATTATGTTTTTCAATCGTTCTACGTTTTAAAATTATCAAATTGTTGCTTAAGAATTAAACAGTTTTGATAATATTTTTGTCTTTTCTTTTGAATTTTTTCTATTTCATTTTTTAAATATTTTAAATTAAAAATAATGTAATTTAAAATGAATTTTATTATTTTTCATTTGATTTTACTAATCCTTCAAGGCACTTTTTATTCTTTTTCTAAGTCATCCAGTATATTGATGATAATAAATAAGCCAAGGAGAAAGAACTCCAAGAAAACCAACAATAGAGCTTGCAAACAAGTTAATTCGGGCGGGTTCGATCGGGTTATTTTTGGATTCCGATTATTTTGGGTTCAGGTTATTTCGGTTTTGGCTCATTTCGAGTTCATTTTTTTTGGGTTCGGGTACTTTTGGTTTTGGGTTTTTTCAGTTTCACGTATTTTCGAGTTCGATTATTTTCGGGTTTGGCATTATTCTAACCAGGCTGGTTTAGTAGGCTTAATCAAATTATTTTGAAATTTTATAAGTTATTAATATTTTTTATAATTTTGAATGTAAAAATTAATTTAATTTTTTATATAGTTAAACAAAAATATAATAGAATTGCTAAAATAAAGTTAAAATTTAATATATATTCATATAAATATAAATTTTTACATTCTAATGTTTTTATTATTTGACAATGATTTTCCTACGATATTTACATTTGTTATAAAATATGTAATTATATATTAATAATTATATAAAAATTTATTTTTTAAGTGAGCCAAATATATATATGTTAGCTCTACCGAGAGGGGGGGTGAATCGGTTTTTCTAATTATTTCTACTTTTCCTAACTCTTAATGCACAATCGAAGTCAAATAAGCAATAATGAAATAAACGCAGTAAATAAGAGTAAGGGAAAGAGAAGCAAACACAAGGTTTATAGAGGTTCGGCCAAACTCTTGCCTACGTCCTCTCTCCTTGAACTTTTTGTCAAGGTTTTGATTCACCTCTTCCTTGAGAAAGCTTACAAACCACTTGAAGGTGTGGCAAGACCTCTTACAATTTCTCTTGAGACTTTAGAAGTCTCTTTCTAATCCTCTACCCTTGTAGTATTCCCACTCTCTACAATATCAGACCTTACAAGGATAGCTCACCCCTTTGAATATCTGATTTTTTTCAGTGGATGGGTGAAGGATACAGAAAACACTCTCACATAATGAAGTTACAATGAGATTTTCAGATTTCAGATTCTCTCTTGAAGCTTGAATACTTTGGA
This sequence comes from Heritiera littoralis, assembly GCA_031772115.1. Lineage (NCBI taxonomy): Eukaryota > Viridiplantae > Streptophyta > Magnoliopsida > Malvales > Malvaceae > Heritiera > Heritiera littoralis. The sequence continues at coordinate 1,392,948 of JAPDPK010000088.1, read as the reverse complement.
ATGCTTGTTGCTCTTTCAAACTTCATAAATGTCACTATTTATAACCCACCAAATGGATAGAACAGTTGGTGAAGCATTTAATGCAAATCCTCCCGTTGAAACCCTCAAAAACTAGCCGTTACAGGAGGTCTCGTCCAAAAGGGATCGATCCCTTTACCAAAGGGATCGATCCTGTTTATCCAGAATGCTTCCCAACTTGTTGCTTGAGCTTTATCATGCTTACTGTCAAAATGGGATCGATCCCTTTACCAAGGGGATCGATCCCTTTTAACCAGAATCAATTTCCTGCACATCTTTAACTGCAATTTGAGATAGTTTGTGATTTTTGTGATTCTAAGTCAGTTCAAAAACTTCTAACACTTTTCTTAAGAGTATTTACTGACTTTTCAGTTGAAATCACAATCCAAAACTTGTTTAAAATATATTCTATTATTGAGTTCATTCAAAGCAAATTTACTTAGAGAAAAATCATTTTTAAGCTTACTTGAATTTTGTCATTTCAAAAGACTTGTCAATTTAAAGCTAACAATCTCCCCCTTTTTGATATGACAAAACTTAAGGTAAATTTGCTTAGAAAAAAGGGATTGCTTAAATTTTTGAAAATAATGCTCCCCCTTAATATTTGCTCCCCCTCAAAGTTAGCTTCCCTTTTTAAGTACCAAGATTAATTTTTATCACATTAATTCTCCCCCTTTTTGTCATAGCAAAAAAAATGATATACTCCCCCTCAACAATAATAAGAAGCATGGAGAATTGGTTTTAAAGCAAGAGAGCAATGAGATATATTGAAGATCATAATCAAACCATGGCAGAAGGAGAAAATAACCAGAAGTATATAGCATGCCATATCACAGAGGTTCAAACATCTAAGAAAGTTTACACTGACAAAGATAAATTCGGACAGTGAAGTTCAACAAACATAGCACAGAGGTTCAAACATCTAAGCAGAACAAAGAAAATGCACACCCTACACACAAGGAACAAAATCAACGCCTGGGAAATGTCCGATGATACTGATCCACGAAGTCCTCATGCTGCATGCGGATGTCTTGGACTTCATCAAATAAGGCTGCCTGTGTAGCCTCGATGGTGTCAAGGCGAGCGTCGACATGATCAAAGCGTTGAGTAACAGTGGCCTGGAGGTTTTGAAGCGATAGCATGATCTGGTCAAGAGAGACCGAGGTCGAGGCGGATGGGGCTGAGGATGTGGCTGCGGCAGGAGCTGCCTCTTCGTCGTCGCCTTCATCACCGCCTTCGTCCGGATCATGTTGGGGAGATGTTGGAGCACCATGGGCCTTTTCCCAAACGATGGTATCACCTTGCTCACGAGAGTACCAGCCAAGATTATGCAAAGTAGCAAGGTTGATGATGTGGCCTGCCTCTGGAAGGACGCCAGGCTCACACGAACAGTCGATACCGTAGTCGAGGAGGTAGAAGGCAAGGTGTTGGGGGAAGACAATTGTCTGAACTTTGCCAAGAGCAATCTTGATCCAATCGTGGAGAATGAAATGGAGAAGATCCGGTCGATCGCCATCAGGTGAGTGAATGTGATGAAGCCAAAACCGATCAAGTCGCCGGAGTTGGGAATATTTGGTGCCAAGTGGGCGAAGATTCCAAGAGATGATGATGTGGAGAAGACGAGCAAAGACAGGAAGGTCACCCGCACGATCATTGACGATATTGAATTCTAAGGGGACGTTGACATTTTCACGTGCAAGTCCATGCTCCGGAATTCGAAAGGCATGGGAAAGGGAATCTTTGGTGATTTCAACATCCCGACCCATAACAAATGATTGAATTCCTACTGCCTTACATGGGTTATTAGGCAAATAAATAACTTTGGCATTGGAAAAGAAAGCTCGAATGATGCTCATAGGAACCGGAGTGTTGATTTGGAGAAAGTATGTCCAATGGAAGGCTTCAAATTTGGCCAAGTAGGGAAATTGAATTGACTCCAAAAAACCGAAGTCAATTGGGCGGCAGTGCTTGACGCGCATATGGGCAAAGAGGGTATGGTAACGTTTTTTCTCGTCCGCATTCCGAAAGCAGCGATTAAAGGCGGTTGGAACGGAGGCGGAGGAAGAGGAGGGATGTGATCTTTTTCGAGGGGCAGCATGTTTGATTTTGGGAGCCATGTGAAGAAAGAATGATAAGGGAAAATTCAAAGAGGCATTTTGTCGAGCAGGTGATGGGCACAGGTTTGGGGAACTGTGGGGAATGTGTGTGAGCAATATGATCGAATCAATCAGCTGAGAGCCACAACCCAATAAGCAATTAACAATTAGGATAAGGAATTTCTTATGAATAATTACAACTAGGCTAAGGAAAATCCTTGGAAAAGACTAGTGCCAAATGAAGTGAAAACCTAGATGAAGAGGAAAGTAAGGCAAGATATGCAAATGGGTAAACAAGACATGATGCAAAAGACTAGAAATGCAAGAAAAATGGAATGAAAATTGGAAGAAAAACTTACAATTGACATGTTGGGTGAATAGTAACCATGGTGTGGAGGAAGAAGGAAGAGAAGAAAAGAAAAGATGGTGTCAGGAAATGAGGAGGGGAAATGAAAAAGAGAAGGAAATGAGGAAGATTGGTGAAGGAATGAAGCAATTTGGTGTAGAAATGAGTGAGATCATGAAGGTTGTGAGATGAGGAATGGAGAAGGTGGAAGGCTTACGGATGATGGGGAAGAAGAATAGTGAAAATGAGTGAAATCCCGACCTTTTAACAAGCGGAAGAGCAAGGGTTTGATCGAAGGGATCGATCCCTTTTAGGATGGGATCGATCCCTTTTTGGCAGTGTGCATTCTTGCCTATTCTGGAATAAACGGATCGATCCCATGGCAAGAGGGATCGATCCCTCATATTCAAAACCCAGAATTTTAGGCCTTAATGACCCGGAAGCAATCTAATTTGAAGAAGTATTGATTCCGTTGTCACTTGCCTCATTCGTGATGCATAAAAATGATTTGAACACTATGAAACGTATGCATTTGGACCATTGTAAACTCAAAATCTGATTGTTTCCACTTGAGATGCATGAATGAGGTTGAAAAACTTCAGAAAAGATGCAGGAAAATGCAGAAAATTGCAGAAAAATGTTGAGAATATGCTGAACAGCTTTGAAAGCCAAGTGAACAGGATTGTGAGCCTGTCTTAAGCATCAGAAAGTGAATTGTTGACTAATGAAACACATAAATTTCAACATTTCAACATCAAAGTCTAAGATCATGAACAGTAACATGGCAAGTTGAAGTTATGAAGTGCAAGTGGAAATGATATTTTTCAAATTTCTTTCTTGCAATCATATCAAACCAACTTAAGACAGTCATGCAACACCAAATCACTTCAAGGAGCATTCATTATGCCTAATTCACCTCTAAGAGTGCAAAATCTCTCCTTGTCCAAGGGTTTTGTGAAGATATCAGCTAATTGGTGCAAGGTGTCCACATACTCTAGAATTATATCTCCTTTTTGCACATGATCTCGTATAAAATGATGTCTAATCTCAATGTGCTTAGTTCTAGAGTGTTGGATAGGATTTTTTGTAAGATTGATGGCACTAGTGTTGTCACACCTAATGGGAACTTGATTCATTTCTATTCCATAGTCTCTCATTTGTTGCTTAATCCATAACACTTGAGCACAGCAACTGCCGGAAGCTATATATTCAGCCTCGGTTGTGGATTGAGCTACGCTATTTTGTTTCTTAGAAAACCATGAAATGAGCCTACTTCCTAAGAATTGGCATGTTCCCGATGTGCTTTTCCTATCCACTTTGCATCCACCAAAATCCGCATCGGAATAGGCATGGAGGTCAAGTGTAGAATCTTTAGGATACCAAAGTCCTAAGGAAGAAGTGTCTTTGAGGTATCTAAGGATTCTTTTTACTGCTTGTAGGTGTGATTCTCTAGGGGATGATTGATATCTAGCACACAAGCATACACTAAACATGATATCGGGTCTACTAGCAGTTAAATATAGCAATGAGCCAATCATAGACCTATAGAGTTTAGTGTCTACACATTTTCCTCCTTCATCCTTATCAAGCTTAATATTTGTGCTCATAGGTGTAGAGAAAGGTTTAGATTCATCCATTCCAAATCTTTTGAGCAAATCTTTAGTGTACTTAGCTTGATTTATGAAAATACCTTCTTTACATTGTTTAACTTGAAGTCCTAGAAAGAAGGTCAATTCTCCCATCATACTCATTTCAAATTCACCTTGCATTAGCTTTGAAAAGTTTTTGCACAATGACTCATTTGTAGAACCAAAAATGATATCATCTACATAAATTTGAACTACCAATAAGTCATGACCCTTAGATTGAATAAACAATGTTGTGTCTACCTTTCCTCTTGTAAAACCTTTTTCGATTAAAAACTTTGAAAGTCTTTCATACCAAGCTCTAGGAGCTTGTTTTAATCCATATAAGGCTTTTGAAAGTTTGAAAACATGGTTAGGAAGTTTTGGATTTTCAAAACCGGGAGGTTGCTCAACATAAACCTCTTCATTTATATAACCATTTAGAAAAGCACTTTTTACATCCATTTGATATAACTTAAAGTCCTTATAACATGCAAATGCAAGTAGCATCCTAATGGCTTCTAATCTAGCTACCGGAGCATAGGTTTCATCATAGTCAATCCCTTCTTCTTGTTTATAGCCTTGAGCTACTAACCTAGCCTTATTTCTAACAATAATGCTATTTTCATCCATCTTGTTCTTGAATATCCATTTGGTTCCAATGATGGGATAATCTTTAGGTCTTTCTACTAATGTCCACACTTTGCTTCTTTCAAATTGATTTAATTCTTCTTGCATGGCCATAATCCAATTTTCATCATTCAAAGCCTCATCCACTTTCTTTGGCTCAAATTGTGACACAAAGGCAACATGTTGACATATGTTTCTATAGGTTGACCTAGTCCTAACTCCAATGGTAGGATCTCCAACAATATCATTATCTTTCACATATCCAAGTTCTCTAGGACACCTAGATTCCTTCTCAATCATTTCTTGTTCCATGGACTCCTCATCTTTGTTAATAGTAAGATCTTCTAAGTGTTCCCTAACATCCTTATCTTGAGATGGATCAACTATAGGTTCATCAAAGATTTCTACTTCATCATCAAGATTGGTTCTACTAGTGATATTTGATTCATCAAAGATTACATGTATTGACTCTTCTACAACAAGTGTTCTTTTATTAAAAACTCTATAAGCCTTAGAATTTAAAGAGTAACCAAGAAAAATACCTTCATCACTTTTAGCATCAAATTTTCCTAGGTTATCTTTACCATTGTTCAAAACAAAACATTTACATCCAAATGGGTGAAAATAACTTATGTTAGGCCTTTTTCCTTTATAAATCTCATAGGGATTTTTCTCTAAAATAGGCCTCACCATAGCTCTATTTATAACATAGCAAGAGGTGTTTATTGCTTCAGCCCAAAAATATTTAGGTAAGTTGTTTTCACAAAGCATGGTTCTAGCCATTTCTTCTAAGGTTCTATTTCTCCTTTCAACTACCCCATTTTGTTGAGGAGTTCTAGGAGCTGAAAAATTATGGCTAATGCCATTTTCATTGCAAAATATATCAAAACCAATATTTTCAAATTCTTTTCCATGGTCACTCCTAATACTTGAAATAGAATAACCCTTTTCATTTTGAACAAGTTTTGAGAAAACAATGAATTTATCTAAGGCCTCATTTTTAACACTTAAAAAGAACACCCAAGTAAACCTAGTGTAATCATCAACTATCACAAATCCATAGTGTTTACCTCCTAAACTAGTTGTCCTAGTTGGTCCAAAGAGATCTAAGTGAAGAAGTTGAAGTGATCTAGAGGTAGTGACACACTTCTTAGATTTAAATGAATTTCTTTTGTGTTTTCCTCTTACACATGCTTCACAAACTTTATCATTTTCAAATTGAAGCTTAGGTAATCCTACAACTAGGTCTCTTTTGGCTAACTTAGACAAAATATGCATGCTAGCATGGCCTAGTCTTCTATGCCATAACCAAGGTTCATCTTCTCTAGTAGCCATAAAGCATACATTTTTGCTATTAAGTTCATTTAAATTCACGATATAAATATTTCCTCGTCTATGTCCAATAAACATAATTTGATTAGATTTGGCATTAACAACATTGCAACACAAATCATCAAACATAACTTTAAATCCCTTATCACACAATTGACTAATACTAAGCAAGTTATGTTTCAAGCCTCTAACATATAAAACATTCTCAATAGTTGAGGAAGAGTTACCAATGGAGCCAATTCCTTCAATTTGTCCTTTGGAGTTGTCTCCAAATGTGACTTCTCCACCACTTTTGTGCTTTAGGAACTTGAATTGACTCTTGTCACCCGTCATGTGTCTTGAGCATCCACTATCAAGGTACCAATGCTCCTTGGACTTAGCCTTGTAGCAATACTCTTCCTCCTACAAACACATCAAGCTTTCATTTTAGGTACCCAAATTTTCTTGGGTCCTTGAGAGTTAGTACTTATAATTTTAGATCCTTTAGGGATCCATTTCATCTTTAATGACTCATCACTTGAATTTAAAACATGTTTAGGTACCCAAATTTTGACAGCCATTTTTCCTCTTATCATGGTCTTCCTAGAGGTGCATGCTTGTGAGGAGTGTCCTAGTTTATTACACAATGTGCACAAAACAAATTTTCTATCTTTGACTAGGAAGTTTTTAAGATGAGTCTCTTTGTTAGATGCATTATAACCTAACCCTTCTCTATCAAAGAATGCTCTTTGAGTCTCTAGCATTTGATCAAGTTTTTGTTGGCCCATGTAAAATCTAGAAAAGGAGTTTTGCAAATTAATGTTCTTTCTATTTAATTCTTCTATTTCTAGATTTGCATTCTCTAATTTCTTTTCACATTCTAATTTAACATTCACAAGCATTTCATTCTCCTTTTTCAACTTAGAAATCATTTTCTTATATTTCAAATTCATGCATTCAAGTTCATTAGCTAACTCATCAAATGCATCTTGCAATTCATCAAAAGTATATTCATTAGTATCCAACAAGTTAGAAGTTACCTTTTCATCTTCAAAGGCCATGAAACAAAGGTTGGCTACTTCATCTTCTACATTCTCTTCATCGGAGCAATCACTATCACTCCAAGTAGCCACCATTGCCGTCTTTTTTTGTTTCTTCTCATTTTGCTTTCTATACAAAGGACAATCAAATTTAATATGACCAGGTTTTTTGCATTCATAACAAATAATTTGGTCCTTTTCTTTCCTACTAGTTTCTCCTCTATTAAAGTCTCTCCTAGGGGGTCTCCTAGAGTTACCACTAGTTCTCATCCTCATAAATTTATTAAACCTCTTAGCAAACATGGCCATTTCTAGGTCCTCATCATCACCACTCTCATCATGATCTTTTGATTCCTCAATAGTGGTGGATTTTAAAGCTACTCCAACTTTCTTAGGAGGATCTTGATTTCTCTTGATTTTCATCTCATAGGTGAGTAGAGATCCCATAAGTTCATCTAGTGAGAGTGTATGAGGATCCTTAGATTCCTCAATAGCAGTGACTTTAGCCTCCCATGTTTTTGGTAAGCTATTGAGTATCTTTTTCACCATTTCTACATTAGAATATGTCTTGCCTAATGCTTTAAGACCATTTATGATGTCAGTAAACCTAGTAAACATGTCACTAATTGATTCATCATTCTTCATTCTAAATAATTCATAGTCTTGTGTGAGCATGCCTACTTTGGTTTCTTTGACTTGTGTGGTTCCCTCATGTGTGATAGCTAGTTTGTCCCAAACTTGTTTAGCATTCTCACATTGTGACACTCGATTATACTCATTTGGTCCTAATGCACAAAAGAGTGTGTGCATTGCTTTAGCATTAAGTTGTGCCATCCTAATATCATTAGTATCCCATTCATCTTCTTTCTTAGGCACATCCGACCCATCTACTTTCTTAATAGGAATAAGAGGACCTTTGACAATAATTCTCCATACTTCATAATCATTGGCTTGAATAAATAGCATCATTCTAGTCTTCCAATAGGCATAGTTTTCACCATTAAAGAGTGGAGGTCTGACCGTAGAGTGTCCCTCTCCTACCAAGGGTGTAGACAAACTAGTTTGAGCCATTAGTGATCGTTTATACTCGATAGATGTTAATCTAAGTCACTCTCGAGCCCAAGCTCTGATACCAATTGTTAGCTCTACCGAGAGGGGGGGTGAATCGGTTTTTCTAATTATTTCTACTTTTCCTAACTCTTAATGCACAATCGAAGTCAAATAAGCAATAATGAAATAAACGCAGTAAATAAGAGTAAGGGAAAGAGAAGCAAACACAAGGTTTATAGAGGTTCGGCCAAACTCTTGCCTACGTCCTCTCTCCTTGAACTTCTTGTCAAGGTTTTGATTCACCTCTTCCTTGAGAAAGCTTACAAACCACTTGAAGGTGTGGCAAGACCTCTTACAATTTCTCTTGAGACTTTAGAAGTCTCTTTCTAATCCTCTACCCTTGTAGTATTCCCACTCTCTACAATATCAGACCTTACAAGGATAGCTCACCCCTTTGAATATCTGATTTTTTTCAGTGGATGGGTGAAGGATACAGAAAACACTCTCACACAATGAAGTTACAATGAGATTTTCAGATTTCAGATTCTCTCTTGAAGCTTGAATACTTTGGAATGCTTGTTGCTCTTTCAAACTTCATAAATGTCACTATTTATAACCCACCAAACGGATAGAACAGTTGGTGAAGCATTTAATGCAAATCCTCCCGTTGAAACCCTCAAAAACTAGCCGTTACAGGAGGTCTCGTCCAAAAGGGATCGATCCCTTTACCAAAGGGATCGATCCTGTTTATCCAGAATGCTTCCCAACTTGTTGCTTGAGCTTTATCATGCTTACTGTCAAAATGGGATCGATCCCTTTACCAAGGGGATCGATCCCTTTTAACCAGAATCAATTTCCTGCACATCTTTAACTGCAATTTGAGATAGTTTGTGTTTTTTGTGATTCTAAGTCAGTTCAAAAACTTCTAACACTTTTCTTAAGAGTATTTACTGACTTTTCAGTTGAAATCACAATCCAAAACTTGTTTAAAATATATTCTATTATTGAGTTCATTCAAAGCAAATTTACTTAGAGAAAAATCATTTTTAAGCTTACTTGAATTTTGTCATTTCAAAAGACTTGTCAATTTAAAGCTAACAATATATATATATATATATATATAGTAAAACTAAAGTAAAGTGAAAATCCAAAAGTATTAACTCTACAAATAAAAAACTAACAAATTATAAATAAATCACATTAAACAATTAAACATTTATATAAATGGCTTTATACTTTTAACAATAACTTATTGGTCCATTGCATTTTTTGGGGTCAAAGTTGGGTAATTGAAACTCGGACACTCTTAGTTCAATAAATTTTTTTTTACTTTGTTTTATTAGCTTTTTTACTAATTATATTATAGTTTTAATAAAATTTTAAATTTTTAAGAATTTTTCTTACATTTTTTTTTGTTTTTTAATACCAACATAATTAGTAATTAAATTAAATCTAACCATATAACTAATTAACTAATTGTTCAATTATAATGTTGAATAAAACTATATTATAAATTAAAAAAAAACTTAATATTATTAATAATTGGTCAACTAATTACCTCAATTTTATATTTATTTTTGTAACATCCTGTTACCACATTTTTCACATATTTCCATACAACTTTACCGGTTGGGCTGTCTGCGATGCCATTAACATTCAACTGTGACAAAAATGAATGATAACATTTATTTAATAACAACGGAATATGAAAATTCTTTTCATATTTCCTTACATCTGACATCCCCTATTGTCTTTATTTCAATAAAGTAGTACTGTATACATATGTCTGGAATGTAAAAGAGAAGAGACTGTACCTGTCACGTTTAACACAACATGCCTCAGCGCTTTAAACATAGCTATACCCATCTGAGAGCTAACTCTCTAACTCCTTGTCTTTTATCTGTGGAGTTAAAACAAAAGGGGTGAGCGATTCATACGCTCAGTAAAGGAAACATATGCTGCTTTATATAAATCAAAACTATATACCACAAACTATTTGATTTTTTTCCTAAAATCATATCGATAGGAAAACAGTGGTTATAGTAAAACAACACTCTCATTTCACCACTTAAATCACTGGCTAAACAGTTTACTTTAAAATGCAGTAAACAATACATAAGATTCAATAAATCTTAATAGTAAACAGAAATCATCAAGTTGAGACTAGGCATCACCCTATAAATAAATCATGCTATCATCGTTCTCCCTCCCCCTTGCGAGAACGGAATCTACCGCTATTGGGGTGCACCCGTAGGCCATCGCCCCTTACAGCTATCTCAGATCTATGGCCATAATCTATAAGTGGTCCTCGGGTCCACTTGCCAAGTGACCTCGAGACGCTGATGACTTGGCGGTCCATCAGCCCTGTGACGCCCTGAGGTGCACTCGTTGGTCCATCGACCGAGCCACCGCCCCAGGCGGGTCACGTAACTACATGAATAATAATGCATGAATTTAGGGCCTAAAGTCTCAAAAATCACTTTATATTTCATGAAAACCTTTAAGGGATTCTCTCACCCATATTATCATTTACTCAAATGATTTAATTCCCGGTTTAGGCTTTCTGTTTACAAACACCTTAAAAACATTTCAAATATCAACCTTTAAAACTTGCTCGCCCATGGTTTGCTCGCCCTACAGGGCTCGCCCATGGCAGCTCACCCAGCGCGGAGAACTTGTGTTTGCCTGCCTATTTTGTTTTTAAAATCAGAAAGCAAAACTGGCTCGCCCTCAAAGTCTCGCCCATTAATCAATTCGCCCAAAATGGTTTATATTTTCTATTATTATTTTTTTTTCGTAATATTTAAAATGGCTCATTTTCGTTGGAAACACCATAGAAATCTATTTGCCATGGTCAGCTCGCCCAGAATGGCTCGCCCATGGTCACTCCAAAATAGGGTGAACAAGTGTTCGCCTGCCACACTCTGTATTTAGAACAAAATACTGGCTCGCCACTTCCGGCTCGCCCATAGTTTTACTATCGAAACGGTTCGCCCGCCCTTAAAATGCAAACGGGTTTATAAAAATTATAGAAGGGCTTGGCTCGCCCGCCAATACCAGTTCGCCCAACATAAAATACAAGGGCTCGACCAACATAAAAACACAAGGCTCGCCCGCCTTATATTTAAAACAAGAGTCGCCCGCCCAAACACATTAAAAAGGGTTCGCCCAACTTTGGCTTACCCGGATTTCTCTTTAAAACAAGGGCACTCGCCCAATTTTCATAAAAGAGAGCTCGCCACTTGGCTCGCCTGTATTTCTGCCAAGAACAAAGATACTCGCCCGACAAAACAACATATGGCGGCTTGTAGCTCGCCTAATTCACACCCATTATCACAACAATTATCAATCCAATGCATGTAAGAAAACAAAACATTTATCTCAATATTTTCATAAATTTTACTCCACAGGACATGCATTCATATCACACACATCTCCCTTACCTGGTTTAACGAAGCCTTGCTTCGCCCTGCTTCCTGCTCGCCAATAGCCATTCCCAATTATAGGCTGCAAATAATTTATAAATTCTATTAATATTTTCATTTCATATCACTTGGCGAGATGGAAATAAATCAAATTACTACTCGCCCAACAGTGCTCTAACTAGCTCGCCCAACCGAGATCGCCATTAACCAAATGGATTACACGTGTGAGCTCGCCCGCCATTACTCGCCATATATTTGTGATCTCGTCTAACATTCACTTCAGCAGCTCTTATAGGCTAAAATGTGGGAGTTCGCCCAGAATTCTACTCGAATAAAGCCAATGCATTTGAGCTCGCCATACGTGGCCTTCAATTCAGAGTGGAGCTCGCTTGTAACTTAAACTGGCGTTGGGTGGCCTCGCCCTTTGAACAACACTTTGGCGAGTTCTTATTACCTGCTCGCCCTCATTGGCGATTACTAATTTTCCTGATGGGCGATCACTATAGTCGCCAATCTCGTCACTTATTCCATTATTTTCCTTGTTTTCATGTTCTCTAAGGATCTAACTAAAACAAGGTTGCATTTCTATGTTTATTATTATGTAAACATATAAATCTATTGATGAACATCAAAAACACCTCAGACATATAAAACTCACCTCATCCAACTGCACTTCCAGAACAGATTACTTCCTGTCTCACGTAGGCCTTCCTTTGCTTATTCCTTTAACTCATCAAACTAAGGAGGAAAAAGGTTTGCAAGCTGGTTTACTTGTTTAGCCGCTTGAAGAGTGAAGCTCAGTAAATCAAGCATGGTAGAGATGGAAGAAGTCATAACACAAATTTGCAGGAGGATGGTTTTCGTGAAGGGAATGAAGTTTGCTAAATGGATTTCCCTTAAGCATTTCCTCTTATATAGCCCAGCTTATCCAATCCAACTCTACCACCCGTCCCTTATCTGTTTCTTTCATCATTTCACGTCTATCACTCCTTTAATGCATGAAGAAAATGAAGCATAAGTGGCGTAAAAGTCCTCTTTACACACTCTTTTTTCTGCTTCAATTGACTTTGTTTTGTTTTTCAACCAATAAGGTTAATTCCTTACTGACTTTTAACATCTTCTCCATTAATTGTTTTCAACCGTATGACTTACAAGTCAATTTTGGCTGCCAGGTTGAATCTATTTTCATTTTGCCAGTGCTTATTCAGTTCGCCTAGTCAACTTGAGGCCTCAGCTCGCCAATTCAATTTCAGTTCGCCAACATTAGATTTGGCTATCACTACAAGAAAATTGATTTTCAGCGACGGAAATTTAGCTACGGAATTTTTTCGTCGCTGAAAAGTGGTATTAGCGACGGATTAGCGACGGAATTTATAATGAATATAGCGACGGAATTAGCGACGGAATTAGTGACGGAAATTCGTCGGTAATTAGCGACGGAATATTTTCCGTCGCTAATTCCGTCACTAATTATGGCGGGAGGTGCTGTTCAATCACGCCAAATATTACCGACGGAATTAGAGACAGAAATTTCTGTCGCTAAACCCAAAACTATGTATAGAAATTAGCGACGGAATTTTTCAGTCGCTAATTCCGTCGCTAATTCCCTTTAGCGACGGAAAAATTCCATCGCTAATTTCTTTGAATAGTCACGTGAAAAAATCAGTAAGGAAATTAGTGACGGAATTTTTCCGTAGCTAATTCCGTCGCTAAAGGGCATTAGCGACAGAATTAGCGACGGAAAAATTCCGTCGCTAAGTTCATAAATATTTTTCTCAAGAAGAGAATTTGGCGACGGAATATTTTCCGTCGCTAATTCCGTCGCTAAAGGGCATTAGCGACGGAAAAATTTCGTCGCTAATTTCATAAATATTTTTCACCTTAGAACGTGAAAAATATATGAAGAAATTAGCGACGGAATTTTTCCGTTGCTAATTCCGTCGCTAATGCCTTTAGCGACGGAAAAATTCCGTCGCTAATTTCTTTGAATAGTCACGTGAAAAAATAAGTAAGGAAATTGGCGACGGAATATTTTCCGTCGCTAATTCAGTCGCTAAAGGGCATTAGCGACGGAAAAATTCCGTCGCTAATTTCTTCACATTTTTTTCTCAAGAAGAGAAATTAGCGACGGAATATTTTCCATCGCTAATTCCGTCGCTAAAGGGCATTAGCGACGGAAAAATTCCGTCGCTAATTTCATAAATATTTTTCACCTTAGAACGTGAAAAATATATGAAGAAATTAGCGACAGAATTTTTCCGTTGCTAATTTCGTCGCTAATTCCGTCGCTAATGGCCTTTAGCGACGGAATTAGCGACGGAAAATATTCCGTCGCTAATTTCTCTTCTTGAGAAAATATTTATGAACTTAGCGACGGAATTTTTCCGTCGCCAATTCCGTCGCTAATGCCCTTTAGCGACGGAATTAGCGACGGAAAATATTCCGTCGCTAATTTCTCTTCATATTGTTTGAGAAAATGTAAGGAAATTAGCGACGGAATTTATTTCGTCGCTAATTCCGTCGCTAATGACCTTTAGCGACGGAATTAGCGACGGAAAAAATTCCGTCACTGATGCCTTAAATCGAAAAAAATATAAATAAATGAATTTCTTCATTAAGCATCAGCGACGAATTTTTTCCGTCGCAAATTCCGTCGCTAAAAATCAACAGTGACGGAATTAGCTACTGAAAAAATTCGTCTCTGATGCCTTAAATTCGAAAAAAAATAAAAAAATTGTTTTTGAATTTTTCCCGCCTAAGCGAAGCGGGAAATATTTTGACATAGCATTAGCGACCGAATTTCTGTCGCTAATCCGTCGGTAATTCCGTCGGTAATTCCTCTATATGCGCGCCAAAGACTCTATATATTCTCATATTCTCTGTTTTCTCTCCTCTTCACTCCTCTCTATCTTCTTTTTTGTCCATCTTCTCGTTTTTTCTTAGTTTTTCTTCTTTATCCCTCTTTCCTTTTATTTTTTTCCTTTTTTTTTTAAATTTACTCTATTTTTCTTTTATATTTATGTTGTCAATTTTTTTATATGATAAACTTTAATACTTATATTTTTGTTTTTTGTTTTTTACTTACAGATGATGATGATGATGATACGATGAGGTGCTAGTGGTAGTGGTGATAATGATGTTGAAGATAATGTATTTTTGTTCTTTTTAGTTAATTTATTTTAAGATAATATTTATGGATTTAAGTATAAATATTAGGTTTATTTTAAATGTTTCTCTTTCTCTCTCTCTCTCTCTATATAAATATAAATATAAATAATTAATTTCAGAACATTTTTTTTGACAAAATTCATAGAAATTAGCAACAAAATCTGTTAAATAAGTGAAAAAATTCATCAAATTAGCGACGTAATTCATAACATTAGCGATGGAATTTCCGTCACTGATGCTCTTTAGTGACAGAATATTTATTGAATTAACAAAAATAACAAACTATAAGCGACGGAAATTCCGTCGCTGATGCCTTTTAGCGACGGATTTTTTTATAAAATAAAATAATAATAAAACTATCACCGACGGAAATTTCCGTCGCTGATGCCTTTTAGCGACGGATTTTCATGTAAATTAAAAAACGAAATTATGTTTTTAGCGACAGAGTTTTCCGTCACTAATGACATAAAATCCGTCGCTGATGTAAAAAAATTCCGTTGCTAATTAGCGACGGAATTACAGACGGAAATAAAGTTTTAGCGACAGAGTGAGCATCAGCGACATTGATTTTTCCAACAGAAAAATTTCCGTCGGTAATCCGTAGGTAATCCGTCGCTGAAGACCATCAGCGACGGAATTTAACTATCAGCGACGGAATTTTCCGTCGCTAATTCCGTCGATGAAGGTTCATTTTTTTGTAGTGTATTATGAGCTGATTTTCTTCCTTTAGGTGATTACCATGAGGTTTGGCGATTACAACAATTGTTACATTGTTGGCGATCGTAAGGTATTACTCTACTCGCCCACTTTGCCATGATTCCCCACAAATGGCGTTCACCATTTTTCTCTTTTTTTTTCTTTTTTTTTTACTCAATATATATGTATGGGCGATCACATGTTCTCGCCCATTTGGGCGATCACCTGGTATGGCTCCACTCGCCAACCTAGTTCTGATTCACCTCACACGTTGGCGAACACACCTATTCGCCCACGCCTCGTCCAACTCGCCATCACCATTGGCGATCACTTCATACTCGTCCACTGGCAAGCTATTCGTACTCGACTCTAGTGTTTTTCACAAAATTTATCTCTTATCATTTTAAATTAAGAAGCTTTTCACTTAAGTGAAATCAATATTCACTATTTATTTAAATTCCATTTTCAATTTTATGGAATTAGAGTCTACAGTAATGTAGAATCGGATCTTACAATTTTGTTTTTGGTTTGTATATAAATTATAATGTTAACATTATTACATTAAATATAATTGTACTTGTACTCACTAATTAATCAAATATCTAATTAAAAATTTAGAACATTGAATTAAAAAAGTTATATACACAAATTGATATTATATTAATAAATAATAACATTTGATATAATCATAGCATATACAGTTATACATCAACTAAATACTAATTTTTTTTTGTTTACATTAACATAATAACATTATATATACATTAATTGATCGAATGTCCAATTAAATTAATTACCAATAGCCTGGTTTATTTATGTATTTTATTAAAATTACTGCTTACACAAAATACTACTATAGTATATTTTTAAATTACACTTTACTATTAGAAATAATTGTTTTTATCCATACTTTAATTTTATTATAAAAATGTATCATTATTTATTTATTTTTAAATAATAATCATATAATTATAATTCGGATTTTTTCGGGTTATAAATTTGATTTTTTATGGGTTTCGAATCAGATTGGTTTCAGTTTCGGATCAAATCGGGTTCGGGTTATGTCGGGTTTAGGTTGTGTTGTGTTTAGATTTTTTCCGGTTCAAGCTTTTTTGTATTCGAGTTTTTTCAGTTTTGAGCTTTTTCGATTTTGAGTTTTTTTAGTTTTTAGCTTTTGACTTTTTTTGTCAATTTAGGTTAGTCTAGATTCAGTCTTGGACGGTTTAGGCGAATTTTCAGGCTTGAGCCAGCTTTTCCCACTTCTAACCAACAATATTACATAGCAAAGATATCTAATTTGGTTTAGACAAAACCTCAAACAAGTGGTATCTCAAGCACCCAAAACCAAATGAAGACCCCTTACACGAAAAACCAAACACGACAAACATCAATACATAGAAAACACAACACCCAGCAGAATACGATACCTTCAAAATAGAGCATAAACAAAGACCCACCGTCACATCATCAACAATTAAAGACCCTAAGCAAGAATTAAAGATGCTGAACACCACCCTCAACTAACGTCACAGAAAGAGAGAATCATGCCTCTGTGCAACCAAAACAGAGAAATCATCCGCTTAACTTTTTAAAGTTGATTAAGATATTATTTAATCAATAACTTTTTAATCTTAATCGAATGGTTAAAAAAAATTGCAACATGCATGTAATGTTTTGTTTGGGTTCAAGCAACTCCAATCTTCAAGTACACGTAAAAACATTATTTATATGAATATTATTGAACTCGCTAGATCACCAAAAAGGAAACTACTCGGCTTGCTGAATGCCCAGCTGACCAGAAGAACCTGTAAAAAGCCAGCTCAAAGAAGCAAGCTCTAAGAAAAGAGCTCACTTTCACAGCACTGCCGAAAGTAATCCCACTCCCACTGTACCACCTGGTTAACAAAACAAACATAACAAGAAGAACTTAACAGTACTTGGTTTTTTTAGTAGTTTGTCCAGCTACCAAAGCTTTAAGATTTTATTCCAAGATGTTA
Organism: Heritiera littoralis; assembly: GCA_031772115.1. NCBI lineage: Eukaryota > Viridiplantae > Streptophyta > Magnoliopsida > Malvales > Malvaceae > Heritiera > Heritiera littoralis. The sequence goes on along the minus strand of JAPDPK010000088.1, from coordinate 1,375,546 downwards.
AAAGTCTTGCAAATCTTATCATGGACATGGTATATGTTAGGATTAGATGTTTTTCGTTCCAGAATCAAACACTTTTTCCCTTGTTATATTAGCCTAATTGTTAGTCAATTTCATCTATATTTTGTTTCTAATTCGTTCGACTTTAGAGCTTATGTTATGCAGTTCTTGTGATGGAGGGTACACCAGCTTTTGAGTAAGTGCTGATTAGCTACTGACTGAGCTGGTTGATGACAGCAAACCCTCGGCCCTGCAGGAGTAATTTACCTGCAGGATAGCTGGCTGTTTGACTTTGTGTGATAACCGTGAATTTAACGCACAGTATATATATAAATTAATATAGTAATTTGAAGTAAATGGATTATTACGAATTTTTAGAAGAATTAAGAAAAATTATAAAGTAATGTATTAAATGGAAACGTCATAAAGAATTTAATGAATTAATTTTGTGTATACATGACAAGTGTATATTAAAATATATAATACAAAAAATAAATCAAATTAATGTATAAAACATACATTATACATTAATTAAATAAGAAACGAGTATATCTGAAAATATATGAAGATTAAATGAAGATACAAATATATTATAACATATATAGATTTGTCAAATAAAAAAATATATTCATAACAAATGTATTTGTAATATATATGTATTATATGTAAATATATTTTAATATATATTAATATTTAATAAGTATAAATTATATATATAAAAATATATGTTACAAGAATATATTTACTAATATAAAATACATTTATAATATAAATGTTTGTTATAAATAATATATATGTATAGATATAATATATATATATATATATATGTATATATATATATATTTTGTGGACAAGCTTCTCGAGGAAGCTTGCCCACAAATCAAAGTCTGCTGCAGCAGGTTAAGGTCTGCTGCAGCAGACCCAAAAATAAAAAATATAATAATGATATAAATAATAAAATGAAAAGAAGAGAAACGGCAAGCTTCCAAAGATTTACGTCTGCCCGAGCAGACCTTCAAAAAAAAATGAAAGAAAAGAGACGAGAGAGACAGATCCGGCAAGGAGTCGACGCCGGCGAGAAAGGCAGAGGAAAGGGAGTTACCGACGTCGACACTCTTGCTGGTAAGGAAGAGGAACGAGAGAGAGATAGAGAAAAAAAAAAGAAAAGGAGAAGCTATCGGGGCTGAACCAAAAATGGAGAAGAGAGAGAGTGATGCCGGCGTCGCCTTCCACCACCGTCATTGTCACCACCGTCGCCCTCCCTACTTCGGGCCGCCGTCGACGAGGCCCAGATCTGGTGGGCAGGGGTTGAACCGGTTCAGACCGGTTCAACAACAAAAAAAAAAGAAGAAGAAAGGAAAAAGAACAAAAAAAATGGTAAGAAAATGATTATTATTATTATTATTTTGTTAAATAATATTGTGAAATTCTAAATGTAAATATGGATTTGAATTTGTAGAAGTGGTACAAGAGTGATTGAAGTTTGATTGAGCTTGAGAAAGATTGAATCGCGAGTTCGACACTAGGTAAGATATTTGTATACATTAGTCATAAATTTATATGGAGTTAGTTTGATTGATTTGAGGTCTTAAATATTTAATTTGAAATTTTGAGGATGTGATTGAGGTTTCAAAAATAGACTTCAAACTATTTATTGGTTGGCTTAACGGAGGTTGGAAATGATTTGGCGATTATGTGGGATCACTGAAAAAAAATGATTTCTCTATAGTTAAATATATGATATTTTGGTATGATGATTTAATACATATTGCTAGAGTATTGATTGAGTGTTATTAGAATATGGCACAATGTTGATGGAATATAAATGGCATAACGTTAGAGTAGTGACATAAAATTTATTGATTTCGTTAAATTTGAAATAAATAAATAGCTACGTGATATTTTGAGATTAGCTTTAAGTAAGATATCATTTTTAATTTTAATTTTATTAAGATATTTCTATAAGTTGGAATTAGACTTATGTTGTACAATAACAAGTTAGTTTGCATTATCATGATATATCATTAAGAATGTTTAAATTGTTGAGATAATAAGAAATTAAAATTGTTGGGTGAGGAGAACATTATTGGATATGGATTTAATATGTTGGTGGATGATGAGATAAATATGGAATGTATGGAATAATAGAAGATTGATGGTGAAGTCAAATTCGAAAACAAAAATGATTTGGTAACAGATGCAGTTTTAGCGTTAGTTAGGAAATAGAACAAATTACTATCGTATTAGAATTTTGAGAGATCTCTAAGATGTATAATATTATGTAAAGGTAATTTTGGATATTAAAAATATTTAAATGGCTTTTCTGCAGTTCAAGAGTGAGTTAGTGACTGGATTTTACGAGCTTGATTTTAAATATTGATTGTCGGATTGCTTGGCTTAGCTACGACTGTGCTCAATTGAGGTAAGGGATATGTATAAGGAATGTAGGAGATACTAGAATGATTTTAGATCAATTGCATTATGTTTTATGAACTGCATATGCTTTGCAAGAGACTTTAGAAATTTGATATCGTCATGCTATCGAATTTTCGTAAGAATATTGAATTCTGCGATTTCAGCTAAAAGGCTAAGAAACCTTTTTAAGAATAGAACCTTTTTAAGGAATTCAGTCTTGAAAGTATTAAACTGCATGATTTTAGCATATTTATGAATTTTTAAATTTAAATTTTATTTTATGGAAATTACCAAACGTTAGTGTTTTAGAAATATTTATGAAAAGTCAAGAAGTTTTCGGATTTTTGAAATTCCTTGTATTTTAATTGGTTTTGGAACCTCTATGAGTTTTGAAAAAATACTCTTTCGAGTTTGGATTTATGAAACTCTGCATTAGCATGAATTTTCAAAAGAATTCAGTTGTTGTTGAAAGCTTATTTAATTGTATGATTTTAAAGACATGTGACTTTTCTATCTTAAATTTGGTTTTATGGATTTATTATAAACCATGGCACTAGAACCTATTTTGTTTATATACATTTTGGAAATTACTAGGTTTTTAAATATTTGAAAAATAACTATGATTTTATGCAATAATTTACTTTATGAACTTTTATAAATATCTGTATGTTTTGATTTACGGATTTGAACTCTGAATTATGAAACTTATGTTTTGAGACATTGACTAACCGTCATCTTGCTGTATCTGGGCTGCTGTATATTTTGGATCCAGTAGTATCTGGTTGCAGCGTGACCTTCGGGGCCTGCAGTATCTGGCTATAGCGTGACCTTCGGGGCCTATAGTATCTGGTTGTAGTGTGACCTTCGGGGCCTACAGTATCTGTATCTGAAATGTATTCTGCGCACTATGTTGCTGTGTGATTTGATCTAGTCCGCAGCGGTCACAGATGACACCTGATCAGTGTTCACTGTAGACCACTTGTACTATGGCCATATGTCTATCTGATATTATCCCTATGGGATATCTTTGCTGCTTGATGTATACCGAGTTACTGCCATGTCTCCAGTTTATGTTATTTTTTGATTTCTGAATGATTTCTGAATATTTGATTTTCGAACTTCGAAATCTGAAAATGATATGATATGGATTGATACGATTGGATTCTGAAATCTGAAAATGATTTGGTACAGATTTTTATGATTTGATTTGAAATACGATATGATTTCTGAAGACGACTGTTTACATATTTGCATAGCATGACTTTGTTAAGTGATCTGTTATACTGATTTGATTTATATCTGATTTTCAGAATACATGAATTCCTTCTGGATAAGATTTTCTATTTTAGAAATATCTCTTATGTTTTGGAACTTATTAATCGTTTTCAGATACTTGCATATAGTTTACGGTATCTGTCTCTTTATGTGTATTTCTTACTGGGCTTTCAAAAAGCTCACTCCCCTCTCCATCTTCCAGATAGCATGCAGTAAGAGCTTGTACGAGGGGTTTTACACGTTTTTCGAGGTTTTTGTCTTCCTTTGAAGTATGTGATGTACAGTACTTCCTTTTATATTCAGACTTGTAATTTTAGTACTTTTATAGTATGGGGATGTAATTAAAGGAAGTATAAGATATATTTATGGTTTATAAAAATGCATGCAACTTGGGTGGAGATATATTTAGTCAAGTAGAATGATCCAAAATTGTAAATGCATGCTTAGGGAGAGAATTTGACTGGGACCTAAGGTAATTAAAGGATATCGACTTAGCTAATATAAAGTTAGCTTAAGAATTGATTAGTGACACTACGTATAGCCCAACCAACTGTAAGAAAAAGGAAAAAGTTAGTCTAGATTTTGGTAAAAAGGGACGTTACACTTCGGGCTATAAGAGTATGTACTGCTAGTTGTAATTGTGGAATGCTGACGAAATACTTGACATCTTTGGAAGGGAAAGAGTGTACGAAGACGGCTTTGTGTGCTCGAGACAGAGCAGCGTTTGCTGAAGGACCGAGCCGACTGATAGTAATTAGTAAGTGATGAATTACATGCTTTTCCTTATTCTCTAAACTTGGGGTTTTAAGTTTTGTGGAACACATTTAAAACAAGACGGTGAACTCTTTAGGTAGATAAGTTTAACACCATAACTCCATTGTCCTTAGTCACAGCTCCATCTGCTGTACGAGAATTGAAGCTATCTTTCAACTAGTGGTAGAGTTAGAAAATTTATTTATTGGGGCTTCACTCAAATATATTAAATTATAAAAATATAATAACAACAATATTGATAGTAGTATAAATTAAAAAATTAAAATTTTTGTATCTAGTCATAATTGTAAAAAAAAAATTAATCTTTTTTTTTTATTTTTAATCTTCAAAATTATGTACAATAATTTCATCACCAATACTTTGGAACATATATTTTTTAAGATACACAACTAATTTACCATTAAATCATTAATCTCTCATTTTGTTACACAAACAAGCTTTCAACATGTTGTTAAAAATATATTCTATGTTATAATAACTAATAAAATCAATATTAGCGTTTACAACAAATAAACTAACGAATGCATTTTCTTCTTTTCAACCTCTACTATTTTTACCGTAAAATTGTTAATTCTTTCCAACTTTGAAAACTCAATGCTAGTATAAATAAACTTAAACTTTATCTACTAAACGTTTCACTAAAAAAAGAATTTTGAATAAAATTTAATAATATATATACATACATATATATATATATATACACATACATAAATATATATATACATACATAAATATATATATATATATATAAATTTAATAATATATATACATAAATATATTTATGTGTGTGTATATATATATACACACATACATAAATATATATATATATATATTGAATAAAATTATACTTGCATACCTAAGCATATTAAGTAGAGGTGTGGGCCGAGCCAAGCCGAGTTCGAGACGGGCCTAGGCTATACACTAATGAATTATAAACAAGTCTAAGCTCGGCCTTTAAAATTTATTGTACAAGCTCAGGCCTGGCCTAGTCCTGTCCAATTTTTTTTTTGCATTTTGATTTTTTTGATTTTTGATTTTTATTTCCTTTAAACTTTATATAATTAAGCTTGTCAAACTTTGCATTTTAATTTTTATATTAAATATATGTAATATTTTAAATACATATAATTATATTGTATTTAGTAAAATATAAAAACTTAATATTAATTATATTTAGGTCGAACCAAGTTGGGTTTAAGTCTCCATGGGTAAAGCTTAAGACCGGTCCTAAAATTCATCGGGCTTATTTTTTTGTCCAAGCCAATTCATTGACCTATTTTTTTGTCCAAACTCACTAAAAAATTGAACTAACTTTCGAGTTTTAACGGACAACTTAGTCCATGAACAAGTCTAGTATTACGCAAATTAAATTATTCAAACATATTATTACAATTGTTTTTTTGCCTTAGCTTTTTGGATCATAGTCGAGCAAACTTGAAAAAAAAAAGTGTTGGAAGGTTTTGGCTCCATAAAGTTTTATTAATGGTGATTTGACAATTCCAGGGTAGCCCCATGATTTGGACTATTTCATTGTAGCTAAATAACAAATAAAACATTCGTATTTGGCTAAGCAATTATGCATAATCCATTTTAATCTAAAATAATAGAAACCCAAGATACACTCGGCCTCCCAAATACCAAACCACTCGCAACCTTCTTTTCTCTCAAACTTAGCCACCACTCATCCACCTAGAGTCACGACACCCAGAGGCGAAGCTAGAAAATTTGTTCAGTAGGGGCTTTGATTAATGTATTTAATCATAATTGTTAAAAAATTTTCAATTGTCTTTAACATAATTTTATATTTTAAAAACAATGCATAATAGTTTCGTTATTAATATTTTGAAACACATATTTTTTAATGTACACAATAATCTATATTCAATCATTCAGCTACACAAATGAGTGTTTAATGTATTCATTGTGAAAAACGCATTATTTACTGTGATAATGACAATTGATAGAAACAATGCCAATGTTAATAACAAATAAATTAATGAATACATTTTTTTTCTCAATTTCAAACATTCTTATAATAAAATCAATTCATCAAACAAAAAACAAATAAAATTTTATAAAATATAGAATATTATTTATATAAATTTATACTTAAATTATTTTTTTTATTTGGAAAAGTGGGGGCTTGAGCTCGAAATGACAAGATCTTCAACAATAAATTAATCTTTCCTTTTCAAGTTTCCAGTATCATTAGACTGAGGCTTAGCTGGTGGCTCAAAGCTTCCCATCCTAATCTCGATATGCTTTTGCTTTCCAGTAACATTCAATCTGTCAGCTTTGCTTCAAAACATAGGATTGTCAAGACTAATACCTCTTGGGTTCCTCATCCTCTTGGTTCCTGGAAGTGCAATGTCGATGGATCATCCTTAGGCAAGCCTGGTCAAGCTGGTATTGGCGGAGTTTTGCGAGATCATCATGGACATATTCTAATGATGTTTTCAAAGAATATAGGTTTGGTCGATTCTAACTTGGCAAAATTGATGGCTATTATGGAAGCTTTTTCAATCATTGCCAATGCCAATTTAGATTCTATCCCTCAACGTGTGATTGAAAGCGACTCTAAGGTTGTAGTTTCATGGTTGACCAAAGTCCTTGACAGCCTTTGGAAGTACAGTAATCTTCTCAACAAGTTACATAATCTGTATTCGTGTTTGGGTGTCATCTCCTTTGTTCATGTTTTAAAAGAAGCCAATTTCTTTGCTGACTCCCTTGCTAAACTTGGAGTCAACTGCACCTCTAATTTTGTGGCATGGTTGTAACTATTTGATTCATAAATAAATTTCTTTACTTTTCAAAAAAAAAAGTGGTGGCTTGAGCCCCCAGTGGTCCCTAAGGGGCTCCACCCTTGGCGACACCCTTTGCTTTTTCTTCTCTACTCCTCACCTCAGCTCACAGAACTTCATCCTTTTGTCCCTTCCCTGACCTGAATCACTCGATCGACTTTGATCCCAAGCCGGCAAGCCTACATCCCAAGCATCTAGCAGCCACAATTTGAGTTGATGTTAAATGGTTGATGATTGAGTTTGAGGTTGAAATTTTGAGTTTAACTGAAATTGGGTGTGAAATTAGGGATTTTTTGTCTCTTATGGATTTCTATCTGATCAATTTCTTTTTCCTTTTATATCAATTTTGAAAAAAAAATATGGAACAACGGTAATAGTGGCCTATTATTGCCACTATTCTTCGTTACATCCGTTCTGCAATAATGATAGCGGCCGCTATGGTTGTGATCCAAATTCATAAGTGTTTTTCTTAAATAATGGTGACAGACAATGGCGCTACTGTTAAATAGCGGTAGCTATTCCATTACTCCACCGTTATTTGAAACCCTGGTTGGTTGACCAATGCAATCGATGAACTTAGAAAAAAAATTAAAGAAGAAAAACTTTAAGTAGATAAGACACTTTTAGGAAGTTATTTTAGGAATAAGAGTTTTAACATTGTTTCCAAGATATAATACTCTCTTTAGAAAAATTCAACCACATTTTGAATTTTTCTCATAAACTCAATTGAATCAAGAAATTAGAAAAGAAAGAGTGTAAGAAAAGAGATCTGATTTTTAATTGAAATGATGTAAAAAGACATAAAAATGTATTAAAATGAATGATAGTTGAAGTATTTATAAGCTTCAATAGGTGTAAGAAACATCTTTGACGATTAAACACAACTATGGTAATAAATCACTATTTTTCGAATGAAAAAATATATCCAATGAACTTATTTTTTGACTTTTGAAGAAAATTATTCAAATACCAAAGATGATATTTGAATTTTTTAAACCAAACTTCAAATGAGATGTCTTTCTGTATAGTAATTCGAGGGTATTCTAATGCCCTCACAGGTAGTCAAATATCCTTGCTAAGGTATTCCAAACAGCTTGTTAGTATTCATTTTTCACTCCTAGAAATCTCAATTTTATAAAGAATTCGAATACCATTTTTTTGTACTCTAGTACAAAACTAAATGTACATTTACCCTAGGAAAAATTCTAGATATGCATTAAACTTCCAAAACATCATTTCTTCAATTCATATGCAAACTACATGATTAAAACCTTTTAAAACACTTATAAAATCATGAAAGTTTGGTAATATATACTACATCAATAATAGTTGAACTTAAAATATATTCCTCTCCATGTTAACTTAATACTATATTAAAGGGAAAAAAAAAAACAAGCACGAGCTACAAGATTCTATTGAACTGAAACATATATAGTTTATCTGATAAAATCTTATAGGAAGACTTTAGATTTAGCCAGATGATGTTGAAGGCTGAATACAATTAATTAAAGGCATGGTAGTTTGAAAACTATTATCAAAGTTCTTGTTATTGAAATTCTCATCCACAATATCAGCTTTACCAAGAAAACTAAGAAATTAATTATACAAGATGAAAGCCAGCTACTATTATACAGCAGCCATGATTTTAGTCGATAACCTGCATGGCTAACAAAGGCAAGCATTGCTAAGAAAATTAAACAGAAATTAAATTACAATTCCACCAACTCGTTGACTGCAGTATATATTACACAAAGGTTATTTAGCAGCCAGGTTGGTTTTATTTAAGACAAGACAGTTAAGTCCTTAGGTAGACATGGGCGTTTTCTCTGTTTTCGTTGATAATATTCCACCGCAGGTTCACTAGCGTTGGCTCCAAACAATCTTTCAACACCATGGAAATGTTTTGGATGTTTTCATACCTCGAAAAAGAAATGCAAGAGGCAGAAAATTCGGTTTCGTTAGATTCTCTGAATTAAGGGTGGCAAGAAGAGCTATGGAGCGATTGAATGGCTCTTGGATTTTGAATTTCGAAATAAGAGTTTCTTTGGCCAGATTCAATACCAGATCCTCTTATTGGCGTAGAGTTCAACCGTCTCAACCTCCTGCTTCAGCAAAGCTTTTTACCAACAAAGCTGCCTCTTCCTCTCAGCATGCGCCTCAAGAAGATGAAACGACCAAGGATAAGGAAAATGGTGTAAACACTTTTCTAGGTAGGTCTTACAGAGATGTACTATTGAAGGAGAAACAGAATGATCCTGTCTTCGAGGAGATGATTTTATCAAAATCTCAGGCTTCCTTGAATCAAAGTCATGGTGTTCAAGGAGTCAAAAAAATGCAAAGTTCTTGTAGAGGTGTTATTGACGTAGAAGCTCTTCACAAATTCGAGAGATGTTTGATTGTGAGGGCCCGAAGTACCTTACGGGTCATTCATCACCTCCATCATCATCATTGCCAACAACCATTAGCCTTGATGGTTACGTGTATGTGTAACAACTTACAAGGTCTATGGACTTTTTAAATTTCACATGCACAAAGTCAAGATTGAACACTACACATTAGAAGTGAATCCTTGATGGAATGATGGAGATATGAGTACACATTGTATTATATGACTTTTGATGCAAAAAAAAATGATATTTAATGGGTTACGATCTTCAATGTCTTATCATAACATTGGTTTTACCTCAGTTGAAGGCTTCTGACTTATAGGAGAATGTATATTGCAAAGTGTGAGATAAAGAGGTACCTTTGATTTGTTGAAAGCTCGAATACTTGAATTTTGAAGTAATTAGGATCTTTGGATAAGTAATAATATGTGAGTTAGACCTTGAAGTTTGTTAGACTAATATGTAAAGGATGCAAAGTAAAGGTGGGAGATTAGAGACTCGAGATCATATTGTTACAACATTTATCTTAGGTCGATTTGTGGTTTTTAAGTTATAAGGTGTACGATCTTAATGTGTGAACCAATGAGATACATCCAATTATTGGATTTTTCAAACATCAAACTACAAGGTTAATGCAAAATAAGTTGATCTCTAGATAAGAGACAATATGTAAATTTGACTAATGAAGTTATCAGACTTGGATTATATAGATACAAAAATATGAGAAAGAAAATTTACCTCACCTCTTTCAAATAGACATGGAAAAATTTGGAGGACCAAATTTCCTAAGGTGGGGAGAATGTGAAGACCACCAAATTAAATCCATAAAGCTTAATTTTAATAGCTTATGAGTCATAATGAATTGGATTGAATTAAATTAGATTTATTTAACATGTAATATTAATCTTATAAAAAAATATTATAAATTTATCAAATGAAATGTGAATGATATAGTTAAAGTGAGATAACACATAACAAATATATGTATATGATAATATATAATTTCATATACATACATGTAACAAATAACTATATAATTATATATATATATATATGTCATCCGTACATATATATACATATATATATATATATATATATATCCATAGTAAAATGACATCCTTTGAGACCAAAAATGCATTTATTGGTGAAAATCCTTCCAAAATTGTAAAATCTATTGTTAAATGGTTTTTCATTCATATTTTCATTCATACAAGTCCAAAATCATGTTTTACAAATGTTTAAACCTTTACTTGAACTTAAAATACTAAAAAACGAAGTTTTGGCACCTCACTAGTTGGATTTTCTGTCAAAAATCTGTAGAAACTGGATGAGGGATCGATCCCTCAACAAGCATGATCGATCCCCCTTGGCCAGAATGCAGAAAATCAACATTTTGGAACTAAGGGATTGATCCCCCTCCTATAGGGATCGATCCCCCTAAGGCAGAATGCCTTCCCTGCATTTTTTCAACCGAAATTGAGAAGAACTTTTCATTGTTTTGATACTTTCTTTCTTCTCAACTTAAAATTCAATATTTTAACTTCTTTTTTATGATCTTTAGAATATGAAAAATCATTTTTCATTGATATCATGCCTCAACTCCATCAATTTGTTTTATTTCCAACAATTGGTATTAGCTTTCAACAATCAATATCATTTTTCATTGAACTCACAAGTGCAAAATCATTTTTCTTGTTGAAAACATTCATGATTTGCATAACTCTTGAACTAATCTTGAAACATATTTTCAATGAATGCTTAAACATAATTTGAGAATTATTTCAAAAATTTATGGATATATTTGAGAATTTGATGAACTTGTGCATAATGAACATTCTTCATTCCTTTTGTTCATCTTAGTCAAGCATGCTTAGGATTATGTTTCTTAGCTTGACTCAACTACTCCACACTAGGTTTCATGATAATTATACATCTAGTAGAAGAATAATTAAAACTTAACCTTAAGGATTGATTTCAAATGTAAATTCAACAATTGGTATAAGGTCATAATATTTCCTTGGCCTATAATTTGTGATGATAAAGGAATCCTAAATGTTGAATTGTATGAAAATTTGTCATCCATGAACTTAAATTCTTTTTATGGCCAAATTATTAAAGAACTTAAGCTTTAATGACAACACCAACAATTGATATACATGCATTGAATCTTGATTGTTTTGATGTTGAACATGCATATTTGCTTAAGTTAAATCAATAATCATACCTATGAGATGAGAATAGTTGCTTTCATGATATTATGTGCTTAACCTCACTCATAGATTATGGATTTTATTGTTAAAATATACTTAAGCAGGACATTGATTTATTTAGACAAATCCATTTTAGTTATTTTAGCATATAACCTCTAGAACGTTAAATGATGATAACAACTAGGGATATGGCTATTAATTGATTAAAATGATAATCTTGAATCTTTCCTTGCTCATAATTGGTTAAGGACTTGAATTGGAAAATTGAGCATAGGATTCATTAGTTTCATGGAAGAAAATGTGTTTGCTTGAAAACCTTGATTTTTTGAATCTTCCATATGGTATAATTTTGTGAATATGAATATGGATTAATACTTTATGATAGCATGCTAATGTTCAAATAATCCATATGCATATTTGATGATGTGTGATTGTGTTCTTGCATATTTAGAATGATTATTTTCTTGACATGAATACACTACACATAAATATTGGATTCATGCAAAATGTCTACGTCAACCATTAATAACAATTGGTATTTAGATTGAAATAACCATTGGTATCATTGGTAACCATATTTTCAACAATTGGTAAGCCAAAACTAAATTGACTATTGGTATGAGCTTTAAATTGACAATTCTTCTCATCTTTAGATTGAAATGACAAATAGGGAAGAATTCATATAAAACACTTTTGCATGAAACACTTTTGAGCTAGAATTTGTGGTTAATTGATATATGATTTAATTCTAGGCACAATATTTCTTGAAAATGATTTATGAGCTCATGCATATGATATGTTATCTAATTTCAGCTCATAATCATGATGTATTGACATGCACCTTAGTTGGACTTTCGAGAACAATTGATATACTTAGGTGCTTAATAGGATTGAAATGAGCAAATCATAGACCTTAGTAGATATTTATACACAACTTGCTTCATTATTTACCAATTGGGAACTTCTTGCAAAACTATTTATAAACAATTGGTATAGGATCACAAGTCATATTCTTTGCATGAATATTTCATACTCTTTATGAATACTGACTTATTTATTTGTGCTATGAGTCCCATGTATTAATATGTTTCTTGTTGGATGGAGCATATTTTATCTCTTCTCACATAGCCATAATTTTAGGGGGAGCATATTTTTTATTTTTCCTTCTTTTTGCTATGACAAAAAAAGGGAGAGATATTAAAGGGGGAGAAATAATCATTTGAAAACTTCCTTTGAAAACCATGCTTATATTAAGGGGGAGCTTTGTAAAATCCTGCTTTATTTTAGGGGGAGTATTTTATCAAAGAATTTTCGAAGTAAATTTACATTAAGTTTTGTCATATCAAAAAGGGGAAGATTGTCAGCTTTAAATTGATATATATATTTTGAAATGACAAAAACTTAAGTAAGCTTTAATGTTTTAATTCATATTGTAAATTTGCCTTATCACACATGTTTTTCCCAAACCATTTAAAGTGATAATATCAAACATTAAGACCATGATTTAATGATACATACTTATTGGTCTTAATACTTTATAAAATGTTTTGAATACTTTAGAAAATTCCTTAATGAATTTTTGGACCATGTTTTCATTAGAGAAAGTCAAGAAAAACTCCCACAAAATGCCAATATGTTTTGGGTTGGATTAGGATCAAAGGCCACATCATTTCTAACCTAAAGTGCAAGAAAAAGGCTTTCTGGAAGCATGGGATTGATCCCCTAAGGGAAAGGATCGATCCCCTCATGGCAGAATGGCTCCCAACGGCAGAAAAGGTCCCTCAACCCAAAATAATCAAGTCTGGAATGAAGGGATCGATCCCCTATGGGAAGGGATCGATCCCTTTACTCGAGAAAAGGCTGTAACGGCTAGTTTCTGTGAGACAACGGTCATATTCGAGTTTTGGCTCTACCCAACGTCCACAAATCATCCAAGGTACTATAAATAGAGGCTTAGAAGCTAAAGGAAGTAAGAGGAACTACTCAGCAACTCCAATACTCATTTTCCTCAAATCCTCAAGCCTCAACAATATTTCAAGAGCTACAAAGTCTTCATCTTCCATCATTCTCATGTTTCCTGTATAGTTTAGCACAAATCTTGTATAGGCGTTTTCTTGTGCTTAATCTCTATAATCATTTGCCTATCTAGAAGCCTTTCTTTGATTACACAACTTGTAAACCAACTCATTCCTTGTAAAAGGGGAGGTTTCTCTTTAGCCTAAGAAAAAGAAGAGGTTTCTCTTTAGGCTGCAAAAAGAGGGAGTGTAACACAAATTCAAGAATAGTGAATTTGGGGAAAATCCTTGGGAGCATCTCAAGGTAGAGGACGTAGGCAAGTTGCCGAATCTCTATAAATCGCTTGCGTACATTTCTCTATCCTTACTCTCTTTACTCATTTGCAATTATATTTGTGTTTATTGTATTGAATTTATATTGCATAATTGAGTAGCCTAGAGAGCTTAGAAAACATCAATATAGGTTAAAGAATTTACAAGAATCGAAAAACGAACTTAAGGTTAGCGAAAAACCGATTCACCCCCCTCTCGGTATAGCCTATAGAGTCAACAGATTTAATTATCTAAGGTTATAAGAGAAACAAAAAGGTATTAGTATGGTGATGTGTGTGTGTGTGTGTGTGTGTGTGTGTGTGTGTGTGTGTATAATAAGAGGTTCAAATGAGGATTTCATGAGAAACAAAAGTATGTTAATATTTATAAAGATTAATATATATATATATGTATATATATATATATATATATATATATATATATATATATATTAAGAAGTTCAAATGAGGACCTTATGAGGAAACAATATGCTAATAAATATAAGCTAAATATACCTATATATGGTCTTTGATGTAGGATTTTGTGAAGAATGGAAATTTAAGAAGGCAAAAGATTAATTGCCAACCAAGAGAGAATAAGCAAGAAAGGATTTTTACAAAGGTAGAGAACCCAAATACATTAAATTAAAGGCTAAGGGGGAAGGACAATCAAGAAGGATAAAGGTGCCATAACAACATTTGTGTTGCACATTGAGGTAAGAGATATATATAGGAACGTAGGGATACTGAAATCAATTTAAAATCAACTGCATTGTGGTTATATAAACTGTATTTTCTTGCAAGAGATTTTAAGAAAATATAAGCCGTTATGCTGCCGGAATTTTTATGAAAATAATGGTTTATGATTTAAGCTTGATTTAAGCAATCATTTGAAAATGACCAATTATCTGGCATATTTATTTTGAAAACGGTTATATTTTATGACCTTGATTTATTTGTAAGACTTTCAGCCGAGATGTTTATCTCAAGGAAATTTATCAACCTATGTTATTGTGTTGAAGAAATTATGAGTATGTATTATTATATGTTTTGAAAGAAAGGTATATGGCTTTTGTTATGAACTTTCCTAAAGCACAAAAAATATTGTTTTGAAACTACTGTGCGTGACCTTGATTCTGCCTGCAGTAGGTATTTATATTCGGAGTACTGTGTGTGGCCTTGAATCTGTCCGCAGTAGGAACTATATGTACGGAAATGTTTTGAGACATGATTAGTCAAATCACTGCAGTATTGTTCTAGCTACTGTGTGACCTTGATCCAGTCCTCAGTAGATATTTGTTCTGGCTATTGTGTGACCTTGATCCAGTCCGCAATAGATATTTATTTTTCAATGTTGTGTGACCTTGATCCAGTCCACAGCAGGCCCAATTGACACCTGATCAGTGCTCACTATAGACCCCTCTGGATTATGGTCATATGTCAATTTGAACTGCATGATTATTTATTAGTCGCTAACATGTCTCCAGCTTAATATATATACTTTTCCGTGCTTATCTTCGTATATGATTTTCGAATGTATGATATTTGGATTCTAAAACCGATATGAATTTGATTTGACAATCTGTATTGAAAATGAATGTGATAAGCACGTATACTGCGAATTATGTTCAGAATTTGGTTACTTATGTTTCTGTTTAAATGAAACGTTTTTCGATGCATTACATATGCATGATTTGATTTCTGAATAATATGAAATATGGTATTTGAGCTTTAATAAATATTTTTGAAACTTGCATATAGAAATTCGGTATCTTTTTCTTATATATATTTCTTATTGGGCTTTCCAAAAAGCTCACCCCCCTTCTTCTCCTTCCAGATAAATTGCAGTAGGTACTTTGTACACGAGGTTTAAGCAAGTCCTTCGAGGCTTTTGTATCACTCTTGAAGGTATGTGATGTACAGTATTCTCTTTTATATTCAGTACTTTTATAGTATGGGGATATAATTAAAGGAAATATAGAATATCGTTACGGTTTATAATAATGCATGCAATTTGGGTAGAGATATATTTAGTCAAATAGAATGATTTAAAATTATAAATGCATGCGTAGTGAGAGAATTTGACTGGGACCTAAGGTAACTAAAGGACATTGACTTAGCTAATATAATATTAGCTTAAGAATTGATTAGTGACACTACATACAGCCTAACTAATTGTAAGAAAAAGGAAAAAGTTAGACTAGATTTTGGTATAAAGGGTCGTTACAATTTTAAATACATATAAATACATTATATTTAGTAAAATATATAAAAAAAACTTAATATTAATTATATTCAGGCTGAACTTGGTTGAGCCAAGTCTCTATGGATAAAGCTCGAGACCGCTCCGAAAATTCACCTGACTTATTTTTTTGTTCAAGCTCCTTCATTGAACCTATTTTTTTGTCCAAACTCACTAAAAAATAGAACTAACTTTTGAGTTTTAACGGGCCACTTAGTCCATGAATAAGTCTAGTATTAAGCAAATTAAATTATTCAAACATATTATTACAATTTTGCATGTTTGCCTCAGCTTTTTGGATCATGGTCAAGCAAACTTGAAAAAAAAAAACACTGTTGGAAGGTTTTGGCTCCATAAAGTTTTAGTTAATGGTGATTCGACAATTCCAAGGTAGCCCAAAGATTTGGCCTATTTCATTGTAGCTAAATAACAAATAAAACATTCATATTTAGCTAAACAATTATGCATAATCCATTTTAATCTAAAATAATAGAAACCCAAGATACACTCGGCCTCCCAAATACCAAATCCCTCGCAACCTTCTTTTCTCTCAAACTTAGCCACCACCCATCCACCTCAGCTCAGCTTTTGCTTTTTCTTCTCTACTCCTTACCTCAGCTCACAGAACTTCATCCTTCTGCCCCTTCCCTGACCTGAATCACTCGATCGACTTTGATCCCAAGCCAGCAAGCCTAGGTCCCAAGCATCTAGCAGCCACAATTTGAGTTAATGTTAAATTATTGACGATTGAGTTTGAGGTTGAAATTCTGAATTTACCGAAATTGGGTGTGAAATTAGGGATTTTTTGTCTTTTATGGATTTCTCTCTGATCAATTTCTTTTTTCTTTTATATCAATTTTGAAAAAAAATGGAACAATCGCAATAACGACCTATTATTGCCGCTATAATTCTTTGTTACGTCCGTTTTGCAATGACGATAGCAGCTGATATGGTTGTGATTCAAATTCACGAGTGTTTTTTCTTAAATAATGGTGGCAGATAATGGCGCTACTGTTAAATAGCGATAGCTATTCCATTACTTCACCGTTATTTGAAACGCTGGTTGGTTGACCAATGCAATTGATGAACTTAAAAAAACTTTGAAGAAGAACAACTTTAAGTAGGTAAGACACTTTTAGGAAGTTATTTTAAGAATAAGAGTTTTAAAATTGTTTCCAAGATATAATACTCTCTTTAGAAAAATTCAACCGCATTTTGAATTTCTCTCATGAACTCAATTGAATCAAGAAATTAAAAAAGAAAGAGTGTAAGAAAAGAGATCTGATTTTTAATTGAAATGATGTAAAAGATATAAGAATGTATTAAAATGAATGCTAGTTGAAGCATTTAGAAGCTTTAATAGGTGTAAGAAACGTCTTTGACAATTAAACACAATTTTGGTAATAAATCACTATTTTTGAATGAAAAAATATATCCAACGAACTTATTTTTTGATTTTTGAAGAAAATTATTCAAATACCAAAGATGATATTAGAATTTTTTAAACCAAACTTCAAACAAGATGTCCTCTATAGCAATTCGAGGGTATTCTAATGCCCTCACAGGTAGTCAAATATCCCCGCTAAGGTATTCTGATCGGCTTGTTAGTATGCATTTTTCACTCCTAGAAATCTCAATTTTATAAAGAATTCGAATACCTCTCTTAAAGTATCCGAATGTTGATGGGCCAACATGTTGATCGTCATTTCTCGGAGTCCCATTCAAGTCCCAAGTTCAGTAATTGTTTGAGGCCCGATGAGAGAAGCCCAGCTTTTTATTCAGTATCCGAGAGAGTCCAGAATCAGCAACCCCACTCGGAAACAGAAGCTGATATGGCTTTAGGGAATGAAAAAGCCCAAACTGATACTCCCGAATCAGAAGAAGGGATGGATTATTATCAGGGAGGCTTGCAAACAAAGAGGTTAAAAGTAGAAGTAGAAGAAAATATGTCTCCTTAGCCACAAATGAATTCTTTGGCCCACAACAGGAACCCCAACAGTACAACCAAACCAGGAGAACGAAAGCTAGAAAAACGGCTAAGAAAACAAAGAATAGGAAAACCAACCAACATATTCAATCATCTCACGATGGGGAAATTACAGATGAAGATATCAGGAATAAAAACAAGGCCATTAGACTTGAAGCTATCGAAACCTTAGAAGTTGCTCAGCTAATGGGGCTTCAAGCGAGAGTAGCAAACGAGGAGATCATTGAGAAACTGATGGAACTAGAAAAGGAAGATTGGAAGACGAAATGAGGTTTGCTGGGTTTGTTGGGTTTGACTTATCAATCATGAAGATTATCTCTTTCAACATTAGAGGATTGGGTTTCAAGGGTAAGAGAGCCGTTCTTAGGAAGCTCTTGAACAAAGAAAAACCGAATATAGTTTTTCTACAGGAAACAAAACTGATGGGAGTTACTGATAAAATTGTCAAACATGTTTGGAGTAATAAAGGGGTGAAATTTGTTCACTCGGACGCTGAGGGCTTGGCTGGAGGTCTGTTATGTATGTGGACAGAGGAGGCTTTCTCTTTATTATCGGTCAGAGTAGAGAACAGAGTTATTTGGTTGAAGGGTAAATTTCAGAACCTTTCTATGGGTGTTAATCTTCTCAACGTGTATGCTCCAAACTTGGTCAATGACAAGAAGGCTTTTTGGGAGTTTATATCTAATTTTAAGAATGATGATAATGAGCTATGGTGCTATGCGGGTGATTTCAATGCTGTCTTGAGTGAGGATGAAAGAGTTGGAGTATCGGATATTTCAAAATCCCAACATGATTTCATGAACTTCGTTAATGATTCAGAGTTAATGAATCTTCCTCTGGTAGGCAGAAAATACACCTGGCACTCAAGGAACTCAATGAGCAGGTTAGACAGATTTCTTATCTCACCAAATTGGAATATCTTCTTCTCTACCATATATCAGTGGGTCTTGGACTGCTCCATTTCAGATCATGTAGCCATTTGTTTGGGAATGGATATTATTGATTGGGGTCCAAAACCCTTCAAAATGTTCAACCATTGGCTTTTGGACAATGAGTTCAATGAAATGGTGGAAAGGAATTGGAAATCATATAAGGTAGAAGGATTTGCTGGATATACAATCTTCCAAAAGATGAAATTCCTTCGAAATGACATAAGGAGCTGGAAAGGGTATCAAAGAGGGGGTGTCAGGTTGAAAATTAATTCTATAAATAGAGAAATCTTTGATTGGAGAAAAAACATGAAGAAACACCACAAGACAACTCTTTTTTCGATCTTATCACTCTCAAAACAAGAAAAATGTGGCAGCTAGAAAACGTTGAGGAAAGTTGTTTGAGATAAAAATCAAGGCTGAAATGGATTCAAAAGGGGGATAAGAACTCTAAATTCTTTCACTGTATTGCAAACAGTCGGTGGAGAAACAATTTTTTGGGCCACATTTCTCATAATGGGAAGATTCTTCATACTCCCAAAGAGATCAAAAGGGCTGTGGAATCTCATTTTAAAGTACAATTTGAAAGGTTCTTCATGATCCTTTGTTCAACTATGACAACCTAAATTTTATGACACTCAATGAGCTCCAAGCAAAGGGACTGGAGTCTCAATTTTCACTGGATGAAATTTGGGAGGCGGTTAATGGTTGTGATGGTGATAAATCCCCGGGGCCAGATGGCTTCAATTTCAACTTCATTAAAAATAAATGGGATTTACTTAAAGAGGAGATTTATGAGTTCCTACAAGATTTTCACACAACAGCCAAAATTCCCACAGGAGTTGGTCACTCCTTCATTACTCTCATTGCAAAAAAACAATGTGCTGAGTCACTTAATGATTTTAGGCCCATCTCTCTCATTGGTAGCCTGTACAAAATCCTGGCTAAAATTCTTGCAAATCGAGTAAAAAAGGTGATGAACTCTATCATTAGCACATCACACTCAGCCTTTGTGGAAGGTAGACAACTCTTAGACAGCAGTCTTATTGCAAATGAAGTTGTTGACACTATGAAGAAACCAAGGAAAGGAGGCATTGTTATCAAACTAGACTTCAAAAAAGCCTTTGACAGGGTAAATTGGAATTTTCTTTTGAAGACCATGAACTCTATGGGATTCGGGGGAAGGTGGATATCATGGATTTCAAGTTGCTTATATTCTGCCAATGTTTCTATTCTTATCAATGGTTCCCCTTCAAATCCCTTAAGGATGAGTAGAGGCCTTCGGCAAGGGGATCCTCTTTCCCCTTTTCTTTTCATCATGGTGGCAGAGTGCTTAAATTTGATGCTGGAAAAGGCTGCTTCTTTGGGACTTTTAGCTAGAATTAATGTTGGTCATGGAACTCTCCATGTCTCGCATTTACAATTTGCAGATGACACCATTATCTTCTGTCAAGCTAAGGAGAATTACATTTTGAATGTCAAGAGGATTCTCAGAATTTTTCAACTCTCCTCTGGGCTAAAAGTTAATTTTCACAAAACAGCCTTGTTCGGAATAAATGTTGATAAGGAGAATATTGAAAATTGGGCATCTAAAGTTCACTGCAAAGTCGATAAACTTCCTTGCAAATATCTTGGCCTTCCTTTAGGAGCTAATTCAAACTCCTCTTCAATGTGGCAGCCAGTGGTTAATGCTCTCAAGAGCAAGCTGAGTACATGGAAAGGTAAACTTCTTTCCTCTGCTGGCAGGTTGACGCTTATAAAATCTACTCTGACAAATCTCCCTATCTTCTATATGTCGATGTTCAAGATACCTGTAGGGGTTAGAATGGGGCTGGAAAAAATTCTGAGGCAGTTTTTATGGGGGACTCAGACTCTAAGAGGAAAATGAGAATGGTTGATTGGTCCACAATTACAAGAAACAAAAATAATGGTGGTTGGGGTGTCATGGATCTCAAAATCTGTAATCAGGCCCTCCTTTTAAAGTGGCCATGGAGGTTCAGCTGTGATAATCAAGCACTTTGGAAGGAAATTATTTGCGAAAAATATAAAATCTCTCCTACTATGTTGTGGCCTGAATCTAGTAGGATTAGTTCGACTTCGAGTGTCTGGAGTAATATCCAAAAAAATTGGAAAAAGAGTGAATTCTCTAACCTTATATCTACTAGTTTCTCTTATTGTGCAGGTGATGGGTTCTAAAATCCAATTTTGGAGCGACAATTGGTGCCATAACCAAATCCTCAGTCAATCTTTCGCAAGAATCTTTGCGCTGTCTATCAATAAAGAGGGTACTATCAAAGATTTTGGTTCGTGGACGGGAAGCAGTTGGGTCTGGAATATTGTCTTGTAGTGTGACTTATTTGACTGGGAACAGGATGTTTGGAGGAATTTTATGCAACTCTTGGAATCTATTAATATTACTCCCTTCACGGTGGATCGTTTAGTTTGGGTTCACAACACAGATGGCTCTTTCTCTACAAAATCTTTCAGGATAGCAATTGAGAACTCCAAAGATGTAGCTTCAGGAATTGAAAAGCTCGCCTGGAAAGGTATTGCTCCACCCAAAGTTGAGCTCTTTTGTTGGAATGTGATCCACGGCTCTATACCGATCATTGAAGAAATGCAAAAACATGGTTGTTTGAGCAACCACTTGAACACTTGTCCGTTTTGCACTTGTTCGGAGACGGTCGACCACCTCTTTGTCCATTGTGAGTTTACATGGAGAATTTGGAGTTGGTTCATCAATCGTTGGAGGTTCTCTTGGGCTGTTCCAAAAAATCTTGGTGCTCTGTTTCTGGTCTGGAACGACCTCTTCATCTCAAAGTCCAAGAAGCAAGTCTGGAGTTCTTTGCTCTACTCAGTAGTCTGGTCCATTTGGCTTGCTCGAAATGATAAAGTCTTTAACAGTAAGGAGACTTCCGTGGAACAACTCTGCAAAATTATTTCACTCAGAACTGGTTGGTGGTTACAAGCCAAATTCCCCTCGCTAGTTTTTGACTCCACAAGTACTAATCTTCGTGATATCAGGATCCCCTGCATACAAAGATCTTTTCGGCATAATGTTAATTGGAACCCTCCTCCTCAAGGTGCTTGGAAGTTCAACACTGATGGATCAGCCTTCGGTAAACCAGGACCGGCAGGGATTGGTGGCGTTCTCAGAGATTGTCATGGCCATATTATTTTCTTGTTTTCAAAGAGTATTGGGACAGCTGATTCAAACCTTGCTGAACTTCTTGCTGTGGTTGAAGCTCTATCTTATATTGTTAAGGCAAATTGTAGCACTACTCCTCCTATCTTTTTTGAAAGCGACTCAAAAGTGGTTGTTGATTGGCTCAACAAGGAGAACAAACGCCCATGGAGATACAGCAACCTTATCAACAAGTTGCTTAATTTACTTTCATGCATTAAGGGCATATCTTTCACTCATGTTCTTAGGGAAGCCAACCAATTGGCTGACTTTCTTGCTAAATCAGGTGTCAAACGTAACTCTGATTTAGCCGCTTGGGTGTAATTCCCCTTTGTTAATAATACTTACCTCTAAATTTTCAAAAAAAAAAGTATCCAAATACCATTCTTTTGTATTTTAGTACAAAACTAAGTGTACATTTACCCAAGGAAAAATTCTACATATGCAATAAACTTCCAAAACATCATTTCTTCAATTCATATGCAAACTACATGATTTATAATCATTTCTTTAAATTAAAACCCTTGAAAACACTTATAAAATCATGAAAGTTTGGTAATATATACTACTACATCAACAATAGTTGAACTTAAAATATATTCCTCTCCGTGTAATTAACTTAATACTATATTAAAAGGAAAAAAAAACATGCACGAGCTACAAGATTCTATTGAACTGAAATAGGAAATAGTTTATCTGATAAAATCTTATAGGAAGACTTAAGTTTTAACCAGATGATGTTGAAGGCTGAATATAATTAATTAAAGGCATGGTAATTTGAAAACTATTATCAAAGTTCTTGTTTCTGAAATTCTCATCCACAATATCAGCTTTACCAAGAAAACTAAGAAATTAATTATACAAGATGAAAGCCAGCTACTATTATACAGCAGCCATGATTTAAGTCGATAACCTGCATGCCTAACAAAGACAAGCATTGCTAGGAAAATTAAACAGAAATTAAATTACAATTCCACCAACTTGTTGACTGCAGTATATATTACACAAAGATTATTTAGCAGCCCGGTTACTTTTATTTAAGACAAGACAGTTAAGTCTTTAGGTAGATTATATATGCACTTTATTTTTTCACATATGATGCATATTTTAACAAGTTAATAGAATTTTTTTTTTTTTTACAATAGGGATAAAAGGAAGGAGAATGAAGGTGCCGAGATGCGAACATCATATTTGTAATGTTCTCACACCTTAGAGATTGAGACATGACCAGTTGGATGGTTTTGTTTTTCTGATACTTTCATGTAAAACCCATTTGTGAACTCCAGAACTGGTGTACGAGCCACGTCCCCTCCCTTGATTTTTGTCAACCTATTTAAAAAAATCATTAAAGAACATCATATAGGATACACTTATAAATAGCTTAAATCATCATCACCATCATCATTATCATAATCATCATCAGAGTTTTTATCTCAAGATATTGGAATAGGTTTAAATAAATATTTATAAATAGCTTAAATATATGTAAAAAAAACTAAAATTTAAAGTAAATAATCATCTAATCACTTATTGTTTTATCGCAATCAATTGAAATCTTCCTGGTGCCATTATTTTGATCAATGAATGTATTGCTTATCAATATATATATATATATATATATATTATATATATATATATATATATATATATATATATATCAATTGAAATCTCAAACACCTACTTTCATTCAATTGAACCTTTAATTGGACAAAAATGGGTTCAAGACCATCACAATCTAGTGGCTCAAATGATCAATTTCCATCGAATCAAGGACTTAATGAGGTGAAAATGAATGTATGAGGGTTCAGTTTGATGAAAATGAGTGTTTGAAAGCTCAACTGCTTGCAATTAAACAATTGGGGCTTAATTGATCATTTAATTTTAATTCTGGAGTTTTTTTATATTTAAGCCCTTATAGATTATAATATATAATTAATTAAAAAAAATAATATGTAAAGATATTGAAATGTTATTCTCAATCACGAAACTGTGAGCTATTGTCATAACATTATACAAATTGACAAATATATATAAACAGTAGTATATTATTAAAATGTATGAAAATTAAAAAATATAATTAAATTAAAGTATAAACACTTATAAATAGCTTAAATCATCATCACCATCATCATTATCATAATCATCATCAGCGTTTTTATCTCAAGATATTGGAATAGGTTTAAATAAATATTTATAAATAGCTTAAATATATGTAAAAAAAACTAAAATTTAAAGTAAATAATCATCTAATCACTTATTGTTTTATCGCAATCAATTGAAATCTTCCGGGTGCCATTATTTTGATCAATGAATGTATTGCTTATCAATATATATATATATATATATATATATATATATATATATATATATATATCAATTGAAATCTCAAACATCTACTTTCATTCAATTGAACCTTTAATTGGACAAAAATGGGTTCAAGACCATCACAATCTAGTGGCTCAAATGATCAATTTCCATCGAATCAAGGACTTAATGAGGTGAAAATGAATGTATGAGGGTTCAGTTTGATGAAAATGAGTGTTTGAAAGCTCAACTGCTTGCAATTAAACAATTGGGGCTTAATTGATCATTTAATTTTAATTCTGGAGTTTTTTTATATTTAAGCCCTTATAGATTATAATATATAATTAATTAAAAAAATAATATGTAAAGATATTGAAATGTTATTCTCAATCACGAAACTGTGAGCTATTGTCATAACATTATACAAATTGACAAATATATATAAACAGTAGTATATTATTAAAATGTATGAAAATTAAAAAATATAATTAAATTAAAGTATAAACCTGAATTTGGTGACCCAGACATGTAAAAAAACTGCCATTAGAACCTTGCTGAACTCTGCTCCTGCACATGACCTGTTCCCTCCTCCAAATGCTATGAAGTTCTTGGCTGTTGCAGTCCCTCCAATGTTCTTTATTAATTTAAACATTAATTAACAAAAATATATAAGAAATTATTAATACAAATATTTTCATAGCAACTATTAGAACATTAAAACTTAAAAGGTCAATCAACTGCATGCATCAATGATTAACGATTAATATATTATCTGTTACAAATTATAATATAAATAATTATATCTTACAATATAAAATCTAAAGATGACGATGACCTAAATAAACTCAAACTTATTTAATCCAAATTTATCTGTTTATCACCTTCAAAAAATTTTCAGTTTTAGACAGTATGCGACTAGAACCCTAAATCTGTTGCTTTAAAAGTGAAAAAATATCACGTGTATAGTATACATATACCTTCCATCTTGAAGGGTTGAAGGTAAGAGGATCTTCGTAGTTATTAGGATTAAGTTGAAGGGCTGCAGGAATTACCATAAGTATCCAACCTTTGGGTATGGTATAGCCTGCAAAGAGTATAGTCACACGATACATAATATACTGTGTTAACAAGTGCTAAATGGTTAGATTACTGTATTTATAAAAGAATTATTACCATCAACGTGAATGTCTGTTTTAACTCTTCTCAAGATCATTGGAGCAACACTTGCTAATCGAAGTGATTCATTTATGACCTAACAACCGAGAAAATAGAAAAAGAAAAGTTGTTAAAACTTAACATAATTCAGACCTTAAATAATGATTCAAATGATCATGTTATTATTTTTAAAAAGTGAGAGTTCCGCGTGTTTAAAATTTGAATCTCAACATATATATTCTTTCTTTTTCGGATAAAACCATTCATTGTATAAAAAAAAAAAAGCTGGCATAACTCACATAATGAGTAAAAGTCATAGTTTTGTATTCCTCCCATGAAAGTCGAGGACTGGTGCCTTCTCTTTTCTTGAGAATTTCCTCATGCTCCTCCTTGTCAAATTTTAACCAAAGATCAAGATCGTTTTCCGCATAAAAAAGCATGAAATCAAACTTTTGCAATGTAAAGACTGATCTTATGCATAATTCTGATGAATATATACTAACTGTTAATTGTTGCAATCCTGATGGGCTGTCCAATAGATGCTTAATGGCTAAAGTAATAGTGGTGGAAACCGTCTCAACGCTAGCAAGAAGCAGCCCAAACATAACGTAGGTGACGAATGCCTTCGTCAAGAATGCTTCTTTTCCCATGTCTTCCACTATCTGATCCAGGAAATCTCCTTTATTGCAACCTTGGGAACAAGAATTCCTTCTCTCCCCTAGCAACTCACTTATCAGCCTCAATGCTTTTTGTTGCTTCTGCATCATATGTATAAATTATTCATCTTTTAAAGTTTTTATAATTAATTTGGCAGGAAAATTTAATTAGAAAGATTAGAAAAAAAAAACAAATTCTAAACCTGTTGAATATATGCCACATATAAAAATTATGGCACAAACTATATGAGTTAAGCAACGTATTTTAATTAAAAGGTTATTAACAGGGTTAATAGAGCTTAATATCTCAATCAAATGATTAACCTTTATACATCTGTAGAAAGCTGTCATAGGAAGTAGAGGTGGTTATAGGCTAGACCGGGCCGGGTTAAACCGGTTCCGACCCATAAAATCACTAAACCGGTTTGAATCGGTTTACAACTGAGTCGAGCCGGATCAGATTCAATCTTTAATTACCTAGAAACGGCTTGGCTTGATAGCCCGGTTTAAGGGTTACCGGGCCGAGCCAGGCTAGCCTGGTTTTTTTTTCAATTTTTTATTTGTTTTTAATTTTATTTATTAATTTTAATCAAACTAAATATTGACTTATTTAGTTATTTAATATATTTTTATGATTTAATCTAATAAATTTATATTTATAATAAATAACTTATTTAATAAAATGATTGTACAAAATATAAAGTTATTATAAGATTATCTAATAAAGTTATTGTTACAATAAAATAATAAATAATAATAATAATACAATAAAGTTAGGATAATTATTACATACACTAATAGTGGAGTTTTTTTATTCCACAAGCAGCGTCAAGATCATGACAATGTCCTATAAAAATATTAAAATAAATAAAATAGGACATGTGTCATAATCTTAACGTTGCTTGTGGAGTAAAAAAACTCCACTGTCAGTGTATGTAATAATTATCCATAAAGTTATTATAACTTATTTAATAAAGTTATTAGTTTAAAAAAAATTATAGTTCTTTTAAAATTTTTAAATTTCTTAAGATAAAGTTTAAACTTATTTATTACATTTGAAATACAATTAGACTTATCATTTATAATTTAAATTATAAGTAAACTTGTCATTTTGCATTTAAAATATTTATTCATTTATTTAGTATATTTTTAAAATATTCATTCATTTTGTATTTTAAATATTTATTTATTTTCCAAACTTATAACGTTAATTTATTTTAGTATTTAATAATAATAAATGAAAATAATATATAAAAAAATTTAACAATATAACGAACCGGGCCGAGCCATTACCGAGCAGAGCCGGGTCGGACCGAGTCCTTAATGGGCCAAGCCCTTAACGGGCCGAGTTCTTAATGAGCCGAATTCAATGTTTGTTGAACCGGCTCGATTTGGCTTTTGATCGAATTGGGCAGGTTCTGGAATCGGTTTTTTCAGTTCCGGTTTCGATACCGGCTCGGGTTGAACTAGGCCAGTTCTGAGCCAGATCTAGGTCAACCTAGCCTGTTAAGCACCTCTACTAAGGAGGTACAAAGGAAACGTCATAAGTCCATCCAAGATGTTACAGAAATTTTTAGCTAAATTTTCCTTTGATTTTTCTGGTTCATAGATCATTAGAATCTTTGAGGTCATGTCAAATACCATCTGCATGCAAATGCCAAAAAAAAAATCAATTAGAATATTAAGAAAAAGTTGCATTATAATTAATAATTTAAGCTTGGCATAAAATTTACTACTTATTTGGGTCCAATCAATTAGATCAAATTCGATTCACATCTCTAAATTTATATTTAAAATTCAACTTCGTCCATTTATTTGAACCCATTATTATTCAAAATATTTATTAAATTATTAAAATTAAAATTTGAATTGGACCAAAATTAGATTGGAAAATTTAAATCCAAAGCTTAGCTCGAGTCAACCCAAGTTCCATGGACAAGTCTACTGACCATCTTTATTCGTTTATGAGAGATTACATACACAAAAAATGAGTATAGCAGAAATATGAATGTTGAAATAAGTGGGTGAATATACAAGAAATGATAGTATGATAAATGAAGACAATCGTAGAGAAGTTAAAGTAGTACCTATCGAAGATAATATAAGGGATAATAGTTTACATTAGTTTGCATACATACGACATAAACCTATGAATGCCTCATGTAGTTAGGAGTGTGCAAGGTATGAACCATAAAAAAATGGTCATGGCCAATGAAAAATCGAAAAAGACTTAAAAAAAGTCATTCGGAAATATATAGCAGCACGAGAATTGAAAGAACATATTGTCTTCGATATATAAGAATGAGTAGAGGAGGAAAATTCATTCTAATAACTTAACGTAAGTTCATATATTGATTTATGTAACCTACCATTACATTGGAATAAAAACTCTGGAGATGATGTTGAAGAAGTAAAATTCTATTATAGAAATATTTGTTTATGCCAAAATTACTTACAGCAGCAGTTTGGTCTCTTGCGTCAACCTCTGGTTGCTTGCCCCACTCATGCAATGCATGGTTTATGGCAACCTCAAATTGAGAAAGCAATTTATTTTTTAGAACCTCAGAGCCAAAGTGATTCAGGATCACGCGTCTGAGATACTTGTGTACGTAGTCACCTGCATTAATGTCGTGTTGGTGAACCAGCTTAATGAAGGAATCCATGTAATATAGCTCGACAAGTTTTTCTTCTTGTTGCAGCACGAAATAATTGAAATCATTATCCGAGGATATCACAATCTGTCGACATGCTAAACTTGTCTTGAACAATGGACCATATCTGAATATCATTTGAAATGACAAAGAAAAGAAAGATTCAACCTTTTTTTTAATAATTGAGTAACAAAATATTCATTTTGTCAGCACTCGTTTTTAATCTTTTAGTAGGATATTGAGCTCTTTTGTAAGTGGTCATGGTTGAAAACTCTATCAACTTCAAATACCAAAATAAAACATGAAAGGATTCATTTTTGCATGTGGTTGTTTGTGTTTTTACCTTTTTATTCTTTCCTTAACAAAAGGATGGATATCTATCGACTTGCTTGTGGCAAGAAAACTAAGGGTCTCCCCAATAAGTGGGAGTCCCATTGAACCCGGAGGTAGGCTGCCATCACATTTAGGGCTCCTCCACCAATAAATCCCATTCGTCACAAGTACAACAAAGAAAGCCATAACACAAAGCCAAACAGACCACACCTCCATCATCACTCAAGTCGAAAATCCCTGAAATTTGAGGAAAGGAGAAAAAAGAGCACACAAGTAACAGTAGAGAGAGGTAACAGGCTTGCACTTTGTTTTGGGTTTTTGTAAAGAGCGTGTTACTTCTTATATAGATAAGTTGGTGATAGTCTAAGTCTCTGTTAATTGATAGTTTTGTCCATATATAATGGATTGAATTATTAATGTTAAAAATAGAGACTGATCAATGTATTGAACCCCACCTTTGAAAAATGAACAGTTTCCTATTTAAAATTTTCTTTAATAATGACCCGTTCAATTTTTTTTACAACGAAAGTCTCCGATCACCTAGAAGTAAGAGAAAACATTTGTTGGTTTAATTCAAGAAAACCACGAAACCAAGTATAATAAATTTCCTCAAGTTGGTTTTCTCGATAATTGGTTGGATAAACCCGTTAGGTGTTCAGTTGTTTTCCTTCGAGTGTTATTGTCAGTTTTTTATTTTAAATTTACTGAACTGAGTTAGCTGATTAATCGATTGTCATGTGTGACTTGACTTCTTGTCTTCACTGTTGCAAAATACTCATGAAAATCAACCAAATCAATTCAATTCAGTGGTTTGATTTTGTTGGTTTTCAACCCATGTCTCGGTCGATTCAGTTTTTTTTTTTTTTGTATAATAAGTTGTTTAAATCAATTTTTTTGTAAAATCAAATTAAGATTACTGAACTGACTGTTTGCTCACCCCGATCTGAAGGAAGGAGAATACAAGTGCTAACTCAAACCTCAAACCTCAAACACCTATATTTTAAAAGTGAAAATATGACTATTAAAACCAATTCTTAAATCAATGAATCTTTTACTTTGAGAGAGTGCATAGTTATCTTCCCATCTAGGGACATTAACTTTCTTTATACTTAAAATCAATAGCATCTTTATCGGCTCATCTCTTTACCTGTATCCCGTTTTAAGTCTCTTCTAAATCCGTGGGTATGAGAAGGGAAAGGCTTGCGAATTGTCAAGGGAAAGGCTGAAATGACATGAACCTAATAAAAAAAATCATTCTCGGGAGAGAACCATTGACTTTAGGTGTTAGGAAGCAACTCTGAAATTAAAGTCAATCTCCATCTCCATTTATGGATAGCGGATGGGGCAAGAGACGGATAAGGTACTCATTAATTTTGAGGCACCCAACTGTGAAGATCTCAAATTCTCGACTCTAGACTTGTAAGTTGATGTATGATTCAAGTATGATTAAAGTAAATTAAATATTGAAGATGTAATTGAAATTTTAATCATTATGAGGTGATGAATTATGTACAAACAATATAATAATTTTCGATTTCAAGTTTATAAGAATTATGAGGAATGGAGGAAACTAAGCACTTAAAACGGTAGATTAAAACATCTTAATAAATTACATGAGAGTAATTTATTCAATTGATGGATTAAAACACTAAGAATCTTATTGTATTAAATATACAAGGGTTCTTAAAGAAATATTAATAAAGAAATATGTGTGTCATAAAAGAAATAATGTACTATAATATCTATTATAGTGTGTGTGTATATATATATAATATAATTAATTAGATTATAATATAAAAAAATTATAATATAATGTAATATAAAAGATAATATTGTATTATAAAAAATACATAATATAATAAAAGAAATTATATAATATGTGAAGACCTTGGGAGTGCTGCACGCCTCCTAGCCCCAGCGATCTCACTCACCCGTATTGTCCGCTTTGGGATTCTAGAGGTGGCCCCTGCCCGCCGCAGCAGACATGGCACTTAGTTCCCTCATGGAATGGTAGGAGGTGTTTGACATTTGATTGAGATCAAGTGTTCAAACCCTCCAGGACGCGAAAGAAATCCGTGAGGGAACTAAGTGCCACATCTGCTGCGGCAGGCGGGGACCACCTCTAGAATTTCAAAGCGGACAATACGGTTGAGTGAGATCGCTGGGGCTAGGAGGCGTGCAGTACTCCCAGGATCTTCACATAATATTATACAGAGTATTATATTGTATATATTATATAATATAGAGATATATAATATTATAATTGTAAGATATTATAATATATAAGATATAATGCATAAAAAAAATGAAAAGCAAGACAAGCTTCTTAAGGAAGCTGTCGGTGAGTGGGTTAGTGGATGAAAACCCACTCATCCACGCCACACGTCTGCTCCTAAGCAGGCGTGAAAAAAAATGGAAATTAAAATTAAAATAAATAAAAGATTTAAGTTGAATAGAAACAGAAGGAAATGAGAGATTTGAGAGTGGATTGAAAAAAGCGGGAGAAAACTGATCAAAAAAATAAAAGGCGGGAGAAAGCGAAAGAATGCGGAGAAAAGCAAAAAAACAAATGGAAGCTGCGGGAAATAACGCCTTAGTATAATGATTTGTATGTTATTATAACTTTAAAAATAATATTTTATCATGTGATATATAATCAATTATGTAATCTTTTAATTAATCTCTCATAAGAGATTTGCAATAAGTATATAAAATAGATTATTAATATATTTATCTTATCATAATGATTTATATGTTACATTATAATAATCTCTTACTATGTAATATAGAATAAATTAAACAATCTCTCATAGTATATTAAAGTTTTAATTTTAGACATTTTTCATTCCAATTTCTTATCATGCTTTTAGAATACACTCTTGTTTTTAATTTCAAACATTTAATCTCTTATGATGTATTCATGTAATTTAGTTTAACTTGATCAATTAATAAGCATAATATTGGATGATTAAATAGATATTGACCTTCTCAACTACTTTTTTAGTCAAAAAAGTTTTTTTTTTAATTTATTATAATGAGTTACAAATAAAATAATAAACATAATATACTATATATATATATATTAAGATTTACATTATAATAAAATGTCATATATGTTAAATTATCAATATCTTAAGAATTGTATCTTAACATATTATGAAATTTCTATTAATTTAATTTTAGTACTTTATGTCTAAAATTTTAAAAACTTATTATCTTAAAAATAAATTATTATTATTATTATTATTATTATTATTATTATTATTATTATTATTATTATTATTATTGTTATTATTTATTATTATTATTATTATTATTATTATTATTATTATTATTATTATTATTCAGCAAACTATTTTTTTGGCCAACAATGTTTCATTAAATTTTAAATTGCAAGTTGTTTTAAAATAAAAATAAAATTTACAGCAAGTATAACAAAATCTCAATCTAGCTTATGTGGTTAAACATGTAATAATAAGTGTAAGCGGCCATAATTCATATCTTTGTACAAGCATATAATTTTGATTACTTTCGTATAATTGATAAACGGGTTCGAATACCAAATACTGCCCGAATAAAAGTTAATCCGATATAGGGTACCCTAAGGGTACTACTCAAACCCTATTCGAATCGATACGGGTAATAAGAACATTACTTGAACCCTATAATTACCCGATTATAGGGTTGGGTAGTGTAGGGTATCCGATTATATATTATCCATTTACATCCCTATATATGATTATATCAAATGTTATTATTCATAATATAAAGTCAATTGGTGTATATAACTTGTTTAATTTAACGTTCTAAATTTTTAATGAGATATTTGATTAAGTAATAGGTTTGAGTACGATTATATTTAATATAACAATGTTATATTATGATTTATGTACAAACCAAAGACAAAATAAATATAAAATTGAGATAATTAATTGACCAATTATTCATAATATTAAGTATTTTTTAATGTATACTATAATTTTATTCAATATTATAATTGAACAATTAGTTAACTAGTTATGCGGTTTAATTTAATTTAATTACTAATTATGTTGATATTTAAAAGAAAAAATAAATGTAAAAAAAATTCTTCAAAATTTAAAATTTTATTAAAAATATAATATAATGTGAAAACCGAAAATTTTCAAATAAATAGTAAATATCCGAGAAAATTTAATTTGGACAAGTTGCAATCCAAATTAGATAAGAAATGAAAATGGAGAAATTAAATGGATATTAAGAAATCCAAAAAAAATTAAAAAAAATGCGTATATTATATATTTATATAATTAGATTACATAAATATATTTTGATATGTTTTTTATATAAATACATATGTATATACATATGAAATATAGTATATATTATAAAATGATATATATACTATTTTATATTAAATAAATACATGTGTATATTTTATATACAATTATGTATATAAATAAATAAAAATATATGAAATATTTATGTGTTAATTTTAAATTAAAGTGTATATATATTGTTAAAATAAAATATATATTGCTAATAATATAATTATAGATATAATTATATTATTATTTAAAAAAAAGAAAAAGCAGGAATCGGGATAACTCGATTCTCAGCTTCCTTTCTCTTCTGTTACAATAATAGAGAAGGAATGGAAAGGAGCCGACCCCTTGTTGGCTTACCGGAGGAAGAAAGAGAGGAAGAGCGAGCTACCGCCGGTCAATGGGAGGAGTAAAAGACCACCGGCGACAGCAAGGGGCGGAGAGAAGAGAAGATCCGGGAAACAAAAGCGAAAGAAGCGAAGGCCAAAAAGAGAAAGAGGAAAAGTGGCGGGGCCGCCGATCTGGCCACCACCACGCCACCCGGGCCGCTAGCGGAGGGAAAGGAAAGAGGAGATGACTGCTGGTGAGGAAGAGAAACGGCGGAGGAAGGAGAAAAAGGGAGGAGAAAAGAGCCAAACCACCACCTCCAGGTCCACCACCGCCGGCATCTCCGATCGAGGAACGAAGGCTAGATCTAACATCCTCGCAACTTTGGCCAGCTGGGGGAGGCGCGAATCGCCGAAATGGGTGGCCGTCGGTGGTCAAACCGGCCAGCCAAAGGCTGAACCGACTGAACTGGTTCGACCCAACCCGACCCGACCCGGTTTAGACAGAAAAAAAAAAAGAAAAGAAAGAAACAAAAAAAAAGAAAAGAAAGGAGAAAAGAGAAAGAAGAAAAAGATAGAAAAGAAAAGAAAAGAAAAGAAAAGAAAGGAAAAAGTGAGAGAAGAAAAAGAAAGAAAGGAAAGGGAAGGAGAAGAAATAAGAAAAAGAAAGAAAAAGGAAGGAAAGAAAAGAAAAGAATTGGTAAGGAAAAACAATAAATTGATTGATATTTATTGAATAAGTTTATTTATATATATTTATGTAAGTGCAATTGGTGTTGTTGAAATTGTAGCGGAAGTGACAAAGACGTGATTAGGTGTTCGACGAAGCTTGGAGCTCGTCAAGGCGCTAACTTTCAGCGTTAGGTAAGATACTTTTATAAAACATTAGTAGCATTATATTATATGTTGGATTATGATTTTTATATGATGCATTTATGGAATGATTTTTTTATACTAAGAGGACTCATAACTGATGGTGGGGGTCTTAGTAAGAGATAAATAAATGATGAGAATCAACGGCTGTAAGGTTATAAACTGTATTTCCTTGCAGGAGGTTTTGATAAAATTAAGCCGTTATGCTGCCGAAATTATACGAAAATGTTTGATGAAAAATGTTAAGTTTTCTCGTGTAAATGAAATTTTGGAAAGAATTATCGAGAGATAAGTTTTATAAAGACTTTATCATGTTGCCAGAAAACTTGACGTTTGGAATAGTTGAGAAGGCAAATAGTTGAGCATGATAATGTGATGAGTTATATGATGTAAGCATTATAGAATCGATAAATGGATTTATCTCAATATCACGAATTCGTTATCAAGTTGAAATTGAGGTTGAATATCAATTAGTCGAATTATTGATAAAATTAATGATGATTATATGATATAGCTCGGAAGAGAATATCGAAGTTGTAATTTAGATGATTTAACGATTGAATTCTGGAATTATTGACAGAGTGATGATTTTAGAACAAATTGATCTCGATTTCTTGATTTTTGGAGTAGTTTCAAATGTGATAATACGGACATTGCAAGAGGTCAATGTTGAGATGGTTATATTATATTACATCGCATTATCGAATATATGTGAGATAATAAGCGGACCCACAATTGTGGTAGGGGTCTTAGTATCAATATTGTGGTATACAATGGATAGTGATGATGTTGAATTATAATGGAAGTATGACTCGTGCATACATAATCTCATTGAAATTAAGGTTGAATTACTACACAATCCAATCATTTATAGATTTAAATAAATGAGTGATAAATATGTGAATATATGGTTTCGGTTATAACCTTGGAATAGGCCTTAAATGATAAGATCGACAATTTGCATAAGTCAATATTAAATTATGCAGGACATATGAAAATTGATTTGAGGACTTTGATTTGGTTTTGTGAGAGTGAATGAAATTGAACCTCAAGTCAGGATTATGAACGAATGTCAATAGATTAAACCATAGATGGATTGGATAGGTGACTATTGATCTTGTGGTTTATTATCCTCGATGTCGACTCTGGAATAGATCTTGAATGATGATATCGAAAATTTGCATAATTCCAGTATCTTGATGACTATAGAGAAATATGATATCTAGATATTCATAGATACTAATAGGACTCATACTGATGATAGTAGTCCTAGTATCGATGATGAAATGTACAAATGATTATATAGTCGATAACTATTGAGAAGGAATATTGCATATCGAGGAACCACAATGAATATCAGATATGATCCGATCGAAATCAAAAGGATGGAAATGAGGAATTTAGATTATAGTAACGCTATAATTAAATGACATATTTTATGAAAAATGATAGTTCACTGTTTGAACTCATGATTTAAATTGCATCGCATTTAAGCATGCTTTGTTATAACTTGAAACATTTTAATAATGTTTATATGAATACTATAAAGTATTGATTAGTTTTGAAAGGAAAGTATATGGTAGATATATATATTTTATATATATAAACTTCTTAAAGGATGATACCATATGCTTTACATGATCTTTGACAAGAAAAGATAAAGATTTAAATGTTTTATGAGACTGTAGGCACCCTAAAAGAATTAAATTCAATAAAGCATAGTGAAAACCGCCTAATTGGAGCTTTGCTCATTAGGCAGAGATGCTTGTCCGACAATAGTCGTGGACAGGTCTCAGTTACGCCTGATCAGTGGGGTTGAGAGATGAGGTCTATGGCCATAGATAGCACCCTAGTTGGTTTCCAAGGGACGATGACATGATTTTCACAGCTAGCTACAGTGATTTAAGTCTTTATTAATAGAGATGATAGGGATCTAGCCTAGTCTCTAACTGATATGATATGAAGTGTAAAGTATGATTTTATTGATATAAACTTTAGACTTGACATGATTTATACAGTACATGAAACATACTTGAGATGAATATGAAATATGTTTTGAAATTGTACATGTTTTAAACATGTTTTAAAAGTACATGTTATATGATTTCGACACTAATATGATTTATATATGATTTTGTGTCGAACATGACATGATATGCGGTCTAGAGTATAGTTTGATTTGACATGAACTCTAGACTTGATATGACTTACAGTATATGTTTTAAAAGTACATGATATATAATTTTGACACCTATATGATTTGTAAATGATTTTGTGTCGAACATGACATGATATGCGGTCTAGAGTATAGTTTGATTTGATATGAACTCTAGACCGATATGACTTAAAGTATGTGAAAAATGTTTTGAAAACACATGTTTCAGACATGCTCTAAAAACGAATACATGATTTGCAATTTTACATGCAACAATCATGTTTGAAAGTAATTATGAAATGAATTGAAAGTTATATGTGGAGCATGTTCTGAAGTGTATATGATATGATTTGAAATGATAGTAGTTTATACAGTGAAGTTACATAAGCTGCTTACTAAATCATTAGTGTATTGTACAAAAACATGAAGAGTATATGAGGAGTATCATGACTTGGTGGTAACAATATTTCGTCTACGTGATGTCATGATATGATATGATACTTGAATATAGAATTTATACGAAGAGGATTATGACTTCGTACCACTGTGATCATGATTTCTTTATATGGAAAGTGATATGAGATGATAGAATACAGGAGTACGATTATGAAACATAAAGTGATTTGATACGATATTTCAATTGGACATGATGTACTCCGAGATTGAGGAAAGTATAGACTAATAGTATATGACATTCAAATTGGACACGACATATTGTTGTGCGATGCACTATAATATAAGGATAAGAAGACTAAAAAAGTGATTATGATGATTTATTTAAAAGTATAAGTGATAGACAGATGATAAGAAATGAGATAATGATATGTTATCGATGAGAAAGGATTAACTGTAATTGCAAACTTGCAAGTTTTAAGCATTGCAGTTTAAGACAGCATAATCCTACTCTTGTATTTATATTAGTATCTTATTGAGCCGTGGTTTTGCTCACCCCACTAAATTTCATAGCTTTCAGACTATTGAAGTTAACATCTGCCATGCGAGCTGCTAAGTGGGCATTGGAGACGGTATCTAAGCTTGGTACTAGTCACCGTTCTTCGAATCCGCTTCATTGCCTTGAGGTATATATTCTTTGTAAATCTCTTGTTTGCATGTACAGACTTTAATTAATACACAGTACGTATTTTGTTCAACGAGTCGGGATGTAACTTAAAAGTGTGATAAAGTATTGTATAAAGGATCAGTGAAATTAGAGTAGTAACTACACTGACACCGAATACAAACCTTAAAATGAAAATGAAAAATTTAGTCCATAAATTTGTAGACTAAGAAAAGTATAAGAATCAAGTGAAAGTCACGATCTTCGGGTCGTGATATATAATTATTAAAAAAGCTAATTAAACAAAGTAAAATATATATATATTTACTGAACTAAGAGTGTCTAAATTTCAATGGCCCAATATTGACCCAAAAAAACACAATAACCCAATAAGTTATTGTTAAGAGTATAAAGCCATTTATATAAATATTTAATTGTTTAGTGTGATTTATTTATAATTTGTTAGTTATTTATATGTATAGCTAATACTTTTAGAATTTCACTTTCTTTTAGTTTTACTATATATATTTGGCTCACTTAAAAATAAATTTTTATATAATTATTAATATATAATTATATATTGTATAACAAATGTGAATATCACAGAAAATTAAAAAAATAAATAATAAATATCAAGTAATAAAAACATTAAAATGTAAAAAATTATATTTATATAAATATTTATTAAATTTTAACTTTAATTTAGCATTTTTATTATATTTTTATTTAACTATATAAAATTAAATTAATTATTACATTCAAAATTATAAAATATTTATAATTTATAAAATTTTAAAATAATTGACTAAGCCCGCTAAGCCCGCTCGATTAAAACTGGACCGAACCCGAAACAGAACCGAAACCGAAAATAATCGAACCCGAAAATACCCGCAACCGAAAAAACCCGCAACCGGAAAAATCCGAGACTAAAAAAACCCGAGACCGAAAAAACCCGCAATTGAAAAAACCGGAAACCGAAAAAATTCGAACCCGAATATAACTCGAACTGAGCCCACCCGAACCGGCCCGTTTGCCACCTCTAACCAAAATTAAGAAACTAAAAACAAATATAGGAAAATAAAATACAATAAAATTCCTTTTAAATTAATACTATTGGAACTCATTTGAATATTAATTTAGAGGAGTTATTAAATTACCAATAAATGGTTGGAAAAAGTGAAAGTAAACTTCTTTCCTAAGTACTTGGACAGGGTTCGAGTCCTAAAGCCTCCACTATTGAAAACGTTTTATCATTTACCACTCTCGGTCCAAACAGAATTAATCTCAGACCATAAAACAGATGAAGATACCTATGCTTACACCAAAAAAATTAAGAGTTTAATTTATAGATAATTCAATAATTAGATTAAAATGATGACGCTTATATTTTAAAGAATATTAAATAAATAAATAAGGCATTTATCGTCATTCTAACCTCTCTTGTGGAACTACAAACTCCACCGATAATGTATTGGATAATTATCCTCAATCTATCTTGTAAATTATTATTTTATCTTAGAAAAGGTAACTGTTTCATTTTCACACTCTTTAAACTCCTCCAATAACTTTGCAATATTTAATTTCTTTGAAAATTTAATTTTTGTTGATAAGTTCCCTAAAAAATCTCAAACATAATGGCCTTTTGCGTGTTGGTATCTTAAAATGTTTTTTTAGTTCTTAAATGTTATATAATATATTTTGTTTTTATCAAATTATTAAGTTATGCGGTAATCGGAACCTAAAGTTTACATTAGATTTTAAAATGAAATTATTAATTATTATGATAATGGAGTTTATTAATTTTCTATAATAATTAGGGTCGAGACTATAATTTTTTATTAATTTAATGGGACTGTTAGTTTAAAATTAAATTAAAAGGATTTTACTGTAATTATATTAATTACAGTAGTCAAAGTAATCAAATGAAAACTTGTAATCAAAGTAATTGGAAACCTTTAACTGCTAGCAAAGTACGTATTAGGTTTGATTATTGTGATTTGAACGTTATTCCAAATAAATAATTAGTACCAACTGCCAACAGGGTAGATAGAAGAGTTCAACTAAACGTATACAGTGATCAACTTAACTTGTAATAACAAATTTTACGAAGCAGAAACATTGGTCAACTTAACTTGTAATAAAAATTTTAAATTATTGTTTTACTTTGAAAAATCGAATAGGTTGAAAAATCAAATAGGTCATTCACAATTGCCATGGTCACGTAATCCTCATCTTCTCAAAAAAACCATTGGAGTAGCTGATTCAAACTTGGCTGAACTGATAGCTGTCATAGAAGTTCTGTCAATCTTGGGGCACTCTGGAATTTCACCTATTCCTCGCATCATCATTGAAAGTGATTCTAAGATTGTGATTTCATGGCTTAACAATAGCAAGATAAGTCCTTAGATATACTACAATTTGATCAACAAATTTTTGAATCGTTGCTTTGATTTAGGAGAGATTTCCTTTGTTCATTTTTTTAGAGAAGCAAACTTTCTTGCTGATTATCTAGCTAAATCTGGTGTCCATAGACATTCCGATTTAGTTGCTTGATTGTAATCTCTTTTCTTTAATAAAACTTTTTTACTTTAAAAAAAAAAAAACTTCACTAAAACGTAAAAAAGTTCTTACAATTTATTGCAATAAAAAAATCGATTTAAAACGTTAATAAAAATAATAATAATTCCTTATTATTATCAAAATTAAGGAATTTGTTAGTTTGTTAACAAATAAAAAATTAATAAATATAATAATAGTAATATAATATTATACTTTTTAATAATTACAAAATATAATAATAATTTTTATTTAAAATATTATAATTTTAAATAATTAAAAAAATTAGAAAATATAGATATTTTGTAAATTAATTTAAGTTTTATAAAAAAAAGAATACAAATCTCATATATTCACTTTAAAAAATTAATAATTAAATCTAAAAAATAAAAAAAAAAAAATCTTTCCATTTTTCACGTTGGGTGGAGTAACTAATTTACTAGTGTATGAAACAAACGGTTGCTTGCAATATTTTATGTTAAAGTCACAAAGAAACAAGCAAGTTTTTCGCGTGCCTTTTTGTGCTTGGATTAAGTTGAACAAAATTATGTTCTTTTAAAGTTTATTTTTCTTCAAATCTTTAATACAATTAAGAATAATTATGATTCAAGAACGAAGAAGATAATTAGTAAGGGCTACAAAGATTAAATTTCTTTCTCAGAATATTGAGGTACGTGACTAAACTTTTACACTATATTGTCTGGTAGTAGTAAGTGATTTACTGGTATGTGTAATAAAGGGTTGCTTGGCAATATATTATGTTAAAGTCAGAAAGACGCAAGCAAGTTTTTCACATGCCTATTTGTGCTTGGATTAAGTTGGAACAAGATTATGGTCTTCCAAAGTTATTTTAGAAGTGCATTACCTACCTAAAGTTCTTCTCAAAGTTTCTTCAAGATCAAATTGATTGCATTAGTCCACCATCCAGACTACGGATATAATACAAATCGGCTTATAGTAAGTGATGAATTACAAGTGATGCCCTCGTCAGCCAATGCTAGATTTAGGAGTGTATTTTCGAGCCGAACTCGATTTTGAGCTACCCGAATAACAAGTCGAGCTAAGTTCGAGCATCTTAATATTCTGGTTGAGTGGCTCGCAAGCTTTATCTAGTTTTTTTAATATATATTTTTAATATTTTATTATTAATTTATCATTTTATTTTAATAATATATAATTAAAAA
Organism: Heritiera littoralis; assembly: GCA_031772115.1. NCBI lineage: Eukaryota > Viridiplantae > Streptophyta > Magnoliopsida > Malvales > Malvaceae > Heritiera > Heritiera littoralis. The sequence goes on along the minus strand of JAPDPK010000088.1, from coordinate 1,333,465 downwards.
TTGACAAATCGAACTTATTGAGTCGAGTTCAAACTGCTTAAGTATTCTCCCTAATTAAGCTTCGAATCTCAAATTTTCTAATCGAATTAAACTCAAATCTAATACTGAATCATCTCGACTCGATTCAGTTACATCTACGACAATCTTAACAAAGACAAACAATGCTATTAAATTGTAATTCCGCCAACCCGTTGACTGCAGTGTGTGTCTATATTTATATTTGGGAACACAACGATTACTCGGCAGCCAAGCTGTTTTTTTTTTTAGGACAAGACAATTAAGTCCTTGGGTAGATTATACGTCCACTTTATTTTTTCACATTTGATGTACGTTTTAACAAGTTATAATTTTTCTTTACAAAAAACCGTAAGAGTACAAAAAATATCTCATTTTTAGCTCAGAACAAATCATTAATTTATTATGAGATTTATGAATATGCTGAATTTTTACTTGTAAATTTTTTAAATTTACAAATCATCTACTAATGAAAGATTAAGAGAATTTAAACCTAAATACTTTATACACAGTATTCATGCCTTAGCAATTTACTCCAGCTCCCATTGACTATAAATTTTTTGTTTACAACAGATATAAAAAGTAAAGGGAAAGAAAATGAAAGGGTTGAAATTCAAATATCATGCCGGCAAATTTCTTATATCTTAGAGATTAAGGTATGACCACATAAATGATTTTGTTTTTCTGAAACTTTCATGTAAAACACATTTGTAAATTTTAGAACTAATGTATGGACCACGTCCCCTCCCTTGATTTTTTTCAACTTATTAAAAAAGTCAAAAAAATTATCGTCTAAGATATAAAAGGCTTTAATATAAAAAACTCCTTGTCGGTTTATTACGATCAGTCGGAACTTCAAGCATCTCTCTTCACTCAATTGAATTTTAAATAGGACAAAAACTGGTTAAAGACCGTCATAAATAACTAACCAGGCCAAGCAAGGATATTCTGACTTTCTCACGAGGGTTGGAAGTTGGAATTTGCACCGATACCAAAATGAAGAAACTAAAGATAAATGTAGTGAAATATAATAATTATAATTAATTAAATAGAATGAAAATTTAGAAGTAGTTTGATATCATTTTTTTTTAATTTTTGTTTTCAATTCTTTTGAAACACGAAAATAGAAAACATGTTTTCATTTTCAAAAAACGAATATAAGAATTTTCAAAATTATTGGAAACAAGAATTTTTTGTTTCCATTGTTTTCGAAAACATATTTTCATTTCTATTACTGTTCATAAGTAAGTGAACGGAATTTATATATTAATATAATATTAATATTTTTTATAATAAAAATATCAATAAAATTAAATAATTTTTTAAATAAAATAATATTCAATTTTAATATAAAATATTAATTAATTACTATAGCCAAATTAATATATTTATTTTAATATAAAAAAGTTGAAAACGTAACAAGCAATTAAATATAAATTACATTGAACTATAATATTATAATATTATTTAATTTAAATTTTTATAATTGTAAGTACTGTGTGGCACTTTGGTCCCCATTGGAATTCAAGAGGTGACCCCCGCATCCCACTCATCCGTATTGTCCTCTTTGAGCCCCACTGGCCCTTAAGGATTTCTTTTGCGTCCGTATATCTCTAATCCTTGACCTATTGATTTAGCAAATTAAAAAAAAAAAGCCTTCGTACCAAATTAGAAGCGTTCTCTCAATGGATTTAGCAAAGATTTAAAACAGGAAACAGGTAAACAGAGACGGTTTAGCTGGAAGAACTTAATTGTCTCTAGTTAGGCAGAAAAATTTTCACATTCTCAAAGTCAACATTCACTGATATGAGATTCGGCTTTAGATTTATAACGTGAAAGTTCGGTGGATTTAAAATTTGAGCATGGATTCCAAACTATCAATTAATAGACTTAAATTGTCACTCACCAACTTATCTATATAAGTTCTCTCTTCACAAAAATCCAAAACATAAAGTGCAAGCCAGTTAGCTCTCTCTGTTACCTGTGCGCTCTTTCTCCCGTTGTCTCAGATTTTTAGGGATTTTCTCACTTGAGTGATAATGAAGGTGTGGTCTGTTTGGCTTTGTGTCATGGCTTTCCTTGTTGTAAGTGTGACGAATTGGATTTATTGGTGGAAGAGCCCTAAATGCAACGGCAGGCTACCTCCGGGTTCAATGGGGTTCCCAATTACTGGGGAGACCCTTTGTTTTTTTGTCACAAGCAAGTCAATAGACATTCATCCCTTTGTTAAGGAAAGAATGGAAAGGTAAAAACACAAACACCCACAAGCAAAAACGAATCCTTCCATGTTTTTTTTTGTTACTCATTTAACAAGAAAAATGTTGAATTTTTTTTTCTTTGTCACTTCAAATGATGTTCAGGTATGGTCCATTGTTCAAGACAAGTTTAGCCGGTCGACAAATTGTGATATCATCAGACCCTGATTTCAATTATTTCGTGTTGCAACAAGAAGAAAAACTTGTTGAACTATATTACATGGATTCTTTTTTTTTTTTGCTCAGCCAAAAGATGAATAAGTTCTTTCAAGCTTTCAATGACCAAAGTATCTTTACAGTTGGCAGATAGACCCAACTTCTTCCCAATCCTCCATGCATCTTCAGCTTCTTTTGATAAAACATTATTTCTATTTAAAAAATCCCCATCAGAAAGGGATTCATTTGCTACTTTCATCATGACTGATTCATATTTCTTTTTCTTGCAAAAACGGGAGGCTCTCTTTAGATTTTTTGAAGATTTAGTCTTCTTGGAGAGCTTACGTAGAGTGGCATCTTCAATATCAGCCAGATTTTTGACTTTTCTCTGACCAAAGGAATGACTAGGCCTGCTGACAAGCACAGGAGACTGATTTTGTCCATCCGAATCATAGTCCTCAAGGCCCAACATATTCTTTAAAGGAATAGGCCCACAATCATTAGCAGTAGTCTCTTTATCCACATCCATCGTCTTATTTGAATTATCAATATTTGCCGCCTCATTTCCAAGATCAGAACAAAGAGTAGCTCCACCTTGCACGTTGTCATCTTGCACATTGGCATTAACAACATCATCATTCCCCAGACCCATGCAATAAGCTTCGAAGCCTACACCCAGCTCGACATCATTTGGTTGGGAATCTAAACCTTCTTTACTGCTACCTATGCACCTTGAAGCCGACTGTTCATTTTCAACATCTTCCACAGAGTAACAGAGGCTACCTAAACGCAAAACAGAAGCTCTTCTAATGGCATTGTCATCCAGTTTGAAATTCCCACAACAACAATGAAAAAGAGAGATAACATCAGAGTCTACTTCTGTAACACGAACAGGGAATGACTTCTGACCACATTCCAAGAGAATAACTTCATCAATTCTTTCGAGTTGATTAGACATAATGAACATTGCACCCCTACTAAAATCGTTAAACTTAAGGGTGGTACCATCCATTGAAATGAGATCGCCCCATAATTTTGCAATGTTTGTAAAAGTACAAAGGTTCCAGGCATGCAGAGGAACACCGAAGCAAGTAATCCAAGTGGTTCTAAATCTGAGATTAAAGTTATCAAACCAAACAACCACCTCTTCAAACCATTCCTTGAGCCACGACCAACCAGAGGCCTTCATTGTTTCAAACATTTCTCGGTCATCAAACATAATCCAAAACTGCCTTCTTGATAGTTTTTTAATTGAAAGATCAAATACACCCTGCATTCTAAAATTCTCTTGAAGTCTCGTTGCCTCATAATACCCCGTAGTGGTTCCGATAGCACAAATATCAGGTTTATGAATCGCATCTTCAAAAGAACCAGCCACACATGATTTAACAGGAGCATCATAGTCAATTTGATCGTTTGCAGGAACATAAGGATTAGAAAGATGAGCCTGCACATAAGTTTGTCTGCTTGTTTCAAGTGACTGGTCTTTTTTCTCGGCACCTCAAAAATCATTTATGTGGTCATACCTTAATCTCTAAGATATAAGAAATTTGCCGGCATGATATTTGAATTTCAACCCTTTCATTTTCTTTCCCTTTACTTTTTATATCTGTTGTAAACAAAAAATTTATAGTCAATGGGAGCTGGAGTAAATTGCTAAGGTATGAATATTGAGTATAGAGTAATTAGGTTTGAATTCTCTTAATCTCTCATTAGTAGATGATATGTAAATTTAAAAAATTTACAAGTAAAAATTTAATAGATTCATAAATCTCATAATAAATTAATGACTTGTTCTGACCTAAAAATGAGATATTTTTTTGTATTCTTAAGGTTTTTTTGTAAAGAAAAATTATAACTTGTTAAAACGTACATCAAATGTGAAAAAATAAAGTGGACATATAATCTACCCAAGGACTTAATTGTCTTGTCCTAAAAAAAAAAACAGCTTGGCTGCCGAGTAATCATTGTGTTCCCAAATATAAATATAGACGCACACTGCAGTCAACGGGTTGGCGGAATTACAATTTAATAGCATTGTTTGTCTTTGTTAAGATTGTCGTAGATGTAACTGAATCAACTCGAGATGATTCAGTATTAGATTTGAGTTTAATTCGATTAGAAAATTTGAGATTCGAAGCTTAACTAGAGAGAATACTTAAGCAACTTGAACTCGACTCGATAAGTTCGATTTGTCAATTTTTAATTATATATTATTATGGTAAAATGATAAATTAATAATAAAATATTAAAAATATATATTAAAAAAACTAGATAAGGCTTGCGAGCCACTCAACCAAAACATTAAGATGCTCGAACTCAGCTCGACTTATTATTCGGGTAGCTCAAAATCGAGTTTGGCTCAAAAATAAACAAGTCAAGCTCGAATAACCATCAAGTAAAGTTTGAGTAGCTTGATTGACTTACACTCCTAAATCTAGCATTGGCTGACGAGGGTGTCACTTGTAATTCATCACTTACTATAAGTCGATTTGTATTATATCCATAGTGTGGATGGTGGACTAATGCAATCAATTTGATCTTGAAGAAACTTTGAGAAGAACTTTAGGTAGGTAATGCACTTCTAAAATAACTTTGGAAGACCATAATCTTGTTCCAACTTAATCCAAGCACAAATAGGCATGTGAAAAACTTGCTTGCGTCCTTCTGACCTTAACATAATATATATTGCCAAGCAACCCTTTATTACACATACTAGTAAATCACTTGCTACTACCCGACAATATAGTGTAAAAGTTTAGTCACGTACCTCAATATTATGAGAAAGAAATTTAATCTTTGTAGCCCTTACTAATTATCTTCTTCGTTCTTGAATCATAATTATTCTTAATTGTATTAAAGATTTGAAGAAAAATAAACTTTAAAAGATCGTAATCTTGTTTCAACTTAATCCAAGCACAAGAAGGCACGCGAAAAACTTGCTTGTTTCTTTGTGACTTTAACATAAAATATTGCAAGCAACCGTTTGTTTCATACACTAGTAAATTAGTTACTCCACCCAACGTGAAAAATGGAAAGATTTTTTTATTTTTATTTTTTAGATTTAATTATTAATTTTTTTAAAGTGAATATATGAGATTTGTATTCTTTTTTTATAAAACTTAAATTAATTTACAAAATATCTATATTTTCTAATTTTTTAATTATTTAAAATTATAATATTTTAAATAAAAATTATTATTATATTTTGTAATTATTAAAAAGTATAATATTATATTACTATTATTATATTTATTAATGTTTTATTTCTTAACAAACTAACAAATTCCTTAATTTTGATAATAATAAGGAATTATTATTATTATTATTAACGTTTTAAATTGATTTTTTTATTGCAATAAATCGTAAGAACTTTTTTACGTTTTAGTGAAGTTTTTTTTTTTGAAAAGTAAAAAAATTTTATTAAAGAAAAGGGATTACAACCAAGAAACTAAATCGGTATGTTTATGGACTCCAGATTTAGCTAGATAATCAGCAAGGAAGTTTGCTTCTCTGAAAACATAAACAAAAGAAATCTCTCCTAAATCAAAGCAAAGATTCAAAAATTTGTTGATCAGATTGTAGTATCTCCAAGGACTCATCTTGATATTGTTAAGCCATGAAATCACAATTTTGGAATCACTTTTAACGATGATGCGAGGAATAGGTGAAATTCCAGAGTGCATCAAGATTGACAGAACTTCTATGACAGCCATCAGCTCAGCCAAGTTTGAATCAGCTACTCCAATGTTTTTTGAGAAGATGAGGATTATGTGACCATGGCAATTGTGAATGACCTATTTGATTTTTCAACCTATTCGATTTTCAATGTAAAACAATATTTTAAAATTTTTATTACAAGTTAAGTTGACCAATGTTTCTGCTTCGTAAAATTTGTTATTACAAGTTAAGTTGATCAGTGTATCCGTTTAGTTGAACTCTTCTATCTACCCTGTTGGCAGTTGGTACTAATTATTTATTTGGAAAAACGTTCAAATCACAATAATCAAACCTAATACGTACTTTGCTAGCAGTTGAAGGTTTCCAAGTACTTTGATTACAAGTTTTCATTTGATTACTTTGACTACTGAATTAATATAATTACAGTAAAATGCTTCTAATTTAATTTTAAACTAACAGTCTCTTTAACTTAACAAAAAATTATAGTCTCGACCCTACTTATTATAGAAAATTAATAAACTTCATTATCATAATAATTAATAATTTCATTTTAAAATCTAATGTAAACTTTAGGTTCCGATTACCGCATAAATTAATAATTTGATAAAAACAAAATATATTATAAAACATTTAAGAACTAAAAAAACATTTTAAGATACCAACACGCAAAAGGCCATTATGTTTGAGATTTTTTAGGGAACTTATCAACAAAAATTAAATTCTCAAAGAAATTAAATATTATAGAGTTATTGGAGGAGTGTAAAGAGTGTGAAAATGAAACAGTTACCTTTTCTAAGATAAAATAATAATTTATAAGATAGATTAAGGATAATTATCCAATACATTATCGGTGGAGTTTGTAGATTCCACAAACGAGGTTAGGATGACGATAAATGCCTTATTTATTTATTTAATATTTTTTAAAATATATACGTAATCATTCTAATCTAATTATTGAATTATCTATAAATTAAACTCTTAATTTTTTTGGTGTAAGCATAGGTATCTTCATCCGTTTTATGGTCTGAGATTAATTCTGTTTGGACCGATAGTGGTAGTGGAGGCTCCAAGACTCGAACCCTGTCCAAGTACTGTGATAACCACAAATTCTCCTATATTTGGAGTTAAGTATATGTAAATTTAATTTCAGATGTTAATAGACTGGTTGAAATAAATAAATAAATTTATTAAAAGATTGGAATATTTCGAAATTATAATACTTGATCAATTGATAAATTAAAAATTTAATAATTAGAAATTTAATTCGAGTATAAAAAATGTGTGTGTGTATATATGTGATTATATATATATATATATATATATATATATATGTACAAATATAAAAGTATATATATATAAATAATAAATGTTATTTTGAATTAAAGTGTATATATATTAATAAATAATAAAATAGGAAAATATATGATTTAAGAATTATATATATTTATAATATAATTTATTCTTATGTGTGTGTTTTAAATATTTATATAGATGAAGTATAAATTATATTTATATGTATATATAAAATATATATAAATAGTATATGTTATATATATAATTGTAAATATATATATATATATATATATATGAAAAAAAAAATAAGGGAAGAGAACGTTGCAGCAAGCTTCTCGTGGAAGCTTGCTGCAAATCAATTGAAAGCAAATAAAAAAAATGGGTGAAAAGAGGGGAAATTGATTAGTGGACCATATGGCAAGTTTCTATTGGATGGCATATTAATAAAGAAAGCCAAATGGGAATTTCTTGAAGCTGCCACCGACTCTTCCTTATAGCTGTTCTGTTTCACGTTTTTCTTCCTCTGTTTCACGTTTCCTTCCATTTTTCTTTAAGGTTTTCCTACTTTCACCGGGTAAATCACTCGTATACTTCCACCAAATCATCAAGCATCATTAATAAAAGTTGTTCCTCACTAAAAGAGCCCCTTAAATCTGGAAATTTGTGGTTAAATTCCAGCAAATGGAAGCAGAAAAATTCTGCTGGGAGTCTCGGTTCAAGGTGAGAATCCATGACTGTTTATGTTTTTCAGGACAGAAAAATGGGAGAATGGTTAATTTTTATTCACACTTTTCCTCTGTTTTACATTGGTATTTATAGAGAAAAGAACATATGCTCCCCGCCAAAATACAAAAGTTACTATTCCCGCCAAAATATAAAATGAAACTTTTCAAAAGTTTGTTACAAAACAATTCCTAAAACTAATCTGGATCATTCGAGAATAAGTCTTCTTTCCACCGTCCAGTATTATTCTGATGCTCACTGCTGCTTACTTCTGTTGATGCTTGATCGATGATGTTGCTGTAATACCCCCCCCCCCCTCCCCCCCGGGAAGCTGGAGAGTATAAATTTTGGACACCAAGCTTGGACAGAAAACCATGGAAGATAGCTGAATGGGAAGCTTTAGTAAACATGTCTGCTAACTGGTTTGCAGATGGAATAGGTAAAAGATGAATGATGCTAGCAACCAATTTCTCTCTTATAACATGACAATCAATATCGATGTGTTTAGTCCTTTCATGGAACACAGGATTTTTAGCAATATGTATAGCTGACTCATTATCACAAAACAGCAAAGCTGGATGAGGATGCTCTATGTGTAAGTCACGCAAAAGGAAGAGTAACCATTGAAGTTCACATGTCACTGTTGCCAATGCTCGGTACTCTGCCTCAGATGAAGATCGAGACACTGTGCTTTGCTTCTTAGAACGCCATGATATAAGAGAAGGACCAATGAAAACACAATATCCTGTAATTGACTTACGAGAATCAATACATGAGGCCCAATCTGAATCTGAAAAACCTTTAAGTCTGAAATCTGAAGATGCAGGGAAATAAAGACCCTGTCCAGGAGCAGCTTTAAGATATCTTAAAACTCTATGAGCAGCAACAAGATGATTATGTGTTGGTTTATCCAGAAACTGGGACAGTTGTTGTAATAACCTCGAATTTCATGCAATTGGAGCTCAATTAAGTTTTTTTTTTATTTTTGAAAAATATTTTGGGAAGTTTGATAATTACAAAGTGATGAATTGGGTATGAGTATTATAAGGATTTTATTAAATTTATTTTGTAAAGGTTTTGGAGAATGGATTCTCATGATGAATGAGAGGAACATAGACGAACATAAAAGTATATGTGTGCCATTTTGTGTGTGTGTGTGTGTGTGTGTATATATATATATATATATATATATATATAAAACAAATAGGAGAATAAAATAAAAATAAATATACATATATATATCTCATTCGTACGTACACACGTACATACATATATACATACATACATACATCTTAAAGATATAAGATATATATATATATATATAACAAGCAAATACCTATATTAATTGTATAATATATATGTATATAAAATAGAATTAATAAGAAGAAAAATATATATATATCAACAATTAGTAAAAATAAACATATATTTACGTAAATAAAGAATAAAATAAATAAATATAGGTAATAAATAAAATATTTAAGTGGAGGATTCGGTGGAAAGCATAATGAAGCAACCCTGTCACTCACGTCTGCCAACAAGCAGACTACCTATGCCTAGCCTTTCTTCCTCACCTCGCCTCTACACTCCTTGTTCTTTCATTTTCATTGCACGGAACAAAGGCAAAGAAAAAAAAAAGAAAGAAATCTGGTGAGGTAAGCGACAAGGGTACGAGGATCGGTAGCCACCAAAACAGAAAAGAGAGAGAGCTGCTGTAGGACTGATCTATGGCTGTTTTCAGGGCAGTGAGGCTGAGTTTAATGGCCTGAAAGGAAAAAAAAAACGTAATGAAGCAAGGGAGACAGGGAGGCATTTATTGTGGCTGAAAGACAAGGGCTGTTTTAAGGCTGAAACGATAAGCTTTTGGGGGAAGCTTTCTTGCACAGCCAAGCAAGGCTTTCTCCACATGGAACAGCAAATAGAAATTTAAAATAGAGGAGTTTGATCGAAAGAGGGAGAGAGAGAGAGCAGCTCGTCGCTGACCAAGAATGGAAAGGAAAATGATGAGAGGAAAAGAAAAGAAGAGTGAACTCGAAAGTGAGAGGCTGCTGAAGGAAAGGTTGAAACTTGGTCTGAATCAGTGCAGAAACGAGGTTCAAAGGCTGGGTTTTGGGCGTATACCAGAGGTTAGATCCAAGGCTGGGAGAGACTGAAAGAATCAGGGGTTGGCCTTGCTGTTGGAGGTCGAAGTGGGGCTAAAGGAAGGTCAGAAGTTGCTAAGTTTAGATGCTGGATGTGGCGTGCTTCAGAGCTTGAATATAGCAGCAGATAGAAGAGGCACTAGAATAGCGGCTAGCACAAGGCATTTTAGGAGTCTCGGATGGCTGGGTTTAAGCATTGAGAAGGCTATTGTAAAGGCTAATCGGAGTTGTTTTCTAGGTGCCAAAAAAAAAGTATAAACAAGGGAGTTAAGGGGTATTTAAATGCTAATTCGGGTGGATGAATATGGTAACTTTCGGCAAGGGAAGCAGCAAGCGATAGTCTCGGTTTTGAGAGACTCTCATGGGATGATTAGTGGTTGGAGAAACTTGAGAATGTGCTGTTGCTTGGGGGTGTTAAATAGCAAAAAGATGGAGTGAAAATAGGTAGCAAGGTTCGACTAGCAAGAAAAACGCAAAGAGAGCCATATTTAAGCTCTTGGCCTAAGGGGTCCACAGAAAATTTACAAAGAGGTGAAATTATACCAATTGGTAAAGGTATCCATGTGAGGAGCTAAGTACCAAGCTTTTGTACAAAGGGTAAGGATTTATATACAAAGTAGATGTTATGTTTATATTATTTAGTTGATAGTGTAGGAATTACATGCTAAGTTGACTTGATGATCGTATTGTTTAGTTAATGATGTTTGAACGTGTAAAGCAAAACTAAGGCGAGAAAACGCGGAGTTGGTTAAGCTCGGCATACGCGCGCTAAGCTTGAAAGTTGGAATGATTTGAGGAAGAACACGATTACAAGGTTGCTCGGTTTTCTTAGAAGAGTCTTAAAAAGGTCATGAGCTTGCTTTTGAACACAATTTATAAATTGATTAATTGTAGGTTGTTATGAATATTGGTTTTAGTACAGCAAGGCTAAAGATATTGGTTTAAGTGTAGGCTAAATGAAGAACGATTTTGAGAAAATGCTAAAGCGGTAAGGCTTGCGAGTGTAGTGTCACCCATCTTGGTATCGTGCAACGTGAGGTAAGGGAATATACGGTAAATGCCTGTCAGTCTACTATGCTTATGCATGTTTAAATTAATGTTATTTAATATTTATGGATTTAAATGCATTTTTGGTTAATTGTCCAAATACGTTGGATTGAATTTTAAATGCATAATGTTTTGGATTTGGACTTGGATTCGGAGTTGGATTTGGATTTGGATTTGGATGTGTATTGGAAATTGGTGTATTGAAGATATATTGCCTGATTGAGTTTTCTACAGGTATTTGATTTGTGGTTATGACGCTGGGTAGTGTTCTACCTATGCCGTTATAATGCCGAAATTTCGTTAGAAATTGTCTAAATAAGTTTCTTGGTATTAAATTGGATTTATTAAATGCCTTTAAAACCTCATGCATATTAATCACTGCTATTTGTTATCAAGACTTCGTACGATTAGATTTTTAAAACTATAAGTATGTGGAACGGTTTATGCCTTTAGTACTCAACCTATTTTGTAAGATATATTTCTAAACGAGTTTTGACTCATGATACATATGATGATGTATAATGCTTGTGTGGCATTTGGAAATGCCTGTGTGGCACTTGGAAATGCCTTTGTGGCACTTGGAAATGCCTATGTGGCACTCGCCTGTGTGGCGTTTTATTATGCCTGTGTGGCATTCAGCAAGCCTGTGTGGCATTCAGTAAGCCTGTGTGGCATTGAGGTGCCGTATACGTAATTGCGTCATGGATCCCGCCTGTGTGGCAAATGGGTAGCGGTGATTACGTATGATTGTCCGACAACTAGTCGTGACTTGTACCTCAGCTACTAGATGATCACTGGTGCTGGGATGATTCATGATCATGGATAGAGCCCTGGTATGGGACACCGACCACTGCTAGCTACAGTGGATGCTTTCATAGAAAGCTTCTTGGTTATATTTCCAAAGATCCCCGTTATGTTACCGAATCTCATAATGCTCGTCTCGTGAAAATGTTTTAAATGTATATTACGATACTGTTACAAAGATGAGCGAATGTAGCATTTCTACTACTACTATATCTTGATTTTGTGAATGCTTGAGTACTAATCTGTTTTGAAATTACTTGGCATAACATTTTATAGCTTATAAACTATGGTTTATCAATTTGGTATTATTTCCTTTAAAACATCTTTAAGCATGAGTTTTGGCACATTCATTCACGCATACACATGCATTAAACATAGTAGAAACCTAACATCATTTAGCGTATGCTTTCTTACTGGGCTTTCCCCAAAGCTCACCCCCTTCCACCTCAGATTATTTCAGGTAGACTCGACACGAACGTGGTGCACTGAGAGTCTTTTTGTCGAGCTGCAAAAAGTTGAGCCAAGGTATAATCTTTTGTTCTTTTGTTTATATCCCAGACTAAATTCTTTTGTGCACATAATGTATAGGATTCGGGATGTAAGTACTAGGAGATATTGAATCTGTAAACCCACTGTGATTCGTAGTTAAGTTGTAATCTCGATATGTTCATATATTGAATCACATGGATGCTAAGTATTTTAGAAATTATATTGAGATGTGGAATTGCTATAGGTTAAAGCGATGATGCACTTAGTATGAGAATGGATGATGGAATGAAATAGGGACGGAAGTTTTTCAGTGTCGTTTTCGACACGTCTTACGAGAAGACTATAATGGGACCTTAGACAACTAGTCTTAAATAACTATAGGAGTGGGACTCTACTCATTAGGTTTTAGCTACACTGAGCGAGAGACAAACATAGGAAGTGAGAGAAAAAAAGTTAGCCCGAAAATCTCGGCTTCCGAGGGCGTTACAGTTGTTGAGTTGCATAACTGATATCAGGTCGGGTAGAGGTTAAATAGAGCAATTTACCAACAAGCCTGCGATATGCTGTATTATTCTCCAAAAGTGCACTATCGTCATTAAAGAGCTTGGTGGAAGGACTCATAGGAGAATTAGCTGGTTTGCAATTCAAAAATCCTGTTTCAGAAAGTATATCAAGTGTATACTTTCTCTGTGAAATGTTGATTCCAGCAGATGATCAAGCAATTTCCAGTCCCAAGAAGTACTTAAGAGAACCAAGATCCTTAATCTTGAAACGATCGTGTAGCATGTGCTTTACTGCTGTAATTTGATCAACACTGTCACTAGCAACAAGAACATCATCAACGTAGACAAGCAATGCTATAAAAGAAGATTCTGAAGTTTTGATAAATAGAGATGAGTCAGAAACAGCTTGAGTAAAACCAGACTGTAGCAGAGCTGCTGTAAGTTTTGCATTCCATTGTCTACTTGATTGTTTGAGTCCATAAAGAGACTTGAGCAATTTACAAACTTGATTAGGCTGAGTGACAGTGACTCCCGGTGGGACTTCCATGTAAACTTCTTCAGTTAAATCACCATGAAGAAAAGCATTGTTGATATCCAATTGTTCTAAATGCCAATTCTTAGCTGCAGATAAGGCAAGAAGCATACGGATGGTAGTTATCTTAGCAACTGGGGAGAAGGTATCTAAATAATCAATGCCTTCTTGTTGTGTATAGCCTTTGGCTACAAGCCTTGCCTTATACCTTTCGAGTGTACCATCAGCTCTCAACTTGATTTTGTACACCCATTTACAGCCTATGGCATGTTTGCCAGGAGGCAAATCAACAAGTTCCCAAGTAGAATTGGCCTGTAATGCCTGAAGTTCAAGTTGCATTGCCTCTTGCCAGCAAATATGTCTGATAAATTGCTCATAGGTTTGTGGTTCAGTAATGGAATCAAGTGAGTAGGAAAAAATTTTATGAGAAGGAGTAAGGCATCAATAGGAAAGTACTTGAGATATTGGATGTGGAGAGGACCTAGTTGCAGGAGGTAGTTGATTGCTGCTTGGAAGTTCATAGGTGTAATTCTGTAAGTAAGAAGGAACTTGCCTAATCCTACTGGATCTTCTAAGAACATCTGTAGGCTGTGGATGTTGGAGATGGTTTGAGTGTGAAGGCTGTTGGGAATGAGAAGTATCATCAGAATGGTCAAAGTAATCTGTTTGAAAGGTTGGTAGAACAGGTGGTATAGAGTCTGAATGGTTGTGAAAGGGAAATTATGTTTCATAGAAAATGACATTCCTAGAGCAAAAGATTTCATGAGAATGCAAATCATACAATTTGTAGCCTTTAATACCACTTGCAAAACCAAGAAATATACATTTTCTGGCTCTTGGTTCAAATTTGGTACGGTTGTGAGGAGTTGTGGTTGCAAAGCATAAACAACCAAAGACTTTAATGTGATGATATTTGGGTGGAATGTTGAAAAGTAGTTCAAAAGGAGTTTTATTGTGGATGATTGGTGAAGGGACACGATTAATCAAATAAGTAGCATGAGCAACACATTCTGCCCAAAATGAGATTGGTAACTTGGCTTGAAAACGTAAAGCTCTAGCTACATTAAGAATGTGTTGATGTTTCCTCTCAACTCTACTATTCTGTTGGGGTGTAGATACACAGGAAGTTTGGTGTACAATCCCTCTTGATGCAAAGAAATCATTCATATTAAATTCAGACCCTTGATCACTACTAACACATTTAATTTTGGTGTTAAACTGAGTTTCAACAAATGTACAAAAGTTGTGAATAATGGATCTTACTTCAGACTTGTGTTTCATTAAAAATATCCATGTTGCCCTACTGTAATCATCTACAACAGTAAGGAAATATCGAAAACCTGATAAGGATGGATACGGGCTAGGACCCCAGATATCAACATGAATCATATCAAAACATGAACTAGAAGAAGAGGTACTGACAGGAAATGGTAACTTCTTTTGTTTTGCATAATGGCAAGTCTCACAAACTGTATTATCTTCATTGACATGAATCGAATTGTCTATAGAATGTAAAAGTCTAATTCTAGAGTTTGATGCATGTCCTAGTCTATAATGCCAAATATTGGAAGCTGAAACAGAAACAGAATTACAAAGAAGTGGATAGGTAGGATGGTCAGAACAAGTGATTTGATATAATCCATGAACTTCCTTAGCAGAACCAATCATCCTCTTGCTTGAAGGGTCCTGAATAAAACATTTATCAGAATGAAAGGTTAGTGAACAATTGTTATCAAGAATGAGCTTGTTAACTGAGATTAAGTTGTAAGAAAAAGAAGGCACATGAAAAACATTTTTAAGGATCAGCATGGGAGAAAGTTTGACAATACCAATATGAGAAACAATGGCCTTGTCATTGTTTGGAAGTCTAACAAAACAATTTGTAACAGATTTATAACTACTATAGGACTGAAGAGAATGAGTAACATGATCTGTTGCTCCTGTATCAAGTATCCATGCTGAGAGGGAAGTAGAATTGTTACCTGCTACAGTGTTCATGGAAGAAAGATCAGAGGAAATAGTGTTTATGGTAGGAATGTGGTCTGGTGGTGATGGTTGGATCAAGTTGATGAGTTTATTATACTGTTCAGGTGTAAAGATAAGCTTATCATCAACCTGCTGTTGAGTCATTGCAACAGAACTTGAGAATTCAGGTTCAATCTTCTCGGATATATGTTGTGTTGCTCCTGTCACTTGATTGACGACAGCTGCTCTTTTCTTGAATTTGAAACCAGGTGGATAACCATGTTTTTTGAAACACTTATCCACAGTATGACCAAGAATTCCACAATGAGAACATTGAGGTCTGGTTTTAGATCGAAAACCTCCTTCCTTATGAGAATGTGATGGTCCTCGATTGAAAAATGCTACTGGCTCAGAGACTTGTGATGTAGAACCTCCAGTAAATTGCCTCTCGTGTTGAATTACTAATGCAAACACCTTAGTAATAGATGGAAAAGGTTCCATCAACATGATTTGTGATCTTACAGTAGCAAAACTATCATTCAATCCTCTTCAGAACCGAATCACATAATCAGATTGTTGATATGCTCTTACTGTTAGGAGAGCTGCACAAGTACACTTAGTTGCACAAGAACAAGAAGGAACTGGCCTTAAATTCATCAGTTCATCCCATAGAATTTTTAAATGAGTGAAGTATTCTGTGACTGAAAGTGTACCTTGATGAAACGCAAAAATTTCTTCCTGAAGTTCTGCAATTCTAAAAGAATCTCCCTGAGCAAATCTTTCTTTAAGATCTTTCCAGATTTCTTCTGCATTATCGAACCAAATCACACTTTGAGCAATTGATGGACTCAAAGAGTGAATCAACCAGGACAAAACCACGGTGTTGCAACGTTCCCAAGCTGAATATAGAGAATCATTCACTTCTGGAACAGTGATGGATCCATCAACAAACTTGAGTTTGTTCTTTGATAATAATGCCATTTTCATGGCTCGAGACCATGTGTGGTAATTGGATCCATTAAGAGGTGTAGAAACTAAGACTAATGAAGGATTTTCATTCAAATGCAAGTAATATGGGCTTGCTGGTTGTTCTTCTGGTTTCAATCTTGTGTCTGGCATTTTCAAGAGTGTTTGGCAAATAAGAAAATGCAAGAAAATGAAAGAAAACGAGAAAAAATTAAAGAACAAAACCAGGCTCTGGTACCATTTCAGGACAGAAAAATGGGAGAATGGTTCTTAATTTTTATTCACACTTTTCCTCTGTTTTACATTGGTATTTATAGAGAAAAGAACATATGCTCCCCGCCAAAATACAAAAGTTACTATTCCCGCCAAAATATAAAATGAAACTTTTCAAAAGTTTGTTACAAAACAATTCCTAAAACTAATCTGGATCATTCGAGAATAAGTCTTCTTTCCACCGTCCAGTATTATTCTGATGCTCACTGCTGCTTACTGCTATTGATGCTTGATCGATGATGTTGCTGTAATAATGTTTTCATTGATTTTACCTATAGTATTGGATTGATTCAAGTATGAATAATCTATTTTATGTTTTATATGGAACGAAATTGAAGGGTAGTGAAATCTGTGAGAATCGGTCATGGAAAATAAATGAAGAAATGTTGGTTATTTTAATGCTTGTGGAATAGGAGTAAGTTGTAGATGATGAATTAAACTTGGATGGAACTAGGAATTGATGACAATTTGTGAAGACATAAAAGTGGCTGTTTGTGGCGTGAATAAGGACACTCACGGACAGAATATGGGTTAAATGATGATGGTTTAATTTTGTTGAATTGAAAGTATTTGATGGAAACCCCAAATGAATAGAAAAGAATCATAGAAGTAGGAATGAGTGAAGAGTGCAAATCATAAAGAGATGCAATTTGAAACTCACGGTTGTGGGTGGAATATAGGATGATGATGAGTCTTCATGCAGGGCATTCGGTCAGGCAAGGAAAAGGAAGAAAAAAAATTGATGAAATTTTATTGAATCAAGATTTTAAGATTAAATTAGAATTTAAGAATAATAAGTAAAATTTAATTGTGATTATTTAGTCATGACGGAAAAGAATAAGGTGTTAGTGTAATGGGTGCTAAATAATAATTGTAAAATTTAGATAATGGTGAATAATGATTAATTATATCAATACATTTGAGAAAAGAATAGGTTTAGAGCAATATAAAAGATTTTGGTCAAATTTGCAAGATGGGGTTTTATGCCAAATTTTATGATTTAATGAGGATAGAAAAATGAATTAAGATTAGTAGGATTATTTATGAAATTGGATGTTTGACCAAATTTAAAGAGTGGTGGTGTTAATGTAACTTTGAAAAAAAAACGTAAATTAAATATAAGGATAAGTAAAGAATAATTATGGGATAAATTATTAGAGTTAGAAGGTGGAATTATTGGTGATATGAGGATTAGCAAAAGGAATGGAATTTAAATTAAAATTATATTTTGTATTTACAAGCAAATAAAATAAACTAATTATTTAGAATGATAAATAGAAAATAGCAAATGATGGAATATTTATTAGAATTAGAATTTGTAATATGGGATTTGAATATAATTTAGGTTTATTGTGCAGTATGAGGTACGAGAAATAAAGAGACGCAAATAGAGCTATCGGATTTTTGTATCGCGCAGAATAGAGGTAAGGAACATGTATAAGAGTTGCATTTAGAAATTTTTGAATACCGAATCATAACCGTTTATTCGCTTAATCCTCCCAAATGAAAAATAAAAATCTATTTTAAATTCTTACAAGTCTGAATATTGCCTTACATGAAAAGATTTACATGATCTTTTTAAATGAAATGATTTACATGAATTGAATTACATGAAATTATTTATATGAATTGAATTACACGAAATGATTTACATTAATTAATTTACATAAAACGGTTTACATGGAATGATTTACATGAAATGAATTATATGACGTAAATTACATGAAATGGTTTACATGAATTGAGTAAATGGCATAAATGATGATTTATTAATTATGTGCCAATGAGTTATTTGTATATTTAAAGTTTTCATTGAGTTTTTAATGAGTTTATGGCTACCAAATTTAATAATTATTCTTTAATATGATTTTGGTCTGACTGAAGATAATTGCTATTTGAAATTATTTATACTGCAAATGGTTATTTGAAATGATTTCTACTGTTAATTGCTATTTGCAAATGATTTTTACAGTTGGATTATATTATTTATGGAAATGTTTTGAGACAATTGTTCCTTAGTGATCATGCATACTGTTACCGATTGCGAGACCCTGATCAAGTCCGCAAGTTACCGATATATTATTTACCGATTGTGGGATTATTATGGTCAAACTCGCAGGTTTACACAGTGAGCACCTAACCAGTACGATTTGTGACCATTCAACGATTGCCATTCGTTACCGATCGTCCCTACAGGGATATTGATATCGATCGTCCCTTCGGGGATACCGATACTATTATGTGCATGATTCTATTAGATGTGATTGTCTTTACTGAATTGTATTTGACTGACTTCAATAGTGAATGATTTGAAAACCAAATGACTTGAATACCGAACGATTTGAATTTCGAATGATTTGAATACTGATTTGACAGAAAAAAAGAAAGAAAGAAAGGTAGGTTTGAAATCAAATGGTTGATTGTGATAAACTTAAATGAATTACTTTACTGTATTAGATGAAAATATTGCTTATGTTGACATTTGAAAATGTTACTGAAGTTGCATACGAACATTGTTTTATATCATCGCCTACATAAATGGCCTATATACTGATTAATGGTTTGAAATTGCATCGCATAAATTATAAAATGTTTTATACGGATTATTGATTTGAAATAGCATCACATGAATTATTAAATGTTTTATATTGATTAATCGTTTTATCGTCAACTGAATTTACTCCCTATAGTCGCATCTAAGGGACGGAACACAACAGGTACTCTAAAGTACCTTCCATACTCTATCCAGTTACCTAGCCGACTATAGTATCATTCCGATACTATCCCCGAGTGAGCTACTAAGAAATAAATAACTTATGCATTTTAATATTTATATTTAATATGCCTTTTTCGTAATTAGTTTAAATAAATTATTTTTATTTAACTACATTTTATACACGCTTTTATATACGTTTCTTACTAGGCTTTTCCCAAAGCTCATCTCCTTACTCACCATCCCAGATAGCCCATCAGTGTACAAGATATCCGCTGCTTCCAAGTTAGTTAAAGAATTCACTAGAAGTTTAAGGTATGAAGTGAACAGTTATGTATATGTAGATTTTATAATTATATTCAGATTCATAAATGCACAGTAGATGTGTTTGCGATGGAATGTAAATAGTGTGATGTTAAATTAAAGCATGTTTATGAATTGTAATAAAAATTGTAAAATGAACTTACACTGACATCGAACGCAAACCGATTGATACCGACTAATTGAATAAGAAAGATCGTAATAAAACAAAAGGAAAAATTTAGTTCAGAATTTTATAATTTCAGATGTTACAGTACTTAGAAAAGAAGTTTACTTTCATTTTTTTCAACAATTTATTGGTAATTTAATAACTCCTTTAAATTAATATTCAAATGAGTTCCAAAAGTATTAATTTAAAAAGGAATTTTATTGTATTTTATTTTTCTATATTTGTTTTTAGTTTCTTAATTTTGGTATTGGTTAGGCTTTGGCAAAGTCCAACTTCCAAGACACATGAGAAAGCCAGAATACTCTTAATTACTTGGTTTGGGCACCAAGGTCAAAGTGGAGCTAGCATCCAATCTCTTGCCCCATCCGCTATCCATAAATGGAGATGGAGATTGATTTTAATTTCAGAGTTGCTTCCTAACACCTAAAGTCAATGGTTCTGTAACGATCGAAATTAGAATTTTTCGAACTAAATTTTTTTTCTTTTCACTTTTATCTTTTTCTCTCAATTAATCAATAACAATAGGTTTGCATTCGGTATCGGTGTAAGTACAATCATCTTTTTGTTTCAACCAATTCGGCATACCATTAATTCAATTAATAATAATTAATTAAGTACAAACTATAATATAATAAATACGATTTCGTCACAAAAATCTTCACATAAGTTACATCCCACTAATTTTCGATACATATTAATACTCTATTTTATAAATACAACTGCTGTGCAAATACATGTCTAAATATAAATAAACATTTAATAAATACCTAATCAATTGGTACTTCTAACCTCTAGCAATTTCTTCGACTAACTAAAGGCAGCGGACTTCGTGTATATCAATAAGCTATATGGGATGGTGAGAAGGGGGGTGAGCTTTGGAAAAAGCCCAGTAAGAAACATATATAAAAGCACATATAAAATGCAGTTAAATAAAAATCACTTATTTTACTAATTAAGAAAAAGGCATATTAAATACAAATATTAAATTGCATAAAAATATTTATTTCTTAGCAGCTCACTAGGGAATAGTATCGGAAGGATACTATAGTCGGCTAGGTAACCGGATAGAGTATAGAAGGTACTTTAGAGTACCTGTCGTGTTCCGGTCGCTAGAAGCGACTATAGGAGTAAATTCAGTTGACGATAAAACGATTAATCGATATAAAACGTTTAACACTTTATGCAAAGCAATTTTAATGCATTAATCAATATAAAACATTTAATAATTCATGTGATGCTATTTCAAACCGATAATTAGTATAAAACCTTTTATAATTTATGCGATGCAATCTCGAATCATTAATCACTGTATAAGCCATTTATGTAGGCGATGCTATAAGACCATTTTAGTATGCAACTTCGGTAAACAATATGGTAACAATTTCAAAATCATGAGATAATGCAATAATTTCAGAAACTTCGATCAGTGCAGTAATACGATTCATTTAAAATCCTTAAAATAAGATAAATGCAGTTGCATCAGAAAAACATATATTGTAAAACTTGTATCACTTTCTTTGTCACTTTTCAATCAAATCATGCACTAGTCTCGCAAATCAAATCATTCACTAAATCAATTATCAGTCAAGTTTCACTTATCGATAGAAAATAATCTCTCAGATATTCATGCACGCACTATATCCCAAAAGGGACCTGTATAGGAAGGCCAGGGATCCGGAACTCTTAAGCCAATCCTATGAAACACTATAATGAATGGTCATCGTCAATCACTCACGTTTGCACTGGTCAGGTGCTCACTGCGAAAACCTGTAGGTTTGACCATAATTCCCATAGTCATATCATGTAAAAGAGAAGGTCTGGGATGTCTCCCAGCCTAATCATCACTATCTCGTATGCACGATCATCAGGGAGACATCAATTTCATAAAATCACTTCATATAAATCAATTCAGGTAAAACATTTCATGAAATTCAATTCATATAAATCATTTCATATAACTCAAATCATGTAAAGCATTTCATGTATTTCAAATCATGTAAAGCACTTCATGTAAAACAATTCATGTAACTCATTTTTTGTAAATCAATTTGTGTAAATCATTTTATGAAAGACGATTCGTGTGAATCATTTCATGTGATTCAGTTCATGTAAACCATTTCTCGTGAAATCAATCCATGTAAATCATTCATGCAATGAAAATCATGTAAATAATTTCTTGTAAATCACTTGTGTAATGCAATTCATGTAATTCATTGCATATAATGAAATTCGTATAAATCATTTCAGATAATGCAATTCATGAAAGTCATCGCATGCAATTTAATTTGTATAAATCATATCATGTACTCATTTCATGTAAATCATTTAATGTAATTCAATGCATATAAATCATTTCATTTAAATCAACTCATGTAAAAACATTTCCTATAATGAAATATTTAAACTTGTAGGGATTAAAGATAATTTCTATTTCTTGTATTTAGGAAAATTGGATAAGAATGATTAAAACGAGATTTCAATAAATTTTCAATTGCAAATAAAACATGTTTTATACGACTCCTATACATATATCTTACCTCTATTTCCGTGCAACGTCCAAGATCCGATAACGCCATTTACGTTTCTTTTAATTCGCGAGCTTGAGACTGCACAATAATTCTGAATTATATTCAAAATCCTACATAGTAACTTTAATAATTATTCCGTAGTTCTCTATTTTCTATTTATCATTCTCAAAAATTAATTTATTTTATTTCCGATCAATTACCAAAATATAATGCCAATCATATCCTATTTATTAAATATCATAACATGATCACAAGTATATCATTTTCCTTTATACCTCAAATTTCTTCAATAATTCTATTAACCTTAATTTATTTTCTTTTAACCCTTAAATTATAACTTAACATGAAACTCCTATCAATTCCCATAATTCTATTACACTAAATAGAACTCTCTTTCAATTTAATTTCTCAAATAATTTCATTAACATTTATAATTTATTCTTAAATTCTTAAACTATGAATATTCCTATGGTACTCCCATTCCCAATCATAAATCAAACACAACTTTATGTACTCAATTTATATTTCTTCAATTTAACTTTACTACTAAACCTTATTTATTATCATATAAATCTTAAAATCACCATTTAATAAATTCAGCCCCAACGTCACCCATTTTTCTCCATTGTCGTGGGTCTCAATTTGCCATTTCCTCGTGATTTTCATTCTTCAATCATTCTTAACTTCATGAACCTCTTTTGCTTATTTAGAAATTCCATCAAACACTTTAAATTCATCAAAGTTAAATCATCAACATTCAGCCAACCTTACAACCGAATGCACCATCCTCACGCCACATTCAAAGTTTTACAAATTATCATCAAAATCAAGTTTATCTCATCCTCCCCTATTAATTTCCTATTAATTCCTACCCACCATACATTAAGATCACCAAGATTTTCTTCAATTTTTTTTTCTCATACCCAAATCTGTCCTGAACCTCTACACTCCCATTTAATTTAATCTAAAGCTCTAATCACGTCATCCAAGCTTAAAACAAATAGTTACCATAGCTAGTACCAAAGAAAACATCACCTCATCCTCTTACCCATAGAAACCGAACAGGACAGCAGCCATGGCAGCCCTCCAACGTTGGTTCTGTCCACGCCATTCCAGCTGTACTCAGGTCTTAAATTGAAGAACAAGGTTCATTAAGGTGGCTTGATGGTTTGCTAGAGGAAAGTAATGAATTTACTAAGAAAATTGGAAGAAAACGTGAGTAATAAAGAGAGAAACGAGAGGAAAACGTGCAGCAAAACAGAACAGCAGGGGTGAGGCGGTTTGGGAAGATAAAATGGCTGAGTTTCATTTTTATTTAGGGTTCTCTTATTATTGTTTTATCCAATAGGAACGTGCCACATATTTCACTAACTAGATTTTTGTCTTTTGTCTCTTTCTCTTTTCTTTTTATGCTTTTAATTGGTTTTGCAGCAAGCCTCCACGAGAAGCTTGCTGTGACACTTTTTTTTTTTTATATCAATTGATCAAGTATTATAATTTTGAAATATTTTAATTTTTTAATAAATTTATTTATTTATTTCAATCAATTTATTAAAATCTGAAATTAAATTTATAGATATCTAATTTCAAAAATAAAAAAATTCATGATTATCACATATTCTCTCCCAAAAATGATTTTTTTTATTAGGTTCATGTCATTTCAGCCTTTCCCTTGACAATTCGCAAGCCTTTCCCTTCTCGTACCCACGGATTTAGAAGAGACTTAAAACGGAAAACAGGTAAAGAGATGAGCCGATAAAGATGCTATTGATTTTAAGTATAAAGAAAGTTAATGTCCCTAGATAGGAAGATAACTATGCACTCTCTCAAAGTAAAAGATTCATTGATTTAAGAATTGGTTTTAATAGTCACATTTTCACTTTTAAAATATAGGTGTTTGAGGTTTGAGTTAGCACTTGTATTCTCCTTCTTTCAGATCGGGGTGAGCAAATAGTCGGTTCAATAATCTTAATTTAATTTTACAAAAAATTTGATTTAAACAACTTATTATACAAAAAAATAAAAAAAAAACTGAATCGACCGAGACATGGGTTGAAAACAAACATAATCAAATCACTAAATTCAATTGATTTGGTTGATTTTCATGAGTATTTTGCAACAGTGAAAACAAGAAGTCAAGTCACACATGACAATCGATTAATCAGCTAGCTCAGTTCAATAAATTTAAAATAAAAAACTGACAATAACACTCGAAGGAAAACAACTGAACACCTAACGGGTTTATCCAACCAATTATCGAGAAAACCAACTTGAGAAAATTTATTATATTGGTTTCGTGATTTTCTTGAATTAAACCAACAAATGTTTTCTCTTACTTCTAGGTGATAAGAGACTTTCGTTGTAAAAAGAATTGAACGGGTCATTATTAAAGAAAATTTTATATAGCAAAATGTTCGTTTTTCAAAGGTGGGGTTCAATACATTGATCAGTCTCTATTTTTAACATTAATAATTCAATCCAATACATATGGACAAAACCATCAATTAATAGAGACTTAGACTATCACCAACTTATCTATATAAGAGGTAACACGCTCTTTACAGAAGCCCAAAACAAAGTGCAAGCCTGCTAGCTCTCTCTACTGTTACTTGTGTGCTCTTTTTTCTTCTTTCCTCAAATTTCAGGGATTTTCGACTTGAGTGATGATGGAGGTGTGGTCTGTTTGGCTTTGTGTCATGGCTTTCTTTGTTGTACTTGTGACGAATTGGATTTATCGGTGGAGGATTCCTAAATGTGACGGCAGGCTACCTCCGGGTTCAATGGGACTCCCACTTATTGGGGAGACCCTTAGTTTTCTTGCCACAAGCAAGTCGATAGATATCCATCCTTTTGTTAAGGAAAGAATGGAAAGGTAAAAACACAAACATCCACATGCAAAAATGAATCCTTTCATGTTTTGTTTTTGGTATTTGAAGTTGATACATTTTCAACCATGACCACTAACACAAGAGTTCAATATCCTATTAACAGATTAAAACGAGTGCTGACAAAATGAACCTTTTGTTACTCAATTATTAAAAATAAATCTTGAATCTTTTTTCTTTGTCATTTCAAATGATATTCAGATATGGGCCATTGTTCAAGACAAGTTTAGCATGTCAACAAATTGTGATATCCTCGGATCCTGATTTTAACTATTTCGTGCTGCAACAAGAAGAAAAACTTGTCGAACTATATTACATGGATTCCTTCGCTAAGCTGCTTCACCAAAACGGCGTTACTGCAGATGGTTACATACACAAGTATCTCAGACGCGTGATTCTGAATCACTTTGGCTCTGAGGTTCTAAAAAATAAATTGCTTTCTCAATTTGAGGTTGCCATAAACCATGCACTGCATGAGTGGGGGAAGCAACCAGAGGTTGACGCCAGAGACCAAATTGCTGCTGTAAGTAATCTTGGCATAAACAAATAGTTCCATGATAGAATTTAACTTCACTTCATCATCGTCATCGTCTGCAGAGTTTTCATTCCAATGCAATGATAGGTTATATGCATCAATATATGAATTCACGCTAAGTCGTTAGTATGAATTTTCCTCCTTTACTCATTCCTATATATCCAAGACAATATGTTATTCTAATTCTTGTGCCACTATATCTTTCCCAATAATTATTTTTAATCTTTTTCGATTTTTCATTAGCCTTGACCTTTCTTTATCATTCATACCTTCCACTTTCTTAACTACATGGGGCATTCATAGGTCTATGTCGTATGTATGTAAACCAACGTAAACTACAAAACTTATCGTATCTTCTATAGGTACTATTTTAACTCCTTTATGAATGACTTCATTTCTCATATTATCATTTCTTGTATATTTACTCATTTACTGCAACATCTACATTTCTGCTACATTAATCTTTTGTATATGTAATCTCTCATAAACAAAGAAAGATGGTCACTAGACTTTTCCATGGAACTTGGGTCAACTCAAGCTAAGCTTTGGATTTAAATTTTGCAAAGCTAAATTCGGTCCAATTCAAAATTTAATTTTAATAATTTAATATATATTTTGAATAATAACAGATTCAAATAAATGGATGAAGTTGAATTTTGAATATAAATTTAGAGATGTGAATCGAATTTGATCTAATTGATTGGACCCAAATATGTAGTAAATTTTATACCAAGATTAAATTATTAATTATAATATAATTTTTTCTTAATTTTCTAATTGAATTTTTTTTTTTTGGCATTTGCATGCAGATGGTATTTGACATGAGCTCAAAGATTCTGTTGAGCTATGAACCAGAAAAATCAAAGGAAAATTTAGCAGAATATTTCTGTAACATCTTGGATGGACTTATGACGTTTCCTTTGTACATCCCTGGGACAGCTTTCTACAGATGTATAAAGGTTAACCATTTGATTGAGATATTAAGCTCTGTTAACCCTGTTAATAACCTTTTAATTAAAATACGTTGCTTAAGTGAGATAGTTTGTGCCATCATTTTTAAATGTCGCATATATTCAACAGGTTTAGAATTTGCCTTTTTTTTTTTAAATCTTTCTAATTAAATTTTCCTGCCAAATTAATTGTAAAAATTTTAAAAGACGAAAAATTTATACATATGATGCAGAAGCAACAAAAAGCATTGAGGCTGATAAGTGAGTTGCTAGAAGAGAGAAGGAATTCTTGTTCCCAAGGTTGCAATAAAGGAGATTTTCTGGATCAAATAGTGGAAGACATGAGAAAAGAAGCATTCTTGACGAAGGAATTCGTTACCACCGTTATGTTTGGGCTGCTCCTTGCTAGCGTTGAGACGGTTTCCACCACTCTTGCTTTAGCCATAAAGCATCTATTGGACAGCCCATCAGCATTGCAACAATTAACAGTTAGTATATATTCATCAGAATTATGTATAAGATCAGTCTTTACATTGCAAAAGTTTGATTTCATGCTTTTTTATATGGAAAACGATCTTGATCTTTGGTTAAAATTTGACTAGGAGGAGCATGAGGAAATTCTCAAGAAAAGAGAAGGCACCTATCCTCGACTTTCATGGGAGGAATACAAAAATATGACTTTTACTCATTATGTGAGTTATGCTATCTTCTTCTTCTTCTTCTTCATACAATGAAGGGTTTTTTTCCGAACAAGAAGAAATACATATGTTGAGATTCCAATTTCAAACATGCCGAACTCTTACTTTTTAAAGATAATAACATTATCATTTGAATCATTATTTAAGGTCTGAATTATGTCAAGTTTTAACAACTTTTCTTTTTCTATTTTTTTGGTTGTTAGGTCATAAATGAATCACTTCGATTAGCAAGTGTTATTCCGGGGATCTTGAGAAGAGTTAAAACAGACATTCACGTTGATGGTAATAATTCTTTTATAAATTAATCAATCTAACCATTTAGCACTTGTTAACACAGTATATTATGTATTGTGTTGACTATGCTCTTTGCAGGTTACACCATACCCAAAGGTTGGATACTTATGGTAATTCCTGCAGCCCTTCAACTTAATCCTAACATATACGAAGATCCTCTTACCTTCAACCCTTCAAGATGGAAGGTATATGCATACATGTGATATTTTTCCACTTTTAAGGCAACAGATTTAGGGTTCTAGTCGCATATTGTCTGAAACTGAAAATTTTTTGAAGGTGATAAACAGATAAATTTGGATTAAATAAGTTTGAGTTTATTTAGATCATTTTTAGATTTTATATTGTAAGATGTAATTATTTATATTATAATTGTAACAGATAATATATTAATCTTTAATCATTGATGCATGCAGTTGATTGACTTTTTAAGTTTTAATGTTCTAATAGTTGCTACTTGCTATGAAAATATTTGTATTAATAATTTCTTATATATTTTTGTTAATTAATGTTTAAATTAATAAAGAACATTGGAGGGACTGCAACAGCCAAGAACTTCATAGCATTTGGAGGTGGGAACAGGTCATGTGCAGGAGCAGAGTTCAGCAAGGTTCTAATGGCTGTTTTTTTACATGTCTGGGTCACCAAATTCAGGTTTATGCTTTAATTTAATTATATTTTTTTAATTTTCATACATTTTAATAATATACTACTGTTTATATATATTTGTCAATTTGTATAATCTTATGACAATAGCTCACAGTTTCGTGATTGAGAATAATATTTCAATATCTTTACATACTATTATTTTTAATTAATTATATATTATAATCATAAGGGCTTAAATATAAAAAAAAACTCCAGAATTAAAATTAAATGATCAATTAAGCCCCTATTGTTTAATTGCAAGCAGTTGAGCTTTCAAACACTCATTTTCATCAAACTGAACCCTCATACATTCATTTTCACCTCATTAAGTCCTTGATTCGATGGAAATTGATCATTTGGGCCACTAGATTGTGATGGTCTGGAACCAATTTTTGTCCAATTAAAGGTTCAATTGAATGAAAGTAGATGTTTGAGATTTCAATTGATATATATATTTTTTGGTAAGTAATATATTCATTGATCATAATAATGGCACCAGAAAGATTTCAATTGATTGCGATAAAACAAAAAGTGATTAGATGATTATTTAGTTCAAATTTTAGTGTTTTTTTTTTTACATATATTTAAGCTATTTATAAATATATATTTAAACCTATTCCAATCTCTTGAGATAAAGACTCTGATGATGATTATGATGATGATGATTTAAGCTATTTATAAGTGTATCCTCTATGATATTCTTTAATGATTTTTTTAAATAGGTTGACAAAAATCAAAGGGGGGGACGTGGCTCGTACACCAGTTCTGGAGTTCACAAATGGGTTTTACATGAAAGTATCAGAAAAACAAAACCATCCAACCGGTCATGTCTCAATCCCTAAGGTGTGAGAACATTACAAATATGATGTTCGCATCTCGGCACCTTCATTCTCCTTCCTTTTATCCCTATTGTAAAAAAAAAAAAAAATCTATTAACTCGTTAAAATATGCATCATATGTGAAAAATTAAAGTGCATATATAATCTACCTAAAGACTTAACTGTCTTGTCTTAAATAAAACCAACCGGGCTGCTAAATAATCTTTGTGTAATATATACTGCAGTCAACAAGTTGGTGGAATTGTAATTTAATTTCTGTTTAATTTTCTTAGCAATGCTTGTCTTTGTTAGGCATGCAGGTTATCCACTAAAATCATGGCTGCTGTATAATAGTAGTTGGCTTTCATCTTCTATTAATTAATTTCTTAGTTTTCTTGGTAAAGCTGATATCGTGGATGAGAATTTCAGAAACAAGAACTGTCTCGACTCGAAGGCCGCGACTTTCATGTAAAACCTACCACGACTTTCACGTAAAACCTATACTTTTCTTAGTCTACAAATTTATGGACTAAATTTTTCTTTTACATTTTAAGATTTGTATTAGGTGTCAGTATAGTTACTACTTTAATTTCATTGATCCTCTATACAATATTCTATCACATCTCTAAGTTACATCCCGACTCATTGAACAACATACGTACTGTGTATTAATTAAAGTCTGTACATGTAAACAAGAGATTTACAAGGAATGTATACCTCAAAGGTATCGAAGTGGATTCGCAGATGATGGCCAGTACCAAACCTGCAAACCGTCTCCGAATGCCCACTAAAAAGCTCTCATAGTAGATTGTAACTTCAATAGTCTAAAAAGAGATGAAACTTAGTGGGGTGAGCAAAACTACGGCTCAGTAAGATACTAATATAATACAATAGTAGGATTATACTGTCTTAAACCGCAATGCTTAAAACCTGCAAGTTTGCAATTACTGTTCACCTTTTTTCATCAATAACATCTCATTATCTCAATTCTTATCATCTGTCTATCATTCAGACTTCTAAATAAGTCATCATAATCACTTTTTAGTTTTCTCATCATTATACTATAGTGCATCGCACAACAATATATCTTGTCCAATTTGAATACCCAATGAATCGAATATTAAATGAGTTGAATACGGATCTACTGATTTGACAAAGAGGAAGTTTCGAAGTCGAATGTCCCCTGGAAACCAACTAAGGCGCTATCTATGGCCATAGACCTCATCTCTCTTAGCCCCATTGATCAGGCGTGACTGAGACCTGTCCACGACTATTGTCGGACAAGCATCTCTCTGCCTAATGAGCAAAGCTCCAATTAGGCGGTTTCCACTATGCTTTATTGAATTTAATTCTTTTTGGGTGCTTACAGTCTCATAAAACATTTAAATCTTTATCCTTTCTTATCAAAGTCATGTAAAGCATATGGTATCATCATTTAAGGAATTTTATATAATATATATATATATCTACCATATACTTTCCTTTCAAAACAAATCAATACTTAATAGTATTCTTATAAATATTATTAAAATGTTTCAAGTTGTAACAAGGCATTTTTAAATGCAATGCAATTTAAATCACGAGTTCAATAGTGAACTATCATTTTCATCAACCATGTCATTTAATTATAACGTTCACTATAATTCAATTCTCTCATTTCCATCCTTTTGATTTCAATCAGATCATACCTAATAGGTCAATTCGATATTATTTTCAAATATCGATTTAAATCATTTTTCATCTAATACAGTGAAGTAATTCATTCAATTTTTATCACCATCAATCATTCGACTTCGAAACTTCCTCTTTGTCAAATCAATAGATCCGTATTCAACTCATTCAATATTCGATTCATTAGGTATTCAAATTGTTCAGTATTCAATTCATTCGATAATCAAATCATTTGGTATTCTGACCATTCGATATTCAATATCCTTTCTCAATTGTCATCGACTGTAATAATCATTTATACATCTCATCATCAATATTAGGATCACATCATTAGTATGAATCCTCTTAGTTTCTATGAGCATTTAGATATCATGTTTTAGTGTAACCATCAAGATATGGAATTTATGTACTTTCCAATATCGTCATCCAATATCTACTCCAGAGTCGATATTAAAGATAACAGAACCACCTGATCAATAATCACTTATCAAATCTAATTATGGTTTGACCTATTGACGCACGTCCATAATTTCCGACTTGACATTCAATTTCATTCACTATCACAGAGCTAGATCACAATCCTCAAATCAATTTTTTATATAGCCTGTATAATTTAATATCGAACTTATGCGATTATTAATCTTATTATTCAAAGCCTATTCTTTGGTTATAAGCAAAACCATATATTCACATATTTTCATCACTTATTTATTTGAATCTATAAATGATCGGATTGCGTCGTAATTCAATCTCAATGTCAATAAAGTTATGTGTACTCAAATCATATATTCGTTATGACTCAACATCATAGCCATCCATTGTGTACCACAATATTGATACTAAGACCCATATCACTAGTGTAGGTCCGTTTATCATCTCACGTATAATCAGTGATACGATGTAATACGGTGAAATCGTCTCAGCATCGACCTCTTGAATTGTCCATATTATCACATTCGGAACCATTTAAAATCAAGAGATCGAATTCAAAAAATTCTCAATTCATTACTCCATTTATAGTTCCACAATTCAATCGCTCAACTATCAAAATTCCAACTGCGGTCTCCTCTTCCAAGCTATATCGTGTAATTATCATTACTTTCATCATTATTTCAACAAACTGATATTCCATCTCATTTTCAACTCAATAATCAACTTGTAATGTTGATATAACTCAAATTGTCGATTCTATAAGACACAATATCATTCCTCATGTTATCGTGTTCATCCATTTACCTTCTCAACCATTTCAAAAATCAATTTTTCCTATGACACGATAAGGTCCTTTCAAGTTTATCTTCGATAATTCTTTCTAGATTCCATTTATATGAGAAACTTAATCTTTTTCCTCAAACATTTTCATGGAAATTTCGGTAGCATAACGGCTTAATTTTTACTAAACCTCCTGCAAGGAAAACACAATTTATACCACAGTCATTGATTCTCACAATTCCTATGTCTCTACTAAGACCCTCACCATCAGTTGTGGATCCTCTTAGCGTTTTTAACATCAATTCAATCAATGCATCATATTAAAAAAAATCACAATTCCACGTCATACAATATAACGTTACTAATACTTTATAAAAGTATATTACCTATTCGCCAAAACTTAGCGCACTTTTTGATTTTCGAGCCTTGCCGAACTCCACCATTCGTCTCATTCCCGTTTTGCTACTAGTTCAATATCAATGCACTTACATCAATATAACAATAACATTATTCAATAAATATCATCAATTTATTTTCCTTAACTTTCCTTACCATTTCTTTTTCTTTCCTTTTTCTTCTTCTCTTTCTTCTTTCTTCTTCCTTCTCCTTCTTTCTCTTTTTCTTTTCTTTTCTTCTTTTTCCTTTCTTTCTTTTTCTTTTTCTTTTTTTTTTTCCTTTCTGATCTGAACCGGGTCGGGTCGGGTCGGGCCGGGCCGAGCCGGGCCGGTTCAGTCGGTTCAGCTTTTGTTGGCCGATTCGGCCACCGACGGTCGTCCATTCCAGCGGTTCACGCGTCCCACAGTTGGCCGACGTTGCGAGGATGCCGGATTTGGCCTCCGTTTCTCGATCGGGGGCCGACGATGGCAGATCTGGAGGTGGTTCTTTAGCCTCTTCTCCTCCACGTTTCTCCTTCCTCCGCCGCAATTAGCCTCACCAGTGGCTTCCTTCTTCTTCCTCTCACCTCCACCGAGGTCGAGGTGGTGGTGGCGGTGCCTGTACCGGCCGGCACCGCCGTCGACATTACTATACCATTGACATTGTTGGGTTGATATTTTTCTTGAAAAAAGTGCGAATGCAAGACTCTTAGTAGCCACGAGTCTTTTGGAGCCAAATCCTTGTAAGTACCAACACATTTCATACTATAGTCTTTCCTCTTGCTTTATGCCCTTAATTATTGGGCGCAAGAAATATTGTAATCTTAGTAGTGCAGGCATCTAAATTCAAAAAATTTTAGTAAATTAACCTCACGATAAAGGTATTTTGTGCATTGAGTTGCGTGATTTGGAGCTATAAAGTGTACTGCTATTTGTAATTGTGGAATGCTGATGAAAGACCCGACATCTTTGGAAGAGAAAGAGTCTATGAGGGTGGCCCTTGATGCTTGCTAGCATGCTCGATAGTATCAAAGATTCAAAGCAACATTTGACTGTTACAGAAGCCCTGTTAGAGCAGAACCCACCTTCCAAGCTGAGAAAGGAAGATTTTGAGCAGGTTTAGCTTCACAAAACCTAGATCAGAAGTGGAAGATTAATTGTTTGTCAAGCTCATGGAAAGCAAAAACCAAGAACGGGTTTACTATGCTGAAGCGACTGAAAACTTTTGCTGATTTGCTCTTCACTTTTCTCACTGTTCCACTCAGGTTTATAGTAAAAGGAATGCAAGGTTTTTCCACCAAAAAAAAAATTGCAAGGTTTCACTTCAACAGGAAGCATACATCGGGATCTTGATACTAGGCAATACATAATGTCCGAAGAGAAGACAGAAATGAAGCTTGTCCAAACGAGAGTAAGTTATTAAGATATTTCAATTTCACATGGGATACGAAAAGAAAAATTGATGAACACTCAACAAATCAATCATGCGAAAAGAACTTAATGACCGAGTGAAAAATTATATCCGAATCGTTATTTGACAATCATCAAGATAAACAAAGTGCAAAAAGGAGATTATCATGTACAAGAATCTCACGGTAACACCAATGTCCTAGATTACAGCTCTAGCTGCAATAAGCAAATTGAAGGTGCCTTTCACTGAGATAGGAGACCGTACTATGCCTGTGGGTGAAAATTAGATTTTTTTTTTATAGGCAAGAATCAATTTCAATGATGGAACAAAGGAAGTCAGGGAAAAGTGACTCTTCCACGAAAACAACACCGCATGAAAGCGAGTAGAAAACAGGGGCTACAAAAGCAGGGAGTGTAAACCAAAAAAGAAGCTGCGCATTAGACTACATTTACCATCAGGCCCAGAAAAATTCATCCCTGTGAACTCCAGCTTTTGCAAGGGAATCGGCCATTCCGTTCGCAACTCTGGACACTTTGGAGAAAGAGACATCACCAATCGAGAGAACCATGGAGTCAATATCACAGAAAATGGACCAAAATTTCCTTGGTCTTTTGGATGCATTTTTACACCAGCAAGTTGCCACCTCGGAGTCAGATTCAATGATTGGTGAAAAGGATGAGGTTCTCCCAGATTTAACAACGAGGTCGAGGCCATTTTTAATCGCTAGTAACTCTGCAATGTTAGAATCAAGGGAACCCAAAGGACCGGAGAAGAGAGCGAGAGCATGGCTGTTACAGTTTTTAAGTACCCCACCGCAGCCAGCTGGTCCTGGTTTCCCCAAGGCGGATCCATTAACGTACAGTTTTAGTGTTCCTGGTGGAGGGGGAACCCAAGAAAACAACATTCTCTTAATTTTTTTGCATAGTGAAGTTGCAATGAAGTTGCAAAAAATTGACCTTGAGAAGTTGATTGCCTAAAATAGCAGTTGACTATCCAAAATAACAGCTGACTGCCCTAAGGAGGACAAAGTGCTCTGTAGTGAAATGGCCTAAGAAAGTCAATTGCCCAAGATAAAATGGCCTCTCTTTGTAAAAAAAACACTAAGGCGGTCAACTCCTTTGATCAGGCATTTGACTCTCATCCTAGAAATTGAAAAAAAAAATCGATTTGCTGGTCATGTTTATTCATTTCAAAGGTCATGGTTATTCACCCAAAAGATATCTAATCATAAAAAGTTGGTTCTAACAACAATTGGAGCTTATAAATACTTTCATAAATGTTTATTTTCAAACAACATATTTTTCTCTCAAATTTTGAAATTTTTGAACACTCCTTGGACTCTCTTTTCTAATTCTTTATTTAAGTACTAAGAGGAATTCAAATTGAAATCGAATTCTTCTAAGAGTAGGCATTGTATTCCAGCAACAAACATTTCCTAAATCGTTTGCACCAGAGTGGAAAAACTATTATTTTTAAGATAGCTTTCTAAAGGTGCATTACCTACCTAAAGTTCTTCTCAAAGTTTCTTCAAGATCAAATTGATTGCATTAGTCCACCATCCACACTATGGATACAACACGAACCAACTTATAGTAAGTGATGAATTACAAGTGATGCCCTCATCAACTAAAGTAAGCTTTAGGAGTGTAAACGAGTCAAGCTACCGGTGAGTTACTTGAGCTCAACTCGATGGTTACTTGAGTTTGACTCGTTTATTTTTTAGTTGAGCTCAAGCTTGATTTACCTAAGTAACAAGTTGAGCCAAGTTCAAGCATCTTAATATTCAGGTCAAACGGCTCATGAGCCTTATCAAGCTTTTTTTTAATATATATTTTTAATATTTTATTATTAATTTACCATTTTATCCTTTTAATATATAGTTAAAAATTGACAAATCGAGCTTATCGAGTCAAGTTCAAGCTGCTCAAGTATTCTCTCGAGTCGAGCTCAAGCTTCAAAAGCCAAGCTTGAGTTGACCTTCAAGTCTCAAATTTTCGAATTGTGCCGAACTCGAATCTAATATTGTTATCTTAACTCGATTCAGTTACATCCTTGGCAATCTTAACAAAGACAATCAATGCTATTAAATTATAATTCCGCCAACCTGTTGACTGCAATGTGTGTATATTTATATTTGGGAACACAATGATTATTCAGTAGCCAAGCTGGTTTTTTTAGGACAAGACTATCATAATTTTTCTTAGGGTTAGGTCGCTAAACATTAAAGAAATGGAGTCGCCATCAATCTTTTTTTATCTAGGTGTAATTGGGCACATATTTGCTTGTATCTTCCTAAAGAAATCTAAAGTAAGGTTTCCTAAGATGATAGATTTTGGTCTACATTTTAGAGTTTGGGATTTGAGAGTTCATTTAAGTGTAAGGAAGGTTATAGCACCCCTACAACACCCAAAATTGGTACTATTTTAATCTTATGTTATTTTAACTTAGTCTTTGTTTAGTGGTCTTTTAATATTTATTTTTATTATTTAAATATTGAAAATTCTTTTAAGAACCTTCCATCATTCTGGATGAACTTTAAAAAAAATCTTCTCACTTCAAGAATATTCAAAAGGTACCATTCGACTTCCCTGAAGAGGTTCCATTATCAGAATATTATTTTATTTAAGTTTATTATTCCTTACTTTATTATGTTATTCAATTGTTTCATTACTTTTATTTATTTATTTTAAATCTTATTTCTTATATATTAGTTTTTTTGTTCTTTTTATTTAAAATTTAAATATTTAATATTGAAAATATCTCCTAAATTTTTCATCGTTCTGGATAAACTTAGAAGAATCTTCTTATTTAGGAATTCTTTAAGTGTTACTCATTCGCAATCGCCTTGAAGATTCCCTATCGGAATTAATTATAATTTATTTTTTTATTATTTGTTATTATCTTATTAATGTCACGACCCGAAGGCTGTGACTTTCGCTTATTACTCATACTTTCTTCAGTCTACAAATTTATGGACTAAATTTGTCTTTTTCGTTTTAAGGTTTGTATTCTGTGTCAGTGTAGTTACTACTCTAATTTCACTGATTCTCTATACAATACATTACCACACTTCTAAGTTACATCCCGACTCGTTGAACAAAATACGTACTGTGTATTAATTAAAGTCTATACATGTAAACAAGAGATTTACAAAGAACATATACCTCAAGGCAATGAAGCGGATTCGAAGAACGGGGGCCAGTACCAAGCTTAGATACCGTCTCCGATGCCCACTTAGCAGCTCGCATGACAGATGTTAACTTCAATAGTCTGAAAGAGATGAAATTTAGTGGGGTGAGCAAAATCACGACTCAGTAAGATACTAATATAAATGAAAGAGTAGGATTGTACTGTCTTAAAGTGCAATGCTTAAAACTTGCAAGTTTGCAATCACAGTTAATCCTTTTTCATCGATAACATCTCATTATCTCATTTCTTGTCATCTGTCAATCATTTATACTTCTAAATAAATCATCATAATCACTTTTCAGTCTTCTCATCCTAATATTATAGTGCATTGCACAACAATATATATCGTGTATCATTTGGATATCATATACCATTAATCCATACTCACATCAATCTCATCGTGTATCATGTTTAATTGAGATATCCTATCGAGTCACTTTACATTTAACAATCATATTCCCGTATTACATCAATTCATATTACTTATCGTGTGGAAACTTATGATCACGATAGTATAAGATCATAATTCTCTTCATATCAATCTTATGTTCATGTATCATATCATATCATGTCATCGTATAGATGAAATATCATTAACGTCGAGTCATGACATTCCTCATGGAATTCTCATGTACGAAGCATATTGTCATGTCAAGGTTTAATATGCAATTTATGTAACTTTACTGTATAAACCGCTATCATTTCAAATCATATCATGTATACTTTAGAACATGCTCAACATATGAATTTTCAGTTCATTTCAAATTTGCCTTTAAGGCATGATAGAAACATGTTCCATTTCAATTCATGTATTCGTTTTTAGAGCATGTCTAAAACATGTGCGGTTTTAAAACATTTTTCATATACTATAAGTCATATCAGGTCTAGAGTTCATATCAAATCAATCTATACACTAGACCGCATATCATGTCAAGTTCGACACAAAATCGTATATAAATCATATAAGTGTCGAAATCATATCACATGTACTTTTAAAACATGTTTAAGACATATACTGTTTTAAAATATATTTCATTTCAAACATGTCTCATGTACTGTATAAATCATGTCAAGTCTAGAGTCCATATCAATAAAATCATACTCTAGACTTCATATCATATCGGTTAGATACTAGGCTAAATCTCTATCATCTCTATCAATAAAGACTTAAATCACTGTAGCTAGCAGTGAAAATCATGTCATCATCCCCTGGAAACCAACTAAGGCGCTATCTATGGCCATAGACCTCATCTCTCTCAGCCCCACTAATTAGGCGTGACTGAGACCTGTCCACGACTATTGTCGGACAAGCATCTCTACCTAATGAGCAAAGCTCCAATTAGGCGATTTCCACTGTGCTTTATTGAATTTAATTCTTTTAGGGTGCCTACAGTCTCATAAAACATTTAAATCTTTAGCTTTCTTTTCAATATCATGTAAAGCATATGGCAAAATTCTGTATGAGGCTTCATATATCAAAATATATATATCTACCATATACTTTCATTTCAAAACAAATCAATATTTTACAGTATTCATATAAACATTATTATAATGTTTCAAGTTGTAAGAAGGCATGCTTAAATGCGATGCAGATTCAATCATGAGTTTCAAACAATGAACTATCATTTTCATAAAATATATCATTTAATTATAGTGTTAACTATAATCCAACTCCTCAATTCCATCCTTTTGATTTCAATCAAATTATACCTAATAGGTAATTTCGATATTCATTGTGGTTCCTCGATATTCAATATCATTTCGTAGTAATTATCGACTATACAAATCACTTATACATTTTATCATTCAATACTAGGACCACCACTGTCAGTATGAGTCCTCTTAGTATCTCTGAATATTTAAATATCATATTTCTATATAACCATTAAGATATTGGAATTATGCAATTACCGATATCATCACTCGGGACCTATTCCAGAGTCAACATCGAGGATATAAAATCACAAGATCAATAGTCGTCTATCAATCCATCTATAATTTGATCTATTGGTGCACCTTTATAATTTCCGACTTGAGGTTCAATTTCATTCACTATCACCGAACCAGGTCACAATCCTCAACTCAATTCTTATATGGCTTGTATAATGTAATACCATGCTATAGTTATCTATGAAGGCATCATTAATTCAATTTTTACTTGGCAATTTACCCACTTAAGAGGATTTGCTAATTTCCACTATCAACAGCGTTTTCAATCATTTAAATCGCCTTGCGACCATCCATGTTATTATAGTAGTCTCAGTTCACGTCTATTTAATATCGATGTGTACAAATATATTTTTGTGTAGACGTGTGTTCTATCAATGTCCATACGACATCACGATCTACTTTTCTTATTATCATCATCTCAAACATATCACTAAGACGGACCGTTCATCATGTCCTCCAGTTTCTCCAAGTCACTCAAATACGAGAGGATATTTTTCAAAACCTATTCCCAAGGTTATAATCAATTCCGTATAATCACGTGTGTGACATCCATTTATCTGAATCAATCAATTTGAAATCATCTCTCGATCGATAATTCCGAAATTCAGTAAATTGACCATCTAAATTATAACTTCAATCTTTCTCTTTTAATTTATATCATATAACCATCGTTACTCTTATCAGTGATCCTCCAAATATATATACCATCTCAATCTCAGCTTGATAACCACTTTGTGATATTAAGATAATTTGATTTATCGATCCCATAAGGCTTAAACAATAAAACTCATCACGTTATCATGCTCAATAATCTACCTTCTCATCGATTCCAATATCAACTTTTTTCGGTAATACAATAAAGTCCTTCACATGTTTATTTTCAATAATTATTTCTAAGATTCCATTTATATGAGAAACTTAATCTTTTTCCTCAAACATTTTCCTAAAAATTTCGGCAGTATAACGGCTTAATTTTTTTACTAAACCTCCTACAAGGACAACACAATTTATAACCACAGCCGTTGATTCTCACAATTTCTTTATCTCTTACTAAGACCCCTACCATCAATTGTAGGTCCTCTTAGCATTTAATAATCATTTCATTGATGCATCATATTAAAAATCATAATTCCAAATGATACAATATAATGCTACTAATGCTTTATAAAAGTATCTTACCTATTCGCCAAAGCTTAACGCATTTTCCGATTTTCGAGCCTTGCCGAACTCCACCATTCGTCTCATTTCCATTTTGCTACAATTTCAATATCAATGCACTTACATCAATATAACAATAAAATTATTCAATAAATATCATCAATTTATTTTCCTTAATTTTCCTTACCATTTCTTTTTCTTTCCTTTTTCTTCTTCTCTTTCTTCTTCCTTCTCTTTCTTTCTCTTCTTTTCTTTCTTTTTCTTTTCTTTTTCTTTTATTTTCTGAACCGGATCGGGTCGGGTCGGGCTGGTTCAGCTAGTTCAATTTGGCTTGGCCGGTTCAGCCACCGGCAACCACCATCTCCGACGGTTCGGCCACTCCACAGCATCCCGCGTGTGACGTCCTCGTCACTAACCAAATAGCAACTGACTGTTATCTCAAATAACAATTAAATCGACTAGTTTATCCGATGTCAATCTTCCTTACTCTTATGCTTTAGGCATTTTTATCAGAGTATAATATCTAATTTCACATGCATAAAATTTTTCATTTATAAACATGTGTCATGTACATCAGGATCTCAAATATTCAGACAACCTAATTTCCCCACATATACAAAACTATGGTATCGTACTGTACATTAGCCGAAGTAACGGCCGACTAAATATACCTTCACGGGATAAGTAGGAAGCGTGCCCCGAAGGTATCTCAAAATCCCAAATGATGCTCCTCTATCCGGAGCGGAATTACTTCAAGTAATCTGTATGAAAAATAGTTGTAAAGGAGTGAGTTTACGCTCAGTAAGAAACTTATGTAAAAGAGCGTACTATATCGCTATATGCAGTTTTCCTGCTTGGCTCTATAATGTCATGTAAAATCATTATAAAGCATAGTGCTTATATTTCTTTCGCAAATATCAAATACAAGTAAATCATGCTTCCAAATATTTCCACGGATCTCAAATCAGGTGAAATCAAGTAGGCAAATACAAATATTTTCAAATAGATGGGAGACAATTTATATCCAACAGATTTATGCACCAAGTAATTCTCATCATGGATACAGCAAATATATCCCATAGGGATAATCCAGAGAGATAATGGATACAGCAAATATATCCCATAGGGATAATCCAGAGAGATAATGGATACAGCAAATATATCCCATAAGGGATAATCCAATATAAAAATCTCAAGAGGATACCGCAAATATATCCCGTAAGGGATAATCCTGAGAGATATCAAATAAATGGCGTACCCACGTATGGGCCAGGGATCCTCCCCAAAGCTGAATCAAATAGGAGACTCATGGCCATTGTCTATAGCCCACAGTTTCATTAGTCAGGTGCCGTACTGCGGGTCTGAGGGCTGGACTAGAGCTCCTCAGTCAAATACAAATAACAAATAATGTGCATGCTCTTTTGAGAGATTCATAGTCTCCAAAACCTTATTCATATAGGTTTTAAACAAGTATGAATATCCTTTCTTAAAACAGGTTCTCAAAACCTTTCTTTCAAATAGGCAGTCGGCTGGTCATATATGGCAGTCGACTGCTACCCTATGTTTTGCCTTATTGAATTTCTTTCCCTTTTTGAAATTTAATTATTATATTTTTCAAAATACAAATAGGGCAGTCGACTGGCCCCAAATGGCAGTCGACTGGTTTTGAAACATAATGTTTCCCGAGAATTAGCAGTCGACTGGCCCCCTTGGCAGTCGGCTGGCTTTGAAACAGAATGCTTCTGGACAGATAGTAGTCGACTGGCTCCCCCTGGCAGTCGACTGGTTTGAAACAGAATGGTTTCTAGAAAAATGGCAGTCGCCTGGCTCCCTTGGCAGTCGACTGGCTCCCTTGGCAGTCGACTGGTTTGAGTCGGTTTTCGAAAAACGGCGTTTTGGATGTCTCTAGGCAGTCGGCTGCTACTTAAGGCAGTCGGCTGCTCCTAGCCTAATTGGTACTAGGAGTAGGACCCAAATTGCCCCTTTTTCCTTCACTTAAAGCAGCTGTTGTTTCTCTCCAAAACAATTAAAGTAGTTAAAAATATGCAGACATAGTCACCCTACGTCCGTTACATGAATTCCTTACCTCAATTGAGATAAATCCACAAACTTGGTAGCCAATCTACACTTGTCCTTTTTCACTTTTTCAAGCTGTAAACATCATGACAATTTAAACCTCAATAAACCTACTATATCAACTTTATACAATCCCAAACCATCAAAATATCAACATAAAACCATCTAACTCCCTTACCTTTGCAATTCACCAATTCTTTGGATTTCTAGATCTCCTTATTCACTTGGATTCACTCTCTCATATTACAGGCATAGGTTAAGCTATCGACAGAGATCGTTTTTCTTTAGAGAAGCTTAACGAATCGATGGCCTGAAATGGTGGTTTGTCAATGTGAGAATTTGAACACTTAGAGGAAAAATATGGAAGCAACGAGAGGGAGAGGAAGATGGGCTGGTGTCGTGGGGTGCAAGAGATGATGATGATGAGTCATGTTAGTTCATTTAATGCCTATTAATGCATGCTCATCATCTCAGCCATTGACCACCTCCTTTGACTCTTTGACCTTTGATTGTTTGACCATCAATTGCC
The DNA here is from genome assembly GCA_031772115.1 of Heritiera littoralis. NCBI lineage: Eukaryota > Viridiplantae > Streptophyta > Magnoliopsida > Malvales > Malvaceae > Heritiera > Heritiera littoralis. The sequence continues at coordinate 1,290,493 of JAPDPK010000088.1, read as the reverse complement.
TTAATTCCCTATATGTCCCATGCATCATTTATAAATTCAAAAATTCATATTTATTCCATTAATCCAAGTTGAAAAACTATACAAGCATAGGAAAATTACAGAAAATTGGGGATTTCACATTCTCCCCACCTTAGAGAATTTGGTCCTCCAAATTCAAGTAAGGTTATGTCTTAAACAATTCCGGATATCTCTCTTTCATCAAGTTCTCTAGTTCCCAAGTAGCTTCTTCTGTAGTATGGTACTGCCAGAGAACTTTGACCAATGGAATCGTCTTTGATCTCAATACCTTATCTTTCCTATCCAAAATCCGAATCGGTTTCTCCACATAACTCATGTCTTCCCGAATCTCTAAGGGTTCATATTCAATGACATGAGATGGATCCGGATTATATTTCCGAAGCATTGACACATGAAAGACATTGTGTACTCCCGATAACTTCGGAGGTAATGCCAACCTATAGGCCACATCTCCAACACAATCTAGAATCTCAAATGGTCCGATGTAACGAGGACTCAACTTACCTCGTCGGCCAAATCTCATAATCCCTTTGGATGGAGAGACTTTCAAAAACACATAGTCTCCAACCAAAAACTCAAGTGGCCTCCGTCGAACATCTGCATAGCTCTTTTGTCGATTCTGAGCTGTCTTAAGTCTTTGACAAATCAGTTTAACATTCTCAGAGGCTTGTTCAACTAAATCTGGAGCCAACAATTTGCGCTCGCCCACTTCTTCCCACCCAATCGATGATCGACACCGTCTTCCATACAAAGCCTCGTATGGTGCCATCCCGATGCTTGCATGATAGCTATTATTATAAGCAAACTCAGCCAATGGCAGATGGTCGTCCCATGAGCCTTTAAAATCCAAAGCACAAGCTCTCAACATATCCTCGAGCGTCTGAATAGTGCGCTCGGACTGCCCATCAGTCTGCGGATGAAAAGCTGTGCTAAAATTCAGCTGAGATCCCATGGCTTCCTGAAAATGTTCCTAAAAGTGAGAAGTAAACCTGGAATCTCTATCCGATGTGATGCTCACTGGAACACCGTGTAGTCTGACGACTTCTTCACGTATAAGTCTGCCAAAGCGCTAAGTGTATCTGTAGACTTCATAGGTAGGAAGTGAGCTGACTTCGTCAATCTATCCACTATCACCCAAATACCATCATGATTCTCTTGGTTCTGGGCAATCCCATAATAAAGTCCATCGTAATGTGTTCCCACTTCCACATAGGTATAGGCAGAGGGTGCAGTAATCCTGCTGGCTTTTGATGTTCTACCTTAACCTGTTGACATGTAAGACATTTCGCTACAAATTCAGCTATGTCTCTCTTCATGCCCTTCCACCAATACACCTTGCGAAGATTATGATACATCTTCGTGTTCCCCGGGTGTAATGTGTACTTAGTGGAATGTGCTTCAGTCAAAATTAGCTTCCTCAATTCGTTATCCTCGGGAACACAAATACGGTTATTAAACCTTAAAATTTCATCCTCACCCATATGGAATTCTGAGGTCATACCCGATTGAATTTCCTCTATAGCCTCAATACACTGGACATTCTTTTTCTGAGCAACCCGAATCCTGTCCATCAATTTTGGCTCAATTCTCAAACTAGCCATTATACCAAATTGCTCAAGAGGTGTAACACCTAAACTGAGGCTTACAAACTGTTCAAGTAATTCATATTCTCTTATCATCATATAAGCCACTATACTTACATGTTTACGGCTCAGAGCATCCGCCACCACATTAGCTTTCCCTGGGTGGTACATGATCTCACAATCATAGTCCTTCAGAAGCTCTAGCCATCTTCTTTGCCTCATGTTCAATTCCTTCTGGGAGAACAAGTATTTCAGACTTTTATGATCCGTAAAAATCTGAAATTTCTCACCATACAAGTAATGTCTCCATATTTTCAGGGCAAATACTACTGCAGCTAACTCCAAATCATGAGTCGGGTAGTTCTTCTCATGGTCCTTTAACTGTCTAGAACCATAGGCCACTACCTTACCATGCTGCATTAACACACATCCCAAACCTTGCCCTGAGGCATCACTATATATTGCAAATCCTCCTGAACCACTAGGAATGGTGAGGATAGGTGCAGTCGTTAACCTGCGCTTCAACTCTTAGAAACTTTGCTCACAAGCTTCATTCCATTCATACTTCACCTCTTTGCGCGTCAGTCTCGTCAATGGAGCAGCTAACTTTGAGAAACCCTCTACAAATCTTCTATAGTAGCCAGCTAAACCTAAGAAACTCCTAATCTCCGTTACTGTCTTCGGTCTCTCCCATTGGACCACCGCTTCAATCTTTGATGGATCAACTGAAACTCCATCTTTACTGATCACATGACCTAAAAAGGAGATCTGACTCAACCAGAAATCACACTTACTTAGCTTAGCATATAGTCCTCGATCTCTGAGGGTTTCCAAAACAATCCTCAAATGCTGCTCATGTTCTTCCCATGACCTCGAGTACACCAAGATGTCATCGATGAAGACAATGACAAACTGGTCTAGGTATTGCTTAAACACATCATTCATCAAGTTCATGAAGGCTGCGGGTGCATTGGTTAATCCAAACGGCATCACCAAGAATTCATAATGGCCATACCGTGTCCTGAATGCAGTCTTAGGGATATCTTCATCTCGGATCTTCAATTGATGATATCCCGACCTCAAGTCTATCTTGGAAAAGACTTGTGCACCCTTGAGCTGATCTAAGAGGTCGTCTATCCTAGGAAGAGGATACTTGTTCTTGATGGTCACCTTATTCAACCATCGGTAGTCTATGCACAATCGCATACTACCATCTTTCTTCCGAACAAATAGCACAGGAGCACCCCAAGGGGATACACTGGGTCGTATGAATCCCTTGTCTAGTAACTCCTGAAGTTGCTTTTTCAGTTCTTCCAATTGCACCAACGCCATCCGATAGGGAGATCTCGAAATGGGCTCGTCCCCGGCACCAAATCGATAGTGAACTCTACTTCCCTATCCAGAGGAAGTCCTGAAAGATCATCCGGAAATACCTCGAAAAATTCCTTAACTACTGGAATTTCGTGAAGTGTGGGACGTTTCTGATCTACGTCCACCACGTGTGCTACAAACCCTTCACATCACAAATATGTTCTATCAATTAAATCTCAATTAAACCAAGCAAGTAATTATGCTTTTGCATTACATATTTGCAAAATTTACAACATAGCTAACGGGAGAGGAGAAAATCACACTCTTAGCATGACAATCTATCATCACATGATTCTCAGCTAACCAATCCATTCCTAAAATAACATCAAATCCAGACATATTTAATAGGATTAGGTCAACTATCGACTCTCTTTCTCCTACCCGTAGCTTACAATTTCGATACACTATGTCTGTCATTTGGGATTCCCTAAATGGAGTAATTATTTGTAGCAATCCTCCTAACTGCTCAGGCTCAACATTTAATTTCCTAGTAGCCATAGGGGAAATAAAAGAGTGCGTAGAGCCTGGATCAAATAAAGCAAGGACATATGTATCATTAAGGTAAATCTTACCCTGAATCATCTTCGATGAAGCATCAGCGGACTCTTTATCGATGGCAAATACCCGTCCCTGAGTCACTGGTGCCTTTCCTTTCTCTGCCGCTGTGGCCTTACGCTGGGGTTGTGTGGTCTTAGATTGTGGTTGAGGGGTCTTTTCTGACTCTTCGGGTGCCCTCTGATTTATCTTGGGACAATCTTTGATTCTATGTCCCTGTTCACCACACCAATAGCACGCCCCGCTCGCCAATCGGCAAGGCTGTGCTCCATGAAATTTCCCGCATTGCACACACCTCGGCATCATACTCCTTGGTGAGCTAGCGGTACTACCAATTGGATGTTGGGATCTTTCATCACCTATTTTGATTCCGGTGGATCTAGGAGTTCCTGTATCATAATCATCATAACTCCTATTTAACATAGTTCCATATAACCATTAAATGAAGACAATTTATTTTCTTATAATAAACTTGCTTACCTATTGAGGCTTTATCATAAGGCCTATTCCTTCTAGGTGGATATCTATCCCTCGAGGCCTTCTCATCTGACTTCCGCTTCATAGGTTCTTTACCCTTATTCCTCGCTCGAAAGTCTGCCTGATGAAACTCATAGTCCTGCTCACATAGTTGAGCCTTACGGACTGCCTCTCCATAGGTAGTGATGTCCAATGGATATAGCTTAGACCTAATGGAAGGTCTCAATCCCTCCATGAATCTGTAGGTCTTATGATCCTCTCTTCTCAGTACTTCAGGATCAAATCTGCTCAGTGTAATGAACTTCGACTCATATTGGCTAACCGTCATACTTCCCTGAGTCAAGTTCAAAAACTCAACCTGTAATCTCCTCTGAGCAGTACGTGGGACATATTGTTCATTAAAAGCTTCCACAAATCTATCCCACGTCACTTCAGTATGCTTAGCCTCTAATACTGTCTGAGTAGCCTGCCACCATGGTTCGGCCTCATCCACTAGCAAGTAGGCGGCCAATCCTACTTTTTCTTTCTCTGTGCAAGCCAAGTACCCAAATGCCTTGGTGACCGCTTTCATCCAATTTTTCCGCGGCCAATGGGTCACTGTCCCCTTTGAACTTTGGCGGATCCAGCTTCTTAAACTCCTTTATCAGTGCCACACTGCAGTAAGCTGTAGGATCTCGCCTCTCATTAACTGGGACTGGTGGGGGTTGTACCACCGGAGTAGGAGGTACTGTAGGGGTAACTGCCGGTGCACTAGCGGCCACGTCGGAAATTTAGCCATAAACGGTTGGTGAACATTGCGGCCATAATTTTCCATATGTTTCTCCATTTTAGCTAGCCTCGTATTCGGGCTATGCGGTGGAGATGGAGGAGAAGATTGTGTTTGGGGCGGTTCATCACGACCCGTCCTCGTCCTCGTCTTCGTCTAGTACCCCTCCTTCGAGTACTCATTCTGTTAAGATTATGATCAAATAACATCATTTAGTATAACCTTGAGTCGTTATACTACTCAAAATCAAGTAAGCTAGTACAGTACATTGGGGAATTACTCTAATTCTAGCTTATTGACATCGACAAACTTCAGTCGAATCTGCTCTGATACCAATCTGTGACGTCCTCGTCACTAACCAAATAGCAACTAACTCTTATCTCAAATAACAATTAAATCGACTAGTTTATCCGATGTCAATCTTCCTTACTCTTATGCTTTAGGCATTTTTATCAGAGTATAATATCTAATTTCACATGCATAAAATTTTTCATTTATTAACATGTGTTATGTACATCAGGATCTCAAATATTCAGACAACCTAATTTCCCCACATTACAAAACTATGGTATCGTACTGTACATTAGCGAAGTAACGACCGACTAAATATACCTTCACGGGATAAGTAGGAAGCGTGCCCCGAAGGTATCTCAAAATCCAAATGATGCTCCTCTATCCGGAGCGGAATTACTTCAAGTAATCTGTATGAAAAATAGTTGTAAAGGAGTGAGTTTACGCTCAGTAAGAAACTTATGTAAAAGAGCGTACTATATCGCTATATGCTGTTTCCTGCTTGGCTCTATAATGTCATGTAAATCATTATAAAGCATAGTGCTTATATTTCTTTCAAATTCAAATACAAGTAAATCATGCTTCCAATATTTTCACGGATCTCAAATCAGGTGAAATCAAGTAGGCAAATACAAATATTTTCAAATAGATGGGAGACATTTATATCCAACAGATTTATGCACCAAGTAATTCTCATCATGGATACAGCAAATATATCCCATAGGGATAATCCAGAGAGATAATGGATACAGCAAATATATCCCATAAGGGATAATCCAATATAAAAATCTCAAGAGGATACCGCAAATATATCCCGTAAGGGATAATCCTGAGAGATATCAAATAAATGGCGTACCCACGTATGGGCCAGGATCCTCCCAAAGCTGATCAAATAAGAGACTCATGGCCATTGTCTATAGCCCACAGTTTCATTAGTCAGGTGCCGTACTGCGGGTCTGAGGGCTGGACTAGAGCTCCTCAGTCAAATACAAATAACAAATAATGTGCATGCTCTTTTGAGAGATTCATAGTCTCCAAAAACCTTTTCATATAGGTTTTAAACAAGTATGAATATCCTTTCTTAAAACAGGTTCTCAAAACCTTTCTTTCAAATAGGCAGTCGACTGGTCATATATGGCAGTCAACTGCTACCCCATGTTTTGCCTTATTGAATTTCTTTCCCTTTTTGAAATTCAATTATTATATTTTTCAAAATACAAATAGGGCAGTCGACTGGCGCCAAATGGCAGTCGACTGGTTTTGAAACATAATGTTTCCCGAGAATTAACAGTCGACTGGCCCCCTTGGCAGTCGGCTGGTTTTGAAACAGAATGCTTCTGGACAGATAGCAATCGACTGGCTCCCCCTGGCAGTCAACTGGTTTGAAACAGAATGGTTTATGGAAAAATGGCAGTCGACTGGCTCCCTTGGCAGTCGACTGGTTTGAAACATAATGGTTTCTGGAAAAATGGCAGTCGACTGGCTCCCTTGGCAGTCGACTGGTTTGAAACAGACGGTTTCTGGAAAAATGGCAGTCGACTGGCTCCCTTGGCAGTCGACTGGTTTGAGTCGGTTTTCGAAAAACGGCGTTTTGGATGTCTCTAGGCAGTCGGCTGCTACTTAAGGCAGTCGGCTGCTCCTAGCCTAATTGGTACTAGGAGTAGGACCCAAATTGCCCCCTTTTCCTTCACTTAAAGCAGCTGATGTTTCTCTCCAAAAAATTAAAGTAGTTAAAAATATGCAGACATAGTCACCCTACGTCCGTACATGAATTCCTTACCTCAATTGAGATAAATCCACAAACTTGGTAGCCAATCTACACTTGTCCTTTTTCACTTTTTCAAGCTTGTAAACATCGACAATTTAAACCTCAATAAACCTACTATATCAACTTTATACAATCCCAAACCATCAAAATATCAACATAAAACCATCTAACTCCCTTACCTTTGCAATTCACCAATTCTTTGGATTTCTAGATCTCCTTATTCACTTGGATTCACTCTCTCATATTACAGGCATAGGTTAAGCTATCGACAGAGATCGTTTTTCTTTAGAGAAGCTTAACGAATCGATGGCCTGAAATGGTGGTTTGTCAATGTGAGAATTTGAACACTTAGAGGAAAAATATGGAAGCAACGAGAGGGAGAGGAAGATGGGCTGGTGTCGTGGGGTGCAAGAGATGATGATGATGAGTCATGTTAGTTCATTTAATGCCAATTAATGCATGCTAATCATCTCAGCCATTGACCACCTCCTTTGACTCTTTGACCTTTGATTGTTTGACCATCAATTGCCTTAATTCCCTATATGTCCCATGCATCATTTATAAATTCAGAAATTCATATTTATTCCATTAATCCAAGTTGAAAAACTATACAAGCATAGGAAAATTACAGAAAATTGGGGATTTCACACCGCGGTTGCCATGAAGCCAGATCTGGTCTCCATTTCCCCAGCGGTGGCTGATCTGGAAGTGGGTTTCGACCTTCTTTCCTTCCTCTTCTCTCTCTCGTTTCTATCCCTTCTTCCACCGCCAGTCGTTCCTTTCACTTGGACTGATCTCGCCGGCGTCGATGGCAGCGGTGGTGGCGTCCGGATGGGCCAGCATTGCCCCTTCCCTTTTTTCCTTTCTCCTTTTTCTTTCCAATTTTCCTTTCCGCCTCGCTTCTCCTTCCCCTTTTCCTTTTCCTTTCCCGTCGTTGGCGTCGACGTCGGTTTCCTTTCCTCGACTCGCCGGCGACGTCGCTGCCTCTCCCTTTTCCCGGAGTCGCTGCCAACTCTTCCATTTGTTTCTCTTCTGTTTGGTTAAACTGAAGAGAATGTAGGAATCGGGTTTCCCAATTCCCACTTCTATTACTCTTTTTTTTATTATTATTATATTTATAAAATATATTTATAAATATAATATTTATAATATATGTATATAAATACATATTTTTGTACTATATATGGATATATATATATATATATATTTATATTAATCATTACACATATATATCTATATATATTGATTTTTAAAATAATATATATTTCATAAATGAATGTATATATTTATTTAAAAATATATTTATATAATAACCTTATATAAATATATAAAATTACATATCTTTATTTCTTATTAAATTTGGATTTCTTTATATCCAAATTTATTTTCTCCATTTCATTTCCTATTTAATCTCGATTTCAATTTGTCCCAATCAAATTCTCCGGATACCTAATATTTATTTGGAAATTCTCGATTTTCACAATTAAATAGCTTTTTATTATTATTGTTGTATCATTAATTTTATGATTATTATTTTTTATCTATTATTTTATTTTTATTATTTGGAGAATAAAGTGTCAACCTTCATTTTTTGAAAATACCTTTTAAATCTTCCATAATTCTGGATAAACTTAAGAAAAATCCTCTCACCTAAGAATTTTGTGAGTGTTACTCGTTCGCAATCGCTTCAAAGAATGGCAGAGAATATGTTTTTAAGCTAAAAGATTATACTTGCATTTAACTTATGAAGGGTTTGATCTTTTATAATGAACATGTTCATTGTGTTCTTGAACTTGCATTCGAAAGAGAATGAGAGAGAGTGAATTTGTTACTTTCATTTTTTTTCTGAATTATGAAACTTAATAAACCAACTATGTATATATATATATATGGTTACAAGAGAAATCTTTAGTAACTAAGAATAAGGATAAAGTTGCTTAGATTAGAGTTGCTTGTATTCGAATTCAAGCCTTACAATATACTACAACTTTTATTTAACCACTAGGTTAAGAGGTTTTTGACAACTTTATATGTGTGTGTGTGTGTGTATTGAGAGTAAAGAATTCCTTTCATGTGATTCATGTATAAATCTATTCCATTATGAGTTTAATATACATATAATATATATATATACACACACACTTTAGGCAAGATATACTATTAATATGATGTTAATTAAACAAAGACATAACTAATCCGCTAAAAACAAAACATAGTGAGTTCAATTTGGTGTTAACATTAACTTCGAAAATCTCAACAATATTTGGTGCATCCTGATTGGGACGAGAAATGAAAATAGTAAGAAGAGGATTGAGATATTCTTCGAGATATTTTCACGGCCGTCGTTCAAGTTTAGAATGGCATTCCAGGTTGTTCACTTTTTTCATAGACAACCTCAGCAAGAGAGTTTTTAGGATGGCTCTATGGGAGGCTTTCAATTCGTACGGTGTTGTAGTGGATGTGTTCATCTCCTATCATAACAAAAGACCTTTCTCAGCCAAAGCAACATTTGCTTTCGTAAGATACAGATATGCCGATGAAATGCAGAAGGCAATCTAAGATGGGAATGCGAGGAAGATTGACGGCTTTAACATCGTGGTTAAGAAAGCAAACATCGGATGGAATGACAAACTTCTTGCTAACCATAAAGGCTCTCAAGGGACCACCAATGCGAAGTCTACGGGGAACTTCAGACCAATGGCTACCAGGGACCACAGATCGTTCAAGGAAGTATTGTTGGAACAGGCTAATGCTGAGCATGGAAACTCTTTATCGCTGTCACTTGACTCTTCTGAATCGTTACCCTCCCCTGCGGCTGGGGCCATAAAGTCGAAAGCAAAGGAAGTGAATTTCGATCTCGATATCTCTAAAGGCGAGATGGAGTGGCTTGATCGTAGCGCTGTTGGTCGCCTATCTAGTGAAACTTCTGTTGCCACTGTTCAGGGGTTGTTAGCCAATATTGGTGTCCATTGTCAAGCAAGTCCCATGGGTGGAGTCTACTTACTTCTGACTTTCAATGACAAGAAAGCAATGGATGCATTTGCGGTTAAGCATACGACTCTATATAAGGATGTATTTGAAAATGTCACTTCCTGGAATTGTTCTTCACTCTAAAAACTGGTCTCTGTTTGGGCCATTCTCGAGGAGGTTCCACTTCAAGTCTGGAATGAAAGATTCTTCAAGTCACTGGGAGACAGTTGGGGTTCCTACGTTAAGTCTAATGATCGCACCGTCAAGAGGCAAAGATTTGATTTTGCTAGATTTTTGGTTAATGCTGATTCAAGACAGAAGATTCCTTCCTCAGTTTCAGTTTCTATTCAAGGATCAACCCACAAAACTCTGATTTCGATCGACGAATCTGATTTGACTGAAAAGCATGGGTGGTGCAACGCCTCTATTGACGATGGTCTTTCAGGCAACCCCTCAAGTTCCCAGTCTGACAAAGCTTTCAATGCCGCTGACATTCGAGACATTTTTGGGGCTCCTAAGGTGGCTTCTTTCAATTTTTTCGAGGATCTTTTACTGCATGACAGAGTAGATGTTCTCCTAAGGACCGGCATTTCCCTTTCTGCAAAGGAACATGCAGGCGGTAACTTGTCTTTGATTTTCAATTCTGAGCCTCCTCTTTCTCGGGTCTGGTTCGGATTTTGGTTTAACACCAGTGGGTTTTGCCCCTACTAACACAGGGTATTTTAGGCCTCTTTTAACTAGGCCTCTAAATGACTCATCACCTTCTTCAAAAGAATCTGGTGCTACTGGCCTGAAGCAATAGTTGGAATGAATACTGTTAGTGGACCTCCAAGGGAGGCTGCTATCTCTAAGCCCCAGAAGAAGCGTGGAGAAGGTATTAAAAAGAACAAAAGAACTTCCTCTGCTATTAGAAGAAAAAGAAAGTTAAGAAGAGAAATTCAAGAAATTATGTATGGAAATCATGTTGATATTCCTGATGTTATTGATAACTCCGTTTCTGATAATGATATAATGTAAAGGAATGCTGCAATTCGGAAAGAAGCTGAGGCCACCTGGGAGGTTAGCTCAATGTTGGGTGTCGATTTCGATAAGAACAGAGACTCAATGGTTGGTATCTTCTGCAGTGTGGAGGAGGCAGATAGATTGGGGTAGCCTACTGTTTTGAAGTTAGCAAGGTGTTTGGGTGCTCTTTGTTCGTTATGATTATCGTGACTTGGAATGTTAGAGGTCTTGGCAGGATGGAAAAAAGACGCGCTGTCAAAAGATTGGTCTCGTATCATGTGATGCCCCGAGGTGCACCCTAGGACAATTGGTTAGCAGTGACTTGACCTTTAATGAAGTTAAGGGTTCGAGTCGCTCCGGAAGCGAAAAAAATCCGTGAGGGGCGGTGGCTTGTGTGGTGCACCCCAGAGCGGACAATACGGATGAGTGACCCGCTCGGGGCGGTGGCTCGGGTCGGTGGACTAGCGGGTGCACCCCGGGGCGTCACAAAAAAATGCACATTTTTTTGTGACGCCCCGGGGTGCACCCGCTGGTCCACCGACCCGAGCCACCACCCTATGCGGGTCACTCATCCGTATTGTCTGCTCTGAGGTGCGATGTCACGACCCGTGACCACATTTTTCATCTTCTTATACACAACTTAACCGATTGGGCTGTCTGCGATGCTTCACTTGTACTGACTGTTAATCAATTTTACATAATATTGTTTATATTATACACATCCCCTATCGTAATAAATCAGATAAGTAGTACTGTTGACGTGTCTAAATACAGAGAATAAATGATCATACCTCAAATAATCAGTCGGTCTGACACATTGTCCTTCATGTACAGCCAGGATCCACAATCCACTGAACTCACATTCATCAAAAACCTGAAATGTTGAAAATTAAGGGGTGAGCAAAACCACGGCTCAGTAAGAGAATTATATGCCTCACTTGATACTCAGCTTCTTATATGCTAAAAATCTTTTTTCATTTTTCTTATGGGCTCTAGGCTCGCATGTAGGAAAGATACTACAGTCGGCTAGGGGTCCGAATAGAGTAAGGTAGGTATTTTAGAATACCATACTTGTTACGGAACCTAGAAGCAACTGTAGAGAGAATTTTCATTTCATTTTGAATTAATAAATCCTTTTCTCTTTCAAACTTTCATAACCTTTTTCATATGCTTTTCAAAATAATGCTTCTACGAAACAAAGCATTTAAATAAAATAATTAATATTCGTATATTCCTTGAAAAGAATATTAGTTAAATCATCATCTTATTTCTTTAAAACTTATTTCATGTTTTAATGTACTCTCTTAATTAGTTACGTCCTTTAAAAAGCAAAATAAGCTATTAAAATCTATTCCATTCTTAAGTTCACAAGACATCATTCTTTTTATCAGTATGATTAAGTGTGAAAGAAACGAACTTATTGTAAGGACCGGGAGTGCCTGGATCTCTGTTAACCAGGGATTTACCACCCCAGTGCCTTACTCATCCGATATATCACACACATCATATGTCATATGCACAAGATCTATTTCATCCTTTGACATTTGTCGAATTCACGAATCACAATCACTTACTTATCGTCACAATATCCTACGATTTCTCATACTAACACTTCGGAACTCGTGTAGCACTTAGTTCCCGAAGGACTCTAAAGGTGGCTCTCACGGTTCAATCATCGAGTCTCTGCTCGGTCTGGCCTTTACTAAAACATTAGAACACGTGTAGCACTTAGTTCCCGAAGGACTCTAGAGGTGGCTCCCACGGTTCAATCATCGAGTCTCTGCTCGGCCTGGCCTTTACTAAAACATCAGAACACGTGTAGCACTTAGTTCCCGAAGGACTCTAGAGGTGGCTCCCACGGTTCAATCATCGAGTCTCTGCTCGGTCTGGCCTTTTCCGTTTGACATATTCCATGTCATGTAAAATATTTCCCTTTTTAACCTGTCACCTATCATTTATGGATTCTAAGATAGACGTTAATCTTGTCGTACTATAAACCCCGGAGGGTAAAGGACTAAACCGGTCAAATCTATGACCATAATCTATATTGTCCTCGGTGGATCACGGATCAGGTGTCGACCGGGACTAAACATGTCACATATCATGCATCAGCATGATAAGAATACCAACCAATCTCAAAACCGTATTTTTCATCATAAAATACACCTTTATGGAATTTATATAATTATATAATTCCATGATTTAAAACCATAAGGGTTATAATCCTTTAGTGAATATTGATAAAAATATTCATAAAAATATTCACTATATTTCACTTCATCTTTCGTCTCGTAATTCGTGTAATTTATCTATTCCGAGAATTTTCGGTGATTTCATTATCACCATCCTCGAATACATGAATATCTAAAGTTCCATCTCATTATATTCATATTTTATGAAATTTAGAAATTTCCTCATGTCTCGTGATTTACTATCGAAATTCAGAAATAAAATCATTTAATATGATTTTATAAAGTTTTTCTAAAATTTTCGACAGCATAACGGCTGCCGATTTACTAACCTCCTGCACGGAAAATACAGTTTAAAATCTTTCAGCCAGTACTTCTTCCCAAATTATTTTCAGCAAATCATGCATCATAATAATTTTCATAAAATAATTGCATAAAATATTTCGATTAAATTATGCAGACTGAGTATCCTTACAGTGCTGCACATGCATCCCTTACCTTTTTTTGGGTCGACGACTTTCGCTTATCGATCGCGCTCGCACTCCATTTCTCCCGATTCCTTATCCCGATTGCTGAAAATAATTTCTGGAATTAAAATTCTAATTTTTTTTGAATTTTTCATAATTTATTTAATTTTTTCTGAAAATTAAATCTCAGGAAGATTTCTTACCGAATTTTGTAAAATCCCAGGTTGTCGAATTTCCGGGAATTTTTCGAATTCCCGAAATTCTCCTTTTTCCTCTTTTTCTTCCTTTTTCTTCCTTTTTCCTCTTTTTCTTTTCCTTCTTTCTTTTCTTTTTCTTTTTCTTTTTTTTTCTTTTTCCTTTTTCTTTTCTTTTTCTTTTCTTTTTTCTTCTTCCTTTCCCGGTCAGACCGGTTCAGACCGGTCCAGCTCCTGTCCTCGCCGGTTCCTCACCGGCGGCCGGTTCTTCGGCGGTTCAGGCGTCCCTCAGCTGGCCGGCTGCACGACGAACTTGCCGGTACCCTCCGTTTGCCCTGGATCGGCGGCACGGCAGCGAATCGAGGCGGTTTTGCCTCGGTTTCTTCTTCCTCTTCGTCGGCGTTCCTCCGCCGTCCATTGCACCTCCGTTGGCCTCCATCGGTTCCCTCTTCTTCCGTCGATGCTTCGGCTGTGATGGCGGCGGTCGGTTTGGCCGGCAACCGCCAGATCTGGTTTCTCCTCTTCTCAGCTTCCGCCGTGATTTCGCTTCTGTTTTCCTTCTTCCTTCCGTCGCTGGTGGTTTCCCTGCCTTCTTCTTTGGCCGGCGACGCATCCCCTTCCTTTTCCCTCGCCGGCGGTGGCAGCTCCGCCACCGTCGGCCTCACGTGGGGGGTATCGGGTTTGCTTCCCGATCCTGCCTTTCTCTCTTTTTTTTCTGTTTTGTTATTTTTTGGGTTATTTCTATTTCCCTTTTTAGTATATATCATACTATATACTTTATATTATATAACATATTTTATACATATAAACTTTAATATAAAACCATACTTACTTTTCTTCTATATGTATTTACATAATTATATATACACATAAAACATTATATTTATATACATATGTATTATTTGAATTTATGAAATAGTATATATATATTTCTATATATATAACAACGTATTTTAAAATATACTATATAATATTTTGAATACATATGTATTGGTATAAAAAAATACATTTATATAATATATAATTATATAAATATATTTCATTTATTTTCTTATTCTCTTATTAAATTTTGGATTTTCATTCTCTAAATTAAATTTTTCTCTTCATTATTTCCCATAATTTTATCCTTCCCATATTTCCAATTTATCAAATTTTAAATTCCTCACTTTCCTTAATTTCGAGAATTTCAACGATTTTATTTTTATTTTCATTTAATTTCCTTCACACGAATTTCCTTATTCAGCACTTCCTCATTTCTCAGGATTTTCACCAATATCCGTTTCTTGCAAATTTTATTTATTTCCCCTTATTTAATTTCTCTAATATTTATTTTCAATATTTCTAATTTCCAATAAATGGAAAAATTTACGGTTATCACATGCGACAATTGGTTAAGAGTGACTTGACCTTTAATGAAGTTAAGGGTTTGAGTCGCTCTAGATGCGAAAGAAATCCATAAGGGGCGGTGGCCTGTGTGGTGCACCCCAGAGCGGACAATACGGTTGAGTGACCCACCTGGGGGTGGCTCGAGTCGGTCGACCAGCGGGTGCACCCCCTGGGCATCACATATCAGAAGCCACATCTACTCTTTATTCAAGAAACTAAGTTGAAACAGATCAACTCTCATATCCTTAAATCATTATGGAACTCTAACTCCTTTAAGGCAGAAGTCTTTTACTCTGAAGGCACTGCTGGGGGGGCTTATTTGTCTGTGGAATGAGGATTTCTTTAAGGTCGATGCCAAAATTACCTCACAAAGATACATATTGCTCATCAGTGCAATTCTCTCTTTAAACTTAAAGTGTGGCTTCGATAACATTTATACACCCAACGACGATGGTGATAGACAATCAATGTTCAAAGAGTTGGAGGTTCACCTCTGTGGTAATGAATTGCCTTGGTGCTTAGGTGGTGACTTTAATGTGATCAGATTTGCTAAAGAGAAAATTAGGAAATGCTACAATCATAGAGTAATGAGCCAATTTTCCACTTTCATTGACAATGTCGGGCTTGTCGATCTATCTTTATATGGAAGCAATTTTCCTTAGTATAGCAATAGATCAGCTCCAACCTTCTGTAGACTTGACAGATTCCTCTTATCTTTGGTCCTTGTTTCTAGCTTTCCCAATTTGTTGCAAAAAGCATTGCCCAGATCTCTCTCTGACCGCAACCCCATTGTTTTATCTCCAATGGCAACAAACTGGGGCCCGAAGCCCTTTCGCATGTTCAATCACTGGCTTGATGAGAAAGGCTTTCAGAATGCTATCAAGGTTGCTTGGGAAGAACTTTAATCTAGAAACCATGCTGCCTCTGACATCTAGGGTAAGCTTAGAGTGATCAAAACTACCATGAAGAATTGGTACACCTAAGAAGGGAAGATTGATCAATCGAATATCCGATTTTTAAAAGAGAATATCTACCAAATGGAGAAGGAGTTGAATATGAGGGACACTGAAGACAAGACAATGCTAGCCATTAATTTGAAGAAAGCTAAGTTATGGGCTTTATACAGAACAAAGGAAAGATCATGGCATAAAAAATCTAGAGTTAAATGGTTTCAAGAGGGGGACAGGAATACCAAATTTTTTCACTTGATTGCATCTGCTAGAAGGAGAAGTAACCTCATCAACTCCCTTATTATTAATGGTAGACTAGTTGACAACCCCAACCCAATCAAAAAGGCTGTTGCTTTGCACTTTGAACATCTGTTTAAAAACCCGCAACAGGCTAAAGTATTGGAGTTTGATTGCAATTTCAATTCGTTAAGTGACTATAGTGCTAAGTGGCTGGAAAGTCCTTTTTTTGAGGATGAAGTCTGGGAAGCAATCTCAAGCTGCGACGATAACAAGGCTCCGGGGCCAGACGGATTAAATCTTAACTTCATCAAGGATCAATGGAGTTATCTAAAAAATGACCTAATGCTTTTTTTGTCTGACTTTCACAAAACCAGGCAATTCAACAAAAAGCTAAACTTTTCTTTCATTACTTTAATCCCTAAGACCTCAACGCCCTCTGGTCTTAATGATTTTCGCCTTATTTCCCTTGTTAGCTGTATCTACAAGATCCTTGCCAAGACTTTGGCAAATCATTTTAGAGTTGTTATAAGTGAAGTTATCAGTGCAAACCAATTTGCGTTTATGAAAGATAGGCAAATCTTTGATTGCTCCCTAATCGCCAATGAAGTTATAGATGGGATTAAAAAATCAAGCTCTAGCAGATTAATCTTTAAGGTAGACTTTGCAAAAGCCTTTGACAGTGCTGATGGGTTCTTTCTTGATTTTGTCATGAAGAAAATGGGGTTTGTCACAATGTGGAGAAAGTGGATATCATGTTATATTTCGACAGTTTCCTTATCCGTTCTAGTCAATGGAGTCCCTTCAAGAGAATTCAACACATTCAGAGGCATTAGACAAGGTTGCCCACCTATTTAATCTTGTAGCAGAGGCTTTCAGTGCTCTCATAAACAAATCAAGGTCATTGGGATTGTTCAATGGTATTGGTATTGCCAATGATTCTTTTAGGCTGTCTCATTTACAATACGCAGACGACTCTGCCAACCTGATTTGGAACAATTGTTAAATGCCAAGAGAATTTTAAGGTGCTTTCAGATGATGTCTGGACTTAAAATCAACTTCTTGAAGAGCAGGCTCATTGGTATTGGGATTGATAATCTGATATTGAACAACTAGGCCAGCAGAATTCGATGTTCAACAGAGAGTCTCCCTGCCTCATATCTCAATTTACCACTAGGCGCTGACCCAAGAAGTATTTGCATGTGGAATCCAATCATTGAGAAGTTTCAAAAAAGATTAGCAGGTTGGAAAGCCAACTTCCTGTCTATGGGACGAAGAGTCACCTTATTAAAATCAATTTTGTCAAGCCTTCCAGTGTACTACATGTCCCTAATCCAAATCCCGGCTGCTGTAAAAGAGGCTCTTGATCAATTTCAAAGAAAATTTCTTTGGGGTGGCACTTCTCTCAATAGGAAAATGCACTTGGTGGATTGGTCTTCTATCTATAATCTTAAAGAATATGGAGGTCTGGGGTTAATAGATTTAAAAGTCAAAAACAGGGCTCTTCTTAATAAGTGGATATGGAGATTTGGAAAGGAAAATAATGCTTTGTGGAAAACAGTCATCTTTCAAAAGTACGGGGGCAACCCCAACGATCTCATTCCACCTCACAAGATTAACAGAGGGTACTCAACTATATGGAGAAACATTACTCAACCCTTATCCCCTAATAACAACTCCTATCCGTTAATTAATGCAGGTTTGGGTTTTTCGTTAGGTGATGGCAGCTGTATTGATTTCTAGAGCCAAGAGTGGATCAAGGGTATTTGTCTCAAAGATGAATTTCCCAGGATATATGCACTCGCAACCAACAAAAAAGGGAAAGTTAAAGACTGTGGTTACTGGAGTGAGAATGGTTGGTGTTGAAATGTTAATTTGAGAGGAAGAATCTTTGGTTGGGAACTTAATCAATGGCAGGCCTTCTGCGACATCCTGAATGACTATCATGCGTCCAATAATTTGAAAGATACGCTTATTTGGAAAGGTACTTCCAGTGGCAACTACACCGTCAAGAGCTTTTGCAAAACAGCACTCAACAACTCCTCATCTGAAATTGAGCATTGGAAGTTAGTCTGGTGCGGATTAGCTCCTCCTAATGTGGAAATCTTCTGCTGGAAATTATTTCGAGGTAGGGTCGCAGTTAAGGACCTACTCGTTAGGAGGGGATTGCTACAATCAAACTTTGCAGACTGTCCCGTTCGCGGTAAAGAGACAGAAACCGTTGAACATCTTTTTTTCACTTGTGTTTTTGCTTGGAAGATTTGGATGTACTTTTGTGGTCTTTGGGGTCTATCCTGGACTTATCACTTCCAGCCGGTTTCCTTTTTCTTGGCATGGAAATCTGCTCTACCTAAGAATCAATGTGACAAAATCTGGTCAATGGTTTTCTTTGCTATTGTTTGGACCATTTGGTTGAACAGGAACGAGGTCATCTTTAATGGCAAACTCTTTTCCTTGAATCAATCCTTGGACAGCGTCAAACTCAGGCTTGCTTACTGGTTCAAAGCCAAATGGCCTAAGCTACACTCCTCTGCTATAGATTTCTTAAGATCACCTAATGAGATCATGGTCCCCCCTAAACCCAAGATACATAAACATGGCAAGGACTAGATGGCTCCATAGCTTGCTTTTTAAAGTTCAACGTTGATGGGTCTGCCTTAGGCAAGCCCGGATTAGCTGGTATTGGTGATTTATTAAGAGATGATAGTGGTGCTACAAAATTAATCTTCTCCAAAGCTGTTGGCATCCTTGACTCAAATGAAGCTGAGCTTCTTGCCGTTAGAGAAGCCTGCATTTTATTTGCTGCTTCAAGGTAGGTTATCACACATTCTCTTATTATCCAAAGCGACTCGGCTAACGTGGTTAAATGGATTAA
This sequence comes from Heritiera littoralis, assembly GCA_031772115.1. NCBI lineage: Eukaryota > Viridiplantae > Streptophyta > Magnoliopsida > Malvales > Malvaceae > Heritiera > Heritiera littoralis. Next base: position 1,271,394 of record JAPDPK010000088.1, on the reverse strand, counting down.
TTATCCCCAATCTACTCCTTGGCGACTTAAGAAATTTGTTTCACAGATAGAGAATTTGAAGCCTAGGTTCATTTCATGGAGTTTAATCCACATCCTAAGGGAAATCAATGAGGAGGCCGACACTTTGGCTAAGGAAGGGTTTCATAGAGCTCATGACTTTATCAAGGTTTTCTGATTCGGTCTCATTTAGTTTGTTCCTTGCTTGGATTGTTGCTTGGTGTGTTTTTGTTGGGCTCGGGACTTCTCGTTAGGCTTCTCTTTGACTCTGTCATCACTCGCGTATCAAGTTCTTGATTTGTTGTCTCAACGAGCTTGCTCTGTTTCTGTGCTGATTGCTTTATCGCTTCGCAGATTGGTTTTCGAAGTACCGGTCCTGTAGACACCAAATTTTGTCCAAATTGATAGTTTTAAACTCAAATGAACTCTCAAAGCCCAAATTAAAACATTGGGCTTTAAAGCCCATTAAAATGAGTAAATTTTTTTTTACATATATATTTTTATATTTTTTATTTTTTATAATTATTTTTATTGTTATTATTATTTTTGGTTTTCATTTTTATTATTTTCATTTATATATATATATTTGTTTTTGTTTTTATTTTGTTATCATATATTATTATTATTATTATTATTATTATTATTATTATTATTATTATTATTATTATTATTATTATTATTATTGTTATTATTATTATTATCACATGTGTTTTTTTTATTTTTATTATTTGATATTATTATTATTGTTATTGTTACTATTTGTTTTTATTATTATTATTATTATTATTATTATTATTATTATTATTATTATTATTATTATTATTATTATTATTATTATTATTATTATTATTATTATTATTATTATTTGTTTTCTGCCACAACCGCCGGTTTTCAGTCCTTCACCCCAGGTCTCGAGCATCACCCAATATTCATCTTCCCCAAGCTATCAATCCCATCTCTGACCATGCTTTGATAACTGGAAGACAATAACAAAAACCTAAGGATCAACTATGAGACCTTAGACAAAAGAGGGGTTTCCTAAATCTGTTAAAGGGAACCAGACGGAAAGATTATGGGGGTTTTTTTTTATCTTTATTGGAGACTTCCGGACACTAAAACAAAAACCCTACCCCAACCGAGACACCACCATCATCACCAGCCACTCACCGTCACCATCATCACCTGCCACTCATCACCACCATCATCACCACCACCATCATCACCCGCCAAACACCACCACCGTCATCATCACACACCACCATCATCATCACCACCACCGAAACCCCTAGATCCCAAAAAACCCCTAATCCGGAAACCCTAGAACCGAGACCCTTAGGATCTCAGATCTGGAAACCCTAGATCTAAAACCTGCAAGAGAGACAAAAACAAAAAAAATCACAACACAGCGGCCAAAACCATCAACCAGAAAATACCAAAAAACACCAAAAAAAAGAGAAAAGGATGGCTTCGGGGTGTCAGATCTAGGTAGCTAGAGGAAGTTTTGGGTAAAAAGGAGGTCGGATCTGGTTAAAGGAAGAAGAGAGGAACGTTTCTACGTTCCCGGGAAGGCCACCGGCGACCGGAGCACGGCAGCGCACGGTGGCCGGCAGTCGCTCGGTGACAGGGGAGTTGAGAGGATTTTTGAGGGTTTTCGAAGTTTTTTTTTTGGAAAAACCGGTGAAATGAGGGATTGAAAAAAAAGGGTTATTTAAAGACGGCAAAACGGTGCGTTTTGGAGCCGATCCGCTTGCTGACCCTCGCGTTGACCCGACCCGGATCCGAGACCCGCGCGACCCGCTTCAGCCTCCACCTTCCTGCGACCCGCGTGCCACGCCCAACCCGCTTGATCCAACCCGCTCGCGACCCGTTTTCGTGGCAGACTTGGGCTTAACCGTGGGCTTGGTCTAGGGCCTGATTTTTGGGCCGGTTGGAAGGCTTTCTTTGGGTTTTCAAGCCCAACCCATTTTGGTATATTTTTATTTAATATTTATTTATTCTGTTAAATATATTATTTTATGTATTTTTGATATATTTGCATAACATAAAAATAAATATTTGTTTGTATATAAAATCCTTTAGGAGCTAATAATTTTTAGTTTAATTATAGAGTTATTAATAAATACATAATTTTGAGACATAAATAAATAAAATATGTAAATAAAGGAAATGTACATAGTTTTAAATATATATAAATTGCAAAAAAAAAAAAAGAAAAGAAAATAACATAAAATAAAATAATAAATATAAAAAATATATTACATATGTAAATAAAAGTACATAAAATAAGTATATAAAATACATATAACCATATAGTTGTTTTTCTATATATAATAAATATTTTCTTAAACAATTTACTATAAAAATATTTTTAGAAAGCTAGGAAATATATATAATTTTGAGATGTACATAGGAAATAAAATGTGTAAATAAATATAAAATATAACTATAAATTTTTTTATGCAATATAATTTTCTTTTTATTATTAAACAATTTACCATAAAAGAATATTTTAAAAAGCTAAAAAAAATAAAATAAAAGTACAAAAGTAAAATAAATAAATAAAGTAAACATGAATTCCGATGATGAGTTTTCGTAGAAGTCGCAAGTAGCGATTCTTCGAAAAACTTTAGGTGAGAGGAATTTATCGGATGTCGCCAAAAGTATTGGGATAGTCGATATAATTTTTCAATATTAAAATTCATGCTTATTTTAAATATGTATATATAATAATATATTTTGCAATGACAAACAAAAAGGGTGAATATTAAAAAAATATATATTTGAAAAAAATAAATACTAATTAAAAGAAAATTAATAAAAACAAAAGAAGTAATGGAGATAGCTAGAAAGGATTAATAAGAATGTAGATTTTAGGAACATATAAATACAAAACAATCAACCAATAAAAATTGAGAATAATAAAATTTCAAAAGTAATTAAATTAACTAAATAAGTGGTAATAGAATTTCAATAAAAAACCCATGGTCAAAAGAATTAAGTTAATAAATCTAAATAAAAAAAAATAAGAATCAATGAAGATGAAATATTCTAATTATTCACAAGAGGTAAAAGTTAGTCCGATGATGGGATGTTACGGAAGTCACAAGTAGTGATTCCTAGCTGATCCCTAGGTGAGAAGAGTCGTACTAAATGTTGCCAAAAGTATTGGAATATTTAGTATGATTTTTTTCAATAATTTAATTTTTTGTTAAACATAAAAATAAATAATTTTTCAAAAGAAAATAGAAAAAGGAAAATTAATAATAAAGTTTAAATCTAATTAAATAAATTTCCGATGATGGGATGCTACGGAAGTCACAAGTAGTGATTCCTAGCTGATCCCTAGGTGAGAAGAGTCGTACTAAATGTTGCCAAAAGTATTGGAATATTTAGTATGATTTTTCAATAATTTAGTTTTTATTAAAAATAAAAATAAATGAGTTTTTAAAAGAAAATAGAAAAAGAAAATTAATAATAAATTTTAAATTTAATTAAATAAAATTCTGATGATGGGATGCTACGGAAGTCACAAGTAGTGATTCCTAGCTGATCCCTAGGTGAGAAGAGTCGTACTAGATGTTGCCAAAAGTATTGGAATATTTAGTATGATTTTTCAATAATTTAATTTTTTTGTTAAAAATAAAAATAAGTTTTTAAAAGAAAATTAATAATAAAATTTAAATTTAATTAAATTTGTTCCGATGATGGGATGTCATGAAACTCACAAGTAGTGATTTCTTGACTGATCCCTAGGTGAGAGAAGTTCACTAAGTGTTACCAGAGTATTGGGATACTTAGTGTAATTTTTCAATAACAAGAATTTTTATTTAAAATAAATAAAGAAATATTTATATAAAAAAAATCAAAAAAATTCATTTGCATCATTTATTATCTGTTTGCATCATATGCGTTTGTAATAATTTTCGAAGCGAGTGTGGATCTTCCGAGGATGAGATTCTGTAGAAGTCACAAGTAGTGATTCTTAAGAAATCTCTAGGTGAGAAAAATTATTTCAAGTGCTGCCAAAAGTATTGGAGTATTTGATTTAATTATTCAATACAAAAAAGGTTCACATTTACTTTCGAAAAATAAAATGAAACAAAATAAATTTACAAATAAAAAATGATTTTGAATAAAATTGATCGCAATAAAATAGGAATTGTTTTTAAATATTAAATTAAGATCATTTTATTAAAACCAAAGGATAACACATGATTATTATGGTATCGTTTTTAACGGGCGTCGTGGGGGTGCTAATCCTTCCTCACGCGTAACCGTACCCCCGAACCCAAATTTTGTTTTCGCAGACCAAAAATTTGTCTTTTTGATAAAACTTAATAAATTTTGAGATTTTGTTAAAAAGATAAAAATTCCAGGTGACCAATCACACCTAGTCAAAAAAGATTGGTGGCGACTCCTTTTTGTTTTTAAATGCTTTTTTCGAAAATCGTCGAGCGCGAAGCCGTTACGACAGCTTGGCGACTCCACTGGGGACGCTTTTTGAGGGTCAAGCCATTAATTAACCATGTGGTATCTTAAATTTTAATTTGATAGTCTTGGTTAACATTTAAGTCTAGTTTTTCCATTTAAAACAAATTTCTTTAAAACCAAAAATAATAATCCTTTCATTCATTTTTGATCTCTTGATTCATTACCTTCTTTATGTATGAAGGTATTGTAAATAAAATATATGCTTATTCATCTCGCATACATGCATTGGCATAACATGAGCTCTTTACCCGGGCTCTGTCCTCCTTAGGAGGGAGTAAAGTACCTATGCTCTCGTGAGGTAATCACCTCCGCAATGGCAAGCGAAATACTCCCACTCAAATCTGTTCCTTACTAGTCCAGTGTGGACGACAGTATAGAATGGTTTGGGAACCTATTAGATGTGTGAGACCTCAAACAAGCATATAGTGTGACGTGAGGAGACTAACCTAGGATAGAGCCATGTCAGATTTTTGTAGAAATTATCCTGAAGTTAGGACACATGAGGGAACATTTTACTATATTTTTTCATATCATAACTCTATTGATTTTTCAAGTTCATGCTCTCATAAAATCAAAAGATATTTGTTTTCAAATAAAATTTCACATTTTTACAATTTTATAGAATAAAACAAAGACTTATTCGGTTTTTCTTCTTTGTCAGAAATAACATGAAAATATTCCTTCATTCTTTAATACAATTTGAAAAATAACAATAATGTTTTTTATATTTTTTAAAAAACTAATGCATAGATATTAAAAAGAAAGAGGAATTTTGATAAGAAAATAAAAGGTAAGTGCATCGTCACATTCCTTTAAAAATAAATTAAATAAAAAGGGAAATTAAAGACAATAAATTGTGGTGTGAAAATAAGATTTTTTTTAAATAAAAAAAAGGAGAAAAAGAAAGTTTATTCTTTACAAAAAAAGAGAAATCATCAAAATTTAAAATAAAGAAAAAGGAAAGAATTTATTCATTGAACTTAAATAAGAGAAAATTTTGATTCTTTTATTCTTAAATTTTAGCATGGCATATCTCATTACATCACATAATAAGGAGGGCATTTATCTTTTTAGGTTAAAGGAGGTCAGAAGCATGGAAGATCAATTAGAAGCTAGACTTACTGCTTTGGAGAATAATCAAGAGGAGTTTGGACATGACATACAGGAGATAAAGGGGAAGCTAGGTAAGATAATGAAGATGCTTGAAAGCTTTGGAGAGATTAAAGTGGTTCATCCCCAAGGCTCATCGTCATTTCCAAGACAACTACACGTTGAATCATCAGCAAGTGGAGACCAATCGACTCTTCATGAAATGGCTAGCCAGGGACACTCCGATGCTCTCAACTGTCCAGACGATGACCCCGTGGTAGAAGAGGCTATGAAAAGGGTGAAAAAGGTAATGGATGAACTTAAGGGCCTTACAACTAAAGCTAAACCTTATGGCCTCAAACAATCCATACCAAGTAGGCCATTACAAAACCCTAACCTTCATCAGCCACCTATCCAAGCACTCCAAACAAGACCTACTTTTGTTCGACCTCCACGAATTGGTCCACGGCCAAACTTTTATCCTCGACCTACTTTTCAACCTCATGTTCAAGCTTTTGGAACAGGATCTCCTAGTCTCGCCCAACCTTTACATACCTGTTCGTCTATGAACCCATATGCTCATGCCAATTCTATTCGACCCCCTTTTCAGCAAATCCCTAACGCCCTAGCTTTGGTGCCACCACCTGCTCAAGTTAAAAATCAAACTCTTGGCCAAAAACAATCCAAGCAGATGAAGCGCACGCAGCTTGACCCTTTACCCATAACATATGGCAAACTTTTCCCCTATCTGCTTGAAAGGCACCTTATTGCCCCTGTATTCTTAAAACCCTTGGAGCCTCCATACCCAATATGGTACAACGCAAATGCAAGATGTGAGTACCACGCAGGAAATATTGGGCATTCCATCGAAGATTGTAAGGCTTTCAAGTATAAGGTGAAGGGATTGATTGACGCAAAATTGCTCGATATAGGGGAAGTGGTCAGCCAGGAATTTGCCATGCTTGATTAGAGTTTAGAGGGTGAAAGGGACAGCTGTTGTGGTGAAATTTCTTTTTGAAGGTCTTGAATGTTCGGGGCATTAGAATAGTAGGGAGTTTAGTAAGGAATTTTTTTGAATCTTGTAACAATTCCTTTATATAGACAATTCCTATGTGAATATGAATGTTACAAGGGTTTATAAGTTTACATTCACTTCATTCATATGTGCATAATACGATTTTGACAGAAGAATAGTAAGGCTAACAATAACTGTTTCAAAAACAAAAAAAACCAAATGATCAAAAATTTTCAGTTTATAATATTTTTTCTTTCTTTTGGTGGGTGATTTGTGATATTGTAAAATAATAACAAGATTGAAACTTCTTTTACATATAGATATACAATTTCAATACCATGAAAGCTTCATATTAACATGGCAAGCATGACATTTAATTCAAGGTTCTGTTGGATTGGGTGTCGAGTGGCTTGAACATCGAAAAGCTTTGGAGAGGATTTTGGACCATGGAAGAAACAGAGATGATTCGAATGGAAAAGATGGAAAAAGCACAGCAAGAGATAAGAGAACAATTATCACAGATGGCAGCTTTATTGGAAAGGTGGAAGAATGGAAAAGAAACAATGAGAGGATTAGCTACTCAAGAGGGGCATCAGCTGCGAAATGCTGAGGATTCTTTTTATCCAATTAATAGTGGCTCACGAGAAACCCAAGCATCTCAGGAGCCACAAGCAATGCCCACCAAAGATTATGTATGCCCTAATATGCCATCTTCAGTCGACCCTAGTCGGTTTCAAATGCATGAGACTCCTACAATGAACCCCCTCGAACCAACTCATATTGGCAATTTGGATAGTCACAAAGATCAAGGGATGCCACAAGTGAAAGAAGGTTCATGTTCCCGACGAAAGATAGAGCTTATAGAAGAAAGGCTTCGAATTGTTGAAGGAGTGGATTTTCATGGATCTTTGGATGCAACTAGATTATCTCTAGTACCTGGTGTGATCATTCCTTTAAAGTTCAAAGCCCCAGAATTTGAGAAGTACGATGGGACTACATGTCCGAAAGCCCATATCACTATGTACTGTAGAAAGATGGCAGCACATGTGCATGATGACAAACTGCTGATCCATGTCTTCCAAGATAGCCTTAAAGGATCTGCTGCTAGGTGGTATACACAGTTGGGCAGGGGCGATGTTCACTCATGGGAAGATTTGGCAAGGGCATTCGTCACCCAATATAAGCATATTGTGGATCTGGCCCCAGATCGTTTATCTTTGCAAACCATGGAGAAGAAAGCTACTGAAGGCTTTAGAGAATATGCCCAGAGATGGAAGAATGTTGCCACTCAGGTCCGACCTCCCCTCACTGAAAAAGAGACTGCAGCGCTGTTTCTTAGTACCCTCCAGGCACCATATTATGATAGGATGATTGGGAGTGTTACTAAGAATTTTGTTGACATGGTAGCCTCCGGAGAGATGATTGAGAATGCAGTTAAGAGAGGCAAGATCAAGATAGATGACATTGCTGATAACAAGTCAGAAAGAATAGAAGAAGAAGTGCAAGTTGCGACATTCGAGGGGCAATTTCCCAAAAACTCAACTCCGCATCATCCCTATTGGCCGTACCCATCGTACCATCCAACCTTGAACAATGTTTCCTGTGATCCTTATCTTTATTCACCAATCCCACAACCAGGATTCCAAGCAAACTCTTACTCCCCAGTAATTGCTCACTCACCTACCTTTGTGACTAATCCTAGAGCTCGACCTGTCCAACAACCAATAAACAACAGAAAAAGATCGAGAAACAACCAAGGAAAAATTCCCATCTCAATTTCTGATCTCTTGCCTTTTCTAGTGAAAAACCAATATTTGACCCCAGTTTCTTTGAGAACAGCCCCAAACCCATTGTCCAAGAGTTATGATCTGAATAGTAGATGTAACTATCACATGGGGGCAATCGGGCATTCAACAGAAAAATGCAGGCAATTGAAGGAAAGGGTTGAAGAGCTCATCAATGGTGGAATCTTGACTCAAGAACTCATGGAGCAGTGGAAGTCCACTTTGGTGTAGAGTCATGGCATTTTGGCAAATCAATCTGGAGGAAAACGAAGATTTTGAGATTTTGAAGCCTGTATTTTGTTGAAAAAAAGCACAACTTTTTGCATAATTTATTTTCCAGTGGCATATGACAAGAATGTTTCCTTTCTTCACAATAATGATAAATGATTATAAGAAAATCAGTGATTACGGTCAAAGATGAATGTCTTAAATTATTCTTGGATCATGTCTCCATAAAATCTAAGTCAGTCGAGAGCTAAAAAGCTAAATTGGGGCATAAGATTTTGAAAGTTCTATTTTGTTTTCACTTTGATCATGACAGGGTTTCATTGTAAATAATTTTCAAAGAAATAATCGATTTGCAAAACCTCTTGAGAATAATTTGGAAATCAATGACAATCTCTAAATATTCTTGATATTGGTAATTTTACACTTGACAAGATCATTTTGAAATACCTTTCCACCTAATTTCTTGTACAAATCCCAAACCCTTCAATCTTGTACTCCCAAGATGCCTTTCACCCATGATTTGGAGCAAGATAGAAAAAAAAAAAAAGAAGAGAGATGGAACCAAAGTGGAGGATTTTTCAACTGTTGTCCATCTATACAGTACCTTGGGTTACGCATCGCCTTTTTCCTCAAGTGACGATGTGGTGTGTAAGGTCAAGTTCTGTCATAGTAAAGTGTCGCATTACAAGAAAATAAAAAAAAAAGAGAAAAAAACGAAACAAAAAGAAAGAAAAAAAGAAAAAGAAGAAATGAAATTGATTGTGACATCATGCAAACATGATATTCAGAGGATTTCGAATGCCAAAAGAAAAACATATCCTAAGAATTGCTTTTCGATAGAAGTATCTGAATTTGAGATGATGAATGACCGTCTTTCATATTCCATTCTCAAATATAAACGTTATCCTGTTGCTACCCTTTTTGAGCCTAATAGTTTCTTTCAAAATAAACCTCCTCCAAGGATCACCCTCCACACTGGGGGGGCATGGGCAGAAAGTATCTGTTCAAAGAAGATGAATGATTCAACTTTTGTTTTTGATCAAATAAGATTTACTATGTGGGATAATTTGGAGGCAAATTAGATTTGAAAATTTGGACATGAATAAATGAAAAAAGAAAAATGAAAAAAAACGATGAAAAAAGAAAGAGAAAGAAGAAAAGATACATGTGAAAGTACACAAAGAAAGGTGCTTTTCAAAGAATGAACAAAAAAAAACAAAAAAAAAGAAGAAAGAGGAAGAGATACATGGAAAAGTATAAAGAGAAAGATACTTCGAAGAAGGAAATTGATAGACATCTATATCAGAAGAAATGATTCTTGGAATGATCACCCTTAAACAACATTTTGGGCCTATTTATCTATTTTTTTCATAACCCTGAACCATGGCCTACGTTACGTACTTAAAAGTCCATTTTGATCAAATATGGATGTTTGTATCGAAGAGCTTTTCTTTGGAAAATTCTTGCCATTATCTGGTTTGAATGAAATCTGAATTCTTGAATGCATGGTGGAACGATCGAAAAAAAGAAAGAGAAAAGAAAGAGTGGAGCTCTAGGATGAAAACCCAAAAAGGGCAGTCTAGAGTAAACAATGAACTCTCAGAGCAACAAATCAAGCAGTCACATGAATTGAAAACATGAAAAAAGAACCAATAATCCCTGGGAACCCTTGAGAGGCCTAGAGATTTTAATGTCACGTGATTGCCCGACATTTTCCTGAAAAAGTTTGAACCTTGCTTCTTGTACATACTCTTCCTAAAATAGAAAAGCCTTCAGCCATTCATATCTCATCTTGGCATTTGTAAAACGCCATTATTCGAGAATTTAAGATATTGTCAAACCAAGTTGTAAATATTTTGTTTCTTTTCTCATTCAAAATTTTGAAAAAAAAAAGAGGAAAAGAGATGGTATTTTAAGAAAACCATTTTGAGCCCAAAAAAAAAAAAACATTGTTTTTGGATAAGTAGCAAAATGTCCCCCAAAAAGAACATCCTAGTGCACCAAACTTTCAATTGTCCAGTTGAAAAGATCCAAACAGGATTTATGTCACTCATCTTGAAAAGTAATCACTAATTTCTAGAAAGGATCAAGTATCACTTGTGAAATTTAGATTCATTCCCTCTGGAAAATAGTTATGTGGAAAATGTTTAGCGCTTTTCGTCAACAGGCTGTGATGAGGTATAAGAACTCGGCAGAAATGGGAAACTTTCATGATCATGTTGGGGCAAAGAAAATACAAAAGACAAGTGATGTGCCTCTTTGGCAATATAGGAAAGAGTTTTGAAGTTAGAATGTACAGGATTGAGTGCCATGCATACATGCATACATACACAGTATCATACAGCATCAGCATTGAAAGTTTTGTGTAAAATTTTGAGATTAAAACATGTTTCTCAAGCTAAAGGCTCGACAACATCCAATCAAAAATTTGAAGGTTATACAACCTTTTTTCAAAACAAAAAAGTCAAGTTTATTCATGATAAAGAAATTTTCAAATCCAGTTTGATTAGTGTTATGTTTAATTAAGGTTGAAGAAAGATTTTCAAAAATTTCAAATCTAAATCTCAAGTCCTCCGGGCATAAATCTCAAGTCCTCCGGGCACAATTCTAAGACCTCCGGGCATAAATTCCAAGTCCTCCGGGCACAAAATTCCAAGTCCTCCGGGCATAAATTCCAAGTCCTCCGGGCATAAATCTCAAGTCTTCCGGGCACAATTCTAAGACCTCCGGGCATAAATTTCAAGTCCTCCGGGCACTAAATTTCAAGTCCTCCGGGCATAAATTCCAAGTCCTCCGGGCACAAAATTCCAAGTCCTCCGGGCATAAATTCCAAGTCCTCCGGGCATAAATCTCAAGTCCTCCGGGCACAATTCTAAGACCTCCGGGCATAAATTTCAAGTCCTCCGGGCATAAATTTCAAGTCCTCCGGGCACATAAATCTCAAGTCCTCCGGGCATAAATCTCAAGTCCTCCGGGCACAATTCTAAGACCTCCAGGCATAAATTTCAAGTCCTCCGGGCACAAAATTTCAAGTACTCCGGGCACAAATTTCAAGTCCTCCGGGCACAAAATTCCAAGTCCTCCGGGCACACAAATATAAGACCTCCGGGTATAAAATTTCAAGTCCTCCGGGCACAAATTTCAAAATTTAAGTCTTCCGAGCACAAATCTTAAGACCTCCGGGCAACAATCTCAAGTCCTCCGAGCACAAATTTCAAAATTTAAGTCTTCCGAGCACAAATCTTAAGTCCTCCGGGTAAAATTTTAAGTCCTCCGGGCACAAATCTCAAATCTTTCAGGTACAAATTCTAAGTTATTCGAGTATGGTTTCGAAATTCTTTGGATGCAATCTTAAAGTCATTGATTAATGTTAAAGTGGAAAGCCTTTAGTAAGAGAAATATTGTTAAGTATGTATATATTTATGTGTATATATATATATATATATATATATATTTAAAAAAAAAGAAGAAAAAGAAATTCAAAAATAAGAAAATGCAAAAAATTCAAAAAAAAAAGAGAAAAGAAAGAAAAAAAGAAGAACAAAAAATAAAAAAAACAAAAAAAAACTATAAATTTAAAGTTTCATCGCCTCTGCTGCAAGAGGAGCTTTCTCAAAAAAGAATTTTAAAATCTGATTGCCTCTGCTGTAAGAGGAGCACATTTCAAAAAAAAAAGAGAAAAAAGAGAGAAAAAAAAAGAAAAAAAGAAGAAAAAAAAAGGGAAGAAGAAGAAGAAAAAAAAACAAAAAAGAAGAAGAAGAAGGATTAGGTCTTGAGTTAGACAAAATTGTTGTCTATTGTCTTTGCTCTATTCCTGATACTCAGCAATGAGCAAAGAGGGGCAGCTGTAGACACCAAATTTTGTCCAAATTGATAGTTTTAAACTCAAATGAACTCTCAAAACCCAAATTAAAACATTGAGATTCAAAGCCCATTAAAATGAGTAAATCTTTTTATATATATTTATATTTTTTATTTATTTTATTTTTTTTATAATTATTTTTATTGTTATTATTATTTTTGGTTTTCATTTTTATTATTATTATTTTTATATATATTTGTTTTTATTTTTATTTTGTTATCATGTATATTATTATTATTATTATTATTGTTATTATTATTATTATTATTATTATATTTTTTGTTTTTTGCCACAACCGCCTGTTTCCAATCCTTCACCCCAGGTCTCGAGCATCACCCAATATTCATCTTCCCCATGCTATCAATCCCATCTCTGACCATGCTTTGATAACCGGAAGACAATAACAAAAACCTAAGGATCAACTGTGAGACCTTAGACAAAAGAGGGGTTTCCTAAATCTGTTAAAGGGAACCAGACGGAAGGATTGAGGGGGTTTTTTTTTTATCTTTATTGGAGACTCTGAAACACGAGAATAGTTACAGAAACCCTACCCCAACCGAGACGCCTCCACCACCGGTGCCAACCAGACAGTCACTAAGCCACTCACCACTACCCAAAAGTCATCCCAGATCCCCTTCCCCACTCACCACCGAACCCCTCAAACACCCTTACCATCACCGTACACCACCGCCAATAACCACCGAAACCACCACACATCACCATCTTCACCACCAAGACCAGTAACCTAAATACAACCAAAAAACAAACCCCTAACACAGTCCCTATACCGGAAACCCCAAACTCAAGACCCTTAGGAACCCTAGATCTAACACCTAAACACCTATCACCTGCAAAAAAAAAGGAAGCAAACCACAACAAAATCACAACCAGATGTAAAAACAAACACGAAACAAAACAAAAAAAAAAGGGGAAAGGCTTTCGGAAGTAGTTGGATCCGTGAGGTTGGGAGCGTTTTCAGGGGAAACGAACCCCAGATCCGAGAAGAGGAAGGTGAGGGGAGTATTTTCACGGCCTCAGGAGAGTCACCGGCGTACGGCGGTGCACGGCGGGCGGCCGGCACGGTGGTAGTCGCCCCGGGGAAGGAGGCTGAGAGGATTTTTGGTGGGTTTTGAAGTTTTTTTTTGGAAGATCGGTAGCAAATGAAAGAAGAAAAAAAAATGGGATCTTTTATAAACGGTCAAAACGGTGCGTTTTGAGCCATAGGACCCGCGCGTCGCCCCTGACCCGACGTCCGCGCAACCCGTTCCCGTGATCCGCGTGCCGACCCGCTCGCGACCCGTGCGCTGAACCGCTCCCGCGACCCGTGCATCACGCCCGACCCGCGAGCCGACCCGCTTCGGCCCGTCTCCCTTAACAGACTTGGGCCTCTGCTGCTTGGGCTCGATTTTCGGCCCATTTTTGGATTGTTGGGTATATTTCTTTTTCATTTTATTTATTTGTTTTATAAATTAATTTGTTTTAGGTTTTTTAAATGTATTATCATGGCAAAAAAAAATAATAGATAAATAACAAATAAATAAGTGGAATAATATAATATATAAAAATGAAATAAGCATATAGCTTTAAAAGAAAATGTAAAATATGTAAAAAGCATGGTTTTAAAATATATAAATTTTATGTACATAAAAGGTGTATATTAATAAATATAAAGAAATATATATATATATATATATATATATATATATATATATATATATATATGTACACATATATAGTTCAAAATGTAAAACAAATATATATAAAGTGTATAAAATAGATATAGAAATACAATACATATGTAGATGTATAAATATAAATACATAAAATAGGTATATAAATTACACATAACCATATAGTTATTTATGTATAATAAATATTTTTTTTTAGCAATTTAATATAAAAATCTTTTTAGGAAGTTAGAAAATCTACATAATTTTTAAAATGTACATAGGATATATAAAATGTGTAAATAAATAAATATCTAATTTGTTTTTTTTTATATACATATAATTTTCTTTTTATTATTAAACAATTTACCATAAAAGAGTATTTTAAGAAGCTAAAAATAAAATAAAAATACAAAAGCAAAATAAATAAATAAAGTAAGCATGAATTCCGATGATGAGATATCGTAGAAGTCACAAGTAGTGATTCTTCGAATATCTCTAGGTGAGGGGAATTTATCGAACGTCGCCAAAAGTATTGGGATATTCGATTTAATTTCTCAATATTCAAATTCATGTTTATTTTAAAAATATATAATAATATATTTTGTAATAAAGAATATTTAGAGAAAATATTAAATAAAAATTAATAAATACAAAAGAGGTAATGGAGATAGGTGGGAAACATTAATAAAAGATAAAAGGGACTTTAGAGATATATGAATACGAAATATTTAAACCAATAAAAATTAATAATAATAAAGTTTCGAAAGTAATTAAATTAACCTAACAAATGGTAATAGGATTTTAATAAAAGATGATGACAAAAGAGGCTAAGTTAATAAATCTAAATAAATAAAGACAAAAATTAATGGAGATAAAATAATTCATAAAAAGTAAAAGCTAATGTCCGATGATGGGATGTTACGGAAGTCACAAGTAGTGATTCCTAACTGATCCCTAGGTAAGGAAAATTCCACTAAATGTTGCCAAAAGTATTGGAATATTTAGTGTGGTTTTTTCAATACATAAGCTTTTATCTTAAAAACATATGATAACAAAATTAAAATAAACAAAAACGACAAAACAAATAATATAAAATAACAAAATGATAATAAACAATAAACAAACTATATAAGAAAGTAAAAATCTATACGCATTATATATGTTTGCATCATATGTTTCAATGTTAATATAAAAGAATGGAGTTCGTCCGATGATGGGATGTTACGGAAGTCACAAGTAGTGATTCCTAGCTGATCCCTAGGTGAGAAGAGTCGTACTAAATGTTGCCAAAAGTATTGGAATATTTAGTATGATTTTTTCAATAATTTAATTTTTTGTTAAACATAAAAATAAATAATTTTTCAAAAGAAAATAGAAAAAGGAAAATTAATAATAAAGTTTAAATCTAATTAAATAAATTTCCGATGATGGGATGCTACAGAAGTCACAAGTAGTGATTCCTAGCTGATCCCTAGGTGAGAAGAATCGTACTAGATGTTGCCAAAAGTATTGGAATATTTAGTATGATTTTTCAATAATTTAATTTTTTTGTTAAAAATAAAAATAAGTTTTTAAAAGAAAATTAATAATAAAATTTAAATTTAATTAAATTTGTTCCGATGATGGGATGTCATGAAACTCACAAGTAGTGATTTCTTGACTGATCCCTAGGTGAGAGAAGTTCACTAAGTGTTACCAGAGTATTGGGATACTTAGTGTAATTTTTCAATAACAAGAATTTTTATTTAAAATAAATAAAGAAATATTTATATAAAAAAAATCAAAAAAATTCATTTGCATCATTTATTATCTGTTTGCATCATATGCGTTTGTAATAATTTTCGAAGCGAGTGTGGATCTTCCGAGGATGAGATTCTGTAGAAGTCACAAGTAGTGATTCTTAAGAAATCTCTAGGTGAGAAAAATTATTTCAAGTGCTGCCAAAAGTATTGGAGTATTTGATTTAATTATTCAATACAAAAAAGGTTCACATTTACTTTCGAAAAATAAAATGAAACAAAATAAATTTACAAATAAAAAATGATTTTGAATAAAATTGATCGCAATAAAATAGGAATTGTTTTTAAATATTAAATTAAGATCATTTTATTAAAACCAAAAGATAACACATGATTATTATGGTACCGTTTTTAACGGGCGTCGTGGGGATGCTAATCCTTCCTCACGCGTAACCGTACCCCCGAACCCAAATTTTGTTTTCGCAGACCAAAAATTTGTCTTTTTGATAAAACTTAATAAATTTTGAGATTTTGTTAAAAAGATAAAAATTCCAGGTGACCAATCACACCTAGTCAAAAAAGATTGATGGCGACTCCTTTTTGTTTTTAAATGTTTTTTTCGAAAATCGTCGAGCGCGAAGCCGTTACGACAGATCCTTTTCGAGGTTCTTTTTTGTTGGCGCATTTGGCTTTATTGGTTGGTGACAATTAGCATTGTTTTGTCGTGTGTCTGCTGCTTTTTAATCATTCTTCCCTTTCTTTCGTTTAGCATGTGTTTAAATTCAGGCTTGTTCTCTGATTCCTTACCAGACCTGCCTCTCGGGTTCTTTGTTATCCCTTGAGCTTGTCTCGGTTCTCTTTAATGAATTCTTATGCCTTTCAAAAAAAAAAAACAAAACAAAACATAGTCTTCTTTTTGCATGATCGTCACGTATGCTTAGAAGGACTTCGTGTACGTTTATTAAGTTTGGACATGAACGATAACGGTGGCATATGTTTCTTCGTCTGTCAAGACCATGTCCGTCTGTCGACATTACCATAGCATTGACATTGTTGGGTCTATATTTTTCTTAAAAGGAGCACGACTGTCGAGACTTTTAGTAACCATGAGTCTTTTGGAGCCCAAATCCTTGAAGTACTAACACATTGCATACTATAGTCTTTTCACTTGCTTTATGCCCTTAATTATTGGGTGCAAGAAATATTGTAATCTTAGTAGTACAGGCACCTTAATTCAAAAATTTTAGTAAATTAACCTCACATTTCAAAAACTTTGTGCATTGAGTTGCATGATTTGGGGCTATAAAGTGTACTGCTATTTGTAATTGAGTCTATGAGAATGGCTCTTGATGCTTGCTAGCGTGCTTGATAGTATCAAAGATTCAAAGCAACCTTTTGACTGTTACAGAAGCTCTGTTGGAGCAGAACCCAGCTTCCAAGCTGAGCAAGGAAGATTTTAAGCAGGTTTAGTCTAGCTTCACAAAACCTAGATCAGAAGTGGAAGATTAATTTATGTCAAGCTCACGGAAAGCAAAAACCAAGAACAGGGTTTACTATGCTGATTTGCTCCACTTTTCTCACTGTTCCGCTCGGGCTTATAGTAAAAGAAATGCAAGGTTTTTCCACCAAAAAAAAAGAAGGGAGTGTAAACCAACACCGCATGAAAGCAAGTAGAAAATAAGGGCTACAAAAGCAGGGAGTGTAAACCAAAAAAGAAGCTGCGCATTAGACTACATTTACCACCAGGCCCAGAACAACTCATCCCTGTGAACTCCAGCTTTTGCAAGGGAATACAATTAATTGAAGGCATGGTAATTTGAAAACTATTATCAAAGTTCTTGTTTCTGAAATTCTCATCCACAATATCAGCTTTACCAAGAAAACTAAGAAATTAATTATACAAGTTGAAAGCCAGCTACTTTTATGCAGCAGCCATGATTTTAGTCGATAACCTGCATGCCTAACAAAGACAAGCATTGCTAAGAAAATTAAACAGAAATTAAATTACAATTCCACCAACTTGTTGACAGCAGTATATATTAGACAAAGATTATTTAGCAGCCAGGTTGGCTTTATTTAAGACAAGACAGTTAAGTCTTTAGGTAGATTATATATGCACTTTATTTTTTCACATATGATGCATATTTTAACAAGTTATAGATTTTTTTTTTCACAATAGGGATAAAAAGAAGGAGAATGAAGGTGCCGAGAAGCGAACATCATATTTGTCAAGTTCTCACACCTTAGAGATTGAGACATGACCGGTTGGATGGTTTTGTTTTCCTGATACTTTGATGTAAAACCCATTTGTGAACTCCAGAATTGGTGTACGGGCCACGTCCCCTCCCCTGATTTTTGTCAACCTATTTAAAAAAATCATTAAAGAATATCATAGAGGATACACTTATAAATAGCTTAAATCATCATCATCATCATCATCATCATCATCATCATCATCATAGCCTTTATCTCAAGAGATTAGAATAGGCTTAAATATATATGTATTTATAAATAACTTAAATATATATATAAAAAAAAACCCTAAAATTTAAATTAAATAATCATCTAATCACTTATTGTCTTATTGCAATCAATTGAAATCTTCCTGGTACCATTATTATGATCAATGAATATATTGCCCATCAAAAAAAATTTATATCAATTGAAATCTCAAACATCTACTTTCATTCAATTGAACCTCTAATTTGACAAAAATTGGTTCAAGACCATCACAATCTAGTGGCTCAAATGATCAATTTCCATCGAATCAAGGACTTAATGAGGTGAAAATGAATGTATAAGGGTTCAGTTGGATGAAAATGAGTGTTTGAAAGCTCAACTGCTTTCAATTAAAAAATAGGGGCTTAATTGATAATTGAATTTTAATTAAGGAGTTTTTTATATTTAAGCCCTTATAGATTATAATATATAATTAATTAAAAATAATAATATGTAAAGATATTGAAATATTATTCTCAATCACGAAACTGTGAGCTATTGTCATAAGATTATACAAATTGACAAATATATATAAACAGTAGTATATTATTAAAATGTATGAAAAGTAAAAAAAATATAATTAAATTAAAGTATAAACCTGAATTTGGTGACCCAGACATGTAAAAAAACAGCCATTAGAACCTTGCTGAACTCTGCTCCTGCACATGACCTGTTCCCACCTCCAAATGCTATGAAGTTCTTGGCTGTTGCAGTCCCTCCAATGTTCTTTATTAATTTAAACATTAATTAACAAAAATATATAAGAAATTATTAATACAAATATTTTCATAGCAACTATTAGAACATTAAAACTTAAAAAGTCAATCAACTGCATGCATCAGTGATTAACGATTAATATATTATCTGTTACAATTATAATATAAATAATTACATCTTACAATATAAAATCTAAAAATGATCTAAATAAACTCGAACTTATTTAATCCAAATTTATCTGTTTATCACCTTCAAAAAATTTTCAGTCTCAGACAATATGCGACTAGAACCCTAAATCTGTTGCCTTAAAAATGGAAAAATATCACATGTATACATATACCTTCCATCTTGAAGGGTTGAAGGTAAGAGGATCTTCGTATATGTTAGGATTAAGTTGAAGGGCTGCAGGAATTACCATAAGTATCCAACCTTTGGGTATGGTGTAACCTGCAAAGAGCATAGTCAACACAATACATAATATACTGTGTTAACAAGTGCTAAATGGTTAGATTAGTGTATTTATAAAAGAATTATTACCATCAACGTGAATGTCTGTTTTAGCTCTTCTCAAGATCCGCGGAGCAACACTTGCTAATCGAAGTGATTCATTTATGACCTAACAACCAAAAAAATAGAAAAAGAAAAGTTGTTAAAACTTGACATAATTCAGATCTTAAATAATAATTCAAATGATCATGTTATTAAATAATGATTCAAATGATCATGTTATTATCTTTAAAAAGTGAGAGTTCGGCATATTTGAAATTGAAATCTCAACATATGTATTCTTTATTTTTAGGAAAAAAACCCTTCATTGTATGAAGAAGAAGAAGAAGAAGATAGCATAACTCACATAATGAGTAAAAGTCGTATTTTTGTATTCCTCCCATGAAAGTCGAGGATTGGTGCCTTCTCTTTTCTTGAGAATTTCCTCATGCTCCTCCTAGTCAAATTTTAACCAAACATCAAGATCGTTTTCCATATAAAAAAAGCATAAAATCAAACTTTTGCAATGTAAAGACTGATCTTGTACATAATTCTGATGAATATATACTAACTGTTAATTGTTGCAATGCTGATGGGCTGTCCAATAGATGCTTTATGGCTAAAGCAAGAGTGGTGGAAACCGTCTCAACGCTAGCAAGGAGCAGCCCAAACATAACGGTGGTAACGAATTCCTTCGTCAAGAATGCTTCTTTTCTCATGTCTTCCACTATTTGATCCAGAAAATCTCCTTTATTGCAACCTTGGGAACAAGAATTCCTTCTCTCTTCTAGCAACTCACTTATCAGCCTCAATGCTTTTTGTTGCTTCTGCATCATATGTATAAATTATTCATCTTTTAAAGTTTTTACAATTAATTTGGCAGGAAAATTTAATTAGAAAGATTTCAAAAAAAAAAAAAAGCAAATTCTAAACATGTTGAATATATGCCACATTTAAAAATGATGGCACAAACTATCTGACTTAAGCAACGTATTTTAATTAAAAGGTTATTAACAGGGTTAACAGAGCTTAATATCTCAATCAAATGATTAACCTTTATACATCTGTAGAAAGCTGTCCCAGGGATGTACAAAGGAAACGTCATAAGTGTTGGATTATGCCCTTAGAACCATTCATTAGATGATTGACTTTGGCATTTTTTTATGTATCATGACATTTTATTTATCATAGTTCATTATTATATTTTTCTTATAACTGCGTAATATAATCTTATATAATAATGTCCTTAGAATAGTAATAACACACTATTCTTAAAATATCCCTAGTCAAGTATTATTGTGAACAAGGATAACAATGATACGATAAGACTAGTATGTGGTTGACTGATGACCATTGTCATGGATATAGGATATCAAGTCATCACATAGGTACATGTTAGAGAACTATGTACTGGATCGACCCTCCATGAGAACGCTACATGGATTGTTATATGAATGTCATAAGCGATTCTCATAGTGATGATGGTGTATGTGATCCTTTGACTTGAGATCATCAGAGATCCCAACATAGAGAATTGCATACTTTAATGCTGCTAGATGTCATTCGTAACAGGATGGACTATAAAGGTAGTAATTGGGTATGCCTTGATCTATGTAGAGGGATGTTGAGTGATCAAGATAGGATTTATCCCTCTTATATAACAAGAGTGATGTCTTGGGCCCTTTGATAGAGTGAGACTAAGAAATGCATGGCCGTGCTCGAATAAGTCAATATGAGATATTGATTTTATTTGTTTAATTAGTCTACTCAGGAATCAAGAAACGCTGATTAGACTATACAAGTGTGACACATTCCATGACTTGTGTCTAATCAAGACATCATAGGATAAAGGGATTAAACTACACGGTAACATCTATCACGAGTAAGGTTATGTCGAGTCATTGACATTCTCGTTACATGGGTAGCAATGATGTGTTGCTAGATACCGCTCATTGCCTGTGACAATTTTGTCATTGCCATTGTTTTGAGAACCTATTGGGTCGCACACTTAGAACGGATCAATGAGGAGCTTAATTAATCCTATTCTGAATTGGATTAAGGATATAACTAATCCTATTCTGAATTGGATTAGGGATATAACTAATCCTATTCTAAGTAGGATTAGAGTTCTGTTTGGCAGTAAATTTTAGGGTAAAATTTACTGCCTATAAAAGAGATGTTTTTCTAAAACATAGCTGTATTTTTTTTAAAACAGAAAACAAAACATTCCTTTTAATCGAAGCTAGCAATTCGGTTATAAGGAATTTAAAAGCTCTTTAAGGCTTCTGATCGTGAGACGTTCAAGAGTCGTGAGATCCGTTTGTGTGGATACCGTAGAGGCAGGAACAAAAAGTTGCTGCTTGTGACTCGACCAACGACAGAAAATTCAGAGAAAACGTCAGGTAAAATCTCGAAACCCTAATCAGGCAACTCTCCGAATCGATCTTGGTGGAGGCCGAATGATTTAAATTCCGCTGCGTGTTGTTTCGGTTTCCTTCAATAAGTCCATCCAAGATGTTACAGAAATTTTCTGCTAAATTTTCCTTTGATTTTTCTGGTTCATAGCTCATCAGAATCTTTGAGGTCATGTCAAATACCATCTGCATGCAAATGCCAAAAAAAAAAATTCAATTAGAAAATTAAGAAAAAATTATATTATAATTAATAATTTAATCTTGGTATAAAATTTACTACTTATTTGGATCCAATCAATTAGATCAAATTCGATTCACATCTCTAAATTTATATTCAAAATTCAACTTCATCCATTTATTTGAACCCGTTATTATTCAAAATATTTATTAAATTATTAAAATTAAATTTTGAATTGGACCGAATTTAGATTTGAAAATTTAAATCCAAAGCTTAGCTTGAGTTGACCCAAGTTCCAATCCATGGACAAGTCTAGTGATCATCTTTCTTTGTTTATGAGAGATTACATATACAAAATATTAGTATAGCAGAAATGTAAATATTGTAATAAATAAGTGAATATACAAGAAATGATAATATGAGAAATGAAGACATTCGTAGAGAAGTTAAAACAGTACCTATCAAAGATACAATAAGTGATAGTAGTTTACGTTGGTTTACATACATACGACATAGACCTATAAATGCCCCATGTAGTTAAGAAAGTGGAAGGTATGAATGATAGAGAAAGGTCAAGGCTAATGAAAAATCGAAAAAGACAAAAAAAATTATTCAGAAAGATACAGTGGCACCAGAATTAGAATAACATATTGTCTTGGATATATAGGAATGAGTACATGAGGAAAATTCATGCTAACGACCTAACGTGAGTTCATATATTGATTCATGTAACGTATCATTGCACTGGAATAAAAACTCTGGAGACAATGACGACGATGATGATGATGATGAAGTGAAGTAAAATTCTATCATGGAACTATTTGTTTATGCCAAAATTACTTACAGCAGCAGTTTGGTCTCTGGCGTCAACTTCTGGTTGCTTCCCCCACTCATGCAATGCATGGTTTATGGCAACCTCAAATTGAGAAAGCAAATTATTTTTCAGAACCTCAGAGCCAAAGTGATTCAGAATCACGCGTCTGAGATACTTGTGTATGTTGCCACCTGCATTAACGCCGTTTTGGTGAACCAGCTTAGCGAAGGAATCCATGTAATGTAGTTCGACAAGTTTTTCTTCTTGTTGCAGCACGAAATAGTTAAAATCAGGATCCGAGGATATCACAATTTGTCGACATGCTAAACTTGTCTTGAACAATGGCCTATATCTGAATATCATTTGAAATGACAGAAAAAAAGATTCAAGATTTATTTTTGATAATTGAGTAACAAAAGGTTCATTTTGTCAGCACTCGTTTTAATTTGTTAATAGGATATTGAACTCTTGTGTAAGTGGTCATGGTTGAAACTCTATCAACGTCAAATACCAAAAACAAAACATGAAAGGATTCATTTTTGCATGTGGATGTTTGTGTTTTTACCTTTCCATTCTTTCCTTAACAAAAGGATGGATATCTATCGACTTGCTTGTGGCAAGAAAACTAAGGGTCTCCCCAATAAGTGGGAGTCCCATTGAACCCGGAGGTAGCCTGCCGTCACATTTAGGAATCCTCCACCGATAAATCCAATTCGTCACAAGTACAACAAAGAAAGCCATGACACAAAGCCAAACAGACCACACCTCCATCATCACTCAAGTCGAAAATTCCCTGAAATTTGAGGAAAGGAGAAAAAAGAGCACACAAGTAACAGTAGAGAGAGGTAACAGGCATGCACTTTGTTTTGGGTTTTTGTGAAGAGAGTGTTACTTCTTATATAGATAAGTTGGTGATAGTCTAAGTCTCTATTAATTGATAGTTTTGTCCATATATAATGGATTGAATTATTAATGTCAAAAATAGAGGCTGATCATTAATGTATTGAACCCCGCCTTTGAATTGACAGAACCATTGACTTAAGGTGTTAGGAAGCAACTCTGGAATTGACAGAAGATAAAATTAAAGTCAATATCCATATCCATTTATGGATAGCGGATGGGGCAAGAGATTGAATGCTAGCTCCACTTTGACCTTGGTGACCAAGCCAAGTAATTAAGAGTATTCTGGCCTTCTCATGTAGCTTGGAAGTTGGACTTTGCCAAAGCCTAACCAATACGAAAATTAAGAAACTAAAAACAAATATAGTCAAATAAAATAAGGTAAAATTCCTTTTAAACTAATATTTTTGGAACCCATTTGACTATTAATTTAGAGGAGTTATTAAATTATCAACAAATGGTTAAAAGATGTGAAAATGGACTTCTTCTCCAAGTACTTGGACAATGTTCGAGTCTTGGAATCCTTATTGTTGAGAGGGCTTTACCATTTACCACTCCTAGTCTGAACAAAATTAATCTCATATCATAAAACGGATGAAAATACTTGTGCTTACACCAAAAAAAAAATTAAGAGTTTAATTTATGGATAATTCAATAATTAGATTAGAATGATGACATATATATTTTAAAGAATATTAAATAAATAAATAAAATGAGGCATTATTGTCATCCTAACCTCGTTTGTAGAGTCTAAAAACTTCACCGATAGTGTATTGGATAATTATCTTTAATCTATCTTGTAAATTATTATTTTATCTTAGAAAAGGTCACTGTTTCATTTTCACACTCTTTAAACTCCTCCAATAACTCTATAATATTTAATTTCTTTGAAAATTTAATTTTTGTTGATAAGTTCCCTAAAAAATCTTAAACATAATGGCCTTTTACATGTTAGTATCTTAAAGTGTTTTTCTAGTTCTTAAACATTATATAATATATTTTGTTTTTATCAAATTATTTATTTATGCGATACTCGGAACAAAAAGTTTACATTAGATTTTAAAATGAAATTCTTAATTATTATGATAATGGAGTTTATTAATTTTCTATAATAATTAGAGTCAAGACTATAATTTTTTATTAATTTAAAGAGACTGTTAATTTAAAATTAAATTATATTAATTACAGTAATCAAAGTAATCAAATGAAAACTAGTAATCAAAGTAATTGGAAACCTTTAACTGCTGGCAAAGCGTATTAGGTTTGATTATTGTGACTTAACATTATTCCAAATAAATAATTAGTAGCAACTGCCAACAGGGTAGACGAGTTCAACCAAACGGATACATTGGTCAACTTGTAATAACAAATTTTACTAAACAGAAAGTACATCATACAAGCCTAACATGCTTCTATAGAACATGAAACATGTTAAACAAACAAAAGCGGAAGCGACAGGATCTAACCTCCAGCTATTGCACTCTGTAACTCTGCTGTTGAAGCAATTTCCGAATCTGACAATCTACTCTGTGTCGATTATAGGCCTTCCAAGTCTTCCAAGCACTCAAAACCTCATTAGATAGTGTTTTTATTTGAGATTAACGTGTGTCGATCATTTTTTAATCAAATCAATGGTTTTTTCTATAACCACCCTGTGTCGATCATTTTTTTTTAATCAAATCCATAGCTTTTTCTATAACCACCCTGCAGATTGTTTCTATAACCACCCTCCCAGACGGTAATCGATAATGAAATTTCTATGCTTTCCAGATGACATTCTCGAGAGAAAATTTAAAAGCATCTATCTATCTTGAACGATTGCTTTTCTATTTTCCCTCAATTGAATTTTAAATAGTACAAAAACTGGTTAAAGACCGTCATAATCGACCGGCCAGGCCAAGCAAGGATATTCTGACTTTCTCGTGCGGGTTGGAAGTTGGAATTTGCACCAATACCAAAAATGAAGAAACTAAAGACAAATGTAGTAAAGTATAATAGTTATAATTAATTAAATGGAATGGAAACTTAGCAATCAAATTAATTGGAAAGCTTCAATTGCTATCAAAGTACGTATTAAGTTTTACTATTGTGATTTGACCATTATTTCAAATAAATAATTAAAACCAACGTCGAATAAGTTTGACTATTTGCATTAATCGTGTTTTATATAATTTTATTTGTGTTATATAAAATACAAATAAAAACTATTCTTTTTAGTTTTTTTTTGGTTCATTATTTTTTTAGTTTTTCTAAGTGCATATATAATTTTTATTAAATTTAGTTCATGTTATTTTTATATTTTTATGCCGTTTTCATGTCGAATTATCGTATCGTGTCTAAAATTTCCTAATCTAACTGCCACCAAAATAGAAAAATTCAATTAAATGGTAATTAAGGTATAAATCATGCTTAGAATAGACTCTAAAACATCGGTCAACTTACGTTGTAATGACAAATTTTAAAATATTGTTTTAGGTTGAAAATGATATAATTGACTTTATTAAAATGTAAGAGAGTTCTTATAATTTATTTTTTAAAAAATTGATTTCAAATCTTAATAGAAAATAATAATAATTTATTATTATTAAAGTAAAAAATTAGTTTGTTAAAAAATGAAACATTAATAAGAACAATAATAGTAATATAATATAATATTTTTAATAATTACAAAATATATTAATAAATTTTATTCAAAATATTATAATTTCAAATAATTAAAAAAACTGAGAAAATATAAATATTTTTTAAATCAATTTAATCTTTATAAAAAAAGTTTGAAACTGATTTTGATGGGGTTTTTGTATAACCTCTTCCAATTTTTTATCTGAGTCTTTATGACTCTTTTTAATGAAATATTTTTGGTTCAGCAAAAAAAAATAAGGGGATATATTTACTTAAAAAAATTATAATATTAAATTTAAAAATTAAAAAAAAAATAACCACCATTCTTTCAATTTTCCATGCAGCATAGCGCGGAGTAATTTACTAGTATATGAAATGCAAGGTCGCTAGGTGATATGTTAATGTCAAAAAAAAATGCAAGCAAGTTTTTCACGTGCCTAGAAGATGTTTCTTTATTAATCTGTAGAATAAAAGGTCGGACAAGATATTTGCAATGAAATTTGTTCCAACGTTCGAGCTAGAGAAAGTAAAAAGAGATTATTTTGGGCGGAGAGAAAGAATGGCAGAGAATGTTTTTAAGCTAAAAGATTATACTTGCGTCTAACATATGAAGGGTTTAGCCCTTTTGTAATGAACACGTTCATTGTGTCCTTGAACTTGCATTCAAAAGAGAATGATAGAGAGTGAATTTGTTACTCACTCTCATTCCTTCTGTCTGAATTATGAAATTTAATAAACCAATTTTATATGTATATTTGGGTATAAGGAAAATCTTTAATAATTGAGAATATGGATAGGATTACTTGAATTCGAACCTAATATTTATAATATGCCACAATTCTTTTTTAACCACTTGATTAAGAAGTTGTTGACAACTTTATATATTATTTTTATATCGTTTTCATATAAAATTATCGTATCATGTCTAAAATTACATAATCTAACTGCCAACAAAATAGAAAAATTCAATTAAATGGTAATTAATCTATATCATGCTTAGAATAGACTCTAAAACATCGGTCAACTTATGTTGTAATGACAAATTTTAAAATATTGTTTTAGGTTGAAAATGATATAATTAACTTATTAAAATGTAAGAGAGTTCTTATAATTTATTTTTTAAAAAAATGATTTCAAATGTTAATAGAAAATAATAATATTATTATTATTAAAATAAAAAATTAGTTTGTTAACAAATGAAACATTAATAAAAACAATAATAGTAATATAATAGAATATAATATTTTTAATAATTACAAAATATAATAATAAATTTTATTTAAAATTTTATAATTTCAAATAATTAAAAAATCTAAGAAAATATAAATATTTTGTAAATCAATTTAATTTTTATCAAAAAAGTTTGAAACCGATTTGTATAACCTCTTCCATTTTTTTATCTAAGTCTTTATGACTCTTTTTAATTAAATATTTTTGGTTCAGAAAAAAAAAGGGTATATTTACTTAAAAAATTATAATATTAAATTTAAAAATTAAAAAAAAAAAAAAAAAACCACCATTCTTTCAAATTTCCATGCAGCATAACGCGGAGTAATTTACTAGTATATGAAATGCAGGGTTGCTAGGTGATATATTATGTTAATGTCAAAAAGATGCAAGCAGTTTTTCACGTGCCTAGAAGATGTTTCTTTATTAATCTGTAGAATAAAAGGTCGGACAAGATATTTGCAATGAAATTTGTTCCAACGTTCGAGCTAGAGAAAGTAAAAAGAGATTATTTTGGGCGGAGAGAGAATGGCAGAGAATGTTTTTAAGCTAAAAGATTATACTTGCGTCTAACATATGAAGGGTTTAGCCCTTTTGTAATGAACACGTTCATTGTGTCCTTGAACTTGCATTCAAAAGAGAATGATAGAGAGTGAATTTGTTACTCACTCTCATTCCTTCTGTCTGAATTATGAAATTTAATAAACCAATTTTATATGTATATTTGGGTATAAGGAAAATCTTTAATAATTGAGAATATGGATAGGATTACTTGAATTCGAACCTAATATTTATAATATGTCACAATTCTTTTTTAATCTGTAAAATAAAAGATCGGACAACATATTTTCAATGAAATTTGTTCCAATGTTCAAGTTAGTGAAAGTAAAAAGAGATCATTTTGGCGGAGAAAGAATGGCAGGGTGTTTTTAAGCTAAAAGTTTATACTTGCGTTTAACATATGAAGGGTTTGGCCCTTTGTAATGAACATGTTCATTGTGTCCTTGAACTTGCATTCAAAAGAGAATGATAGAGAGTGAATTTGTTACTCTCATTCCTTCTTTCTGAATTATGAAACTTAATAAACCAAATATATATATATATATATATATATATATATATATATTTGGGTATAAGGAAAATCTTTAATAACTGAGAATATGGATAGGATTACTAGGATTCAAATCTAAGCTTTATAATATACCTAACTCTTCTTTAACCACTTAGTTAAAAAGTTGTTGACAACTTTATATATATATATATATATATATATATATATATATATATATAGATTAAGAGTAAAGAATTCCTTTCATGTGATTCATGTATAAATCTATTCCATTATGAGTTTAATATACATATAATATATATACACACTTTAGGCAAGATATACAATTAATATGATGTTAATTAAACTAAGACATAACTAATCCACTAAATTAAGGAGTAATTTCATCAAAACATAGTCCCCTTTTTGCATGATCGTCACATGTGCTTAGAAGGACTTCGTGTACGTGTATTAACATGAACGATAATGGTGGCATATGCTTCTTTGTCTGCCAAGACCATGTCCGTCTGTCGACATTACTATACCATTGACATTGTTGGGTCTATATTTTTCTTAAAAAGAGCGCAAATGTCGAGACTTTCAGTAGCCATGAGTCTTTTGGAGCCCAAATCCTTGAAGTACTAAAACATTTCATGCTATAGTCTTTCCTACCCTTAATTATTGGGTGCAAGAAATATTGTAATCTTAGTTCAAAAAATTTTAGTAAATTAACCTCACAATACGGGAATTTTGTAAATTGAGTTGCGTGATTTGGGGCTATAAAATGTACTGTGTTAGATGTGTGGGGTCCAACCTATATTAGTTATTAGAGTCTTACTTGGAGTCAGTAAGAGATTTGTTTTTTCTCTATATAAAATGTTGCATAAACAATTTGTAAACATAGAGTGAGAAGTCTATTTTGGTGAGAGACAACACAAGGAAGAAAAAGTAAGTTTTAGGCTTTGTGATATTTTTTCTTATTCCATAAAGAGAGCAAGGGGAGAGATAAGCTTGTATAACAATTGGGTATTATTTGGATAGATTATCTAGGTGAATCCAAAGAGGTAAACTTTATTGTTTTTAGGCCAATTGTTGGAACCCTGAGCTTTGGGCAAAAAGTCTAGGGTATTGAAACTTTGTAATTTGCTTATTTCTCATAGTGGATTTTTATTCGATTTGCCCTGTGGTTTTTATTTCTACACTGGAGAGTTTTCCATGTTAAATTTTGGTATCGTTTTATTTACGTTTTATTGCTTACGTATTATTTGTGGCTTGGTAGCTTGATTTATTATTACTATTGGCTTGGGATATTGTTATTGATTGTTGTGGGTATTGTTATTGTGACATTGCTTCCGTATATTTTTCGTTTGAGGCCCAACAACTGGTATCAAAGCTCGAGTTAGTACTTCGAGATCATGAAAGGAGATATAAGATCCATAATAAAATTGACAACTTCAAATTATTCAATTTGGAAGCCAATGATTGAAGATCATCTACACTGCAAAGATCTGTATGAGTCAGTATTAGGTGATTCTGCTAAGCCAACAGATATGAAAGATGATGAATAAAAAAGTTAGATAGGAAGACTTTGGGAACCATTAGAAGATGGGTAGACATTAGTGTTTTTCATCATGTTGCGCAAGAGACAAGTGCTTCCCGTGTTTGGGAAAAATTAGCATCACTATATAAGAGAAAAACCGCCTTGAATAAAGTTATGCTTGTTAAGAAACTTGCTACTCTACAGTATAAGGAGGGAAGATCTATCTCTGAGCATTTGAGTGACTTTCAAGATTTGTTCAATCGAATGACCACTATGAAACTGCAAATGGATGATGAGATGAAAGCATTGTTTCTTCTGGGCTCATTGCCAGATAGCTGGGAGACACTATTTGTGACTATTCTTAATTCAACTCCTAACGGCACAGTGACCTTAGAGATGGTAAAGGATAGTATGTTTAATGAAGAAGCAAGGCGAAAGGAAACAAACTCTGGGAATGAAGCTCTTGTCACAGAGAACAGGAGCAGAACTAAAGACAGAGGTCAAGATTCTAGGGGTCGCAATAAGTCCAAGAACAGACATAAGTCCAGAGATAAGGTGAAGTGCTTTCATTGTGGCAAACTTGGTCACATAAAGCAGAATTGCAAGATCTTGAAGCAAGAGTGAAAAGATTAGAAAAGTAAGAATAACTCAGATGATGAAAATGTTACAACGGCTAATTTTGATAGTGAAACGGTTTCGTTGATTTGTACACATGGTGAGTGTAACCATGTAGGGGATTTTGGCATTGAGTGGATAGTTGACACCAGAGCGTCATATCATTGTGTTCCCAATAAGGAGTTGTTTACAGCCTACAGAGTAGGTGATTTTGGTTATACCAAGATGGGAAACAAGAGTATGTCGCGGATTGCTGGGATTGGTGATATAGTGGTACAAATAAACACTGGTTGTACATCGACTTTGAGGGATGTCAGACACATGCAAGATCTGAGGATGAACTTGGTTGCAGTGAATGTACTTGATAAGGAAGGATATGAGAGTCAGCAGAAAAATGGGCAGTGGAAGATTCTCAAAGGGTCTTTAGTAGTTGCAAGATGAAAGTTTTGTTGCACTATGTACAAGACTTGGATGAAGTTGACAGGCAATCAGGTAAATGCCATTGAGGATGATGCTTCAACAAATTTGTGGCACAGAAGGCTGGCACACATGACAAAGAAAGGGTTAAAGGTTTTAGCGAGGTAGTCCCTCATTCCCTCAGCCAAAGGTATTTCTCTTAACTCATTTGATTATTATTTATTTGGTAAGCATCGTAGAGCTTCTTTTAGGAAGATTTCTAAAAGAAAGAAAAATAAACTTAAGTTAATTCATTCTGATTATGTGGTCCCATAGAGGTAAAGTCATGGGGTGGTAATAGATATTTTGTTACTTTTATTGATGATGCTTCACGAAAAACTTAGGTGTATATGTTGAGAAACAAAAGCTAGGTACTGCATTATGTTTAGAAATTTCATGCCATGGCGGAAAGGATGACAGGATTGTCTTTAAAGTGTATTCGTACAGATATTGGTGGTGAATACAAATCAAAAGACTTTGAAGCTACTGTTCAAAGCATAGGGTCAGGCATATGAGGACACAACCTGGGACACCACAACATAATGGTGTTGCTGAAAGGATGAATCTCACCATTATAGAAAGAGTCAGATGCATGCTGAGGATGGCAAAACTGCTTAAAGCATTCTGGGGTAAAGCAGTTAATATAGCCTACTATTTACTTAATAGATCACTATCAATGCCATTGGGCTTTGACAGTCCAGAAAGGGTATTGTCACGCCCCGAACCCGGGACATAACATACGCCGCACACTTGTAAGAGATAATCTCACAGACATGCAAGGCATTTATAATACTAAAATTCAATCCTTTCAAATAACTAAACTGAAATATACCATCAATAATCAAAAGAAGTTTACAAAACTTCAACTTATTGCTTAAAGTCAACAAAGAAATTTAAAAGGTTCTTAAGTCTCAATCTAATAATTAGCTTAAAAGTCTTGAAATATATCCTAAACTCCAAAGCGTCACTCCCCAACATTCCCGTAGACAGTATCAACATAAAAACCTGTAAGATGTTAAGAAAGGGGGGTGAGTACAACCACTCAGTAAGAAACTGATATCCCAACAGTTGAATTAAGCATGCCATAAAAACATTAGGCCAAATATCAATGTAAAGATTCAAAATCAACGTTGGGTAATCTCATATTTAATCACATAATTTATTCAAATCCATATATTCAGATTTCAAACTAAACAAAATTTCACAGATACCAAAACTGAGCAAAAGCTTCACAAATCATAATTTTCAAGTCTCCTGTAACATGCCATGGCCACGCTTAACCCTTGTGGCACAAGTTAGAATTAGAACAGAAACCACAATTAACCCTGGTGGCTTGGGTTAGAGATATCAGAAGCAACTAATAGTTGCACGGAAACAGAACAGAGAGCTACTATTCTTAACCGGTGGTTCGGTTAGAAACTAGTTTCATTTAACAGAATACATGTCGACATGGCCAACATTTAACCCCCATTGGCAGGGTCAAAGCACAGCCATATTAGGAGATAAAACAAAACATTTTCTGATTACCCAATATACAAAGCTGTTCTACAAATTTTATAACATATTTTCATACAAAACGAATTTCGTAAATCAATCAAAGCAAATCTCGTTCGTCATCCCAAAGCAGATTTCATATTTCCAAAATAAAAATATATGTAAGTACATTATAACATACTTCAAAGATCAAGCGACCAGATCATGTATCATCCAAAATGTACCTTAATAAAACCATATTCGAAAAGTCAATACAAAACCACTTTCGTAATTCATAACAAGTAAATCACATATACATACGTTTGCATGCTTAACCCAAGTTTTAAAAAAATCAAGGGACAAAACATTTCAACTGTACGTAAATATAACTCATATTGAGGTTAATTTTAAGGATGTCAAAACACCGATGGGATATCGAGTCACTTACTTGAACTCGCTATATTGAAACCAAATCAAAGCCTTAAGATCGCTCGGAGCCTACTTTCAAAATATTTAATATTAGAAAAATACACTATTTGACAGAACTGATAATTTATACGGTATTCGCTAAACGACTATAACTCGATAAACATTGAATTTGGCACGAGTTATGTTATTTGATGAAAGCTAAAAGTATTTGTATTTTCTTTGAAATACAAATTTTCCTAAATTTTCAATATCTTATTTTTCCTCAAATTCAATCTCTAACTACACAACGTAACCATAAAAATTAAAGAAAAATCTTTACTCACCTTGAACTTCTTGCACTAACAAAACAGTTAAGCTTAATCCGTTTCTTTCTTGCTTTTGGCGTCCGCTTAACTATTGCTCTACTCTTTCTATCTAGAATTTTTTAAAGCTTCATTCGGCGGTTGTAGCAGGAGCACTTCACGCCACTTTGCTTTCTTTTATTTTCTTTCCTTAAGCTTGGCATCATAGCAACCAAGGCTTTTTTTTTTTTTGCTTCTTTTCTCTTCGGCGCTACTCTTCACGCCACAACTCTTTTGTTTCTTTTTGAGCCCTAGTTTACTAAGGCTACGAGAATCCCATCTTTTAACATCTTAATTCTTTTTTTTTAATTCCATTAAAGGCCAACTATGTTATGGGCATTGGGCTTTATGTTTTCGGCCCGTGTATTACGGGTATGGACAGGGAAGAAAGTTTCATACTCACATTTGAAGGTCTTTGGCTGTGCAACATTCGTGCATGTACCAAATGAGCAAAGGTCAAAGCTAGATAGCAAGGCTACTCCATGTGTTTTTGTTGGGTATGGTGATGAAGAATATGGTAACAGGCTATGAAATCTAGAGAAGAAAAAGACAATTAGAAGCAGGGATGTGATTTTCCATGAAAATGAGTTCATCACAAACTTTGAGAAAAATGTAAAGACTACACGGGTTACGGTTGAGTATGATGACTCAACACCTGCAGGGATTTCACCTATAGGTGCCACATATGGTGGAAATGCACAAGATATAGAACTTCGGGATACAGATGAGCCAGCCACAGTTGGTGATGGGATAGATGCCGATAATGACATTGCACAACCAGATGTAGTGGGTTTTGAGCAAGAAGAGCAACCCTCTCAACCAGGGAGTGTTGAGTAGAGGGAGCCAGCCCCAATACAGAAGAGTGTGGAGTCTCAGGTCAGAAGATCTACCAGGGAGCATCTACCATCTACCAGGTATCCCAGTTCAGAATATATTTTGGTCACAAGTGAAAGGGAGCCAGAGAGCTTCCAAGATGTGCATGATACTCCAAATAGGGAGTGTTGGTTAAAGGCAATGAAAGAGGAAATGGATTCATTGCAAAAAAATTGCACTTATGACCTTGTTGAGCTTCCGAAAAGGAGAAGACCATTGAAGAACAAATGGGTCTTCAAGCTAAAAAGGATGGTGACAAGCTAGTGAGATACAAAGCTCGATTGGTGGTAAAAGGCTTTGGTTAAAGACCAGGCATTGATTTTGATGAAATTTTTTTTCCTGTTGTGAAGATGAGTTCCATTCGAGTGGTATTGGGATTAGTAGCTAGTTTGAATCTTGAGCTTGAGCAACTTGATGTGAAGACTGCATTCTTGCATGGTGATTTGCAAGAGGAGATTTATATGGATCACCCCGAGGGTTTTGAAGTGAAAAGAAAGGAGCACATGGTTTGCAAATTGAAGAAGAGCTTGTATGGCTTGAAGCAAGCTCCTAGGCAATGGTACAAGAAGTTTAATTCTTTTATGGTAAGCCAAAACTATAAAAGAACGATAGCAGACCCTTGTGTGTATGTGAGAAAATTCCCAGATGGTAACTTCATTATTCTCTTGTTATATGTTGACGATATGTTGATTATATGGCAAGATGCTCGTATGATTCGCAGGTTGAAAGAGGCATTGTCTAAGTCCTTTGACATGAAGGAGTTAGGTCCAGCAAAGCAAATTTTGGGTATGGATATCATTTGTGATAGGAAAGCTGGAAAGCTGTGGTTGTCACAGGAAAAGTATGTTGACCAGGTGCTAGCGAGATTCAACATGCAGAATGCTAAGTCAATTAGCACACCTCTTGCTAATCATTTTCACTTGAGTAAGAAGTCTTGTCCAGTGAATAAGGAAGAAAAGGATGCTATGTCTATTGTTCCTTACTCCTCTGCAATTGGTTCTTTAATGTATCTTATGGTTTGCACACGGCCTGATATGCTTATGCAGTTGGTGTAGTGAGCAGATTTCTTTCCAATCCAGGAAAGGCTCATTAGGAAGCGGTGAAGTGGATCTTCAGATATTTAAGGGGTACTTCTAAGATGTGTTTGAGTTTTAGGACTACAGAGCCAATTCTTGAAGGGTTTACTGATGCAGATATGACAGGTGATCTTGATGATAGGAAATCTACTTCATGGTACATATTTACTTTTGCAGGGGGAGCTAATCTTGGCAATGCAAACTGCAAAAGTGTGTTGCCTTGTCTACTACAGAGGCTGAGTATATTACAGCAACCGAAGCAAGCAAAGAAATGCTTTGGATGAAGAGATTTCTTCTTGAATTGGGATTAAGTCAAAAAGAGTATGTGGTATTTTGTGATAGCTAGAGTGCTTTGGATTTAAGTAGGAACACCATGTACCATGCCAGGACGAGGCACATTGATGCTCGGTACCATTGGTTGCGCTCAATGATTGACGAGCAACAGATGCAGTTGAAGAAGATTCACACAAATAAGAATATAGTTGATATGTTGATGACGACACTTCCCAGATATAAACTTGAGTTATGCAGTGACTTGGCTAGGGATGAACACTTTGGCCAAGGTGAACTCTAAGTGATAGGTCATGGTGATGGATCTCCTCTTAACGGGGCTGGAGGGGGAGATTGTTAGATGTGTGGGGTCCAGCTCACATTAGTTATTAGAGTCCCACTTGGAGTCAGTAAGAGATTTGTTTTTTCTCTATATAAAGTGTTGCATAAACAATTTGTAAAAATAAAGTGATAAGTCTATTTTGGTGAAAGGTGACACAAGCGAGAAAAAGTAAGCTTTAGCTTTGTGATATTTTTTCTTGTTCCATAGAGAGAGCAAAGGGAAAGATAAGCTTATATAACAATTAAGTATTCTTTGGGTAGATTATCTTGGTGAATTCAAAGAAGTAAACTTTATTGTTTTTAGGCTAATTGTTGGAACCCTAAGCTTTGGGTAAAAAGCCTAAGTTATTGAAACTTTGTAATTTACTTATTTCTCATAGTGGATTTTTATTCGATTTGCCCCGTGGTTTTTTTTCTACACTGGAGAGTTTTTCACGTTAAATTTTGGTGTCGTTTTATTTACGTTTTATTGCCTATGTATTATTTATGGCTTGGTAGCTTGATTTATTATTAGTATTGGCTTGGGATATTGCTGTTGATTGTTGGGTATTGTTATTGTGACATTGCTTCCGCGTATTTGTAGGCCTAACTTACTGCTATTTGTAATTGTGGAATGCTGATGAAAGACCTGACATCTTTGGAAGAGAAACTGTCATGAGGGTGGCTCTTGATGCTTGCTAGCATGCTCAATAATATCAAAGACTCAAAGCAAACTTTGACAGTTACAGAAGCCCTGTTGGAGCAGAATCTAGCTTCCAAGCTGAGCAAGGAAGATTTTGAGCAGGTTTAACTTCACAAAACCTAGATCAGAAGTAGAAGATTAACTTATGTCAAGCTCACGGAAAGCAAAAACCAAGAACAGGGTTTACTATGCTGAAGCGACTGAAAACTTTTGCTGATTTGCTCTTCACTTTTCTCACTAATCTGCTCGGGTTTATAGTAAAAGAAATTCAAGATTTTTCCACCAAAAAAAATGCAAGGTTTCACTCCAAAAGGAAGCATTCATCGGGATCTTGATTCTAGGCAATACATAATGTCCAAGGAGAAGACAGAATGTAGCTTGTCCAAGTTATTAAGATATTTCAATGTCACATCATATACGAAAAGAAAAATTGATCAACATATAAATATAAATGCAAATGCTGCGTACTCAACAAATCAATCATGTGAAAAGAACTCAATGACCTAGTGAAAATTTATATCTAAATCATTGTTTGACAATCATCAAGATAAATAAAGTGCAAAAAGGAGATTATCATGTACAAGAATCTCATGGTAACACCTATGTCCTAAATCACTGAGATAGGAGACCGTACTACGCCCGTGGGTGAAAATTAGGATTTTTTTTTTTTGATAAGCAAGAATCAATTTCATTGATGGAATAAAGGAAGTCAGGGAAGAGTGACTTTTCCATGAAAACAACACCGCATGAAAGCAAGTAGAAAACAGGGGTTACAAAAGCAGGGAGTGTAAACCAAAAAGGAAGCTGCGTATTAGACTACATTTATCACCCAGCCTAGAAAAACTCATCCCTGTGAAATCCAGCTTTTGCAAGGGAATCGGCCATTCGGTTCGCAACTCTGGACACTTTGGAGAAGAAGACATCACCAATCGAGAGAACCATGTAGTCAATATCACAGAAAATGGACCAAAATTTCCATGGTCTTCTGGATGCATTTTTACAACAGCAAGTTGCCACCTCAGAGTCAGATTCGATGATTAGTGAAATGAATGACGTTCTCCCAGATTTAACAACCAGGTCGAGGCCATTTTTAATCGCTAGTAACTCTGCAATGTCGGAATCAAGGGAACCCAAAGGACCAGAGAAGAGAGCGAGAACATGGCTGTTACAGTATCTAAGTACCCACCGCAGCCAACTGGTCTTGGTTTCCCCAAGGCAGATCCATCAACGTTCAGTTTGAGAGTTCCTGGCGGAGGGGGAACCCAAGAAATATTCCCACGGGGTCTTCTGCATGGCGAGGATAGTGCACATGTAGCAGGATTGATCCACCACAAAGAGTCGACGATGAATGGGTGGGTCCAGTGGCGTAGCCACGTACAAAATGTGAGGTTAATTGATTCTACTGAATTTTAGTCAAATTATATTTATACATATAAAAAATATTAAAATTTTTATTTTTTATATTGAAGCCAATAAATTTCATAAAAATATAAAGTAAATGATCAAAAATAAAATTTTTATTTATTTTTATAATGATAATATTAATATTTAGGTTGCAAAGAAAATTTTAAAAATTCTTTATATTTTGGTAAAATTATAAAGGTTAGTTTTTGATACATTGACAATGAAAATTTTTAATTTCACAATCATGGTTAAAAAATTATCATGCATCCTACATTATTTTCTAATTAATTTTTTTTTATTTTTTTACTATTCCTTAAGGAATATGTATCATCTTATTAACTACGTTTATGAAGTTTAAAAACTCTATTAATAGTATATTTGGTAATTTCTCTAAATATAATCATATGTTAATAAGTATTAAAAAATAAAATGTAATGTATATAATTTCTCATAAAGATATATTTATGTATAAATGTTCTATATAAAAGTAAAATCATACATTTTATTATGTATAAATATAATGTTAATTTTTATTTCTTTTTTATTAAAAAAATTCTATATGTCTAAGAATATCTTTTGTAAATTAAAATATAAATAATAAAATCACTAATCAAGCAATTTTCAACTTAATTTATATATTTAAAAATGATTACTTCATATAATAATTGGATAATTATTATATACACTGTCAGTAAAATTTTTTTGACTTCACAAGTGAAGTTAGAATGATGACACGTGTATTATTTTATTTTTAATATTTTTAAAAGACACGTGTCTCGTCCTAATCCCGTATGTGGAGTTAAAAAACTATTTTTAATACAATATAAAAATATTTATATAATATGAATTAGCACACATATGTGATTCCATTGAATTTTGTTTCTGGCTACGCCCCTGATCGGGTCTTTGATGGCTTTTATCCAGTAAAGTGATCGAAGTTTGACCAAGAAGAAGATCTTCTTAAGAGTTATCATTTTGCTATCAAAGACAATTTCATTACGGGCAAGCCATAACGACCATAAAGCGGCTGAAATTGTCGCCAACCACCACGATTTTTGGTTCTTGAACATGTTGACTTCGAAGCGTCCCACCAAGAAGGATTCCTAAGAATTTGGAAGGCAAAAGCTAAGATTCCACCAGCCAAGAAGCTCCATCCAGTAAAAGAAGAGTCTAGGACAACTAAGGAATAAATGGTGATATTCCTCTTGAGCTGAGTTACACCACGGGCAGAGATTGATAGAAGAAGGTAGTGCGATACCTCTTCTTATAAGAAAATCTCTAGTTGGCAATTTCCCCAGGATCAGGAGCCACAAGAAACATTGCACTTTGGGGGGAATACTAAGTTTCCAAAGGGACTAGAAGCTGGGATCAAGGTCAGAGGAAAAGGATTGGACAAGAAGATCTGAAAGTTTTTTAGCAGAGAAGATTCCGCGCTTGTCATGCTTCCAAATAATATGGTCTTCTTTGACTGGGGAAGGTTTAACTTGTGAGATCAAAGAGCAAAGTTCCTCGAGCCATGACGATTCTCTCAGAAGCAATGGTCTACGAAAATAGGAGAGACACGGTGAGTGAGAGAAGCAGTTAGAGACCAAGCAATCAGAGACCATTGAATTTTTGTCAGTTGCCAATTTGAAAAGTCTTGGGAAGGCTGATTCAAGTGGTGCATTGCCAACCCAAGTGTCGTGCCAAAAGAACACCTTTTGACCATTGCCTAGTTAACCACCTGAAGGTAGGAGAACTAATAAATTCCTTGATGCAAGAGTCTGAGGATAACGTGGCTATCTCCTTCCAAACCAGAGACATAGAGTTTTTTTTTTTTTTTGGAAATCTGTCAGAAGATTCGCCTTCATATTTAGCCTTGATGATTTTCCTCCAAAGAGAATTAGATTCTTTGGCAAATCTCCACCACCATTTGGCAAGAAGGGCTGAGTTTTTGGTTTGAAGATTAATGATGCCAAGCCCTCCTTGATGGATGAAAATTTGATATGTTTAACTGATCAATTGATGCAAATAAAACCTCATTAATAAAACAAAATCCTATGTTCTTTTCAACAGTTCTTATGCCTTTATTATTGATTTAAGTTTGGAATTACTTCTTTTCGTGATACAAACTAAAATTTTATCATGAATGACTAGTAGAACGTATCCTTTTCATGATGCAAACTGCAGACCCACACTGAGCTTTTAGGCATAAGATACGATATGACTTGTATTATTAGCTAAATTATTGTGTTTTTGACTATACAAATAATACAAAACATATCTAAATATAATACAATAACAGACATACAAATAATACAAAAATAATAATAATAATAAAATATAAATATGATATAATACAATATATTTAAATATAATAATAAAATAACAGATCCAAATATTATATTTAAATATAATACAATAACAGACATACAAATAATACAAAATAATAATAATAATAATAATAATAATAATAATAATAATAATAATAATAATAAAATGGGTGAAAATTTTTTATAAAATTTATACATCCATTTGTAAAACCTAAAAAAAATATTTTGTATTTCATGTCAACACGAAGTATTACACTATAATATTCATGTTTTACTTTATATTACACATAAAAACATATGTAATTAATTAAGGTTGAGACCATAATTTCAGCTAACATGCTTAATTTGGTCATTTACCCTAACTTGTTTCATACAATTAAGAAAGGGCTTGGATCATCAAAATCCTATCGTTCTTCCAAATCTAATTGGTTTTGATTAGTGAATTCCTTTCTCAGTATCTAAATTCTTTGCTTTTTGGCATTAACCATCCAGGTTCTTTGACTTCCTTTGACAACAAAGAATGAAAAAATTAATAAATGACAAAAATTGTAACATATTCTTTGAATCAAAAGAAAATTGTAATTATCAACAAGTTGTTAGAAGAAGTGAAAGTAGATTTTTTTTAAGCATTTGGACATAGTTCGAATTCTAAAGTTGTCATTATTAAGAAAGCTTTACCATTTATCAGTTTCGGCCCATTTAAAATTAGTGTCAAATTATAAAACGGATGAAGATACATGTAGTTATAAAAAAAAAAGAAATTTGTAATTAATAACACCCAAGCTTGACTTAATAATTATTATCTTTCTTTAAAAAAGATTAAATTCAAAATTTAATTTTCCATTTTCTATTGTACTTTCTATGAATAAAAAATTGTAATTATTACTAACAAAAAAAGAAGAAGATACTAATTCATCATTCTTACACCTTTCATGTTATATGAGTAACAATCCACGTGTTATGTTCCATAACAATTTATAGTTTTATACCAACGTTTAAACCAACATGTCAAATATCTAATCTACATACAATTTTTGTAAAACTTTTAACCTTATTTCAATATTTTTAATTAGTTTAAAATAACCGATCATTATTATCTTATCAAATAAAATATTTGGTTTAATTTTTTGTTTTAATGGAATGATTAATAAAAAATTATAATATATTATAAAATTTTAATTTAAATACATATAATTTTCA
This sequence comes from Heritiera littoralis, assembly GCA_031772115.1. NCBI lineage: Eukaryota > Viridiplantae > Streptophyta > Magnoliopsida > Malvales > Malvaceae > Heritiera > Heritiera littoralis. The sequence goes on along the minus strand of JAPDPK010000088.1, from coordinate 1,229,601 downwards.
ACTTACATTTCTGATTATATAAAAAAAAATCAAATATACTGAAACAGCATTGAAAATGTTATATACATTTTCTATATATAACTATTTCACAAGATAAGGTTAGTAAAATCTGTGGCTCACAATTTTCGCTGAATATTATAGTACCACAAAAATCAAAATTATAGACTATAAAAAAAAGTTCATCAACTTATTTATATTTTGTCTTAATCAAGACAACATTCACGTTCAACGAACTTTGGTGGAACCTCTACTGCTTTTGTACATCAAACAATCAAAGTTTTTGGTACAAGAAACAATCAAAATTATTTACAACGAAAAAGTGAAAACGCCGCGGGTAACAGCCCTTTAACCGCGGTTGCTCCGAATTTTCACTGCAATGTGCTCTCATTTTTTACACCTTTTTCACTACAATTTTGTCTTTAACGCGGTGGGCTGTCACCATTTTATCAGCTGTCGGAGAACAACGGCGGGTGATGAAACAGATCGTAAGGGGCCCACAAGGAATCCAACGGACAAGGCTTTTTCGAGTCGATTCTAAGCCAGGGTTTTCCCTTACCGCTCCAATGCAACAAGCTCACCGGACCGGGGTGCAGCGCCCGGCATAAGCCTTCCAGGTTGTCGCCACCGAGCCCGTGTTGGTTCCATCGGTGCTCCATACCTTCCACGTCACCGGCGAAAACTAACAAGAATGGAGGCAAAGAACCAAGCTCGTAAATACGGTACCGTTTCTGGATCCTCATCCAGTTCTCTAATTTCTCTGTGTATTTTCCTTCTCTCCATTTCCACAAATCGATTACCATAACGCCGGTGTTGAAGTAACAAGGGTTCCTCGGTCTTCCCTTAAACGAAGCCGTAAATACGGGGTTGGACCAGAATTTGGAGGTGAAGTAGTTGGTGAAGTTGGCGTGGCAATACTCGGGAGCTCCCAGCACGTGACTTCCTAAATTGATGCTCCATAGTTTGACGACGTCATCCACGACGATGAGGTCAGAGTCAAAGTAGATGATACGCCGGACGCCAGCAGGCAGCAGATCAGCCAAGTACATACGAGCGTAATTCAACGGTTGATCCAACGCGCGTCGGATGGAGGACGAGATCTTTCCTTTCACGATGTTAGTGTCGAAATGGTAGAGGTGGAAGTTGAGGTAAGGGAATGTGGAGGTAATGGCGCGTGTGAGTTCAGCGCCGCGGCGGTGCGTGGTAATGAAATGGAAGACGATGTTTTCGGGACAAGTGGCGTGGTGGAGAACGGAGAAGACTCCGGCGACAGAGCCGCGGAGGTAAGCGGTGTCTAAGGTCATGGCGATGTGGATAATGGAAGGGTTGTGGATTTTCTTGTCAAGGGCTGACCATGCCGTTTTGGGACAATCTCTGCCGTTTCGAAATGCCGGCGCTTCTCGGAAAGAAGGTAACTCGGCGGAGCAGAGATTGATCGTGACCGTTAGAATTAGAATGAGATTGAGAGATTTAAACTCAGGCATGGCTGTGGAGGAAATAAGAGTCGGAGGTGGGGAGAGCCGAGAGTGATCTGAGAGAGTGATGGGGGAGAGAGATAAGGATGAATGTTGGGGTTTTTTGGGTTAGATGAGGGTATTTCGGGAACTTTCGCTTTTGAAAGCCAGGCTGGCTTGACGCGTCCTTTACCTGCGCGACTACTTGATTTGATTGCCTACAGTGAAAGAACGAAGAAGACAGGGAAGTAGATTCGACGTGTGCATGTATAAAATTTTTCGAATTTGTTTTTGTATCAATGCGTGTAAAGTATAATGAAAAAAAAGGTTGACGTAATGATTTTTATTCTATTTCAGGAAAAATTCGATCTAATGTTCCAAATTCTTTTTCTCACTTTACTTTCTTCTAACAAATATATATAAAATATAAAAATTATTATGTTATAATTTATATCAAAACCTTAGATATAAAATTAAATGTTTAATTTTTTATCAAATTTTTAAAGTGTGTAGTTTTTAAGATGTCTTTGAATGAGTATTTTTTTAGAAAAAATTTAAATATTTAAGTGTAAAATTTAATTTTTTAGTTTAGAATAAATAAAAAAAATTAAAATTTTAAAGAAAAGTTAGAAATAAAATTTGAAACGTTAAAACTTACTCTTGAAAACTTCACTTAAAATAGTAGTTTTCCAAAATTTTTTTAAATTGTATATTATTTTATTACACATGCCCACCAATAAATTAAAAAACTAAAAAAATATTTTATTCAAATATAAAATATATTTTTATGTTTTATATTATTAATAATATATGCATTTTTTCAAATTTAATTATACCCATATTATATTTTTCTTATATTTAATCATTGTTTATCTTTTAAGCTTAATAGTCAAATATAATCTCAACGTTTGCTATAAAATGGAATTAAGTCCTCAAAGTTTAAATGCATGGAAATCAGTCATCAACGTTACAAAATAATTTAATTAAGGATACTTTCGTTAAATCCTTTAATTTCCGTTAAGTTTTATTACTGGTAGGGGTAATAGAAATTAAAGGATTTAACGGAAATGTCCTTAATTCAATTATTTTGTAATGTTGAGAACTGATTTTCATGCATTTAAATGTTAATAACTTAATTTTATTTTATATCAAACGTTGAGATTATATTTGACTATTAAGCTTATCTTTTATAATTATTTTTATTTCTGTTATATATAACCCCAAAGACTATCACTAATCACACCAAAAGCCCAAAAGACAAGGCCTAGAGTATAGCAAACACAATCAAAGCCCAAGACAAAAGGAACGAGGCAAGCCCCAACAACTGCCCAAGTCTGGGTGGCTCACTTGCAACCTCAACTTGGCCACTCTTGGCATGATGATTGGCAAAGCCACAGTCGCCCAATAGTCACTCAAGCCATTCGGCTCTTAGCAGCCATAACAACTTAAAGTTCCGTAAGAAGGGACATTCGTAATAGGTTATACACACACTCATTAGATATAAAGGGACAAAAACCAAAAAAATAACACACATAAAAACACTTCTTTTTGTACTTCAGAAATACTCTTTTTTCTTTTATATCTCCCTAGCTTTGGCCTTCTTGTTGGAACATTACTAATTTGAGCATTGAAGTCCCAATTCCGACTCTCCTTTTTCATGATCTTTGTCTTGCAATACTAGGCGTAGCTATCAAAAACGATAAAAGAAGCCAGTAACCTATCACTCATATTGTTGAAGACATCAACAATGTCATAAATTTTAATATCAAATTTAAAAAAAAAATATTTATTTAAACAATACAATTAGAAATACTAATAATTTGAATCAATACATTTTGAAATATTTTGATATTCAAATTCTTCGCAATTTTAAAGATTTTCATCACCAAACTCAATTTTACATTTTCTTCTTATAGTATAAAAGGAGTGATCTTGTGGTTCTGCTTCACCGTACGAAAATAGTAGAACCGTACATTCTACCAAATTATTTAAAATCAGACGGACAACATTTGTTCTTACGTGGCACCAAAATTTTTGTAGTAGAGCGTAGTTAGTGAGTGTTATAATCACGTGTGAAAATGCTGAGAACAGGGCCGGAGATTTTCCCATGCTGCTGGGCGCCATCTTTCCTCGCATGATGCTCCCGTGTTGCGATTAGTTCGAAAACTTTCTTTTTTTTAACGACAGATATTTTTATTTGTTTTATTATTTAAAATTAATTTTGTTTCAGATCGAAATAGTAAACAAAAAAAAATTTAGATTCCAAAATAACATTTTTAATTCTAACCTGCATTTGTCGAAATAATTTACTTTGTCCATCCATGCACATACATACTCCATCAATCCTTCATGACCCATAGGCATTTGCTTTTCCTCATACTTTTGGTGAAAGGGGTAAGTCTAGTATCACGGACTAACACTTAAGTCGAGCTACCTAACGGATTTAAACGGAAAACTTACGTTGACACGCTCTTACACATGGGACAATTATACGAACCGTGACACTACAGCTAGGCCCGGTAAGGCTCAACTTAATTACAGTTAAATCTACAATTTGTATCAACATATAAAATATAAATTTTTTTAATTTTTATTAAATTCATATAACTTTTTATAAATTTTAATTTATATTATTTTTGTATTTTTTATATTATTGTATGTCGTGTCCAAAATGATCAATTTTTTTTTTTTTGGTTACAAAATGATCAATTTTATTGCTAGTTTGCATCTCTGCCAATTCTGCTACCATTGACATTATTTCTTGGCCACTATTGAACCGGCTGCAGATGAAACCCCACTTAGCTGTGCCAGTTGTATGGAACAGATGCATTCATTCGCAGAGAATTTTATAATGTCACAAATTTTGATTTTTTATAAAATTAATATAAATAATACATGATTAAATATAAATTTAAAGTTATTAAGCATAAAATATATTAAAAATAATGTAAAATATGATAATCAATGTATATATATTAGTATAAATAGACTTAAACATATGATAATTCTATTATAATATATATTTACGTTAATTATCATGTATTAATGATACTTTATCATATTTTATGCTTGATGACTTTAAATTTATGATTTATCATGCATTGTTTTAGTTGATCTTATAGTAAAATCAAAATTTATGATTTTATTGTAAAAACTTCCCTTCATTGAATACTATTTCGTTATAATTAGGTTTTGTTTCCTATGACGATATTATCATTTTGGATTCACTTGTTTCAAACTCAATTATTTTGGATTCAGTTATTTTAAAGAAAATTTGATATTTTGATTTATTTGAATTTAAATTAATATAAAATTTATTTTTGTTAAATTTAGATTGAATAGATTTAGATTATTTTTTTTCAAACTATATTTAGTTGAGTCTAAAATTGAATAATTTAAACCAATTTTTCAAGTTCAAATAAATTTTGCTCTTTGCTTTCTGTCTTTTTCCCTTTCTAAAAGAGTTTATATATGATGCACTGACAGTGTATAGTTTCTATACACTATCAATGCATCAGATGTTGACACCTCATCAATAGGCCCTTATGGGCAAATTAAAAAAATTTATTTATATTTGCATATAAAGGCCTATTGATGAAGTGTCAACCTCTAATGCATTGACAGTGTATAGAAATTATATACTGTCAGTGCATCATATATAAATCCTTTGTAAAATCCATTTTTTCACCTAAATCGTAGGTTTTGAAAAATAAATGCACTCTGTGAGCGGATGTCCATTCTAGTATTAATAGCTTAGAACAGGGTAGGTATTCAAATCCAATTAAAATTTCTAAACTAATTGACTCTCTAAATCATCTTATCTTGGTAAATTGAGAATGGTTTTATGCTCGTTACTGATTCTATGCACAATGTGGTTTTATGCTTGTTACTGATTCTGTGCACGATGGCCGCGTTTGATTTTAGACTCGATAACTGGCATATAGGTTTTGTGTTTGTGTTAGATAAAATAATAATTATCGTGTTAATACTAACAATCTATTAATCGAATAGTTAAAGAAAAATTGTGTTATATTATAAGGTTTAAAGTCAAATACAAGTATTTATATAAAAAAAATTATTGATTCTATTTTAAATTTTTTTTTGTAATCACATGAATTTTCATCTATTTTACGGTACGAGATTAATTTTATTCAGATCGAAAGTGATAAACGATAGAACATTCATAACAGTGATGATTTAAAGATTCGAACCATACATGTCCAAATTCGATTTTAAGAAGTTGCTTTATTTACATGCTTCATCTTCTGAAAATTTGTATGGGATAATTTTTCGAACATAAAACTTAACTCAAAATAGTTCAGATAACCATTCTTAAAATTTAGCAACAAGCATGTATAAGAATCAAATTCTAACGCTTGCAATTAAATCTCGTCCTAGAAGCCAGACAAGCTCTGGATATACCTGAAGGCCTCTCTAAAACTGGTGCCAGAATTCATATAAAACTCAGCTCCACAGGCCCCAATCTCATTGGCGCAGTTTACTCATCGTCCAAGAGATGATTCAGAAGGATGCAAGGCAGGCTTTGCATGCATCAGGTGAACATTCTAGTTTCCAGATATTCAACTGGCTCTAAACCAGATTACTGTAAGCCCTTGTCAATCCGACGTTGCCTTAAAGCTGGGGATGAAAGCCATCTTTCAAATATTAAAATCCAGGCCAGCGCTCTGCCAGATCGCATCAGGTTTTCTGTATCTTTCATCAGAAGTCAAATTCAAGAAGCAACAGAAAATGACATTGATAAGTATCTTTTATCATTTGTCACGAGTCACGACCAAGCGTCAGGATTTGATCCAAAACCATGGATGATGGAAGCTTGGTTTTGAACAACGTTTTCTTATTGCTTGTCGTCTGATCTTTGACGTCTGAAGTGTGAAATGGACCCATCAATAGGCTTCCATTCCATGCTTCTTGTTCTAAGACTGGAAATCGCGCACGATTTCCTGATTCCCTCTCTCTCAAGCATTTAAATCGTGAAGGTTTTGTTTATGGTTTGCGAGGTGGAGTGGGGGCTCTGGCATCTATACTGTCGGTTTGCAGATGCATCAACTTTTCATTTACGCAAAGGAATCTGTTGGAATTGAAATGAGAGTGTGTTCTTGTTCGAGTGTCAAACTACTTATCCAGCAAAGAAACTTTTCGTCTGATTCAAGAAAAAAAGGACTATAAAGAAAGGAATTCTTAAAAGGGCTGATTATTAGTTAACAATACTTTAGAATTTATCACAAATAATAAACACACCTAATTCTCACCTTTTCAAAGAGTTATGTGCTCACTGTTGGATAGATTTTATTTTTTATCGCTTTTAATTCAAACATGATTAATTTCAAACTAAAAAACAAATAAGAATATTTGTATTTACGCAAAACTATGTACTCACGTATGTCTTTCGCATAAGATGTGAGAATTTTATAAGTTTAAATTAAATTCTAATAAAAAAATTTTAAATCTTAATATTTGCATTTCTTCTTTTAACATGATAGAGATATGAGGCTTCCAATAACCTATTCTCTATTAGTAAATAATTTTATTTAATTTTGTAATTACTTGATAATTATTCATGTAATTATATTATTAAAAAATTGATTATTTATTAAATATTACGTGCCATAATTAGTGCTGAATATTTATAACAATAAACTCATTCATAATTTTTTTTATTACAAAAATTATGAATGCGTTTTTTTTTGGCCAAAAAAAAAACTCATTCATAATTTTTGTAATAAATGATTGAATTTTGTATGAAACATAATTTAAATAAAATATGTATATTGACATAAATCAGTTGTTTCATCATTCATATCATCTTTTCTGGATCATATATAATTTCCAAGTTTTTTTTATCTTATTCTTAAATTGGGCTCAAAATGCTAAAATTGTAGTCTTTAAAATATATATTAACAAAAAAGGTTTTCTTTTTTTTTTTATACAAAAAAAATATTAAATAACTGAGGATGAAAATACTTAGATTCGAACTCAAAACTTACAACATGCCATAACTTATCTTTAACAATTAGATTTTCTTAAATATCATTATAAAAACCCAAAAAGGAATAGACTTTCTAAATAAACAGATCTTGATCCCCTAAATTAGAGGAAAAGATCCGTAAGTCAAGTCCATATATATTTACGTATAAAAACTAAATTCCTAAATGGCAGCACAGATATTCTGTGCGCCCGAACAATTCCGCGCAGCTTAATTCCAAAAACTTGACTCTCAAAGCTGAAATAAAAAAACAGCATCATCACTGTCTTCCCTTCAAAGCAAACAGTTTAAGTTTCCTTAGTTTGACTTCTTTAAGAATCATAGCCTCCTAGCACCGCTCTCTCTCTCCATCTTCAGTTCTTCACACTCAGAGATATCAGAAAAAGCTGAAACAAATCTTTACTTTCAACAGAAAGGTATGGATAGTTCCTCTCTCTCTCTTCTTTTTAATTGTGGGTATTGTTTGATAATATCGAACTTGTTGATTCATATAGTAAAAAGTGATTATGAATTCCATCTTTTCAATGGGTTTTCTTCTAAAGTTGTTTTTATGCGGTTTATGGAATGGTGTTCTTGATTGTTGATTTTTTTTTTAATTGGTTGTTGCTTGTTGAACCTGCTAAGCTAGAGAATGGATAATTACTTTTAAACTGAATTGGGTAATTTAGTTATTTGGGGTTTGATTTTATGGCTGAAATGATTATTCCATGGTCAACAAGTTTCACTGTCGTTGGATATGTCAAGATGGTTCAGTATTAGGTTTGATGTTGGTTTTGTTATGTAATGACAAATTTTTTATTTAGAATTAAATGGAATGGGATAAGGGGGAATAAAATCATGGATTTAAGCAGTGTTTGGATCATGCAAATTATTGTTATATATTTATTAATTTCTGGTGTCCTTAGTTTGATAAATGGAGATTTGTTGGTTTTATGCACGTGGTTATACTAATTTCAGACAATTCACGATTTGAAGGTAAATATATGAGAAATTTTGGGCATTATTTCGATTTAATGCTTGTTTTTGCATAAAAAATGCTTTGACATGTTATTGTCTTTGATGAAGGGAAATGAGAAGAATATACTAAGTGCTACTTGCTGTACTTGTCGTTGTCTGGTTCATGATGGAGTTACTTGCTTCTATTGGCTGTTATTTTTGGAGACCGCTGAGAACTTGTTGGTTATGGATATCGCTGGTACTTGTGCTGCAATGTAGTAAAACAGCACTCTCTGATTCCAACTATTTAATTGGGGTTGGAAGCTATGACATTACTGGACCTGCAGCCGATGTTAATATGATGGGATATGCTAACACAGAACAAATTGCTTCGGGGATTCACTTCAGGCTGCGAGCTCGCACATTTATTGTGGCAGAGCCACAAGGGAAACGAGTAGTGTTTGTTAATCTCGATGCTTGCATGGCTTCACAGTTAGTGACAATTAAAGTCCTTGAGAGATTGAAAGCAAGGTAATAATTATCACAGAATTTATGCCTGGATATCTACTTTTTGTTCATCATATAAAAGTGAAACCCCAATTGAAGTTTGTGCTTTTATTATTTTGAAGTAAGTCATATATTTATCACAACGGCAACTTAGTCAAGTGTAAAACTCAATCAGCATGATATTTTGAAATTAAGATATGGTATTCTTGTCGGACCTTTTTCTTTTTGGGGAAATATTGTACCAACATAGAATAAGACAGAACCAAAAACACCAAAGCCCTTGAAATAGATGAAATTGGACACTTGTTCACTTGGGTTTTAGTTTGTATGCATTTTATGAAGGTATTTTAACTTTTGATTTATCTACCCTTATACTGCTTCTTATACTTGCAGATATGGGGACTTATATTCTCAACAGAATGTTGCTATCAGTGGTATTCATACCCATGCAGGTCCTGGAGGTTATCTCCAATATGTGGTGTATATTGTGACATCTCTTGGATTTGTTCGTCAGTCATTTGATGTCCTGGTAGATGGCATTGAGAAAAGTATTGTACAAGCTCATGAAAATCTCCGATCTGGATCAATTTTTGTGAACAAGGGTAAGGATCTGGAAATTTTCTGTTGCTCCTATTTTTAGATGTTATCAATCTTGTTGACCAGAAGTATTATAAAGGGAAAATCTTCCTTGATTCTGGTGATCTCTACTCTCAGGTCTAAAGTTTTTGCGAAATTATTGCACATCCTTGACTTTATACCGATTTGGTTTTATCGTGCTGTGCATTCCACTCTGTTTTGTAATATTGGAGGCGTATCCATTTATCTGTGCTCAAAGATTCTGGGTTTTCAACAGGAGAACTATTAGATGCTGGTGTAAACCGTAGTCCCAGTGCCTATCTCAATAATCCTGCATCAGAGCGCAGCAAATATAAATATGATGTTGATAAAGAAATGACCCTATTGAAGTTTGTAGATGACCAGTGGGGTCCAGTAGGTAGCTTCAACTGGTTTGCAACTCATGGAACATCAATGAGTCGTACAAACTCACTGATCAGTGGGGATAACAAGGGTGCAGCGGCACGATTTATGGAAGACTGGTTCGAGCAGAATGGCATCAAAAGTTCAGATGTTAATGACTTGGGCACTGATGGAATACCTCGAAGAATCTCAAACATCATACCCAACGTTTATAATAATCGTAAGTTTTCAGCTTTCAATTTTAGTCACTGTGCATTAATTTGAAATTTGTGTACAAAGAGCAGTTGGAAAATTTGCATCGTTTGTGGATATTATTTTTAGTCTATAACAGAAATTAGTCATCAGATCCATAATATGTAGCTCTAACTCCATGTGATATTGCTTTTAATTGATGTAGACCATGAGTTGCTGGAGCTTGCTGCGTCTTTCCAGTCTTCTCCTGGTAGGCCCGCAACCAGGACTCTAAGCATTGCTAGACGGGTCAGGGGTGCTCTTAGACAAGCTGACAAGCCTGGATTTGTGTCTGCATTTTGCCAAACAAATTGTGGTGATGTTAGTCCCAATGTACTTGGGGCATTTTGCACTGACACTGGTCTTCCTTGTGACTTCAATCATAGTACCTGTGGTGGAAAGAATGAACTGTGCTATGGCCGAGGACCAGGGTACCATACCTCTTCCTGCTATCCACCTTTTCTTATGCAATACATATTATATTGTGTCAGAAGACTGAAATGCATTGTGTTCTTCAATTTGCAGCTATCCTGATGAATTTGAAAGTACACATATTATTGGAGAGAGGCAATTCAGAAAAGCTCTGGATCTGTTTAACAAAGCATCTGAGCAATTAAAAGGAAAGGTTGACTATCGCCACACTTACCTAGATTTTTCCCAGCTTGAGGTAACACTTCCTAAAGAGGAAGGAGGTTCTGAGGTTGTTAAAACATGTCCTGCTGCAATGGGATTCGCATTTGCGGCTGGAACAACTGATGGACCTGGGGCATTTGATTTCAAGCAAGGAGATGATAAGGTGATCTAAGACTTAACTATTATATGTGCACATTTTCATTTTTATGCGCTATATGCTTGCCTGCTTTAACTCCGCCTGTGTGAGTTAACGCAGCCGGTCCCAAGCTTGGGTAAAGGAGGAGGGTGGCGGTAGGTTTGGACAACCAGCCTTAAAAACTAGTCCAATCTCATGAAATGAACCAATATCAGAACAATTTCAGATATTGGTTCATATAACCTACCCCATTCTTGGGATAAAGGCTCTGATGATGATATGCTTGCCTGCTTTGTGTGATTAATGTTGTTGTGATGTTATACCAGGGAAATCCTTTCTGGAGGCTTGTCCGCAACTTACTAAAAACTCCAGATAAGAAACAAGTTGATTGTCAGCATCCAAAGCCCATCTTGCTAGATACTGGTGAAATGAAGCAACCATATGATTGGGCAGTAAGTTGCAACTATATCTTAGGAGACATTCTAGTCCAATTGAATCTTCATAAAGTGAGAGTTAGGAACAAGAGCGTTACTTAGATGCCTGATAAAGGATTTCAGTAATTTCATACATGGACTTCTTTGATGACATATTGTCTTCTGTTATGTCTAAGTGGTCTTAGTATTCTCAAAAAGAATAAATGCATGTGATTCTTTTTCCATTACATTAAGTTCTCTGATTAAACATTTGCTTATTCTTGAACTTGGCAGCCTTCAATACTTCCAATCCAGATTCTTCAGATAGGGCAGCTAGTCATTCTCAGTGTACCTGGAGGTACTATCTTTTCTCCTTCTCTATCTTCAGGTTTTACTTTGAATTGAATATTTCTACCTACATCTCCATCTTTCATTTTTAATCGTCACGTCTTGCACTACCATGTGTTGAGGTTACCTTCTGAGCACTATATTTCTTTGTTCAATCTATGTAATGGTAAGGACGGATTCTCACCATTTGTTTCAAGCAGAATTTACAACAATGTCTGGGAGGCGTCTTCGTGATGCTGTGAAGACAGTGCTTACTAGCAGTGGTAATGGACAGTTTGGTAGTAACATTCATGTCGTTATAGCTGGGTTGACTAATACATATTCACAGTATGTTACTACCTTCGAAGAGTACCAGGTGCAGAGATACGAGGTCAGTGCCAAATAGACAATGCTTGTGTTGTTAATGACCCAAATATTGTCAATTATTGGCTATAAGAAACAACCATGTGATAAAATTTGGTTTTAAAATAGGTTTTATTCACAGCTTTCTCCTCACTCTCAAGAATTTGTTGATTAACCATAATAAACCAGTGGTCGTTTTCCTTGCTTAAACGGAGAGCTTTAGACCTTGAACTTACCATAGCATGATTGCGACGGATATGGCTTGTGTCACACATAAATTGGCATTGAATCACGATATAATTTGTTTATTAACTTCTTTCTTTTTACTCTCTACCATAGCATGATTGCGACGGATATGGCTTGTGTCACACATAAATTGGCATTGAATCACGATATAATTTGTTTATTAACTTCTTTCTTTTTACTCTCTGCAATTTTTTTCCTTATTAGACTAGTGGCCAGTTTCCCTCATTGAATCAAGTCATAGAACTTGAACTTTTTATAGCTTGATTGCTACAAGTAGCTTGTGCCAAGCATAAATTGGCATTGAAATAGCGTGTACTTTCTTTTGTTATGGCTCCTTGGTCATACTTGCGCATGCATATGCATGCACATGCGCATAAAGGTCAATGGTGAACACAGGAATGGTGTCATTTCATTTGTGTTCGAAATTTGTAATCTCATATGTATTATTTGCCTAGTTTGATTTGAAGTTTTTTGTTTCTAAGGGTGCCTCCACGCTGTATGGTCCACACACTCTCAGTGCCTACATTCAGGAGTTCCAGAAGCTTGCAAGTTCTCTAATCAAAGGCCAACCTGTTGAACCTGGTCCACAGCCTCCAGATCTTCTAGACAAGCAAATAAGCTTACTCACTCCTGTTGTAATGGACTCTACGCCTCCTGGTATAAAGTTCGGGGATGTCAGCTCTGATGTTCCAGCTAACTCAACCTTCAAGAGAGGTAGCACAGTGACTGTTGTCTTCTGGTCGGCTTGCCCCAGGAACGATCTCATGACAGAGGGTACATTCTCCCTTGTCGAGATACTCCAAGAGAAGGATACATGGATCCCAACCTACGATGATGATGATTTCTGCCTCCTCTTTAAGTGGTCAAGACCTTCAAAGCTAAGTCCTCGAAGTCAGGCAACCATCGAATGGATAATCCCACCATCTACCTCGCCAGGAGTATACAGAATAAGACATTTCGGTGCCGCCAAAGGACTGTTGGGATCAGTTCGGCATTTCACTGGTTCATCGAGTGCTTTCGTCGTTGCATGATGAAAAAGCACAAGCTGTTTGTGTAAGTATGACAGCTTAGAAGTTTGACTATTTGTGCTTTGTATAATGAGTTACCATTACGTTAAACTTTAACACAGCGAAATTCAAAAATGTACTTGTAAAGCTGAACTCGTGTAGCTCATTTGATTTCTAGTCGAAAAGATAAAACACCTTCAAATTACAGAGCAATATCACTTCTTCCTACATAAGTAGTTATAATTAAGGTTGTAATCAAGTCGAGATGATTTAAAATTGATTTTGGTAACTTGAAGTTCAATTTGAGCTCAATCGAATTTAATTTTCGAAGTTTTTGTGCAATTATAAAGGTTTAAATTTGATTCTATAAATTTCGATTAAATATTATGAGAATAAAATGATAAATTAATTAATAAAATATAAATATCTATAATTCCATTAGACATTCTAGTTGTTGGAGTTGAAAATTAAGATATTTGAATTATACTCAATTTATCATTCGAATAATTCGAGTTTGATCTTGATTACAAAATAATCATCACATTAAATTTAAGTAACTTCCGAATAAGTAAACTCAGATTTGAGATTACAACACTTTTCATCTTCTTCTGAAGCTAAAGATTCTTTGCTGATCTCGTACACCACTTCTTTTGTACTTGGGCAGGGGGGCCTACGTTACGGAGCCTGGTTCTGGGCTAGAGTTTGCCCAAAGCCCGAAATGGGCTGAACACAGAAATCCAATCCCACCACCTACGCCGGCCCACCACCACCACCCTTCCAAAAAAAAAAAAAACCCTCTATGGAACTGTAATTAGAATAGTCGAGGAAGGGGAAAAATGGGGGAGAAGTGAACGACTGTGAAAGAGAGGGGTGTTTTTAAAAGGTTGAGATTTTCAAATTACAAGACAGTGATCTAAGCTTCAGATTCTTTAGAAATCAAGTGGAGCTCAGCTCTCTTTTGAAACTCGAATAGCTGTAAACTGTGAAGATTTGGGGTCAAAAGAAAAGTATCTCTGTCAGATCATCACCACTTCGCCACACCAATTTCGCCGGCGAAAGGAGAATAAAAAAATGTCGGTGCAGGAGTACCTTGACAAGCACATGCTCTCTCGCAAAATCGAAGATGCCGTCAATGCCGCCGTCCGAGCTAAAACTCCCGATCCCGTCCTCTTCATCGTAACTTTCTCTTTCTCTCTCTCCGTGCAAAGTTTCGATTTGCTTCACTTTTCGTTTGATGATGGTTTTTTTTTTAATGAAATTGCAGTCTAATCATATGAAAAAAGCGGTTCCTTCAATGATAACGAAGGTAAAAGCTCGGCAGATTCTCGATAGCAGAGGAATTCCTACTGTTGAAGTTGATTTGTTCACTAACAAAGGAATGTTTCGTGCTTCTGTGCCTAGCGGCGACTCCACTGGAATGTAATAATCTTCATTGCTCTTTTTTTCTTCTTTCAAATTTTCTTCTTTTCTGCTTTGTTCGACCGCTGAGAAAAAAAATGTTTGCTGATTCAATGAAAATTTGAACTTCGCTTTTCTTATTCTTTTTTGCTTTGTTTGACTGCTGTAAAAAATGTCGCTGATACAAAGAAAATTTGAACTTTTAGAATTACATTTTATGTTTCCTTCATATCTAGCAAATTCTTTCTTTATGTTGAAAATTTGATTCGAAAATTCCAGTTTTGCGGATTAAAAAAAAAAGAGAGAAACAAGTGAAAGGATATTTAGTTTGCTTCGGAATTTAGAAATTCCCTGAACTGAGAAATTTAGTTTTAATTCATGTGGCAATGCATATTTATAAGTTAAATCATTTTACTAATTCTTTTTCTTTCTAATTTGGGAGGTTATATTATGTTTAAACTCTTGTTTAACATAATCCGAATTTTTTTTTTTGTTTTAGAATTGGAATACCATGATAATGTTTTAATTTTGACAACTTTGTTGCAGGTATGAGGCTGTTGAACTGAGAGATGGGGACAAAGGAACATATCTTGGAAATGCTGTGACAAAAGCTGTCAAGAACATAAATGAGAAAATATCTGAAGCATTGGTTGGTATGGATCCAACAGTTCAGCTGCAAATTGATCAGGCCATGATTGACTTGGACAAGACAGAAAAGAAGGTAACTATGTTCTTCTTTCTTTCTTAAAATTTATGTGCAGTTAGCTGTTCACTTTACGTATGTTTTAAAAACCAAAGCATTTTTAAAGTAGGTTTGGGTTGGGTCCTAGAGATTGTTTTAAATGCCTGCCCACCCGTCTGGACAAGTTGGAGTGAGAGAAGCGAAATGAAATGGAGAGGAGTGGGACAATTTTCTTTGAATGGATTCTAAATAAAAGGAAAAATAGAGTTGGAAGAAGTTATTGTGCCAATCTCTTCCTTAACACATTTTAGATCTCTTTGTTTTGAATTGTAGCTTGGATGATTTACATTATAATTGGAATTCACATTATCTGTTACATAATGGTTCTTTTTCTGAATATAATTATCCCAGAGTGAACTAGGAGCAAATGCTATGTTAGCTGTGTCAATCGCTGCATGCAAAGCTGGGGCTGCTGAAAAAGAGGTGACATTTCCTTGTCAATCTGTTTTCAATTTGCCATTTATATGCTAGAAAATATTAAGTTCTATTCAAAATGTTCTAACCAAAATAAAAATCAGGTTCCACTTTACAAACACATAGCTGATCTTTCTGGTAAAACCAACTCAATCCTTCCTGTCCCTGCCTTCACAGTTGTCAGCGGCGGAAAACATTCTGGGAATAGTCTGCCCATTCAGGTAATTAGTCATCTTCCTTAGGTTTAAATTCTAAATATTTGCTTACTATATTTCGTTAATGATCTTTCGCTTGGTATTCATCAAAAGCATTGTTTATGATTTTAATTCCTGGATTTTATCTCCACCCTCTGCTTCTGGTTAAATGCCCCTCACTTGACTGCATGATGGTTTAGATTCTTTTCTATCCGAAAATTTTCTTATATCTGTATGACTTGATTTTTGTAATGCTGCTATCAGGACATCATTATTCTCCCAACAGGAGCAGGCAGATTTGAGGAAGCCTTACAAATGGGCTCTGAGACCTATCATCACTTGAAGGTGATTTTTTTAAACCAAATTGTTTAGCCTTTGGATTTAGTTTTAAGCTACTAGCTTGTTAGACGCATCTTAAATGGATGAGTGGTCTATGCCTAAATTTTGTGAAACTTCCTGATTGAGAACGAATCTCATTATATACAAACACACACAAAGACACCTGTGCCTTTTTTTTTTTTGAGAAATAAAGGCCAAGCTTTAGTTCTATTTTGTTGTTTGAAAATGATTTTAAAGGCTGCTTGTATGTAAATTAAAAACCAAGGTTTGGCTTAATGGTTGTTACCCCTCTTTAAGAGGGATTAGGTAAAAACTTCGATTCCCCCATTCCCCCGTTGTACCACGTTACGAACAAAAAAAAGGTTGCTTGTAAATTATTTTAAACAATCAGTTTATGGTTAATTAGGATAAAGGCTTTGATGACGATTGATGACGATGATGAATCCGTTTATGGGTAGAGACAGACAATGAAATACCACTTCATTCTAAGCATCTGTAGAAACTTTAAATTGGTCGACCTTAATATTTTTGTGGTTACCATCTTACAAGCAGTTTGCACTGGAAATGTCATGCATATGCTTATTCATTTATTATAATTGTTGCTTATTTGAAGAACAGGCTGTTATTACAGAAAAATACGGTGTAAATGAATGTAATGTTGGTGAAGATGGTGGCTTCACTCCTAACATCTCCAGGCATGTATTCCTATTAAGTCTGACTATCATTGTATTCATTTTATTGATGAATGCACTCTGCCCATAACCCATAAGGGAGAATGAAGTTTATCTTATGCTATTGGGTGGAATTTTCTTTGATTTTCTCCTATTTTGCTGGCAGTGTTAGAGAAGGACTGGATATTGTCCAAGAAGCAATCGGCAGAACAGGGTATAATGACAGAATAAAGATAGGAATTGATGTTGCCGCTACTGATTTTTGCATAGGTGATGCATATTTTGCCATAATTAGTAAATTATCATCCTGAAGCATGTGGTACAGAGGACAAGATTTGGGTAGAAATTGATAGTCTACTGTTCAGAAAGCGATGTTGGCCTCATAATGCAACAGCTATTGCTTTACATTCCATTAGTAGGATATAAGATACAAAACTGAATGTATGATTTAGGTGTGCTGTACTGTACAGTGGAAGACAGAAACAGAAGCTTATTTTACCCTAGTCAGATTGCATGTTTCTTCCACTTTAGAATCTAATTTTGGGTCCCAGGATGTTCTTTCATGTGTAGACAGGGCTTGCTCATAATAACTGGTAGTTGCTTTTCTTTCTCCTTTATACAGGTACGAAGTATGATTTAGAATTCAAATCTCCAAATAAATCTGGTCAAAACTTCAAGTCAGGAAAGGATATGATTCAGATGTACAAAGAACTTTGCTTAGGTATGTCTGTTTTTCTCTATAGGCTTCTATTTGTTCTTTCAACTATAATTTAATGCTTTTCAATTCCTTTTTCCTCTTTGCTGGTGTCTTAGATTACCCAATTGCATCTATTGAAGATCCTTTTGACAAGGAAGATTGGGAACACAGCAAACATTTTTGCGGTCTTGGACTATGTCAGGTTTATTTTTTTATTAACATACTACTGATGTTTAGGTCTTTTGAACGAAGTTTCCATCCTATTAAGCATGTATAACAAAAGGTAAGGATATAGAGTTAATATTCCCACATTTTGGAGGTAGATAGAAGATAACCAACTACAATATACTCTCCTTTGAGTTTCCTTTGTAAATGATTAAATTCTTGTTCTTAAAATTTTGTTGGATTTTTTATCTACGCACCATTTGACAAATTAATTTAATTGCTGGCTTTTAGTCCACCTAAGCATAAATAGGATTTGCCTTGCATGATTGTGTAGGATTGATGGACCTACTGGGTACGTAAGCAATTGGTTTGGATCTAATGTCTTTGCTCTGTTTTTGACCAGGTGTAACTTAAGGTGAGCTGGTTTTGCAGGTGGTAGGGGATGACTTGTTGATGTCAAATCCAAAACGCATCGAGAGAGCAATACATGAACCTGCTTGCAACTCTCTCCTTCTTAAGGTATCTAAAGGATTATTGGATGATCATGAGTACATCTATTTGCTGATAATGATGTCAAATCAACTGAATTGCCCTCTTTATTTTATTTCCCCTATGATATCTATGTAAATGCAACAAAAAACTATCAATATGATCTGAAGCTGGAAAAGGGGGTATTTTGTGCCAAAAGAATGTGTTGAAATTTTTTGTGTTTAATTCACTATTAGACATTCAAGTTCTAATAATTATATGTTTTGGATCAGATAAATCAGATTGGAACTGTGTCAGAGGCTATTGACGTGGTAAAGATGGCAAAAGAGGCCCACTGGGGAGTGGTGGTATCTCATAGATGTGGGGAAACTGATGATTCTTTCATCGCAGATTTAGCAGTTGCCCTTGGTGCAGGTCAGATCAAAGCTGGTGCTCCTTGCAGAGGAGAGCGCTTGGCTAAGTACAACCAGGTTTGTGTTTCTATTTGTGAACTGCTACTTTTTCTAGTTCATGCTTTTTCTGCAACTCCATGGCTCACAATGTAGAAAATAAAAAACAAACACTAGCTTCATTAAGACAGATATTATAGGTCTTCAGCTGTGTAACATCTAAGTGCTCTGGCTAAGTGAAAAGGTACAATATGTTAAATCTTAAACTGTTTTAAGTTTTGAAATAAGAGCTAATCTATGGGTAGCTTGTGACTACTCTCCAATTCAGATATTTCATGAATTCTTATCTATGGTAGGCCCTTTGACCTCGCTGATGAAACCTAACTGAACTCTTTTAAGGAGATAATTGCTGTTATGATATACATCTATTAATTAATTAAATATCCAGCTAGGACCATCACCTCGAGATTTACCAAATTAGTATTACATGAATGCTATGAATGTTGAGAGAAGAGGTAAAGACTAGAGGAAGATTGAAAAAGACTTGGAATGAAGTAATTCAGAAAGATATGGAGGCATTAAAATTGGATAAGCACATTGCCTTGGATAGGAATGTGTGGAGGAGGAGAATTCATATAGACGATCTAGCGTGAGTTCAGATATTGGTTCATGAGGCCTATCCCAATCCTTGGGACAAAAGCTCTAATGATGATGATAATGACAACAACGACTATTACATGAATGCACTTGTCATTTTAGTTTGTGTTTCCTGTTTAACTTGTTTCATCTTGTATACCTTATTTAGTGTTCCCTACATCTCCTCCGCACCTGTCTCTCCCACCATGCGCTGGTGTGGATAATATAGTCTCTTCTATTTTCTTTGCCTATATCTGCTCATATTGCATGCCTTCTCCTTCCTCTATTCTCTTGGCTGATGAGTTAGCCTGAGATATTCAAAGACTATATATCTCTGTTAATAATGCTGTCAGCTCCAGAAAATTTGCATAAAAATAACAATAGCTGCTAAGAGCTTCCTATGCAATCCATGGATGGTCAATTAGCCCAGTATACCCAGTGTACTGCAACAATTTCTTGATCTAGGAATCGTCAACACAAATAATAGCACAATATTACTCCTGATCAAAGTGGAGAA
The DNA here is from genome assembly GCA_031772115.1 of Heritiera littoralis. Lineage (NCBI taxonomy): Eukaryota > Viridiplantae > Streptophyta > Magnoliopsida > Malvales > Malvaceae > Heritiera > Heritiera littoralis. The sequence continues at coordinate 1,209,718 of JAPDPK010000088.1, read as the reverse complement.
AGGCAATTGATGAAATTAATGGGAAAAAGAATTCCTTTTGCAGTTGCTCCGAATCGAAGAAGAGCTCGGGGATCAAGCAGTGTATGCTGGCGAAGACTGGAGACCGTCATGTTGATTATTCTTATGGGGTGGGTTTTCACTGCCATTTTCTTCTCTTTCCTTTCCTGTTTGAGCCTTTGAAATGGTTTGCCCAATGTATTCAACAATTTGTTGTACTTTCGCAGTTTTCTGCACTTTTGTGCTTCTTTCTTTGTCGGTAATGAGAACCTTTCAGATGCATTGAAGTATGAAGAGTATTTCAGTGGATGGAATTGAATGTAGAAAATTTTGAACCGATTTTGAATTTTAATTCAAATGGTCATGTTTTTATATTTAAGGTATGCAAGTTTAGCACGTCTAACATTTTGAGTTTTAGCATTTAATTAATTAATTAAACATGAATTTTAGTTATATGATAATGTCTAACTTTATTTTTGTTAAGATCTTATGAAAGAACCTAATAGATAATCTAGATGCTTGCTATGCTTGAATCATTACTTCCAAAAAAAATATGTACAAGATTGTACGAGCTTTACAGGTACAACCAATTCCTACATGCTGAATGTTTCTTTCAGCTCTAAAATAGTATTGGAATATTGATAATTCTGTTAAGCTCTCCCAATTTCCACTCTTACCAACAATAATTCTGAACTTAAAAACATTCTCTTCTTAATTTTTACGTTTTATGATAGGATGGATGTTAAGCCTTTGATTGATTTTTTTTAACAAAGGTTTAAAAAATTTAATAGATGAGAATGAATGAGAGGTAAGGTAAAGACAAATGATGTAATTGTCTCACCAGCCATTTTTGTGATTTTTCAAGGCTAGATAAAGCTTTTTAGTGCAACCAAAAAAAGAAAACATCATTTCTCCCATTAAAAGAAATGTATATTATTAAGTTTTCCATATATTCCTACATTAAAAAAAATCCAATGGAAGATTTTCATGCATCTTTTAAAATAAATAATTTTTAATATATTGATAAAAGCACGTTGTTTATTACAATAAAAAAATTTATATGAAATAATTATTTCACGTGAATATAAATCTCGTCTATTTAAATTATATGATGTTATTACATTATTAGAAAAAATAATTATCTATTGTCAAAATAATTTATTGTTTATCACATGTGATATATATATGGTTTTTTTTTGTATTTATGTGACTATTGAACATAATTTGAATAAAAGAATAGATTAATTGATGTAACTTTTTCATATATAGATATATATATATTATAATAATAATGTAATGCTACACCAAAAAAAAATAATAATAATAATAATGTAATGAAAATTGAACAAGGACAACTGCTCTTCTCCGACTTTACCTCCTCAAAAACTTCAAAAAACAACTCATCACCTCAGGTTCTCTCTTTTCCCTTCATACGACAAAAACCATAGCTTTCCTTCTTATTCTTCCTTTACCATCCGAATCTCAATCCTAATTTCTCTATAATCTGTAATAATTTGAATCCCAATCAATATTCATTCATTTCTTCTTTGTATCTCTTTAGAGATCTCAATCATCTTCAAACACAAGTTTTTTCTCGATTTCATCAAACACCTAGGAAAGCTTTTGTTTATTACAAGACTCATCATCAAACTCCGATGAGCCGTTTATTCACGGTCGGGCTGATAACATCGTGGTACTCCTCAAACATTGGAGTCTTGCTGCTGAACAAGTTCTTGCTAAGCAATTATGGATTCAAGTACCCAATTTTCCTCACATTGTGCCACATGTTGGCGTGTTCCTTGTTCAGTTACATCGCCATTGCATTGCTGAAAATAGCTCCTTTGCAAGGGGTAAGATCGCGGTTGCAGCTGATGAAGATATCCGCATTGGGGGTCATCTTTTGTTTATCTGTTGTCGGTGGGAATATATCTCTCAGATTTCTTCCCGTGTCGTTTAATCAGGCCGTGGGAGCCACCACGCCGTTTTTCACGGCGGTTTTCGCATACTTGATGACCATGAAGAGGGAAGGTTGGGTTACGTATGCCACTCTCGTTCCTGTTGTCACTGGTGTTATTATTGCCAGTGGGGTAAGCCTTAATCAAGAGTTCAATCAACACCTTGATTTGTTTTGTAAATTCCTTATAAAATTCTACATTTCAATAGTTGGCTTTGTTTCGTCTATGTTGAAAATTGGAAAATAGCTTGAATTCATTAACTCAAGTGGTTAGTTTTTCACTTTTTGTCCTTCCAATTTTATAATTTATGCTATAATTAAGGATAGTTCCATTGTACCGGTTACTGATGTTGTTTAGTTCTTGTAACATGGCTGAAGGGAGAACCATTGTTTCATCTGTTTGGATTTCTAATGTGTATTGGAGCCACAGCAGCACGAGCTCTTAAATCAGTGCTTCAAGGGATTTTGCTTTCTTCTGAAGGGTAAGGGACATTTTTTTCTTCTACTTACCAACACGAAATTTGTACATTTGCTGAGTTATTCTGAATTAGCAAATACTATCTTGATAACCTTACTAGGTTTTGTGTTCGTATCATCTTTAAATTTGATACAGGACTAACAGGGGTTTCGTAACTTTCATTGTTTTTACTAGGGAAAAGCTTAATTCCATGAACCTGCTAATGTACATGGCTCCTGTAGCTGTCATATTCCTTCTTCCTGTAGCTTTTTTTATGGAAGAAGGTGTGGTTGGGATTACGATTGCACTTGCAAGAGATGATTGGAAGTTCTTAGTGTACCTGATCTTCAATTCTGCACTAGCATATTTTGTGAACTTAACCAATTTCTTGGTCACTAAGCATACCGGTCCCTTGACTCTTCAGGTATTTTTATCGTGTATTTTAGGCCAGTGAAAGGAAAAGATAATTGCATATAAGAATATTTTTATAAAGTGCTTTAGTTGTTGGCATTTCATGCTAACTAGATAGAATCTTGTAGGTAAATGGTGAGAAGTCTTATTCCTAATCCTACATTTAAAATCCCCCAACCCTTTTTATATGTATAGTATTCCATTCAAAACAGACAGAATTAAAGCCTTCTAAAATAGTTTATACAAGTTGGGTGATCAGCATGAAGATCCTACCGTCTGTATTTATCTGGCTGTCTCAGCATGAATCATCAATAGAAGAAGTTTCAGGCACTTTGTATTTGATGGAAGTTGGAACAGACATATCCAGCATCCAAATTGCGGAGTTTAGTCACTTGCATAATTGAACCTAGCGATCCTTAAGGCATATCTCTTCTCCTTGGAAGACATAGGCAAGTGAAAGTAATGTGTTAATCAGCTTTTGTTTGTTAGTGAAACAGGTGGGAAGAAACATATGACTTTCGGCAAATTTTACAATTGCTTTGAGGATAATGTCTATATTGAGATTAAGCATGCTTGTTCTTACAGGTCTTGGGGAATGCAAAAGGAGCTGTTGCTGTGGTTATATCGATCTTGATATTTAGAAATCCTGTATCAGTTACTGGGATGCTTGGATACTCTCTCACCGTAGCTGGGGTTATTCTGTACAATGAAGCAAAGAAACGCAGTATGTAAGGCCAAAATCACGAAATATACAGGCACAACTCCACCAAAATTAATGTCTTTAAAGTGGGAGGGGGCAGTTGGAAACAAGTTAGTTCAGTTGGTGCTATAAGTTTTCCATCTTTTGAAGAAACCAAGAGGAGATTATGCTGTATAGCAAGTAGAACCTCAAGTAAAGGAAGAATGTAGTTATGTGTCCTCAACTTGTAGGTGCTGAGCAGATGTCTTCTCTTCTTTTATAAAGAATTGGCAGAAAATTTTGACTAGATTTACTGTTTTTTTTAGCCATTTTATATTTGAAGATGACGGTAATCATTACACTCTTGCTTATTGTACTTGGAAACTTTATGTAATGATCAACATTCCTGCAAATGGTAGCAATGCTGCCCTTGTCCAAATTGAACTGGACCCATAGGGAGCTGAATAATTTAGGTTGATCTTAACTTTTATATTAACCTTTCTGCAGTTAGGCTGTTCAAAGTGTAGTAATTATCAAACCTTCAACATATTTATGGAGAATCCATTGAGTTGCAATAGAAATGAAGACAAATAAGATAACAAAAGCATCATTTATGACAATGCATCGAAAATCCCAAGCAGATGAAAGAAATGTAATCACATGTCATCCATTTAACCTAATATTATACTTAATGCTTAGCTACAAAGAGGAAGCCTCAAGTAGAACTCTCAAGGGAACAGTAATGACAAACATCAAACAAATATTCTAGTGAACAAGGAAACAGGATCCATGCCAAAATCAGGTTAGACTTCTGGTTTGGTCTCATCCTCATCCTCTTCAATCTTGGGTGCCAGATAAAACCTGACATAACCCATCTCAGCTATCTTGTACTCGACCACAACAGGCAGTTCTGAAGATAAGCTGATTGTCACTGTATTCGACAACGGGGTAGCCTTTGTAAATGAATTCATGTACCTCAATGCAAATGTCAATGATACTGGCTCATTCATCTCTATAATTGTTGCTTCTTCTGGCTGCAAGTGTTCATCCAAATCAATAAAACCATCAAATTAATCATGTTACATAACTTGTAAACAGGGCATAACATAGTATTAATAACCATGTTCAAACAAATGACAGCTTGCAAAAAAAAGATAAACAATAACATGAGAGGCCCAATGGACATACTTTATCGACAGTTGAATTTTGCCTGAGAACAATATTTGCAGTTCCAATATCGCCTCTTGTGGAAAACTTCACACCTTCCTTGGTAACAGAGATAACAACTGCAACCACATCAAACTAGAGTTAAGACATGCACGAGTACATGTAAAAAAGCTCAACGAGAAAGTTGACAGAAAAGCTATGAATCTATAATCCCTTGAATCTTAGAAAGCAGAACATTTCAGAAGTACCCGTATCACCAATGCTGGCAAGATCTTTACAAATCCTAGCAAACTCAGCAGAAGGCATTCGAACAATAGCATGGTACTCTGCCTCGGGAATTCCCAGGTGTTCACTATCGATATCCATCAGCTTCATCTCAAAATCTGATATCTTGTCTTGTGCTTTAATCCATTAGCCCATGCATGAAGAAACACAAACAATTTGTCAGTTCAACCTTATATTGACAACAAAATTACAAGTCTATGGCAAAAAAGAAAAACTGGAAAGAATTCAACTGCATTCCAATTGAATAAACACAAAGAACCTTTATCTTGATATGGAGTTACGACAAAGCATTTATAAAACATCAAACTCTTGTAAAATTCCATGGCCTAGTTTTCTTTTGTTTATCATCCGCGACCAAACAAACAATGTGTTAATCACCACAATATCAGAAAATAAAGAACAATTAGCAGTTTAAACAGTTTCCTTTAGCTTTCCACCAGTTTCCGAGCAACCACAGGGATGATAAATTTTCCAAAAGAACCATTGAACAGATACAACACTGAAATCAAACATCCAAAAACACAAATTCTAATAAACTCAAATTCCCCCGGAACTAAAGTCTAAATAGCCTAATAACCCACCAAAATCCTACTGAAAACAAAGAATACCAAAAATACCCCAGAAAACGAAAAACTTACTGGGGCTCTCGAACATGAAAGTAACAGTATCGCTTCCGTCATCAGCCTTGATAGTGATGATGTCATCATTACCGGCGCATTTCATCATCTTGGACATATTAGTGAGATTCATTCCCATGGAAATGTTCCTATCACATCGGTAGTGCTCGAATCCTTCGGATCTCAGTAACAGAGCCACCAGCGCCACGTGGCTCGAATCCATGGCCTGCAGTGAGAATCCGGTGGCCGAACAGTCGAAGTTCGCATCATTGACCAGGTCCTTAATCGCTTCCAAAACCTTCTTTAGAAGCGAACCCTGAACTAGCCTAAGCTCAAGCATTTTTGAATTTCTTTTGTTCTTCCTTTTGCTTTTCTTGGGAGAAAGGTTCGCAATCTAGGGTTTGGGTTTTGAGGGAGAAAGCAAAGAAGGGTAGAAATTGGGGGATTTTTATATAAAAGGGAAAATGATTTTGAATCGTCGAGGTTTTTGGCGGGACTGAGAGGGGTTTGGTTCCCGCCAATGGGAGAGGATTAGGTAGTTCTGTTTGTAGAGTATTGCCATCTGTAACCTCTAATTTGAGAAACTTCTAGTTTGGAAGTCACCCATCAGGTCCAGAAAGCCCACACCAATTTCAACACCTTTGGACACCATACTTCTCTTGCGTATATGTTGGCCCAATCTAATCTAATATATATATATATATATATATATATATATATATATATATATGTCAAAGTAATTGGCTACCAGTAGGATATTTATGTGAATAGTTCAAATATTTGACACGTGTAATATATTTTTTAAAAAAATAATTATCCTTTTTCAAGTTTCAAAAAATTGAAATATATATAAATATAAAAATAAATCAATTATATTTTTAAATTAATTATCTATTTTAATTTTAAAAAAAACATATATATCTCTATCTAGATTAAAATTAAATAAAAATTACATTTCATTTATTTTTACCTACATTAATATTACAAAATATAACATCTATATCTATAGCTTTTATCAATTAATATTTTTCTAAAAAATAACATCTATATCTATGTATATTCAAATTACTATGGATAATGTAATATATAACATGCAATAATATAACATCTTATGTACAATGATTACATTTTTTGCAATAATATAACATGCAATAATATACCATCATTTTTTTAATTTTTTTAAATTAATACATAACATACAATTATTCTTTCTTTTCATATTAACATTACAAAATACAACATTTTATAACTACTGCTTTTATATATTAATTTTTTTAATTGTCTAAAAGGTAACATCTATATTTATATATATTAAAATTTTTAATTTTCTCTATTTTATTATATAAATTTCGTTTAATAAATTTTTTTATCAATGCTTAGTACTCATGTATCTTAAGAGTAAAAAAACTCAAATTTCTTTTACTTTTTTGTATTTAGTTTATTTAAATAAGATTCGAGCATAGAATTTCATTGCGCATCACATAAAATACTATAATTAGATGAGGTTTCAATGTTTATAAATAACACACCTCTGTCGGATATTAAAATATTGGTCATAAAATCATTATTCAATGTATTAGACTAACATATTATTTTTTCAATGATATGTCTATGGCAATATAATTTTAAAATATAATCGATTTAACATGTTTGTTTTTATTGACTATTTTTGAATTTGTGTTATATACATATATATTATATAAGGAAAATTTTTCATCAATAGAGTAACTACAATAAAAGTTGATCTAACTTTTGGTTGGTATTACATGTCACGCGAGTGCAACAAAAGATTGTCTGAAGTTGATAAAAAGTTGCATTGTTCCCCATGTAATATTGACGTCTCTAATCCAACTCTAAGGTAAATAATAATTATATTTACTATATTTGAAACATAAAACAAAAATTATTCCATGATGATAATATAAGCATTTTATAATTTCAATAAATATAACTTAATTGTAGCATTTTGTATACCTTATAGGTAAAAGTTGAACGTTAAGGCATTTGATGATTCTAGAAAAGTGATGTTTTGTACTTCTCAACATTGAAGTTAAGAAATTAATTAAATAATAAAGATGTTAACAATCTTTATAAAATTTTTCTTAAGGTATTGATTAATTAACAATTATACTTTATAGGTAAAAGTTGAATGTTGAAATATTTGATGGTTCTGGAAAAGCAGTGTTTGTATTTTTCAACATTGAAGCTAAAAATTAATTAATAAAGATGTTGACAATCTTTATAAAATTTCTCTTAAGATATTGATTAGTTAACAACTATTTTAATATTGTCTAATTATATAATTTAATTTAATGATATGTCTATGATCATAATTTAGGAATTTTGAGAATATAAAATTTGGGAGATTTTTAAAGATCTTAGGAGTGAAATTTTTTGTTTGAAATAAGAGCAACAAATTTTAATACTTAGACGAGAAATATTGAGTTTAAAACTATCGAAATAGGTATGTATACGTTTACATAATATGAATATCTTTGTTATATTTATTATAACATAAGTGATAATTGAAACTTAATTTAATCAAATTGTAGATTAGTGTTTGATTTAAATCTTCGATTCCATCTATGAAATTTATTAGATCATCAAATAAAATGACACATCATTCAAAAATAGCAATGAATACTCAATAATCATTTGCTACCTTTTTAGCTTGATAAGAAATCATTTAAGAATCTCCGTTTTAAAAAATTCTTACACAAGGTTGACTATAAGGCGGAGAAAATTTTAAATTCTTCAAATCAAAGACATATTGAATTTTTTTATATATTATGTCCATTCAATAAATTACAATAATAGTTTGATTTAACTTTTTTAAAATTTGTATAATTATATCCAATATATAATTTTTTATATTACCGTGTTGTAATGTAAATTTGAATTTATGTTTCCATTGTATGAAATAAAACATTTCGTTTTAGAATTATAAATAAATTATTATTTTTTGTATCGAAAATATTTTGATTATGTTCTTAGTGAAATTAATAGTATAACCCCATTTGAAAATAAAACTTAAGCACATGGTACTAATTTAGAAAAAAAAAATCACATGATATCATGTGAATAAGGTTGAAATCACATGGACATGAGATTATTTTCTTCAATTACTATTATTTTCGTTTGAAATTGAATGATCTTCTTATTATTTTAAAATGTTTTCATTCAATTTTTTATATTATTATTATTTTTAAATTGATTGATATTTTATTATAATTATAATTTTTAATTATAAACTTAATCTCATAAAATTTATAAATTAATAATGTGACATAAATTTATACCACAACAATATATAAAATATAAACTATTTAAAAAGTGTGGTTATAAAATATTTCTTTTTTTTTTTTTTATGAATGGTTATAAAATATTTCTATAAGTAGACTTTTGAAGACAAATAGAATATGGAATCCCTCCCTGCATGATATTCCATTGGGCAATATTATTAAATTAAATGATTTTTAATTAAGCAATAAATTAACAGATTAAACTAACAAACAAACCCATGTTTAATAAATGAACAAAAAAAACCGTGTTTAATATATTAATTAAAAAAATAAAATTATAATTTTTTATTTTGCTCAACGGCAAAATCATTGATGAGATAATAAGACAGATACAACCTCAACGACCACCTACATGTGATGTGAAACAAACAAGAATGTTAATGGTAGTACTAAATTAGTGAAAAAAGAAGAAGATGATGAAAGGGAGTGAAAAACCCAGCTGCACAACCTTCAATGGCTGCCAATGAAGGCGTATTTTGATTACCCCGATTCTCCCTTTTATCAAATTCCTATATCTTTCTTTCCTTTTTCTTTCTTTCACTGTCACTCAACCAATTCCTTTACTTTTGTTGGCCCAGATCTCCACTACCCATTTCTCGTTTTCAGTTCCCAATGGCAGATCTCAGGTTCTCTTTCGCTGAAACTTTTCTTTGCAGTGCTTTCGCTGCTTGTTTTGCTGAGGTATTCACGATCTATGGATATAAATTTAAATCTGCTCTTTCTTTTTTGTTTGCCAATTGTGATTATTTTCTTCTTGATTGCTAGTTTAGTGGGGTAAGGTTGACTTTTTTTTTTTGTATTAAGTTGGTAGTTATATGCATATATCTGCTTTTTCATCTTTTTATCTGAAGCTCATTGTTTAGTCTTATGCTTGCTTTTTATAGTTGTTTAATTTGCTGATAATGATTCAGTTTGTTTTGTCCTTGGCATTGACTCGTTTCTGGCTGGGCTTTGACATTTTATCAGTTCTTGTACAATGTTAAGAATTTTGAATGAAAGGTAAAATTTTGGATCCAAATAAATCATCAAGCTTTGTTAGGATTAGGAGAAAGGTCCTCTGATACTAGCTTGGCAAGACTTTAGATGTTCGGTCATTAATACAAAATGAACGTTAAGTGCTAATCATTCATTATACATCTCCATATGGTTGAAGATACTCTGGGTAAGAATTATTGTTCTGATTTATCCATGGATATATGCCAAATCAGCTTTTGATATCCTGTTTTGTTTAATAATCATTGTTTAATAAATATCACAAGAAGCATTGCTTAATATCAAAACTTTTAGATAGAATGATATGGAATGCGTCCTTTACTTGACTGGTGCACATAGCATAATAAATGCTTCGGGTGTAAACTGAAATATTCTTATTCAGTGTGCTGCACATTGTTTGCTTAGCACTTGGAGAGGTGTGTTTCCCGTACTTCTTTTATTTCCTTTTATGCGTAACACCCTTCTTTTACTTGTACATTGTGCTTGTGGTTTTGCAGTTCTGTACCATTCCTTTGGACACTGCCAAAGTCAGGCTTCAGCTTCAAAAGAAAGCAGTTGGTGATGAAGTTAATTTACCGAAATATAGGGGCTTGTTGGGTACTATGGCTACAATTGCTAAGGAAGAAGGGTTATCAGCACTTTGGAAAGGAATAATCGCTGGCTTACATCGTCAATGCATTTATGGAGGTTTAAGGATTGGGTTATATGAACCTGTAAGGCTATGCCTATGATAAGGCTCAAACTAGCATGTTTTGCGGTTTTTTTCCTTTTTTGGTAATTGACTGACGTGTATGTGTAAATGGACAGGTCAAAACATTTTTAGTTGGCACTGATTATGTTGGAGATATTCCATTGTACCAAAAAATTCTAGCAGCTTTATTGACCGGTGAGTTAATGGTAACTACTCTCCTGTGTACATCTTCCATTTTTAGTTTTATAGCTCCTTTGTCAGTTTATACTTGCTACACTTCTAATCAAGCTTTGCCTTTTGATTTGTTAAAAGGATGCTTTTCACAATAAGCTTATATAAAAGTCATTCATGTCAAACAGGTGCTCTAGCTATTGCAGTCGCTAATCCAACTGATCTTGTCAAAGTTCGGTTGCAAGCTGAAGGAAAATTTCCAGTTGGGGTCGCTAGGCGTTATTATGGGACTTTGGATGCATACTACACCATAGTTAGACAAGTCAGTTTTCTTAGAATAGTACTATCTTATTTTCTTGAGAAATTAATTTACTTATCATATAAAATTTTCAATAATCAGGAAGGACTAGGGGCACTGTGGACTGGACTTGGGCCCAACATTGCACGAAATGCCATTGTAAATGCTGCTGAACTAGCCAGTTATGATCAAGTGAAACAGGTGAATTTTCAATTTTATGTAACTAAGTTGAAATTACTCATTTTGATAAAGTTGGTATCATTCTTGGCTAGTATGGTTGTTCTGATGATGTTCTAACTTCTAATATCTTTATATTCATGCAGACAATTTTGAAAATTCCAGGGTTCTCAGACAATGTTCTAACTCATCTTCTAGCGGGTCTTGGTGCAGGTCTCTTTGCAGTCTGTATTGGTTCTCCCATTGATGTGGTAGGTATTTGATCTTGACTTCATCATCTGGTATGCTTGTGAAGAATTTCAAATTGGTAACTTTTGATTATTTGTTTTCTCTATCATAATTTTTGTCCTATAGCTTTGAGATTTTACTTTAGTAAATAGTTCAAACCTAGAATTGATGTCTTTTGCTTATCCTTGTTGCCAGAGTTGTTCAATTTGATTATAGTCATGCTCTTTATTTCCGCTTCAACACTTTGCTTCTGTTAAACTGGCATTTTTCTGATAATTAAATGATGGTGTTTTGTGGATTGTTTTTATCAGCAACAATTTAGACTGAAAACTTGTGTTGAACCTTTATTTAGAGATAAGCACTACTGGATATGCAAAACCACTGTGCCATTATGTATTGTGGATTGGAATTGTTAAAGAAGATGATGTACCATGGTCATGCTCGACACAGTTTACATTGAGATTCTTTTTCTATGTTGATACTTCAGTTTTAGTCTAATTTGTCTTCTAAGCATCAGAGGCAATGACAAAGCTATGCTTGTAGAAGATTGTGGAGCTCTGTATCATATAGACCAATCTTATAAATCTTATTGTGTTGGGTGGATGGATCTGCTTGTTATGTTCCAGGTAAAATCTAGAATGATGGGAGACTCTGGCTACAAAAACACTTTTGATTGTTTCATTAAGACTTTGAAGAATGAGGTATGTTGATTTTCTCGTTGTTTTTTCTGCATCTCATCTATATTTCTCTAGAATCTATACCTAGTCTTTTTGGTTACGCTTATGTTCTTGGTACTACTGGAGGGTCAAAATTGCTACCAGAACTATAGATTGTTGCATGTCCTTCACCATTATTACTATCCCTCTGTGTAGTTAACTTCAAGCTTCCAAAAATAGTTGGCTTTTGTGGTTCATTACAATTTACATGTTTATCTTGAATCCTTTTTCAAAGGTGTATTGATAATTAGTCTTGATCTAAACCAACTTGTGACTAGAAATGCATTATTATGATGAGCAGTAACTTTTTGATAGTTGATGCATCACAGGGATTCTTTGCCTTTTATAAGGGGTTTCTTCCAAATTTCAGTCGGCTGGGATCTTGGAATGTGGTTATGTTTTTGACTCTTGAGCAAGTAAGAGCTGCTTTTTAGATTTGATCTTTTATCCTTTCTTTGGCCTACATTAATCTTATATATGTATGCACGTGCATTCCAATCTCCTGTTTTCTGTTTAGCAATAGGGTTTCCAGTAAACACACCACGATGCAACATCTGGATTTGGGAAACTGCCATTTTATTTGGTTCAACCTTAGTAATGCTTTGTTATGTCTGAACCATTAGAAAAGCCTGGCTCCTTAGTGAATCTTAAAAAATTAGAACTTTAACGAACAAGAATTGAAGATGACTGTTGCCAAAATTTCACCTGTATTCAGTATAGATTTTTAATTTATATCTCTATGTTAATGTTTTTTAATTTGACAAAAGGATCCAAAGATTATTCCTTTTCATGTTATTTGGATGCGCACTTTTTATATTCTAAGCTTTGAATTTTCTTAGCCTACTTGTAATAATCTTAAGAAAGCTTTTATATTTGCTACCAAAGTGAATATGCTAACTTTCTTTGTTATGTTGATGACAGGCTAAGAAAGCTTTCCGAGGGGAATTATATTATGACTGATTTTAGTTTCCAAACAGGATGACACAGCTTTTGTTGGCTTAGTCCCTTTGATACTTGAGCAGCATATTTTTTGAACAAAGAGTAAGGTAGGCATTGCATTTTCCATTTTTTTCTATAGCTCTTCATTTGTCTTGGATAAAATAGTGTCATTTTGTAACTAATAGTGAACTTCTGAGGAACTAGTTACATATCTTTTAGAAAACATTATTACTATACATTTTTGTGGAATTACAAGCTGTCTGCGTGTCTGTCTCTCTCCTCCCAACCAAACTGAAATTGGCAAATATTTGCCACATTGTATTTGGAATCATGTAATACCTTCATTTGTGGGACATGCAACAGATATTGCTTATTCTTGAACTAAAACATGAGAAATTTGAGTTGCATGAACTGATCTGCCCTGCATTGCCTTGTTTGTTAATAGAAGGAAACTTGGTTGAAGGTGGAAACAATACTTTGCTCTTGTTCAATCAATATGCCTCCCTTCGGCAGGTAGCTAATGGTTACTTCCTTGACATCATGGGCTACACCTTCAGTTTTGCTACATGATAATTTGCATATTTTTCAAGAGTTTTTTATTTTAATTTTCTTTCTGGGAACAAAACCATGGGAAAGAGGAGACTCAGACCATTGAGTCTTTGAAATGTTATATGTAGGCAAGATTTACATAACAAATGGCATGTTAATCTTCTTGCCTTTTGCTTCTAGTCCCAAGTATACATACACACAGAGTGCAGACAAGATGAAGCAAACCGAAGCAAGGATTCGACTGTTGATACTTTCTGGAAAATGGAAACTATGATCGAAAGTTAAATCTTATCATAATTTTGCAGCTACAATTTGAGTCCTCTGGATATACAGGCTTCCAGAAAGGCAAGGGTTTGATAAAGCAAACCAAACAAAGACTGAGACATCTGTGGAGTTTAAACCAAATTCTTGAAGAGCAAATGCTGAGGTTACACACAGCTCAAGAGTAATGACCTAGTAAGCATAACATCAGTAGTCTACTAACAATCCCCAGAAGTTCATCCCTGACTGTTGTCCAGAAACAACAGCAAGCAAAACCGAGTTCCCCCATGCGTAAATCCTAAAACCTATCCAAGCAGAAACACGAAAATCTACCATAACTGCTTTAGGTCCTAGCCACAAGGTAAACCCTTGCCTTGACAACAGATCCATTTCCTAGCTTGAACCCAGGGCTAACCGGGAATCCCACAATCTGACCAACAGGCACCCGCCCACCTGAAATTTTGACAACGCTTTCCATATAACGCGGGTGAAATTCCGCACCTCTACTCGCCTCAAACTGACTTGGTGATGGTTCAAGTGAGAATGCAAGCAAATGAAGCAACCAAATTGCCTTAGCCAGCCCCAAGAACTCCCTGTAAAACTGGCTCCTAGGATGGTTTCCGGCCATTACTTGGCTGCGCTGCTCCAGGTCCCCGAACAAAGACTCTTCCATCTTGGGATGAACAATGGCGAGGTACTTCTTGGAGCAGAACTTGCCAAAATGGCAAGTTGGCAAGATTCCGAGAAGTTCAACCGGGTCCATTGCTTTCATGTCGCGGTATTGAGTGAAGCACTCCCGGCGGTACTGATCCGGATTAAGCAGCGAAGAGAGGCTGCCGTCCATGTAGAAAGTCTCGTGGTCAAAGCCTTGAAAAATTTTGCGTGAAACATATGACTCGAGCGCATACTTGGCATGGTGATTTGCAACGACTGAGGGAGTGATGGTGGTGGTATGGGTGGCGGTATCAGGAGTGGCAGTGGCAGCTTCTATAGACCGGACAGCGGCGGCGATGTCCCAGCGAGCCTCACGCATGAGCGAAAGGAGGCGAGATGTGAAGGACTTTGATGCCTCCTTCACCTGACTCATTGTAGCCTCAAACAGCTCCGGCGCTGGTGCTGCTGCAAGTACTGTCACCATGAACAAGCAATGAACTTAAACTGTTATCCCTAGTGCCTAATTAAAGTATAACGGACGGTTCACGCTTGAGTATTAGGTTCGAATTTAGTTTAATTTAACTTGAATTACTAAAAAATTTAAAATTTGAAATTCGGTTTGAGTTTAATTGAGATTAGTTATTTATGCTTAAATTTAACTCTATAAAACTCTATAAAATACTCAAGTAACTTAAATTTAATTTCATAAATTTCATTTATTATTTTCAATCATATATTATATTATAATGCATTATGAAAATAAAATAATAAATTAATAATCAAATATTAAAAATTAATTAAACTCACATATCGCTCAAATTAAATATTTAAATTCGATTTGATGAGTTATTTCGAACTCAATTTATTTTTTTTGTTCAAAATTTCAAGCTCGATTTTAAAGCAAAAGTTAAAGGTCAATAACACATTTGAATGATAAAAAGTTTCACAATTAAATCTTCCTTTTTTTTAATTAATTGAATTATTATATTTTCAATTTTATTTTATTGAATCCTTGTTTAAACGAAAATCATTAGATCTATTATTTTTTTATCACATGTATTATACGAATTTAATAATTTTCATATAAATTTATCGATTTTCGTCCACAAAATAGTTCAATTCAATAAAAATTAAAAAATAAAAACTCAATTGATTGTAAAAAAATTTAAAAACTCAATTGCAAAAAAAAAAAAAAATCTTTTTCCTAAAGTCATTTTGAACTTTTAACTTAAAATACACTAATCACTCGCATAATCATCGAGGGTGCTCTAATAAATTATTTGAGAGTTAGTTTGACTAATTTCAGGTGACGTGGCAGGATTTCATTGGTCAATAACCATACACATTGTCTAATTGCTATATTTAGCAATATTTTAAAGCAAATTACCTTGAGTGCAGCTGACTTTCGTCTTGGGAAGACCTCGTCCTTTCTTTCCGCCATTGGAAAGGCAAGTTACAGTGTTCAGCTTCTCTTTCAAGTTCTCGATCTCCACCTCCTTAACCTTCACTTCCCTCTTCAACTCCTCCACCGCCGCCTCGTACGGCGCCACCACTTCCCTCAGCATAGCCACGCGTTTCCCACCACCACCACCACCTCGGGTCGCTCTCCTAAATCTTTCCCTCAACACCCCAAGCCTCCTCAACTCCCCCACCACCGCCACATCAGCCGCCCTCATCCTCTCCGGGTCCCACGGACAATGCGCCTCCTGTAACTTCACGTAAGCTTTCTTCATTTCCGCCACAGCCTCGAAAACTTCCTCCATTAACATCACCATTTCCTTCTTCTCTCCATTGTTCCAATCCCTCGTCATTCTCCTCGACTTTTCCACGTCTTTCACTCCATTCTCTTTCTCTTCATCCTCACTCGAGTTATTACACACGTAATACTCTTCTTCATCCGGGTCCTCCTCAATAACTGCGTGACTCACGGCGTCAACGTCGCCGGTCTCTTGCCTACCGGCGGCGAGGGGATGCAACAAACAAGAAGCTGCAACGCGTTGTATCAGATCCGAAAAGTTCGATACTTTGGTCGCCATTTCTCCTCTCTTCTTCGCCCTCACCGCTGCTCCGTTTCTGAAACAACCAAAGCGAGATAAAGCAACGACTCAGTCGAGTTAAAAAGCTTGAGTCTTTTCTAGCAAAGTTAGAAACTTTAGTAGTATTAAATGAGGATGCGCAGGATAAAACGTAACACCACTTGTTCGGTTGAAGATAGCAAAGCCCGAAACCAAGAAAAAGAAATTCTGACCTGGAAATGTGAGAACTATCAGATCTTAAAGCGAGTTTTGACGATGAATCCTGAAACGGATCTCTGTTAAACGTAACGGAGTACCAAAAGTCAAGGCCTCTAGTTTCAGTTTCCAGGCTACCCCGGTTGCCTTTCTTCTTCCTGCTTGTACACACAATATTAATCCATTGTTAAAGCTTTTCACTTTGGTTTAATTAACAATGTATTTCCCAGAATGTCCTTGCTGGGGCACGTGTATGGTGTAGATTTTAGTGTGATTATGATAAGGTTGGAGTTCAAGAGAAGGTGGAGATGGAATTGGCAATCACATGGGTAGCGTTGGCGAAGGTGATGCTGATGGTGATGGTGCTTAATTTCTTTTATATATGTTTGGTTATTCAAGATTATCACCATCATCATCAGAGCCTTTACTCAATAGATGAGGTAAGCTATATGAACCAATATTTAAAATTATGTTAGATCTTTCATATGTATTCTCTGCTCCATAGATTCTTATTCAAGACTGATAGTGGAGGAAAATGTAACCACAAAAAAAAAAGTGAAGGAGACAGAAAACAAGCAAAAGTCATGAATCTGACAATCGCTTTTGAGTCTTGGCATCTTGCCATCCAAGTTTTGCTTTTGTATTAACCATCATGATCAAAGTGTTAGGAACTTAGGATGTGTTATATATGTAATATATATGAAAATTTCAATGAATCCGGGTTTAGTTTTGTATAATTATTACTTAAATTAAATGTGATTTTTTTATTTAAAATTTGAACTTCAACAAATACATTTTTTTATATCTCGATTTTTTTATATAAAAAAATTAATGCATATAAAATAACTCTTAATTTAAAACACTGCGACTTTGCTTTGGTGTTATTGAGACCCTATGATGAAAACTACAAAAAAATTTCGATGAAATTACCATAAGTCTGTTTTACTTACAATTTCTGTCTCAGTTAAATCTAGATCTTAACTGAGTTTGTTATACGAAATTGCACTGAGAAAAAGTTTTCTGCCAATGTGAAAATCAAATCACAAATCCTCCATTACAATAGCCCTCGTAACTTAAAGTTAAAGAGCAAATTGAGTGCACAAAACATTCATATTATGAGATGAAAAAAATCATATGCACGTAATTTTTCTTCCGTAATAACAAAAGAAGCTGATTTTGCACCCTCCATAACTCTTCTAACTAATAGAAAAAGAAAATCTCTTTATGAAAAGAAACATTTGATAGTAGATTTGATGATTTTTTCACTGTAGAAATTAAGTTCATGAAGTTGATGTTTGGGTACGTGTTGCTTTATATCCAAGTTGATTTAGACAAAGGTGAAGAGTGAAATTTGTTTTCACTTTCAACCTAAATACCATGAGAAAAAAAAGAAAATGGATCGATCCATGATTGAAATGGACAGTTTCTCGTTTCAGAGCTTGTCAAGTAGCGTTTGGTACAGGATCTAAAACAACTATCAATCCATGCATCTTCTCGAAGTTGTTGCATCTTCTGAATGAAAGTTGTCCAAAACCTAGCAGCAGGCATACAACCGAAAGGAAAGGACGTTTTACAACATATATATTTGCAGATAGGGGTGAGGGGGGAGTCCACCGGTCCCTTGATTAGATAAAAGTTAGTCTAAAAAAGTTTATTTAGACCTGTTTATGATTTTTTTAATACTTTACTTAAATTTAATTCAAACTTGATATAATTCGATCCATGAATAATTTTTGCAACATGCAACACTAAATCCCAGGCATGTTGAAAACGGTAAAAAAAAATCTTTCTTTTTTCTTTTTCTTTTTTTTCCCTTAACCCATTCTGAAAGTTATCGATGCACGTTTTCTTTGAAACTTGGAAAAGTAAGATCCATATGTACAGTATTATTATAGACATAGTGAAAGAGAGTAATTTTTCAATGGAGAAATTCCTAGTTGGGTGCACTTACCATTTTGAAATTAAAGCTCACAAGAAAGAAACCATTTTTATTTTGGTTAAGAAAATCTCATTCTACTTAAGAGTATGGATTTCCATTTCCCAAATGCCCATCAGACTCTTTCTATGAGTAGCTATGACAAGAAAAGATTTTATTATATGAAACAATTACTTTATACAAATCGTGTTATGTAATTATATTATTAAAAAATTAATTATTTATTATTAGAATCGTTAATGAACTTATTAAAATAAATATTAACTATTTAATTATCATATATAATGTGTAATAAATGATTTTTTTTAATAAGTTAATTGAGTGTTATGTTTTTAATAAAAAAAAAATATATGCTGACCTAAAATCATCGTTCCATATAACCTTTTTTCTCTTATAACATGTTGCTAAGAACAAAATCCTTGCAAAACGTATGCCACTAGGCACTGGCTGGCTAATTATGTATATTCTTTTTAATAATGTCATTCTTTAAAGCTATTATATTAAGTATATTGTTTTTAATACATTAAAATTTAACAATAGCCTAAAAGGTATCTTAAAATCATTCATTAAAGCAAAAGTTGCCTTGTCAAACTGTTCTTTGAAAAAACTATATATGCAAGTGTATCTATAAAAAATCTTTATTGGTTGATTTTGGTATATCAAATATCAAATTAATCCTCCTTAATGTTCTCTTAAGGAATTTATATATTATGCTTAATTAGGGCTTCTTAGATGGAAAATGTAATGGAATTGACAATTCTTGAGTACCAATATAAACTTTGAAACATGGATGACAGCGATGGATGAGAAACTATAAAGCACCAAAAGCAAGGTGTGTAAGGTTAATTAAGGGGATAATTACCTTGAGAAGTTTGGGCGCATGGAACAAAGCAAGCTGCTGGGAAGCATGGACTCCACAAAGACACACAGGCAAGCAAACAGAAATGGAAAAGAATCAAGGTGAAAGTGAGGGGAAGGAAGGATGGAGAGGATCCCAAGTTCGATGCATGAAAATTTTCTTTTTAGAAACTTGGGTATTTAAAGACATTTCCAAAAGCTATCTATAGTTGTAGTAGCTAGCTTGGCTAGTTATTACATACTGGAAACTATAACCATGCAAGAAACAAGACAAAAGAAAGATGTTGGGTTTTTTAGATATCTATCATGGCACGAGTCTCTCGTCTCAACCAAACCTGATCACTGAATTCCGAACATTACCAATTTGGTGTCCAGGGAATTATTCTATATTGTAAAATCAGATTAAGACTTTGGTGTTTGGTGCATGCTTTGCTGGGATTTGTTGCTTTTCCCTTGTATGTTTCGTTTATTCTTGTATACAGATATTTTCCATTAGGAAGTTTCATGAAGATCATCACTTTCAAGCTTAAACATGGACAGTAGATCATACACTACTACTTGTGTTTGATTACTCACCAAGTTCTATTCCTTCTGTTCATCAGTTGCACCCATTTTTATGATAATCTTTGGGGATTATTCAGCAAATCATGTGTTTCATAGCTGGCTAATTAAGCCAAAAGCTAAAAGCTCTCTTGTCCTTTCATTTTTGGGATGACCAAATAGCTATAGGGATATTTTGTAGGCAGCGGGCATTTTTAATTTTGGCTGAGGCATTTGGAGTGAACTGGCCTTGTCCATTCGTACTTGAGTGGGACTGTCGGAGGAACAATCTTTCAGTATAGGTGTTGAGATAATGTTTTGGTTGGATTTAGGGTTGAGTTATGCAAAGAAATATATATACAATTCTCCCTCTCACCCATGAACATGCACCACCAGTTCTCCCCATTCCCAACTCCATTTCCACCTTAAAATTAACTTTCTGGTTGAAAGTAAACTTGACAATTCTAAATACGACACAATTACATGACACAAAAATTATATGAATATAAAACACGAAAGTAATACGAGTTACAATTTAATAAAAATTGTATATGACTATAATAGAAACTAAAAAAAAATTGTGTTTGACATTTCGATATAAATTTTGACATAAAATTTTTATATTTTACATAAAATGAATTAAATTTCAGATAACACGAAAACGAATTTCATGTCTAGTTGAAAGTCTTGTTTAGAGTAATAATTAAGCTTGTGGATGGGCAGGCAGAGATAAATAAACTATGTTGGTAAAAGTGATTCATAATTTCATATTGGACACTACTGCTATTTTGTTGTGGGTTGATATCTCGTAATTTGCTTTCTAGGCCTAGCTAGTTTGATACTTGAGGTGTTGTCTAATACTATCTTCAATGCATGGATAACCCAACGACTCCACTTGACAAGTTGACCTGATCAAGATCGGTCACCAAACATATTTAAAGTTTAGGGTATGCAAATGTTTTGAAACGTATTGGAAACATGAGTCTCTATTTTAAGAAAAAAGAGCAATACAATACTCAAAACCAAAATTAGAGTGTTGTTAATTAAAGTTAATTGCTACTATAAATTTTAGTAGTTTCAAGTTTCATTTCCCTAAGAAACTACCAATAATATATAAAGGCCAAATCTATTGACTAATCAAGATTTGTGTTACAAACAGAAACCAACACAAATTTTACAAGTGATTTGCTTTACAACAATTAGAGCTTTCTATTCTCACTGTTTATTGTTGTTTTACCTAGAGTTATTCTATGCTTTTTGTTAAAAGTTTTCAATGATTAATTGTCATCCTTGGAAGAACCACGAATCTAAATGTAGCTCAAATCTTTCACTAGCTTAACATGAGAATCATAGATAGGGCTAATAACCCTTTGCTATTTTCACCACCCATCGTGAACTTTTTTATTGAAAAAGCGAAGTTTAAGAATCCAAATTGACGTTTTTTAATAAATTTGACAATTTGTATATTTGTATTATATATTGTTTTGCATTAAAACGTGTAAAATATAAAAAATTATCATGTTCCAATATATGCCCATGCATTGAACACAAATCTGATTTTTTTACTTTGCAAATCTATATATAATTTTGATTAAAACTTTATGTCATTGTATCACCACATTTAAAATCATCAAATCTATCTATACAATAAATTTTGGATCCAAGCCTGAATGCTGGTGCTTCCACGATTGTGGCCTCTTCAATAAACACGTTTCTTTGCCTTTCGGACGCCGCGTGTCCTCCTTTTCTATGTTCTCTTAATTTTGCTAGGATTTTTTAGATTTTGCCGTTTTGCTGTGGTTCTCTTTTGCTCTGCATTAATTGTGCTGCAGTCTTTTTCTGCATCTTTATCCTTTTCTTTTTCCTTCTTTTTTTCATCTCTATCTTTTTTCCCCTCTCTTCCCTTCGCACGGTAGCTGCTCTCCTGTTCTCTTGCAAAACTCCAGCAAACCGCAGCTGTCTTCTTCTCCGGCCTCTCTCCACGTTCTCATCGACACTCTCTCCCACTTACTCTTCCTTCCCATGTGCTTCTTGTCTCTTTTTGCTTTTTTTCCCCTTTCGAGTCTAGCCCTTGCCTATTTTGGGAATGGAGTTTTTTTTTTTTAAAGTCAAGCTTTTATCGACTCATTTGCCGTCTTCCTTCTTCTTTGAGGTGTTGTTTATCTCATAAGGTACGTGGCCTGTCATCAGGTGTTAAATTTTTTGACTTTGCTCGAAAAATCACGGTTAAAAAAAGCTTTTAGCAATGTTTTGGTCAATTGGGTGATTAAAAATTTTCTGGCTTTGACATGTTTATTGCATTTACCAGTGTTTTGGTCAATTGGGTCTCTGCCAAAAGCCGAAAAGAGAGTAAATTCGGGGTGTTGGATTCAAGTTTATAGCGATGGAGACATTTATGAAGGGGAATTTCATAAGGGGAAGTGTTCAAGGAGCGGCGTTTAGGAAGCACAACGGCTATGGGGTAGAGATGTGGGCCAAAGGAAGTCGGTATTGTGGGCAGTATAGACAAGGCCTTAGGCAAGGACTTGGGGTTTATAGGTTCTATACTGGGGATGTTTATGCGGGAGAGTGGTCTTATGGGTGGTCATGGCTATGGAAATGGAAGTCGATATATTGGGCAATTCAAATGGGGAGTCAAGCATGGACTTGGACATTACAATTTTAGGTAACATAAAGATTGGTTTTCTTGGTTTGTTTTGTTTTATATCTTTTTTGGCTTATGCTGTGAATAATTTTTGAGTTACTAATTGTTGCTATGAGATTTTTTTTTCCTGATTGCTGCTTTAATTATGAGTTGATTGTACTGTTGTTAAAGAGCTCATTCTTATTGTGCTCCCTCAGTGTTTGAACTCTGAATATACTTTTTTTTTGGCTTAGCAACTCTGAATAGACTTAGTTACGTAATTTTTGTGATTGTGTGGGTTCTGGATGAATTTATTTCTGTGTAATGGCATTTTTGTACTATTATTTGTTGGGAGTTGTATAAGGAGGCGGGGATTAGAAATTGGTGATTGTTGAGTGTTTAAAATTAAATGCGGTTATGGCTATTGCTTTTCAGAATCCATAGCTAATGGTTTTGTTGCATTATCACCATAAATTGTAGTATTTAGAACTTTGTTTATTTTGCTTGGCTTTTAGAAGGTTAGCTTGAAAGTAGATAGGTTTCATTTAAATGAAACTCAAACAATGTGGGGAAAGTTTAGTTTTATTTTAAACAAAGCTTTGCAATGTGAAGGTTGCCTTTTTATATAAAGGAAATTACTTGCTATCCACTTCATGAGCATAATTTTATATTTGACCAACTTATTCTGCATATGAGTCGTTCTATTTTCTTATTTAGAAACAGAGATACATATGCTGGGGAATATTTTGCAGACAAGATACATGAATTTGGTGTCTATCGTCTTGCGAGGTTATATCCATTGTCAACGACACCTCAACTATGCATATGTAAGCAAGCTCGAACATGCAACTTTTCAAATTTGGATAGATTTTTTTTTCTCATTTTCTTGCTTTGTGTGGACGAAAAAATCAATAAATGATATGTAACGACCCGTTACCACATTTTCGGTTGGGCTGTCTGTGATACTTCACTTTTACTAACTGTTAAACAAATTTGCATAACATTATTTATATTATACACATCCCCTATCTTAGTTAATCAGATAAGTAGTATTGCAAACATGTCTAAATACAGAAAATAAATGATCGTACCTCATATAAATCAGTCGGTCTATCACATTGTCTTTTGTATACAGCCGTGATCCACAATCAATTGATCTCACAATCTTTAAAACCTGAAATGTTTAAAATTAAGGGGTGAGCAAACCACGGCTCAGTAAGAGAGTTATATGTCACACTTGATATTCAGCTATCTATATGCTGAAAATAATTTTTCATTCTCTTTAAAATCTTTCTAGCTGGCTCTAGGCTCACATGTAGGAATGATACTACAGTCGGTTAGGGATCCAGATAGAGTAAGGCAGGTATTTTAAAATACCTGACTTGTTCCGGAACCTAGAAGCAACTGTAGAGAGTATTAAATCCATTTTTCTCA
Source organism: Heritiera littoralis (assembly GCA_031772115.1). Lineage (NCBI taxonomy): Eukaryota > Viridiplantae > Streptophyta > Magnoliopsida > Malvales > Malvaceae > Heritiera > Heritiera littoralis. The sequence goes on along the minus strand of JAPDPK010000088.1, from coordinate 1,185,550 downwards.
AAACGATATGACTTTCGTCTTTCCCACAGAGCAAATCACTTATTTCTTTTCACTTCAGTATCCTTTAAAACACGGGGCAGTACAGTGATTTGTAAATATCCAATTATTAGATAAACACTTTTTTGATTATTTCTATCTTAGAAATAATTCTTATGTTATTCTTTTAGAATAAACATCTATTTCTCTTTTCAAATCAGTAACCGTATCGTACAGTTCAATAAAACAGTATATTCAGTATTCAGTAAAACAATATCTCGATACGGTTCAGTCAGTAACAGTAAACAGTAGCTACCAATTCAGTAAATAGTATACGGTAACTTTCAGTTCAGTAAACAGTAAATGGTAGCCTTCAGTTTAGTAAAACAGTAATCAGTGGCTACCATTTCAGTGCACAATACAGTTCTGTAAACACAGTATTTTGGTACGATTTTTCATCAGTAAACAGTACAGAACAGTAAATAGGATTCCATAAATCCTTTCAATACACAGTAATCAGTGTGTGAGACCAAGCATCAAATAAATCATGCTATCATCGTTCCCCATCCCCCTTGCGAGAATGAAATTTACCGCTATTGGGGTGCACCCGTAGGCCATCGCCCCTCACGGCTATCTCTGCTAGATCTATGGCCATAATCTATAGGTGGTCCTCGGGTCCACTTGCCAAGTGACCTCGAGACCGCTGATGACTTGGCGGGTCCATTAGCCCTGTGACGCCTTGAGGTGCACCAGTTGGTCCATCGACCCGAGCCACCGCCCCAAGTGGGTCACGCAATTACATGGATAATAATGCATGAACTCAGGGCCTATAGTCTCAAAACAGTATAAACCGTACCATAGCCTTTATGGATTTTTAAACACAGTAGTGTAAAAAAAACATTTCATAATTATCCATAAGGCTCACATGTATAAATCATCACCTTTATGAAATTTATAATTTAAATCACATTTCTCAAATTATTTCATAAAGGTATAAATCATATTTCTCATACGGTGAAAACAGTTATAAAATAGTCACACTGTAAAACAAATCTCATGACAGTGTCTTTTTCACCGTAACACATGTATACACGCCTTTCCGTGCTATCCATCGAAAACATGATTTTTAAAATCATCGGAATTCAATTCAAATATTTTTGTAATTTATGGAAAAGTAAAATATTTATTTTCCAATTTCAATAATTCCGTCACCATGTTTTCTTCTAAAACACGTGTAGAGACCTCTAGTCTCGAAATCAGAATTTTTCATCATTTCTTAACCTTTATGGAATTTATTTACTTAATTATTTCCATCATTAAAACCATAAAGGTTTTTATATAAAATCAAGTGAATATTTAAGAATATTTATAAAAATATTCACTTCAATCTCTTTTTCATTTTCATCTCGTTTCACGTGAAATATCACCTACTGGGTAAATTTTCAGTGATTTCCTTTTCACCATTCTCGAAAACATGAATATTTTAAAATCAAATATCATTATATTCATGTTTTATGAAATTTACTTGATTTCTCGATTTTCGTACCTGAAAATCGTTTCACATGAAATCAAATCATTTATTATGGTTTTCGGTGATTTTCGGTAAATTTTAGTAATTTTTCGATAATTTTTCGGCAGTATAACGGCTGCCGATTTGGCTAGCCTCCTGCACGAAAATACAGTTTATATTTCTCAACCAGTATTTCACCGCAATTTAAAACCAATAAATCACCAAAATTTCAAAACCAATCATTATAAATTGCATTTATAATTTAAATGCATAATTTAAAACATGTGGCCGAATATCCTTACAGGCGGCACATGTCTCCCTTACCTGTCCCGGGTCGGCGACTGCCTCTCGAAGGTCGTGCCCGTATTCACCTCGTCCGATTCCATCAGCTCGGTCATCGAGGAAATTTTCTGGAATTTAAATTCTAAAATTTAGAATTTTTTTCATAATTATTTAAATAAATAAATTATTTAAATAATTTAACACTTTTCGGGATTTCTTACCGATTCCCGTAATTCTCGGGATTTCCCGTAATTTTCGAATTCTCGAGAATTTTCCAAATTCCCGGAATTCCTCTTTTCTTTCTCTTCCCTCTTTTTCTTCCTTTTTCTCTTTTTTTTTCTCTTTCTTTTCTTTTTCTTTTTTCCTTTTTCGTTTTTCTTTTCTTTTTCTTTTCCTTTTTCCTTGGCTCAGACTGGTTCCAGACCGGTCTCCTCCTTCCTCGTCGGTTCCTCGCCGGCGGCCGGTTCTCCGGCGGTTCAAGGACTCCACAGCTGGCCGACGACACGACGAAGCTATCGGTGCCCTCCGTTTGCCTTGGATCGACGGCATGGCGGCAGATCTGGCGGCGTGGGTCTCGGTTTTTTCTTCCTCTTCGCCGGCCTTCCTCCGCCATCGATGGCCTCACCGGTGGCCTCCTACCATTTCCTCTTCCTCCGGCGGTGGTGTGGCTGCAGTGGCGTCGGCCAGTTCGGTCGGTACCGTCGGTTCCTATTTCTCTTTTTCTCGATTTTTTGCCAGATTTTTTCTCTGTTTTCTTTCCGATTTCCTTCCTTTCGATGCCGGCAACCGCTTTCCTCTTCTAGCCGGTGTCGTTCTCTACCTCCCTCAGACCTCCTCTCTTTCTTTCTTGCCGCCTACGGTGGTCGGTCGACTGGTCTGGGGAGGATCGGGTTTGCTCCCCCCGATTCCTTTTCTTTCCTCTTTTGTTTCATTTCCTTTCCCTTTTTTTTTAGTATATAATATACTATTTATTATATACTATTAATTATATTTTATACATATAATATATATCATATATTATACATATATTATTTCATATATACTTTCAAACTTTAATGTAAATTAATATTTACATTTCTCAATTATATGTATATATATTTATATATACATAAGAAATTATACTGAAATACATATGTATTATTTAATTCCCTCAAATAGTATATATATATATATATACGCATGTATACCAATGTATAATTATATATATATATATACCATATAGTATTTTAAATACATATGTATTTATATAAAAATACATTTATATAATTTATAATTATATAAATGTATTTATATTTTATTTCTTATTTTCTTATTTAATTTGGATTTCTATTTATCCAAATTAAATTTCATCCTTTCATTAATTTCCATAATTCCTCATCTTATTTTTCCTTCACTCAAATTTCTCGATCCATCACTTCCTCAATTCTCGTTCTCACAATTTTATTAATTTATTTCCACTGATTTATTTCCTCCAATATTTATTTCCAATAAATGAAAAATTTACGGTTATCACATGATATGTCTAAAAATTGACCAAAGTTTATTTGTTTAAAATTTGTTAATAATGGAAGGCTTAACATTCTTGATAGTGTTTGCTGGAATGAGATGACCTCTCAATCTTTTTAAAGGTTTTTAAACCGTGAGGTTTGATCTTTGATAGAATCCAATGGTTAAAGTTTTATTTTTTATTTTTTTACTTTTTTATTCCTCTTTGCTCTTGCTTTTTTATTCCCCTTTCTCTTTCCTCCTCCTCTCTCGGCCGGCAGGGGGCCGGTCCTTCTTTTGGAAATCCCTCCTCTATTGTAAACAGAGGAGGAAAATGGGTGGGAATCGGGTATCCCGATTCCCGCCCGTTTTCAGTTTTCATTTTCTTTTCTTTTTTTTTTAAGTATATATATTTATATATATAATAATAATAATAATAACTATAATATATATAATTATTATACACCATAATTATATATATATACACTATTCTTAATATGTATTTAAATACATATTTCGTATTAAAATATATATTTATATATATACTTTTACACTTTTAACACAAAATAATATTTATATAATATCATTATATAAATATACCAAAATATTTTATTTCTTATTAAGTTTTGGATTTCTAAATATCCAAAATTATTTTCTCCATTTTCTTATTTAATTTGGATTTCCATTTATCCAAATTAAATTTCCTCCTTCATTTCTTATTTCCAATTTAATTTCTCTTTTAGTTTCTTATTTAAATTTGGATTTCAACTTGTCCAAATTAAATTTTTCGAGTATCTTATATTTATTTAGAAATTCTCGGTCTTCACAATATAAGAGAGGTATTAATTAGTGCTTTCACATGGCTAATTATTTAAACATTTCTTATGTTTCCTTTTTCATATATTTTGCTATTATTGTAATATTTTTAATTCTAATAGGATTTTACTTATTATGGATTTGAGATCATGCCAACTACTACTGCATTAACCATTCAGGTATCACTTATTATCAACATACATGGTTTTTTATCCCATTTGCTTATTTATAAAAGCTCTCTTTATGCACACATCTCAAGCTTTTACTAAGATCAAAATAAATTATCAATATAAAAAAAACTGTTTTATTGACAAAATTGTAAATGTCTAATGAAATAATCGTATTTAAAATTTTTAATAATAAATGATGGGTGAAATTAATGAATTACATATGTATTTTAAAATGTTTAATAAGTAAAATAGTAACTGATTTGTAATCTCTTAAATATTGGTAACTGAGTTTATAAATTTTCTTTTTCTTTGTAAGTGCTTTTTCATAAATTTTATGATAAATTTTGCATGTGATAACCTTGAAAATAAAGATTAAGATTAATATTATGATTTATTCATCACTTTTAGAATTCATGAAATATAAAACAATTTAAGGAAAAAAAACTTATAACTTTGAATGGAGGCCTTAATTTGTTTCTTTTCTTCCATGCTTACATAAACAATGTGTTTTCTGAAGGTATAACTTCTAAATTTGTCGTCATAGGCCTAAGTCAAAATCATTGTTGCTATTTTATTGAAATTTTTTTTTTTTAGCATTTGTTTGGTTTTTTGTAAAATATCCCTCTCCACAATTTTTGTATTTATCTTTGCTTCTTCCTTTAATAGCTTAATCTTTTTATTCGTCTTTTTTCTTAAGATCAGTTTTCGATGTATATTTCCTTTTTCTTTTCTGATTAGTTCTTTTTGCATCTTCACCTTCTTTTTTTCCTTTTCCCTTTATTTGGAACTTTTTTTTAAACCTCCATAAAACACAAAATAATTTCATGTTTGTGGCTTAATTAGTGGCAATTTAAAAATTAAAACTTATTATAGAAAATATAACTTAACATTGTAGACACTCAATTTTGTCCGAATCGATAATACCGTTGCTCAAAAATCTTAGATCAGATATTGTGCAATAAATCCAATTGGACTTTCAAAGTCCAAATCGAAATGTATGGGCTCTAAGGCCCAAAGAAAAATGGATTGAAATTTGTTATTTTTATTTTTTCTTTTTCTTACTTATTTATTCTCCTTTTTTTATTCATTTTATTTATTTATTATTATTATTATTATTATTATTATTATTATTATTATTATTATTATTATATTGTTATCTGTTTCTATTATTATTATTATTATTATTATTATTATTATTATTATTATTATTATTATTATTATTATTATTATTATTATTATTATTATTATTTGTTTTATTGTACATCACATTTAATGGGAAGAGACTCTCCTATTGCTGGCTGCATGTTTTTGAGACAAAATCTGTTCCTCCAACCGTCGATGCCTCCAACCCCTCCTCCTAGGTCTCGAGTGTCACCAAAATTCACCTTCCCTATGCTGTCAATCCTATCCCTGACCATTGCCCTGGAAGACCGAGAAGCAATAGGAAGGACCTAAGATTAATTCTACTACACTGGATCAAAGGATGATCCTAAATCTGTTTAAAAGACCTGAATGGTTCAAGCAAAAAGGGCTTTTTTTTTAGGCTCTGAAACATTAAAAACAGATCTACAGAAACTTTACCCAGCCACAACCAAAACACCACCGTATCACCACCATCCCTGTGTCAGCCTCACCACCATAACCCCCGACTACCCAAAAGCCATCTGAGGTTCCCATTCTAAACCATTGTTCATCATCATGACCGTAAGCCACCACTCATCATCACCATCGAGCCACACCAATAACCACAACCTAGCCACCATCCCTCACATGAAACCTAAAACCAGATCCTAAACCCAAGACCCACACTCAAACACAGCTTTCAACTAAAACAAAAAACAAAAAAAAACCCTAGAACCCGAGAACCCTAAGGACTAAACCCATGGTCTAAACCCAAAATCGATCTTCAAATACCTGCAAGAAAAACCACAACAAACTAGCAGACCCAAGAACAACCAAACCATCAACCAAAAATAAACAAAACAAAAACACAAAAAAGGGGAAGGAAAAAGGGTGGGAAAGGGTTTTGGCCTAGGTTAGATCTATAGGGTTAGAGGAGTTTTTAGGTAGATTGGAGGTTAGATCCGGGTAGAGGAAGAAGAGAGGAGCTTTTTAGGGTTTTGGGAAGACCACCGGTGACCAGAGTACGGCAGTGCACTGTAGCCAACAGCCTTCGGATGGCTGAAGAAGTTGAGAGCATTTTTGAATTTTTTTTGGAATTTTTTTTGTGAGAATCGGCTGAAATGAAGGGTTAAAAAAATGGAGGCTTTTTATAGAAGAGTAAAACGCACCGTTTTGGAGGCTGGGATCCGCGTACCACTCCGACCCAACTCAAGATCCGTACACCCGCCTCCACCTTCCGCTCGCGACCGCGTGCCACGTCCGACCCGCTCGCGACCCGCTCCCATTGGTAGATTTGGGCCCTGTCGTTTGGGCTTGATCTTGGGCTGTTTGAAAGATTTATTTGGGTTCCAAGCCCAATCTGTTTGGGTATATTTTTCTCCTTCATTATTTATTTATTTATTTAGTATTTATTTATTTTGTTAAATAATTTATTTTGTGTGTTTTAATATACTTTCATAATAAAAATAAATATTTATTTATACATGAAATTCTCTAAGATCTATAATAATTTTAAGTTTAATCATGGAATTAGTTTTAACAATAAATATATAGTTTTAAGATATATACAAATAAATAAATAAATTATATAAATAAATATAGGAAATTTATATAGTTTAAAAATATATATATAAATAAATATAAATAAAATACATAAATAAATATATAAAATATATATAACCATATATATTTTAAAATAAAATTAAATTCTTGTTAGACAATTTACTATAAAAAATATATATTTTAGGAAGCTTTTAAAAAAATAAAATAAAATAAAATAAGCATGAAATTCCGATGATAAGTTTTCGTAGAAGTCGCAAGTAGCAATTTTTCGAAAAACTTTAGGTGAGAAGAACTTATCGAATGTTACCAGAGTATTGGGATATTCGATATAATTTCTCAATATTTAAATTCATGTTTATTTTAAGAAAATATAATGATATATTCTGTAATGACAAACAAAGAATATTTAGAAAAATATTAATTAAATGAAAATTAATAAAAACAAAATAGGTAATGGAAATAGTTGGGAGAAATTAATAAAAAAAAGGGGGATTTTAGAGATATATAAATACAAAATAATTAAACTAATAAAAATTGATAATAGTAAAGTTTCAAAAGGTAGAGAATAGTGATTAAATTAATTAAATAGATGATAATGGAATTTTAATAAAAAGAAATAGTCAAAGAAATTAAGTTAATAAAACTAAATAAAAATAAAAACGAATGAAGATGAAATAATCAATTTATTCACAAAAGATAAAAGCTAATCTCCGATGATGGAATGTTACGGAAGTCACAAGTAGTGATTCCTAACTGGTCTCTAGGTGAGAAGAGTCTACTAAATGTTACCATAAGTATTGGAATATTTAGTGTGATTTTTCCATACATGAGCTTTCACTTTTTAAAATAAAAACAAATAATATTTAAAAAATAATAAATATGTTAAATAAGGAAATATAAATTCATGCGCATCATATATCTTTCATTAATATCATATGCATCCATAATCAATCATAAAAATAATATGAGTCCTACCGAGGATGAGATTCTACAGAAGTTACAAGTAGTGATTCTTAAGAAATCTCTAGGTGAGAAAAATTATTTCAAATATTACCAAAAGTATTGGAGTACTTGATTTAATCTTTCAATACAAAAAAGTTCACATTCACTTTTATTAAATAAAATCTAACCTTTTTTAAAATAAAAAATGATTTTAATAAAAAATGATTTTGATAAATGATAAATATGCTTAAAAAATTGCAATAAAAATAGAAATTATTTTTAAATATTAAATTAAGACCGTTTTATTAAAATTAAAAGATAACACATGATTAAGATGGTACCGTTTTAAATAGGCGTCGTGGGGATGCTAATCCTTCCTTACGCGTAACCGTACACCCGAACTTGATTTTGTTTTCGCAGATCAAAAATAGTCTTTTTAATAAAATTTAATTAATTTTGAGATTTTGTTAAAAAGATAAATATTTTTAGGTGACCAATCACACCTAGTTACAAAAGATTGGTGACGACTCCCTTATTTTTAAATGTTTTCAAAAATTATCGAGCGGTCGAATCCTCGGACGAAATCGTTACGACAAACATCATATGTGATATGATCAATATCAGATTAGTGACAATGAGTTAGTTCATAATCATGTTTGTCTTTATTAATGACTAAGTCAAATGTTGTTGCGATACGTTGGATTTTTTCAAAATTGAATTAAATCATAGCTGCAAAATTTATTTATTTATTTTTAATATATTTAATTCTGTTTTGGTTGTTAAGCTGCATAGATACTAATCAATATATATATATATATATATATATATATATATACTATATATATGGATGTTAGGCTTCCTCATGAATTGAATGTCTATCAGGTTTGGCCACAGGCTCTGGGTGCAATGTTCTCTGGTATAGACAAGAAGTTTTTTATCTAGAAATTATCTGACGCAATATTCTATCTTAATGTACGAGGACATCTTTAAGGAGTTATTCTTAAGTAAGTACAACAGGAGGCACTTAATGTGGCAAAACTCATTAGGTCATTGTGTGTTGAAAGCATATTTCTAAAGGTAAGAAAAAGTTCACAGTTTCACAGTTTCAAATTGGTACTTGAATGTGGCATGGACCATTGATCCCCTATTGTGTTGTTTCTCTACAGGTAGAAAAATTTTAACATTTTTTTGCTTTTGTTGTCTTTTACAGGCTGTAGTTCTAATGTTGTTCAATGAGTTGCAAATGCTTTACTTTCAGCTCATTAAGGATCATGGACATAAAGGATAAGAAATTGAAAAGGACCTTGCAATGCAAAAGGTATGCCCATTGCATTACTTCTATTACCATTTTAATTTCCTTTTTTGTTGTTACTTACATTATCTTTTTCTCTTCCTCACATTTTCTTTATTCCTTTCTTGGTTTGAATTTGTTTGGTGCAGTTGCTAATGGGGACGTATGTGGAAGATGATGATTCATTCATTTTCAGTTAAGGCTTCACTGCTCTTCTCTATCATATAAAGGTACATATATTTACGATAAAGACCATTGCTAACATAAAGTATTCAAGATTTTGGGTCCGAGTCTTTTCAAGGAGTGCCTTTAAGTGTTAAAGTAAAGGCTCCATTTTGATGAGAACTATCGGTTCTCATCGCTTCATCTTTAAGTGCTTTTTGTTTATCTTTTCACGGACTAATCCTTAATGTTTTAATGTTGTTTTTACTTTGAATTTCTTTTGTAAGTCGTTGAATCAAGTTTCATCTCTGTAATTTTAATTTAAGTTTTTTTTTATTTGTAGTTAATAGGGAATTGTTGGTCTCCAGTTCAACACCAGTTATTCACTAAAGAATCTCTTGAAAAGAAAAATCAAATTAAGGCATGATGACTCCTTAATTAGTTTTTGTTTTGCTTCTCCAATAATTTTCTTATATGAGCTCTTTTTTTTATAGTTAATAAAAAACCTATTGATATTATTTTGTTTATAAACTTAATGATGGATGTGTCAATTTTTTCATCTTATATAAAGAACATTATATCCGAATTCATGATTTCTTTGAGTTCGCGAAAAATTCGTTAAAACTTAAGTTCACTTGATGCATGATGTAGTTGTTGGATTTCGTCTTTCTTTGGTTTTATGGTTTTTAGTTGTTTTGTTTTTGCTTTGCAGGTTGCTGTGTTTGCTCCCTGTAGAGACTTGAATTGTTTGAAATTCACAGATAAAAACTTTTAACTAAAGCATGAAAGAAAAGGTTAAGAAAGTGAATGTTAAAGGTTCATAAGGAGAAATTGAAACAGAATATACTTGCTTTGCTTCTTTTCGATTAGTAATGTTCAGCATAGCCAGTCTTCTCCCTTTCGCAGCTGTTTCTCAATAGTGTTATGTACTTTGAGCTCTTTTCTTTCACTCTTAATTTCCGGCTTATACTCTTTTTTAATTTTTCTATATTTGCTCTCTTATTTTTTCTTTATGTATTTTGTTTGAGATTGAATGATATTGGATTTTTAAGATGGAATGGAAGTTAACATCTTTTTTCCTTTTTCATGATTTTAGTATGGTAATGAAATCTTATTTTGATGCATCGGATGGGAATTTAAAATTGGTTGTTATTCTTTTGTGTTATTTAATTGTAGGAAAGTGAGTCTTATCGGTTAAGTTTGATGATATTTGTTCCTCTCGATAAGATTTTGAAATTTTCTCGCTATTTACTTTTTGGTGATTTCAAATTTGATATGGATTTTAGAAAGATGAAATTAATGGACCTTCGATTTGAGATTGACTTTAAGTCATTTAAATTAGTTTATTCATTTTTATTTCACTGTTTATGAGTTCTGCATCTTCAATCACTATTTATGAATTCAAGATGGTCTACATTAAATCATTAATAAATATATCAATTAGTTATCAAACAAGAATATATCAACCATTTAACTTCGTATGCATGTTTAGCTTTATTGGTTGGTTTCTTTCAGTCAATTGCGTATTACCTATTATTGTGCTTGGGTAAGGAGGCCCTGCACTTCTTGGTTGTTCCATGTTGTTGCTCCTCTTCTGGTATGATCTATTGCCTTCTAATACTTGGGATCAATCATTAAAAGAAAGAAAATCGTTGCTTGTGCTTTTCCTTCTGGTATGTTTTTTGCCAATATCAGCAAGGTACACGAGAAAAAACAATGCAATTTGCATGAAGCATAAAAGCTTTTTCCTTTCATGTTGCCACTTCCACTCAGACTATTAAGTTGAGACAAGGGACCGTTTCACCAACACAACTAAATTCAGCTTCTGCTTTTTCTCTACAATTATGTCGCTCGATAAACAAGATATTAATGTATTTTGCCTACTTGAAAATGTTTTTTATTTCCTTCTACTTTTGTTATATGTCATGTTATCTGAAATCTTCACCATGTTTGCTATGATCAAAAATTTCTTCTCATCCTTTTTAGATTATTTGGTATGCTCTGGGATTACACAACTTGGCTCATGTCCCTCCCTTGACATAATAACAACTAGATAGCTGTCAAATATATTATATTTGGTTTCTTCTTGCTCATATTCTTAAATGATTTTGTGCTTAAATTGACTTATCTTTTTACCATATATTTGTCATTCATTTCATTGACCCCTAAAAAGGCAAAGCATGCTCGATATCGATATCATGTTACTTATGTAATGCATGTGGTGTGCTTCTAAACAATACAAAATTAAAAGTGATTTGATTGGATTCTTTTTTTCAACTAAAGCTAAATATGAAAACATTAACAACTTGTGAATCCTACACAATATCTCTTTTGTGAGTGCATTGATAATTTCAATTATTTTATTGACAAATCAAGTTTTGAGATGATTTTCTTCCTTTCTTTATGGATTTGTGTTTTGGAAGATAATGTAAACTAATTTCCTCTTTGAATCAATGATGGTTAAAGAAACAACTTGCCGCTTGCACTCCCAAATCTGCATTGTCAATCTTTCAAGCCACTAAATAACTTTTACAGTCATTCACTTTCTTAATAAGCTCAACCTTCATTTTATCCCAAGAAATCAAAAGCTCATTCATTTAAGATATTTGAGCTTGTAGGTAAGTTAAAAATAGGAAAAAAGAAGTCGACAGCAATGGATGAAATGTAAAAAATTACACGGTGAAAAGGATAGGGAGAATCTTATTATAAGTTCCTTTGCCTAATAATAACATCATTAATAATGTGAATTCTTTGAGTTTTGATGCTGATGTCTTCTGCTTTGCTCCGAAAAAAATACCCGTTTTATAATGTTGATCATGTTATTTTCGTTATTTACCTCTTGATTTTTTATGTTGGTATATTCTTTGCTTGCATTGTTCAAAATGGTGATGACTCTTTTGCGTTCAACCATTTTACCATGCTATTAATCCTATTGTTTTTCTTAATTTCCTTTTGCTTTTCTGTGTTATGTCTTCTTTGCTTCCTTTATTGAAAATGCTATTAACTTTTTATTTCTTTATCAAAGCAATAGAAATTTTATCTCTTGCTTAATCATATTTGAAAGACGATAGGCAGTATATTCGTGATTTCTTTGTGAAATATATAATCTCTGAAACTCAAACAAATATATACAAATATTATATTAACCATGAATTCTTATATTAAACAAAAAAATCCTCATCATTCTTTTCATGGTTTTACACAGACTTGCAGGAAAATAATGAATTGAGACTTTGTGACGGTATTGGATAGATATGGAGAAAAGCCTAAAAATATGCATTTGTATATATCAAACAATTCTTCATGTCTATCCAGTATGCGTCATAAATTATGATACATTCCTTCCTGCAATCTTTACATGCAGTAAGGAATTTTCCCTTTTGCATGCAAACTAAAATGTGGCAAATCTATTCATATTAATACAGTTTTGTTATTAGCTTTTGGATCAATAATTGATCAAAGAAACAACTTAGTTCTTAAAAACAACTCATGTTTAATTGACTTACACAGCCAAATCTGCATTGTAAATATGTAAAGCTACCAAATAAATGTTATAGTGATTCCTTTTCTTAATAAGCTCAAACTTCATCTTATCTTAGAACAAGGAAACAAAAGAATCAAATACACGATCAAAAGAACAAGTATAATCTCATTATATATTCCTTTGCTTAATAATATTCTCTTTAATCATGTGAATTCTTCGAGTTTCAATGCTGATGCCTTCTGCTTTGCTTCGAACAAAACAGAGATAAATGTTTGCCAGTTACTTATTTTATAAACTTAATCATGTTATTTCTATTATTTAGCCCTTGCTTGTGGATCATGTTTGCTTGCTTGTGGATCATCTTTTTGAATTATTTTAAATTCAATTATCTATAACTTCTTATATCAATATGACATTGTTCCCAATCGTACTGTTTTCCAGAGAATGCATTTTGATTCATTCCTATTAATTTGCAGGTCTATTTTTTTTTTTACCAGCCAATGCACAGGGATGACAAAGCAAGTTCAGCTCTCATTCTAACCTTTGATTTCATCGAAGGAGCTTCGGTTAATAATCTTTGGGGTATGCCTTTGATAATTTCTGTTTTTTTTTTCAAGGTGTTTTGCAGATAATTCTATAAGTTATGATGCCTTGGAGAAGGGACCTGTTTTTGCTTATGGATTAAGGTGCCTTATCTCCTCTTGACAATTTACTGTACACGTAATGTTTCTTGCTGTATTGCTTTTGGATGGTTGCTGGAAACTTTTTTTTTAGCTTTGCTTGCTACATCTCATGTAGATTCTCTAAAAAGAACATGTATATAAATTCTTTTTCTTTTTTAGTACACTTCTTCATATATTAATATACAAAAACAATTGCTTAACCCTCACTTTCACCTTTTTTTCACGTTAAAAGGACCTTAAACTTTTCATATAGGCCTTTTTAAATAATCTACTTGCGCAACTTGCGAGTCTTCCCTAGTTAGGTTTTAAGTTTGAAAACGAATGACAGCTGCCACCTACCATGAACCATCAAATTCCAAGAATGGACCAAATGTAATGGATAAGGTTCTCGAGATATTTTTCGTTTGCTCCAAACTCCAAAGGCTAGTTGATAGTTTGGTCAACTTCCCGTACAAAGCATGAAAGCTGTAATAATATCAAGCAATAATGAAGCAAAACCCAAACAAATATCTTCCATAGCCAAGCGAGCTCTATTTATCTACCTCTTCGAAAAGAATTGAGAAAGAGCTAACCAGCGTTTGGAAGCACAAAGAGAAAGAAGAATGGAGTGTTGCGGGCGGCCTAACAGGAGTGACGTGCATTTATCAATGGAAGAAGAGGCTAAATTGGAGGAGAAAACGAGGGAATACTTCGACGAGAAAGCACCTAAACGTCACACCAAGCCTCAACGAAGCGAGTATGCCTCCAACTACGTCGATGTTCTTGCCGGCGGCGACAACAAAGATTCCGATATTCCAGAATACGTTGAGTTCCAACGCCTGGAAAACGATCCTTCGGTTAGTTTTTCTATCCTTCTTTCTTTGATTTTACTCCTTTTTAGAGCAGAAAATAGAAGAAATTGTTAAAAAAATGAATTTGATATGCGTCTGCCGGGAGTCGAACCCGGGTCTATTGCTTGGAAGGCAATTATCCTAACCGTTGGACTACAAACGCTTGTTGAAAGACCCTTCCAGATGTATTTAGAAACAATTTTACTGAAATATTTCAATCATTTGAGGCCTTGAGAAGAATATTGCTTTTGTTTGACGCATTTTTAGATAATTTCTGGACAGATCTAAAGCATCTGATAATGTTAATATAACAGAATTAACATTTTTAGTATAGGATTTGTGTGGTAAGTGGTAATACTTGCATAATTCTAACCTGGTTCCATGGACTAGTTCGCTACATGGTTTTTTTCTGTAGATCTAACGATTTGCTTATATATTTTGTAATTGTAATACGTTGAATCGGATTCATGTTATATAAAGTATGAAATTTTCATGTCAACCCGCTAAACACAAAATGTTGTTTTAGTTTATAACAAATTTATATACAAATCTAGATCTGTATAACTTTTATTTCATAACGTGCTATGTTATCTTATCAAATTTATCATTGCCAATTGCTTTCATGGTTATCTGATTTTTTTTCCCCTCAAAATGAATTCAGAAAATAGTTTACAAAGGAAGTGAAGTGAGAGAGGAATTTGTGGAAACCGATTACTATAAGGATCTCAATTGCGTTGACAAGCAGCACCACACGGTATGCGAGGAAATTTTTCCCTGTTACTATTCTCTTCAATTATAATTACAAAGATAAGAATTTGATTGACAATGGCGGGTTTCCTTTCCAGACTGGAACAGGGTTCATCAACGTGGAGAACGCCAATGGCAGAAGCTTCAGTCTGGAACCAGATTTCGAAACCGATTGCCATGCCTCTTGCAGGGGAAACCCGGCAACAAACGACTGGATTCCAGCTGCTTCCGATGCGGTAAACCAGCAAAGCTTGGCTCGTTTCATTAGCATTCAAAGAACAGAATATGGTCTTTGATAGGCCTAACTACAACAATATCTTTGATTTCCAGGTTTATTTTGCTTCGGACAAACCTAACAGGAGTGATTGCTGAAACTGAAGAACCGGCACTGTTGTTCTACCGTCACTTGTCTTTTGTGTCGAAAGTCTAAGGTTGAAAATAATTTCAGAACAAGTTTAATGTCCTCCATGGTTAAATTATTAGGTATCTTGACTGGATGCTGTTCAGTCACTTTGGATACTGAGGTTTCTGTTTGAATCTAAGAGTTATCCGAATATCTGAGGTTTGTCTTTTATAAATAAAGCCTGGCAAGTAGGTCAGCCAAATTAGCAATCGTGAATGGTAAACTTATTTTTCACCCGAAGCTATATTTTATTTGTTGTACCTTAGACGGATTAAGGAAATATTTATGAGATAATTTGAACATTTGTTTAACATTTGTATAGTATTAAATGCACTCAAAACATTAAAATTATCATACTCTAATTCATATCTACACACAATATAATAAAATTTTAATTTCTTTATCAAATATATATACAATTTATATTAACTTCTTTTTTTTTCTTCATTTTGTACCATCTTATCATGTTTAAAAAATCGATTTGTTTAAATTGCTTTTATACAAATGAAACTAAAAAAATGACAAATATGTTAATAATTTGGATACTTATTTTATGCACCGTTAATAGAATTTTTTGATTCCGCAAATAAGATTAAAATGAAAATAAATGTTTTTTTTATTTATTTTTATTTTTTTAATATTTTTTAAAAGATGTGTCAACATCCTAACACCGCTTGTGTAATAAAAAAACTTCATTAACGATGCATAAGATAATTATCCTAATAATTTTTTTAATTAAATTAAACCTAACAATTAATATATATAATTTATATATATAATTCATATTTATGTCATGTAAAATTATATTTACCTTGTGCAAAATATAAAAATTTTATGTCAAAATTCATATTTACACACCAAATACACCTTTTTTTTTTTTAATTTTTATCTTATTGATATATAATTTTTACTAAATTTTAACGTGTAACATCTTTGTATCTTTTATTCATATCATTTTCACATCATATCTAGATCTGATAATTCATATATAAAATTCATGATCATGTCATGTAAATAGTATTTGTGCCAAACGTAAAACCTATTTTTTATATTTTGTCATATCCATGTACAATTTTTATCTACTTTTTAATCTGTCACTTTCATATCTTTTATTTGAATCGCATTACTGTATCATGTTTAGTATTATCAAATCTAATCATATCACCGTGTTATATCTGAATTTATCAAATCTATCTACGTTGAAGTGATTGCAGATTAGGTCTTAAGTTGAACTGAAGATAAAATGGCAGTATGTTGTGTTTCCAGAACTGAAAAAGGAGGATAAGGTTAAACAACTTTTCTGATTAAGGATCTATATCATCTCAACTGTATCACGATCAACAATCACAGAAAAAACAAATCACACTCCTGTAATGTACAAACTAGCTGCAAAGACAATATCACGTTTTATGGCATTTGAAGCAGATTCCATTTTCTTGTAAAGTGATGAATTACCCATTATGGCTGCTGCAGTTTTGAATTCACGACAGGTCTCATCCAGCCTGACAATTGTCCGCACTATGAGGCCTTCGGGCACATCCGTGAGCTCACAGATATCTGCAAATGGAGTTCCCTGCAACAAGGAGATATGTAAGACGACAAACCAAAACCTAGATTGAGGTCTAATCAGCGTTTTAGGTTACCATACCTTTGCCCATTCGTAAACGACTTCAACGAGACCAAACTTGAGATTTTCTTGTGCGTATTCCTTGGCCGTTATTTGTAATTTGTGCTCCGCTTGAAGGTTACCTAGTCTTATAGCTGTGTCATACAACCTGGAAGAAATGATTGTCCAGGTTAGATTCTCGTATAGCATGGTAGGTAAGGGATAAAACTCTTGATTTCAATCCGAATACTGTGAATGAGTTGTTCAGAGCTGTAATCACTTATCCTAAGTTTATAAGCACCCAATTTCTCACACAAGACATTCAGAATTTACGTTACGGGCCTAGACTAACATTTGATCAGAAATGGATGTAATATTTTGATTAGAGCTGGATGTATTCGGTTTGGTTCAATCTTTTGATCAAAGTTTTTGGTTTTCAAATAGAGAAACTCAATTGAACAACGAAGAATTTGGTTTGGTTCAGTCACTAGGTTTTTCTCTTATGTTCAAAGAGATAATTAATTTTAACATGATCTCAAGGATCTCATCGACCTATTTGGACTTCAAAAAAAAGGTTATTTCTAATTTTATATGAATGAGCATTTGAACTGATAAAACATTTTAATCCAATTTGATTTGGACTATTTTGACTTTTAAATGGCACAATTAGATTTTGAACTGAGCTGAACATTTTTACCATTAGCAAAACTGTGAACAATAAAATCGAAACCATAAACCACAATTTAATTCGATTTTTCAGTTTACTCGGTTTTTCTTAACGGCCGTACCTAGAATGCTGTAAATTCATGGTTTTCTTTAACATGGGGTCTAAACCTATGATCTACGACTATGATGCATCAGAATTGCAATGATAAATATTAAGGCAAAATCATCTCCAAAAGAATTTCAAACAAAGAGTTCACATGCACAAAGAGAAAATTGAAGGCAAGAAGATAACCTTTTTTTGGCCTGTGAGAGCTTGGATGTAAGAGAAGGTTCAGAAGTGTTCTTCTGCTGAAACACAAAGGCCGACATTAAAGCCACTGCTTCTTCAGGTTCCAGGTCATCAAGTTGATTCTCAAATAAACATTCTGTGCATATCAACTCCTCCCCTGAATTCATCTCACAGGCAACACGACCTTTTATTTGAACCACAAGGTCTTCATCTATACAACCAATTTCCTTCAGAACATCAATCTGCAAATAAGCTTACCGCATTATAAAAGATACCAAATAATGATCAGCATCAGACACCGATACTATTCAAAGCAGACAATGGCCTAAGAAATGTGCGCATGGTAAGGCCATACCCGGCCCTGAAATTCAGGCATCTGTTGGAGTGCTTCATTAGATAGCTCAAATTCAAGTGCAATAACTTCCTCTTTATGCTTCTTAATTTCTCTAGCTAGCTTCATGTGCTCCTCCAACTTTATACATTCATGGCATTTGTTCTCTGACATTTTCTGCAGCAGGTGGGTCCATTTGTAGTATGTTTTAACAAGATCCATATCTTTCAGTTTCAGATCTGAAAAAAGAATCACCATTAGAAAGGTCTCTTTAGATTTATTCAAAAACCTACTATGATCACCAAATATGCTGCAGAATCACAACATCAAAAGGAGAATCCTTCAAGAATGAAAAGCAAAGTGACCAAATTTGTTTTTGGAATAACATGCCTTTTCCAGATCTCTCTTAAATTAGTTCCCTGATATAATTCAACTAAATGAAGATGCCGCTTACCAAACCAACATATAAGGTGGTAGAGGAAAGCTGTTTGAGTAAGTATACAGGCCTAAAATAACCCTCATTGAGGATTATTAATTTATTATCCTAAATGCTGGGAATGGTTTTGCTCCCTAGGAAGGCAGAATAACCAATAAGTGAGAGAGAGCAACTGGCAAAAGGGCATGTGAGTTTATTGTTTTCCCCTCAGATCTGCTGAAACACTATAATTGTCTACGTCAACAATGCCTGCAAAAGTGCTTGTTTGTTCTTCCTAAGTTTCTGATACATGTACTTGCTGACAGCTTAGCTTCATTTACAGCTCTAAGAAACTATTAAAAAGAAGAGATGCAGTTCAACTTTCCCCAAAATATCAACATTCCTATGGGTAAAATAACAGCCATACCTTTAACAGGATCTAAGGCAGGAGGATATTTGTTTCCATTAGACTTCAATTTCAACAGCTGCTGAACTGTGTTAGAGAAAGCAGTATCGCTAACATATTCAATAACCCCAGCTTGGTCCACTTCTATCCTGCTATTGCATATGCACAAGAATTCTGTATTATCAGTTTCTCTGACCTCAAAACTCACTCCAGCAGCAGCGCCATGGTGAGGCAGTCTTATGTTGATGATACCTGATCCTTTACGTCGAACAGCAGATACACGGTAGTCGTCTTCAAAACCACGCTTGGATTTTGGTAGCAGCACATAACCTTGATGAAAATCAGCAGTTCTCTTATCTTGCAAGCTACTGCCGCCTGAGGGAGTTTGAATCATTGATGGCGCATCAGGTTTAAGAACTAGCACAATATATTGCTTGTAATTAGCAGAAGGTGATTTCACAACAACTCCTAGTAAATGGTCCTGGGCCTGTCAATTTGTAAGTGCATATATTTTAGTACCCATGATCAAACAATGAAATGAAAGAGCCTCCATTTATAAAAGTTCAACAAGAGTAAGACACTGAAATAAGACCCTCAAACAAGAGGTAAAAGCAAAACCAAACTAACATATAGCATAGAATGCTGTTAGCAGCAGTAAACTATATTAGGTGGAAAGCACCTTTCCATATCATCAAGATGAGAGGGTTAAGTCTTACTTTCTCCCTCATGTAAGGTAATGTAGAAGAAGAATAGACAACTGAACCGAAATCAACCAGTTCTTTATCTTATGATTAGTTCTTTAATTTGTTCCAAATGTTGTAAAAAGCATGCATCTTATAGAAAAAAAAGTCCAAAAATATAAGCTCCAAGTAGGATTGATTGTCAAACAAGAAGATTGTGCAGATGGCAAACTTTTCTTTGTCTATTGGGAAGGTTGGAACATACATGGGAAATTCTTAGTGTGCCAACTTTCAGAAGCCAAAACCAAGGCCTTCACATGTTAGCAGATACCAAAAGAGATAGGCTCCCTTTGGTCTGAAGTAAAACATCCAAGTACATGTTCTTGAAGAGGTTAAAAGTCCACAACTAATACTGGAGCAACTAAGAAAGACAGAAACTGAAACATGCCAACAACGAAATTTAAGTAACTCACTGATTGAGATTTCACCACAACCACTCTCCCAGGGATAAGAAATTGTTGGATAACAGAAGACTCCATGACAGTTTTTGATATCTGTTCATTGTGTTTCTCGGCTTCTGCATGCATCTCATAGTACTCTTCAATTGCCGGTTCACCTTTAATACATCTACATCAAATAGTCACATTTGAAAGTGAGGAAAAATATCAACCTTGAAAAGTGTTCAAAACAAAGAGGTAATGCTGAAAGCCACTACACAATCAGTCTAAAATTTTTCAAAATCAGTGCATTGAATAATGCCTACTTGCACCCTGCAATGGTATATTCTGTATAAAAGGTCAAAAGATTAAACGACATCCATTCCCTTTCAAAAAAATGCAATTAAAACTACATCCACAAGTATCCAAATAGGCATCCGCTTTACTGGATCAATATCGACAGAAAAATCTTTCTCACATTGTTTGTCTTGCCATAATCTGTTACTTCAGCAATTAGAAAAGCAGATGAAACCTTTTTTTTTCTTTTTCTTTTTTGTTTCACTGAAAGATGTAAGCATGCAACCCATGAACCACACAAGATTCTAAACCAATGTAACACGATCCACAAATATAGAACTTGTCAAATCACAAATCAGAAACCAGCAGAGCCAGCTAGCATTAATTTATAACATAGCTGTTATAGCCCAAACCATCAAGATGTGCTCTCACTGCACTAACACATGTAATAAAGTAAATTGCGTAGGAAGAAAACATTTAGACCTTACAGACATGGGCAATCAAATTTTCGTCATGCAATCGCTTACTCTATAGTTTTCTTTGGCTGCGCAAGCTTTCGCATTAGAAGTTGTTGCTGCTCTGGAAGTTTCTTCTGAGCATGAAATTCAGCAAAACTCCGTTTCAACATGTCCTCCACCTGGAATCAAGGTCCACTTATGGTTCCCAATGAATGCAAGTAAACTAACAGAGAGGCAAAAGTTTTGTGCAACATAATTGAATTTATCAGGAAGAATGACAATCATTAAAGTTCTGCATAATGCATCTTTAGATTAGAGAGCACTAAGTTTTTGTCTAGCAATGTCAAGTTTGATTCTTTGGATGCAATAAACCTAACTCAGGCACAGTGCATTATTGCTAACATTATTCTTAGATTAGTATTAAAAGATTTCAAGGACTAACGCTAAAGAGTGACCAACCATATCGCTACGAGATAGGAAACGTTTTGCTTAGTGGGCTGAGAATTAAAGCTGTCATCTTTTTTTCTTCAAAAGACAGATTTATTTATCTTTGTTCATCAATAAGATACAACAAGTTTCTGCATAAGAATCATCATTACTGTTGTTCAACACGCATCGCGCGCAAGGGCGCACACACTGAAAAAAAAAAAAAAGGAAACTTGCACACAGAGCTCAAAGAGTTGATATTAAATCAACCTGATTGGCAAAAAAAAAAGAGAGAGAGAAAGAGAAAGAGAAAATCACAGGAAAGCTGCTAAAATGAACCATAATATACTGGAGATCATGGAAAGCAACTCAAGAAATCAGAGATGAGTAACATCTATATCAGAAAGGTCCCCATCCATGCACAAAAAAAATTGAAACAGTCTTGAAATGCCAAATGGTGAAGAATGAGCAACGTCATAAATTCCAAATTTTGGGATGTTAAAATTGTTAATTATTAGGGGATAAACAGCTCCTGTCCACTCCAAAAACAATTAAATACCTTCAGTTCTTCCACACGAAGGAGATGCAGGATCATAATATATGTCAATCGGAACTGAGATTCAAGCTTAGTTGGAGTTCCAGTTATAACATGTTTCAAATCACTCTCTTCCGGAATTTCTCACGGCACATCACAATAACTGTACCAATTTTATCAAGTCCTCTTCTGCCAGCACGACCTGCCATTTGAGTGTATTCCCCAGGAAGTACCTGTCTAAATTCCTTGCCATCAAACTTCCTTAATGTATCAAAGACAACCTGCAAAAAATCATAATGCAGGTCAAAAATCAAATTTAAGAAAGCAACCATCTAAGTACACCAATGTGCTTAAAGAAGACTTTAAAAGTATATGTTTCTATAATAAAACATGCTAAAAGCACCAATTAGCATTTGCAAATCCTCAAACTTCAAATATAGGCACAGAAAAGAGAAAGCATCTTCTGCAAAATAACAATATTTAGGCTCATATAGCAACATTCCATCCAAAAGTTGGTCAGCTGAAGCAGAATAGACAAACATGGTCTTGATTCAATCCAATTAAGCAACCCAATAAGGTACTCCAGGCTCTGAAATATGCAACTGTGATCCTATTTGGCAAAAATAGCAACAGCATCAAATATCACTCACTGTTCTGGCTGGAGCATTAACCCCCATTGCAAATGTCTCTGTCGAAAACAAAACCTACAACATAAAAAAGATGAAGCAATAACTAATTATAGCCCATCTAAACTGTGGAAAAGAAAGCAAAAAGCATGCTAAAATAAATCCTAATTAAACCAGACGGTTTTCTAAACAACTTTCTATAGACAGAAAATGCAGAATCATCTTGAAAGCCCAAACAACCAAATGTGGATGTCACACTGCATGAAACCAGCACAGCAATGGAACACTTTTACCTTAACAACACCTCGACAGAAGAGCATTTCAACAACTTCCTTAACAATTGGAAGCAAACCTGCATGATGTACACCAATTCCTCTGCAAAGAAGGCTCTGAACTCTGACAACCTGTACATCACAATCAAATTAGAAATTCTGAAATAAAAGTATTTATACAAATTTAAAATTGAATATCTAGGAGATGAAACCTGAGGTAAATTGCGATCAGATCCCTTCAGCCGTGAAAAAGCTTTATCACAAAAAACACGAATCTCACTTTTCTCAGAACTACTAGTAAGGTCAGTCCCAGAGATGCTGTTAGCTGATTTATCACACTGATTCTTTGAGAAACCAAATATAACCACCTACATAAAGGTCAAAAGCAAAAGTTGTCAAGTTAACAAGGAAAGAAAAGATAAAATGTGGGGAAAAAGAAACATTGTGTGGTTCTATAAACAGTTTTTAATCAAATATGATAACCAATGAAGGCATTTGGGAAATAAATTCGCACCGTGCCAGATAAATTGGCCATACAAAAGTGTGTTAATTAAGCATGAACAACCCAGATTTGATTATTTCTCACAGTTCATGACTCATCAACAGAAAGTAAATATCCACTTAAAACAGTCACCAACATAAAGAAACCAATGACACAATGGATCAAACTGGATGCAGGATTGCAGTGAACATTGCAAGTTTTGAGGCAGTCATTAGAACTAAAAAAACAATCCCGTTTTTAAACCAAAAACATTACTAGTCAACAATAATGCAGACATGTATTTGACAACACGCTTTCCTCTTCTTTGCCTCTTTGTTGCTTCCAGAAGATTTTCTGGAAGTTGTTGGTCTCTTTCAACTTGCTATGTCTTGCATTTTCATTTCTTGTTTATGAGAACAGAGAAACCAACTGAAAAATTATTAGCATCATTTTCAAATACGACCTAAACCAAACAAGCCGCACATTTAAGAACATGTTCAAAGAAGATAGAACAGTGGAACTTACAGGTAATAATGACTTCTTTGAGAGCTTGTCAATAAGCATCAACCATGTTGCTCTCCTAGAGCCCCAATTATTCTGGCCACCTCCATTTCTTTGATTCCCATAACCAGACGCAGAATAATTTCCCAAGTTTTGGGGACCAGAATGCTTATTTTGTTTCCATCGGTTAGAAATTTCACGCTTCTGACCTCGAGCCCCATCCTGAGCTGCAGAAGACCCAGTATACAAACCAGTACCACCACTAACTGCGTTGGAATTCTTTTTCTTGTATGCATCTTTAGCAGCCTTTAGTCCCTGTGGCATAAAAGTTTCACTTTCACATATTTTGTAAAGTTCTCCGGAATAAAATAGGCAATGTTCCAGAGGGACAGGTCTTTTCGTTGTCCTGAAAATTAAATATACAACAGGAAGCTAGTGTCAATAAGTTGACACAAAATGATAGCACAGATATTCTCTGCAGCATTTCAATTTTTAAACCAACAGAAACAAAAATGGTGGGAAGGAAAGGTAATAAAGAAACTATCAATAGTCTCAAAAGACTAAAGCT
This sequence comes from Heritiera littoralis, assembly GCA_031772115.1. NCBI lineage: Eukaryota > Viridiplantae > Streptophyta > Magnoliopsida > Malvales > Malvaceae > Heritiera > Heritiera littoralis. Next base: position 1,161,090 of record JAPDPK010000088.1, on the reverse strand, counting down.
AATGATACAACTCAAGAATCTAGCTTCAACCAAAAGCAGAGATTTACTACTTACCCGGTAACACGAATTTTCTTTTGCTTTGTCCGACCAATCCAATCAGCAAACTCAATTGTATTAGGCACCTGTGTAATATAGTATACTGATGTGTCAGCAATGTGGAAGCAGTATAAAGAGAAACACAAATCTATGGTTTTTTTACGGAAACAAAACATATTAAAGAACCGAATAGCATAAATCAAGAATGATCAATTTCATTGTTAATTTTCAATAGTGACATTCAAAAAATGGAAACCATCAAGAATATACTCCATTGGCAATGTGCATCACCAATTGTATAGGCTCATCAGGCAAAGTAATAGAGTGCTTCAGCCATTCACCCAATTTTCTATTCCCAACATTTACAATAGGGCATCCCAGTAGCAAAGTTGTAAAAGCATCAACTGAACAATTATCTGCTATCAGCAATATGTAAAAACACTAAGCTTATAGGGAAAGACCAAACTTACAAACACCAAACTTATATGGAAATACAATGCTTGTGGAGAAAGTACCGTGGCCGAAAGGAGGATGATATTAATATGCCTTGGAAGCATGATTATGACTTCTTCCCAAACCACACCTCTTTCAACATCATTCACGTAGTGCACCTCATCGAATATAACCTATGACCATATAGTCACAACAAAATAAAACATTAAAAATCCATAAGTTGTTATAATTAATAAATTACAGAAAGAACAAACTAAAGCATTCAGCAGCAAATGAAGTAATGAAACAACAATTTAAAGGGATGCCACATAAGAAAACCCCTTTTACCCATTCAATATCGCGAATAATATCTGCACCCCGATAAAGCATTGACCTTAATATTTCAGTTGTCATGATGAGACAAGAAGCCTCCGGCCTCAAACTAACATCACCTGTGAGAAGGCCAACATCAAATTTCCCACAGAAATCTCTATACTTCTGATTGCTGATTGTTTTAATTGGAGCAGTATACACAGCTCTAGTACAATGCTGCATACACAAAAACATCATCAAAAATCTTGAACTAAATCAAATTTGGCATGGATCTTCAGAAACTATGGAAATCAAAAAGATATGGCCTCCAGTTCTTAATCAGTGTAAAGGATTCTCATATCTCTTGCTAACGAAAACCAAACAATGTCTATAGATTTGATTATCATACTTTTGACGCCAAAGCAAATGCATATTCTGCAACAACTGTTTTCCCAGCAGATGTATGAGCCGCCACAAAAACAGACTCCCCCTTTTCTAAATAATAAATAGCCTGTAATTGTCACAAAAAAATGAAAAACTTATGTGAGCAGGTTGTTATAGAAAATTGAGAGATACCCTTGAAGGCAAAACGGACTGCAATCATAAGACGAAAAGAAATAAAAGCAACCCATACAAAGGTTTTATAAGTGGATTAACCTGAGGCATTTACATAATCCCTGTACGCTAATAGAAACTCTAAAGAAAGCGGGATTTCTTTGAAGCATTTATGATACCCCCAATGTATTCAGTTGAAGAGATAATTTGAGTCAAACAAAGAACATCAAGCTCTACAATCAGATAAAAGGGCACTGCTCAATGTTTTAGTACATGGGAAGAAAAGTCTAACACAGACAAATGAAACTTTGAGAGTTGTACAAGCATGAGCAATAAGAAAACCAAAAGGATGACATTGACAAATAAAAATATTTTGGATATCACTTGACCAGTCAGGATTCCACCAAATAACAAAATCTTAGGAGAATCTGAATCATATAAAAGAATCCATTTCAGTTAAAGGTCTCAAGGATCAGTGCAAATGTCATTTCCCAGGCCGAAGGTACTTTCAGAAGTCTGGTGACATCATCTTCTACACTAATCATAATAAATTTATTTGCATTCAATGATAGAATAAAATTTTCAAGGTAGATACCTCCTTCTGGAATGTATCCAACTTAAAAGGAAATTCAATTGCCATGTCAGGAACTAGTTCAGAAAAGCGCTCCGAAATCCATTTACTACTTTCACTAACAGCCCAAGCCTGCCAATAAGCGATCTCGTTAACCAAAATCATTAATAAAAGGATGACAATAGAAATAGACTGCAGAGGAAGGAGAGGGTTCCATATGTGATGAATTGTTTTAAACTGCAATTAAAACTACTTTACCTCCTTTTGTTGCTGACAAACCCCATCATTTTTCTCATCTAATCTTTCTGCTTCAACTGATAATATCTCATCCAAAGCAGATGATCCAGTATCAGGACCATTGAAAATATCACCCTGGTTTGCTTCAGCTTCTGACTTAACAGAATCTGATTCTGTTGAATGCCCTTTTAAACAATTGCAACAGCAAGAAAACCGATTGATTAATGACCAAATAAGAGGGAATAAAAAATTTCAGTCAAACAGCATCTTCCCATACTCTAGCCTGCAAACCACGTCTCAACACGAGTACAATAAAAGTTAAATGTTCTATCACAGGTTAACAGTTCCTAGCATTTCTTACATGAGTAGACTAGAAAGTCAAAGTGAAAGAAAGTAAGAATTTCAATTAATGACCAGTCCTCTAAGGGTGTAGGGACATATATACTCAATCTAGATAAAGGTCAATCTTTAGCAAGGTAGACATAGACCACTAAAGATCAGCGTTTTTCCCAAGGCAGCTTTGAATAGTGTAACCAACTGCTAAAAGGATCCAAAGAAAGTTGCCAACAACATGCAACTTAATGTTATTCCATATAAAATACCATCAATAATTACCAAATGAAGCAAAGATATTAACAGAAATCTTGAATACATATACAAAATTCCGGTCATCATAACACATATAATTCTTCTCTTCAGATATTTGCCCTAACAAAGTTTGAGTGTTCACAGTATAATCCACTAAATAATAAAAATGGTTAGGATTTTCAGCAAGCAGGCAACCTCTACAACCCTGATACACCACAAGTCAGTTTACAAGAGCCCAACAAGGCCTAAACTTACCATCCTCTATCTCACCCACCCCCCAAAAAATAGAAGGGAAAAAAAATGCATACATCTTTAATGGTAACTATTCTCAGAATCTCAATCATGCATAGATACAACTTATGTTCATCAGCCACTTCAAGTGCTTTCCTACATTTTTTGCTCAGGAAATCACAACTTTACCAGCGTATCCACAAATGAAGAGAACATGGTTTGAGTCATGCATACCATCTTTCTCAAATTCTGCAACATCCTCTTCCCAAGCTTTCTTGAACAAGTCGTCAAATTGTACAGACAACTCACTCTGCAAACAACATGAATAAGCAAGGCACAAATTGTACACAAGACATATGACGATTATTCATAACTGTTTCTATGTAAATTCACGAAACATACACAGTACTTACACTATTTTCCCAATATTACCATTCAGTCTTGACAATGTGTATGTAATACAAAGTCCAATAACTAATAGATTGGCAGTAGTTTCAATGGGAATGCAATACAACAACGTAAAACACTAACCAGCTTTTCAACTGATGGGTTATTGAGTGCACTTTCGTCCTTGGAAACATTCCACATGCAAGGATGTGCCTTCAAAATTGGAAATGTAAAAGAATTTGGAACAAAGATGTTAAAAGATTTGATGATTTAAAAGGAAAAAAAAATCTCTTCAATGATTTATTAAGAAGATTACCTTAAGATCGCCAAGGTTTAACCCTTGCTTAAAGCCTGGAGGAATTGTCTGAGCAGGACCACCATTTAGCACCTCCCTAACCCACTCACCATTAGATGCACCATCAGGAAGAATCCTCTCTATAGATTGATCATCCAAGCCTCCTGGACGAAAAGGGCGGTTATTAATGCTTCCTCTCATAAAATCTTTGGCAGCACCCCCAAACGTTCGTGGAAAAGAACTGGACGCTTCACCCCCAACTATTAGCTCTGATACATCCACCTAAAAAATATAAGATTCCAATTCAACATGTCAAAAATTAAATAAATATAAGCACCAAGAAAAATAAATTCTATACTCTGGCTGATGTTGAAACAATAAAATGGAGAAAATAGTCAACTCTAGAATAACCCATTTTTGTTTTCCTTTTTCAAGAGAACACATACAAAAGACAATAGTAGCAATATCCAAACTCACCTCCGTTGAATTAGGTTCCCACTTTCCTTCAACCGATCCCTCCTTGCATCGCCTGAAGGGTAACTCCCAGACTGGAACTATAACAGTTCTCGGCAATGATGGCTCCAGTGGTATTTTTACCCTATCAAACCAGTCAAAATCCCATTGTCTTCCAGCTTTTTCTGGAGAAAAAGCATCTTCATCCAATCTTGGTAAAAGATATTTCTCCTCTATATGCTCCTTAATCGATTCAGGTGTTTCCCTGGGAAATGCAGGCGGCTGAAACACGTACGGAAATAAAACTAAGTTACTACGAAACCCTAGACACCGGAGCAACCCTGAACTTAAACGTTTTCCGAAAAAAGGAAACAAGCGTAAAAGTCAAAACAGTGGTTAACTTCTTGCATATGTCAAAAATGAAGAAAAGTGATCTGGACCGTAACAAAAAGAAAAACGTACAAGAACGAAGTCGGGGAGGGATTTGATAGGGTTATCTCTCTCCTCCGTGTAGAGAGGCTCGACTCTGAGGTGGCCGCTGTGCCCGGTGAATCCAACTCGGAAACTAAACCCATTTGCCGCTTGGATCGGTTTCATTTTCCCTGGCCGGAATGTTCCGGGAATCGAACGTTTTGCAAGCCGGTTTAGTTTCTGGTTTTGATTCGAAAGCTTTTTCGCGGGTTGTGAGCGAAAGAAAAGGAAAGTACAATTTTCAGAGTACCACTGTGCATTGAGCAGAGTTTGGGCCTTGTTTGGCTGGTAAGAATTAGAAATTTCGGTATAAACCAGCATATACTAGTGTGAGCCTCCCGCTGTGGCAGGATTAAATAATGAGATTTTTTATTCATACTCTAAATTTTACTAGACACATTTTAAGATTTTTTTATTTCTTTGTTGCTCTTATTGTACACTCTAAATCTCTTTCTCTCATCAATAATTTTTTCTGGTGAGCTAGCACTTGAATCCTGTCAGGCAACAGTTGTATGCTGCTACGGCAGCAAGCTCTCGGAAGTGATTTCCAATAGCTTTTTTTTCTCCTTTTTTTGGCTGCCCAGCCAACTTGCTCATCGGAAATTTTCTGCTAAGCTCGTCGGAAACAATAGGGTGGGAAAAGAATGATATTTATGTAATTTTATATAAAAATAAGATGTGTCTAATTTATAATAGGGTGTATTTAGAAGTACCCTTAAATAATTTTTTATTTTAAAATATAAATTATTTAAAATTTGTAAAAAAAAATTTATATAATTCCTTCGTGATTGAATTTGAATAATATTAATAAAAACATAAAAATTAAAGAATAATCCATCTACATTTTGAAATTTATTTTAATTATTTAAATTTACCATTCATTTTATAATTTTTAATTATATTGTTTATTTTTTAAAATATTATTGTGTTCTGTTTCTTATATAATTATATTTAATTATTTAATTCCTTCAATTTTTTTAACCTTATCATTTTTAAATTAAGAATTTGATAAATTTAATATATGCAGAAAATTAAGAAATAAATAAATAAGAAAAAATAAGTTTAACAAATATTTTAGTTTTTATTATTATAATATTTTTTGGGTTACATTACGATATTATATAATATATTATTTTTTGTTCTTTTTATTTTCTTAAATTTTAATAAATAAAAAAAAATTAGATTTTATAATATTACTTCTGTGTCTTTGGACACTTATCAATTAAAAAATTCTTTTTGGAATCTTTTTATATAAGGTTATAGATAATTAGATAAAAGCTGACACAGAGCCTACTCAATTAGCAACCTAATATTTCCTCTTTCATAGATCTACCCATTAAAGTTTAAATGAAATATCTTTATAAAAAAAAAAGATCAGAACCTATATGTATTTTAAATGTAAGTCAATTGCCAAAAAAATAAATGAAAGGCAAAGAGAGAAAGTAAAAGGGTAAAGATGGTTGCTTTTTTTTTTTTTGCTCAGAATAAAGATTGTTGCTTTTATTCTATGCCTTCTATGGTTTGTGTAAATTTTGTGCAACAGTTGGAATATTCTTGGTGCACATTTTTTTATATAAAAATTACTGCAGAACCTACTCAGTTAGCAACCTAAGAAACCAATCTAGGACATGTTTCAGCATATTATCAATAAGATTCCTTTTATATATTGTTTTAGATATAGAAAAAATCGGCCCTTGGATTTTGGACCGTTGATATGATTATGAGCGGGCCTTCAATCTTACCATATGAGATTGATTATGGACTACCGATCAAAAGTTGACATAACAATTGTTATTTATTTAAAAAAAATTAGTTTTAAAGTTTTATTATTCATGTTTTATTTTGACCTGTTATGAATCAATAAAAATCAATCATAGCATTACATCCTATATTAATTGGTTATCATTTTGGTAGTTTTGAATTGAAATCCGTTATATTTCACACCTCAATCCATCTCATCTAGTTCATAAAATAATCTTAAATCAGTCCATTAAGTTTAAAAAATGACTTTATCAAACTACTTTGAATAAATACACTAAGTTTACATTTTTGAGAAATTTTATTTACAATCAGATTTTTTTCTCACAATCAAATTTTTTTTTAAAGTTTTTATGACAAAAATTTCAATAATAAATTGACTTTATTAATCTTTGAAAGCAACCATGAAAAAGGGGACATTCGAGAACCATTAAATCTTTCCGAAAATGAACTTTTGGAAAACATAATTATTGTTATTCTCCCTCCTTTTTTTCTGGTTAACAATAATAATTTTATCAGATATTGTACCCGTGTTGCTGCATTTTTTTTTAATTTTGTCCAAATAAAAGAAAATTATTGTAATTAGAAAATAGGATATTAGATTTAACAGAGAAAATGCAATTCGTGAAGGGAAGAGAAGATTTTCAATCACTTCCTCATTTCTTTAAGCAATTGACTTTCCCTATGTATAATAAATAAATTGCTGCTCGTAGTTATTTTCAAATACAAAATGACATGAAAATTGCTTAAACTAAATTAACAAATAATATGAAAAAAAATTCAAACAAATAAATTCTCATCTGTCAGTTGACTCAGTACTGCACGTGTCCTTTTTTATGCCCACATTGCTTAGTCTATCGCGTAATTATTAAAACTCACTCTTCGACACTTGTTAAATTAAATCATCCAATATGATCTCTAAATTCAGCTTTGCCATTAAATTGCTTGCATCTATTAATGATCTTCAAGCATTAAAACATTGGCATTAATTCTTACGTAGCAAAAAGAAAAATTATTAACTCAAGAGTTGTGGTTCAGTTGACAATACAGATTGAGTTTGTGGAAAAAACTCTCAAGTTCGACTCCCACTAAATACATCTTTGGAGAGTGGTAAAGAACCTTAACTATGACTAAATTTCGAACAAGATTAGTTTCAGACCATTAAAACGAATAAGAAAACCTGTAATTTATATCAAAAAAAAGAAAAGAAAAATTACTACATAATTGAAAGATATATGATAAAAGGTAAAAATGTAAGACAATGAAAGCTTTATTAAGAAAAGTCAATATACTAAAACTTAGTCCATTACTACATAAACATTAAAATCATTTTCATTAGCATCATAGAACTGAACCAAGTTCTTATGTGCTTTTAATGCTCATAATATCTTCGCTTCTATGTCTTAGATTCTCAATGGCAATTGTTGTTGTCATCAGCATGCAAACAATATTTGTGTCAAAAATACAGTAAACGAGTACTTAAAATAAGATTTCAAATTGAGCTCTACAATTATGAACTCAAGATTCCATTCCATGATTGAAATCAAAATATATCATTACTTTACCCGTAAATTATGTAGTCAGATTTCATTGAAATCCAAAAGCCAAATTTTGCGTGTACCAAATTTTATCCATCCACCATTAACAATTCTTATAAGGAAACCCTTTTCTCATTTCACTTATTAAACAAAAGATAAAGAGGTTTGAGGTTTTATATTATTTACTGATCATACACAGATGTTGGCAACCAAAAGCCAACCTATAACAAAGAAAAAGGAATACGATTTCAGAAAAATACATTAAAGTCGTGAGAAAGAAGCTTTCCCTATGGGACATCACAAGCTTACTTTAGCTCTTTCGGTTCGCTTCTTTTTTTTGGTTACTTTCGGTTCGCTTCTTAACCCAACCAATAAAAAGCCAAAGTCAAACACCTTCGCTTTCTCCACATCGATAGCAGCTTCACGTACAAAAAGAAACCCCACATCAAAACCCTAGAAAAACCCAAACCAACCTCTCAAAGAAAGCAGAACCTCAAAAACCAAAATAAGAAAACAATAGAGGATTACACCTAATGACTGCGACGACACCAAAGTAGCATTCTCCACGTGAACACCAGCAGAGAAAAGATGCCTAAAAAGGAAAGATATGAGAATCTCTTATTTCGGTGAGGAGAATAGATCGTTGAATTATCTCAATAATGTGAATTAATTAAGTGTAATTAATATCGTATAAATTAATTGGTAGTATATTCTGTTTATAGTGTGACCATATATATATACACATATATATATACATAATATATTTATATTTTACATGTATTTATTCTTAATGAGACGAATATAATACATAATTTATGATATAGGAAGTCCCTGCTCATGACATATATATATATATAGTGTGGCCCATTGACACTATTGTCATTTTGACAGAAAATGTGAACGTGGGCAGACTCTCCCTCTCTCCCGTTTCTTCATTTTCCCTTACCATCATCGTTACCTCTTCCTTGCACAGGTGACCATAGCAGACCAGAATGGACGCAGCCAAGTGTGGGGGGACTTCCGGTGACGTTCCTTTCCTCTGGCAGTAGCGGTAATGGAGTGAAACGGTCGGTATTTTGCTTAACCCACCAAAAGGTTAGTTTTCTTTCTTGTTTTGTGTTAATGACTTGGTGAGTTGAATTAATTCCAACAATTGGCATCAGAGCCACTCACCCAAAGAGTCATTAACTATTATTGGTTGAATGAGAGAAGCCATTAAAGCTTTATTTTGAGCTTTTGCACTTTCGGATTTTTTAAACTCATCAAGTTTTCATGCATTTTTTGGCTTCAAATTGTAATTTTATTGTTGTTGGAAGCTTAAGCATGAAAGATACAAGAAAAAGGAGCCAAAAACAAGCCAAAACGAGGCATTTCCAGGCGGTTCGGATCAAAAGACCTGAATTTTGGCGAAACCCGTTACAGAAAACAGGTGAAGAAGGAGGTGTTGGACTCGTGAAACGCACGCGCCCGACAGATGAGCTAAGGGGCGTGACAGCCCCTGCATTAATTTAAAAAAATGGCTCATTTCTTTGCCCATTTCGTTTGGCCTCATATGATGGGTCAGTTTTTTTTTTTCAATTGTTGGGTTGTTTTTTGGGTGTTTTTTTTGGTTTGGCCATTACTGCTGGGCTCTCTTTTTATTTTTATTTTTTTGGGTTTTGAGAATTTTGTTTATTTGGGCCATAGGTTATTTATTTAAATTGGATTATTAATTTTGATATATTTTGGATCACCAATTTTAGATAATAAAAGACCAAATGTTTTAAATTAATTGGCCCATAAATATTTCTTTAATTTAGGCCATCATAATTTCATATTATGGGCATTTATTTATTTAATTATTTTAAATTGCCATTTAGTATAAAATTAATTTTGGGTAATTAAATTAATTAATTTTAGGGCTATTTTACCTAATTAATTTAGGGGTCATGTTGATTAATTAATTTTGTTTGGCTATTAAATTTGAATTAATTAGTAGCTATTTTGCATAATTAATTAATAGATCATTTTGGATTATGGTTTAATTGGTCATTTTGATTAATTAATTATGGGCTATATGGATAATTAATTTTTGGACAATATTGGTTATAACCAAATTTATTTAATAGCCATAATTAATTGTTAAGCCCAAAATTAAAGTGATATAAGTGAATTTTGGAGGAATTAATTTTGGGGTAATTTTTAGAAATTTAATTACCCATTTAATTCCTAATTCACTTAATTTTGAAATATACCCATGCGCATAAAATATTGATAATTGGCCTAGTTAAATGAGTTTAAATAAATTATTTGGGTATTTGGTTTGGGCCATTTTGGATTGTGGTCTACCCATTTCGTTAATAATTTATTTAAACAAATAAACTCTCTGAAATAACATTTCCTTATTATTTGAATATTCACATTTATGTGAAATTAATTTAATTAATTAATGTTGGACCTAAAATTACTACATATGCTTCAAGAATTTCATATTTTGGGTGTAGTTAATTTTAGTCAATGAATTTTGTGAATATTCTTAAAATTATAAATCATTAATTAGATTGACTAGTACTTGCCTGTCGCAAGAATAGTCATGAAGATTTTTTGATGATTTATTCTGATAATTTTAAGGATATAATAATAATAAGGCAATGCATAGTGATAGTTGCAGTTGCATAATTTACTAAGATCTCTAGAAGTGACTAGTCTTTCTCTGTCGGATTGTTAGTTGTTTTTAGAGATGCTTAGGACTGAGAGGATTCTAGTTGGGATATGACACGGTCTTCCTACCCTGTCGGTGGGCGATCATTCAGGTTATATTCAACTAGTTTTGTCTTATCCTCGGTAGTGTATTGTGGAATTTGTTGAGTTATTCCACTAGCCTCCATAATGTGCAACTATCACATATCGAATCTCTTGCAGGATCAAATTAGATAGATAGTATGAATTATTCTCTAGGTTAGGGACATATTGAACTAAGAAGTAGTCCCGAGAGTCGATCTATCTACTATACCCAATAGTATGAGCTTTTTGAGGACAAAGTAATATGGAATTTAGGAACACTTAAGTGAGAATTTTCTGATTATATAGGGTATACCATGAAGGAATATATCAGAGAAAGTGTTCCAGTTAATGAATAACCAAGAAGTATTTATGGATGCCATTAGAAAATAGTTCGCATAAGATGGATAAAGGTTGCTATAGGATTGTGATTCCATATATGACAGATTCAGTACTACTTCTTCTGGGGTGGAGAATTGAAGATCTTTCAGTTTTACAGATCTCATTTAATGCAGAAGGAAGTATGACATTTTAATATCAAAATTGATACTGTCATTCAAGAGTGGGAGATCTTTCGGGTTAACAGATCTCATTTAGCCATAATGATGACATATGTCAACATTACTGCCGGAAGGAAATATTATTAAGAGGTCTCAATAAAAGGTCATTTTAAAAGAAGAAATTTGCCAAGTTTGCTTCCTATTCTGGTTCCACCAACACCTCTAAGTATCAAAGTGTGCCACTTCTATAATAATCCTAGGCACAAGAGGGTAGATTGCAAGAGTCCTCTAGATTGGGATGTGTAAAAAAGGCATTTTGTTAGCATTTTACTTTGATCCAATCTAGGAGATATGCCCTCTAACTATTGGTGTTTCGATACCGGTGCTATTATTGATAAAGCCATAGGCAATCAGAGATCAAATAAGGAAAAATTGTTGTAAATTGGGGTTATAAAGTTAGAATCCATACTGAAAACATAGTCAGTTCGTTGTTACATTTCGTAGACAGTTTTGAAATTACTGTCGATCGATACTTTTCATCTTGATAACAGAAAAGTATTTCTAATTAGTAACAACATATATATATTGATTCTGGCGTTTTGCGTGATGGATACACAGTGGACTTGTACCCCAATATTGGGCAAATTTTCTTTATTTGCGAATGATGTGACTATTGATTCTAATCATAGTAGAATAGATAAGAAATATATCAAGTAGTGGCATAAGAGTTGGAGACATTTTGAGGCACATGTAGGATTGTATTAAGGGAAATCTCACCGCTAATATTAAGGATGTGATTAGCAGATATTGAGATGATTAGGAGCTGATATATACCGATAGTTGTTAATCAAATTCACATACTGTAGTCAGTGGATATAAATGTTTCATCATTTTCACTAAAGACCATTTCGATGCAGGTCATATAGAGTGAAAGATCTGATCTTATGGAGGCCTTAAGCATTCTGATTAATTCCGCTGCACTGCTTAAGGCAATGATTAGACAGTAGTGATGAATATTATGTTCGGTATAATGAAACTAGGTGAAATCATATACCAGTTTTCGGTTAAGTGCATTATAGGATTATATATTGACACCTAGTGTACGATGCTTGAAATATTGAAATAGAATGAGATTATAGTTGTAGTTAATCGTACATTCTGATCTAATACGATTTATGTTGATCACTCCAAATATTTAAAATTCGGGTGGAGTGAAATTGAAACTGCAATTCACATGCAAAGTTGATCTCCAAGCAAGACCGATTCCTAAATGCATCCCAAGTTATAGTCAGACATTAAGCCGATTTTATGTCGCTTCCTGTGTTTAGGGTTATAAGGTAAGGTAAAAGAGCTATAACTCATAGTCAAGAAAATTTGACTAGAAAACTATCAGCGGCAATTCTGTTGACTTTTATATCGGCTAGAAAAATTCTAGATTTTGTTTTCTGATTATGTGACACTAGAATTATTGAGTCTGACAATGCAATCCATTTAAAAGATGACTTAAAGAGTGGGAGCTGTAAACTCCACAGTCATTATTGAAATACATTTCGTTGTGCCAGTCCCATATATACGTTATCTTTGATAATGAAAAGCCACAACTAAAGGAATCAACAGTTGATCCCAATACCATATGTTGAACCTACACCTGACCTTACAGAAGAATATGAATATGAAATGTCTTCTGTTTCTGATATTTGTCAGGAGACTATACTGATTCGAACTCTTAGAGTTAGATATTAGTCACACAGGATGAGTAAGCGTTTATGTTGCATAAGGATGCATGAGATCTATTTCAGTTGTCACATCATTGTAGACCAAAAAGAGACTTAAAAGATTAGGTAGATGATTTAAAGCCAAATTTAGCCAAGGCTTTAAATAATAAGAAGGAATTTGTTTTGTGAAAACCTTCTTTCTTGTTTCTACCTAAGATTCTTTTAGAATCATGATGACAATTAGTAGCTCATTTTGATTAGGAGTTACATCTTGGACAGTAAAATATCTAAATAAAACAACCTAAAAGTTTGTAGTTCCTAAGGTGGAACATACAGTTTACGAACTCAAGGAGTTCATTTATGAACATTAATAGGCATCCAGATTGTAATATACATAAAGTTTAATGAGATTGTCACTTTGAGGAGAACATTATCGTTTGATAACTGGATCCATTGCGAGGTCAGTGGGAGTAGTTTTGTGCTTATTATGCTCTAATTGATGATATCAAACAGCAGCTTGTTGCACTGACCTCATGTATGAGACATTTCATGTCGTCACGTCATTTCAGGATGAAGAATCTTAGTGAGGCTCTATTTCGTTTTAAAAATTGACATTCTTCATGACATATCAATAGGCATACATTATTGGTCTCATAGAACCTATATTGAGTGTTAAGTAGGTTTATTGTATGTTGTTCTCCTAATAAGACGTAATTTAGTGAAAAATGACATATTGTGAAAATCTCAAAGTCCTTAAAGTAAAAATGAAAGAGCTCATATCGAGTGTTGTGTATGCCTTATTGTGGGTAATTACTGTATGCTTAAGTTTATACGCATTTGGACATTGTGTATATTATAGATGTATTTCGGAGATACTTGAGTGATCTTGTAGTAGAGAACTGGAAGCTATAAAGAGAGTATTTAGATATTGACAAATTTGACATTCTGAGTTTGGTCAGATATTCTGATGTTAATTTTGCAAGCTATCCAGATATTGAAAATTATTTTGGTTATATATATTTGTGGATATAAAGGAGCTGTATTTTGGAAAGTGTAAAGCAAACACTTACAGCATCCTTGATTGTGGAGGCTAAATATGTAAGATGTTGTAAAGTTACATGATGGATCATTTAGGCTGCAGAATTTCATCTCAGGGTTGGTTTTCTGTGGTTGCCATTTCGAAGTCTTGGAGATGTACTGTTGTAATGCTGCAGCAAGTACTTTCTCTCTCAAAATGCTTGGAGTTCCTCACACTCCAAAATGTTTAGATATCATCATTCATTTTGTTAGAGAGAATAATGGAATCTATTGCTTGATTAGATTGTAGAGCACATGCTTAAAGAGCTCATTCTGATTAAGTAAAAGTTTGGCTGCTAAAGTGCTTTGACGACATAGCACTTGTATGAAGCAAATAAAGACATTTGTTGCGTTAAGTTAGTGGGAGCTCTGTAATGAAATCAGTTGCAACTGTGTGGATGGATTCCTATTTGCCATATATGCATATTTTGTTTAAGCGCATTCTAGTAAATATGACATTCTATTAAATAAGACATTCTGTATTGGTCTCATGAGTTTCTGTTGAAGCAATGCATCATTCGGTTTAGATGCATGGACCTAATGGAAATGGATATTGATTCTGTTTTCATATCATTTCCATTTCACACTTTATACTACTATTTTGTTACAGTCTTTATGAGTTTACGCATTTGTACCCTATCGATATGATGTATTTTGAAGTTTGTAAAGGCTTATTGTTGTTAAAGTATTTGTAAGCCTACACATTTGTATCCTTTCGGTACAATGTATTCAGAAGGTCTTATGAATACATATTGATATTATATGATATTTTCGTTAATTAACTTAATTATCCAAGTGGGAGAATGTTGAATTATCTCAATAATGTGGATTAATTAAGTGTAATTAATATCGTATAAATTAATTGGTAGTATATTCTGTCTATAGTGTGACCATATATATATATACATATATATACATAATATACTTATATTTTACATGTATTTATCCTTAATGGGACAGATATAATACATGATTTATAATATAGTAGGTCCCTGCCCATGGCACATATATATATATATATAAATAGATATAGTGTGGCCCATTGACACTATTGTCATTTTGACATAAAATGTGAACGTAGGCAGTCTCTCCTTCTCTCCTGTTTCTTCATTTTCCCTCACCATCATCGTTACCTCTTCCTTGCACAGGTGATCATGGCAGACCAGAATGGACGCAGCCAAGTGTGGGGGGACTTCCACCGACGTTCCTTCCCTCCGGCAGTGGCAGTAATGGAGTGAAACAGTGGGTATTTTGCTTAACCCACCAAAAAGTTAGTTTTCTTTCTTGTTTTGTGTTAATGACTTGGTGAGTTGAATTAATTCCAACATAGATTTGCTAAAAAAAAGGGTTCTTTTATATTTATCATTATAACATATATTTATGTAAAAGGATTACAATAAAAGTATATATAGAGATAGTATTTAAAAGAACCTAAAAGATACTCGGATAAGATCCAACATTCTATTGTCTTTTTCGTTAAACTTCACATTATCAATCACCAAGCTATGCTAAAAAATTTGACGAATTTCAATATAGCATGAACATACCTTATATCCTCCAACCAGGAGAAGAACAATGCAAGCATTAGCAAAATCAAATAGGCAGTAAGGCTGTTAAAATCCAAATCTTGTCAAGAAATATGCAAATGTATTGCTGCCAAATGCCCTGAATATCAAAAGAAAAATATCAGCTGTAATCGAGACAGAGAGAAAATGAAAGCTCTGTTTGGTTCGTGTAAAATGACTTTCAGAAAATGATTTTCTGTAAAATAATTTTTGAAAATTTGATTTTTTGAAAAAAACTGATATTTTTGTTGTTTGATTGATATACTGAAAATTTTTTTTTTTACTTGTCATTTTAACTTCAATATAGATTAGGTTAAGTTTTAGTAGGATTTTTTTTTAGAGTAGCATAGGTTTAAAAATTGTTTTTCCTTTTTGAAAAGGAGAAAACAATTTTTCAAAATTCTAAATATTTTTTTATTGACTGAATTTTATTTTTTATTGACCAAAAATATTTTTTATGTACCAAATATTCAAAAATATAAAAAATATTTTTGAAAAAATGAAATACACAAACTAAACAAACAAACAAAGAGTCGCAAAGCTAGTTTTGTGATCAAAGGAGAAGTTAAACGTGGAGACAAAGAGAATCATATTTTGACACGCGTAAGTGACGTGTTGAAGAGAAAAAAAAAATCAAAATTTAACTTTCTCTCTGTCTAGAAGAATCCACTTGAAACTCCATTGAATTTCATTTTAATAACAATAAGAAAAAAAACCACGGGTAAGCTAACGAAGAAGCTTTATTGAGTCAAAATTAGTTGGAAATTACCAATATTTATTGAATCAAGTAGAAAGAGTTTAATACCTCTTAAATAAAGTTTTGAGTTCGAATTTTATAGATAAAAAAATAACATTAAAAAAATTTTTCTTGAATGAAATTTGACCCGATTCAATTTCGAATTAATTGACATCTAAAATGACATTTGAATACTACGGGTGTTTACAAAAAAAAATCAATTGAAAATTGGACAAAGAATTTGACTTTGCAGATTTTGCAATTGATTTCATAATTGATGATGTGTTATCATTAGAAAAATCATATTTTTTTTTGTGCATGCCTAAGACGCTCGTCTTCCTCTGTTCTCTCTAAGAGTGGAACTATCTAGAGTCTTTGTACTCTTCTCTTTTTTCTTTCGTCTTTCTCAGAGATTGCTTCTGATTGCATCTTTACCTACCTATTATTCTAGCCATTTACTCCATGAAACTGTTTTTCTTCTTTGCAATTAATACTGGCATTAATGCTTTCTTCACCGTTTGAGACTTAGAATGGATCAAGGAGTACAGGAGAGGGGAGAACCTCGAGAGGACGATATTACTACGGATCTGGATTTCCTTGACTTAACTACAGATGATGAGGTGAGTTGGAAAGTCAAGAATCACTAGTTGGTGGGCAAAGTGATCGCGGACAAGACCATAAAGGTGGGTCTGCTTCGGGTAATCCTCTCCAAGGCTTGGCCCCTGAACGACAGCTTGGAAGTACATGAGCTAGAAAAAAACATTTTTCTTTTTGTCTTCAACAATGAAAGAGACAAACATCGAGTCATGAAGCTGGGACCCTGGTCAGTTATGGATAGTCACTTGGTTCTAAAAGACTGGCCGACAGAAGCTACGTTGGAGGAAATAGATTTTTCAAGGTCAGTATTCTGGGTTCAAGCTCACAATCTTCCCCTAGCCTATGTGACTAAGGAAAATGCTAGAAATATTGCTTCTATATTTATGAATCTGGCGGAACTAGATTTTGAGCCAGGGGAAACAGTTAAATGGAACGAGGTGCTTAGAATGAAAGTCGAAATAAATGTGGAGGATCCACTCAAAACAGGATTTAATCTACGTCGGAAAGATAGATCAACTCTGTGGATTCCATTTAAATATGAAAGACTTCGAGAGTTTTGCTACGGGTGCGGGAGATTGGGACATACAGCTAAAGATTGCTACTAGAAGAGCAATGGAAGAAAGAAGGCTCTGTACGGTCATTGGATGAGAGCTTCGCAGATGGGAAATAAGTCACAAGGAAAAGGGAGGAGTAAGGACCTCCCAAAGAGCATTGGTTGGAAGGCTGGGAAGGAAGAAGAAGATCGTGAGATTCACGCGAAGACTCAAAACAAATGCCCGTTGTACAAATGGTAGCAGACTCAAATTAAACCTATGACGGCTCTAAGTCAGAATAAATGACTGATGGGACAGAAGAACTTTTTAACTGAGAATTGGGCCGAAAGTAGCACGTTGGAAGCGGGAAAAGGGCTGACAAGTGAATCCATGGAAAATTTGGGTGAATTGGGCCACCGACTCATGAAAAGAGCCCGAGAAGAAAAAGATGTTGGGCTAGAGAAAAAACAGAGGATAATGATGACTAAGGAAATAATGGGTTGGGCTTATGAAATGGAAGCTGGGATGTGGAACTTTCCCAAGATCAAGAGTACTCAGGAGGAAGAAATGATCGATAACTTTCTCAGCCCTGGAAATGCCGAGTTTCTGTCAACCTCGATTAAGAACAGGGAGATTGAGGTAAAAGGGAGAGCTTCAGGAAATAGAAGACTATTACAGATCAAGCGAGCAGCAAGAACTAAGGTTCGACTTGATCGAATGAGGCAGTTATGCGAGAGTTTTAAAGTGGAGGAGAAAGGGACAAATGCTTCGAAGTGGAATGCCCATGAATTGCCTAGTCTTGAACTGGTAGATACTTCAGAAGAGTCTCAACAGCAAAACAATGAAAGGGTGGTGGTGGCTGACCTACAACAGCCACATGAGGGCCAATGAGTCTCTTAGCTTGGAACTGCCAAGGACTTGGACAACCCTCGACAATTCGAGCTCTGAGAGAGCTCATCCATAAACATCGTCCCTCCATTGTTTTTCTTATGGAGACCAAACAACATTCAGGTAGGTTGGAAAGAATTAGAAATAGATGGGGTTTTTTGAGTGGTTTTTATGTGGAACCAAAAGGTAAATCGGATGGCTTAGCCCTATGGTGGACTACAGACGTGAAGATGGAGATTTTGGAGGCTTCTTGTTTTTTTATAAATGCTAATATTACTATGGATATAGGAGGGGAATGGTCTTGCACTTTTGTTTACGGTAATCCAAGAAGAGAAGGGAGAAAGGAGGTATGGGAGGAAATTAGAAGATCGAAGAGTGGCTTGGGGACATTTGGTGTTGTATCGGTGACTTTAACATGGTTCAATGCCAGGAGGATAAAAGAGGTGGCAGACCATTGGTAAGACAAGAGATTGACAGTTTTTGTTCATTTATTGATGGGTGTGGCTTGGTTGAAATAGATACTGATGGAGCTGAATTTTCATGGTCAAACAACAGATTGGGAGCTTACCACATTCAGGAAAGGTTGGATAAAGTATACTTCTCTATTGACTGGGGGGAAAGGTTTCCAAATGCGCTAGCACTGTACGAAACCACAACAGCTTCTGATCATTCTCCCTTATTCCTATTTCTTGAGAGGTCTAAACGTTGTAAGAGGAAAGATTTTAAGTTCGAATCTAAGTGGTTTCTAGAGACAGAATGCAAAGAGGTGGTTTAGTCAGCTTGGGGTAATGATGTTTTGGGATCCTGTATGTTTAAATTGCAAAGGAAATTGCTTAATATAGGGAGGAGCCTTCGTGCTTGGAGCAAAGGAAAGAATCTAAATGCTAGATTACACATTGACAACCTATTGAGAAGGTTGAAAGATATCAAAGCTCTCCCTATGACGGAAGCTCTTAGAGAGGAATAAAGGAGGCTCAAGAAAGATATTGATGAGCTATGGAAACAGGAGGAAAGGCACTGGCAACAACGATCACGAATCTCTTGGTTGAAATCGGGAGATCGTAATATGAAATTCTTTCATGCCACCACTAACCAAAGAAGAAGAAGAAATGTGATCCAGCGGCTTAGAGATGAAGAAGGTAACTGGATTGAAAATCACGATAATATTTCCTCCTTTATCACTAACTATTTTGCTAATCTATTCAAAGCTAGAGAATTGAAGGACGTGGAGTATGTTTTGGATAAGATTGACGAAGTGATTACTCCTGGCATGAATGCTAAGTTGGAGGAAGAGATTTTGGATGAGGAAGTGAAAGAGGCCGTTTTCAACCTGGGGGCTCTGAAAGCACCAGGACCTGATGGTTTTCCAGGGATTTTCTCCCAAACATATTGGAATCTTGTCAAGGATGACTTGAGTGCATGTGTAAAAAGCTTTTTCCAAAGTGGTTTTTTACTTAAGGAGCTTAATAGGACAAACATTGTCCTAGTCCCAAAGCAGAGAGCTCCAGAATACATCTCGCATTTTCGGCCCATTAGTGTGTGCAACTTTTTGTACAAAGTGATTGCGAAAATCCTTGCAAATCGAATGAAACCCCTTCTTTCAACTATTATCTCCCCATTCCAAGCAGCTTTTGTACCAGGAAGACAGATTCAAGACAATTTACTGGTGGCCCATGAAGCATTTCATGCTTTAAAAAAGAGAAGAATTGGGAGACATGGTTTTATGGCTTTCAAATTGGATCTCAGCAAAGCCTATGATCGAATCGAATGGCCTTTCTTGAAGAAACTGCTTATAAAAATGGGTTTTAGCTCTTTTTGGGTGCAACGCATTCTGGAGTGTGTTTCTACAACTCATTTCTCTTTTGTGCTTAATGGGGAAAGATGTGGAGCATTTCATCCTGGAAGGGGGCTCAGACAAGGGGACCCATTGTCCCCTTATTTGTTTATTATTGTTGCCAATGTGTTGTCAAGCCTTATCCAAAAGGCTTTGTTGCAAGGTGATTTGCAGGGATTTCGTAAAAACAAAAGATACCCGGTTCTTAGTCATTTGTTGTTTACGGATGATGTGTTGTTATTCACAAAAGCTGACCAAAACAACTGAAGAACTCTGCTTGAAGTGCTCGAGAAATTCAAGAATGCTACTGGCCAAGTTATCAATTTGGATAAATCATCTGTTTTCTTCTCACCTAATACTGACTTGTATTCGAGAAGGATAATCAAACAAATGTTGGGGGTTACAGATTTGCAAGGGAACTCCAAGTATCTTGGTCTTCTGATTCTTTGGGGTAAAGGAAAGAGAGCTGCGCTAAATTTTATTTACAACAAGGTTAATGAAAAGACCTTGTCATGGAGGGGAAAGCTTCTCTCGCAGGTTGGTAGAGAGGTTTTGCTTAAGGCTGTGGCATCGGCAATTCCTGTTTATGTGATGCATTGTTTCAAGCTACCAGCCTCTTTTTGCAATAGCTTAAATACTCTTCTTAATCGGTTTTGGTGGAGTGGGGTTGACACAGACAAAGACAAAATTCACTGGATGAGATGGGGGATAATGGCAGATCACAAACTTAAGGGTGGATTGGGATTCTGGGACTTTTCAAATTTCAACAATGCACTTTTGGCAAAACAGGCATGGAGAATGGTTAATGAAGCTTTTTGGGTCAAGATGTTAAGAGGTATTTATTTTCCTCATTTCTCTGTTTTAGAGGCTAGAAGAGGTAGGCACCCTTCCTGGGCTTGGCGAAGGTTGCATAGGGGGATCGAGGTGCTGAAGCAAGGCTCAAGATGGAATGTGGGTAATGGAAGCAATATTATCATTTGGCAGGATAGATGGGTGCCAGATATGCCACATTTTAAGATCCTCTCTCCTCAACCACAGGGAACTTATCCGTCGTTGGTAGCTCATTTGATGAATCATGAGAAAAGATCCTGGAAAATTGAAGAGTTGAAGAAGTTATTTAATGAAGAGGAGATCAAGGCTATTTTGAAAATCCCCATTGGCTCCCCTTTTTCTACTGACAGATTAATTTGGCATTATTCTAAAGATGGCCAATATAGTGTAAAATCAGGATATCGACTCATCCACAATAAGGGAAACAATTCTAGGGAAGAAGAAAACAGACTTCGTAACCAGTGTAACGATAAGGGCTGGAAAGGTATTTGGAGCAGTCAAGTCATGCCAAAGATTAAGAATTTTTTGTGGAGAGCTTGTCACAATGCACTTCCAACCAAAGAGAATTTGTTAGCTCGTCATCGGGCTAAGGAGAATTCTTGTGATCGATGTTTTTTGGAAGCGGAATCCCTAGAGCAAATTTTATTTTTTTGTCCCTTTGCCCAAGCTGTTTGGAGAGCTTCGGGATTTAGTTACTGTCCACGATGTGAAGGTAACAAATGGTGGATTGAGATTGTTTCCTTCCTTCCTCAGTTTGGAGCTATTAACAGCGTGGAATTGATCAGTTATCTTGTCTGGAATTTGTGGAAAACGCGTAACCACTTTTTGTTTGAAGGTATGGTAGGAGATCCGATTCAAACTTGGAAGCTTGCTTACAATGAGTTTGTGGAAATGCTTGAGTGCTTTTCCAATTCTGCTGTTTCTTTGGAGGGTCGAAATGTTTCTACTTTTCGCTGGCAAAAACCACCCTCTTCTTGCATCAAACTCAACTGTGATGCCTCCTTTAATCAGAAGACATCTGAAGCGGGAGTTGCCGTGATTTGCCGTGATGATGGTGGTCGAATTATTGATGGCATTCATGCTGTGGTGAAAGCGAGAAGCGTGGAGACTGCAGAAGCTATTGCCATTAGAATGGCTTGTGTTCTTGTCTGTTCCAATGGCTGGGATAAAGTGATTATTGAGTCCGATAATCGTGATATTGTGAAGCATCTTAATGACTCTAATGCTGCTAGTTGTTAGGAGACTTTTGCAATCGAAGAAGATATTTTGTTTCTTATCGCTGATGCAAATGAAGTTGTATTTAACTTTGTGTTTAGGGAATGCAATAGGGTTGCTGATTGGGTGGCAAAACAAGCCAGGAAAGGAATATGTCCCCTAGACTGGATGTTTAACCAACCCAAAGAGCTAAGCCTTCTGATGTAATGACTTTGTTACTGTTTGTCTACTTTATCAAAGAAAAAAAAAAGAAAAATCATATTTTTCTTCAATTTTGAGAACTCTCTTTTTAATATATAAGTTATTGATTTGATGGTGTCCTTTTTTCTTTTTTCTTCTTTCGCTTTTTTAATTTCTTCAGGATTTTATATTCTCAAATGTAAATGTAACGATATTGATAAAATCTAAACATAAACAAAAAAGAAGTACAAAAAAAAACCCTTGAAAACCAGTTTTCCAAAGAAACAAAAGACAAGATTTAAGTTTTGATCTAAAAATAGTAGGAAAAAATAATCGTTAATAAAGACAAAATAGATCATTGTTCATTGAAAATAACTTCTAGAAAATACAATCAAAGCTTAATTTAACTATTGTTATCCTCTTTAAGAGAGTTTAAATTCAAGATTCGATCTTTATTTTTTTATTATACTTTCTTTGAACCTAATAATAATTATAATAATAATAATAACAACAACAACAACTTCTGAAAAATTATTTTTGAAAAATGTTGATATTTTTTGAATTTCTAAAAACTACAATTTTTTTGTTGTTTGGATGAGTCAATAAAAAATATTTCTATTGCTTGATTTTTTTTTGAAATATCTGTTTTTTTAAATGATATTAATATAACTAATAAAATATTCAATTTTATTTATTATTTATTAATTTATTTATTAATATTAAACAAAAATTATATTTGAAAATAATATATTTAATATTAAAATATTATATCATTAAACATATAAAAGAAAACTATTTATTATTACTTATACTAATATTTTTTGAAGTAATATTATTATTTTAATATATAATATTAATAATATATGAATATTTATTTTTGAAATATTAAAATATTTATACTATTAAAATAATTTTATTTTATTCTGTAAGTATTTATTATTCAAATCATAATAAAAGTATTATTTATTTATATATATTATTAAAATATTAATATAAAAATATATAAAATAGAATATAAAACATTCTTAAACCAAAATATTAAATTATTAAAATAATAAATATATTATTTTTAAATTAATATATTTTATTTATTACTAAAATAATAATATAATATTGTTTATTATTAAATTATTAAAAATATTTAAGATTAATAATATACAAAATAAAATATTTAAACTTAAAATATTGAAAGGTTTTTAATGTTAGTATTTTAATATTTAATTTTTTTATCTAATTAAATAAACATATTTTTATTAATATAATAATATCTTATTTAGGATTAAATTAAATCAATGTTCAAAAAATCATATTGAAGGTCTTAATTATAATTGTTCTCACGACTTTGGTAAATAACATTAAACATAATCAGTTATTTTTCAGAAAATATATTCCCATTTTCAAGAGCGTAAGACAATTTTTAAGAAAATGACCTAATTTTTCATTGAGCAAAAAATTATGTTTTTTGTTGAACAATCAATTTTTTGTCAATCAAACATTAAAAAATTAATAAGTTATATTTCGAAAAACATTTTCAACAAACTAAACCAAGCCAGAATAATGAGAGAAAGGTTCAAGTTTTAAGACTTTTCGGAAGCATAAAACTTTTTTGAAAGTGGATCTTTAAAAGGCCATAGGGACTATAATATCATTTTTAAAAGAATTTTTTGTTCTAAAATAAAAAAAAATCATGAGGAATTTTAAATAAACCTTTTTTTTTTAAATTTTACACTCCATTAAGTGTGTGTTTAGATGAAAAATTTCAATGGGAGATTTCATTTCAGTAAGGATATTCAAAAGTTAAAAATCCAATTTATTTATTTGCCAAAATAATTTGAAGAATTTCAAAATTTAGGAGAAAATTCAGGAGGGAATTTGAGTTGCTTAGAGGCGTTCATTCTGTTAATTTGGTTTAATTCGAACTAAATTAGTCAAAACTGAATTAACCAAGGTATATAATTTCACTTTCATTAATGAAATTTGCATTTTCAAATTAATTGAATTGAAATAAAATTCGGTTAATTAACCGATTAACCAAACTTTGTACAAAATTTTTGCTAGGTTACTTTCATTCATATACACACACGCATACATATACATACACACATCATCATCAACACCACTCCTCAACAATGTAGATATTATTTTGCATATAAGTGCATCAATAAAACAGTAAAATAACAATCACTTATACATTTAGCAATTAATATTATAACTTTGATAAAAATTCAACAAAAATATTTCTCTTTCCACAACTATCAACTTAATGCTCATATATTCATGTTACTACTAAGTTTGTGAAATTAGGGCCTTTTAATTTTAGTGAAATGATTTTTGAGTTAACATCAACTAAACCAATAAACCCCAATTTCTAAAGGCCACCAAAATGCATAGCTCCATGCCTTTCCACCCATATTTAAAAATTTAAATTATTTACCCCTAATTTCAGTTAATTCGATTAGCTGAAAATATTCAATTTTCAAGTCGAATTAATCAATAACCCAAATTTACCAAAGTTTTATACCGACAATCGACTAAATTTAAGTTCAGTGGCTGATCGATTGACCAAAATAATTTCAGTTGATCAGTTAACTAAAATTTTTCCAAATCACCTCTAGGGATGCTCAAATTTTTCATTGAAAATCCACCTGAATAAAATGATTTTTCAAAATTTTTCAAACATATAACCCACTATTAAATAAAAGACTAAAAAAGAAAGATATTATTTATTTAATATAATATATATTTTTTGCTTTTTTATATTATTAATAATATCTACACATTTTTTTAAAAGGATTATTATCCCAGTGAAATTTTTTAATTTTACAAGTGGGATTAAAATGATGACTCATGTTCCATTTTATTTACTTTTTATTTTTTTAATATCTTTAAATGACACATGTCATCATTCTAACCCTACTTGTAAAGTTAATAAACTTCACTGGCAGTTGATAAGATAATAATCCTTTTTAAAAATCTAATAATACTTATACTGCGTTTTTTATTATATATAATATCATTATTTTTCTTTTATAATTTGTTTTATTTCTTCAAATTATAGTATTTGAAACTCTTTAAAAAAATAACCAAACAAGACAATTTTAAATACTAATATTTTTAATTGAGAGTTTGTATATGATGCACTGACAGTGTATAGTTTCTATATACTGTCAATGCACCAGAGGTTGACACCTCATCAATAAGCCCTTATGAACAAATTAAATTTTTTTTTTATATTTGCATATAAGGGCTTATTGATGAGGTGTCAACGTCTGGTGCATTGACAGTGTATAGAAACTATACACTGTCAGTGCATCATATATGAATCTTTTAATTAATGCATTTTGTTTATTTTAAATTATTTTAAAATTCTTAATCCAAATGCACTATAAAATTTTGTGATCATTTTGATATAAAAATTAAAAGAGGATTGCTAGAGGCAATCGCGTTTGCCGTTCCTCTTCAACCGTCGCATTTGCAGCAAGCCATGTCATCTAAACTTTTCAACCAAAAACCGGTAACTTGCTGTTACAAGTTTTTTTGGATGGGACAGCTAGGCTTTATAAAAGATTATTTGGCAAAATAGTTAAATAAGTCCTTGACCTTGAGTCCAAAATGAAATTAAGCCCTCAACGTTTTATTTCGCGGAAATCACTCCATAAACTTTTATTTCAGTGGAAATAAACCCTCAACCTTCTAAAATTATGCAATTAAGTCCAAATCTGTTAAATGACACTAACTGCCGTTAGTATTGCACATATGGCATGCCACGTGGCAGCCAAGTAAGTTATCCACGTCAGCTTTCACTAACGGCAGTTAGTGTCATTTAATAGATTTGGACTTGATTGCATAATTTTAGAAGGTTGAGGGTTTATTTCCACTGAAATAAAAGTTAATGGACTGATTTTCATGAAATAAAAACGTTGAGTGCTTAATTCCATTTTGGACTCAAGGTCGAGGGCTTATTTGGCTATTTTTTCAGATTATTTTGTAAACTTTGTGTTAGGTTGCAAGTTTTAAGTTAACAAAAAAATAACGAGTTCACGTGGCTTGCTAAAAAGTCAAGTGTTGATGGAGAAGGGCAGACGGACTTCCTTTAGCATTCCTCAAATTAAAAACGTATTTGACTATTAGGCTTTATTTGATAGGATGTAAAAAAAAAGGTAAAGAAAAAAAATTAGTTAATCAAATGGTTATGTTTCATAACAACTTTTTTACTTTGTAGCTTCACCATTTGATTAACTAATTTTCTTTCTTTATTTTTTCTTTTTACCATGTCAAGCAAAACCTTAATTTCTTTTACAAAAAATATCCCAAGTCGATTGTATCCATTCACAACTCGCCACCTCAATTGATGAAGTCCTTTTTCGTCACTTCAGACCCCGCCAACTCATCGGCCCATTCACGTGTCACTTCTTTCCATTATCCTTCTCAACACGCGTCACGTTTTGGTTGCCTAAACTGCCCGCAGTAAGGGCCTGAGAAACTCAAGGGAAAAGCCCACAAGCCACGGACTTGAAGCGGAAGAATTCAACCGATTTTTAATGTACTCCTCACGTCCGCATCTCCAGAAGCTTCTGCCTGAGCCCAATTACAGATTTACTATAAATAAAATATTTTTGCCTTTTTTAATTATTTGAAATCTTCAGCTGCGAAACGGATGTGCGAAACAAATCTTCGCTATAGAGAGATCTAATCGACTCGATCTTCTGCGTTTAACTGTTCAATTGTTCAAAGGTAAGTTGTGGATTTTAATAAATTTATTGCCTTTAATTTAATCTATTTTTTTTCCTAAATCGATCTTTAATTCTTGGTAGCGGCCTAATGGATTTTTTTTAATTTTAATTATTATTCTTGAAAATTTTGTTCGGTGAAGTTGAATTTGGCTTCGATTTGTAATTAGGGTTGTGTTTGACCTTAAATTAAAATCGGTTAGCGTAGTTTCTAAGAGGAGAGTTTATTTGAACCAAAAATACTTATTTTAATGAGCAGCAAAAAATTGGTAAATTTGTCATTTTTGGTATAATTAAATGCCTATTATTGTAAATCTACGTATGGAATATTCAATTCAAAGTCTAATTCTAATTTAACCTCGAAGGTAATGTAAAGGAAATTTGGGGTATTAAATTTCTGATCAATTTGTTATGTGAAAGATTAAAGTGAGGATTTAATTATGAAAAACTGTTTCAGAATGTGGTTAATTTTGTTCTTTTGAGTTAAAAAACGGTGTTCTTCTTTAGCCACTGGAAATACTTTTGAAGATGTAGAAATTATGTATATAGATTATAAGGGAGAGGCTGTAATTAAATGTTACTGTTTGAGAATTACTATTGAGCTGTATGTTGTGTTCATCTAGTCAGATGTCGTACTCTAAGAGGTCAAGGTACTCCCGTTCTCCTTCACCATACAAGTCATATAGCGGTAGGTCTGTATCAAGATCTTTATCGAGGTCGAGGAATCGTTCAAGGTATATCTTTTCTTCGAGTTCTGCCTCTGCTGTGTATTGTGTTTTTGTGTCTCGGAATGTTGATATGTGTTTGCCTGCTTGATTTTTTGATTGGTAGGAGTGCTGAAAGTGACGTTGAAAATCCTGGGAACAATTTGTATGTGACAGGCTTGTCACCTCGGATCACAAAGAGAGAGTTGGAGAAGCATTTTGCTAGTGAGGGAAATGTACGGATGTGTATAACTTTCATTATGTGCATTGTTGTGTTCAAACTTTCGTATTTTAGTTACAGAAAAAATCACATTTTCATTCACTAATGTTATATTCTTCAACTATATGTGCTTTCTGAGTTCTAACAATTAGAATCTTGATATATAGGTGATTGATGTTCATCTTGTGGTTGATCCATGGACGAGGGAATCTCGAGGGTTTGGGTTTGTTACAATGGCCACCAACAAAGAAGCTGATCGCTGTATCAAGAATTTGAACCGCTCTGTTCTTGAAGGACGTGTCATTACTGTGGAGAAGGTAAAAGATTCAGAATTCAGTTTTATCTTGGTTAGTGGCTACCTTAATAGTAATTAGTAACTGCTCCTTCAAATTGTATAATATGGATGGTTAGCTCTACAAGTTTGAAAGTTGTTTGCTTCTTTCCACTTGAAGTTTTTGTGGCAGCAGGTTAGCTGTGTGTAGCAGCTCTTCACCAAACTCCAAAAGTCATACAACTAACCAAACAAATCAAACACAAGTATCAGACTGTTTGGGTTGTATGCCCTGAATTTCTCTCTTTATTTAGCTATTATGCCTTGTGCTCTTTCATTTATTCTGCATGTTGATTTAAACAGCTACACTCTTTCAGTAGCCCTTATTTGCAGACTGCTTGGTAATTCTGCAATCTCATGCTTGGAGTTTTGTTTAATGCAGGCCAAGAGGCGGAGGGGGAGAACCCCTACTCCAGGAAGGTATTTGGGGTTGAGAACCATTCGTGGTATGGCACATCTGTTACCAGTTTTGTAATTGATAAATATTTTAGTTATCTGGATTACTTCTAATGTTTTCAAGCCAACTAGATTTTCTTTTATAATTTTTCTTGTCTGTATGCAGTTCGTCGTCGATCGCCTAGTTATTCTCCTTATTCAAGGAGCCGGAGTCGGTCACCTCGTTATTCATCTGATAGGAGCAGGAGCAGATCTTACTCTCCTCATCGAAGGTCTTACTCACGCTCTTACTCACCTTATAGCAGATCAAGATCACCAGATGACCGCCACTATAGAAGACGTGACTGTTCCTACTCACCAGAGGACCGTTATAGTAGGAGGCGTGACAGTTCCTACTCTCCATATTACTCTAGGTATGATTCACCAGATGATCGTTACTATAGAAGACACCAGTACCGATCTGTTTCCCGAAGCCCTATGCGACCTCGGGCAAGGAGAGGTTCCAGGAGAAGTTACTCACGTAGCATCAGCCCCAAGCAAAAGACCAGCTCAAGACGGAGTTACTCACGCAGCCCTTCCCCTGTAGAGAGGAAGTCAAGGAGGAGCTACTCACGAAGCCTTTCTCCACCACCTAGAAGAAGCTCCAAGAGGTCCAGGCGGGAAGGGTCTGATGACAGCTACTCTAGAAGTAGAAGCGTAAGTCCGACGTCCAGATCTGTTTCGAGAACGGTTACTCCTAAATCTGATTCTTCATCCTGAAGGGTAGTAAAGGATCTCTATGCTGCCTTAGTTCTTCAGCAAACCTTTTATGTATATTTTGAATAAATGTTCTAATCTCGTAGTTTCAAGTGAACTAGATGCTGGACCTGTTTTCTATGATTGGTTTTGTATTCTATGCTGCTTGTTGATTTGGGATTCTATACCTCTTCGAAACTCTTATTTATCAGATGTTACTAAAAACGTGTTCAACGTCTTTTCTGTCTGGAAATTATGAGTTGCCGTAGTCGGCAGGGATGTCTCAAGAGAGTGAGTGAAGTTCCAATCCTACTGGTGCTGTTTTCACCGATTCCAGTCACGCCCAGAAGCAAACTGCTTACAAAGTCTAAGCTTCTAATCAGTAAATACATTCCAACAAGAACAAGATTGCTTCAGACCCAGGTTTAGAAAGGAAAAAAAAAGGATAGTTTCGTAGTTCAAACTATGTTGCCACAAGCAACCATAATCTACAACTTTAAGTTACATATGATGCAGAAAAATAGATATAAAAATGACATTCTCTAACCAAAATACAAATTATAGAATTTCGTTTAAATAAACTAGAGTAAAAGATATGTAAAGCAGAGCTTCTTGGCTTGTTAGATGTGTGGTGAAATCAAGCAGAGCTTCTGGTTTGTTGCTGTCTGCTAAAGACAAATGATTTTGGAATGTGAATAATATTTTTCTCTCTCATATGCTTTAATACTATGAAAACCTGAATATTAATTTATTTAAATAAATATTGTTTTAAGCCAACAATCTTATGGTTAAGTAATTAAAAAAGAATTGTAACAAATTATAAAACTTAAATTTAAATCCAAACTACCAACCTCAATTATTTTATATATATATATATATTAAAAAAATCAACTAATTTGATCCCTCGATTTATAATTTTTAAAAATCAAATAACTTAATTGAATAAATCAATTTTAACAATCAATTTAAATAAAAAACAAACTTAACCAAACTGGCTTAATTTAGAACTGATCTATTCCGTCGATTTAAGTCAATTTGAACCGGTTTTTGCTCACCCTTAAATCTAACAGTAATTTTTATACCAAATTTCAGTAAGAAAATGTGACATATTCATGGTAGTCCTCTTCTATCCTGCAGCAATTCATTTTTGAGGGTGTAAGATTTTACAGGTCAACCAGAGACCATTAACCCCATCTTTCGAAGATATATATGCAGATGATGTTGGAGTTCATTTTAAAATTGTTGGATCTCACTTTACAATTGGTTGATATTAGAGCCTGAAACAAGAGAAAATATTAGTAACAAAAATAATATAAAAAAGTACAAACTATAATTGTTTTATTGATCATAAAGAGTTGGATTGAGGCACGGATATCTAATTCTCTTTAAGACGATTCATGCTTATGCAGAAATTATATAACTGGTGCAACAGGAACTTAAAGTGTGTCGTCTCCAAAATTCAACAGCCCAACCCATCTTCATTATACACTCTACAATTCTGTATTAACTTGTAGAGTAAAGAATTCTAAGATCAAATACCTCTCTTATCCAAAAATTTAGAAAGTGTATGTGTGATATATCATAGAAGTGAATAGGAGTATATGCATATGAAGTCTGGTCTCTAAATTATAGGCCTCATTGTTTGTAACTCATATCAAATAATAATTTATGATTTAATTCACAAAATAATTCATTAATGGTAACTGCATGAGTAACTTACCAAATATCAACTATGAATTTAAGGGCATTATTTTATTAAACGATTATCAGAAAGAAACAGCTTAGCATTTCATTAGTGAAAACGTTACCATACAATAAAGCCTAGTTACTATACAATAAAGTTTTAGAAACGATTTAACAACCAAGGCTTGGTCTAATAATTATTACCTCTCATTGGAAAGGATTAGGTTTAAGGTTCAATTCCCACTCCCCTTTTACTTCATATGAACAAAAAAAAAAGTTTTAGAAACTATTTATATTTTATTATTAAAATATTAGGTTCCAACACATGACGGAATAGAAACAGGTAAGACATACGAAGCTTCCAGCATTTATCACTTCACTTCAAGATTTTATATTTTGGATTAAACCCTATATGCAGGGGAAAAATCAGATATCCGGACTGCAAAAATCACGTCCTGTACATTTCTTTGGCTTTATATGCAGAAAATTAACAGGAGGATTATTTCTTTTCGCAGGATTTACTACTCAACAACTTTACTCCTCTTGTTGCAGTAGATGATTCCAGGCAGGCTCCACCAATTGCGGTTTATAATTGGTAGTCTCAAGAATGGCTCATGAAACTGCTGACCACAAATTATGCATGCAACCAATTAGCAAAACAAGGAGAAGTTGAAGGTAGAATTAAACTGGTGAAGCAAATGGAATAAGCAGGTTTATATTTGATGTATGTCATCTTATTAATGAATAAAGTTATAAAATATATATACCCTTAAAAATAAATATTCAATAAAGTTTTTTTAAATTATTTTTAAGGACCAGCATGGTATTTAACTCTGCTCATTAATGACACGACGTTTTATTATTGAGTGTGCATCAAATATAAACTCATTTTTAAAAATTTATAGCTTTTGAAAGTAGGCTAGAATTATATCTTACAGTTTATGCATCCTGTAATTACAAAGTACTATTCACAATAGCCATCTGGTAGAGAATAAGTAATCATGGCAGTGAGTTGTATAATGCAGAATCAATCGTGAAAGTAGTACTAGGTTGAAGGGCTTTGGCCTTTAGGGGTTTATATAGTTTCTTTGTTAAAGTAAGTTCAAGAAAAGCAAACTAAAGAGTCACTAGAGAATCTGGCTATCATACTGACCAGTTTCATCAAAGTTGACACTCTCTCCGGTGGAAAAGATGTTGTAGAAAAGAGCCGCGAGAATGTATAAGAGTGATGTGAGCAACAAAAATCCTTGGAATGATCCAGCCAATTCGACAAAGAAGCCAGCTCCAACTGTTCCCAAAATAGCAGCAAATGTTCCCCCGGTATTTGACAATCCTAAGGTCAGAAATAAAGGGATCATTATCTAAACATAACCAAGCTGCATCTTCTCCAGCTCTAGAATCTAAAAATGCAATATGGTCCTGATGAATTCATTTATTCTCATGAGAATTATGATCTAACTAATGATCATGCTCTAGTTCATTTCCTCAGAAATAATACTGGAAGTACATGTACCTAGATAACTGTTTGAATAGTGGTTAACAACAATTTACTTTCTTGTCAGCAAACACAGGCAGTGCGAGCAATATACATAAATTCTAACAGGCAACACACAGCATCTATATTAAGAGCGTAAGAATAAGAAATCAAAGCATAACAATAATTTATACTTTGGTGAACAAGTTGAAAATAGACCATTTCTCTTGCGGCATGAAGTTTATCACTTAATATCACTTAACACAGTTTGCTCTTAAACTTTTCATTTCAATAAAGCGATCAAACAAAAGTTACATGATAATGCAAATGAATCACAGTACCGTGTAAAACACCAGAATAATGTGGAGCAATCTCCTGGTAACAGAAACAAAAGGGAGAAAGTTAGATGAATGAGACAAATTCATTCAATCTTATAATTTAACTTTTGGTAATTATTCAGTAATCTGACCTGAAGGTTGACAAGGAAACCACAATGACTGAATGATTTCAACCCAACAGCTAAACTAAGCCAAGCAGATGCAGTTGATGGACATTTTGCTGCAGTTAAACCAATCAGAGAAATTGCGGGACCAATAAAACCGATGGACTGCAGATAAGAAACAGATTGGATGATAATAGCCAGAATGGAAGCTCAGAACCAAATGAAGACAAGCAAACGACCACCAAAGAAAAGAAGCTAAAAGCAAAATGCAATATAGTATACGTGACCAATTTTTTAAGTAAATAATATCATTTTCTTCCAACATTACCTGCATAATCTTGCGAGTCAAAGTGATACTGGTGCCATACCGTATCAACATGTCTGACCATAAACCAGCTAAGTATCCTGTCAATGCCATCGTGCTCCATGGAACAGCACTAAACCATGCTGCTTGTCTGAGGTCAACATGATGAACCTATGCCAAAGTGTTCCTTATTTGCACCTTCTAATAAGAGTAAATTCAAGCAAATGTCACAAAATGAACAGCTCATAGTCAAGTTTTTGCCTTACCGAGTTAAAGTAGATAGGCATCCATGATAGAATAACAAAAAAGCCCTGAAAAAATAATTTTGTAAAAAGCATAGAGTATTTGCAGATATGTAAAACTATAAGTGACTTAAATCATATACTCCAATGAGAAATTTCCATGTAGAGAATTATTTTGCCCTATCAATTAATGCGATTCAGCATTTAACACATCCAGTTCTATAAATGTTCACATTGACTGAAAGAACGGACCAAAAACTATTAAATTCCTATTTGCTAAGGAAGGGAAGTGGTATGGTTATGTAGGTGAGTTTAGGCAACAGCATTTTTTTGTCACAAGTAAGAAAGAGGCTTACAGCAGAATGGTCAGAGAGCATATTCCTAAGCTTCATAATCAGAGCATATTTAGAAATTTATTAACATAATCACATAATAAAGAACAAGGAAAGAAATGTTCGTTACCCAGCTATGCATGGCATTTGCAACAATTAGGGACCATGTTGGCATTTTAGAAAGCAATCTTCTGAATGGAGGGATCATTTTGGTCTTAGGTTTGTTCTCCACTGCATGAGATTTCTTTCTCTTGTTCATTATGTAGTCCAGTTCATATTTTGATATCTGGGAACTTTGGTCAGGAGTACTAGACGTTGCAGATAACCATACTAAAACCCAAAGAAATCCACACGATCCAAACATCACGAACGGTCCAAATATACCACCTTGGGACATGAGAATAGGGGACAAAGTGAGTCCTATTGCATTGCCAAGCTGAAAACCAGCCATTGCAATTGCAACAGCCCTGGCACGTTCTGTTGGGGGAAACCATCTAAAAGAAAAAGTTCCATCAACAATTTGACTTCACCATATTGTTACTATGAAAAATGAACTTGCTCGAATGCACATGATTTATATCATCAAACAGTAAAATAAGCAGACTACCAATACCTTGCTACCATGTTGTTCATGCAAGGAAGAGCCACACCTTCTGCAACACCAAGCATAGCTCTTGCAACAAGTAATGCCAATAAAGAGTTTTCAGCAGCCCATGGTGTAAGACAGGTAGCTAGAGACCATAATGCCACTCCGCATGCCATTACAACCTTACCGCCATAATAGTCCACTAATGTCCCTCCTGCTATCGGAGAAATCAAGTATCCCCATAGAAAAGATGACTGCAACAAAGTTTAACAGGCAAATGAGAAGTAGTCACTAAGTTTTACAACATATTATTCTAAAAATACCATGTTCCCAAGTTAGTTCATGTAATAAAAACCACTTGACTAGGAGCTTAGTTGTTTCTACCAATTATAAGAAACAAAAGTAACAAACATGTCTGAATTTAAGGCTCGCTTTGGTTGTTAGATCTACTACTTGCAATTTCCTTCATACAAAGTTGTTAAAAAACAAAAGTAAAATGGTTTAATAGACTTAAAAGTAAAATCAAGCATTTTGCTCTCCTGAAAAAAATTATGCTTTGACTGCGAAATTTAACTCATTTCCAATAAAAAATGAATTCCCTATTTTCTTTAAATTCAAATAATTACCTGTTTCTTAGGCAAATTATAGTGTAATCTACAACCATTTAAGTTTCAAAGTAACAAAAACCGAATGTCTAATGAAGATAAGCAAAACAAATGCATTCAAAGGGCCACCTGAACAATGCCGGAAAACGATCGGCTCCAGCCATGAGTAAGCGACAATGGCACAATCGCCACTGACATGACGACTCTATCCGCATTACAAAGCGCCAAAGCTAAAGCCAGCATCGCCACCACTTTAACACGCTCGGACGTGATAAACTCCACCAAACTCGACGACTCAGCCCCGCCTTTGCTCGGCAACGAGCCGAACTGAGCATCGTTGGATGAAACTCTTGTCGGACGAGATAGAATCCTGCTCGACTCACCCGAGTCATCACGAAGCTGCAGCGGAACTCTCACATGGGTCCTCGAATTTCCGAAGCACTTAAGTTTTGAAGACTGGATCAAATGAGTAGGTAATTGAGGTCTAAATTGCTTAGCTTCGATAAGTTTTGGGTTTTTAAAGCTATTAAGAGTAAAATTGCGAACCGGTCGATTTAAACAGAGTGCTGAGTTCATCGTTGAAGTGACACGCGACTGTAGACTTGAGAAACTGCAACCCATAGTCGCCTGGTTTATATACTTTAAATATTTCAAAATGACTTAACTACCCCTTCCTTTGCCTTAGTGGAATGTGCAGGATAGATTTGTGAATTTTGGAAATTGAAGGGATAAATTTGGAAGTTAAGAAACTGTTTTATGTTCTTATGATCTTATCGTTAATTGAAATTAGTTAAGGTAACCTTTCCCTTATCCTCGTATCATGCGACAGACTCAAACTATTACTTGGTCAAGATATTGGGATTAGTTTGATTAAGATTTAAGATTCCGTTATTTTCGACTATGACTCGGAAACGATATCAGGAAGCCAAAACAGGTAAATTTCCGATTTCAAGTGGTTGGATTCAACCTGTTCGATGGAATGGCTGAATGAAACTAGTTTTTCCAAATTTCAGGTTTCCAGTTGTTGAAGTCGATAGATGCGGGCAAGTATTTGAAGAAGATAGGATTAGGCAAAGAAGACTATCACTTTTGGAAGCAAGTTGGGAAGGCATTGCTATGCACGTACACGCTTTTTGGCGTCGCTTGGCTTTACAACGAAACATCCCCACTGGGGTGGTGGACGTTGAAGCCTAGGCCGAAGGAAGAAAGGGAGCTAGCCCATTTATATGAGCGCAGAGAGTTTCCTTATCCTGGTGATGCTGAGGCAATGGAAGAGTTTGTCGCTAAGGGAGGCATGATTGGAACAACAATTGGCCCAAAAGGGATCATTGAAGCTGATAAAGATTCGTTTAATTATCAGAAGGAGATGCAGAACAAGAAGTTTGAGCAGGAAGCTATGAAGCTGTGGCTCCGGATGAGGAATGAGGTTATTTCGGAGCTTCAGGAAAAAGGGTATGATGTTGAGTGAGTGATTTCTGCTATGGCATTTTGGTTGTTAATTGTATTGCTTAGTGAATAAGTGGGGATTTTGCATCGATTTCTTTGTATTCTTGTTTGAGGATTGAGTTTTCTGGATGATCAAGTTACATTTAATTGCCCATGTTTTGTTAGCCCTTAAATAAGACCTCTACCAACATTTCATCTCATTTTGACAACTTAAGCCAAGGGCAAGCAGCAATGTGCTCTGTTTTTTTACTGTAGCTAAACTCGTGCAAATAGAGCATAATCAAAATGGAGATGAAGATAAGGCCAGTAGTACTCCAAATGTTAAGATTAAGATCAGTTATTCATGAACAGTGTTCATCTAGTTGGCTGCACTCTAGCCGGTTTCTCAGACCTAAATGCATGAAAAAATGTCCTGCAGGCGCATGGAATCCAGATGCATGGCTAAATGTGTTTCAAGAAACTGAAATTCTGAAGTAATGTGGATTTTGGTGTAAGGATTTCAAGCCTCCATTAGGACATGGCAATGATCAATGATTAGTTGATATTAAGTAATGTAGATTTTGGTGTAATTAAGGCAACATCAGGTCAATGTTGCGATAATGCTAAAAATAGACATCGAAGCCTCCAAGTAAGGCTATCTTTGTCAAACATCTAACTAAGCCAAAATCATATTAGCCATCCAATAGGCAACTCCATTTTTGCTACAGTTGAGTATGACAGCTCCCCTAACACAAGTTTCAGTAGAGATCATGAAGAAGTCAATGCAGTGTCTCAAGCATTTCACTTTACACGAAAGCAAAAGAAAAGTAGACTAAAGGATGCATAACTTCATCAACTATTAACATGCAAATGACGACATAGAAAACCTTATTGTCCTAGTACAAACATAACGTATCCTAGTTATCTATCTCAGCCTTGAATGATCGAAGTTGACAAGCAAACCCTAGTTTTAACACATTCAGCACATAGTCAACTGATCATAAGTTTCACAAACATTGTCCAATTGTACAAGCAGGGATCGAAAAGGGAACAGAAAAACTGTAAAAGTACTTGCCATCACTGAAAAATGGGGAAAAATCTGAACAAAGTGATTTCATTTCTTATAACTACTAAGCTAAACATATGCTTAGAACAAGAAAGATGACCATATGATGTGGGTTTTTGTTTTTTTCTATAAAAGAAATAGAAACACATTCATACACATTTTTACAACATAATAGCTTGCTCTTAACGAATTTAAGAGCCATTACAGTACACTCCACCTACAGAATGTGAGCTTCTGAGCCTACTTCCAGATTTGCTTCTTCTATAACTCCTCAATGGAGTCAAGTAGAACCTCAATAGCCCATTATCAAGGCTGTTAGGAGAATACCTGACACACCTATTCTGCTGCAGCAAAAGACTCTCCCTTCTCTTATCAACATCGCCTATAGGCTCAGCCACACTCATTCCATAGCAAGATGAACCATCCACTGAATTCCGAGCACTAACACTATAGCTCCGCAAAAACTTCTGGTTTACAATACTCCCATTTGCATCTCCATTGGCCACCCTGCTTAACTTCTGCAACGACTCTGCTAGCGTCCCATCAGCCACATTTCCTCCCCTAGTTTTACCTTCATCTCCATTGGCCAACCTCCTCAGCTTCTGCAATGACTCCGCCAGTGTCCCTTCACCGACATTTCCTCGAACACCTCTATCTTCATCTCCATTACCCACCCTCCTAAGCTTCTGCAATGACTCCGTTAGCCTCCCCTCAGCCACATTTCCTCCAACATTCCTCTCCCCTTCAAATTCAGTCTCTTTTCGCCTCTGTATCAAACCCCAGATACTCCAAACATTTTTCCAGTTCCTTGCCTTCTTCAGATTAAACCCTTTTTGACCAACCCCATCAGCAGCAAACCCAACATTCTTCGAACCAGATTCCACATTAGAATACCAGTTGGAATCCCTCAATTCCTTCTCGGTAACCAACAGTTTCGCCCCGTGAAACAATCCAACAGTTTCAGGAGACACTTTAGCATTTGAAATCGAAGATTTAAAATCCTCAGCTTCCCCCAAACTTAACTTCCTATTCGACGTTGACCGGTCGAAACTTCTCCTCCTTCTGGTCAAAGAATCCGCATAGTAATCTCTCGTTTGAGCTGACCCACCAGGGCTACTCCTTTCTACCTCTTTTACCGCACTCAGTCTCTCTTCCCCAACATTTCCTTCCTCATTAACCTTTGGGTTCTGTTTCCCAATCATATAACCGTCCCAAGAAGCCCTTGGCTCATCAAAGGGAAATCTTGAATCATCAACAGATAAACGGCCAATATCGACTGATAATCTAGGATCAGTATCACAAGATCTTCTCCCAAACAATCCATATTCCCCGATCTCCGACTTAGTCTCTCTTAATCCCCTTTTGCTTGCCTTCTCATTAACCAAACTCTCCTTTTTCTCCGTCTTTTTGCTCTGTTTTTTGCGCCATTTCTTCAATTTCTTGCTAAAAACCGAAGCTGCTTCCCATAAAGATTTCCCAGAAGTCTTTTTGCTTCCCCATTCCAGATCTATGAATTCCTTCATCGTTTTTAACTCTCCTTCCCCTTCTTCTTCTTCAAAGCCTAGAAAAGCATCAACTTTTGGAGGAGGGTGGTCGGGATTGAGGGTTTTTATTTTGTCATCGATGGAGAAAAGGTCGTGGAGGGTATTGTGAGCCCCTACATCACAAGATTTACGGCGGGGCTCTGAGGTGGCAGAGGATGATGATGGGTTAGGGCCACCAGAGCAGGATTTGGAGCGACGGAGCTGGGAAGTTGAGGAGGTGGAGGGAGTGGGACTGGCGGTGGGTGAGTTGTTCTGGATGCCAGCAAGACGTTCCCGGAGACATGATGCGCAAAATCCGGTGAAGGGTGTGGCGGTTGGGTGGTGATGACAGGTGCGGATACGGTGGGTTTGGCGGTGGTGGGTTTGGGGCTGGAGAGTCATGGCTTGAGTAGAGACAGTGAGCTCATGCTCAAAGCAAAAAACAAAGAAAGAGATAGAATGTACTACACTGAAGATTAATCTGTGAGAGGGCGTATCAAGATTTAGAAGAGAAATGGAAAAGGAAAGCCCCGGCTAAACCCTTTCTACATTGGGTTTTATTGTGTAATTAAATAATATATTGGGATTATTTAAATTATCTTGTTAATTCCTCCAAATGATAATATTTGCAGATCTTATACTTACAGAATCTATAATGGGGCTTGAAAATTGTAATCATCAATTTTGTTTAAAGTTCTTTTTTATAAATTTTAATATTTTAATTTCTTAGTTGAATTAAGAGATTAATATTCAATAGATGTTTTACTCATTTTAATTTTTTTCTTTTAAATTATATTTAAGAGGTATGTATTACTCCATTAATACAATCCATAAA
The DNA here is from genome assembly GCA_031772115.1 of Heritiera littoralis. Lineage (NCBI taxonomy): Eukaryota > Viridiplantae > Streptophyta > Magnoliopsida > Malvales > Malvaceae > Heritiera > Heritiera littoralis. The sequence continues at coordinate 1,121,162 of JAPDPK010000088.1, read as the reverse complement.
ATTTAAAATTTTTTACTGACAAATAATGCAAAAGGAGAACATTATAGTACTACTTTGTACATTATTATTAAATAGTTGAAGAAATCTAACCCGCCCCCTTTGATTTTATTTTTTTGTTCTAGAAAAAAAATACAAATAGCACTAGGCAAATTCTCTTTGTTAGAGTTAAAAATTTAAAATTCATGCATATTTTATATTCCTATAATGTCATTTACATGTAAATAATCGTGTTAACACGTCAAAATTTTTTTTAATATTCTAAATTCATTTATAATTCTTATCAACTATTAATTCATATCATCTTAATATCTTTTATCAATTCATTTTAATATCGTGCATCATATCATATTTTAAATTGCTAAATACACTATTAAGTGATAAGTAGTATTAATAATTTCAAGACGTTAGTTTAAGTTTTCTGTATTAATTTATGAAGGGAGGAGCATTTGGGAGATCGGTCCTCTCCTTAGGATTCATTGAGAATAGAGTCCAAAACTTGCTCTTATGGGAAATGGCCATAAGCCCAAAGATTCTCCCAATTACCACTTCTTCATGTCTCTTAAAATTTTGTATGTCAACTCTTCCAATGCGGATCATTACCATTGAAATCCCCAACATTTGTGTTCTCCCCATAAAGTGTGTTTTTAATCAATGGAGGTTTATTTTTTAAAAAAAAGATTAACCTTTTTAAAACTTAAAAGAATTTATTAAACACATGACAAATACAAAATTTACATATTAAAATTCATGTTAATATGTCATAAAATATATATTTTTAAAATTTTTATCATATTCTTATAAATTTTGATTAAAACTTTAACACGTATTATTTTTGCATTTTTTGTCATTATATCACATTGAAAATTATCAAATCTAACAAAAAATAATTCTTATTTATAATAAAATTAAAAGTTTATGTGAAAACTTAAAATTGAGATGTAAATGATTAAACGATATCAAAATCCAATTGTTAGATTTTGAAATTTTCATTTTCAAATCCTTACAAATTACAGTCAAACTAGCCTCTAATGTCCGACAAGGTCCAAACCAAGTTTCAAAGCCCGTAAGGATTACTCACTCGGCATTCCTGTCGACAGGGTCGAGCCTGGCCTCGTTTCCAGCACTTTCAAAGTCCCACTCGACTCACCGTAAGCTATCCTAAAACCCCATCTCAGATTCAATGGAATTAGCATTATACGAGATTCGGAACATGGGTTTTTTTCTTGGAATAAATCAATTGCTGATGAAGTTGGTAGAGCTGTTGTCTATGTCGAAGTCCTGTTTTAATCTATATGCTCATTTCGTTTTTCCGGAATTGTAGAGAAATACTAGAACAGCTCAAGAAAAACTAGGAATTTGGCTAATAATCTCTCTAAACTGCCAGTCCGCCGTGGATGGAAGAGAGATAAAAATGTGGTACTTGCTTGCATTTTGTCATAACATATTACATTATTTCCAAACATTGACATGAAAAGACCGTATTTCGAACATAATAAGAGGAATATTCTTTAATTCTTCCCATGCAGGGAGAGAAGAATTTACAGTTGTTTCAACAAGCTAAGACATGTAATCGATCAACGAAGAGTTCCCACTGGCCTTTTATATGTGTACCAAATCGCAATAAAGAGAAAACCGACTAAATTTAGATAATTTTAGCAATGCCAAGAGCCAGAAGAAGGAATCAACGCGACCATAATTTATGTTGTCTGGTATCCACCTGGGCTTCCCATTCTTAGCACTCACGCTATTAACAATGGTTACAAGCAGAGAGCTCAAATAGGTACCAAGAGCAACAGTGGTGAGCAATAGAGCAGAGCAGAAACTCCGCATTGCATCAGGTGCTTCTTCATAGAAGAACTCCAATTGTCCAACGAATGTGAAAACCTCTGCACACCCTATGAGAAAATACTGTGGAACTTGCCAAATATTGACAGTGGCATTTCATTTAGCTCATAGTAGTTGTACTTTTCGATCATTCTCAGTCTTTCTTGCTCCAGGATTGCTGCAACTAACATGGCATATATTGATATTAGGAGGCCAACTCCCATCCGCTGAAGTTGAGTTAAGCCATTCTTGTGACCTGTGAATTTTCTTGTCACTGGGACAATGATTCTGTCATAAATTGGCACCCAAACTACCACACTGAGTGTGTTGAAGATGGAAAGTGATTCTGGTGGGATCCTGAATTAGAGTGCCCAACGCGAGTATCCGTTTTTTCACCTTGCAACAAAAATAAGTTGCCCATCTGACTGTAAACGGTGGAAAAGATGATCCCAGAGGCCCATATGGGAGCAACCGAACTATAGCTTTCAGCTCCTCAACCTGTGTTACTGTGCAAAGTCTCCATGGATTTACTTCGCCCTTTAAATGGTCTGTTTTAGTTTCCACAGCTGCTTTGTCAAAGAAACTGAAGGTTACAGCCACAGCTCATAGGTAACAAACTAAAGCAACAGTTCAAACATGTAATTAAGGGAAAATCAGCCTGACCTGAGATTATTTGTGTGGTCAATCTTGCGGCTTCCTTTGATATTGGACTCTGCATCTGCTGTCTCAAACAAAAGAGACTTATCATCAGGTACCACAACTTTATATTTCCTAATGGATGCCACCAACACCTGACAGAGCCGTGTGAGAGGACTGCCTCCAGGCTTTTGGTTTCGATATAAAGGAGTACCTAAAAAGAAAAAGCAGACAGATATTGCCATGGCTATAGCAGGGATGCCAAAACCCATCCCCAGCTCACTTTATATTGTACCCAGGCCAGCACAGAAGCTGCAATAAGAGCACCAATGTTTCTAGAAAGATAGAACCAATTGAAGAAGGAACTCTTGTGTTTCTTCTCATTTTCACTGTGTCATCAAACTGATCAGCTCCATATGATAAAACACAAGGCTTAATTCCTCCTGTTCCTAGTGCTATCAGGTAGAGCGCTATAAAGACCATTCCACTTTGTGTTTCTGTTGGATTGAATTTGTCTTCTGCATAACATCTTGGCCTTATGCCGCGGATTGACACGGACAATGCTAAAAGTGTCAGTCCCTGTGCCAAGAGTAAACTTTTCTTATCTCAATTACCAATGTACAGATTTCACAAAAATGTTGCTTGAAAAACTTACGTCAATAATAGACGGGGCAGGTTTTCTTTTCCTTCTTGATAAGCTTTTAGCTTAATCAATTTCAGTTTATTAGTTTTTATTTTGTAATGGTAGTACAGACTTCTTTATGAGATTCAGTTACAATTATATAACAAGTACTAGGTAAGTAAACTTACAATGATATAGATGATTGAGAAACAGGCAATTGTCCAATATCTTCCTAGATAAGAATCAGCCAGAAATGCTCCAAACAATGGTGTAATGTGGCATGTTCCATCCAGTTCTGGTTCTTTTTAATGGCAACTGCACTCGGCTGATTTAGCCGATGCTTGAAATACAGGACAAGTTAGGTGCTCATCCCATAGTATGCCAATCTTTCACAGACTTCATTTCCTGTTGATAAATGCCAAAGTAAGCATCCAATCTCTATCTTTAGTTACTAATTTCAACAACTAGCTTTCATGGATTACCTATGATATATGGGCAGGCTCTCCAGGTTCCAGTTTCGTTCTTATTAGCGGGATTTCCCTTGTAATCCACTGTCCCATCTTTTGTGTAGTTATCTTCTTTTTCCATTGCTTTCCAGAAATTTATCTAAGCCGCCTAACAGTTTCAGAATTCAATCAGAAACAGAAAGAACTTGAGATTGAAGCCTATATAATCAAAGAGTCATAGCTGCACTTAGCAACAAAAAAGAAGTCAGCACTCAGATTCAAATTTTCAATTCTTGAATCTCAAGGCTTTCTGATAAATATGCTTACCTACATTTTTCCTAAAGCAAAACTGCTGTGTTTACAGACCAAGAAGCCTAAACCATACAATCGATTTAGTCTAATGAATTAATTTAACATGCAATTTACTTTAAAATAAACTACTAATACTATTACCTAAACTAATATTTAACCATAAAAGGAAATAAAATAGTTAAAAGAGAAACAATTCAACTCTGCCAATGCACAGCAACTAACCCATGGCCATGGCCAAGCCACAACTTAGCCATGCACGCATCTATGTCCTGCCCAGCAAATTCGCAGCACGCCTGCGCCGCTTCACCTTGCATTGCCACGCCACCTTTCACTGCTCAGCCCTTCCATGTCTTACTCACAGCCCACGCACCACCGCTAGCATTTCGCACAACAGCACTCCCCGGAGGCTTCAGCAGAACTCAGGGACGCAGCAGTCATGGTCGTTCGGGAGAGCAGCAGCACGATGCGTCTTCAGCCCTCAGCCCAGAAACGCAGCCACAGAAGACGCTTTGTCACTCTTTCCTCTCTTCTTTTTTTTGGTCCCCTAAGATTATAATAGGATTAAATCCCCATTGAGACATACCCTTCCCCTCATAGAGCTCATCTCGTTTCTGTCGAATTGTAGAGAAAGCCCAAGAAAAACTTGGAATTTGGCTAATAATCCCTCTAAAACTGCCAATCTGCCAAGGGTGGAGAAGATATAAAAATGTGGTTCTTGCTCACATTTTGTCATAACATTTTACATTATTTCCAAAATTGACATAAAAAGACCGTATTTCGAACATACTAAGAGGAACATTCTTTATTCAAAAAAAAAAGGAACATTCTTTAATTCTTCGAATGCGGGGATTGATAAATTTACAATTATTTCAACAAGCCTATGTTAGAAAATTTTATCCTGGACCGTAATTAATTGGTGATTTTATGGTTTAATAAAATTGACTGATGGTTTAGCCTTGGTATATAAAGCATGCAAGTGAGCTCAATTTAGTTACTTGTGATCATACATAGTATAGGTTTTGCACATCTTGTTGGGTCATATGATTGTTGTTTAAGTCTTAAAACTCTATAGGCCTTTGATGGGGGTCCATTAGGGTTTTTAAGTAAAAAATATGCGTATGCATATATATGGCTAAGTCTTCTATTTACTTCTCATGTTATTGGCGTTTACCCATTAAGAACCACCTGAAAGAAGAAGAAGAGGAAGAATAGCTTGTCAGGATTTTAATAATCTTTTTACTACCTTCAACGATATCTGTCACACAAAATCTCTGTTTCCGCTTGCGATGTCTATTCAAACAGATACGCTTAAATTATTTATTATTATTTGGTGTTCTAATTATCACATAAGGTTGTTAAAATAAATTCTTACATTTGACATCAGAGCTAGATTTGTGTGATATTAGAATCTAAAATGTTATTTTAAATATGTTTTACAATAATTTAAAATAAAAAATTTGGCATAAGTATTGTCTCCCTGTTTTATTTTCTTTCTTCATCGTCGGTAAATTAAAGCTTGAAAGCATAATATATCCCAAGGACTTTTAGTTGACAAGAGATGATTTTCTTAGTATATCCTTAGCATCATTAAAAAAAAATCATCTATGTTTATAAATTCGGTGTTGAATAAATGATCAGAAAGATATGAACAAATTATTTCCACTCATCTTTTGCTTGCTTTATGATGAGCACAAGATTTTCCTTTTGGTTATTTTTGATGGACTGCTCCTTTAAGAACTGAAGGCTAACCTTTTTTTTTTTGGGTTAAATATTTACTTTCGTTTATTAATATATATATATATATATATATATATATATATATATATTGTCCCTGTAAAATGATGGAATACGATTTGTATTAAATAATCAGGTTTATGAGACTTTTTCTTTATTTTGATTTATTTCACAAATTTCATAATTTATGATGATGGTCGAGATGCCCATATTTGAATTTTTTATTTTACTGCCGGTATACTATTATCTTGTTCTTGATGAAATGCTACAAAGGATGTGATTTCTTGGGCTGTTGTGATTTTTTTTATAAATGGTTGGCCTCTGACATTGGATCTTTCTGTACAAATGTTAATCAAGTATTTTGATTAACGTGATCTATAATTTTTTTCCTCGAAGCTTGTGAATAATAATATCTTGTATTTTCATTCTCTATGCTTTTATAAAATGAGATGATATGTTAACTTTGTTCGCAATACGGAATTAAAGATAGTAGCGTCTAATATGAGATCATATTTACCGTCTTATTCTGATTGTTTAAGATTTGACTTAGTAGTCACTAAAACAATTATAGGGTGACCTGTGTAACCTTTGAAGTACCAAACAATCTTCTAAAAACTTGAGTATATTGTCAAATATTTTATGCTTGACATATTTTAAGAGTCTGGCACCTTCCAAAAGTTACGAAAAGAAAATAAATTCATATATCTTAATTTTGGAGGCTTGTGGTCACATTTATTTTGGAAAGTTTTAGACATTAATATGAACGATGGTGCATAGGTGATGGTTTAGAGTTGGAATACTAAATATTAATTTATTCATGGATTTCAAGGCATTTTGATTTTGAATACAATAATTGCTTGTTAAAAGAGACATTTTTGGTTAATGTATCTCATAAGGAGTGATTTTTGTAATATTTTGTAGAGATACATATCGATTTATGTTTCATAATAAGTGATCAATCCTTTGATGACCTAATGAGATTCATCTAAATTTGGTATCTTCCAGACCTAATGAGATACATCTAAATTTGGTATCTTCATTGGAATGGTCTATTGCATACATCTGATTAAGTATGCAAGGTAATAATTTGGGCAATTTTAATTTTTCCGATTTTGAGAAAGTTTTTCATTAATTGATGTAAATGTTTAGCCACCAAAATGGCTCATTTATTGATATTAATGAATTATTTTTCAATCATAAGGTTATGGGATGATTCTTGAATTACCTTATACAATCGCCTGTTCAAAAGGGGTTATTGTGTTTGATAATTTGGAATGGAACATGAAGCATTATGGTTGAGATATACAGATCTAGAAGGTCTATCTGCCCAAAGGGGATAGACTTTTTGAAAATTAGGATATTCTCATTGTGGCTTCATGTGGAGAGTGCCTATTAGCATGTCATATTCTCTGCCCAAAGGGGAGTTTGTGATGATGCACTTCAGATTGATGATGATGATAATAATAATAATAATAATAATAATAGCACATAATGGGCGAATGCTATTTGTGTGGTTTATTACTCAAATGTTAATTGTTGCATTCTACTATCTTGAAAACTATTAAGTAGCTCTAATTGAAAAGAATTTAATAATTTAGTAATGGTTATTTTAGAGCTTAACTAAGTCATGGGTGTTTTCTTGGGTATAATCATTAAGTTTTGAATTTTTTAATTGATTAGTGTTCAAATGTTAAAATGTTGCATTTTGTGAAATCCTTTGTTTGAGAAAATTTTGTGAATTTTTAATATTATTTAGTTATATAGATCCATAATAAATAATTATCATGCTCCATGATCAATAAGATTGTTAAGCAATTGTGTTGCCATACATTATGGTTTGGTAAATTGATTTTGATTAAATTGCTTTTTGTGAAATTAGACTTGTGGAATTATTGTTTGCTTATATTTTGAAAGTATGCCTAATGTGAGTTAAATGTGTTCAGCATGCTTGTAGTACAAGTAATTTAATATATATCATATTATTTTGATTTGAATTTTAGGCATAGAGTTTAAAGCCTATAAGGTACATAATATGGTTTATTTCTTTTATTCAAAATCCAAAATTATCTTGGACATTAAGTAATATTGGTTGTTAAAATTTATAGAAAGCAACTAAACTATGTTGGTGAGTTAAAACAGTGGGAAATCCCTAGATTATTAAAGTGGTGCAATTATGTTATGGTAAATTACTTTCGTTGAATAATTGCACATTAAAGTAATTCACATATATATTAAGACTAGTGTTAAAATATGATAATTCAATAAAATACTTACTAAACAAAAGATGCTCTCATAAGGCGTTAAATGATTTATACAATTATAATTAATGAGAGAATGGTGCGTAGAATATATTCATTAGTAGTATTTAAGACATGACTTTACTATCACGAGATAGAATAGAACCTTGGGCAATAAATAACAAATAAGTTGTGATAGTAAAATATGTATTAGCATAGTTTTCAGTCTTTGAGTGCAAGTAAAAGTTTCGTAATTTTAAGTTATTAAGGTTTTGACTGAAATTAACTGTTGTTAAGGTTTGTTAAATTAATTTGCCTTAAAAGTTTCTCTCACAACTTATATTTTTGGTGATATTGAAAATATTACATGTACATGAGATTGCCTTATACCATAATATGTTGTTTTGGGCATATGATTGCTATGTGTTATGGATTTTAATCATATGTCATTATGTTAAAGTTTATAAATTTTGTTAAGTCTCATGTTAGTGTAAAAAATATATGTTGGTATATTATGCCCTATCAATTTTAATTTTAAACTTTTCTTGAAGTCATGCTTGAAAAGATTGTGATACCTGAATGAAAATATCATAACTAGTTAAGGCAATTTGCTTAAAAATTTGGCATGCTTAGAGATTTTATTTATTAATAGAATGATTACGGAACATGATTTAAAAATTTTAAAAGGTGCTTAATTTCAATATGAGGCATTCTAAGTTGTTAAGTAATCCATAGAGGTACATCAAAATTAGTATCTCATTTAAAGTGATCATAGACATAAATGGACATAAGAAAATTATTGAAACCATAATAGTTATAAGATTTCTTATATTTTAATAAGATTGTCTCTAAGTTAATACATGTGACTATCTGCCTAAAGGAGGTGTTTTTAATTTAGAGAAAATCATGGACTATAATTGTGAAAGAAAAGATGCATGGACCTAGGAAATTTATTTGCCCAAAGGGAATAAAAGTTTCAAAAGTCTTTGTATTTTTGATTGTTTAAAACTAATAACACATAAGGTACAACGTGTTTTCTAATTATTGAGTTTGCCTAATATGAAACTGTTATGAAATACTTTGGTAATTATGGTAAGACTATTAAGTATGAAAAATATTTGGCTTGTTTGTTTTAGTTTTGATTGGCCTTTATAGCCAATTTGACTTTATTTGAATTGTTGTCATCATAGTTTAATGTCTGCTATAAGTGATAAGTTTTTGGATATTAGTCACTTTAATTTGCCACACTTTATGATTTATAATTGACTTGTGTTTTAAGATAGCTTCCACATAATGATATATTTGGCTTGATATGATATCTCATTTTGATAATGTTTTATGTAAAGTTGAGAGTTGTTGAAATTTAATTTCATTTGGACAAATATTTATTTTGGTGGTTTTAACTATCAATTAAGTTATTGATTTAAGTATTTAGCTAAAATTATTGATTTTTTAAGTGTATATTGTTGTTATTTGTTGATAATGTATTTTAAAGAAATTTTTTTAGGAACTCACACATGGGGGGAAGATTGTTATTATTGTTTTTAAACTTATTACACGTGTGAGAGTTTTGAGGAGTAAACTTTATAAAAATAAGTAAATTATTTGTTTATATTTATTTGGTTAGTTCCTTGTTAATCTTCTCTAAATTTTGCCTTGATTTATATAATTTATTTATTTATTCATTTTTTACCTAAATTGATTTTTAAGAGAAAATAAGAATTTTAATAGTCTTTCTCATTTGTTTTGAATAATACTTTGAGTTCATTCTTGAGAGTTGTAAACAATAATAATATGTCACGACCCGAAGGTCGCGACTTTCCTTTAATACTTATACTTTTCTAAGTCTACAAATTTATGGACTAAATTTTTCTTTTTTCATTTTAAGGTTTGTATTCGGTGTCAGTGTAGTTACTATACTATCTAGGTGACCTATAGTCATTTCATTTAAATATTAAACTAAAAAGGAAACGTTTCTTAGTTACATCCCGACTTGTTAAACAGAATATGTACTGTGCATCAATTTAAGTCTTATATGTAAACAAGTATTTTATAAGGAACATATACCTCAGAAGACTAGTACCAAGTCCATACACCGTCTCCGATACCCACTTAGCAGTTCACATGGCAGATGTTAACTTCAATAGTCTGAAAGAGATGAAATTTAGTGGGGTGAGCAAAACCACGGCTCAGTAAGATACTAATATAAATACAAGAGTAAGATTATACTGTCTTAACTGCAATGCTTAAAACTTGCAAGGATGCAATTACAGTTAGTCCTTTCTCATCAATAACATCTCATTAACACTTCTCATATTCACTTTTCATTTCATAATCATACTTCTGTATTCTATCATCTCATATCAATTCTCATATTCACTTTTCATTTCATAATCATACTTCTGTATTCTATCATCCCTTATCAATTCTCATATTGTGGATCATGATCACGGTGATACGAAGTCATAATTCTCTTCGTGTATTTCTATATTCATGTTTCATATCATATCATGACATCATATAGATGAAATATCTTTACCACCGAGTCATGATACTCCTCATATATTCTTCATGTTTAATTGAGATATCCTATCGAGTCACTTTACATTTAACAATCATATTCCCGTATTACATCAATTCATATTACTTATCGTATGGGAATTTATGATCACGATAGAGTAAGATCAGAATTCTCTTAATATCAATCTTATGTTCATATATCATATCATATCATATCATATCATGTCATCGTATAGATGAAACATCATTAACGTCGAGTCATGACATTCCTCATGGAATTCTCATGTACTAAGCATATTATCATGTTAGGGTTTAATATGCAATTTATGTAACTTTACTGTACAAACCGCTATCATTTCATATAAATATCATATATACTTTAGAACATGCTCAACGTATGAATTTTCAATTCATTTCAAATTTTTTTTACGGCTTGATAAAAACATGTTCAATTTCAATTCATGTATTCGTTTTTAGAGCATGTATAAAACATGTGTGGTTTTAAAACATTTTTTATATACTATAAATCATATCAGGTTTAGAGTTCATATCAAATCAGTCTATACTCTAAACCGCATATCATTTCAAGTTCGACACAAAATCGTATATAAATCATATAAGTGTCGAAATCATTTATCATGTACTTTTAAAACATATACTGTAAGTCATATCAGGTCTAGAGTTCATATCAAATCAAACTATACTCTAGACCACATATCATGCCATGTTCGACACAAAATCATATATAAATCATATAGGTGTCGAAATCATATCTCATGGACTTTTAAAAACATGTTTAAAACATGTACTGTTTCAAAATATATTTCATTTCAAACATGTCTCATGTATTGTATAAATCATGTTAAGTCTAGAGTTCATATCAATAAAATCATACTCTAGACCTCATATCATATCGGCTAGAGACTAGGCTAGATCCCTATCATCTCTATCACTAAAGACTTAAATCACTGTAGCTAGCAGTGAAAATCATGTCATCATCCCTTGGAAACCAACTAGGGCGCTATCTATGGCCATAGATCTCATCTCTCTCAGCCCCACTGATCAGGCGTGACTGAGACCTGTCCACGACTATTGTCGGACAAGCATCTCGGCCTAATGAGCAAAGCTCCAATTAGGCGGTTTTCACTATGCTTTATTGAATTTAATTCTTTTAGGGTGCCTACAGTCTCATAAAACATTTAAATCTTTAGCTTTCTTTTCAATATCATGTAAAACATATGGTAAAATTCTGCATGAGGCTTCATATATCAATATATATATATATCTACCATATACTTTCATTTCAAAACAAATCAATACTTTATAGTATTCATATAAATATTATTAAAATGTTTCAAGTTGTAACAAGGCATTTTTAATGCAATGCAATTTAAATCACGAGTTCAATATTGAACTATCATTTTCATCAACCATGTCATTCAATTATAACATTCACTATAATTCAATTCCCTCATTTCCATCCTTTTGATTTCAATCAGATCATACCTAATAGGTAAATTCGATATTCACTATGGTTCCTCGATATGTCATATTCTTTCTCCACAGTTATCGACTATACAATCACTTATATATTTCATTATCAATACTAGGACTACCATCATCAGTATGAGTCCTCTTAGTATCTATGAACATTTAGATATTGTATTTCTCTATAATCATCAAGATACTGGAATTCTGCCATTACCAATATCACTATTCAAGATATATTCCAGAGTCGACATCGAGGGAATTGCAACCACAAGATTAATAGTCATCTATCAAATCTGTTTGTGGTCTAGCATATTGGCACCCATTCGGAATTCCAACTTGATGCCCAATTTCATTCACTATCACCAATCCAGTCACAGTTTTAAATCAATTTTCCTATAGCCTGTGTAATACCACACTATAATTATCTATAAAGATATCATCGAGTCCTAATTGGATCAGCAATTTATCCACTTAGGAGATTTGGCCAATTGCCACTATTAATAGTATTTTCAATCATTTCAGTCGTCTTACGACCATCCATATTACTGCCAAAAATTCCAATTCGCATCTGTTTAACATAGTCATGTATAAGTATACTTTTATTTAGATGTGTGTTCTATCAGATGTCTACAAGGCATCACAATCTATTTTCTTGTTATCATCATCTCAAACACAATGCTAAAATGGGCCATTATCATATCTCCCAAATTTTCTCCGGATCACTCATTCATTTAAATCTATCAGTGATTAGTTTGTATCGGAACTCGACCTCACTTTCAATAAGATTATGTATGCATGTAGCGTACATTTATTAAAATTCAATATCACAACTATTCATCGTGTGCTACACGTCAATATTAAGACCACCTCTCCAAGTGTAGGCCCGATTATTATTTCTCGTATACTGACAATGCAATGTATTACGATAAAACCATCTCAACACCAATCTCTTGCAATGTCCGTATTATCATCTTCAGAATTATTCCAAGAATCTAGACAATCAAAAAATCCGTAATTTCTAAGATCATCACTCCGTCAATACTCTCACCATTTATTCGTTCAGCCATTTACTTAATCAAACCATTCCAAAAATTAAGTCTTTCTGGCAATATGTTAATGTCCTTTCAATACTTGTCTCTCGATAATTCTATCTAATTCCATTTATACGAGAAAAACTTTGATCTTATTCATCACATTTTCCTATAAATTTTGGCAGCATAACGACTTAATTTTTACCAAACCTCCTGCAAGGAAAACACAATTTATACTACAGCCGTTGATTCTCACAATTCCTATGTCTCTACTAAGACCCCCACCATCAGTTGTGGGTCCTCTTAGCATTTTTAACATCAGTTCAATCAATGCGTTATATCAAAAATCACAATTCCATTAAAAATCATTCCATCAATGCATCATATAAAAATCATAAATCCCACATACAATATAATGCTACTAATGCATTATAAAAGTATCTTACCTATTCGCTAAAGCTTAGCACATTATCCGACTTTCGAGCCTAGCCGCACTCCACCATTCGTCCCATTTCCATTTTTGCTACAATTTCAATAATTGACACATGTTTTCATTTAGAGAATAATTCAACAATTTCTAATAAATTCCATAGAAATATATCGAAATCTTCTAATTTTTCTTACCTATTTCTTCCTTTTCTTCTTCCTTTTCATTTTCCTTTTTTTCTTTTTCTTTTCTTTTCTTCTTTTTCTTTTCTTTTTCTTTCTCCTTCTTTCTCTTTCTCTTTCTTTTCTTCTTTTTCTTTTCTTTTTCTTTCTTTTTCTTTTCTGGACCGGGTTGGGTCGGGTCGGGTCGGTTCAGCCGGTTCAGTTTCTGCTGGCCGGTTCGATCACCGGCGGCCACCCATTCTGCCGGTTCACGCTTCCCATAGTTGGTCGACATTGCGAGGATGCCGGATCTGGTCTCCATTTCGCCCCATCACCGACGACGGCGCCGGATCTAGAAGCGACGTCGGCGGCTCTTCTCTTCCTCTTTTCTCCTTCCTCCGCCGGTTTCCTCTTCGCTGGTGGCTCCTATCACCTTCCCCTGGTCTCCGCAGGTCTCATGGGTGGAGTGGCAGTGCCCGGATCGGCCGGCACTGCCGATCTCCTCTTCCTTTTCTTCACGGGTTTTCGCTTCTCTTCCTGTTTTCTGTTTTCTTCTCTTTTCCGTTTAGGCCGTCGCTGGTCACTTCCCTCTTCCTTCTCCTCTCGCCGACGACACCCTCTTTTTCCTCTTCCTCTTTCGGTGGCCGCCGACAGTGGTCGGCTGGGCTTCTGTTTTGCTTCTGGTTTCCTTAAACAGAAGAAAAATAACAAGGGTCGAGTTCCGACCCTTGTTTCTATTTTTTTAAATATATATAATTATTTCTTTTAATTATATATATTTATATAACCCATTTATATATATATTTATACACGTCACTTTAAAATAATAAAAACATGTGTAAACATATTTATATAATCTAATTATGTAAATATATTTTTATTCGCATTCTTATTTTATTTAATTTTGGATTTCCTAATATCCAATTTATTTCTCTTTTTCATTTCTTATTTAATTTGGATTTCTATTTATCCAAATTAAAATTTTTTTTCGGATATTCACTATTTATTTTCGAAAATTCACGGTCTTCACATAATAATATAAAGTTTTTTTTAATTATTATATTTTTTTGAGTTGGAAATTATTTTTAAAGGAAGAAAAAGTCAGTGGGAGTTCAGATGTTTTGGAAAGTAATGAGAACTCATAAATTTCGTAAAATTATTGTTTTAGAAATATCATATGTATTTAGGTCAGTGAGAGTGCTTAGGCTATAGTATGGGGCTTGTATAAAAATTTTGTTCATAATATGTTAGTAATTTTGTAAGAGATTTATTAACATAACATTATGAAAGTCCACGAATGATAGTAGTTATAACATTTGGCATAACAGTAGACAATGCATATTTTGTTATGACTCTATTTATTGATTCTTTTCGCTCTATGTTTGAAATTTGATTGGGGCATGTTTATGATTATTAGATTAGTGAGAGTCATTATGATTTAATGATGATGTGTTTTTTCTATGTGAGAATTTAGATGTCATTTGAATGTTGATATGAATTTTCTTAGTTATGGAAAATAGAACTTTTAAGTCTTTTAGGTGCATTTTATTGATAGATGCATTGTGAATTGTTATTTGAAATCATTGTTGTTTTGGATTTCCTTAGTTGGTTAAATGCATCATTAGTGGTTATAAAATTACCTACCAGGTATAGGTTGTTTGAAAATAAGGTACCTTAAATTAAAAGAAAAACAGTTATTTTGAGGTCTTTTGATGTGTTGATGTAGTGGGAGTGTATTACTTGTAATTAAACTCTCATGTTGTACATTACGTTATGTAGAAACCTTTTCATGTTTGGAATATTTATGAAAATTTTATTTTGAATGTTAATTGATGATCATCATTGGTTTACATTTAGTGCTATACACTATTTTAGTAGTTTTGTATATGTACATTTGAGAAAAAAATTTGAAGTTGACTTTGTGTCAATGAAGTATGTCTCAGATATGATACCACTATATATATTACCTCGAGGATGAGACATATGGGATCCAGATGCCATAAAGGTTATTGGGCGGATCTGGATGCTATGAAGATTTCTTGTCACCTACTTGCCATTGAGGTTTTTTAGCAAAATTGTAGAAATCTTTGAGGACTGACAGTGAAAATAACACAAAATAATTTATGAGAACACTATGGGTGTTATTTTCTTACTACACAGTCACACTGGGTCCATTGTTGATATGGTCATTAATATTTGTAACCATGGTTTGGTGTTGTGTCAATAAATGGCACAATTGCCGCCATGATTTGATGTTAGTTGGTCCTATTGAACGGGATCATTGAGATGTTGTTTTAAGGACTAAATGGTTTTCAAAATCGTGGTCAAAATAAAGTTAATCAACCTGGAGTCTTGTTTTCTAAAATTGAATTTTCTTAAATCAAACAAACCCAATTAATATTATCCAAGTGGGAGAATGTTAGAAAATTTTACTGTGGACTGCTATTAATTTGTGATTTTATGGTTTAATAAAACTGGCTGATGATTTAGTCTTGCTATATGAAACATGCAAGTGAGCCCAATTTAATTAATTGTGATCATACATGGTATGGGCTTTGCACATCTTGTTAGGTCAGTGTGGCATGGTGGTTGTGTAGGCCTTAAAACTCTATAAGCCTTAGATGGGGGGGGGGCGGCAAGGGGCATTAGGGTTTTAGTAAAAGATATACGTATGCATATATATGGCTAAGTCCTATCTTCACTTCTCACGTTATTGGTATCTACTCATTAAGAGTCACCTAAAAGGAGAATAAGAAGAGTAAGATTAGCTTGTCAGGATTTTAATAATCCTTTTACAGCCTTCATCGATATCTGTTACACAAGATTTCTGCTTCCACTTGCGATGTATATTCAAACAGGTACATACATCAAACAGGTATGCTTAAATTATTTATTATTATTTGGTGTTCTAATTATCACATAAGGTTGTTAAAATAAATTCTTACAGCCTAGACATGCAACCAATCAACGAGGAGACACACTGCCACTTTTATATGTGTACCACTTCGCAATCCAGAGAAAACTGATTAAATTTAGAAAACTTAGCGCTGCCAAGACCCAGAAGAAGTAATCAATGTGACCATAATTTATGTTGTCTGGTATCCAACCGGGCTTCCCATTCTTAGCAGTCACGCTAGTAACAATGGTGACAAGCAGAGAGCTCAAGTAGCTGCCAAGAGCGACAGTGGTGAGTGATAGAGCAGAGCAGAAACTCCTCATTGCATCAGGTGCTTGTTCATAGAAGAACTCCAACTGTCCAATGAATGTGAAGACCTCTGCACACCCTATAAGGAAATACTGTGGAACTTGCCAGAATATTGTCAATGGCATTTCCTTTAGCTCATAGTAGTTGTGCCTTCTGATCAGTTTCAGTCTTTCTTGCTCCAGGATTGCTGCAGATACCATGGCGAATATCGATATGAAGAGGCCAATTCCCATCCGCTGAAGTTGAGTTAGGCCATTCTTGTGACCTGTGAATTTTCTTGTCACTGGGACAATGATTCTGTCATAGATTGGCACCCAAAAGATCACACTGAGAGTGTCGAAGATGGAAAGTGATGCTGGTGGGATCCTGAAGTTAGAGTGGCCAACGCGAGTGTCCATTTTTTCACCTTGCAACACAAACAAGTTGCCCATCTGACTGTAAACGGTAGAAAAGATGATCCCAGAGGCCCATATCGGGAGCAATCGGACTATAGCTTTCAGCTCCTCAACCTGTGTGACTGTGCAAAGTTTCCATGGATTTATTTCGCCCTTTAAATGGTCTGTTTGTGTTTCCACAGCCGCTTTGTCAAAGAAACTGAAGATTACAGCCATAGCCAATAGGTAAGAAACTAAAGCAACAGTTAAAAAATGTATAATCAAGAGAAAATCAGCCTGACCTGAGATTTCTTGTGTGGTCAATCTTGCGGCTTCCTTTGATAGTGGACTCTGCATCTGCTGTCTCATACAAAAGAGCCTTATCAGCAGGAACTGCTAATTTGTATTTCCTAATGGATGCCACCAACACCTGACAGAGGCGTGTGAGAGGGCTGCCTCCAGGCTTTTGGTTTCGATATAAGCGAGTACCTGAAAAGAAAAAGCAGAGAGCTATTGCCATGGCTATAGCAGGGATGCCAAAACCCCATCCCCAGCTCACGTTATCTTGTACCCAGACCAGCACAGAAGCTGCAATAAGAGCACCGATGTTTATGGAAAGATAGAACCAGTTGAAGAAAGAACTCTTGTGTTTCTTCTCATTTTCGTCTTCGTCATCAAACTGATCAGCTCCATATGATGAAACACAAGGCTTAATTCCTCCTGTTCCTAGTGCTATCAGGTAAAGCGACAGAAAGGCCATTGTACTTTGTGTGTCTGTTGGATTGCATTGGTCTTCTGCATAACATCTTGGCCTTAAGCCGTGGACTGATGCAGACAATGCTAAAAGTGTCATTCCCTGTGCAAAGTGTAAACTTTTCTTATCTCAGTTGCCTAGGTATGTAACAAGTTGTTACAGTTATATAACAAGTGTCAGGTGAGTAAGGCTTACAATGACATAGATGATTGAGAAACAGGCAATAGTCCAATATCTTCCTAGATAAGAATCAGCCAGAAATGCTCCAATCAATGGTGTAATGTAGCATGTTCCACCCCAGTTCAGGTTATTTTTACTGGCAACTGCAGTAGTCTGATTTAGCCGATGCTTGAAATAAATCACCAGGTTGGTGCTCATCCCATAGTATGCCAATCTTTCACAGCCTTCATTTCCTGTTGATAAACGCCGAAGTAAACATCCATTCTCTAACTTTAGTTACTAACTTCAACTATACTAGCTTTGATCGATTACCTATGATAAATGGGCAGGCTCTCCAGGTTCCAGTTTCCTTCTTATTAGCAGGATTGCCTTTGTAGTCCATTGTCCCATCTTTTGTGTAGATATCATCTTCTTCCATTGCTTTCCCGAAATTTATCTAAGCGCCCCTCAAACAGTTTCAGAATTCACTCAAAAACAGAAAGAATCAGAACTTGAGACTGAAGCCTATATAATCAACGAAAAAGAAGTCATAGCTGCACTTAGCAACAAACTCCAGAGAAGTCAGCATAAAGGGACTCAGATGCAAAATTTCAGTTGTTATATCTCAAGACTGTCTCAAAAAATGCATAGCTACCTTTTTCCCCAAACCAAAACTACTGTGTTTAAAGACCAAGAAGCCTAAACCAATACAATCAATTTAGTCTAATAATAAGATCCTTGAAATAGAACAGCAGAACCTTGACAGAAAAATCATGATTTGTAAAGATTAATAGTATATAAAAGAGAAGATAAAGTTCAAACATCCACACACCAAGTAGAATTTGCTGTGTGCATCATCCAATTGGTTTCAGAAAAGCTGTGTACCTCATGGTTTCAGGGGAAATAAAATTTGCTCTAGCACTAGAATGTAATAGTACTCGGATAAAGATATTATTCAGTTTTCATGTGGGTGTGGTCACATTCTACTGTCCCAACTAGTGTATCCTTTCCTAGTCTACCTTAGAATGCCAAAATTCTGCATAAAGATCCAAAGAATGACTTGAGCTGCATTGAATATTTGACTTTCTTGCGGAGTTGCGGTAATGTTGAAAGGTCGGGGTGGTTGGCCGTTGGGATGTCAGACGTTCCACATAAATTCTAGCCGATCTAACACTGTGTTTCCGAAAAGCTCTTGTCCTAGCTCAAAGAATTTGAAAAGTAAAACTTAACAATTGGGGGTTGGGGATGAGGTTGCTTGGGATCAAACTCAAGCTGTATAATATGTCGTAATTTTTTCTTAATCACTCGATCAAGATCAAGAGATTATTGGCGCAAAGTAAACCATGAAGAAGTAGCACTCAAGTCGACGTTTTCCCTTTCACTGGAAAAACAGATTGCAAGCGTCCATCGAAGTGACAAATTTGAATAGCTAATAGTCAAGGATCTGTTCCTAGTCCAAGAAAGTAATTGGCCAACTAAAACTTAGAACTTGGCCATTTTTTCTACGTTGTTTTCGGTTGATAAATCAATTTCCAGCTTGAAGACAATAAAAGAATAGAGACAGACATTCGCAGCACCAACAAACAGTTCTTAAACAAGATGCATGGAAAAAGAAACATTAATTAATTTCTTCTCCTTACCTTAAGCTGCAAGCAACACTGGAACAACGGTTTCTTCTGGCTCAAACCTTCTGAAATAAATAAGGCTCTCGGCAAATCTTTCTATGACGGAAATATTGGAGGAGATGGCTTTGTTTTCGACATGGGAAAGCGTCGACTTCATCAATGAATTGTCTCTATATATGCTTCCAAACACCAAGGCCCGCAGCTGAGCTTCAGCTGCTTCTTCCACTGAAAGTCATTACAAACGTTTGATTAAAATTCTGTTTCTAAAGCTTTCACCTATTACATCTCCGTGACGTTAAAAATATTAAAGAATCACTGATTCATACATATCGTGGGGATAATAAACATGTTCATGAAGTATTGCTCCAACGTCGTCAAACGCATTTGTACAGACTTTAGGAGCAAATATCAGTGCGAACAAAACAGCAGTCCCAACTCCCAAGCCATGGCTTTGAATTTCTCTCCCATACAAACTTTCTTCTTTCATCACTGATATGAAAGCTATAGGCTTTCACACGGCAATGCCAACCATTGAGGAGAGAAACATACGGCTTAAATTGGAATATTTGCATGAGACAAAGTAAGAGTGCTTTTGGTTGGTTTATATTTCAAACATAGGCCAGTTGTTTTCTGATATACTTTGTCCAACTAGGCGAGTCTTTTTCCAACTTAACTTGCAAATTCAATCGTTGATAAAAGTCCATATTTTGCTGCTTTATACAAATAAAACTATATCCCCCCAAAACATATATTTTTCTTAACAATAAATCCAGTAGGAAAAACAATGGATATAGTAAACAGTACATAGGATTCAGTAAATCTTCTCAGTAAACAGAAATCAGTAAGTTGAGACTTGACATCACCCTTCAAACAAATCATACTATCATCGTTCCACCCCCCTCAAGAACGTAGTAATCATCCCCACAGGGATACAGTAGATCTATGGCCACAATCTATAGATGGTCATCGGGTCTACTTGCCAGGTGACCTCGAGACCTTTGATGACTTGGCGGGTCCATCAGCCTCGTGAATAACAATGCATGAAAATAAGGGCCTAAAGTCTCAAAATCAATTTATATCTCATAAAGAACCTTTAAGGAATCCTTTCACCCAGTATAATCATTTTCTCAAAATGATATGTTTTCCAAAAAGGTTTTATATTTTCTGTTTATAAACATAATAAAAACACCCAAAATCTCACCATTTTTTCGTGTGAGAAAATACAAAGTAATTCAGCTCGCCCATGGTCAGCTCGCCCATAGCGGCTCGCCCATAATCAGCTCGCCCATTGCAGTGAACTAGTGTTTGCCCGTCAACATTGGCATTTAAAAACAAGTTGAACTGGCTCGCCCATAGCGGCTCGCCCATGGTCAGTTCGCCCATTCTGGCATTGCCCATGGTCAACTCGCCTATTATGGCCTTGCCCATGGTCAACTCGCCCAAAGGCGGCACTACCATGGTCAACTCGCCCAATGGGGTACTTCCATGGTCAACTCGCCCAATGCGGCACTTACATGGTCAACTCGCCCAATTTTATTAAAACACGGATTCTTTTCTTTGGCTCGCCAGCAATTTTGTTAAACAGGGGGTCGCCTATCTGTGGCTCGCCCGGATTTCTATTAAAACAGGGTCGCCCACCCAAAACATCATAAAAGGGGTCGCCTATAGTTGGCTGGCCCGCCCTTTACCAGTTCGCCCAAAAACAACATGGGATCGGTTATCTTTGTAGCTCGCCCAAATCAAAATAATTTATTAAACAAATGCATGTCATAATTCATAAACCAAAATAATTTCTCAATATTTTCATAATATTTACTCTACAGGACATGCATTTTACTTCACATACTACTCCCTTACCTGGTCTTACGTAGCCTTGTTTCCCAGTCGCCTTCCAGATCGCTTTTACCAAGTCCTTAATTCTCGGCTGCAAAATAATTTATTAAAACTATTAATATTTTCTTTTCGAATATTTCTTAAAACTATTAATATTTCTTTTCGAATATTTCCAATCACTTTGGTGAGATTTGAGACTAATCTACAGCTCGCCCAAATGAGCTCGCCATTCGCCCAACAGAGCTCGCCATTCGTCCAACAGAGCTCACCATTCGTTAATTGGCTTACACGTGGGAGCTCGTCTAACATTACTTGCCATTCATTTTGGCTTATTTGTGGGAGCTTGCCCAACATTTCAACTCGCCATGCCTATGCATTTGAGTTCGCCATACGTGGCTTTCTATTCAAAGGTGGGCTCGCCCATGAATTGAACTAACATATGGCGACCTCGCCCACTACCACGCTCCATATTATTTAGCTCACCCAAATCATCATTTTTACACCATTTCCAGTACTTTCCTTGTCTATTCTCGATTATTTTCCAGACTACATCTTGTTCTAGTTTCTTATATATTCTAACAAGATTTAACTAAAACAAGGCTATATCTATGTTTGTTATGTTGTAAAACATAGAAATCCACCATTGAATATCAAGAGAACCATAGAAATATGGAACTCACCTTAACTGAGTTGCACTTCCAGAAACAGAGTGCTTTTCTGCCTCCTTTAGCTTTACTTTGCTTGTTCCTTAGCTCTTCAATGGTGGAGAAAAGGTTTAGCTAGCTAAAGGATGAAGTTTCATGGTTCACGTATAAGAGAAACTGAAGAAACGAGGTGTGAATTTACAATAACACAGACTAGGCGAGAAGCAGTATTGTGGTTTTTCAAAGAAGATGAAGTTTGTTTCCGTCAGTTTTTCCTCATGTATTCTTCTTATATAGCCATTCAAATCCTCTCAGAACCTACCACCTGTTCTTATCCCATTTTCTTTCATCATTTCACGTCTTTCATGCATTAAAAACTTGTAGAAAATTGCAGCAAATGGAACGGCTATGGGAAGCAAATTTCTGTACGTTTTGACTAAGTTTTTCTCTTCTTTTTATCACTTCCCCTCCACGCCACTTCCAGCAAACTATTATTGACTTTGATCTCATTTTTCTTCACTTGTTCAACAGCCATTTATTCCCTTTCACACCTTCCATTCGGTTCCAGCCTTGATTCTTCACATTTGTTCATGCTTCATTTAATGCTTTCACACCATAAATACTATCTTCAACCTTTTTACCAAGATTAAATACCATCTATTTCTTGTTGCACTTTGATGTTTGTTTTTTTTTCTTTTGTACACCATACTATAAGTTATAATTTTCAATAATTAAAATGAAGAGTGGAAATTCACATTCAATATTTATTTTTACTATCAATCTTTTACAAATATGGTGTACAGTGTAAAATAATTGGGTCTCACATTAAGAGTGCTTTGGTTGGTTTATATTTCAAACATAGGCCGGTTGTTTTCTAATATACTTTGTCCAACTAGGCGAGTCTTTTTCCAACTTAACTTGCAAATTCAATCGTTGATAAAAGTCCATATTTTGCTTTATCAATCTTTTCTTTCTTTGTCCATGAGATTATAGGATTAAACCCCCATTGAGACATATCCTTCCCTTATAGAGCTAAACAGCTAAGCTTAGGACAAAGCTGGCTGATAATTAACAATTAGCGTATATAATTCGTGTTTGATTATATTATGTAAAATCATATTCATATAATATAAATTATGAAAATTTTGTTTTAATATTCATGTCAACATACCACACACAAAACATTGTTTTTAGTTTTTTGATTTTTCTAAATTCATATATAATTTTTGTCAAATTTAAATTGTGTTACTTTTGTATTTTTTTTCGTATCACTTTTATATTATATTACTATGTCGTGTCTAAAATTTTCAAATTTACTCATCGGTTTTTTTTTCTCTTTCGTACAATGAAAATTTATGATATGGTAAAAAAAAAGCAAAATGCTACAAGATTTTAGCATTTTAGACGTGAGAATAATCACGAAAATCAATATTCAAACTCATTTATTTACTGGTTATTTTGGTCATATACTTAGCATTGGAATCTTTACGAGGAGGAGGAGTATTTTGCTTCAGTTTGTAAGATTATTTGAGTTAGACAATAGTAAAAGAAAAATAGTTTTTGAATCATATTTACCATTTTCCAAGAGTAGAAGGGAAAGGAAAATGATTTTCCTCAAGGGGGAAAGACCAAAAAATAGTTAACCCTTAAAATATTTTTACTTATTAAATTTGATATAAAATTCATCTCCAAATATCCTTTTAAAAATTTTTATTTAATCACTAAATTAAATTATTAAATTCTTCATGTGGACTATTAATTAATATATTATAAGGGATAAAATTTTGGATCACGGTTTTTCTTTTGGCTAAAGGGTAAAAAAAACTTTTAAAAAAAATGATTTCTGCAATTGAGTCCTTAATTTTTTTCACAATAAATTGAACCTTTATAATTCAATTTTCATTTAATTGAGTCTTTTCGTGAAAATAAACTATTAATTCCATACGGAACCTGTTAATCTATAAAATATACGTGGTCAAAAAAATAATAGCAGTTTTTGATTAAATAAGAGTTCAATAAAGTAAAATTGAAAATATAAAAACTCAAGTGATTACGGGAAAAAGATACAGATTCAATAGTATGCCAATGGGCTGATTTAGCCTATGCTTGAAATAAAGGACCAGATGGGTGCTCGTCCCATAGTATGCCAGTCTTTCAGAGACTTCATTTCCTGTTGATAAATGCCAAAGTAAGCATCCAATCTCTATCTTTAGTTACTAATTTCAACAACTAGCTTTCATGGATTACCTATGATATATGGGCGGGCCCTCCAGGTTCCAGCTTCCTTCTCGTTAGCCGGATTTCCCTTGTAATCCACTGTCCCATCTTTTGTGTAGATATCTTCTTTTTCCATTGCTTTCCAAAAATTTATCCAAGCCCCCTTAAACAGTTTCAGAATTCAATCAGAAACAGAAAGAACTTGAGATTGAAGCCCATATAATCAAAGAGTCATAGCTGCACATAGCAACAAACAAGAAGTGATCAGCACTCAGATTCAAATTTTGGCTAAAATATTACAAAAGCCCTTAAACTTTGTCACTTTATTTAAATAAGTCCTTATACTCTTATTGCATCTAGATAAGCCCTTAACATTTTATTTGAATCCGAATAAGCCCTTAAACTTTAATTTGTACCCAGATAAACCCTTAACTTTTAATTTATACCTAAATGAGCTATTAAAATAAATTAATTTTTTATAGAAGTGAAAAATTAATTTTTTCAGTTGGGTTTAAAACCTAACTTCCTACATAAAAAATGTTGGTTAGATAAAATATATTATATAATATTTTTTTCATGAAAATATATTATGTAATATTGAATTATGATATTATATATTATATATTTTAAAAAATATCAATTAATTTAGTCAATTTAATTTGTAATTTTAGACATCGACTTAATAAAATAAACTAGCCTATAAAAATTAATTTAAACTCAAAAGTAACTTAGTCAAATCAAATTAGTTGAATTTTGATTGGTTAAATTAGTTTGAATAAATTTTTATTCATATATAATCTTTTATTTGAAATAAAGGCTAATTTGAGTATGACTCAAAGTATAAGAGCTTATTTGAGTATGACTCAAAGTATAAGGGCTTATTTGAATACAATAATAATATAAGGGCTTATTTAAATAAAATAACAAAATTCAAGGGCATTTTTAATATTTTAGCCTCAAATTTTCAATTCTTAAGTCTCAAGGCTATCTGATAAATATGCTTACCTACATTTTTCCTAAAACAAAACTACTGTGTTTAATGACCAAGAAGCCTAAACCATACAATCGATTTAGTCTAATAATAATATCCTTGAAATAAAACAGGAGAACCTTGACAGAAAAATCATGATTTGTAAAGATCAATAGTATATAAAATTCCGCAGAAAGATCTAAAGGACGAGTTGAGTTGCATTGAATCTTTCAATTGCTTGCGGATTTGCAGTAATGTTGAAGGGGTGGGGGTCGTTCGAATGTGTAAGGTTCTACAAGGATTGAAGCAGATTTAGCAATGTGTTCCCTAAAAGCTCTTGTCCTGGCTCAAAGAATTGGCAAAGTAAACCTTGAAGAAGCGGCACTCAAGTCCACCTTTTCGCATTCACTGGAAAAACATTTTGTTCGATTGAATAATTGATTTCCAGCTTGAAGATAATAGAAGAATAGAGACATGCATGCATTCCCAGTACGAGATGCACGGAAAAAGAAACGTTGGTTTCTTCTCCTTACCTTAAGCTTCAAGCAACACTGGAACAATGGTTTCTTCGCTAAAGCCTTCTGAAATAAATCAGGCTTCCGGTAAATCTTTCTTTCTATGACGGAAATATCGGAGGAGATGGCTTTGTTTTCGACGTGGGAGAGCGTCGACTTCATCAATGAATTGTCTTTATATATGAATGCCGACTTCATCTGAGCTTGAGTTGCTTCTTCGACTTGAAGTCATTACAAAAATTCTGTTTCTGAAGCTTTCAACTGTAACATCTCCGATGGGAATATTAAAAAATATGCACATACAAATTCCAAATTTAACTAAGTTCTATTGTAGTTAAAATTAAATATTATTACTAACAAGTGTTTGAGAGAAGTAAAATGGATTTATTTTTTAAGTATTTGGACATATTTGAATTATTACTTCCGATTTCAACAGTATTAATTTTATACTAAAATGAATACTTGTGATTACAAAAAAAATAATAAATATTATTAAACTAAAATTACCTAAAGCTAAAAATAACGACCAAATAAATTAATTTAACATGCAATTTACTTAACTACTAATACTATTACCTAAACTAATATTCAACCATAAAAGGAAATAAAATAGTTAAAAAGAGGAACAATTCAACCCTGCCAATGCATACAGCAGCTAACCCATGGGTCATGGCCAAGCCACAACTACGCATCTATGTCCTGCCCAGCAAATTCGCAGCACGCCCTGCAGCCATGCACGATGCGCCGCTTCACCTTGCACTGCCACGCCACCTTTCACTGCTCAGCCCTTCCATGTCTTACTCACAGCCCACGCACCACCGCTAGCATTTCGCACAGCAGCACTCCCTGGAGGCTTCAGCAGAACACGGACGCAGCAGTCATGGTCGTTCGGGAGAGCAGCAGCACCATGCGTCTTCAGCCTTCAGCCCAGAAACGCAGGCACAGAAGACGCTTTGTCACTCTTTCCTCTCTTCTTTTTTTTTTTTGGTCCCCTAAGATTATAATAGCATTAAATCCCCATTGAGACATACCCTTCTCCTCATAGAGCTCATCTCGTTTCTGTGGAATTGTAGAGAAAACCCAAGAAAAACTTGGAATTTGGCTAATAATCCCTCTAAACTGCCAATCTGCCAAGGGTGGAGAAGAGATAAAAATGTGGTTCTTGCTTACATTTTGTCATAACATTTTACATTATTTCCAAACATTGACATAAAAAGACAGTATTTCAAACATACTAAGAGGAACATTCTTTAATTCTTTGAATGCGGGGATTGATTAATTTACAATTATTTCAACAAGCTTATGTTAAAAAATTTTATTGTGGACCGCAATTAATTGGTAATTTTATGGTTTAATAATACTAACGGATGTTTTAATCCTGGTATATGAAGCATGCAAGTGAGTCCAATTTAATTAATTGTGATCATACATAGTATGAGCTTTGCACATCTTGTTGGTTAGTGTGACATGGTAGTTGTGTAGGCCTTAAAACTCTATAAGCCTTTGATGGGGGGAGCATTAGGGTTTTAGTAAAAGATATGCGTATGCATATGTATATATATGGCTAAGTCCTTTCTTCACACGTTATTGGTATCTACCCATTAAGAGCCACCTGAAAGGAGAAGAAGAAGTGTCAGGATTTTAATAATCCTTTTATTGCCTTCAATGATATCTGTCACACAAGATCTCTGCTTCCGCTTGCGATGTCTATTTAAATAGGTATACTTCAATTATTTATTATTATTTGGTGTTCTAATTATCACATAAGGTTGTTAAAATAAATTCATATATTTGACATCAGAGCTAGATTTATGTGACATTAGATTCCAAAATATTATTTTAAATATGTTTTAAAATAATTTAAAATAAAAAAAATTGGCGTAAGTATTGTCTCCCTGTTTTAATTTCTTTCTTCATCGTCGGTAAATTAAAGCTTGAAAGCATAATATATCCCAAAGACTTTTAGTTGACCAAAGATGATTTTCTTAGTATATCCCAAAGACTTTAGTTGACCAAAGATGATTTTCTTAGTATATCCCAAAGACTTTTAGTTGACCAAAGATGATTTTCTTAGTATATCCTTCGCATCATTAAAAAAAAAATCATCTATGTTTATAAATTCGGCGTTGAATAAATGATCAGAAAGATATGAACAAATTATTTCCACTCATCTTTTGCTTGCTTTATGATGAGCACAAGATTTTCCTTTTGGTTATATTTGATGGACTGCTCCTTTAAGAACTGAAGGCTAACTTTTTTTTTGTGGGTTAAATATTTACTTTCGTCTATTAATATATATATATATATATATAAATATTGTCCCCTGTAAAATGATGGAATACTATTTGTATTAAATAATCAGGTTTATGAGACTTTTTCTTTATTTTGATTTATTTTATAAATTTCATAATTTATGATGATGGTCGAGATGCCTATATTTGAATTTTTTATTTTACTGCCGGTATACTATTATCTTGTTCTTGATGAAATGCTACAAAGGATGTGATTTCTTGGGCTGTTATGATTTTTTTTATAAATGGTTGGCCTCTGACATTGGATCTTTCTGTACAAATGTTAATCAAGTATTTTGATTAACGTGATCTATAATTTTTTTTCTTGAAGCTTGTGAATAATAATATCTTGTATTTTCATTCTCTATGCTTTTATTGTAAGATCCGATTATTTTATAATGTACACTATAATTGTACATGATTGATAGTGGAAATAAATCCTTTTAGTGAAATTAAAGAGAAAAATTAAATATGAATTTCCACTCTTCATTTTAATTAATGGAAATTATGATTTATAATATGATGTAAAAAAAAAAGAAAGAAAGAAAAACAAATATTAAATTGAAAAGAATGCAAAGGAAATCTTGTTGGTTGAAGTGTGGAAGGGAATAAATGGTGTTAGACAAATGAAGGATAAATGAGATAAAACAAAGTCAAGAATAGTGGCTGGAAGTGGCGTGGACTAGAGAGAAAGGAGAAGAATGAAAGAAAGTTTAGTCAAAACTGCAGCAAGAAAATAAGGTAGCGTGGAAAGGAAGGAGAAAAGAAAAGTAAACTAAGTCAAAAACGTATATGAAAAAAATGAGCTATTGTCGCCTTTTTGCTGCACTTTTCTACCCGTTTTAATGCCGTTTCAGATGTTCTTTTGGTGCAATTTTCTTCATGAATTAATGCACTACAAGACGAGGTAATGATGAAGGAAGGGATAAGGAGCAGATGGTGAGTCCTGGTTGGACTAACATGGCTATATAAGGAGGCTTCAAGAGGAAAAAACGATGGAAGCAAACTTCTCCTCCTTAAACAACCTTCTCGCCCAATCCTTTGTTTTCTGCAAATTTAACGTTTCTTCCATTTTCTCACGTACATGAGCCATGAAAACTCCATTCTTAATTAGCCAAACCTTTTTCTAATTGTTGAAGAGCTAAGGAATAAGTAAAGTAAAGCTAAGTAAGGCAAGGAAAACACTCTGTTGTTGGAAGAGCAACTTAGTTAAGGTGAGTTCCATATTTCTATGGTTCTCTTAATATTTAATGCTGGAATTCTATGTTTTACAACGTAATAAACATAGATATAGTCTGGTTGTTGCTAAATCCTGTTAAAATGTATAAGAAACATAATAGGCGAAGTAATTATTTAACAGCTCGCCAAATAGGCAAGCAAAAGTAGGTACTCGCCCAAAGGATGGGTGAGGATAAATGATCGCCCAAAAAGACGAGAATGGCAAGGGCTATGATCGCCCAAAATGTATCGAATTGAGGATTGCCAAAAAGGCGAGAATGGTGTGATCGCCTGGGTGGAATATTAGTGGTCGCCAATGAGGCAAGTAGGATATAAAGAGGTCGCCAAGTGTTAATTTAATTGATGGGCGAGCTCATCTTCGAATAAAAGCCATGAGTGGCGCACTAAAAATTTATGAGCATGGCGAGTTGGGTTGTCGGGCGAGCTCCAATTGTTGGGCAAACTCGGATAAATAAGCCATTCCCTAATGGCAAGCTGTAAATTGTCTTAAGTCTCGCCTAAGAGTTGCAAATTATGGAAAGGAAAAAAAATAGTAAATATTTTAGGAAATAATTCAAAAAGAAAATATTAAAGGTATTTCTATTTTACCTTGCAACTGGGAGGCGAGAATTGAAAAGGTGAGCGAGAGGCAAGACTGCATCAGACTAGGTAAGGGAGTTGTGTGTGAAAAGAATGCATGTCCTGTGGAGTTAAATTTATGAAATTACTAAGAAATTGTTTTATTTTATGACATGCATTGGTTTGATACATTATATACTGATTTGGGCGAGCTAAAAGCCAACCCTTATATAATGTTGGGCGAACTGACCCTCCTGTGTTGATGTTAAGCGAACTGGTTTGGCAGGCGAGCCACTTGGGCGAGCTCACTTTTTATGAATTTTAATATCTTGGGTGAGTAACCTTGTTTAAAAAGAAACATGGGCGAGCTAAAGTGGCGAACCCTTTTTCATGTTGCTTTGGGGCGGGCGACCCCTCTGTTTTTATGGGTGGACGAGTTGACCATGGCAATGCCATAAAGGGCGAGCCTTGGGGCGAGCCAGGTTAGTTTGTTTTAAATTGCCAAGGGCTGGCGGGCGAACACAAGTTCACTGCACTTGGCGAGCCGTACTTGGCGAACTGATTTATGAATTATTTTTAATATTTTGAAAATAGAAATATGAAAATTATATTGGGCGAGTTGACTAATAGGCGAGTTGGCCAATGGGCGAGTTGATTATTGGTGAGCTGACCATGGGCAAACTAGCCATGGGCGAGCCAGTTTAACCCGTGCCTTTCTCACAAGGAAAATGTTGAGATCATGGGCTGTTTTATTATTCAATAAAACCTTTTGGAAATCAAATCATTTTGTGGAAATGATAACATGAGTTATAAAAGTGATTTTGAGACTTTAGGCCCTGAATTCATGCTTTATCATTCATGTAATTACGTGACCCACCTGGGGCGGTGGCTCGGGTCAAGGGACCAACGAGTGCACCTCAGGGCGTCACAAGGCTGATAGACCCGCCAAGTCATTAGCGGTCTCGATGTCACTTGGCAAGTGGACCCGATGACCATCTACAGATTATGGCCATAGATCTAGCTGAGATAGCCGTGAGGGGCGGTAGCCTACGGGTGCACCCCAAAAGCGGACGACTTATGTTCCTGAAGGAACAGAGCATGATTTATTTATTGCCTAGTCTCAACTTCTTGTTTTTTTTATGGGTTGATGGTTAAGATAATTAATTTGTTTTTGGGAAGATAGCTGTTATTTTATAAAGCAGCATACACCTTCCTTACTGAGCACATTATCGCTCACTCCCTATTTTTCACTCCACAGATTATTGGGTTCGGGCTAAGAGAATTACCTTACAGAGATCTGATATCGAAGGTATGTTGTATTCTTTTGTATATTCAGTAATATGGTACAGTACTACTCTAAATTAAAGGGAATGTATATACCTCTTAAGGTAATAATTTAATAATTCTTATAAAAGTGATAGGAGTTGATAAGCATCACAGACAGTCCAACCGGTAAGTGAGTGTAATTAATAAATGAATATTCTGTATTTTGTGGATTTGGGATGTTACATTTATAAAATGAGATGATATGTTAACTTTGTTCGCAATACGGAATTAAAGATAGTAGTGTCTAATATGAGATCATATTTACCGTCTTATTCTGATTGTTTACGATTTGACTTAGTCACTAAAACAATTGTAGGGTGACCTGTGTAACCTTTGAAGTACCAAACAGTCTTCTAAAAACTTGAGTATATTGTCAAATATTTTATGCTTGACATATTTTAAGAGTCTGGCACCTTCCAAAAGTTACGAAAAGAAAATAAAGTCATATATCTTAATTTTGGAGGCTTGTGGTCACATTTATTTTGGAAAGTTTTAGACATTATGCCAATATGAACGATGGTGCATAGGTGATGGTTTAGAGTTGGAACACTAAATATTAATTTATTCATGGATTTCAAGGCATTTTGATTTTGAATACAATAATTGCTTGTTAAAAGAGACATTTTTGGTTAATGTATCTCCTAAGGAGTGATTTTTATAATATTTTGTAGAGATACATATCGGTTTATGTCTCACAATAAGTGATCAATCCTTTGATGACCTAATGAGATACATCTAAATTTGGTATCTTCCAAACCTAATGAGATACATCTAAATTTGGTATCTTCATTGGAATGGTCTACTGCATACATCTGGTTAAATATGTAAGGTAATAATTTGGGCAATTTTAATTTTTTCGATTTTGAGAAAGTTTTTCATTAATTGATGTAAATGTTTAGCCACCAAAGTGGCTCATTTATTGATATTAATGAATTATTTTTCAATCATAAGGTTATGGGATGATTCTTGAATTACCTTATACAATCGCCTGCTCAAAAGGGGTTATTGTGTTTGGTAATTTGGAATGAAACATGAAGCATTATGGTTGAGATATACAGATCTAGAAGGCCTGTCTGCCCAAAGGGGATAGGCTTTTTGAAAATTAGGATATTCTCATTGTGGCTTCATGTGAAGAGTGCCTATTAGCATGTCATATTCTCTGCCCAAAGGGCAGTTTGTGATGATGCACTTCAGATTGATGATGATAATAATAATAATAATAATAATAATAATAATAATAATAATAATAGCACATAAAGGGCGAATGCTATTTGTGTGGTTTATTACTTAAATGTTAATTGTTGCATTCTACTATCTTAAAAACTATTAAGTAGCTCTAATTGAAAAGAATTTAATAATTTACTAATGGTTACTTTAGAGCTTAACTAAGTTATGGGTGTTTTCTTGGATATAATCATTAAGTTTTGAATTTTTTAATTGATTAGTGATCAAGTGTTAAAATGTTGCATTTTGTGAAATCCTTTGTTTGAGAAAATTTTGTGAATTTTTAATATTATTTAGTTATATAGATCCATAATAAATAATTATCATGCTCCATGATCAATAAGATTGTTAAGCAATTGTGTTGCCATACATTATGGTTTGGTAAATTGATTTTGATTAAATTGCCTTTTGTGAAATTAAACTTGTGGAATTATTGTTTGCTTATATTTTGAAAGTATGCCTAATGTGAGTTAAATGTGGTTAGCATGCTTGTAGTACAAGTAATTTAATATATATCATATTATTTTGATTTGAATTTTAGGCATAGAGTTTAAAGCCTATAAGGTACATAATATGGTTTATATGTTTTATTCAAAATCCAAAATTATCTTGGACATTAAGTAATATCGGTTGCTAAAATTTATAGAAAGTATCTAAACTATGTTGGTGAGTTAAAACAGTGGGAAATCCCTAGATTATTAAAGTGGTGCAATTACGTTATGGTAAATTACTTTCGTTGAAAAATTACACATTAAAGTAATTCACATATATATTAAGACTAGTGTTAAAATATGATAATTCAATAAAATACTTACTAAACAAAAGGTGCTCTCATAAGGCGTTAAATGTTTTATACAATTATAATTAATGAGAGAATGGTGAGTAGAATATATTCATTAGTAGTATTTAAGACATGACTTTACTGTCACGAGATAGAATAGAACCTTGGGCAATAAATAACAAATAAGTTGTGATAGTAAAATATGTATTAGCAAAGTTTTTAGTCTTTGAGTGCAAGTAAAAGTTTCGCAATTTTAAGTTATTAAGGTTTTGACTGAAATTAATTGTTGTTAAGGTTTGTTAAATTAATTTGCCTTAAAAGTTTCTCTCACAACTTATATTTTTGGTGATATTGAAAATATTACGTGTACATGAGATTGCCTTATACCATAATATGTTGTTTTGGGCATATGATTGCTATGTGTTATGGATTTTAATCATATGTCATTATGTTAAAGTTCATAAATTTTGTTAAGTCTCATGTTAGTGTAAAAGATATATGTTGGTATATTATGTCCTATCAATTTTAATTTTGAACTTTTCTTGAAATCATGCTTGAAAGATTGTGATGTCTAAATGAAAATATCATAACTAGTTAAGGCAATTTGCTTAAAAATTTTGCATGCTTCGAGATTTTATTTATTAATAGAATAATTACAGAACATGATTTAAAAATTCTAAAAGGTGCTTAATTTCAATATTGGGCATTCTAAGTTGTTAAGTAATCCATAGAGGTACATCAAAATTAGTATCTCACTTAAAGTGATCATAGACATAAATGGACATAAGAAAATTAATGAAACCATAATAGTTATAAGATTTCTTATATTTTAATAAGATTGTCTCTAAGTTAATACATGTGACTATCCGACTAAAGGGGGTGATCATGTGTTTTTAATTTAGAGAAAATCATGGACTATAATTGTGAAAGAAAAGATGCATAGACCTAAGAAATTTATTTGCCCAAAGGGGATAAAAGTTTCAAAAGTCTTTGTATTTTTGATTGTTTAAAACTAATAACACATAAGGTACAACGTGTTTTCTAATTATTGAGTTTGCCTAATATGAAACTGTTATGAAATACTTTGGTAATTATGATAAGACTATTAAGTATGAAAAATATTTGGCTTGTCTGTTTTAGTTTTGATTGGCCTTTATAGCCAATTTGACTTTATTTGAATTGTTGTCATCATAGTTTAATGTCTGCTATAAGTGATAAGTTTTTGGATATTAGTCATTTTAATTTGCCACACTTTATGATTTATAATTGACTTGTGTTTTAAGATAGCTTCCACATAATGATATATTTGGCTTGATATGATATCTCATTTTGATAATGTTTTATGTAAAATTGAGAGTTGTTGAAATTTAATTTCATTTGGACAAATATTTATTTTGGTGGTTTTAACTATCAATTAAGTTATTGATTTAAGTATTTAGCTAAAATTATTGATTTTTTAAGTGTATGTTGTTGTTATTTGTTGACAATGTATTTTAAAGAAATTATTTTTTTAGGAACTCATACATGGGAGGAAGATTGTTATTGTTGTTTTCAAACTTATTACATGTGTAAGAGTTTTGAGGAGTAAATTTTATAAAAATAAGTAAATAATTTGTTTATATTTATTTGGTTAGTTCCTTGTTAATCTTCTCTAAATTTTGCCTTGATTTATATAATTTATTTATTTATTCATTTTTTACCTAAATTGATTTTTAAGAGAAAATAAGAATTTTAATATTCTTTCTCATTTGTTTTGAATAATACTTTGAGTTCATTCTTGAGAGTTGTAAACAATAATAATAATATAAAGTTTTTTTTAATTATTATATTTTTTTGAGTTGGAAATTATTTTTAAAGGAAGAAAAAATCAGTGAGAGTTCAGATGTTTTGGAAAGTAATGAGAACTCATAAATTCCGTAAAATTATTATTTTGGAGATATCATATGTATTTAGGTAAGTGAGAGTGCTTAGGCTATAGTATGGGGCTTGTATAAAAATTTTGTTCATAATATGTTAGTAATTTTGTAAGAGATTTATTAACATGACATTATGAAAGTCCACGAATGATAATAGTTATAACATTTGGCATAACAGTAGACAATGCATATTTTGTTATGACTCTATTTATTGATTCTTTTCGCTCTTTGTTTGAAATTTGATTGGAGCATGTTTATGATTATTAGATTAGTGGGAGTCATTATGATTTAATGATGATGTGTTTTTTCTATGTGAGAATTTAGATGTTATTTGAATGTTGATATGAATTTTCTTTGTTATGGAAAATAAAACTTTTAAGTCTTTTAGGTTGATAGATGCATTGTGAATTGTTATTTGAAATCATTATTCTTTTGGGTTTCCTTAGTTGGTTAAATGCATCATTAGCGGTTGTAAAATTACCTACTAGGTGTAGGTTGTTTGAAAATAAGGTACTTTAAATTAAAAGAAAAACAGTTATTTTGAGGTCTCTTGATGTGTTGATGTAGTGGGAGTGTATTACTTGTAATTAAACTCTCATGTTGTACATTACGTTATGTAGAAACCTTTTCATGTTTGGAATATTTATGAAAATTTTATTTTGAATGTTAATTAATGATCATCATTGGTTTACATTTAGTGCTATACACTATGTTAGTAGTTTTGTATATGTACATTTGAGAAAAAATTTGAAGTTGACTTTGTGTCAATGAAGTATGTCTCAGATATGATACCACTATATATATTACCTCAAGGATGAGACTTACGGGATCCGGATGCCATAAAGGTTATTAGGCGGATCTGGATGCTATGAAGATTTCTTGTCACCTACTTGCCATTGAGGTTTTTTAGCAAAATTGTAGAAATCTTTGAAGACTAACAGTGAAAATAACACAAAATAATTCATGAGAACACCATGGGTGTTATTTTCTTGCTACACAGTCACACTGGGTTCATTGTTGATATGGTCACTAGTATTTGTAACCATGGTTTGGTGTTGTGTCAATAAATGGCACAATCGCTGTCATGATTCAATGTTAGTTGGTCATATTGAACGGGATCATTGGGATGTTGTTTTAAAAACTAAATGGTTTTCAAAATTGTGGTCACGTCAAAATAAAGTTAATCAACTTGGAGTCTTGTTTTCTAAAATTGAATTTTCTTAAATCAAACAAACCCAATTAATATTATTCAAGTGGGAGAATGTTAGAAAATTTTACTGTGGACTGCTATTAATTTGTGATTTTATGGTTTAATAAAACCGACTGATGATTTAGTCTTGCTATATGAAACATGCAAGTGAGCCCAATTTAATTAATTGTGATTGTCGTAACGGCTTCGCGCTCGACGATTTTCGAAAAAGCTATTTTAAAAACAAAACATGGGAGTCGCCACCAATCTTTTTTATTAGGTGTGATTGGCCACCTGAAAACATTTATCTTTTCAACAAAATCTCAAAATTAATTAAGTTTTATTAAAAAGATAATCTTTTGGTCTGCGATACAAAAATAGGGTTCGGGGGTACGGTTACGCGTGGGGAAGGATTAGCACCCCCACGACGCCCGTTAAAAAACGGTACCATCCTAACCACATGGTATCTTTGGATTTTAAGAAGATAGTCTTGGCTTTCAATTATAGGAAAAATTAGCGTATTTGCTTGAAAATTGTTGTTGTAAAGGGATTTCATTATGAAAATCAACATGAACACCATTTATTGAAAAATTAGATCAAATATCCCAATCCTCTGGTAACATTTGAAATAATCTCGCTCACCTAGGGATCAGTCAAGAAATCACTACTTGTGAGTCTCATGACATCCCATCCTCGGCGGTACTCACGCTATTTTGTAATTGATCGAATTCGTGCAATATGAATGAAGATGCGTGGTGCATATGAAACTTGAAAGAAATTTTATTTATTTTAATTATATTGATGAAACTCTTGATATTGAGAAATTTAAGTAAATATCCCAATACTCTGGTAACATTTAGCTAACTCCTCTCACCTAGGGATCAGTCAAGAAATCACTACTTGTGAGTCTCATGACATCCCATCCTCGGGAGAATTCCAATTTTATTTTTATTTATTTTCGCACACGATGCAAACATATGATTTGTGATGCATATGGAATTATAAAGGGGATTTTATATTTTGATTTTTATTAATGAAATCCTCAATATTGAGAAATTTGACTAAATATCCCAATACTCTGGTAACATTTAGCTAATCCCTCTCACCTAGGGATCAGTCAAGAAATCACTACTTGTGAGTCTCATGACATCCCATCCTCGGGAGAATTCCAATTTTATTTCCAATTAATATTTATTATGTCATTCTATTTAACATTAAAAGTATTTACACAAATGAATGAATAACTAAAACGGGAAAAGGAAATATACCCCTCGCGGGCGGGCGACCTATTTGAGCGGGCGAACGAGTGGGTGCTCTTTCTCCTCAGACGGGCGAGCTCCTTGTATGGACTAACTTCTTGCAGGCGAGTTCCTCGAATGGTCCAACTCCTTGGCGGGCGATCTCAACTTCTTCGCGGGCGAGCTCCTCGAATGGTCTAACTCCCCGAATGTTCCTCTCCTCGGGCGAACGGACGACTTCTTCCACCTTTTGGCTGGCGGGCGGGCTAACTTTCCGTATGATCTAACTCCTTGGCGGACGATCGAACGGATGTTTTCTTTCCGGGTGTGCGAACAAGCCACTGCTTCCGACGAGCGGGCGAACACACTGACTGAGCTAGCTCTTTGGCGGGCGAGCGAATGGATGTTTTCTTCTCGGGTGGGCGAACACACGTTGAGTGGTCTAGCTCTTTGACAGGTGAACTAGTTCACAGATCCCTCCTAGGCCGGGCGAACTCTTTGAACGAGAGAGCTCCTTTCTCAGGCGAGCTCTCTGATTTTGCTTCCTTTTCCACGAGCGGGCGAACTTGTCTCTCGGTCACAACCGTTGGGAGTAACACGAGGATCCTACTCTTTTTCCGCGGGCGGGCGAACACACGGATCTCTGTTGGGTCAGGTCCACACGCGGGTCACCTACTTTACTCTTCCTTTTTCTTAGCTATAAAAGGCAAACCCTTTCTCAAAACCCATTTTCTCATCAGATTCCTCGCCACACAAAAACTCAAAATCCTCCAAGCCTCTGGTTCTTCGGACAACTACTGGTCGCCGTGCACCGCCTTGCACCTGTCGCCGGTGTCCTTTCCAATAGCCTTAAAACACTCTGCTCCACTTCCTTTTCTCAGATCTGGGATTCGTCTTCCTCGTGAACACTCACAACCTCACAGATCTGAGCACGCCGAGAGCCTCCTTACCCCTTTTTGTTTTGTTTTGTTGTTTCTGGTTTTGGATATGGCTGTTGGCTTCTTGTGTTTGCTTTTCTCTTTTTTGCAGGTACTATAGAGGTTTGGGTTTGAGATTAGGCTCGGGATTCTCGGGTTAGGGGTTTTCAGATCTGGGTTTGGGCTAGGTTTCTTTCGGTGTTAGAGGTTAGAGGCTTTGGGGTAACGTGGTGTTGGTGGTGGTGAGGATGTTTGGTGTTTGGTGTTGGTAATGGTGGTCTTGGGTTTGGTTTCTGATGGTGTATATGCTGTTAGTGTTAGAGGCTGATGATGAGTGAGTCCGGTTGCTGGGGCAAATGGTTTTGATCGGGGTTGAGGGAAAATGGGGTTCCGGGTCTTCTAGTCCGAGGCTTGAGGGAGGGTTTGTGGTGGTGATGACGATGATGATGGTGGTGAGTGGTGGCTGGATGGTGAGCGGGGGATGGGATCTGGGGTTTGGCCTCCGGTGAGGGACTCTAGTTTACGGTGGTGGCGAAGTAATGTCGATGGTGGTGCCGGTTGTTTCTGTGATTTTTTGTTCTCCCTTTTTTTTTCTCTCCCCGTTCCTCCTTTCGTCCCCTCTGCTTGGTTCCCTTCTTAAACGATATTCGAGCCCCTTCCCCTAGCCTTTCAGAATCACCAAATCTGTAGGTCACTGTCGGGTTCAGATTCACGGGATAGGGGGAGATGACTTGAGGTGAGGCTTGTGACAGGGGAAGATCTGGTCGCCGGCGACAGTATGGGGGCAGATCTGGGTAGGTTTGGCATTAAATGTGATGGGGTTTGGTGAATGACTTAAGGGAACCGGCGGCAAAAACAACAAAAACAACAAAAATAATAATAATAATAATGATAATAATAATAATAATAATAATAATAAAAAAGTAATAAAAAGATAATAAAAAGAAAAGATAATAATAATGATATTAATGATATAAAAGAAAATAAAATATAAAATAAAAAATAATAATAAGAACAAAACTTGTCAAAATAATTTGTGAAATTCGGACAAAATTTGGTGTCTACAGCTGCCCCTCTTTGCTTATTGCTGAGGATCAGGAATAAAGCAAAGACAATAGACAACAATTTTGTCCAATTCAAAACCTAATTTTTTCTGAAATAATGCTCCTCTTGCAGCAGAGGCAATGAAACTTTAAAATTTTTCTGGAAATGTGCTCCTCTTGCAGCAGAGGCGATGAAACTTTAAATTCCTTTTCTGAAAATGTGCTCCTCTTGCAGCAGAGGCAATCAGACTTTAAAATCCTTTTTATTTTGTTTTTTGTTGTTTTTTTTTTTCGAGAAAGCTCCTCTTGCAGCAGAGGCAATGAAACTTTAAATTCTTTTCTTTTTTTCTCTTTCTTTTTTTTTCGAGAAAGCTCCTCTTGCAGCAGAGGCAATGAAACTTTAAAAATTTGCCCGGAGGACTTAGAAATGGTGCCCGGAGGTCTTAAATTCCTTTTTCTGAAAAGTGCTCCTCTTGCAGCAGAGGCGATGAAACTTTAAATTCCTCTTCTGAAATATGCTCCTCTTGCAGCAGAGGCGATGAAACTTTAAAATCCTTTTCTGAAATGTGCTCCTCTTGCAGCAGAGGCGATGAAACTTTAAATCTTTTCTGAAATGTGCTCCTCTTGCAGCAGAGGCGATGAAACTTTAAAATCTTTTTCTGAGATGTGCTCCTCTTGCAGCAGAGGCGATGAAACTTTAAAATCCTCTTCTGAAATATGCTCCTCTTGCAGCAGAGGCGATGAAACTTTAAAATCTTTTTCTGAAATGTGCTCCTCTTGCAGCAGAGGCGATGAAACTTTAAAATCTTTTTCTGAAATGTGCTCCTCTTGCAGCAGAGGCGATGAAACTTTAAAATATCCTTTTCTGAAAATGCTCCTCTTGCAGCAGAGGCGATGAAACTTTAAAATCCTTTTTTGAAATTGCTCCTCTTGCAGCAGAGGCGATGAAACTTTAAATTGTTTGTCTTCTTTCTCTTTCTTCTTTTTCTTTTTCTTTCTTTCTTTTCCTTCTTTTCTTCTTTTCTCTTCTTCTTTTCTTTTTTTTCTTCTTTTTTTTCTCTTTTTTTTTTTTTTTTTTTCGAAACTTTATGTTCACATTTTTCAATGTTTGGCAGATGCAATGATCCCTGATGCAAATGTAACAATGCCAATGCAACAATGCTAATGCACATTTTTGGTACTTGAATTCTCCTAGTGTGGATGAAAAGCAAATGCATGTATTGATAAAGCCATTCAATTCCTATTGTGGTAATCAAATTCTCAGAGCTGTCCTTTGTGTCCTTTGACCTTTTTACCCGTGGTCTTGTGGTTGGACTTGTCATAATTTCCAATTCCTTTTGTTTCGTTCTCTTATCTCTCTTTTTCCTCCTTTCTCCCCCCTTTTCTTTCTTCCTTTCTTTCTTGTTTTTTTCTTAGTAATGTTAGCAGGTAGATTATTGTTTTAATCATCCTCTGCCTTTCAATTTGATTAACAAACACCATGCATTCCTATACTTTTCCGGTTAGTTGTAGAACAACCAATTTTAGAAGAAAACATTTATTATCGGGCTGACAAGAGAAAATGATAACAAAAGTACAGTTCGGTAGCGGAAGCCACAAGGGTCAAGTGATGAATTTTAAGGAATGGTGACCAAAACAAATAATGAATGTCCAGATAACCCTTCACGAACCAAACCAGTGCCTTCTTTGGAAAAAACTAATCCGTCGATGTCCCCTGTCGCACTGAGTTCATCCGGCTGATGCCATGCTCCGCATGATTTCAATCTCAGGCGTTGATCTTTTCTCATCTAAGCCGCCTTTTCAGGTTTTCGACTTAGACATCCCCCCTTTTATCCAAACTGCCCTTTTTTGGGTTTTCAGTTTGAATTCTCCTTTCATTTTCTTTTTTTTTTTTTTCTTTTTTTTCTTTTCTTTTTTTTTTTTTTTCTCTTCTTTTTTTTTTCTAAGCGTAGTATTTCTTCACAGCATCGGAATTTATTGGATTAGGCAGGTCATTCCCATCCATTTCTGTTAAGATCAACGCCCCACCTGAGAATGCTCTTTTCACTACATATGGCCCTTCCCAATTAGGTGTCCATTTGCCCCGATTATCGTGGTGATTCGGGAGGATCTTTTTCAATACCAATTCCCCTTCACGGAAATGGGTCGAACCTTTTTATCGTGGGCCCGCATCATCCTCTTCTGGTACATTTGACCGTGACATAGTGCTGTAAGCCTTTTCTCTTCTATAAGGTTCAATTGTTCAAAACGACTTCGAACCCATTCAGCCTCGTCTAAGTCTAATTCCATTAAGACTCTTAGGGAGGGGATTTCTACCTCAACAGGCAGCACCGCTTCCATGCCGTAAACAAAGAAAAAGGAGTTGCCCCAGTAGAAGTACGCACTGACGTTCTATAAGCATGCAAAGCGAATGGCAGCTTCTCGTGCCAGTCTTTGTATGTGCTGGTCATCTTCCCCACGATCCTCTTAATATTCTTGTTGGCAGCCTCAACGGCTCCATTCATCTTCGGGCGATACGGGGCTGAGTTGTGATGCTTGATCTTGAACTGCGCACATACTTCCTTCATCATGTCATTGTTCAAATTGAGGGCATTGTCCGATATAATCCTTTCTGGGAGCCCATACCGACATATTATCTCCTTCTTTAGAAACTTACAAACAGTAGACTTAGTCACATTTGCATAAGAGGCAGCTTCCACCCATTTGGTAAAGTAATCTATCATCACGAAAATGAATCTGTGCCCATTTGATGCCTTAGGAGATATGGGTCCAATCACATCCATTCCCCACATAGAGAAGGGCCACGGTGGTGCCATGACATTCAGTGATGTTGGGGGAACTTGAATCTTGTCAGCATAGATTTGACACTTGTGGCATTTTCTAGCATAATCTATGCAATCTCTTTCTAGTGTAGTCCAATAATAGCCTGCCCTCATAATCTGTCTAGCCATGAAATGACCATTTGCATGTGCCCCACAAGTTCCATTGTGTATCTCTTCAAGAATCCTTTTAGCTTCGGACGCATTAAGACATCTCAACAACATCTGATCCCGACCCCTTTTATACAAAATGTCTC
Source organism: Heritiera littoralis (assembly GCA_031772115.1). Classification (NCBI taxonomy): domain Eukaryota; kingdom Viridiplantae; phylum Streptophyta; class Magnoliopsida; order Malvales; family Malvaceae; genus Heritiera; species Heritiera littoralis. The sequence goes on along the minus strand of JAPDPK010000088.1, from coordinate 1,078,627 downwards.
CATCAATAAGGAACCCCATTGCCAGTCTTCTGAGGATCTTTTTATCATTTCCGATGCATGCTCTGGGTATTGTTGGTTTTTAAGGTATTGCATGATGTCATAATACCAGGGTTGTCCATCCGTTTCCTCTTCAATGCTAGAACAGTGAACTGGAGAATCTCTCATGCGCAGCTTGATTGGTGAAACATTTGCTTCCGTCTCCATTTTAAACATTGCAGCTAGTGTTGCCAAGGCGTCAGCAATCTGATTTTCTTCTCGAGATAAATGTTGGAAGATGATATCGTCAAATTGTTGTACAAGGTCAGCTATGTACTTTTGGTACTGAACTAGCTTCTGATCCCTTGTTTCCCATTCACCTCGTAACTGATAAATAACCAGTGCTGAATCTCCGTAAACTTCCAAGTTCTTGATTCCCCTCTCGATTGCAGCTTCTAAGCCCATTGCACAAGCTTCGTATTCAGCCATGTTGTTGGTACAGTTGAAATTTAATCTAGCTGTGGACGGGTAATACTTTCCATTTGGAGATACTAAAATTGCCCCTATCCCATGCCCTAAGGCGTTGGATGCGCCGTCAAAGAACATTCTCCACTGTCTGCTATCAAGCTCTTCATTCTCCGCTTGAAAGATAGACATTATATCTTCATCTGGAAAATCTAACTTGATAGGCTCATACTCGTCAGTAGCACGATCTGCCAAGAAGTCGGCTATTGCCCCACCTTTGATTGCCTTTTGGGACACATACACAATGTCATATTCGGATAGCATAACTTGCCACCTAGCTAGTCTTCCTGACAATGAGGGTTTTTCAAAGATGTATTTGAGGGGATCCAATCTAGCTATCAACCAGGTCGAATGATACAACATATACTGCCTCAATCTCCGAGCAACCCAAGCCAATGCACAACACATTTTTTCTATGGTAGTGTACTTGGTCTCGTAATCAGTGAACTTCTTGCTCAAGTAGTAAATGGCCCGTTCTTTCTTGCCCGTATCATCATGCTGGCCCAGCACGCATCCCATAGAATTTTCATTGACAGTCATATACAACAACAGAGGCCTTCCTACAACCGGCGGTACTAGAACAGGTGGATTTGACAAGTACCTTTTCACTTTTTCAAAAGCCTCTTGGCACGCCTCATTCCATTCTCCCGGATCTTGTTTCCGAAGTAACTTAAAAATAGGATCACATTTAAGCGTAAGTTGCGAGATGAAACGGGAAATATAGTTCAATCTTCCCAAAAAACCTCTTACTTCCTTCTGTGTGCGTGGGGGTGACAGATTTCGTATCGCGCTGATTTTGTCCGGGTCCACTTCAATTCCCTTTTCGCTGACTACAAACCCCAACAGCTTTCCTGATTTAACGCCAAAAGTGCATTTGGCAGGGTTTAGCTTGAGCTGGAACTTCCGTAGCCTTTCAAACAGCTTTTGAAGGTTGGCTACATGATCCTCTTCTCCTCGGGACTTGGCAATCATGTCATCCACGTACACCTCTATTTCCTTATGCATCATGTCATGGAAAAGGGTTACCATCGCTCTTTGGTAGGTGGCCCCGGCATTCTTTAAACCGAAAGGCATGACTTTGTAGCAAAATGTGCCCCAAACTGTCACAAAAGTGGTTTTCTCCATGTCATCCTCAGCCATTTTAATCTGATTGTAGCCCGAAAAACCATCCATGAACGAAAACATGTAGTGTTGGGCTGTATTATCCACCAAGGTATCAATATGCGGTAATGGGAAATTATCCTTGGGACTAGCTCTGTTTAAGTCCCGATAATCTACACACATCCTTACTTTCCCATTTTTTTGGTACCGGGACTATGTTTGCCACCCATTCCGGATACTTAGCTACTTTCAAGAACCCCGCATCGAATTGCTTTTTTACTTCTTCCTTCACCTTTAACAACATCTCGGGCTTCATGCGCCTAAGCTTCTGTTGTACCGGCTTACTTTCCGTTTTCAAAGGCAGGCGATGCTCCACAACTTCGGTATTTAACCCGGGCATGTCTTGATAAGACCAAGCAAACACATCCACATATTCACGAAGCAATTCCTCTAGTTTCAGTCTCTCAGTCAATGGAAGTGCTGCGCCCACCTTGACCTCTTTGACTTTCTCATCATCCCCTAAGTTGACCATATCAATAGCTTCTTTGTTGGGTTCGATAGGTCCTTTTTCGTGCTCAACTTTTCAATAGATCTGGAGACAAGCATCGTCGTCTGAATCTTCATTGTTATCGAGTTCGTCGACGTATATAGAATTTTCAAAATCAAACCCCGGATAGCCGTTAAGGTTATCTTCACATTCATTATTCATTTTCCTGAAAATGTAAAAATTTGACAGATGTGGTTGGTTGTTCATACCAATGGCAGTGAATGAAAGGAGAAAACAGTTATGGAAATGATGATGGATGAAAAGAAAGTACTCGAAATGCACTGAATTTGTTAATTTATTGAAATGATGATGAAGATCAAATTTACAAAAGAATCTTCTAGAACTCTCTAGACCAAGATGTTGATAATCTACCTTACTACATTACAAAAGGAAAAACAAAAGATAGAAGGTATCCTTTCAACAATCCAGTCTTTCAGCTCTGTGCCCAACAACGCCATCATTTCCAAAAATTGAATTTCTTCATGCATCTTTTAACTGAGGAACCCACGAGAGGTCCTTTCAAGTCCTCTTTCACTGCTCTAATGCATCAGGGTGATACATCCGCCAAAGCGAAAAGTATCATAGAGGTACGGTATCACCATCTTCTCCGCCTTTTCTTCGTATCCCCGAAGGCGAGCTATTCTTTTCCTCCTCTTTCTTCCAGCATCCTTCTCCTCTCTAAACCAGTGGCTTTATATCCGAGACCGAACCTATCTTGTTTTCCTCAATCTTCACAGGCTTCCTTGTCCTTGGAGATTCTTCCCCAAACCTCTTCCGACACGCCAGCCCTTTTGTAGTGTCTGCTTGACAATCATCTCAGTGGTGGTTGACAATCGAGGGGTGGGGATTCTGACCCTTCTCCTACATATGTTGCATTCACGATTTCAAAGGCCCTAAAAGAGCATTCCAATGCTTCTTCGGCTGCCTCAATGTAGGGTACAGACAAGGGTTTGGTGATCAAGAGGTCTTCTTCTCCTGAAACAGTTACTTGTTTATCACCAACAACAAATTTCACCTTCTGGTGCAATGATGAGGGAACAGCACCCGCCGTATGGATCCACGGTCTCCCCAGTAGGAAACTGTATGACGGCGAAATATCCATCACTTGGAAATGTATGTTGAAAGTGACCGGCCCGATATCAATAGGGACTTCGATATCACCAATCACGTCCCTTCTGGAACCATCAAATGCCCTTACAACCATGTGACTGGGTTGTATGCAAGAAATGTCAATAGGCATCTTCGCCAACGTGGCCATAGGTAAGACATTGATCGACGACCCGTTGTCAATCAAAACTTTGGCAATTGTATGGCCCTTGCAGCTGGTAGTGATGTTCAAGGCCTTAATACTCCCTCGCCCTTCCGGCGGAATTTCGTCATCACTGAAAGATATTAAATTTGCCGCTGTAATATTTCCCGCCAACTGGTCCATACTGTCGACCGGAATATCATGAGGCACATAGGCTTGGTTCAACACCTTCATTAAGGCGTTCCGATGCGACTCTGAGCTCAACAGCAATGATAATAGTGAAATCCGAGCAGGCATCTTATTCAATTGCTCGACCACACTATATTCGCTGTGCTTGATCAGTTTCAAAAATTCCTTTGCATCCTCTTCTGATACTGGCTTTTGCAGTTTCTCCCCTTGATCTTTGGAAGACAAAGCTTGCTCTTTCCCTTTTTCCATCTGACCCTCCTCCTCTCCTTCCTTCGCTTTTCCCTTCCGGGCCCTCTCTAGCATTTCAGGAGTATAGCACCTCCCGCTTCGAGTGATTCCCCCTACTCCACTTATGTTGGCATTATCTAGCAAAACCGATCTGCCCGAACCCACGTCGCCCGACCCTTTAATCACTGCTTTGAACTCGTACTTCCAAGGGACGGCCTTGTTGTTCTTGTAAGGGAAAGAACTTGGAACTTTGATTATCATGGTGGGAGGTGTGACAACATACGCTTCTTCCTTCTCGGGACTTGACTTTTCCTTATAAAACACTGTCAATGGTTTCCCCCAAGGATGATCGTGTCCCGAAGATTCATTCGAGGCAGCGTTCACTACATCTTCTTCCTCCTCCGTATGGAACTCGATCAGAAATGAATCCATCATTGATTGGACTTTATGTTGAAATTGATGACAGTTTTGGATAGAGTGGCCAACATGCCCCATATGATATTCACAAGTCTGTTCTGGGCTTGATTCATCCTGACAAGTCCCCGAGTCTATCGGTATAGGTTGAATTATCTCGGCTTTGAGTAAAGCATCGAATACTAGACTCATCGGAGTCTTAACCTCTTCCACGCGTCTCCTTATACAACACTTCCTCCAAACTTCAGCCGCACTAACTGATCCTCCACTGTGACTGGGAAGTGGGTTTGCATTGATACTGGGTTCCTCCTCCTTGGAAAAAGTCAACCTCCCCGATTTGACCAAATCTTGCACCTTATACTTCAGGGCCGTGCAGTTTTCCGTAGAATGGCCCGGGTTCCCATGATAATCGCATCGGGCATTAGAGTCATACCATCTTGGGAAAGGTGGTTTCATCGGCTCCATGAAAAGGGGAGCAATCATGTGGCCTTTTACAAGTTGCTGAAATAAGTCTGTGTATGACATTGGGATAGGATCGATAGGAGGTCTTTCAGTATTTCTTCGGGGAGGCCTTTGGCTAGTAGTTGGGTTACTGTTTGGCTGGTAAGGTTGGGCCATAGGTGCCGGTGCGTAGTAAGGTGCTGGAGGGCGAAGATTTGGTTGGAATGTCTGTGGCTGAAAAGAATTTTGGTAGGGGGTATATGAGACATTGTTTGTGGTTGGGGAGTAGGGTTGGTAATTTGGATAAGGTTGGGGTTGTGGCTGAAACCGGGGCGAGTAAGGTGCCCTTCCTCTATACCGGGGTGTTGTGTGGGTGACGGCCTGGGTTTCAACCTCCTTCTTCTTGGATAACCCACCTTTCTTTGGATCATTACTTTCCAACTTCCCGTTCTTAATTGCATTTTCAATTATTTCCCAGTGATGACCATGTCAGCGAAATTTTTGGTCGCATTCCCTATCATGCGCTCATAATAAGGTGCTTTCAAAGTGTTGACAAACATCACCGTTGTCTCCTTTTCAGTTAGAGGCGGCTGGACTTGGGATGCGAGGTCTCTCCAACGTTGAGCATACTCCTTGAAACTTTCGCTGGCTTTCTTCTCGATGTTTTGTAGAGATAGCCTATCTGGGGCCATATCCGTGACATGTTTGTACTGTGCGATGAAGGCTCTAGCCAGGTCACTCCAACTGTGGACGCGTGTACGATCCAGCTGTACATACCATCTAGCAGCGGATCCTGTGAGGCTGTCTTGGAACACATGCACCAACAGCTTGTCATCGTGATTATACGCGGCCATTTTGCGACAGTACATTGTCACATGAGTAATAGGGCACTTGGTCCCATCATACTTCTCGAAGTCAGGAGTCTTGAATTTAGGAGGGATTACCACATCTGGAACTAAGCACAATCCCATTGCATCCATGGATCCGTAAAAATCACTACCCTCGATGGCCCTTAGCCTTTCCTCTATAATGCTGAACTTCTTTGAGTCTGAGTCCCCTTTTATCTCTGACACACTACCCCTTAACTTCTCTTGTTCTTTTGGATCATCTAAGTCGGGGACTTGAATTGGATCTGCAGGTCTTGTCCCTTGAACGGGAGGTATAGGCACAGTGATGTGAGGTTGTGTCGATGTACTCGGGGCGCCTGGATACATGTAGGCGTAGCTGCCCATAGGTTGTGGTGGAGGTGGAGGCATGCCTTGTAAAGACTGGGCGTGGAGAGGGGTAAACCCCGGAGGGTATAGAGGGTCTTCATCTCCCTGAGGCTTATCAGTCCCTTGGTTAGGTGCTTCTCTAGCCACTTCCTTTTCTCGGTTCGATCTTGTCATCATTTCCATTAGAGCGGCTAACTGACCTCGGATTTCTTCTTGTGCCTTCTCCATTCTGTCCATCCGATTATCATGTTCTTCCTCCATTGCTCTTGAACGCGACCGGGTATTGTATGAGTGTTTGGGAATTTGGGCTGGAATTTTGAGTGTTGAAGCTACCCAGAATCTTGATTACCACAATTTAAGGAACTAATTACTACATGATGCAATCTTGAATTATTACGTTTTATTACATGAAGAAATGAATGAATGTGATGCAAGATGAATGATACTTTAAGGGATATTTAAACCATAACAATCTTGACAAAAAGGAATTTTCATTCATTCAACAAGTCGTTTGTTACATTCCGATCATATTCTGATTGAATCCATAAAAACGACTAACTTGCTGGTATTGATCCTTAGCTTCCTCCAAAAAGTTCAGCAACCTTTGACCGTATTTTTCTGTTGGGAGAATTTCCTGTTTCAATGCTTCAGCTTTATCGACCATTTCTCTCGCCTTTGTTACGGCCTTGCAAACTTGAGTGGCTAAGTGCTCTATATATTCTTGTCTACCCAAACTTCCCACTCTCCATATCATGCTTGCATCCTGTGCCAAATCGTACCCATATCTCCAGTTGTTTTCACTTTGCTCCCAATCTTCTATGATCACTTTAATGTGGTTCTTATGTATTTGTAGCTGTTCTTCTAGCATTTGAACCTTTTGCTGCAATGTGGCTTTATCATCATCTATCTCGACTTGCTTTCCTTTTTTCAACTTCTCTTTTAGTTCCTCATTCTCTTTCTGACATTGAGCTAGCTTCTTTGCGCTTGCCGAATACATGCCTTCCCAATTTTGTCGTTCTTGGGACAAATGAACGACCTCTTCTTCACTTTTCTTGGCCTTGTGTGCCCAATGTTCTACCCTTCTGTGCAAGTCTTCTAATTCTCTTTTTCTTTCGTTTGAAGTTTGCATAATTCCTCCAACCCTCATTTCAGATCTCAACTTCTTGTTCTCTAGGTGCAGATTTCTGAGATCCTTGTTGGTGACGTGGTGTTCTTGTTGGACCTTCTTGAGCTTGGCTTCTCGCATCTCTGCATCGTACTTTAGCTGTTCCATCTCTCTTCGAAGCCTCAAATTCTCTTGCTTCCATCTTTCTTCATCTATCTTGAACTGCTGCCTAGCGATTTCAGCCTCGGATACTTCTATTTCCGGTTCTAAAGGCATGTTGCATTCACTTGGGAGAAAAACTACCTCCCTTATTTGCCTTGTTCTCCACATCAAGTATTCCGGGGTAGCTTTATCAGAGAGAGGCCCAAGGTTGATTCTCCGTGCTCGCTTCCACGATCGAACTACTTGCTCGCCTTTTTTGATTGCCTTGGGCTCACCATAGGAAAACTCCAAATCACTAAGCCCGTGTGTTAATGGAATAAACTGTTTAGCTCCAAACTGTCTCAATACCATAAATGGCGCATAGCTTATCCCTCCCCATGGTCCTAGAAGTTGCACCCATGGATCTTCTCCACATCGATACAAGACCGGTACATGAGGCATCCACGGAGTCATCCATACAATCTGTTTATCTCCGAGTCTTTCCAAAAAGTCCACCTAGTCTTCCTTACTTTTCAGTTTTGGCCACTTACTGTTGCAGAACTCTCTAACCGGAGCGCGATGATGTAGGAAAGTCCTCTTGAAAGCCTTTTCCACACATTTAAAATGACTTTTGGCCCAAACATGCAGTAGCTGTGCACATCCCACAAATCGCCCTTCTCCGTTCCTCCTACAGTAATTTAATAACCTGAAGGTTTCGGCTAGTATGGCAGGTGATGGGTTCCCGTTATTCTCAATTTGCTCAAAAAAGTCTATCACTGACACTTCAATGTGCCCTAGCACCTTCGGAAAGACAACCATCCCATAGATTGCCAATGCAAAAACTGTCAACCCCTGCTGATCACTGAGATGTCTCTTGATGAATTCGTGAAGAAAATCCCACGGCATACAAACATTGGAACCCTTCTTCTTTTTATGGGAATCTATGTCTTCCGGCTTGACTCCCATAAGTTTGGCCAGCTTTTTGCGGTATCCGAATTTTAGCTTTCGAACATAAATTTTATCCGGACTTTTCAAATCTATACCTACCAAGACAGAGTACTCCTCTACCGTGGGTGTCAAATCCATTCCATTGAAAGAGAAGCACCTATGGGAGGGGTCCCAAAACTGAATAGCAGCTCTGATCAATGGTTCTTCAACTTTTACAGCGATCAAAGACTCTATTTGGCCGTACCTCTCATGGAAATCCCTTTTCCCTTCTTCACTGATTTGATCCCATAAGTTGGCTAAATCTGTTAAATTATTTTGCTGGAGGTTCAGATTCACTTCTTGTGGGAGCGAGGACACAAAATTCCTATTCAGGCAATCCCCTTTTACTTGTTGACTCTTTTCAGACCAAATTTGTACCTCCCTGTAGGAATCACACGGAACATTCACAGATGACGAACAAGCTAGCCTTTCTATGGATTCAGTGAAAAATTCCTCGTTGCAAAGAGCCATGGTTAAAATACCCCCTTATGTGACTATGTGATGCAAGAGTTCATGCAAAAAGAACAAGAAAACAAATACAAATCAGTATGTAAAATATGAACAAAGAAACAAAAGGCAGATAAAGGATGGAATGTTCATTTATGTCCTATCAAGGGTCACTCTCATGAATGGGAAGGAATGGCCCTAATCTTAGGTTGGTCCCCTCACAACACATTATATGCTGGTTTGAGGTTTCTCATATCTAAAAGGTTCCCAAATCATTCCATACTGTCGTCCACTCTGGACTAGTAAGGAACAAATCTGAGTGGGAGTATTTCACTTGCCATTGCGGAGGTGATTACCTCACGAGAGCATAGCTACTTTACCCCCTCCTAAAGAGGACGGAACCCGGGTGTAGGGCTCATGTCATGCAAATGCATTGATGTATGTAACAGTGCATGCACATATGTTCTACTTTATTTATTCAATCAACATCTTTATACACAAAAATGTAATGAATCAATATGATAAAAAATGGATGAAATGAAGTTTTCATTTATTTATGTGGATTTTATTTCACTTTTCCTCTTTTCTTTTCATTTTTAGTTATTTATTAGAAAGAAGATTAAATTTAAACGTCAATCCAGACTATCAAATTAAAATTTAAGATACCACATGATTATTTAATGGCTTGACCCTCTTATGGCGTCCCCAGTGGAGTCGCCAAGCTGTCGTAACGGCTTCGCGCTCGACGATTTTCGAAAAAGCTATTTTAAAAACAAAACATGGGAGTCGCCACCAATCTTTTTTATTAGGTGTGATTGGCCACCTGAAAACATTTATCTTTTCAACAAAATCTCATAATTAATTAAGTTTTATTAAAAAGATAATCTTTTGGTCTGCGATACAAAAATAGGGTTCGGGGGTACGGTTACGCGTGGGGAAGGATTAGCACCCCCACGACGCCCATTAAAAAACGGTACCATCCTAACCACATGGTATCTTTGGATTTTAAGAAGATAGTCTTGGCTTTCAATTATAGGAAAAATTAGCGTATTTGCTTGAAAATTGTTGTTGTAAAGGGATTTCATTATGAAAATCAACATGAACACCATTTATTGAAAAATTAGATCAAATATCCCAATCCTCTGGTAACATTTGAAATAATCCCTCTCACCTAGGGATCAGTCAAGAAATCACTACTTGTGAGTCTCATGACATCCCATCCTCGGCGGTACTCACGCTATTTTGTAATTGATCGAATTCGTGCAATATGAATGAAGATGCGTGGTGCATATGAAACTTGAAAGAAATTTTATTTATTTTAATTATATTGATGAAACTCTTGATATTGAGAAATTTAACTAAATATCCCAATACTCTGGTAACATTTAGCTAACTCCTCTCACCTAGGGATCAGTCAAGAAATCACTACTTGTGAGTCTCATGACATCCCATCCTCGGGAGAATTCCAATTTTATTTTTATTTATTTTCGCACACGATGCAAACATATGATTTGTGATGCATATGGAATTATAAAGGGGATTTTATATTTTGATTTTTATTAATGAAATCCTCAATATTGAGAAATTTGACTAAATATCCCAATACTCTGGTAACATTTAGCTAATCCCTCTCACCTAAGGATCAGTCAAGAAATCACTACTTGTGAGTCTCATGACATCTCATCCTCGGGAGAATTCCAATTTTATTTCCAATTAATATTTATTATGTCATTCTATTTAACATTAAAAGTATTTACACAAATGAATGAATAACTAAAACGGGAAAAGGAATATACCCCTCGCGGGCGGGCGACCTATTTGAGCGGGCGAACGAGTGGGTGCTCTTTCTCCTCAGACGGGCGAGCTCCTTGTATGGACTAACTTCTTGCAGGCGAGTTCCTCGAATGGTCCAACTCCTTGGCGGGCGATCTCAACTTCTTCGCGGGCGAGCTCCTCGAATGGTCTAACTCCCCGAATGTTCCTCTCCTCGGGCGAACGGACGACTTCTTCCACCTTTTGGCTGGCGGGCGGGCTAACTTTCCGTATGATCTAACTCCTTGGCGGACGAGCGAAACGGATGTTTTCTTTCCGGGTGTGCGAACAAGCCACTGCTTCCGACGAGCGGGCGAACACACTGACTGAGCTAGCTCTTTGGCGGGCGAGCGAATGGATGTTTTCTCCGGGTGGGCGAACACACGTTGAGTGGTCTAGCTCTTTGACAGGTGAACTAGTTCACAGATCCCTCCTAGGCCGGGCGAACTCTTTGAACGAGAGAGCTCCTTTCTCAGGCGAGCTCTCTGATTTTGCTTCCTTTTCCACGAGCGGGCGAACTTGTCTCTCGGTCACAACCGTTGGGAGTAACACGAGGATCCTACTCTTTTTCCGGGGCGGGCGAACACACGGATCTCTGTTGGGTCAGGTCCACGCGGGTCACCTACTTTACTCTTCCTTTTTCTTAGCTATAAAAGGCAAACCCTTTCTCAAAACCATTTTCTCATCAGATTCCTCGCCACACAAAAACTCAAAATCCTCCAAGCCTCTGGTTCTTCGGACAACTACTGGTCGCCGTGCACCGCCTTGCACCTGTCGCCGGTGTCCTTTCCAATAGCCTTAAAACACTCTGCTCCACTTCCTTTTCTCAGATCTGGGATTCGTCTTCCTCGTGAACACTCACAACCTCACAGATCTGAGCACGCCGAGAGCCTCCTTACCCCTTTTTGTTTTGTTTTGTTGTTTCTGGTTTTGGATATGGCTGTTGGCTTCTTGTGTTTGCTTTTCTCTTTTTTGCAGGTACTATAGAGGTTTGGGTTTGAGATTAGGCTCGGGATTCTCGGGTTAGGGGTTTTCAGATCTGGGTTTGGGCTAGGTTTCTTTCGGTGTTAGAGGTTAGAGGCTTTGGGGTAACGTGGTGTTGGTGGTGGTGAGGATGTTTGGTGTTTGGTGTTGGTAATGGTGGTCTTGGGTTTGGTTTCTGATGGTGTGTATGCTGTTAGTGTTAGAGGCTGATGATGAGTGAGTCCGGTTGCTGGGGCAAATGGTTTTGATCGGGGTTGAGGGAAAATGGGGTTCCGGGTCTTCTAGTCCGAGGCTTGAGGGAGGGTTTGTGGTGGTGATGACGATGATGATGGTGGTGAGTGGTGGCTGGATGGTGAGCGGGGGATGGGATCTGGGGTTTGGCCTCCGGTGAGGGACTCTAGTTTACGGTGGTGGCAAAGTAATGTCGATGGTGGTGCCGGTTGTTTCTGTGATTTTTTGTTCTCCCTTTTTTTTTCTCTCCCCGTTCCTCCTTTCGTCCCCTCTGCTTGGTTCCCTTCTTAAACGATATTCGAGCCCCTTCCCCTAGCCTTTCAGAATCACCAAATCTGTAGGTCACTGTCGGGTTCAGATTCACGGGATGGGGGGAGATGACTTGAGGTGAGGCTTGTGACAGGGGAAGATCTGGTCGCGGCGACAGTATGGGGGCAGATCTGGGTAGGTTTGGCATTAAATGTGATGGGGTTTGGTGAATGACTTAAGGGAACCGGCGGCAAAAACAACAAAAACAACAAAAATAATAATAATAATGATAATAATAATAATAATAATAATAATAATAATAATAATAATAATAAAGTAATAAAAAGATAATAAAAAGAAAAGATAATAATAATGATATTAATGATATAAAAGAAAATAAAATATAAAATAAAAAATAATAATAAGAACAAAACTTGTCAAAATAATTTGTGAAATTCGGACAAAATTTGGTGTCTACAGTGATCATACATGGTATGGGCTTGGCACATCTTGTTAGGTCAGTGTGGCATGGTGGTTGTGTAGGCCTTAAAACTCTATAAGCCTTAGATGGGGGGGGGGGGGGGGGGGGGGCGCGTTAGGGTTTTAGTAAAAGATATACGTATGCATATATATATGGCTAAGTCCTCTCTTCACTTCTCACGTTATTGGTAGCTACTCATTAAAAGCCACCTGAAAGGAGAATAAGAAGAGGAAGATTAACTTGTCAGGATTTTAATAATCCTTTTACAGCCTTCAACGATATCTGTCACACAAGATTTCTGCTTCTACTTGCGATGTATATTCAAACAGGTACTTACATCAAACAGGTATGCTTAAATTATTTATTATTATTTGGTGTTCTAATTATCACATAAGGTTTGTTAAAATAAATTCTTACAGCCTAGACATGCAACCAATCAACGAGGAGACACACTGCCACTTTTATATGTGTACCACTTCGCAATCCAGAGAAAACTGATTAAATTTAGAAAACTTAGCGCTGCCAAGACCCAGAAGAAGTAATCAATGTGACCATAATTTATGTTGTCTGGTATCCAACCGGGCTTCCCATTCTTAGCAGTCACGCTAGTAACAATGGTGACAAGCAGAGAGCTCAAGTAGCTGCCAAGAGCGACAGTGGTGAGTGATAGAGCAGAGCAAAAACTCCTCATTGCATCAGGTGCTTGTTCATAGAAGAACTCCAACTGTCCAATGAATGTGAAGACCTCTGCACACCCTATAAGGAAATACTGTGGAACTTGCCAGAATATTGTCAATGGCATTTCCTTTAGCTCATAGTAGTTGTGCCTTCTGATCAGTTTCAGTCTTTCTTGCTCCAGGATTGCTGCAGATACCATGGCGAATATCGATATGAAGAGGCCAATTCCCATCCGCTGAAGTTGAGTTAGGCCATTCTTGTGACCTGTGAATTTTCTTGTCACTGGGACAATGATTCTGTCATAGATTGGCACCCAAAAGATCACACTGAGAGTGTCGAAGATGGAAAGTGATGCTGGTGGGATCCTGAAGTTAGAGTGGCCAACGCGAGTGTCCATTTTTTCACCTTGCAACACAAACAAGTTGCCCATCTGACTGTAAACGGTAGAAAAGATGATCCCAGAGGCCCATATCGGGAGCAATCGGACTATAGCTTTCAGCTCCTCAACCTGTGTGACTGTGCAAAGTCTCCATGGATTTATTTCGCCCTTTAAATGGTCTGTTTGTGTTTCCACAGCCGCTTTGTCAAAGAAACTGAAGATTACAGCCATAGCCAATAGGTAAGAAACTAAAGCAACAGTTAAAAAATGTATAATCAAGCGAAAATCAGCCTGACCTGAGATTTCTTGTGTGGTCAATCTTGCGGCTTCCTTTGATAGTGGACTCTGCATCTGCTGTCTCATACAAAAGAGCCTTATCAGCAGGAACTGCTACTTTGTATTTCCTAATGGATGCCATCAACACCTGACAGAGGCGTGTGAGAGGGCTGCCTCCGGGCTTTTGGTTTCGATATAAGCGAGTACCTGAAAAGAAAAAGCAGAGAGCTATTGCCATGGCTATAGCAGGGATGCCAAAACCCCATCCCCAGCTCACGTTATCTTGTACCCAGACCAGCACAGAAGCTGCAATAAGAGCACCGATGTTTATGGAAAGATAGAACCAGTTGAAGAAAGAACTCTTGTGTTTCTTCTCATTTTCGTCTTCGTCATCAAACTGATCAGCTCCATATGATGAAACACAAGGCTTAATTCCTCCTGTTCCTAGTGCTATCAGGTAAAGCGACAGAAAGGCCATTGTACTTTGTGTGTCTGTTGGATTGCATTGGTCTTCTGCATAACATCTTGGCCTTATGCCGCGGACTGATGCAGACAATGCTAAAAGTGTCATTCCCTGTGCAAAGTGTAAACTTTTCTTAGCTCAGTTGCCTAGGTATGTAACAAGTTGTTACAGTTATATAACAAGTGTCAGGTGAGTAAAGCTTACAATGACATAGATGACTGAGAAACAGGCAATAGTCCAATATCTTCCTAGATAAGAATCAGCCAGAAATGCTCCAATCAATGGTGTAATGTAGCATGTTCCACCCCAGTTCAGGTTATTTTTACTGGCAACTGCAGTAGTCTGATTTAGCCGATGCTTGAAATAAATCACCAGGTTGGTGCTCATCCCATAGTATGCCAATCTTTCACAGCCTTCATTTCCTGTTGATAAACGCCGAAGTAAACATCCATTCTCTAACTTTAGTTACTAACTTCAACTATACTAGCTTTGATCGATTACCTATGATAAATGGGCAGGCTCTCCAGGTTCCAGTTTCCTTCTTATTAGCAGGATTGCCTTTGTAGTCCACTGTCCCATCTTTTGTGTAGATATCATCTTCTTCCATTGCTTTCCCGAAATTTATCTAAGCCCCCCTCAAACAGTTTCAGAATTCACTCAAAAACAGAAAGAATCAGAACTTGAGACTGAGCCTATATAATCAACGAAAAAAATGTCATAGCTGCACTTAGCAACAAACTCCAGAGAAGTCAGCATAAGGGACTCAGATGCAAAATTTCAGTTGTTATATCTCAAGGCTGTCTCATAAAATGCATAGCTACCTTTTTCCCCAAACCAAAACTACTGTGTTTAAAGACCAAGAAGCCTAAACCAATACAATCAATTTAGTCTAATAATAAGATCCTTGAAATAGAACAGCAGAACCTTGACAGAAAAATCATGATTTGTAAAGATTAATAGTATATAAAAGAGAAGATAAAGTTCAAACATCCACACACCAAGTAGAATTTGCTGTGTGCATCATCCAATTGGTTTCAGAAAAGCTGTGTACCTCATGGTTTCAGGGGAAATAAAATTTGCTCTAGCACTAGAATGTAATAGTACTCGGATAAAGATATTATTCAGTTTTCATGTGGGTGTGGTCACATTCTACTGTCCCAACTAGTGTATCCTTTCCTAGTCTACCTTAGAATGCCAAAATTCTGCATAAAGATCCAAAGAATGACTTGAGCTGCATTGAATATTTGACTTTCTTGCGGAGTTGCGGTAATGTTGAAAGGTTGGGGTGGTTGGCCGTTGGGATGTCAGACGTTCCACATAAATTCTAGCCGATCTAACACTGTGTTTCCGAAAAGCTCTTGTCCTAGCTCAAAGAATTTGAAAAGTAAAACTTAACAATTGGGGGTTGGGGATGAGGTTGCTTGGGATCAAACTCAAGCTGTATAATATGTCGTAATTTTTTCTTAATCACTCGATCAAGATCAAGAGATTATTGGCGCAAAGTAAACCATGAAGAAGTAGCACTCAAGTCGACGTTTTCCCTTTCACTGGAAAAACAGATTGCAAGCGTCCATCGAAGTGACAAATTTGAATAGCTAATAGTCAAGGATCTGTTCCTAGTCCAAGAAAGTAATTGGCCAACTAAAACATAGAACTTGGCCATTTTTTCTACGTTGTTTTCGGTTGATAAATCAATTTCCAGCTTGAAGACAATAAAAGAATAGAGACAGACATTCGCAGCACCAACAAACAGTTCTTAAACAAGATGCATGGAAAAAGAAACATTAATTAATTTCTTCTCCTTACCTTAAGCTGCAAGCAACACTGGAACAATGGTTTCTTCTGGCTCAAACCTTCTGAAATAAATAAGGCTCTCGGCAAATCTTTCTATGACGGAAATATTGGAGGAGATGGCTTTGTTTTCGACATGGGAAAGCGTCGACTTCATCAATGAATTGTCTCTATATATGCTTCCAAACCCCAAGGCCCGCAGCTGAGCTTCAGTTGCTTCTTCCACTGAAAGTCATTACAAACGTTTGATTAAAATTCTGTTTCTAAAGCTTTCACCTATTACATCTCCGTGACGTTAAAAATATTAAAGAATCACTGATTCATACATATCGTGGGGATAATAAACATGTTCATGAAGTATTGCTCCAACGTCGTCAAACGCATTTGTACAGACTTTAGGAGCAAATATCAGTGCGAACAAAACAGCTCCCAACTCCCAAGCCATGGCTTTGAATTTCTCTCCCATACAAACTTTCTTCTTTCATCACTGATATGAAAGCTATAGGCTTTCACACGGCAATGCCAACCATTGAGGAGGGAAACAAACGGCTTAAATTGGAATATTTGCATGAGACAAAGTAAGAGTGCTTTTGGTTGGTTTATATTTCAAACATAGGCCAGTTGTTTTCTGATATACTTTGTCCAACTAGGCGAGTCTTTTTCCAACTTAACTTGCAAATTCAATCGTTGATAAAAGTCCATATTTTGCTTTATCAATCTTTTCTTTCTTTGTCCATGAGATTATAGGATTAAACCCCCATTGAGACATATCCTTCCCCTTATAGAGCTAAACAGCTAAGCCTAGGACAAAGCTGGTTGATAATTAACAATTAGCGTATATAATTCGTGTTAGATTATATTATGTAAAATCATTCATATAATATAAATTATGAAAATTTTGTTTCAATATTCATGTCAACATACCACACACAAAACATTGTTTTTAGTTTTTTGATTTTTCTAAATTTATATATATTTTTTGTCAAATTTAAATTATGTTACCTTTGTATTTTTTTTCGTATCGTTTTCGTATTATATTATCTTGTCGGGTCTAGAATTTTCAAATTTACTCATTGGTTTTTTTTTCCTCTTTCATACAATGAAAACTTATGATATGGTAAAAAATAATGCAAAATGCTACAAAATTTTAGGATTTTAGACGTGAGAATAACCACTTAAATCAATATTCAAACTCATTTATTTACTGGTTATTTTGATCATATGCTTAGCATCGGAATCTTTACGAGAAGGAGTATTTTGCTTCAGTTTATAATATTTTTTGAGTTAGACAATAGTAAGTAATGATATAACAAGGACAACTGACGGTTTTAACTTTACTTGAGAAAAAGAAGTTTAAAGTTCATATTTAGTATTTTTCAAGAGTAGAAGGGAAAAGGAAAATGATTTTCCTTTAGGGGGAAAGCCCAAAAAATAGTTAACCCTTTAAAATATTTTTACTTATAAAATTTGAAATAAAATTCATCTCCAAATATCCTTTTAAAATTTTTTATTCAATCACTAATTTAATTTATTAAATTATTCATGTCACATGTGAACTATTTTTTTGGGTAAATATTCATATGAACTATTAATTAATAAATTATAAGGGATAAAATTTTGCATTATGGTCTTTCCTTTGGCTAAAGCGTCAAAAAGATTTTTGGAAAAAAATGGTTTTTGCAACTTAATCTTTAATTTTTTTCGAAATCAATTAAGTTTTTATATCTTAATTTCACTCAATTGAAATCTTTTGTGAACGAAAATTGTTAAATTCGTAAAGTACATATTGTCAAAAAATAACATAAGGTTTCTAGCTAAGTAAGAGTTTAATAGAATGAAATTAAAAATATAAAAATTTAATTAATTGCAAAAAAAAAACAAAACTCAATTACAAAATCTTTTATCATTTGAAATCTCTTTTAACCCTTCAGCTTTTTCTTTTTTTGAAGTAATTATGTTAAAAACTTATTTAGAAATTTTATAAGGCCAAACCCCAAATTATATGCGGCAGATGGTATGGTCCCTCCTAAAAGGAGGTCTGGTTCATTCAATTATAAGTTTTTCTCAGGTAGGCCAGCTCAGTCTGGGCCCGGACCAAGCCTTTTGCAATTCCAAGTTTTGCTCATTGATTGGAGGACTCATTCTCTATTAACTAACTATGGATTTGGATTCTATTGCACTTTCAAAATGGTAGAATTAAATTTCACTGCACCTATTCAATGAATAAGACAAAATATTGATAGAATGAAAATTATCCTCTCACCTTTACGCTTTATTTAGTAAGAATGATGAAAATTGATGAGGATGAAAATTTTGATAATCTAATGGTTAAATTTCATAATTATTTTTAAGTTTCATAATCATTTTCCTATTTGGTATCTTAACCATTATATTAGTAACTTTTCCATCCTCACCCCTTCCCATCATTCCTACCAAGTAAAACTTTAGTTTTATTTTTTTTTTGGATTTTATTGAAAAACATATATCTTTAATAATTTTTTTTAATTTTATCAGAATCAATCTAATAATCCATCCAAACTAACCTTAACACTCTAAATGAAGTTAATATTAATTTATAGAGAGTTTTAATGGTCAAAATTAATTTTAAATATAAATAAAATATTCCTAGGGAAGAAAAATTAGGCCTTATTAAGTAAAATTAATGGTAAACAATAAAAATAAATATATACATACACTCGTTCGAAGTTTTAGTACAATACTTGATAATTTGATTCATCTGAATATTTGATTCATTAAGATAAATATATGTATTTTTTGTTCAAAGAATTTAGATTCAAATATTTTATCTAAAAAATAGCCTACTATTTGAAATGAATTCAAAATTAATTTTTGTTTTTAAATTATTGTTAATAATGAGTAGCTATGAGATATGACTAGAGTCTGAACGGAATATAAGTCAAAATTAAATCACACATATCTCAAAGTTCAAACAATTGATACTTTATCATTAAACAATGAACGAGTTAATTAATTGTATTAAACACTTTTTTTTTAAAATATTTTTCAAAAATTTAAATTAAAAAAAATTAACACCAGTATTTATTTATTTTCAAATTACCATTTCTTATGTAAAAAAAAAAATCACTGATTTTAGGGCGGCATTGTATTTGAACTTTATTGGCGATATTATACACATCAATTATAGTTGAATTCAATGCATGACCCTGCCGCCAACATTGCTGTTTTCAGTGCTTATTTTTGCCTGAGAAAAAAAAAAAACCTGAACTAATAATTACATTGGAACCTTCTTAATTATTATTACTTGGAATCCGATGGATTAGTAGAAGAATATAGTCAAGGGAAGATAAGCCAGACTTTTCCCTAATGATCTTGAACGTCTAACAAAACAATATAATATTTTATTGGCAAAAAAATAACATTTTAACTTAATTAAAGACTTTTTCTGGAGCTTCAATTGGGATTGGTTACATTACATCTATGTTTCCATACATTGCTTGTTGATATAGGAAACGGAACTTTAAAATTCAAGGAACTTTGCTAAGACTACAATGCAAAGAAGGATACAAATATTTATTTTTCTCTTATTTATTCATTTATGTAATGTTATTGGTCGTATTTTGAGTTGGTGAAGATTGACCACACAAAGAGCCAAGGGATGCCGAACGTAAAATTTCAGGATACATATCGACGTACAAATCAATGAAATATTGATGATAATAAGTGAAAAGAAAAAGAAAGCGAAAGAAAAGAATGTAAAACAGAAGAAAGAAAAAAAAATCATCGTTGAAGACTTGTTTATTATTTTTTATAACGTGGTATTTTACTTAATCGTCTCTCTTGATTTAAAGCCATTTGCGTGTGTGATTAAGTGTAATTAATAAGTCTAACAAGTAAGGAATAAATATAATTAAGCTAATAAATTGAGAGAATATATATATGTATGTATGTATAGCAGCAAAATATATGTGATTAATAAACTCTGTTGATGTGGAGTAAGTTAAAGTAAACAAAGGTGGGCTGAAAATAGCTTTAGCTTTCGGAAATCAAACTCACTTCAGAAGATATACTTACCATATCCATGAAAGGCATCCCTCAACTAAAAATATTTTGTTGGCTGGCTTAACCATTGTTTGTGTATCTGTCATCTACCCACCATTTCCACATATTATTTTCCTTCTGGAAGGGTTTCACCATCAAATTCATGGAAAATTACCCGATCTAGACTTTTACAATGGAAAAGAAATGAAAATAGGTGATGTTACTATTATCCAATTTCAACAAATTATGGAAGTGACTTATATATGCCTTTGTCCAAATCCTCTCTGGCTTTTTCAACTTCTGTGTGCATGCTTTTGCAGTGCTATAAAGAGATGTGATTATCATATTTGTTTTTTATCTAGCACTTCAAAGTAAAAAAAAAATGAAAACCTTGATTTTATTTTGTGGTAAAAGCTCATATTAGTTGATGTAAAAGTGGACGTTATATTGTTATTTGAAAACATAGTTAATAATTTTGAGTATGAATTCGTATGATTTTGGTTTCATTTTTAAAATTTGAGGTTCAAATATTAGGATCTACATTCATGTTTTTTTCAAAATGTGAGACTTCTACAATAATTTAAACTACATATTTTCCTGCCTGCTACTTCAATTTGATCATTGTATTTCTCCTTAAAATTCAAATTTTATGATCAAATAGTTAAAAAAGAAGTGCCCCCTCACCCCAAAAAAATAATAATAAAAAAGATGTTGCCCTTTAATAATCAATAACTTGCCAATGATATGCAAGCTTTCTCTTAAAAGAGAATAATTATGAATTTATGATGCTTTGTTCACATGCCCTAAGACCTAAGTATATTCATGCAAATAATAATAATAATAATAATAATAATAATAATAATAATAATAATAAAAGAATTCTCTGTTTCTCCTTTATGAAGCTTGAAAAAAAAACAGAATCCTTGGCTTCATTAATCACAAAGGAAAAAATAAGTCATAAAGATATGCAATAATGTTGTCCTTTTAGAGTAAACTTTTGCCTAGAAATTACTCCAATGAAATCTCAGTTTTGTGCTAGTAATATTAAATTTTTGAAGCCCCACATCATGTTTAATAAAAGTTTCTCATCATAGTCGACTGGTGAAAATTGATGAGTTATAGCTAATCCTACAACCATTAGTGAGATTTCTGTTGTACAGCATTAATTAATCTGCCAATCAAATGCTTGAACATAGCCTTAGTTACCGACAAAAAGGGTACAAGACAAAGCGCAACAACACAATGGCACAACGGAATAAAAGACATGAAAATTATGAGTTAAATTGAGTAAAATTTGTATATAAATATTAATATAATATATAAAAACTAGAAAAAAAAATTTATATATACCACGTTCTTACGAATTTTGACATTAAATTTTTATATTTTAAATGACATGAATATAAATTATGTAACATAAATTATCAAGCCTAGCAGAAAGCGAAAGGAACTAGCAGCTGGTGGTTTAGTTTTGCTTGTTGCCGATGATCATGTCATCTGCTTGACTCAATGGGGTTTGGAAGTCTATCAACTTTGTGGTTGAGATCGGGTGTACTTTACCCAATACGGTTGGACCAACCTATGGCTGACCACCTAGTCAATTGAAAAATGGCATCAGCAGCGCAACTAGCTTAGCTTCAAAATGTGTCTTAGTTTGATGGATAACTACTTTATGTGATACGCAAGAAATCTCACGACCAGAGCTTTCTGTCTCTATTTCTGTAATTTCTACATCTCATTGTGCCCTTCCCTCTCAAGTATTCTTCCTTTCCACCTAACTAAGTAAAAACGACTTGGCAGCAGAGGCCAGAGTTCTGCCTCTTTATAAATTTGAGCTTGTTCTTCAATGCCCGAGTACTCCAAGAAAGAGCAGAGAAGTTAGAAAAAAGAAAAAGAATAGTTTGGGCTTGGCTTTGAGTGAGAGCTAGAGACAATTAATGGAGAATATGGTGCCATGGATTAGAGTCCTACTGCTTTTAGCAGCTTGCTTATGGTTTCCAGCACCAGTAGAGTGCATGGTTCGACACTACAAGTTCAATGTAAGTTCTACTTAACCTTTTGGTCGTGCCCTTTTGAATGTAGACATAGCAGCTTCCTTGGAGCTGCTGCCTGCTAGAACTAGTGGTACACTGTTAGCTCTTCTGCATCATTGCCGGTGGCTGTCTTCCTGGCTAGTTCATGGATTGCATGAATACAGTTATTTAGAACTAGAATCATATTCAAATCCTTACGCTACCAGTTAACAATGGCGTCAGGTCTAAATTCCTCGCCCCTGCTTGATAATGGTCATGAAGCATGGGGTTTTGATCTGACATTACAAGCATGCACATTGGTCTATGATGAACCATGAATTGCACGTCCATGCTCATAATTTACTTCGTAAGCATGCACGTTCTCAAACCCGAACTAGTAGTCCAGTATTATTCAATCTCCATATTAAAGCTCAACTTCTGCCACAAATTCCAGCTTTAATATCCTTGATTAGCAACTACATTGTCGTTCTCACGTATATTTCAGGTCAAAATTCTTGTTAGCTATACTCTTTTCCTTACGTTTTGTAATTATTTTTTTATTACAAAAAAATTTTAGAAGTAGGAAATGTTATCATATCTTTAACGTCAAAGTAAACCGTTAATTTATTCGATGGTTTATCAATAAAAGACTGTGAAGATTCGAATCTGAATGTTTTACATTTAGTATTTGACCCTTAACCAATCATGTCAACCCTCATTGATTATGTTTCATAATCCGACATTGCATGTTCATGCACGTTTAGCTCTTCAACGATAAATTTTTTTCCGTTGTTATTGTCGTGCTTAACGTGCTAGTTTCAAAATTTCCTTGGCTAACCAACCACACTTGAAACATACTATTCTTGTCCCAGACGACAGCCGAAAGCTATCGAAATAAAGCATACCATTCGATTTTCCACCCAAAAAATAACAATAAAAGCCTTTCTCTTGAATCAGTGGATGAAATTAAATTGCTCTTGATCTAGAATTTCTTTGGTTAGTTAGTAGTATGAATTGTAACAAAAGAAAATCCATCACCAAAGAGCAAAGCTTGATTGAAAGGCAAAGCAAAGGAAGTAATGTTGGTGGTATTGTTTTGTAGCCACCTAAGTTTGGCGTCTGTAACAACTAACAACCGTAAACAATTCCAATTTCAGCAGAATTTGATTGGCTATTGTCATGCAAAAATCTGCAGGTGGTGCTGAAAAATACAACAAGATTGTGCTCTACCAAGCCTATTGTCACTGTGAACGGACGCTTCCCTGGTCCCACTTTGGTTGCCAGAGAGGACGACACGATTCTTGTCAAAGTGGTCAACCATGTCCATTACAATCTCTCCATCCACTGGTGAGTCCAAGTTGCCGACCAATCAACCATTGATATTACTTGAGACAATTGTTTAAGTGATAATTCATGGCTTCTGAGTTCTGACTTTGGTTTCCTGCGGATCACAGGCATGGGATCAGGCAAATACGCACCGGTTGGGCGGATGGGCCGGCATATATAACCCAATGCCCGATTCAACCAGGGCAGACCTATGTGTACAACTTCACCATCACCGGCCAAAGGGGCACCCTTTGGTGGCACGCACATATCCTCTGGCTAAGGGCCACTGTCCATGGCGCCATAGTTATCTTGCCCAAGCGTGGCGTTCCTTACCCTTTCCCCAAACCCAACAAGGAAGAGATTGTTATCTTAAGTAAGCACGATTATAAACATTAACATTAATTGTTCTTTCTCATAATTAACTTGTTTCATCAATAACTTGTTTGTGGATATTGCTTTTCTGTGTGTAGGTGAATGGTGGAAATCAGATGTTGAAGCCGTCATCAATGAAGCTTTGAAATCTGGCCTGGCCCCGAATGTCTCTGATGCTCACACTATTAATGGGCACCCGGGACCTGTCTCAGGCTGCCCTTCAAGGGGTAATTAAGAAACTAACACGCTACAAGAGATTTGCAATTTGCAAATTAATGATAATTTTCTTTTTAATTCTCAGGAGGATATACCTTGCCGGTTAGACCAGGAAAAACATACATGCTTCGAATCATCAACACTGCACTGAATGAAGAACTCTTCTTTAAAATCGCCGGCCATCAACTCACTGTCGTCGAAGTTGATGCCACGTACGTGAAACCCTTCAAAACCGACACCATTGTTATAGCTCCCGGGCAGAGCACAAATGTGCTCTTGACAGCCCACCGTGGCGCAGGAAAGTATCTGATTGCAGCCTCACCTTTCATGGACGCACCCATTGCAGTGGACAACGTGACTGCCACTGCCACCTTACACTACGCAGGTTCTCTTACCAGCACCGCCACCACTCTCACATCAACACCTCCCAAGAATGCAACCTCCGTAGCAACGAATTTCATCAGTGCACTACGAAGCCTGAATTCTAAACAATATCCTGCTAATGTCCCTTTGAAGATCGATCATTCACTTCTTTTCACCGTTGGTCTCGGCATTAACCCTTGCTCTACATGCGTTAATGGAAGCCGCGTCGTGGCGTCTGTCAACAATGTTACTTTTGTTCTGCCCAAAATCTCTCTACTTCAAGCCCATTTCTTCAACATAAGTGGCGTTTTCACTACTGATTTCCCTGGCAATCCTCCTGTTCCATTTAACTATACGAGCTCACAACTGACCAACTTTGCGACCAATCAAGGAACAAAACTGTACAGACTTGAGTACGACGCCACCGTGCAGCTAGTGTTACAAGATACAGGGTTGATTACCCCCGAGAACCACCCTCTTCATTTGCATGGATTCAACTTCTTTGAGGTAGGAAGAGGATTGGGGAACTTCAACCCCAAAAAGGATCCTAAGAAGTTCAATCTTGTTGATCCTGTCGAGAGGAACACCATTGGAGTCCCATCTGGTGGATGGACTGCTATTAGGTTCAGAGCAGACAACCCAGGTATGAAAGACCATGGTTTAATCTTAATACCATCCCCTTTTGGAATGTAAATGAATTAAATTACTCGTGAGATACTTGAATTTGATTTGAAAATTAATTAAATTTGATTCGTTTATTTTTTAACTAAATGCAAACTTAAGTTACTCAAATAATAAATCAAAATTGAATTTGAGTATTTTAATATCCGGCTAGAGTAGCACGAGATCTTAATTGAACTTTTTTTAAGTGTATATTTTTTATATTTATTGTTAATTTAGCAGTTTACCCTTATAATATTTAGATAGTTAAAATATGACAAATCAAGATCATCAAATCGAGTTTGAACTTAAACGGTTCAAATATTTTGTCAAGTTAAGCTCGAGTTTTAGAAACTAAGCTCAATCGAGCTAAATCCAAGTTTCGAACTTCAAGGTTTCAAATTGAATTTAGCTTAAACTTGATACTAAACCATCTCGACTCAATTCGATTACATCTAACTGAAAACATAAAATATACTAATTGATAATTGTTTTTCCTGTTGTTTTGCAGGGGTTTGGTTCATGCATTGCCATTTGGAGGTGCATACGACCTGGGGGCTTAAGATGGCATTTGTAGTGGACAACGGAAAAGGTCCAAATGAATCTGTTCTACCACCACCTAGTGACTTCCCCAAGTGCTAAACACAATCCCTAAACAAAAGAAATGGAAGATTTACTGAGCGGCTGAAAGCTAATTATACCAATAAGAAGAGTTCTTTTCGAGCAAGCTAAGCCAAGGAAAGCTGCTTCATTTCGAATAAAGTACGACTGAAGAAGTCCCTTTTTCCTTTTGAAAATGAATTTCAGTTTCCAATGTAACCTACTCGTTTAAGCTGTAAAGTTGTGCATATATGCTTCTGATTCAGTGGTTCCAAATGTTTATTGTATCAACAAATCGTGTTTGAAATGAAGATTAAATATTTCCACTTACTTTTTTTTTTGTTTTAGTGATCTTCATTTAACATTAAAAAAAAAAACTAACATTAAAAAAATGGGCAATAGTATTAAGAGGTAGAATTAAATACAATACATTTTGTACATAAATAATAATACTTGTGCTAGTTCTTCTCAAATAAAAGAAAAAGTATTCTATAATTATGAGACATAGATATAATCACTTATTAATTGAAGAAAGTATTCCGAATTTCATTGCTAAATTGTTATGTACTATATGAAAAATTGAGTTTATTGAGTGAAACTCACTTAAAAAAGGATTTTTTTTATTTTTGTACAAAAAAAGTTGAAATCTGATAATAAAATAAATGGTTACAGGTGCTATGATTCGAACCCTAAACTTACGTAATATCACTTTTTAAATATGATTGTAAAAATATTTGGAATTAAATTTTATATTAAAAAAATGTTATTAAATGAATGTGAAAACCTTCGGTTTGGACTTTGGACCTTAAGGATAAGCTGATCTGACATTGGGCCTTGGTGGGCACAGCAAGAACAAAAGTTTCAAGCCTGAGGATTGCTTTCTAAAACCTCAGGCCCAATCAAGTTCAACATGTTAAAGGTTGAAATATAACGAATTATTAATTCAAGTGAAAAGATAATTTGTTCATTTCTTAAATGTTTTAAATTCGAATTTGTTAAAACATTATGAAAACATAGAACTTTATAAAATTATTAAATTTGATGTAAATAAATATATTTAAATTGATATGAAAAAAATATTGCACGAAACTTAAAAATATTTTACCATTCAATAAAAAAAATTTTGTTACAAAGAAAACACTAATCGTTTGGCATCGTTTCCTGTTTCCTATTTTATGTTTTCTGTTTTTGAAAAATTTTTTTGTTTTGTTTTCAATTTTTGAAAACAGAAAATATAATTGTTTAATAATATTACATTTTGAAAATAAATATTAATACTGATTCAGATATAATAATTGAATTCACAAAATAAAATTTTATAAATTAAATAAAAATAATGTATTTATTAAATAATAATATGTAGATAATATTAAATAATATTACCTTATATTATTTAATACTAATATTAAATATTTTCATTTAATCGTATAAAAATTTAATATAATTTAAATAATATTATAATTAAATACAATATTAAATAGAATAATATTATTTAATTTAATTGTAATAATTATAAATTATATTTAATAATAATTTTTTATTTAATTGTGATAATAATATTACATTATTAAATAAAATATTTAACTAATTAATTTATAATAAATTATATTGTTATTAAAATATATTATATTTAATATAAATAATATTATTTAATGTTAAGTATTCACTTATTTAATAATATTAAATTATTTAATAGTTGTAGTGATATATTTTAAATTTAAGATAGAATATAATATTAAATAATAATATTGTTTAGTAAAATAAAAATTAATTATATTAGAGAATAATACTAATTATTAACGTATCAAAATTATAATAAATGATATTATTTAAAATACATAATATATTCAATAAATTATTATAAAAATTTAAATTAAATAATATTATAATATTATAGTTCAATGTAATTTATATTTAATTACTTTTTACGTTTTCAACTTTTCTATATTAAAATAAATATATTAATTTTAAAATATTTATTTATTAATTAAATAATATTTTAAATTAAAATTTAAAATTATTTTATTTAAAAATTATTTTATTTTATTTTATATTTTTATTATAAAAATATTAATACTATATTAATATATAAACTCTGTTCACTTACTTATGAACGTTAACAGAAATGAAAACATGTTTCCAAAAATAATTGAAATAATAAATTCTTGTTTCCGATAATTTTGAAAATTCTTGTTTTCGTTTTCGTTTTTTGAAAATGGAAACATGTTAACATGTTACCAAACATGTTTTCTGCTTTTGTTTCAAAAAAAATTGAAAACAAAAATAAAAAATAAAAATGATACCAAATGACCCCTAAATAATTGAAATTATGGTGAAATTGTTTGGATTAAAACTCAAATCTTATAATATATCATAATCTATCATTAACAACTAGATCAAAAGGTAATTAGCTCAATAAAAAAAATTACACCTTACACCTTTAAAATCGATTCGTGCTTATCTTTAGTTGAGGAACTATAGAGTATAGTTTTAAAAATCTAATTTGCACAGTATTTTAAATATAAATAGTATCATTCATTATTCATTCATTACTCATTGACATTGTGTTTCTATTGGACTGCAAAATTATTGCAAATTGCAAGCAGCAGCGTCACGAGGGCTAGATTAGACACCGCAACTATCGGCCACAAATCTGAAGTCTCAATCACAACTTGTCTGACTTTTGACGTTTAGGAAACAACACACTGAAAAGGAATCTTGCCTTTAATGGAAACAAAACTGTTGGTAGTTCAATAATTATCGTCTCAATTAAATTTGAGTTTTAGCTGCATTTTTGCAGTCCCGTCCAGGCTTTCTCCCCTCACCACCATTATCAATGATCTCAATCAATCCCCTCCAACTCTTTTTTTTTTTTGGTTTAAAAAAATTAAATAATTAAATATAAAAATATTTGAATTCAAACTCAAGACTTATAATATATTATAATTCATGTTTATACATTCGGCTAAGAAGTTGTTGACCATTCTACTCTTAAGTGCATCATAAATGTTCCTAGTTTGATTAATTGGTGACTTTTAATAAATTTAAGTTAAAATTTCAACAGTAGGCCTAGTAATTTATATAAATAATTTGTGTTTATTACATATAAAATTATAATCATACTATACAAAATAAGAAAATTTCATGTTAAAATTTATATTAATACATCAAATATCAAATTTATTTTTAATTTTAACATATTTATATACAATTTTCATAAATTTTAACTTATATGTCGTTTCGTGTTTTTTATTTGTAACGTTTTCGTTATATATCATCGTATTGTATTTAAGATTGTCAAATCTATTTAATACCTACAATTTTTTTTTGTATTCTCAAACTACATCTTTTTTCTCTCATTCTCATAGTTTGACTTCTTTTTAAAGATATAATTATATACACCCATGATTTGTGACTTAGTTGATAACGTAGGCTGAGTTTGTGTGAAGAGGTCTCAGGTTCGACTCCCACTAAACACATCTTTGAGAAGGGATGAAGAGCCTTAACTGTGATTAAATACCGAATATAATTAGTTTCAAACCTTTAAAATAGACAAGGATGCTTTTGGTTTACACCAAAAAAAAGATATAATTATATATAAAAAAGTGGAAATTTTTTTTCTTTGAAATTGACATTAATGTCTAAGCCAAAAATACTGTTTTCAAAATTGCCTAAGCAGCCTTCAAAGAAAAACTAGGGGTGTAAACAAACAGAATGTTTGACGAACCGTTCGTGAACTTGTTCGGTTTCTGTTCGTTTATGTTCGTTTACTAAGCTTAACGAACGAACACGAACAACATTTTAGTGTTCGTTTGTTAAACGAACCGAACATGAACAGAGGTATGGTTCGTTCGTTTTTGTTTGTGAACAGGCTCGTTTATGTTCGTTTATTGTTTGTTCGTTTAAAGTGTCATTTATTGTTCGTTTATTGTTCGTTCGTTGTTCATTCGTTTATGTTCATTTATTGTTCGTTCGTTTAAAGTGTCATTTATTGTTCGTTCGTTTAAAGTGTCATTTGTTGTTCGTTCGTTTGTGTTCGTTTATTGTTCGTTTGTTATTTATTAAAATACTAAAATTACTTATATTATATAAGTTATATAATATATACCCTATTTTTAAGACATTAACTTAAAAAATTAGTACCTAATTTTTAAATATATTTATACAATATAACTTTGTTGGTTTAAAAAATTAATAAAATATAATTATAATATAATTATAAAATTAAATTAGTTAATTTTACTTAAAATAATTATTTTTTAAAACTTTTAAACATAATGTACTGAAATAAAATTAATAAAAGTTTCATAATAAGTTAAGATTTCATTCATATAAGCTTATCCATTGATACATTAATATATGTATATGTGTATAATATAAATTGTACTTAAAATAATAATTATCAATTTTAATAAAACATTGTTGACTTAAGTTGTATCTAAGATTTTGTATTAGATGATTTCAATTTACATGTGAAATTTAATCTTTATGTAAGATTTTTAATATTTAATATTTAGTTTATTCTTATGCAACTCGTTCATGAACATATGTTCGCGAACGCGTTCGTTTAAGTGTTCGCAAACGCGTTCGTTTACATGTTCGCGAACGCGTTCGTTTACATGTTCGCGAACTGTTCACCAACATTAACGAATAATCTTTACCAAACAAACGAACGAACACGAACGACACTAAAAAACAAACGAACGAACAGAAACATCAGTTCGTTCGTCCGTGTTCGATTTGTTTACGGCCATAAGAAAAACTGAATACGCAGAGAATATGTGACAGAAGCAACTTCGAAAAAGATATTATATGTTGACAAATTAACATGATATAGGAATAAAATATATGGACACTCGTGCTTTAATTATACTATATAAAATTGATCGATGAGGTTCGCCGCCGAACTCACACATGTTCGTGGTGAAAGGCTTAAAATCAAACGATAAAGTCATTCTATCAAAAAAAAACGATAAAGTCATTTAAACCGTGTTTCTAATTATAAAAGAAAGTTTGTTTTGCATTAATTGAGTCTTTGGATTTCAAAATGTAAATAAATTAAATTATTTGTGATTTATTTAAATTTAATTTAATAATTATTTGAATTTAGTTATTTATTTTTAATTGAATTCAAGCTAATCAAATAATAAATCAAATCAAATTAAAATATTTTAATTTTGAGCTCAAACAATTCATAAACTTAATTTAGTTTTTCTTTTTAATATATACTGTTTTAATTAATATATCATTTTATTTTCGTAATATATAGTTAAAAAATAATAAATCAAATTTATTAAAACATAAAAAATTAAATTTTATCAAATTCGAATTGAATTTTGACATTAATCAACTCAATTCAATTAAATATAGGGTTTGTATATGATGCATGACAGTGTATAATTTTTATATACTTGTATCAAAAGTTAACATTCATCGATTAACAAATTAAAAAATATGTCAAGCCCTTAAAAGTAAAAATAAATAAATTTTTTAAATTTGCTCATAAGGGTTTATTGATGAGATGTCAACTTCTGGTACATTAACAGTGTATAAAAATTATATATTATCTATGCATTATATATAAATCTTTAAATATATCTCCTAAAATTTATTAAAAACTCAAAATAAATAAAAAATATAATTTTTATGTTTTATATGAGTTTAATACCAAACAAATAGGACACATATACTCAAATTATCGAATCTAAAAGAACCTTGCATAAAATTGCCATTCAAAAGAATCACGTACCAGCTATTCTCCTCTCCGGATTTTTTATTTTTGGGTCTCATTTGACATTTTCAGTATGGAATATGAATTATGAAAGAGTAAATTGATATATTCTTTTGACAAGTCGATGGACACGTTTCTCGTTGAATCGGGCGCAATATTCGAGGTGCCCATAATAAAGGCCATGATGGTGCCGGGCCCTACCCCATGTAGGATACAATGTAAACTTCTTGTATAAAAAAAATATGAATTTATATATGATGCACTGACAGTGTATAGTTTTTATACATTATCAATGCACCAGAAGTTGATACCTCATTAATAGGTCTTTATATGTAAATATAAATAAATTTTTTTAATTTGCCTATAAGGGTCTATTGATGAGGTGTTAACTCCTGATGCATTGACAGTGTATAAAAACTATACACTGTCAGTGCATCATATACAAACTCAAAAAATATAGGTGTTAACTATTAAGACATAAAGTTTAGACATTCATAATTCTTTTTTTTTTTGGTTAATAGACATTCATAATTCTGACGCCTTAAAAATAGAGATAAAATAACTTGAATTAGACTTGGCAAAATATAATTTATGTTCATGTTATGTAAAATCATATTTATATTGTATAAAATGTTAAATTTTCATTTCTAAATTATATCGACACTTCAAATGTAATTTTTTTAAATTTTTATCATATTTATATATAAATTTTAACTCTTGTTATATTTATGTTTTTTTTATTTGTATCATAATACGTATTATGTCTAAAATTATTAAATCTAATTTAAGTTAATATTTATAATCAAAGAATCATTTCTTAATTCAAGTGTACAATATTAATCATCTCCGATAATTAATGACTCTTGAAAAACCAATTTGTCCCTTTGTCTGAATAGAGTAGAGAGGACAAAAAAATGAGAGAGGTTAGGTATTAGTATTGCTAAATATCAACAAATCCGCTATGTATTTCTATGTGCTAAGTGTTTTGGGCCCACTTAGAAGCCTAATTTAGGAAAACTATGGGCTAATTGCAAGTGAACTGATTAAAGTACCAAGATGCCATTCGTAGAGATATTTTATTGTGAATTTAACAAGGGTGGAAATGTAAAAAAGATTTCTTTTTCAGAGTAATTGTTCTACAGTGACCGGTGTGGGAGAGGGTCGACAAAAGACGATTGCAGGGAGCAGTTGGTCACATCAGAAGTGGACCGCTTTGGCTGGCTGTACTGGTTAACGGCTGGTAGGAGAGGGAGAGTAAGGAATAAACATTGGGCTAAAACCGACATTGTTGGCGTGGTAACCGCTCGCCATTTGGAGATAGCTTACAAATTCAATTTACCGTACATGAAAAAAGCTTAAAAATAAATATTATTAAATTTATTAGAGATATTATTTTCAAATCTCTTTCTTTTTTCTCTTCACAACCAAAGTTTTTTTTTTATATTACGAAAAAATGCACTAAATAAAATTCAATTTGTTTACCTCTAACTTTCTCTCCTCTCGCTATGTTAAAATTCATCTTCATCGAAAATTTAAACAAATTAAAAAAAAATCAACAATTGGCCACTGCAATGACAGCCATAGCTGAGGTTTATTGGTGTAAAAAAACTCTTAAAAATTATCCAAGAATGTTTATCTCTAAAGCACTTGTTTTCCATTCTTGCTTTTTTTTTTTTACCAAAAACGCTTTTTTTTTCTTAAATATAGAAAATATATCCGGTTTAAAAAGTTAAATATAAAAAATAATAGCATTTTTTGACAAAAAAGTAATGCAAAAATATGAAGAACTCGAGAAGAGTTTTTGGACATCTTTTTTAAGTTTTTTGATGTGGGTAAGTGACGGCTGATGTTGGAGGATGGTGGCTGGCCATAGAGTATGGCAGATGGTGCAATGGTCTATCTCCATTTTTTGAGTTTGTTTGGGTTTTTTGGTGATATTAGATTTCACTGTAGAAATATTGAATCGGTTGGGTTTTATTTATGGAGTATTTGTTATATTTAAAAAGCTTAATAGCTAAATGTATCTTTCACGTTTGTCACAAAATAAAATTAAGTCTTCAACGTTTAAATATATGAAAATCAATCTTAAATGTTACAAAATAATTGGATTAAAGATATTTTCGTTAAATCCTTTAATTTCTGTTAAGTTTTATTATTGGTAGGGATAACGAAAATTAAAGAATTTAACGAAAATGTCATTAATTCAATTATTTTGTAACGTTTAGGATTGATTTCTATACATTTAAACGTTGATGATTTAATTTCATTTTATGGCAAACGTGAAAGACACATTTGACTATTAAGCCTATTTAAAAAGTTTTGGTTGTAATAAGCGAATATTGTGTTGTGATTTTAAGCAAAAAAAATAGTGTTGTGATTTTGTGAATAGATTTTACCAATTAAGGGGTTGTTTGATTTTGTTTTTGTTTTATGTTTTTATTTTAAATTTTTTGAAAAATAAAAGAAAAGCATGTTTGTTAAGTTGTTTTTGTTTTTAAAAATTGAAAATAAAACATGTTGTTTTGGAATTTGTTGGAAACATCAAAATGATGTTTCCAAAATTTCGAAAGTAATTTTGGTACTGTTATCGCACTGGCACAGTTTATCCGTTGCGACTACAGTACCATAAAAAAGGGAGGAAAAATAGAAATAATGCTTACCCACCCCTCCTTTCAATGACAAAACTTTCACTACCTTTTCATATTACTATTTATTGTTAAAAATTGGCAATAAAATATGTTATCTAAACATGTTTTCAAAATTAATAAATTGAAAACAAAATGAAAATAAAACAAAACAAAATTTTCAAAAACACAAAACACAAGAATTTCAAACGACCTCTTAATGACCGAGATATATACATTATTAATGTATTAAATATAAATTTAAAAAAATAAATATCCAAACTAAGTGTATTACACGTAATAAGAACGAGCGTGGTAAGGTATCATTCTTCTCTTTTTTTTTTTTGGTTACATAAGAAATGATGGTATCATTCTTCTTGCTCGATTCCAATAACCAACATTTTGAAAAAGCGAGCGAAGATGTGAGAGGCGGTGGTTGGTTGGGTTGGCCAATGGTGCGCTTAAAAAGGTGCTGGCCAAAATGCACTAATCTCATGCGGTTGCTCCTATCATTTACACTTCTAACTTCCTACGTGGATCCACCTAATTGTATCAATTACGAACTAATTTGTTTGTTATCAATTACGAACTACGCTACTTACGACTAGACCAGCAGTCGGATCCCTTATCAACCAATCAGATACTCCCACGTTTCGATATCAGGGTTCTGATGTCGGAGGGACCCAGATTCTTCCTTCTCCAGATTGTAACCTGTTCAATTATGTGGGAGACTGCCCAATGGCAGTGTTGTAACCGGGTGAGGACCCCACTGATCAAGTTGCTGCAGTGTAATTTAACCGTTGATATGGACTGTTGGTGTGGCGGCTATCCATTGAAGCTGACCATAGAACTATTCTTTTTCCCTTCCCTTTTTTTATTTTTATTATTTATTGAGAAAACTAATTTTGGTAAAATTTAATTATCAAAATTTTATGATACTTTGCATTTTATGGTAAACTTTAAATTACCTTATACAGGACAAAGATTGTTTAAATATTTTAGGTTAAAGACTTAAGTTGTGCATATAAGTGAATATAAATTTTTTTTTTTTAAAAAACTCTATTAGTAAGATTTACAAGTAAATAGAAAAAATTATAACAAATGATGTGATTTTTTATAAAAATATTAATTTTTTAATTTTAGTAATAAAAATTTAATTTTTAATTCCTTTGAGTATCATAAAGTATTTAATAAGAAGGTTTAAATTTGATTTTGTAAAAATTAAAAAACTTGTAAATAATTAGTTTTCGAAGTATATGCTCTGAAGTGACAAGTAAATTGCAATTTTAATTTATCTATAACATTCATAAAAGATCACAAAATTTTCATACTTTTTGCTCAAAAAAATTTCATACTTTAAAAATAAAAAAACACAATTATTTAAATCTATACCTAATTAATTGATATCTAACTATTAAACTTCCAACAACTAGCATATGAAATTAGAAAACAAATAGAAAAATGTTGATGCTTTTGTTGAAATGAATGAAAATTAAAAATTAGAAAAAAGGTTTTAAAAAGTAAAAGCTTAAAAAGTTCAATGCTTTTTTTATGCGTTTTGATATCGGGAATAATTATAATATAAAATGTAATATATAAAAAAAAACTCAATAGTCAAATATACTAATAATTTTTTATACAAAATTTAAATAAGTTTTGAATTTTTAATTTTATTGTATAAAAAACTCTAACATTTTAAAATAATTTAATTAAATTCAAATTTTTTATAAGCTGTACAGTAAAATAAAAAATTAAGAGCTTATAAAATCTTAACTTTTTATTTATTTTATTTAATTGTGTTATTTTAAAAAATTAATAATTTATTTATGATAAAAAAATTATGAATTTTCATAATAAAACTAAAGATGAATAGCTTTTATCTTTTTTTTTGTAAAATAAATGATTTATTTAATTATTAAATAAAAATAAATTAAAGAGTAAAAAGACTGTGTTGCAGTATTTTAATACGAACTTTTCATGAGTTGCAGTATCCAATAACTCAGACAATCCAATCGCAGTCCACCACCTTCTCCCTCTGCTTTTTCTCTTTCTCTTTCTACTTTGGTTCTTGTCCCTCTCCCCAAAGGTTTTAACAAGAAGCTTTGGCAGCTTTGCTTTTGAGCTTCGTTTTCTTCTCTCCTCTATAGTTCACAAACTCTCTTTTTGTTTCTCACCTCTTTCTTCTCTTTTCTTTGTTGCTCCATTCCTCAAGGAAAAGGAAGAAAGAACAGATCTTTGCTCAGCTTTCCTCAGTGCTTCTTTATTCAATGCCGTGTTTTTTCCCAATTGGGTTTTCATTTCCAGCCTTTTTGTTTCTGGGTTCACCTCAGTTTCTTGCCTTCTGCTGTCAGCTTCTCACTTTTTGCCTAATTGGGTTGCCATGGAAATTGAAGTTCAGTGTTAGTTTTCAGTTATAAACTACTCTAGATAAACCAGAAAGAAAGCTACAAGTGTTTTTGGTTATAAAAACAGAGAGTTCCTATCCCAGTTTCTTTCAATTCTTTCTGGGTATTTGCTCTTTTACCGTTCTTCTGCTGTTACCATGGGAAAGTTCACTGTTTTAGATTTTAATTGTGGCGTTAGGGTTCTTTTTTGGGTTTAGGGTACATGAATTTGTATTTTTTTTCTTTGGAATTTTTATTTTCTTTTGAAAGTGGGTCTTTTCTAGATTCCTCAGGGATTGCCTCGACACTGAAGAAAGGTATTCTGATTCCTTGCAAATGCTCTCTGATTTAACGCTGATGTTTTTCCTTTGATACCCCCTACATCTTTGCATTTCCCTGTAGTTTCTTGCTCTGTTTTTGCTCTGCTGCAACGCTATAACTGAAATTCCATTCCCCAGGTGATCACTCATCTGAAACGATCAGTGAATTCGGAACTTGTATGATGTTTTGGTAGTGTTTTTTTGTTGAAATTTGGTTTTATGAAGTGGGAAATGGAGATTCTGTCGCCTACATGTTATCACTCTAGCACAAATTGGTTTCTTGAAGACAGC
Organism: Heritiera littoralis; assembly: GCA_031772115.1. NCBI lineage: Eukaryota > Viridiplantae > Streptophyta > Magnoliopsida > Malvales > Malvaceae > Heritiera > Heritiera littoralis. The sequence goes on along the minus strand of JAPDPK010000088.1, from coordinate 1,041,800 downwards.
AAGAGCACGAAATGGACGTCAGCGGAGAACAAGATGTTCGAGAATGCCTTGGCGGTCTATGACAAGGATACTCCTGATCGATGGCAGAAAGTGGCGGCGATGATCCCGGGGAAGACTGTAGGAGATGTAATCAAGCAGTATAGAGAATTGGAAGCTGATATTAGCAGTATAGAAGCAGGCTTGTATCAAGTTCCTGGATATAGCAGCTCTTCATTTACATTGGATTGGGTGAATAGCCATGGCTACGATGGACTAAAACAGTCATATTCAGTTGGTGGAAAGAGATCTTCATCCGGCAGGGCTGCGGAGCAGGAGAGGAAGAAGGGAATTCCTTGGACAGAAGAGGAGCATAAGTAAGTTTTTTCTTGAAATTTCTTCTGCTTTTATTGTTACTTTGAATTGTGTTTATTTGAGCTTATGACACTATAATCATTTAAAAATTCTAGTAATATTTGACAAATTAGAATTAGAGTGATTCTTGTAATGAACTCTATTGTCTGATTGCATCAGCAGATTATGTTATAATGGAGATATTTGAGTGATAATTTGCTTGATTGATTTATGTTTAAGTTGGATACTGTTGACAAGAATGTCCATGGATTTTTCACAGATTGTTTCTGATGGGTTTAAAGAAATATGGCAAAGGGGATTGGAGAAACATTGCACGCAATTTTGTTGTCACTAGAACACCGACTCAAGTGGCCAGTCATGCTCAGAAGTATTTCATCAGGCAGCTTTCTGGAGGGAAAGATAAGAGAAGAGCTAGCATTCATGACATAACAACTGTGAATCTCAACGACATGAGAACTCCTTCACCGGACAACAAGGGAACTCCTTCACCAAAGCAGTCTTCAGTGCTCCCTCAGCAGTCCAACTCTTCTGCCATGCCTAGAACACATTTTCAATGGAATCAGCCTGGGAGTGGAGCAACAATGGCTTTCAATTCAACACAAGGGAATTTGTTAGTGTCCTCTCCTTATGGGATCCCCTCCTATGGATTAAAAATGCAGGGGCAAAGTCTGCACAGAAGTGCTGCTCATGAGTCTTATTTTGGACCTCAAAATTTGGTTTTTCAGATGCAATCAGCAAAGCAATATCCTCAGGGATGAGACAACACGGATTCGAGTTCCTCCTGGCTAGATATGCCATGGTTGATTTGTATAGCTGCTTTTGTGCTTTGTTCATGGTTTGATGTGAATATGTTATTAAGAACTTAAATTCAGTCCATAGCATTCAAACACGGGGCGATAGGATAGAGTTTGCTAGGAATTTCAGGCTCTGAAATGTGAAACTCTGAAGGAAGATTCTTAAACATGGGTTTTCCGTTGTATTAAAGATTCTATAGTTGAATCTGGTTGTCCCTTGATCAAATTGCTATGCTGTGTGGTAATAGTGGTGAGCTTAATCAGAATGCATCGACAGATCGACATGTGGTATATGTGTTATGGATAAAGTTGTCTTAAGAGTCTAGAATTATGCTTTGAACAAAAAAGAAAGTCTAGAATTATGATTTGAAGCATAAGAGAAGACTACATTACTGTTGTGCTATTATTTGGTACCTTAAGTAGGCTCCCCAAAGATAAAATTGGACTGTACGATACATCATCAAATAGGGTTCAAATTGCAGGCTCACATGGAGAATAAAGTAAACAAATAAGCATCTACAATCAGAAGTTGAAAGCTTAGACTGTTTTAGGCGTCACCAGTTGTAAATATTCCAGAAATGCTATCTTTCATATTTGCAGAAGTTCATCAATCTGGTTGTAAATCTTAGTCTTTGATTCAAACCAATGATTCCAAGTTTCCAACAGAATCCCAAGCTTCAAAACTTGCTGCCATGTCAGAAATCAAGGGCAAAGTAATGATTCACAGGTCGAAAGGTTTTCAAGCATCCTTTCTAGGTAAATCCTAAATCTTTGCAATGGCTGCTCATTATGATTACTGAACTGGTTTGGATACTCTATAATTATTGAGCAAAAGCTAAACAAAGCCGACTGGATGCTCAGTTCAAATGGCTGAGTCAGTATGCTCAGTTCAAATGGCTGAGTCAGAGGGCACTTGATTCGGAATTCCATAGCATCAGATCACTCACTTCACTGTTTAACCTCATTAGACTCTTCCACTGACCCAAATGCCCTACTTGACTGTTCTTGATCTTCAAACCTCAGTCGAGGCTGACTCTGAATTCCACTAACTTTAGCATCATATTCCTTAATGCCGTCTCTTTCTTTCTTGGCGATCTTTCTTCATTACGAGATCTTTGTTAAGAGATCCTCTGCCAAAAGAAGATGCCACCTTGAACTATGGATTATTGGTTTTGGTTACTATAAGAAAATATGGTGTACAAAAGCAAGATTCAGGTCAGATTACCCTGTTGATTTCCTAGCTTTGTTTATATAATTTGTGGATCATCTTTCGCGGGAAGCCCTTTTTTAGCATGCTATTTAAGAATTAAGATCTCTCTCCTTCAATCTTCCTAACAATGGCGGCATGAGTGTTGCATTAGCTCACTGTTCTTGGTAATTAGTCCCTGGAAGCATCATGATTTTATGATACTAATGGACAGATTATTATGGTTTTCGTTTGCTGTAAAAGAGTTTCTTTACCTTTCCCCTAACTAGCTTTGTAGGGTCGAATGTAAACGAATCAAGATATTTGTGAGATATTTAAATTTGATTTGATTATTATTTGAGTTTAATTTATTTATTTTTAAATTGAGCTTGAACTTGAATTACTCGAGTAACAATTCAAATATTTTAATGCCTAACTTGAATGGTTCGTGAACTTATTTGAGTTTTTTTATTATATATTTTTAATATTTTATTATTAATTTATTATTTTACCTTTATATACGTGATTGAAGTTGACAAAATGAACTTTTTTAGTTGAGTTTGAGTTTATCGAATCGAGCTTGAATGTCAGAAACTAAGTTCGATCAAATTCGAATTGAACTTCGAACCTCAAATTTTTAAATCAAATAGAAGTTGAATCTAATATTGAATCATTTTGACTCGATTCGATTACACTTCTAAATAAAAACTTATCACAATTTTACTTTTAATTTTCGAAATGGAACTTAGAGATTCCCTTCTAGTCTTCATTCTTTCAGAAAAGAAAGGAAAAAGAATCTTGTCCCTAATTAAGTGCTGATTTGAACTAATGATTTGTATCATTTAATAAGACAAAGTAACAACGATGATTAATTAATCCATCCTTAAACTTCATTGAAATAACACATTTCAATCTGAAACGTCAAAAATCTTCTTATGAATCAATTTCAACATTGAACAAACACATTCATAATACCTTACAGTGCAAAACAACAATGGTGATGGTTAACTTTATATTACTTTCTCTTTACATGCGCGCATGCATACACACGAACACAGATACACTGCACTGATATGCAGGGATTCCTTCACCATATTTGATTGCAAGTTTAATTCATGTGAATATGAGTATGTAGGCCATTGCAGCAAGTTCTTGGAGCTCTATACTTTGATCAGTTGTTTGTTTTTCAACTTTTAATGACAAATGAAGAAACCAAAGTTCAAATCTTTGTGCTGTTCCCATTCCTTGTAGCTTTTCTTAAGTTGTCGTTTAGTATTTTGTTAATACTAGCATTTGTATTTTACTATAAATGAAGTAGAGAATAGCATATACCAGCACACTCATAATTATTTATTATAAATAAATAATTGTAGGATTGCAATAAATAATGCAACCATTAAAAGAAGCTTACCAATCATCCACGTAGGTTTATAATTCTAGACACAACATGATGGTATGACATAAAAATAAGACGAAAAAGAAGCACAAAAGTGACCTGAATTAAAATTTATTAAAAAAATTATTACTTTTACATGTAAACATTAATTTTAGTATAAAATTTTTGTGTTTTGCACTATACATATACGATTTTATATTACATGAACAGAAAATACAAATACAAATCCTAAGGTCTACGTACAAGTCCTTGGCATATTCAGTCCAACATATCAAGCAAAGAATACAGGGGAAAACATGGCCGGTATGGTCATTCCAAGTAGCTTTCTTAGGTAACACTGACAAAAATACCAAAACCATTCTTTTCAAAAGGAAAAGCCCTTATGCAAGTTGATGAAAAAAAAAAAGAAAGCACCTGACCAACTTTATTCTTATTTTGATGAACACCTCAACTTGTTACGAGATTGTATACTGTTCCGTATGAAACAAATTAGAACACAAGAAGGTGTTTTGGGGCATCTCAGGACAGTGGAAAACAATCAAACAGAAAAGACATTCCATTGATCAGTACTCATTGGATGGAGTTTGGGATTTCTTCTTGTTAGATAAGACCTGAAAATATCCCTTGTTTTGGATCAATTCCATCCCCAGAAATGCATCCATGCATGATCAGATGTTAACTTGATTTATGCTACTGAAAAATCCATAAATCACCATCGAGAAAAAGGAGAGAGGCCCGCAGACATCGTTGACATAATTATGACTTGGAAACTCTGAGAGATTGTAGTGCAACAACAATGTGGTTTAGTTCATTCATGGGTAGCCTTTCAGGGAAAGTCCAAAATCATGGATGAAAGTTTCTCATGAACCAGATGTTTTTGCCTTGATTGTTCAGAAGAAAAAACAAAAGCGGTCCGGCAGGGCCATGAAATTATGTAGCCTACAGGTTTCTAAAACCAAGGGGAAACAGAGGATCACATGAATTGTCTCCGGTGTTTCTTGGCAGCTGTCTGATTCTGTCCTAAGCCACGTCATTGGTAATCGATCCTCAAATTCATAGTTTCCAAAAACTACATGTTATTCAGGCAACCAATCAGCAATCAGAGCACCCCTTTTTCCAAAACCCATGGCTCTAGAACCAAGGGTCTGCTAAATGTCAGGATTGCCAACGTGGGGATTCTGCGTTCAGCAACTGAATTTAGAAATTCACTACCATTCATATGGTTCTTCAGCAACAGTGTCTGGAGAAGGATACTTTTCATGTATCACCTCAGTGTCTTCTCCCATGACTTCTCTGAATGCTCCCAAGATTTTTCTGCCTTAAAAAAAAATAAATAAATAAATAAAGCCATGGAAGTACGGAACCAATGCCGATACGAAATACAATGGATGTCCTTTAAATAGTACAAATACATATAAACATTTGAGTAGCATATAGGATTATCTAATATTATACACACTGTTTCAGTGTTAACTTTTCAAAGTTCAAAAATACATCTTACTGTTTTAATATATTAACTTTTTTCAATGTACAAATATACATCAGACTTCAAAGTAAAAATGGAAAACCTACAAGAATAGAGGGGTTAATAACTATTCAAGCTCTCCAGTCAAGCAAAAATGAGAATAGGGGCATTGCGACAGTGGAGAGAGCTCCTAGGTTTTTCCTGGGAAATAACATTAAGAAGAAATTAATACTATATATCTTCTTCTGGACTGCAACATTCAGTCAATGATGCATTTAGTTTGACTATCTGCAGTTCTACTTTATGTACCTAGTATTGTCAAATCATCATGTTCAAGATTTACAGTATCTGATTGCTGGACTGATTCAAGGGTGGAAGAGTTTCAGCTTTTCTACGGTGAAAATGCTCAGCATAGATAATGTTGTTTCCAGACTGATGGTTTCTAGCTGTTCCAATATTGTGTATACTGCCTCAGTTTGCCACTGCATTGCTATCATTTTCCTCATGGCTGACTGCTTTCACTTCAGATTCTTTTGGTTTTGATGCTTCCTCAGCAACTTTATGGTCGACTGATATACCTGTCGTAATATTACCTACATCTGGGATGTTTTCAATGGCCTTAAGATTATCTTCTCCTGATTGTGGTGCATCTAAGGCACCCTCTTGACCAGTCAAATTTTGTATCTCTTCACCATGTTTAATGTTATTCAAGCTATTACTTTCTTCTGCTGAGGTTGATGGGCCAGCATTGGCTTCGGCTTCAGTTAATCTTTTGGATCCATGTTCAGTATCTTCAACAGATGCTGCACTTGTTGCCCCGCTGGTCTCTGATGGTGCCATGACAGCTTCTTGTTTACTCAATATTTGGGGCTCACCTTCACCATCGAGAACATGGTTCAAGATCTCTTTGTTTGTTACATTAACAACTGCTGCAGACTCCTAAGAAAGGTTCCAGCCCAATGTCAGTTAGGATGGCGGCAGTTTAACTTGCTGACAATGAAGTATAACTAAATAACATGTATGAGACTATTGCAAATGCAGTAGGTGTTGAAATTTTAAACATAGCTAGGAAAAAGTAGGAGGAAGCATATCTGTGAGAAATCAATTGTAGGCAATACATATTATAAGTATCAACGAAACTGTTCTTAAGTAGCAGGAGCAGATAGCTGTTTGGTATTTGAATGATCCTTTTAAAAATATGAGTGTTTTTCTTTACACGGTTATATTACCTCTTTTTCTCTTGCAGTTTCGGGAATGCTTGTATTCTCACTGTCATTTGCTTCTGCTTTGTTTACATCTGCTTCATGTTCATTCGATTTTTCAGGTCCCTTGATGGCCTTCGGTCTGATTGAGAATTGGGATTCACCTTCATTAGTTGTCAACTTCTCCCCTTCTTCCTTCTCATTGACTACTGAATTATTGACATGTAAGATATTGTTGCCTTCCTCCATGACCTTCCTTGAAGAATTTGTTGGTTCCTGTAAAATTTAACAACAAATTTGCTTATTAAAGATGCACCAAGGACATTCATGAATAAGAAACATAAATGAGAAACAATGACCAAATGTTAAGAATTAGTAAAGCGAGTATGGAGATATTTTTCCAAATTGGGATTACCTGTTCTCTCACCATAGTTTCGGGATCATCTGATTTAGGATTTTCCTCTTCTGATTTTGATGGATCAATTTCAGTGTCATATTCATTCGGTTTCTCAGATCGTACTTCCAGATGCTCAGTGTAACTGGGATTGCTTTCACTTGATGGTTTTGATTCACCTTCACTGGATTTTATAGAAGAATCTTCCTTGCCATACACGTCCTGTAACACAAGTTCATTCATATTATCGACTGTGACATAATTAGTATTCTCTGCCATGTTAGATGATCCCTGTTCAATATAAGGTATATATGTGAGTCAAGACAGGCTGAAAGGTTTGCTTCAAGACTACCACGGACACAGATGCACACAAGGCGTTGAGGGGCAAAGAATGGGGATGGTTGGCACAAACAAAATGGCAAAAATACATGAAAAATAAAGGAACTTGTACTCCACTTCATGAACTCGTTTCTACACTTGAATTCATAAGCCTCAAACATTATATATGATTTCAAAATTGCAAAATGTACTCTAAGATGAATATGAGTTATTGATACTCTCATACTGACCTCCAATGTTCCAAGACTGCTATTACTGGATGAGTGATCTATTGAATTCTCAACCAATTGCTGTGTATTTTGGGGAATGTTAAAAGTCAAGTTTTCTTGTGGTTGGTCATCTGCTAAACTGTCTGTCGCTATGCCTTCCATAACAGATTGCGGCACATCTGGTTGCATTCGTTGTTCAATATCTGATATAGGTATTTGATCTTCCAGGATGTTTTCTGGTAATACAGACCTTGGAGATGAAACCGATCCGACAGAAATTTGTTCAATCAACAACCTTGGATTTAGAGCCATTGCAATAGAACCACCAAATCTTTGCTCCAACCCAGAAACGTTATTTTCTGCAACATTTTGATCAACTATACGTTCTGGAACAGATTTCAAGTCGTCTCTACTTTGAACTGCATTTGGTGCATCCTCTGTGTCATGCTCAGATTCCAAGTTTTGAGTATCATCTTGAGCAGGAGTATCTTCTTCAATATACTTAGAAGGTTGGCTTTCCTCCATCTCCATTTCAGATTTTGTTTTAGACTCAGAAGATGTTTCTAAATTGCCATGCCTGTACTCACTGGAATCTGAATTGATTGCCTCAGTTGGTTTTCTCATCACTTCCTCTGCTGCATGTTCAATCGACACTTGGGCTCCATTTTCTCTGTTTTCAGATGATTCGAAGTCTAAAGTGTTAGCATCTACTTGAGTTATCTGCTTCACATCCGGAATGATGTTAAACTCTTCTGTAGGCTTCTGATGAGGTTCAACTAATTGCTGTTGGATAGCCAAAAGTTGCAATTGGTTAGTTTAATATCATTTTTACTTTGGTATAAATTTGCGAATAAAGAAAGTAAGCTTAAATAGTAACTGGATATGTAAACAAAGAGGAAAACTTGATCACATTTCATTTGAACCACTCACAGTTCCAATTGTTATTTTTGTTTTCATTTTACCAAAATGAAATAACTGACCTCTGGACTTTTGAAACAAGATTCAGAAGGTGAATGAACCACCGACTTCTCCATCAAATGCAAGGTTTCCCCAGGATTTTCAGTTGATAATGTGTCAGAAACATTGAAAGTCTTGAATCCCTCAACTTCTTCATCGACTTTTTTGGCATCTTCATGAGTTGCAGGGTTTATATTTGTTGGATCGGATGCACCAGTCTCAAGTATATCTATTATTGGAGATAGTGAACTTGTGCTATCCAAATTTTGCTTGGCCTTCTGTTCAGATGGAGAGGGTGAAGCAATTGGCTCCTCAGGTTTCCTGTTTAAACCTGGAAACTCTACTTGAACAGAATCCTCTTCAATAATATCATGTAATTCTCTTAGTTTTTCTTGATTTGCCTCTCCTCTTGATAGGTTAAATGAACCTCCCCACATTTCTTCACTGTCAGAATTGATATCCCTATCAACATCCGCATCATATGTAACCGAATCACCATCAACAGACGAAACTGTTCCATCAGTTGTTAATGGAGGTGAACCAACTTCCGAGACCTCAACTTGCAAGTCAGAAGCTATGGAACAGGTTCGGGTATGACAACGTTGCCTATGTGCACTGTAAAATAAATTAAAGTCTGCCTTACGCCTTTCAGATGGAGATGGGGTGGAATCATAGGGAAATCTACTCATAGTTCTCGCCTTAGGAGGAATTGAAAGATTAAGGGGCTTTCGCACTCGATCACTTCGTATCCCGGCAGATTTACTTGGTTGATCTAAGACTGATTCAGTAGCTTCAGATGAAGATGAGTAGCAGGAATCATTGTTTTTTATTGAATCTGTCTCCATCCTGACTTCACTTTCACTCTCCACTCCTGGCTCCAGATCATGAGAGTTTCCCATTTCGATCCTATCCTTTGCACTTTCTCTTATCATTTCCTGTTTCCTTTCGGATGAGTTTATTGCCTCATTGTGATTGCAGTCTTCTAGTTCAACAAGATCAATATCACTTGCTATACCAGAGGCATTATGCTGGTGGTGACCTCCTTTATCTGATGAAAAGGGGAAGCGTTAGATTATTCCATAAGTTAACAGCACAAAGTAAAAGGTAAGAAAACGAAAAGAATAGAAACAGAAAAAAAAAATAAAAACTTCTATGCGGAATTTGGAGTAATTCCATTGATTCAGTGGCTACCATACTGACATATATGATTGTTTAAAAGGCTATGGACATCACAGATGGCAAACCGAGTTTTAACTGTCTGATCAGAATATTCTCCTGAAGACATTCATTCCACTTATCTATAGTCTAAAATCATTTTCTTTACAATGGGTATCCAGAGAATTTCATGGGGAAAAATGGCATAAATAATTTGATTATGTGCCTCAAAGCTTTGAAACGAGGATCTCAACAATGGAAAATATACTGAAAGATTTTATCTTGCGTTTACCTGACTGCCCTTTGAAATTAGGAAGTGCTGCACTCTTTACAAGCCTTTTCTGAGTACTATTACTGGGGCTAAACTGAGCATGATTTGGATCCCGAGTGGTTTCCAATGCAAACAAAGATCCGCGACAGAAGCTCTCATGCCTGCAGAAGAGCATATCCTTTTGGTTGGCTGCCATGAATTCTTGGTGAAAACTGTCTGCCATGAGATTTGGTTTCTCTTCAAGCGGATCATAAGGTAGGTCAAATGGATTCTGTGTAGGCAGCAAGATGGAAGGAGCAGAACCAGGCATCTGTAATCCTTCTTCAATGGGAATATTTGGAGCACCAAGAAGGTTGCCTTTAACAATTAGAATGGGAGCAATTTGATTAGTGAAAACAGAACCATCCTTCTCCATCAGGCTTTTCTCAACTGCCATTCTAAACAACTTTCTTGCTCTACGTTTTGCAATTAAACTTTCCAGCCTTTTGTTTCTTTCCAACTCTGACAGCCCAAGATCCATGAGATTCTTATGATCATCCTCCGTCCATTCCACAGACTTATTCCCATCTTCATGCACCTCTTCCTCCTCCTCCTCCTCCTCCCCTTCTTCCAAGCTTTCTAACTTGCCGCCGCCGCCGCCACCACCACCACCATGATCAGCACCTTTTCCTGACTCCCCTCGAAGGCTATCACCCCACACGCTACGAGTTTCTGATGTCTCATTATCAACGGGCAACTTCGGATCATCAAGAGCTCGATCATTTCCAGTCTGATTGTTGGAGGAACTCTCGCCATGTTCCATGCCAGAACTTCCTTTCACATCGAAGATCAACTTCGAATTTTCTTCCCAGAAATTAGTAGTACCAGACAGACAAGCATAAGGACTTCCTGGAAAAAGCACGTTCCTTTCCTCGCTATGTTTTCTATCCCATTCTACAACCTTCTTTCTGGCATTTCTTCTTACACTTTTCTGGTGTCGTAACGGAGGGTTGTTTGATCTATTTGCATCAGCAGAAGTCCTCTTGCTGTCGTTTCTCTTAACCCATTGGAATTCAGGATTGGTTTTCAGATAAAATCGGATGGCAACAGCAGTGCACACAAGAACAGGAGAAGAGTACAACAAAAGGAAGAAAACAGAAGGAAAGAACATGTATAGGAAGAACATAAAGATAATAAAACCTGACACAACTGGGTATTTTCTTACAAATCCATAGCAACAACTTCCAGAAAATCTAATAATTCTCCAGAGAAGAAGTTGAATGCCCTTCGCATGATCAATACTCATTTTTTTCTTCTAACAAATCTACAGAAAGCAACACAATAAAACAACCTAACTGGCTACAAATAACCCACTATACCTACCCAATGTCAAGGAGATGACTGAAGAATTCAGCTCAAACATAATGAAAATCTTTTTTCCTTTGTTCAGAAAAAAACATACATAAAAGTAAAAGAGAGGTTAGGGAGTGATTTCGGACGTGGGGTTTTCATTTCTTTTAGAAATTTTGTTTTCGGTGGATAGCTCTTCTCAGATCCTCCAATTTAGGACTTCCTCTGCTTCTCTTTTCTCTTCCTTGATCCATGGTACAATATTGGACAAAATAGAAAACAGGTAGGATAGTAGAGCAAGTGGCGGTTAACATTGCAGACTATTTTAGTAATATGACCTTAGATTTCTACACAATTACTCAAGTTTCCTGTATCTCCTTGTATTTGCAACATTACTCAAGTACTTATTTCAGTTCATGGTTTTTTGGTAGACCATCCGGGTCAGTTTACATGCACATAGAGATTGATTCTTCTTCGAGTGATTTTAAAGACGCACTCACAGTCTGGGTCAGCTTACACGCATATTGACCTGCTGCATTCTAAAAAATGAATCCATTAAGTGCTGGTTTCAAGACTTAAACACTAAATTTAACCTACAAAACGATACTTATCTACCGGTGAATCTAACCTTTGAGTTATCTTTGTTTGTCCTTCACGTATCTACGTATTTCTCCTTGCTATTCATTGTAAATATTCACTGTCCTCCTAATTTCAATTGAAATAATTAAATTTGTTAACAAATTCTATATATAATTATATAGATTTATATATGATGCATTGATAGTGTACAATTTCTATACACTGTCAATGCATCAAAGGTTGATATTTTATCGATAAGCCCTTATGAGTAAATTAAAAAAATTTATTTATATTTACTTTTAAGGGCTTGACATATTTTTTAATTTGTCAATTGATGAGGTGTCAACATCTGATGCGTTGATAGTATGTATAAACTATACACTATCAGTGCATCATATACAAATCCTAATTATATATAACTAAGAAGAACTTCCCTTTTATGAAATACAAACCTCGAATAAAACTCAAGTTCATTGGCAAGCTCCCTGAAAAAGGCATGACCTTATTTGATTCCCTCACAAGTTACAAATACATAAAAAAAAATCTATACAAAGTGTTCTTATAAAAAAAATCAGAGATAAATTAACAAAAAAAAATTTATATTTTGATAGTGACATTTTTAATTTCATAAATGACATGAAAAAAATGTCATAAGTTTTACTTTTTTTAATTAATAGTATAACTTCTTAAATATATTTTAAAATATAGTGTTACTCTATTAATTTCTATTAATTTCGTAAGTATAATTTAAAATCTCTTTTGCAACGACAAAATAAGCTAGAATTTTTAAGAAAAAACAATAAATTAATATAAAGAAATCCTTATGGGGTCAAACTCTAAGACACAGGCACCAATAAGAGTGTACAAGAGTGAAGTTGTTAATGAATTACTTAAGTTTGATTTGATAATTATTCAAATTTAATTTAATTAATTTCAAGTCGGGTTCAAATTGTTTAAGTAACGAGTCAAGTCGATTCAAGTTTGAATATTTTATTATTTGGTTCGGACCGACTTGCGAGCTTAATCTAGCTTTTTAATATATCATTTTACGTTTATATTATATGGTTGAAAAATTAATAAATCAAATTTATCAAGTTGTATTTGAGCTTATCGAGTCAAGCACAAGAGACTTGGGTATTATAACGAGTCAAGCTCAAGTTTCAAAAATTAAATATAATTGAGTTTGAATTAAACTTCGAATTTCAAAGTTAATCGAACTCGAATTGAATATTAAATTATCTCAACTCGACTTGATAAAGTGATAATGGGTTGGATTGGATTAGATTTTTAAAATCCAATCCGATTCGACCTAAGTGGATTTTTATATTGCAATCTGTATCTGATCCAAATAGAAAATATATCCGATCTGATCTGATCCAAATTTATGTAGATCGGTTCAGATTAAACATTCGATTTTTTGTTTTAGCAATTTTATGCTTTTATTTCGATTTTTGATTAGACATTTAAGCAATTTTGGACTTTCTTTCAATTTTTCCTTAGGCTTTGTAATTAAATATAAAACTTAAGCATTTTATTTAAATAGTAAAAATTACAAAATATTAAATAATAAAGTATTCAAATATAATCCTTATCCGAACCGAATAAATTCGGTTAAACAACATAACGATTCAAATCCAAACTGAATTTTATTATAAGTTTATATATGATGCACTGACAGTATGTAACTTTCATACACTATCAATTAACCATAATATGACACCTCATATGCAGCTTCTTGAAAATAAATATTAATAAAGTTTTTAAATTATTTTTTAAGGATCCATACATTTTTAGAAATTACTTTATTAATGAGATGTCATATTATAATTAATTAATAATGTATAAAAATTATATATTATTAATATATCGTATATAATCGTTTTTATTATTATCCTAATCGAACTAATCCAAACCTACGTTAGAATCGATATTTCAGTTTTATCATTGTTTTTCGTCGGCCCTTCACACTCCCAATCGGGCGGTTGTTAGTTTTGAATGGACCGGAAGTCTGGAGCACACCTGTCCCTTAAAGCAGCCCAAAAGAGCTAAAAAAAAATCCAAAGCTACGGCCCTAATGTAACCAAAGCATATGGTTACGAATCAGCTCCCAACATGTGGTCACCACTCAATCTTCGTCACCTTCCAACCCACTCGTTCCACGTGTTAAAATCACAAAACCCTATGTAATCCTCGACACATCCAATCTTTTCCCCTTTTCTTCTGACATTCCGTAAAAGGAAAGTCGACGGTTAAATGACCACCGTTTCATCTCTAATCCAACGGCTCAAATCTTCCCATGTTTATCTCTTTGGCAAATTCTCTCTGTTCTCTGTTCGTGTTCTCTCTTCGAAATTCCGCACATATAAATAAATCCCGTTTTCAATTTCGATTGTGAAACTCTTTACTTTTTTCCCTGATTTTCTAGGGTTTTCAAAATGTTACCGATTGAATATCTACGGCCTACGACGATAGCAATCCACAGTAAATTCAGCACAAATTCTTACTCTAATCTTCTGTATCTACATGGATTGAACTTCTCCACCAATCGATTTAGGGTTTTGCAACAAAACACGAACCGTTTCCTCCGCAGTTCAATCACTTTACCTCTACATAACGTTACCGTTTTGAGAAGGTTCAATCTTTGCGGAGGTGGTAAATTAAGGTTCAAAGAGAGAAAAATTTTGGCCAATTGTACAGATAGCAGCGATTCGAAGGCGAGTTCCAGCGAGAAAAATGAAAGCGAAGGTGGGCAAGGAGTGAAGCAGAGAAAGAATCAGACAAATTCGGGCGGTTCCACCAATCAGAGACGAGAAAAGAGCGGAAAAAGCGGGCTTTGGTGGTCAAAAGGAAAGAAATGGGAGTGGCAACCGATAATTCAAGCTCAAGAAATCGGTGTTTTGCTTTTACAATTAGGTATTGTTATGTTTGTTATGCGGTTGCTCCGGCCCGGGATTCCGTTACCCGGGTCCGAGCCCAGGACTCCAACGAGTTTCGTTGGCGTTCCTTACAGTGAGTTTTTGAGTAAGATTAATAGTAATCAAGTTCAAAAGGTGGAGGTTGATGGGGTTCATATCATGTTTAAATTGAAGAATGAAGGGAGTGTACAAGAGAGTGAAATTGGTGATGTTAGTAATAGCAAGTTTCAAGAGTCTGAGTCGTTGTTGAGGAGCGTAGCCCCTACGAAGAGAATTGTGTATACAACTACGCGGCCGAGTGATATCAAGACTCCATATGAGAAGATGCTGGAAAATGATGTTGTGTTCGGCTCTCCGGATAAGCGGTCTGGTGGATTCTTGAACTCTGCATTGGTAAGTTGTGGTATTTTCTTGTTTGTTGATTTGGTGAAACTAGTTTAATTTGCTTCTTTTTATTTTTATTTTTTGAGTATGCTTAATGATAACTGTTTGAATTGTCTTGGCATGTTGGTGAAGTAGTTTATTGTGGTGGTAAGCTGCCTGCTCAATATTATATAATTTAGATTTAGATGCGGGTATCTTCTCTTGGCTTCTTTGGCTTTGACTAGGAATCTCAAATAGTGATCTCATGTGTCTCTCTCATCATCATTATCATAATCAGAGCCTTTATCCCAAGAGATTGGGATAAGTTACATGAACCAATATCTGAACTCACGCTTATTCTAGTATTGGTTCATTTCATGAGATTAGACTAATTTTTATGGTTGGTTGTCTAAACCTACCACCACCCTCCTCCTTTATCTGGGCTTGGGAGTGGCTGCGTTAACTAACATAGGTGGAGTTTATGTGTCCTATACCATGAGTAGTCTTATTCCCTCTTGAGTTGGTGGGAATGTAAAGGTTGTAGTTGATGGAACTAAGATCAGTTATAATTTGGGACAATAAATATATTCAGCTACTTAAGAACTGGCAAATTAGAAGAAAATTAATATTGTTCTTGGTGGCATCAAATAAGATATCATAAACATCCAGATGTCTTATTGCTAGTTATCAAGTACCTAGAAAGATAATATCTTGTTGTTAATTCCTCAAACCTAGCCCAGGTGGCTGTTTGCTCGGGTTAGTCTACTTAATGGTGGGTAGTGAAGGATGATGCTTAAGATGAAATGTTGGTGTTTAAAATGGGCTAAGCATGTTGTAGCCTTGATTAAAATGGAAGTTTGGCATTATACTTGCCTAAAGATTGGTTGTCAGGGGAAGATGATAGGCAGTCCTATAAAAGTTTATAAACATGTAATAGAGATACCGACCTTCACATGGTTCTTTGTAAATCATGTATTCATATACTTCTGAGATGTGGAGTTTTATATATTTGACTTCCTCCCTTTTGCAGATAGCTTTGTTCTATGTTGCTGTTCTTGCGGGACTTCTCCATCGATTCCCTGTGAGCTTTTCTCAGGTGTGATTTGCTTGTAAGTTTTGTGCCTTAATGTCTATGTTGCAGTGATAGGTTCTGATTTTTTGTGTCATGCTTGTATGCAGCATACAGCTGGTCAGATTAGGAATCGGAAGTCTGGGGGTTCTGGAGGTTCAAAAGTGTCTGAACAAGGTGAAACAATCACTTTTGCTGATGTTGCTGGCGTTGATGAGGCCAAGGAAGAGCTAGAAGAAATTGTGGTATTCTTTAAATTCCTCTACTTCATATGCTACCAGGAATTGGTATTTTGTAGTAAATGCTCCTTTGAATTCAAGCTATTGTCTTTATATTCTTATGTTTACTGCCCAGGAATTTCTTAGGAATCCTGACAGGTATATAAGGCTTGGTGCTCGTCCTCCTCGAGGAGTTCTCTTGGTGAGTTGATATTAGAGGCAATTAATCATTCTGGCCTTTCAAAAGAAATTAGTTGAAACTTTACTTCCTGATATTGAAGAAGCTTTTAGTCTTAAAACGGGCATGTGCAAAACTTTATTTGTCAGAAAGTTGTCGGGTTAGGTTGGCTAATTCTGTCTCTTACTCTTAGAAACTGAAAGCATTTGGTCCTGTAAAGCTTTCTACTTATCATTCTTGTTATGGTAAGTTCAAAAAGTTCTTGGGTGGAAGTTCAACACATTGAATTTTTCCAGACAGTGCTTAGATGCAAGTAGCATATGATGGTTTCCTTGCATTATTACCCTCTTATGTAAAATTGGAAATGTAGTTGGTATTTATGGTTTTATTTGTGTTACAGGTGGGTCTTCCTGGTACAGGTAAGACTCTTCTAGCTAAAGCTGTGGCTGGTGAAGCTGAAGTTCCATTTATAAGTTGTTCTGCCAGTGAGTTCGTAGAGTTGTATGTTGGCATGGGCGCATCTCGAGTTAGAGATCTCTTTGCACGAGCAAAGAAAGAGGCACCATCAATAATTTTTATAGATGAGGTCATTCTATGGGTTCTATATTTTCTTGGAACGATCTATTCGATTTTTTGATTTCCAGTAGAATTTTCTGATACCTTTCCTCATGCACAGATAGATGCCGTGGCAAAAAGTCGTGACGGTAAATTTCGCATTGTGAGCAATGATGAACGAGAGCAAACTTTGAACCAATTGCTCACTGTATGTTTCCTTGCATCATTGTTTTTCCACCAATTCGACCTCTTGGCCATACCACTATGAAGTTAATATTTTGGAACTACATTGCAGGAGATGGATGGATTTGACAGCAATTCTGCTGTGATTGTTCTTGGAGCTACAAATCGTTCTGATGTCTTGGATCCTGCCCTTCGTCGACCTGGGAGATTTGATCGTGTTGTTATGGTTTGTATGATACATTGTATTTCAATTAACCTTCTGAATATTTGTATATGCTATATAAATCAGTACCCTCTTGCTTAACTGTTGCCTGAAGGATATTATGTCTTGTATGATTTCCAGGTAGAGACTCCTGACAGGATTGGAAGAGAAGCTATTTTGAAAGTACATGCTTCTAAGAAGGAACTTCCCCTTGGAGAGGATGTTAATCTTGGTGACATTGCCTCTATGACAACTGGTTTTACTGGGTATTTTCTCTTTTAATTTGTCACATTTAAATGCCACTGCTTCTCCATTCTCCACTTCTTAAACTCCTATTTGTTGTGATGCAGTGAGAATAACTGTATGATTATTTATATTTTGCAGGGCTGACCTCG
This sequence comes from Heritiera littoralis, assembly GCA_031772115.1. Lineage (NCBI taxonomy): Eukaryota > Viridiplantae > Streptophyta > Magnoliopsida > Malvales > Malvaceae > Heritiera > Heritiera littoralis. The sequence continues at coordinate 1,024,095 of JAPDPK010000088.1, read as the reverse complement.
CAAATCTGGTAAATGAAGCTGCCTTGCTCGCTGGAAGAAATAACAAAGTTCTTGTAGAGAGAATTGATTTTATTCAGGCTGTGGAGCGATCGATAGCTGTAACTCTCTCTCTCTCAGCAAAATTTTGTTATGTATTTCTTACAGTTCTACTGTCGATTGTTCACATTAATTGTGTTAACTGTTTCCTTCTCCCATGTTCTTAAAAAAATTATCTCATATTTCCTTGCCTTGAAAGTTAATTTAATTATTACTTCCACTATCCAATAATGTCATGCAATCTTCTCATTCTAGTTCTAGGCTTTAATTGTTGTTTTTACTGTGTACCATGCATATTATAAATTATTTTATAAACACAAAATACAATTGATAATTGAGGGAAAAATGTTTTATGCAATGCATTTATATTACTTTTTTTTTTTCACTTTCTGATGAGACTATCATTAGGGATATAGGATTTTGACCAATTTACTGTGATTTACACCATTCCCTCTTACACATCTGTCACACAAGATGCGTACTTATACTAAAGAATTCTTAGACATTGAATTGCAAGTTGAATGACAAAATAGACGTGTAATTATACTAAAGAATTCTTAGTCATCGAATTGCAAGTTGATTGAAAAAAAAGAATTACATTTTATAGGGCATAGAGAAAAAAACTGCAAAGTTGAAGGGAAGTGAGAAGGCTGTGGTTGCAAGGCATGAAGCTGGCCATGCAGTAGTAGGTACGGCTGTTGCAAACCTTCTTCCTGGACAGCCACGTGTTGAGGTAAATAATGGCAATATTTTACTGAATGTTCTCAGTTTATTTATTTTTTTTTTAATTTATATGTTCTTGTTACCGAAGTATGAAATTTGAAATTACTAAAGATAATTATGAAATTCGAATAGAATCTGAACCCACAGCTGTGTAGAGTTTGGTTTAGGAGATTGTATGCATGTTCCAGAGATGGTTACAGTGCGATCATTTCCATTGGGTCGTTATTTAGGAGATGATTGGCTTATTTAGTTATTGCCCTTCCTAATTGTTAGTTTCTCTTTTGATACTTGGGAAGGTTAGGCGAGATCTAGAGTAGAAGACTGACCAATTACTGCTCCTGGATGGATCAACTTTAACCTCCATTTATGGACATAAAAATGGAGTCTCTGGCATGTGGTGCCTGTTGAATTTCAGTTGAGAAACTTGGAATATGTTAAATGACCTAATTTGTTTTTCTAACCTTTTTTTTTTTTTTTGGGGGGGGGGGGGGTGTGGTTCGGAGATTTTAATGTTTGTACAGGATACCAACTTCAGAAACGGTAGAATACTACTTTCAATTTTTCAAAGGAATAATTCTAAACATTAAAAGAAGTAATTGAAGTATTAGGTTTCTTCACATCTTACACAATTTTTCTTTCTTTTTTGGTACCTTTGGAGGTGCACTTGGTCTTGGGCTACATAAGGAATTCTGAATTATGAGGTTCAACTTATTAATGTTTGGTTGTAACCCAACAGCTTCTGCTTACTTGAAATGGATAATATGGTAGCCAATCAACTCCATGTTTGCAGAAACTGAGCATCTTGCCCAGGTCCGGAGGAGCACTGGGATTTACCTATACACCTCCCACCAATGAGGATAGATATTTAATCTTCATTGATGAGTTACGTGGTCGTTTGGTGACTCTTCTTGGTGGACGCGCTGCAGAGGAAGTTGTTTATTCAGGTCGTGTTTCTACTGGTGCGCTTGATGATATTAGGCGGGCAACAGACATGGCGTACAAGGCAATAGCTGAATATGGTCTTAATCAGACTATAGGCCCACTCTCTTTAGCTACGCTTTCAGGTGGAGGCATGGATGAATCTGGGGGGGCAGTTCCTTGGGGACGAGATCAGGTCCCTTTTTACTCTAATAAATTTAGTTTATCCTTGTTTTTTTTTTCAGTTCCTATAGCATATGTAACGAAGACTGATCCAGAGTGGAATATACAGGGGCATCTTGTTGATCTTGTTCAAAGAGAGGTGAAAGCATTATTACAGTCTGCCCTAGAAGTAGCCCTTTCTGTTGTTCGAGCTAATCCAACTGTTTTGGAGGGGCTTGGTACCCACCTGGAAGGTAATCTGCTGTTGCTACCTGTTCCATATGTTAAAATTGCTGTACATTCTTTTATTCATTTCCATGTAGTATTCGATCTTGCTTTGTTTTGGGCATTGGCATATTTTCTGAACATAAAATCAAATGGAAAATTATATGCGGTGGAGCAGATAGTTGATTGCCCAAATTGGTATTATCTAAAGGCACCCTACCATTAAGTTGTATTAGTTTATTCCGGATGACCATTTCCCGTTTTCTGTTTAGGGCATAACATGCAGAAAACTTACACCACTATGTGTTTCTTTCTATCTTGTGTTGAAAATCTTGTGAGTGTTGTCTAGTTTGTTTAAAAGCAAATATGAGTTCCTGTGATGATGAGCATGTATTATTTCATTTGACAATGTTCCCCAACAAACTATTCGGTTGTACTTGTTGGAACTCTAGTGCTATTCTGTGTTGTTTTAGTGAATTACCTTAGAAACTTCGGGCCTTCATATCCTACTGTTGATCACATACAGACTTAAAAAGTTTGAATCTAATTGTGAAGTAGAGGTTCTGTACCTTTAAAGAGGGAAAAGAAAATAAATTATTTCTGGCACTCCGCTTGTAGTCTGATGTTTGTTTTTTTTCAGAAAATGAGAAAGTAGAAGGTGAAGAGCTACAAGAATGGTTGAAATTGGTTGTTGCACCAAAGGAACTAACAATGTTCATCGGAGGCAAGCAAGAGTCTCTTCTGCGAGTGCAAGTAGGCTCTGGATAATTGGATTTGCTCATTGCTTTTCAACATTGAGCATAACATGGACTCAACTAAAGCTTTCTTCGTGCTTGATGGCACAACCTCGTTAATGAGCATGTCCTCATCTCTTCCATCAGCTCCCTTGCCCATTTTTGTATATTTCAGCAAGGTGAATTTTGGTTTTATTTTAACAATACCATGTCTTTTCATTGTTTTATTCTCACTACACTTAGCAGAGAAAATGTAGAGAGAGAAAGAAGCAGTAAAGCTGAAGTTTTATTTCTGTAAGAGCTTTCAAGCTTGTCTCGCCATACTCGACATTATGTTGATACAAGTTCGGCTTCGTCTCCGTCTCCAACGTTGTTTCTGTTGTACATTGGCTATTATTTCCATCGGAAAACAGTTCTAACCGTTGGTAAGTGTAATGGTAATCTGAGTTGTACGTATAATTGTTTTGTGAAATATACTATTATTGCACGTAAATATGTTGTCTTGAGAAGAATGATGTACATATTTTGCTGTAGACAATACATGCTTTTAATTATAACATGAAACTTGGAAGCATCATCCATTTGGAGCTTTGACATGAGACTGAAAATATGTTTTCATATATACTAGTGTTCATAACTGACTTATTCTGATTAAATTTAGGGAATGCATTTTTGCATTGTTGCCCATGAATGTCACTGCAAAGTTTCTATAAATTTTTTTCATTTGTTTTCGTGGGATTTGACAAAAAGAGCATCCAATTCAAATATATATGATAATTCGTGTATTTTTTTGGTGTTTATCTCATGTCAAATACAACGTATGGAATACATGTAAAATTTAAAAAATTTTGTACATGCTAACGAGGCTTTGGTTTAATAGCAAAGAGGAAGTTTAGAGTCTCTTAATGAGCAAAGATGTCTCATGTTCAAGTCTCATCAAATATGTGAATTATATGTTAAAATACTGTTATTGGTCAATAAAATTATTGTATGTTTTTCAGTTTTCTTTAAATTTAAATATATACATGTATAATTTTGTTAAAAATTTAATTTGCATTATTTTAAAAAAAATTTCATGTAATTTTTTATCTCGACATTATATTTTGCTTCAGAAGTTAAAAATAGAAGTGTAAGCAAATCGAACATGAATTATCGTTATTATGTGTTTGTTCGTTTATTGCTCATAAACATTACAAAATATGTTTATGAACACGTGTTTTTGAATATTGAATGAATGTGTTGAATATATTCACAAATATGTATTTATGAATATTAATAAATAGGATCATGAGTGCTATAAAAAATATTATGCAAATAAACCACATTCATACTAATATATAAATATATATATATGATGCTAATTAAAAATCTTTCATAAATATATAATTTTGATTGTTATATATTAAAATAATTTATAAGTAATTACGTAAGTTAAAAATTTATTATTGTTGAATAATAAACAAATAATAAATAATTTATTAAATGAAAAAAATTTAAATAAATCTTAAATTGAATTTATTTTCTGACGTAAACGAATGATTCATATTTTTGTTTATAATCATTTATTAAGAGTAATAAATAAATAAAAATCTAACATTTTTAAATTATTTGACTAATGTTTTGTTCTGGAGGCCTCAGTAAAAAATTTAACCATCGATAATAATGAAAGCGGTGACTCGGTGAGTTGAGATATGATATTTTGGAAGGAAATCCGGAACATTAGTGTTGCTTTCAGATTAAGACATCTGGCTTTCTCTCATTTGGAACTGGACCACAACTCAATCCTCAATTAGCCCGATATCTTATATCTTTCTCAAATTCCCTATTATTTGATTCAGTCGTTAGCTAATTGAATCTAAATACTATTTTGATCTTTTAATTCAACCTAAACATTAGAGCTGGTTATTGGGCTGGGTTGGCCCGACCCAGTTTGCAACCGAGTCTGGCCAACCTGGCCCAATAACCTAAACGACACATTACCGGTTTGGAATCGACCCAGCCCGGTAACATACCGAGCTGGGCTGGTTCTTATTAATTGGAACCGGGCCCACTAAGGGCCTGGCCCATTAAGGATCGGGACCGTCCGATCCCGATCCAGAACCGGACCTATTCCGGTTGAACCGATCCGGTTCAAATTAAAAAAAAAAAATAAATGCGTATGGTAGCCTTTTTACAGGCAAGTCACAGCAGTTTGAAATGGCCGTTGCCCATCAATCTTTCTTTTTTTTTAATCAGATCGATTCCGATTGAACCGATCCGGTTCAAATTAAAAAAACAAAAAAAAATAAATGTGTTGTGACAGCCTTCTTATAGGCAAATCACAACAGTTTGAAATGGCCGTTGCCCATCAATCTTTTTTTTATTTTTTTATTTTAAAAATTTTATTTTAATTTTTTTCCTATAAATACCTCTATTCTATCTTCTATTTTTCTTTACATTTCTTCTATATTTTCTCTTAAATCTACTATCTACATTCATCTACTCTTATTCTCTTTACTCACATACTCTCTCAATATTCACTCAAACTCTCTCAAATTCACTTAAATTCCCTTATTCTAAATTTGTAATATCATCATTTCCTTTCTAAATTTCATTTTTCTTTTTATTTTATAATTTTACAAATTTTACTTTTAACTTTTAAGTTTTAATTTTCAAATTCCAATATATTATATATATCCCTTATTCCAAATTTATAATATCATCATTTCCTTTCTAAATTTCATTTTTCTTTTTATTTTATAATTTTACAAATTTTACTTTTAATTTTCAAGTTTCAATTTTCAAATTCCAATATATTATATATATCATACATATATATTTTTTTTAATTTTTAACATATATTTATTTTCAAAAAAATATAAAAATGTCAAATTTCTTTCGCCGTTTATGCTCTGTTTCTTGACCTTTTGGTTCCACTGAAATTCCTAATTTGGGTGACGAATCATTTAATGAAATTGAACTTGATATTCATCCGGAGGAGGAGCTTCCTTTGGCACCATCGTTTGGTCGTGGTCGTGGAGGACCACTGCTGCTACATCATCAAGACCGAAGTTTAGTAAAAAAAAAACAAGCAGGGTATGGGAGTATTTCGACATTGTAGCAAAAGAAGGTGAGACAAATAAATATTGTGCTATCTGTAAATTGGGCAAAGACGTTTACTCTTATAACTCCGGTGGAGGTGGTGGCGGTACAGGTACGTATAAAAGACATTTAATTACTATACATAAAATTAATTCTGATGCCAAAGAAAATGAAATTTTTAAAAGGTAAACAATCTCAAATTAATACACATGATGGTGGAAAAAAATTTAATTTTGATGATGTTCAAGCTAGACGTGGTTTAGTTAGATTTGTAATTAGGACAGAACAACCATTCACAATTTGTGAAAAAACAGGATATTTAGAATTTGTTTGTAAATATTTACAACCCGCATATAAATCTGTTTCTAGACATACATTAAAAAAGGATTGCATGGATATGTTTAAAGAGTATAGACAAGCTTTAATTGATAAAGTTAGTAATATTTCATCTAGGGTTAGTTTAACTAGTGATATATGGACTAGTACTAATGGTATAAGTTATCTTGTTATAACTTGTCATTGGATAAATGAAGATTGGTCCATGCAAAAACGAATTTTATCTTTAGATGTAATAGAAGAAGCACATAATTCATATACTATTCATAAATATATTACTAAAGTTTGTAAATTATATGGACTAGAAAATAATAGAGTTTTTGCTATTACTTTTGATAATACTTCGAGTAATACTGCAGCTATTCCTCATTTAATTAAAAGTTTAAATTCTGTTATGCAAGGCATATTTTTTCATGCAAGATGTGCATGTCATATTATAAATTTATGTGTTCAAAGTGGTTTTAGTTCTAGTGGTACTGGTAGTGGCATAGGTCCAATTAATAAAATTAAAATTTTAGCAACATGGATTCGCACACCAAGTAATAAACGTGAATGAAAGCAAATTTGTATAGCAAATAATATACTTGTTAAAGCGTTTCCACTTCCTGTGGAAACAAGATGGTTCATCGTTTGCTTTCTTCTATTTTACCTTATAAAGAACTTGTTACTCCTTTTTATAACAATTATACAAGTAGCACGCATTTAATACTTTTTGAAGAAGATTGGACTTTTATTGAATATTGTGTTGATTTATTATCTACTTTTAAAGATGCAACCGAAAGATTTTCAACTCAATTTTATCCAACTACACCGTATTTTGTTCGAATTATCTACACAATGTTTGAAAAATTTGTAAAATTTAGGAATCATGAAACTTTAAGTTCTTTTGTATATGATATGGAGGAAAAATTTTAAAAATATTGGGAAATAATTCCTCCTATTTATTGTATTGTAACTTTACTAGATCCTAGTCAAGGTGAGGTAAATATAGAGATTTTTTTTATTGTTATAAAGAATTTCTTGGTCTTGATTCTATTGAGGATCAAAAGTCCTCAATTAACAATCTTTTTCGAGAATTGTTTAATGTTTATGAAGTAGAAAGAGAGCAGTTCAACTTTAACCAAGGAGAAGAAGATTCATATAAAGAAACCAAGAGTAGCAAAAAAGGAAAAGGAATTTTAAACGCAATTAAGGAAGCAGCAAAGAACAGAATGAAGCTAAAAGGAAAAGCCAGCGGATCGGGATCAACAACTCGACGAAGTTCTAGCTTCAATGAGCTAGGATTTTTCTTAAGTCAAGATTTTTCTGTAGATGAAAACTTTGATCTTCTCCAATGGTGGAAAGAAAACCAAAAACAATTTCCAATTTTAGCTTTCATGGCCCGAGATGTTTTTGCGAAGCAAGTTTCTCTGTTGCTTCAGAATCCGCATTCTCGACTTGTGGAAAGAATTATTGGAGACCATCGAACCACTCATAATCCGGATTCATTGTGCATGTTAACATGCCTTAAAGATTGGTTTGATGCGGAATCGCGCAATGTCGAACTTGGAATGGCCAATGAATTCGCTGATAATAATTCAGAAGAGGAGGAAGAAATTTCCAAGGCAATCCGTATAAATTATGAAGAATAGAAAATAATCTTTTTTTTTTGTAAATTGTATGTAAAATTGTAAATAAGTTTAGTCATAGTAAATATTTTTATGGACTACGGTCTGGTGGTTTTTACCCTTCTAACTTTTGAAGGGGTTTTCCACGTAAAAAATCTTTGGTCTCCTACTCTCTCCTTTTTCTCATTTGTTGTTGTTGTTGTTATTATTATTATTATTGTTGTTATTATTATTATTATTATTATTATTATTATTATTATTATTATTATTATTATTATTATTATTATTACATACCAAATTAATTAATATTATACTTATCTATGTTTAAAATAAATTTAAAATACAAAATGAATGAATATTTTAAAAACATATTAAATAAATGAATAAATATTAAGCAAATGATATTTCAAATATAATAAATTATTTTAAATGCAAAATGAATATAATAAATGAAAAGAAATAATGATATGCAAAATGATATTGCAAAATGAATATAATAATAATATTCATAATATCATTATTTGTATTTTGAATCAAATATCATTTATCATAATAACTTTATTATAATATTATATTCATAATATAACTTTATTTTATTAGAACAATAATTTTATTAGATAATTTTATAGTAATTTATTTTTACATTATTGTTACATTAATTAAATAAATTATAATAACTTTATAATAAATTATTGTTAAATTAAACTATTAACATTATTTATTATAAAAATAAATTTATTAGATTAAATTATAAAAATATATTTTTTATATATTAAAATAAATTAATATAAATTTTAAATAATAAAAATTTTAAATTTATCAAATAAAAAAAAAAACTGGACCCAACTGGTCCTGCGAACCGGGTCGGTTCGCACCTTAATATTATGCGAACCGGCTCGGCTCGAATTGGTTCGCTACCGGTTCAGACCGGTTTTCCTTTAGTATGGGACGGAACCGATGAAAACCGGTCCGAAGTCGATCTGGTCTGGCCCATAACCAGCTCTACTAAACATCTAGGATAAAAAATAAATAAATAATTGGTTAATTAATGATGATCAATCATTAGAAGTTGACACAAAATAATTAGATTTTAATTCAAACTAGATTTAAACTTGTGCGATGTATGGTTATGGTTTTATTTTATAATAAATTTTTTAAAAATAAAATAAATTATATAAAAAATTTTATTTATTAAAAAAACACTTGATGGATATACAAAACAAATAATTTTAAAAAAATTGAAATCAAATACTAAATAGTTTTAAACTCGTGTTAAAAAAACACTTGATGGATATACAAAACAAATAATTTTAAAAAAATTGAAATCAAATACTAAATAGTTTTAAACTCGTGCGATGCACGGATATATATTAATAAATTAGTAAATTCACATATAATATAATCTTTATCTAAAACTTTATAATATAAGTTATAAAATTTATGAACAATACAAAATTTTTATTTTTAATATTTTTTTATTTGCATTTTGTATATTTTAACATAATTTTGTCAAATTTAATTATATTTGATGTAATACAAAATATATTCGATGTAATTATATAATTTTGTCAGATTTAAATAAAATTTATATAGTAATTTTAATCGAAGTTATCTATAAATTATGTCTTTAATATGAAGAAACTGAAAATTTTCTCATTTTTTAAATCAATTTCATGTACACTTTTTTAATTTATAAATAAAATTCAATTATGTTTTTGATTTGAACGAATAAGTCATAGAATCACATATTTTTATAATTTCAAACCTTCAACCTCTATTGTTATCTTATTGGAGATTGTTTCAAGTACTACTTCTCCATATGGCTATATCTTTAATTTATGATACAATTTTATATAGAAGATTAGATCTTTAATATTAGAAAAAAATTAAAACATATATAAAATAAAAGATAATAGAACAAACATAGATAAAGTTATTTAAAATAAACTATTCAAAGTCTAAATTTACATTGTTTTTACTTCTTTATAAGTTGTTAAAATTTTCGTGGTATATTAATTTTTGTGGATCATTGATATTCATTTTCAAATTCTTTGAATTAATATCTTTAAAATTTTAATTTTAATCTATTAAAAAAGATAATTGATTTTTTTAATCTTAATTACATGGGCAAAGAAATTAAAAAATATAACTTTTTTTAATCGTATTTTAATTTATATGGGTAAAAAAATTTAAAAAGGATAAATAATTAAAAAAAACTAACACAGTAAAGTTTTAGATAATATAAATAATTTTTTAATTTTAATTTATAGAAAAATATAATTGATTTTTTTAAAAATTTAATCTATATGGGTAAACAAATTTGAAAAAGATAACTATTTTTTTTTAATTTTAATCTATATTTCAAGTAATGGTGTTCTTACATCATTAATTTAGGGTATGATTTTATATATAATATTAGATTTTTTAATTGTCTAACTTCTTTAGTATAATAATATCATATATATATATATATATATAGAGGAGAGAGAGAGAGAGAGAGAGAGAGAGAGAGAGAGAGAGAGAGTAACAAAAAAATAAACTTTTGAAAGTTTTTGTGTTAGTTTTACTTATTTATAATTTGTTAAAAAAATTCATGGTATACTATTTTCTTGTATATTATTGATGTTTATTTGAGATTATTGGATCAATATCTTGAAGCCTTTAATTTTAATTTATAGAAAAAGATAATTATTTTTTAATTTTAATCTAAATGTGTAAATAAATTGAAAAAAAGATAACTGAATTTTTTTAATTTAAATTTACATGGTTTAGAAATTGAAAAAGGATAATTGATTTTTTTTAATTTAATCTATATAGGGATTTTGGATAATTGAATTAAAGAGATAATTTATCTATTTTGTAACTTTAATTTACATATTCCTACCTTTTAAAAATGAAAAAAAGATAATTATTATTTTAGTATGATAAATGTCACATGTCAAACAGATAGATAATACATATAGGATGTTTTACTTTAAACTAACCGTTTTGGCTTTAATTTATATATATATATATATTTATATATATAAAAGATTAGAAAATTTTAAAAAATTAAATATAATAAATATTAAATAATTAATCAAATAGCTATTGTATTAATTAAAGCAATTCTTACTACATTAATCATTAATAGATTATTGGTTAATGTTTTATATTTGAAACTGATTTATTTTTTAAATTTGAATTTAAATGATTATAAATTAATCTTATTTTAATTAGTTAGAGTTGAAAACTCCATTATTTAGGATCTTGAAAAAAAAAACTTTATTTATAATAGTTCCAAATATAAAAAGTAAGTAGAGAAAAAAATATAAGAGTTTATATATAATGCGCTGACAGTATATAAAGGCTATATACTATCAGTCAACCAGATTGTTAGCTTTAAATTGACATATATATTTTGAAATGACAAAAACTTAAGTAAGCTTTAATGTTTTAATTCATATTGTAAATTTGCCTTATAACACATGATTTTCTCAATCCATTTTTAAGTGTTTATATCAAACATTAAGACCATGATTTAATGATATATTCTTATGGGTCTTAATACTTTATAAAATGGTTTTCAATATTAAGTAATTTTCTCAAGAATTATTGAGCATAAGTTTAGAAAATTACTTATAAGTTTTTGGACAATATTTTTATGTGAGAAAGTCAAGAAAAACTCCCTTAAAGCTTATAAATGTTTTGGGTTGAATTAAAATCAAAACCCATATCATTTTTAACCCAAAAGTGCAGGAAAAACTCATTCTGGAAGCATGGGATCGATCCCCTAAGGAAAGAGATCGATCCCTTTTTGGTAGAATGCCCTGAAAGCCTAGAATGAAGCATGAGATCGATCCCTTTTGTAAAAGGATCTATCCCTTTATGTCAGAAAGTTCCCAACAGCTAGTCTCTGTGAGATACAACAGCTAGTTTCTGTTTTGGCTCCAACCAACGTCCACAAACCATCCAAGGGACTATAAATAGAGGCTTAGAAGCTAAAGGAAGGAAGGGGAACTACTCAATCAACTCCAATACTCATTTTCCTCAAATCCTCAAGCCTCAACAACAAATCAAGAGCTACAAAGTCTTCATCTTCCATCATTCACATATCTCTTGTATTGCTTAGCACAAATATTGTATAGGCTTTTCTTTGTGCCTAATTTCTGTAATCATTTACCTACTTAGAGGTCCTCTTTGATTACATCTCTTGTAAACCAAATCATTCCTTGTAAAAAGGGAGGTTTCTCTCTAGCCTAAGAAAAAGAGGGAGGTTTCTCTTTAGCCTAAGAAAAAGAGGGAGGTTTCTCTTGAGCCTAGAAAAAGAGAGAGGTTTCTCTTGAGCCTGCAAAAAGAGGGAGTGTAACACAAATTCAAGAATAGTGGACTTGGGGAAAATCCTTGGGAGCGTCTCAAGGTAGAGGACATAGGCAAGGTTGCCGAACCTCTATAAATCGCTTGCGTACATTTCTCTATCCTTACTCTCTTTACTTATTTGCAATTATATTTGTGTTTATTGTATTGAATTTATATTGTATAATTGCCTAGCTTAGAGAACTTAGAAAACACTCAAATAGTCTAGAGAATTTAGAAGAATCGAAAAACGGGCTTAAGGTTAGCTAAGAATCGATTCACCCCCCTCTCGGTATTGCCTATAAAAGCCAACAATTGGTATCAGAGTTTGGGCTCTAGATTGATTTAGACTAACCTCTATCGAGCAAAACGATCTTAAATGACTCACTTGAATGTAGGTACACCCCTAGGAGAATAGGGACAATCATTAGTTAGACCTCCACTCTTCAATGGTGAGAATTATTCATATTGAAAAACTAGAATGATGTTATTTGTACAATCAAATGATTATGAAGTGTGGAGAATTATAGTGAATGGTCCTAGAACTCCTATGAAGAAAGTAGATGGAAAAGATGTCTCTAAAAATGAGGATGAGTGGGACACAAATGACATGAGAGTGGCACAATTGAATGCCAAGGCTATCACACTCTCTTTTGTGCATTAGGTCCCAATGAATATAATAGAGTATCTCTATGTGAAAATGCTAAGCAAATATGGGACAAATTGGCCATCACACATGAAGGGACCAATCAAGTGAAAGAAACCAAAGTAGGTATGCTCACACATGATTATGAGCTTTTTAGGATGAAAGAAAATGAGTCCATGAGTGAAATGTACACTAGGTTTAATAACATAATTAATGGACTTAAGGCATTAGGCAAGAGCTATTTCAATCTAGAAATGGTTAAGAAAATATTGAATAGCATGCCACAATCATGGGAGGCAAAGGTAACCGCATAGAAGAGTCTAAGAATCCAAATACCTTGTCTCTAGATGAGCTTATGGGCTTCCTACTTACATATGAAATGAAAATGAAAAGAAATGAAGTGCCTTCAAAGAAAGTGGGGTAGCACTTAAATCTTCCACTCATGAGGTCATTGAAGATGATAGTGATGAGAGTGGGAATGAGGAAGAAAAGGAAATGGCAATGTTTGCCAAAAGATTCAATAGGTTCATGAGAATGAATGAGAGAGAGAAGAATAGGAGACATCATAGGGGAGAGTCAAGTAGAAGAGAAAAAGACCACTTACTGTGTTATGAATGTAATGAACCGGGTCACACTAAGCTAGATTGCCCCTTACTTAGGAAGGAAAAGGATAGGAAACCTAAGAAAAAAGCATTTGTGGCTGCATGGAACGATAGTGATAGCTCCGATGAGGAAAATGTAGATGAAGAGTTAGCCTACTCATGCTTTATGGCCATTAGTGATGATGAGGCTAGTAGTAGCTCTAGTGAAAATAATGATTTTACATTTGATGAGTTACAAAATGCTTTTAATGATTTAGCAAATGAATTTCAATGGATGAACTCCAAATATAAGAAAATCATTGCTAAATTAAAAATAGAAAATGAAGCCTTGACAAATGCTAAGCTAGAATTTGAAAACAAATTAGAAGAGGCTAACTTAGAGATAAATGAGTTGAATGAAAAGAATACAAATTTGCATAACTCATTTACTAGGTTTTATATGGGTCAACAAAAGCTAGATTATATGTTAGAGACCCAAAGAGCTTTCTTTGACAAAGATGGGTTAGGTTATAATGCAATACAAAAAGAAACTCATCTAAAGAATTTTCTTGTGAGCAAAAATACTATGCTTGATTTATCTCTTACATGCTTACTATGTAATAGAATAAGACACTCTTCATAAGCATGCACATATAGAAAAACCACATTTAGAGGAAGAGTAGTTAGAAAAATGTGGGTGCCAAAGCGTGCAATGAATAACGATGAATTGTGCTTGAAATGGATCTCAAAAGGATCAAAAATTGTTTGCACTAACTCTCATGGACCTAAGAAAATTTGGGTACCAAAGCATGCATAAATTTGTTTGTTGTAGGAGTGTTAGAGCATGGGAATACAATGGAACAATGGAGTTTAAATGCTCAACACATCCTCATGGAGTTTGCTTGTGCTAATGAGAAAAAGGAAGAGCTTGGAAATCCATCCTTAGCAAGGTGACAACAATTTCTCAAAGAATGGCTAATGGTGGATCCAACACATCAAGGCAAAGCACTCTCAAGCAAAGGAGTTTTGTAAGCTTAATTCTTTACTCCTTAAACTTTTTATTTGATTAGTTATGCTTTGATGAGAAAATTGGTTAATGATTAATGATGCATTGTGAATGAGCAAAAGGCATGATGAATGATTGTTGAGTGTTTGATGGACAATTCTTGATGAATGAATGAAAGGCATGATTTATGATTTTGAAATGATTATTGGATTTCTGCATTTTGAGCAAGTTTTCTATGTGTTGATAATGTATTTACTTGTCTCAAAATACCAAATATATCATTTATACAAAATGCCATGTCATGAGCAATAATGAAGAACTTGTATGTTGAAAATCATGGCATGTTGTTCACAAGATGTATGCTTTAATGATATATGTGCTTAAAACCTATGCGAACAAGTTTGTTTTGACATATTTGTGGTATTCAATGCTTTGGTTTTGTCAAAATATGCTTAACTCTCAAAATGACCTCCTTTGAGGCCAAAAATGTATTTTATTGTTTAAATTCTTCCAAAATTACAAAATCTTTTGTAAAATGGTTTTTCATTCATGTTTTTCATTCATATAAGTCCAATATCATGTTTTACAAATGTCTGAACCTTTACTTGGACTTAAAATACTAAAAAAACGAAGTTTTGGTACCTCAAAGGTTGGATTTTCTGTCAAAAACTGCAGAAACAGGATGAGGGATCGATCCCTCAACAAGCAGGATCGATCCCCCTTGAGCAGAATGCAGGAAATCTACATTTTGGAGTTAAGGGATCGATCCCCCTCCTACAGGGATCGATCCTCCCAAGCCAAAATGGCTTTTCTGCACTTTTTCAACCGAAATTGAGAAGAACTTTTCATTGTTTTGATACTTTCTTTCTTCTCAACTTAAAATCCAGTAGTTTAACTTCTTTTTGATGATCTTTAAACTATGAAAATTCATTTTTCATTGATATCATGCCTCAACTCCATCAATTTGTATCATTTCCAACAAATGGTATCACTTTCAACAATCAATATCATTTTTCTTGAGCTCACAAGTGCAAAACCATTTTTCTCATTAAAGATGGTCCTGAATTACATAAATCTTGAAATAATCTTGAAATATACTTTCAATGAATGCTTAAACATAATTTTGAGAAATATTTCAAGAATTTATGGATATATTTGAGAAATTGATAAACTTGTGCATAATGAATATTCTTCATTCTTTTTTTGTTCATCGTAGTCAAGCATGCTTATAGGATTATGTCTCTTAGCTTGACTTATCAATTCCACACTAGGTTTCATGATAATTATACATCTAGAGGATTGATTTTAAATGTAAACTCAACAATTGGTAATGGTCATTGGCCTATAATTTGTGATGGTAAATGAATCCTAAATGTTCAAATGCATGAAACTTTATCATCCATGTACTTAAATTTTTCTTATGGCTAAATTATTAAAGAACTTGGGCTTTAATGAATCTTTCCTTGCTCATAATTGGTTAAGGACTTGAATTGGAAAACGAGCATAGGATTTTTGTGCTTGAAACCATGGAAGAAAATGTGTTTGCTTGAATACCTTATTGTTGAATCTTCCATATGGTATAATTTTGTGAATATAGATTAATACTCTGTGAGAGTGTGCTAATGATTAATTGATCCATATGCATATTTGATGATGTGTGTGTTGTGTTCTTGCATATTTAGAATGATTATTTTCTTGACTTGAACACACTACATATAGATATTGGATTTATGCAAAATATCTAAGTTAACCATTAGTAACAATTGATATTTAGATTGAAATAACAATTAGTATCATTGGCAACCATATTTTTAACAATTGGTAAGCCAAAGCTAAATTGTCAATTGGTATGAGCTTTAAATTGACAATTCTTCTCATGCTCCTTAGATTGAAATGACAAATAGGGAAGAATACATATAAGACACTTTTGCATGAAACACTTTTGTGCTAGAATTCGTGATTAATTGCTATATGTCTTAATTCTATGCACAATAATTCTTGAAAATGATTTATGAGCTCTTGCATATGATATGTCATCTAATTTTAGCTTATAATCATGATGCATTACAATGCACCTTAAGTGGACTTTAGAAAGAACAATTGATATACTTAGGTGCTTAATAGGATTGAAATGAGCAAGTCATAGACCTTAGTAGATATTTATAAACAACTTGCTTCATTATTTACCAATTGGAAATTTCTTGCAAAATTATTTATAAACAATTGGTATAGGATCATAAGTCATATTCTTTGCATGAATATTTCATAATCTTTATGGATATTGACTTATTTATTTGTGCTATGAGTCCCATGTACTAACATGTTTCTTGTTGGATGGAGCATATTTATCTCTTCTCACATAGCCATGATTTTAGGGGGAGCATATTTTTTATTATTTTTCCTTCTTTTTGCTATGACAAAAAGGGGGAGAGATAGATATTAAAAGGGAGAGATATTAAGGGGGAGAGATAATGGGGGAGAAATAGTTTGAAAATTCATTTTCAAAACCCATGCTTATATTAAGGAAGAGCTTTATAAAATCCGGCTTTATTTAAGGGGAAGTATTTTATCTAAGAATTTTCAAAGCAAATTTACATTAAGTTTTGTCATATCAAAAAGGGGGAGATTGTTAGCTTTAAATTGACATATATATTTTGAAATGATAAAAACTTAAGTAAGCTTTAATGTTTTAATTCATATTGTAAATTTGCCTTATCACACGTGATTTTTTCAATCCATTTTTAAGTGTTCATATCAAACATTAAGACCATGATTTAATGATATATTCTTATGGGTCTTAATAATTTATAAAATGGTTTTCAATATTAAGTAATTTTCTCAAGAATTATTGAATATAAGTTTAGAAAATTACTTATAAGTTTTTGGACAATATTTTTATTTGAGAAAGTCAAGAAAAACTCCCTTAAAGCTTATAAATGTTTTGGGTTGAATTAAAATCAAAACCCATATCATTTCTAACCCAAAAGTGCAAGAAAAACTCATTCTGAAAGCATTGGATCGATCCCCTAAGGAAAGGGATCGATCCCTTTTTGGCAGAATGCCCTGAAAGCCTAGAATGAAGCATGAGATCGATCCCTTTTGTAAAAGGATCTATCCCTTTATGTCAGAAAGTTCCCAACAGCTAGTCTCTGTGAGATACAACAGCTAGTTTCTGTTTTGGCTCCAACCAACGTCCACAAACCATCCAAGGGACTATAAATAGAGGCTTAGAAGCTAAAGGAAGGAAGGGGAACTACTCAATCAACTCCAATACTCATTTTCCTCAAATCCTCAAGCCTCAACAACAAATCAAGAGCTACAAAGTCTTCATCTTCCATCATTCACATATCTCTTGTATTGCTTAGCATAAATATTGTATAGGCTTTTCTTTATGCCTAATTTCTGTAATCATTTACCTACTTAGAGGTCCTCTTTGATTACATCTCTTGTAAACCAAATCATTCCTTGTAAAAGGGGAGGTTTCTCTCTAGCCTAAGAAAAAGAGGGAGGTTTCTCTTTAGCCTAAGAAAAAGATGGAGGTTTCTCTTGAGAGGGAGGTTTCTCTTGAGCCTAGAAAAAGAGGGAGGTTTCTCTTGAGCCTGCAAAAAGAGGGAGTGTAACACAAATTCAAGAATAGTGAATTTGGAGAAAATTCTTGGGATCGTCTCAAGTTAGAGGACGTAGGCAAGGTTGCCGAACCTCTATAAATCGCTTGCGTACATTTCTCTATCCGTACTCTCTTTACTTATTTGCAATTATATTTGTGTTTATTGTATTGAATTTATATTGTATAATTGTCTAGCTTAGAGAACTTAGAAAACACTCAAATAGTCTAGAGAATTTAGAAGAATCGAAAAACGAACTTAAGGTTAGCTAAGAACCGATTCACCCCCCTCGGTATTGCCTATAAGAGCTACACACATATTACCACTTCATTAATGAGCAAAACATAAAACTGTATAAGCCCTTAGGTGTAAATATTAATGAAGTTTTTAAATTTATTTTTAAGGACCTTTACACTTTTAAGTTTTACTTATTAATGAGATGTCAATATGTTGCTGATGACAATATATATCCTTTATACACTACTAATGTATCATATGTAAATAGAAATAAATAATAATATATTATTTAATTTTTTTTAATTTTAATTAATTCAAAATAACTAAATAAAACATTTAAGATAATATATGTTTTAAAATAATAAATAATATATATGGATATTTTTTTTATCCTTACTAAAAAATGATTGAACAAATAAATCTAAAAAAGAAACGAAATAAAAATTGAAAAAAAATAAGACATGAAATTTAATTCAATGCTAATACACACACACATATATAAATACCCAGTTTTAAGTTTTTGATAAAATATTTAAAATTTTAAGATAATTCCTATTAAAATATATGAATTTTTTAATATAAAAATAACATAATAAGTGATAAAAGAAAAATCAAATCATTAGATAAATTTTATTTGATTTAAATGTAGTTAAAACAGTTGAAATATATATTTTTTAAATTTTAAATATTTTAAAATTAAATAATTAATTTAATTGGATTATTTTATAGAAAATAAAATTAATTCATTGTTTTAAGTATAAAAAAGTTAAGCTATAAACGTAAACTTTTATATATTTATATAAGATTATTATAAAAAACTGAATCTTATTGAAATTAAAAGTTTAACTTTTGATAAATGATCAGATAACTTTTGGTGAACATTTTATACTTTAATGATGAAAAGAAAATTCATCTTATCTTGCATGCCTACTGCTTAGTGTTCATATGAAATACGTATTTTTTTCTTTAAAAAATGTATCAAAATAAAAATTTCTACCAAAATTAATTATTTCTATAAATATGTTTTATATATTGATAGAAGATGTGTAAAAAAATTGATAAATGATATGTGACTTTTTTTAATTTTAATATATATATATATATATAGATGTTTGTCTTGTAGAAATTGAAATATATACTTGATTGAAAGAAATAATTTATTTGTTTTGTATCTTTAATTCATATAGATTTTTATCTTTTAAAAAATTGAAAACATATATTATATATTCTTTTTAAAATATTACATGTGTCAAAATTTTAAGTTATTCACTGTTACGATCCCACATCGACTCCACAAGCAATTGTAGAGGGGTATTTAAGCTTGAAGGATTCTCCTACCTACTAGACCGATTTTTTGGGCTAGGCTCTTTCTTTGGGCTTGAGTACCTAACATTGGTGCTTTTGTTGAGAGTCAACATAGTGGAGGGGGAGACTTAGAAAAGGGCTACATGATGCTTGATAAGGTCCGGAGTGAAGCCATCTAGAGTAGGCCACTATAGAACGGAAGAGGCGACCTAGAAAAGGGCTACCTGGTGCCAGGAAGAGTCTGGAGTGAAAGCCATCTAGAGTGGGCTACCGTAGACGTCGGTTTCTCAAGGGGTGGGCAATGTTACAATCCCACATCGACTCCAAAGCAATTGTAGAAGGGTATTTAAGCTTGAAGGATTCTCCTATCTACTAAATCGGTCTTTTGGGCTAGGCTCTTTCTTTGGGCTTGAGTACCTAACATTCACATAACTTGTTTTACTTTTTTATATATATGATAAAAGAATTTTTGTTTTTTTATTTTTTATTTTTTGATTTTGAATTCACCGTAAATAGTTTTGATAATTTTAGACATATACATAATAGGGTTAATGTATCAATTAGCCCCTGAACTATACCACTTTTATCACTTTGGTACTTACTGAATTTTTGCTATCACTTTGGTATTTAAACTTTTCTTCCGTCAGACACTTAACCCCAAACTCTAATGCTGTTTGAAAAAATGGTGACGTGGCATTTCGGACCAATCAAATTCTGCCATTTGGACCATAAATCCACCTCAGCTCTCATTAAATGTGCCATGTCAGTAAATAATATTTCTTATTTCAAAACCTATATATCGAATATAACAAAAAAAAAACAAGCAAAAAAAAAAAACAAATTCGGTTGCTAAAGGTTCCCCCGATTTTTTGCTCTTCTCTTTCGAAATCCTTACCAGCGATTTCTGAGAGAGATTTCGAAATCCTTCTGGTAAAAGAAAATTTTCTTTCACTAATACTCTGCTTCAAGGACTATTTCTTCAACTGAAGTTGTAACGAAAGACCCAAACAAATGGAAGAGAGTAGAAGTAGTCGGAGCTCAAAACCCACAGTTCATTCTAGGAATTTGGTTTGCCATTGTGGATTGAGGGCTCCAATTTGCACCTCGACGACACCATGGAACAAAGGAAAGAAGTTCTATGGCTGCCCAAATTACAAGGAGGTATGACTCATTTAGATTTTATCTAAGATTTTGTTAAAGCCAGTGGGTTATACTAATTTGTTAGATTTTGTTAGATTTTATCAAAATTTGTTACTAATTTGTTAGATTTTGTCAAAATTTGTTACTAATTTCGGGGTTTATACTACTTTGTTACAGACAGGTGGGTGTGGGTTTTTCCATTGGGTTGATAGGAATGATGGTGATGAGATCTCAAAGGTTCATCTCAAAAATGTGAATGATGAATTAGTAAGTCAGAACAAAATGTTGTTGATAGAAAACATGCAGTTGAGGATTGAAAATGGAGAATTGAAGAAATCTGTTAAGGTTGAAGAAATTAGTAAGTTGCTCAATAAGGTTAGAAGTCAGAAAGAGAAGATGACTACATATAAAGGAATGGTGGCAAGGAGTAAAAATGATGCATGTCTGTATAAGATTATCTTGCTAGTTTCTTGGGTCATTTTCCTAGTGTATGTTCTATCAAATATGTAGATGTATGGCAATGTGTATGTAAAATGGTACATTTGTTATATTGTAATTAACCTTTAAGAATGTAAAAATGCAAGTTTCTGTTGGTTCACTCATATTGCAAGTTTCTATTGGCCTAAAATTCTTGTCATTTTGTTATGTTTATTATTAAGATGCATAGTTGAACATAAAATAAAAATAGCAGAAAATTAACTTTAGGATTGTCCACTTGCAATAGAAAGTATACAATGAACATTCATTTATAATAAAAAGTGCAAAATGTTACATTTGGCCAAAAATGACAAAACAACATCCTGAGTACATTTGGTAACAGCCTTCAGAAATTCAATGAACCAAAATGCACAATGTTGTTGCCTTCTAAAATATGACAAGAAAAACATCCAAATTACATCCAAAATAACATAAACAATCTTAATTACATCCACAATAAAATCAGTGTATGACAACAAAAACAACCATAAAATTTTCAGCTGTTGGGACTCTTTCACTTTGAGGTGTCTGCTTTGGTTGGATTTTTGCCTTTCCTTTGGTCTCTGTTTGCATAGATGTCATCATAATTTTGCCCTTTCCTCTTTGTTCCTAACAGCTCATTTCTTAGATCCTATAATAGATAAAAAGAATATTAGAATCTATTTGTTAGCTATTAATATATTGTAGTTATAACTTTTAACTTAAATAATATGAATAGCACACAATACCTTGAAAAATCCAGTAGGTTCACCTGCTTTTCCATCCAAGTTTGCAACTTTTTGTTGATTGTTGGTAGTGGCAGTAGCAGTGACAGTGGCAGTCTTTGCAGATTGGCTTCTTATTTCAAGGGTAAAAATCAAACATTGGCTTCTAAAACCAAAATATAAAACAAATTAATTTGCAGCATCAAAATCAAAATAGTTATAGAATGAAGTATAAAGTAATAACTAATATCATTACTATTCAACTTACATTCAATATTTGCAATCCTGTCTTTTCATTAATATATATCCTTATGCCTTGCATTATCTTTTTCCCTCTAGGGCCAAGTACAGCTATTTTCTCCTTGCCTTTACCAGGATCCCTCCATGATGTTCTTGGTTGTGTTGATGGTTCTTCTTCTGTTAACACTGATCTCCCTCTTACTGCTGACATTTGTGATAATGTAGCTGGTGTTGTTATCGGCAGATGGACATTTTGGGGCACTTGAACTATTGGCACTTGGACAGGTTGAAGCACTTGATCAGCTGGGGTGGCCTGAACAATGGGGAAGGCCTGAATAGTGTGAGCCCTGGACATTATGGGTGGCCTGAACAATGGGGGAGGCTTGGCCTCTTGAACCTCTACCCCTTGAACCTGTCCCTGTTGAACCTCCATCCATTACTGTAGGTGTAGGTGTTCCTATAAAGTCTTCTGGTGGCACATAATTTATGCATATGCCTATATCCTATTACTGCAAAGTAAGTGAGTAAGCAAAGTAAAACATGATTACAGCAACATGTCAGAGATTGCAAAGTGAAGCTTACCACCACTGAAGGTCTAAGATCTATAAGATCATCTGCTTCTACATCAACACTTGTTGCTGGTTGAGATGAATCAACATTTCCAGCATCTTCATTGGATTCCATCTACAAAAAAATTGATATATTAATGTGAAATTATTGTAAAATATGAAAATATTACCCAATTAACTCATAAAACTTACTTACATTCGGCTCGCATTGTGCCCTATTTGGAAGCATTTCTGACACCTCATCTTTCTCCCTCTTCTTGATAACTTGTATCCATTGCCCTCACCATCCTCCCTGATTCTTTTTTTTTGGCCTACCAGGCATTTTTCTGGGAATGGGTGGATCAATACGACCCAAAATTGTCTCTGGCCAAAACCTTTCACTTGCTAGTGGTGGCAGTACACAACTATACAACTTCTCATACTTTTCTTTCTTGTAAACATCTAACACATAGTCTTCAACCATTTCCTTCCTAAACAAAATAACACAAATTGCATGTGGGCATGGAATACCAGTCAGATCCCATGACCTACAAGTGCACTTACATCCACTGACATCAACAACAAATGTATCTCCATTAGAAAAAACTTCATACCCTTCTGAACCATTCCATCTAACATGGCAGTAAGCACTCAATTCTTTATTTTCTAGTATCCTCTGACAAATCTTTGGACAAAACAGATAATTCCAGGCTGAAAGTTTGGTCTTGTTAATGACTATTCTATTCATGACATAATACCTAATTTCCTCAAACATAGAAATAATAGACATATGCCTAGCCCCAACAATAGCAGCATTAAATGCTTCAACAAAATTGTTTCTACTACATCAGAATGACATCTACTAGAGAAGAATGCCCTAGACCAGTGTTTAGGGTTTTTGTTCAAAACGGTTACCAAAGCAGAACTCTTCAGAGCACCAAGTTCTTTTGCATTGCTCTTGAAGAATGCCTCATTTGTAGACTTACAATATGCCCAGAAAAGAATATGCAAATCATTACCTCGATTCTCCTTTTTCCAATTTGCAAAATAATGTCGAGCACAATACCTATGCTCTATCTTTGGTAACAAAGTGGTTATCTCATCCCTCAAACCCTGTATCAACATAAAAACAAAACAAAACAAAAATGTTATAAACAAATATGTGGGCAAATAATAAAACAATAATAACTCAACATACATTTTTTATACCTTTTGCATATCACTCATGAGAGTGAATCCATCACCATCTTCAAATTGAAGATCAGCTTGCAGATTTTCAAGAAAACATCTCCAGGTGTACTTATTCTCCACTTCTACCACAGCCTTTACAATAGGATATATTTGGTCATTACCATCTCGGCCTACAACTGCTAATAGTTCACCCTTAAAGGGTCCCTTCAAAAAACACTCATCCAAGTGCACAATAGGCCTACAAAACTCCCTAAACCCAGACTTAAGGGCACTAAAGCAAACATAAAGTCTTCTAAATTTAGGGGTTTTTGTTGGAGTTGGCCTTTCCACCATAAGCTCAACATGACAACCATCATCTGCCTTCCTCATGTGCATAGTCAAACAACCTATTGAACTCATACACTACTCTGTCATTTATCTTCTCCGTAGCTCATTTTCTAGCTCTGCTGCAAACAGTCAAATTGATATCAACTTTTAACTCCTCCTTAGCAAGCCTTTTCGTCTCAACCAACTTTAACTTAGGAATTACTCTCAAATTAGCAAGAAAATGCTCTCCTACAAACTTATAATTTGCCCTTGAGTTTGAAAAAGTAATGGAATAGTTGTGCCTATTTACAAATGTTTTAATCTTAAACAACCCATCACTATTATCCTTACTGCCATATATCATAAATGGACAACCCTCTGCCTTACACCTAGCTCTAGTCCTATCTTTCTCATTCCTTAGATACACAAAATCAAATCTTTTTGCCACAACATACCTATCCAAAGCATCCTTCAATTGCTTAGTACCTACAAATATCATACCAAGCTCAAATCTGGGCACTGGATCAAAGGGATTAAAGTACCTCCTATTGCTTTTCCTGTATAACACTTCACCATCCTCATCACTATCATAACTACCAATATCAGAAGAACTCACATAATCAGTGTCATTTCCACTAGACTGACCTCCCTTGTTTGAGCAATCACCTGCCTTGTTAGAGCAGTCACCTTCCCTGTTCTTATCTACATCTCTAAGCCCATCACCTCCCCTGTCAGTTTTCTTCCTCCTCTCATCCACTAGTGCTTCAAAATCTACATCTGTTGGGACATCAGCTTGCCTAATAGATTTTTTCTTCTTTTTCTGCCTAAACTCCGTGTACGAAAGCCTTATATCCCTAATTTCCTCATCCTCATCTGACACCCACTTATCTTCCACAATCTCATCCTCATCCTCTTCACTGCTACCTGACTCATCATCACTGGACCCACTGATTGCATCAGTTGCCACTGGACTAGTTGGGCCACCTACATTAGATGCACTACCTTCTCTATTTATTTCAACATTACTACCCTCCCCTGTCACATCTGCCACATTTGGTTCATTTGACACATTTGACTCATTGGGCTTATTGGGCATATTTGATTGGTTGGGCTCATTTAAATCCTTTGGTATATTTGACTTATAAGGCTCAGTGGACTCATTTGGCACATTTGTAAGTAACGGGACAAAATCTACAACTTCAACTACAGATATTTCATGCTCCACATAAACATGCAACTGTCCTACACTTGTGATATGATTTATCATAGCCACAAATGATACATTATCATAAACTACCCTAAGACCATTCTCTAAATCGTATGCTGGTTTAAGAAAGCAAAAGATCTCACTGTTGCATACCTAGCATCTTCAACCATATCAGTCAGCATTCCAAGTGATAAAAAGTCAAGATCAACACACCATTCAATTACATCCCCGCCAACATATTCTAACTTAGGATGTCTTACAAAATTTCGACCTATATGCATAATTAAATTGTTCTTTAACCAAGCCATTAAGTTGCTACAATAGAAAAAATACAAAAAAAAAAAACCTCAATTTCGAATCAAGTTGCTGAAATAAAATATACAAAGATACTAGAGATGGGACCCAAAACCAAACAACAGAACAAATAAACTGAACAGATTAATAGAAAAAGATAATGGAAAGCATTGAAACAGAACAAAATAACAGTATCCCATGTGAAAACCCTAAACCGATATTTATATACAATATATGCTCTACTATTTGTAGACAAACCTTTTTTTGACTTGTCTTCTGTCTTTTGTATGAATCAACAATATGTCAGATTCTTCAAACCAAGAATATGCCTCAATACCTATCGATTTCCTTCTCTAAGCGAATTCCTTTTTTCACCTGATACAAATCCCAAAATCCCCTCTTTGTAAAATGTCTATTTGCTACCTGAGAAATCCCAAAATCCCCAAAACCCTAAATCCCAAAATCCTTCTTCTTTATCGTCGCCTCTTTCGTTATCTACTCTACCACAAATTTCTCTCTTCTTTACCACAAATTTTCCGAAATCCCTCTCTGTTGTTGATTTTAGCAAACCAAATTTGTTTTTTTTTATATTCAGTATATAGATTTTGAAATAAGAAATATTATTTACTGACATGACACATTTAATGAGAATTGAGGTGGATTTATGGTCCAAATGGTAGAATTTGATTGATCCGAAATGCCACGTTACCATTTTTTCAAACGGCGTTAGAGTTTGAGGTTAAGTATCTGACGGAAGAAAAGTTTAAATACCAAAGCGATAGCAAAAATTTAATACATACCAAAGTGATAAAAATGATATACTTCAGGAGCTAATTGATACATTAACCATACATAATACAATAAGATAATAATACAAAAAAACGTTTTGTTTCGTATGCGGATAATGAAATTACTGTCCAACCGGGAAATTTCGAATGATCCAGAGGTGGCAGACTGGAACATGTGAACTGCTCTGCTTATTTAGGCGTACCAGATCAGCAGGGCTTTCTGGTAGTAGCAGCCGCTCTTTTATGGTACCTGCAGGAGATTACAGCTCCAATTACCAAACTTAGCCGTCCAGCCAGATAAAGTTATTAATGCACTTTTCTTCCGTTACATTCCAGAAAAATATTGGTTCTCTCTTTATATTTGGAAGAAGCCAGAGAAGGTCGAGTGTCTAATTGTGATTCGAGAAGTCTCTTCCTTTTCTTTCAGGTTCTTCCTCTGTTTCTATTAACATTCCGCTTCGCTCACTTTTTTTTCCTCTGTTTGGCTGGTGAGAAAATTAAATGAAAATCAAAACATAAACCTTCTCTTTTGTTTTTTTTTTTTTTGACTCTAAATCAGTGCATGCAGGTTTAATTCAAACGGATTTGAGTTAGTTGCTGCAAGGAAGGTATACTTTTTTCTTCTCAACTTTGCTTTCTTATATGCGATTCCGGCCAGTTAATTGTAAGTCATGATTAAAAATTTCTGAGGCTGTGATTTTTTATATGCTTATTATATTAATGGATGAAGTATTAATTGGTTTAGTTCCGAAGAAATTTAAATTTTAGTTTGTATGTGTATGAAGAGTAATAATGTACAAAATATTAGATTATACATTCTCTTTTATCGTTTTAGATGCATCCTTGCCTAGAATATTGAAGCAGGAACCATATATATAAATATATATATATATATATGTATATGTATGTCATCTCTTGAAGCTCTAGTCGACGTTTTATATATAAAAATGGATGATTTTTACCAAAATGCATAATAACTGTTGGCATTTGTGTAAGGCTGAAATAGAAAAGATTAGTCACGGGAATTTCTCTTCATTGAGCTGAATGAAAATTGTACAAGAGTGCCATATTTATATACAAAGGATTCTTGGAAAAAATCAATCCATAATTATGTAGATATGAGATATCGTAGTCCTAGATATTATTCTATTTACAAAATTGTTATCTTTGTGAAGTTTTGATATGCCGTAGACCTTTTATCATTCCTAGTTTTGATTAAAATGAGGCTTTTTTTTCATCCTAGATACATATTTTATGCTATTAGTTAAATTTATTTTTATATCCAAAAATCCAATATTCTAATACAGAGCAGGCAACAGATGAGATTCTTTTTTGTTAAAAGCAACCTTCTTGTGCTGCATTTATCAGTTATGTTTGTTGTAGATGTTCCATATCTAGTTAGTTATTGTTTTGCTTGTTTGGTCATGACTTATCAATAACTTACTACATGCTGGCTCAATCCAGATATGGCATCGGTGCATGCTAGCTTGACATCTGTTGTATGCAAGAATGGCAACCATTCTGCTCCTACAGGGTTTCCAAGTATAACCTTCTTACATGGATGTGATGTGGTTAAACATTTTTCAAAAGCTTGTAAGAAGGAAATATGTCCGCCTGCCATGAGTTCTGGCCCAAGGGCCACATTAACTTTTAATTCTCCATCAACCACTGATTTGGAAAGAAGCAAACAGAGGAAGCATACCATCGATCCTGCTTCCCCTGATTTTATGCCACTTCCATCCTTTGAAGAATGTTTCCCAAAGAGCTCAAAAGAATACAGGTTAATTTGGCTATATATATGTAGCTCGTTGGTTCTGTTTTCTTTCCCTTTTTCTGGAAATGATTTTTGATGCATTATGCATCCTTCAGGGAAGTTACTCATAAACAATCTGGCCATACGCTCAAGGTTCCCTTTCGAAGGATCCATTTAACTGGAGATGAACCAAACTTTGACACATATGACACTAGTGGTCCTCAAAGCATCAATCCGCGCATTGGTAGGGAGCTCAAGTTTATTTTTTTACCTTCTTGCTCTTGTTTGAAGGCTTTAATATTATCTTCTTTGTCTTTTTATTCTGCTTATCTAACTCCCTCTATTCTCTTCTTGATAAATCTTAATTGTTTGTTTGGGTCTTTTTTCCGGTCTGATTCTTTTGTAGTTACTCCATCACTCTAATCTGTTTCATTTTGGATTTCCTCATATGGTTATACTTTTCATATCTATTGAAGTTAATTGGTAAGTCTTGTTTGTGACAACTTTAAACAGGACTCCCTAAATTGCGCAAGAATTGGGTTGACAGACGGGAAAAGATAGGGGCACCAAGATACACTCAGATGTACTATGCTAAGCGGGGAATTATTACTGAGGAAATGTTATTTTGTGCTACTCGTGAGAAGCTTGACCCAGAATTTGTAAGGTCAGAGGTTGCCCGTGGGAGGGCAATCATTCCTTCCAACAAAAAGCACTTAGAGCTGGAACCAATGATAGTTGGACGGAACTTTTTAGTTAAAGTAAATGCAAATATTGGAAATTCAGCTGTTGTAAGTTCTATTGAGGAGGAAGTTTACAAGGTTCAATGGGCAACAATGTGGGGTGCTGATACTGTTATGGATCTCTCAACTGGACGCCACATTCATGAAACTCGTGAATGGATCCTACGTAACTCTGCTGTGCCAGTTGGGACTGTGCCCATCTATCAAGCACTTGAAAAAGTGGATGGAATTGCTGAAAATCTCAGTTGGGAAGTCTTCAGGGACACCCTAATTGAGCAAGCTGAGCAAGGGGTAGATTACTTCACAATCCATGCTGGGGTACTACTGCGATACATTCCCTTAACAGCAAAGCGCATGACAGGAATCGTTTCTCGCGGAGGATCTATTCATGCAAAATGGTGCTTGGCTTACCATAAGGAGAACTTTGCCTATGAGCATTGGGATGACATACTCGATATCTGCAACCAATATGATGTGGCGCTTTCAATTGGGGATGGACTAAGACCTGGATCAATATATGATGCCAATGATACTGCTCAGTTTGCTGAGCTTTTAACGCAAGGGGAACTGACCCATAGGGCTTGGGAAAAGGATGTACAGGTATTCTTATTGCAACCTCTTTTGCATTCTGTTCATAAGAATACTGGCTCTGCATGGTTTTGGCTATCTTATAACATGCCATTAAATATTTACAGTGTTGATATCTCGTTGAATAAAGTATCAGGTTGTTAGTTTGAATCACTGTTGTAAATGAAAATGTTTCATGCAATTTTACATAAGCAAATCTCATTTGAGGTTATGCCAATTCTCAAACCAGAAAAATTGCTTGCTGTATTCCTAAATAAGCTATGCCTTAGGTTATCCTATTTTTTCGACACTAAAGCATTTGTTATTACAGTAATGGTTCTCTTACTAAATGCCAAATCTAAATGTTTTCTTTTAAACATTTTTGTAGTTTGCAATATAAAGTTTTGAATTTTGTACTTTCAGGTGATGAATGAAGGACCTGGACACATCCCCATCCACAAGATTCCTGAGAATATGGAAAAGCAGCTAGAGTGGTGTAATGAAGCACCTTTCTATACCCTTGGTCCATTGACAACCGATATTGCTCCTGGATATGACCATATCACTTCTGCAATTGGTGCAGCCAATATCGGGACTCTTGGTACAGCACTTCTCTGTTATGTAACTCCGAAAGAGCACCTTGGATTGCCAAATAGAGATGATGTGAAGGCTGGAGTGATAGCGTATAAGATAGCTGCTCATGCTGCTGATTTAGCCAAAGGTCATGCACACGCTCAAGCATGGGATGATGCATTAAGCAAGGCAAGATTTGAGTTCCGATGGAAGGACCAGTTTGCTTTGTCATTGGACCCCATGACTGCTATGTCCTTCCATGACGAAACCCTGCCATCTGAAGGTGCCAAAGTGGCTCACTTTTGCTCCATGTGTGGACCAAAGTTTTGCTCCATGAAGATAACAGAGGATGTTCGGAAGTATGCTGAGGAGCATGGTTATGGGAGCACTGAGGAAGCTGTGCAACATGGGATGAATGCTAAGAGTGCTGAATTCCTGGCTGCTAAGAAAACTGTTAGCGGCGAACAACATGGCGAAATTGGTGGTGAAATCTACTTGCCAGCCAGTTACATGACCCCCTCTGACAGGTGAAGGTGAGTATAGTGGAGTTGTTCTTTGCTATTGAAATTCTAGAAAGTATTATATGCTGCACTGAAAATGTTACTCTTCAGTAAAGATTGAAGAAGTCCTGTGATTTTAAATGAAATCAGTTGATGGTAAAATAAGTCACTCCCATTAAACAGTTTTATTTAAGAAAAAAACTGAGCACATTATCTATTGTGTGGACAACAGACTGCTTAGATCAGTGTAAGATAATTAATTCTTGCAAGTTTACTTTGTCCTATCAACATGCATTGCCAATCCATTTTAAAGTTTTCACTTAATGCAAATATAAGATTGTATTTACGGCTTGTACTACGATTAGTTATAATAAGTCAGACCAGTCTATCAGAAGTGTGCTTATTTCACAGTCAGTGTTTTCTTCCGTCATGCTTTATGTCTCATCGAGATTACCTCGCAGGGTCACATGATCAAAGTGAACTGCTTCAGAAATCCTCGGAGCCATGGTGCATCAGTTGCTCACTAATAAAAGTTATATATTCATTCTTGAACTATTATGGTTTAGGTGAGTTCCAGTAGCTAATAAAAGTTATAAATGCATTCTTGAACCATTGTGGTTTAGTCTGTCGAGTAGCTCTTAAGACATTTGTAATGTTTGTTCTGCTTTGGCTATTGCGAGTCTCAATAATGAAATGTTTGGGCTACAATACAACTTCCATGCTCAATTTTATTTATGTTTTTGATGTTATATTGACGCAAAAACGCACCAGGGGTGCCTGTATCTGCTTAGCTCTTGGCATTTGTCCAGGATGCTGGCAGATGAGACTGAGATGACACCCTTTGAACCTGAACAGGATAATTCCTGCGTAGGGAGTGTGCATTTGGTTTTCCTTTGCATCTGTTGCTTGAACAGGAAAGGAGCTCTCATGTCCCATCGATGGTTTGTGCTAGCCACTAGCTGATCCACGAGGGCAGATACAATACAACACAACCTTATGGCCTGACTTTTCGGTCCATTGTTGTGTAAAACTAAAGAGTTGACATTCGATGCCCTGCGTATAAATTTATAGAGTCATTGAATTATATTGTAACAATTCATTAAATATTTATTTTTTGATTCATATTTGATGGTCTGTCTATAAATTTTATGCATGACAAGTGAATCTTAACATGTAACATATCAATTCATAAATTTTAAAATTTGAAATCTTTAAAATAAGTATTATAAAATTTATTAATTAATTAAATGTCATGATATGATTTAGTAACAATATATGAAATTTATACATCGATAGGATATCAATTAGGATTTATATATAATGCACTGATAGTTTATAGTTTTTGTATAATGTCAATATATCAAAAGTTGATACTTCATTAATGAACAAACTGAAATGATGTTAAGCTCTTTTATGTAAATTGAAAAAAAATTATTTATATTTGTTTTTAAAGGTTTAGTATTTTTTTTAATTTACTCGTTATTTGTTAATACGGTATGAACTTCTTCTGCATTGACAATGTATAAAGATTATACACTATCAATACATCATATATAAATTTATTCAAATAAAAACTTTTTCATTTTAGAGATTTATTTTATAAATTAATGAGAAACATGTTATGATCAACATATGCTATATATAAAATTTATACATTATTAGTGTATCATATATAAATTCAAAAATAAAATTGAATTTGCCAAATTTTTATTTTTTTTAGATTGGTTGATAATTCGGTGTGGATCCAATTGAGAATGTGAGGAGGGATCCCAATTAGACGTGTAATTAAGTCAATTATTTGTGAGGGTTTTTTTTTTTTGAAGGGTATATTTTTATTTAAAGTTATAATCATAATCAAGATATTATATTCGATAACAGGTAACTTAATAAATTAGTAAATACAATAACAATAACAATAACAAACTATGCAAATAATAGCAAACTAAGTAAATCTTACATTTAATGAGACTTGAACTTGAGATTTTAAAGTATGGGGATCTCTTCTTTGTCACCAAGCTAAGACCTCATCGGTAATTATTTGTGAGTTATTCAAGTTCGACTTGATAATTACTCGAATTTGATTTGTTTATTTTCGAGCCAAACTTGAGTTCAAATTTTGAGTAACAAGTGGAACCAAATTTGAATATCTTAATACTCGTCTCGAGTTGCTCACAAATTTATTTGAGTTTTTTTAAATACATATTTTTTAATATATTATTTTAATTTTTTATTATATCGTTGAAAAGTGATAAATCGAACTCGTTGAGTCAAACTCAAGTGACTTGAATATTTTATCGAATCAAGTTTTGAAAACTAAGTTTAATCGAGCTCAATCAAACTTCAAATTTCGACTTTTTGATTTGAGTTGAGCTCGAATATAATAGTAAATCGTCTTAATTTGTTTTGATTAGATTCCACCCCTTTATATATTTTATAAAATATTTTATATAGTAAATAAATTTTCATTGGTCAATGCTTTTACTATGGTTGACTTAATTTGTGATTAGTAGGATTGTTTGGTATCGTTTTTGTTTCCTGTTTTCTGTTTTTGTTTTTAGTTTTTTTGAAAACAAAAACAGAAAACATGTTTGGCAACATGTTTACGTTTTCAAAAAGCGAAAACGAAAACAATAATTTTCAAAATTATTGGAAACAATAATTTCTTATTTTCATTGTTTTTGAAAACATGTTTTCATTTCTGTTACTGTTCATAAGTAAGTGAACAGAGTTTATATATTAATATAATATTAATATTTTTATAATAAAAATATAAATAAAATTAATTAATTTTTTAAATAAAATTAAATTAAATTTTAATATAAAATACTAATTAATTAATATTTTAAAATTAATATATTTATTTTAATATAAAAAAGTTGAAAACGTAAAAAGCAATTGAATATAAATTACATTGAATTATAATATTATAATATTATTTAATATAAATTTTTATAATAATTTATTGAATATATTATATATTTTAAATAATATAATTTATTATAATTTTGATATGTTAATAATTAATATTATTATCTAATATAATTAATTTTTATTTTACTAAACAATATTATTATTTAATATTATATTCTATCTTAAATTTAAAATATATCACTATTACTATTAAATAATTTAATATTATTAAATAAGTAAATACTTAACATTATAATATTATTTATATTAATATAATATATTTTAATAACTATAATTTATTATAAAATTAGTTAAATATTTTATTTAATAATGTAATATTATTATTACAATTAAATAAAAAATTATTATTAAATATAATTTATGAGTATTACAATTAAATTAAATAATATTATTTTATTTAATATTATATTTAATTATAATATTATTTAAATTATATTAAATTTTTATATGATTAAATGAAAATATTTAATATTAGTATTAAATAATATAAAATAATATTATTTAATATTATCAACAGATTATTATTTAATAAATATATTATTTTTTATTTAATTTTTAAAATTTTATTTTGCGAATTAAATTATTATATCTGAATCAATTTAAATATTTGTTTTCAAAACATAACAGTATTAAAAAACATGTTTTCTGTTTTCAGAAATTGAAAACAAAACAAAAACAAAATTTTCAAAAACATAAAACATAAAATAAAAAACAAGAAACGATACCAAACGACGAAGAAACTAAAATTAAAACTGCAATTTTCTTAGATAGCAAAATGTATTAGATTCTATTTCAAGTGTCGTTGAGTTTACATACCAAATATTAAGGTTCTATCGTGGACGATATTGGTTCTGAAAAATGCAAGCATGCTTGTGACATCTTTTTTTGGTACAGCACAGTACGCTTATGGCATCTTTGGATTTGCGTTGCGTGTTTCCTTCGGCTTAAGAGTTTATATTTGAAATATGTTTTTTTTTTTGAGTAATTAAAAAAATTTGACATATTTTAAAGTTTGGATTTAAATTTAAATCTCACTTTCATCTTCTAACTATATCTTCCAATTATAAAATATTATCTATTTATCTAAATTAAGTTCAATTCAAAGTTAGTTAGAAAATTTAAAATCATATATAAATTAAAAGATATGTTTCTTTTAAATTTGGAAATGCAAATACTGTTATACTTTTGTCACTTTTGACTTTATACAATGTTACTAAATGTTATGAGA
The DNA here is from genome assembly GCA_031772115.1 of Heritiera littoralis. Taxonomy (NCBI): domain Eukaryota; kingdom Viridiplantae; phylum Streptophyta; class Magnoliopsida; order Malvales; family Malvaceae; genus Heritiera; species Heritiera littoralis. Next base: position 989,371 of record JAPDPK010000088.1, on the reverse strand, counting down.
TGATAATTGTATATTTTTATTGTATTATTTCATTTAAAATACGAAAATTGTTATCACAATTTATATAAACTAGTGTGGGACCCTACTACGTCAGGGATTAAATAAATTTTTATTTTAAATATAATTTATTTTAAAATTTATTTTAATAGAAAATATATTTATATAACTCTTTCATAATTTGGAATTGAATCATTTTAATAAAAACATAAAAATTAAAGAATAATGTATCAATATTTTGAAATTTATTTTAATTATTCTAATTCAACATTCTTTTTATAATTTTTTAATTATATTGTTTATTTATTAAAAAAAATTGTGTTCTATTTACTAAATAATTATATTTAATTATTTAATTCATTCAATTTTTTTAACCTTATCATTTTTAAATTAATAATTTGATAAATTTAATATATGCACAAAATTAAGAAAGAAATAAATAGAAAAAAGTTTAACAAATATTTTAGTTTTTATTATTATGATATTTTTTGGTTACATTATAATATATTATATAATATATAATTTAATATATTATTTCTTATTCTTTCCTTTTTTTTAAATTTTAATAGATAAAAAATGAATAAAAAAATAAAATAAATTTTATAATATTACTTTTGTATCTGTGACACTTGTCAATTAAGAATCCTTGGGGATTCTTTTTACGTTAGACTAGTGTGAGTCCCCCACCACGCAAGGGATTACATAATTTTTTATTTTAAAAGTTAAATTATTTAAAATTTATTTTTATAGGATATATTTATATAACTCTTTCATGATTAGAAATTGAATCATATTAATAAAAACATAAAAATTTTAAAAAATAATGTATTTATATTTTGAAATTTATTTTAATTATTTAAATTCAACACTCACTTTATAAATTTTTAATTATATTGTTGATTTATTAAAAAAATTATTGTGTTCTATTTCCTAATTAATTATATTTAAATTATTTATTCATTCAATTTTTTTAGCCTAATCATTTTTAAATTAATAGTTTAATAAATTTAATATATGCAGAAAATTAAGGAAGAAATAAATAGAAAAAGAATAAGTTTAACAAATATTTGTTTTTATTAATATAATATATTATATTTTTGGGTTATATTGCAATATTATTTAATATATTATTTTTGTTCTTTTTATGTATATTTTGGATTTTAATAGATAAAATAAGAAATTAATGAATAAAAAAATAAATATAATATTATTTTTGTATCTTTAGAGACTTGTCAATTAAAAAACCTTTTTGGGGGATTCTTTTTATATAAGATTATAGATTTGAAAATAAAAATTAAAAATAAAAAAGTAAAAAAAATCTTAAAAACCTTTTTTAGTAATTTTAAAACCTAAAGCAAAAATTAAAAATAAAAAATTAGATGTGTCAAAAGGAGACCTATTTGGTTTTATAAAAATAGTTGTTGAAAATAAATTTCAAAGTTGGTGTCTTCTTTGGGACGAATACTTTCTCTTTTTTTTTTGTACTTCTCATATTTTGTTTTTGAATATTTTATTCATTCCTCTCTTTTCAATTGTCTTTTTCTTTCCAGATCTAGCTATCTCATAATCCACATCTTTTCAAACTTTTATTTTATTTTATTTAGAATCTTGAAAAAAACCTTTAATGCCTTCAACAATTACAACATTTGTTTTTTTGTCATTTTGGACCGCTATCAAACTCAGAATCATTGGGGATTCTTTTTATAGTATGTATAGATTTGAAAATAAAAATAAAAAAGTAAAAAAAATCTTAAAAACCTTTTTTAGTAATTTTAAAACCTAAAGCAAAAATAAAAAAAATAGATGTGTCAAAAGGAGCCCTATTTGGTTTTATAAAAATGGTTATTGAAGATAAATTTCAAGGTTAGTGTTTTCTTTGGGATGAATACTTTCTTCTTTTATTTTTTTTAATTTTTGGCACTTCCTTTTTTTTTGAGCAAAGGTACTTCCCATATTTTGTTTTTGGATATTTTCTTCATTCCTCTCTCTTCAATTGTCTTTTGCTCTCCCAATCTAGCTCTATCATAATCCGCATCTTTTCAAACTTTTATTTTATTTTATTTAGAATCATGGAAAAAACCTTTAATGCCTTCAACAATTACAACATTCGCTTTTTTGTCATTTAGGACAGCTGTCAAGCTTAGAATCATTGGGGATTCTTTTTATAGTATGTATAGGAAAAATTGGGAGGAAAACAAATTAGCCAATATCGGGCGCGACTTTACAATGATTACATGAAAAATTGTGGAATGATAGATCTAGGCTTTGTTGGGAATCAATTTACTTGGATAAACAAGAATCATCAGGGACAAGTGATTAGGGAAAGATTGGATAGGGCATGGGCAAATGGAGATTGGAGAAGAGATTTTCCTAATGCGGTCCTCCTGCACTTACGAGGATCCACTCAGACCACTGCCCGATCCTATTAGACACTAACCCCTATACCCCCTCATTTGGAAAACGCCCATTTAGAATGGAAACTATTTGGTTCTCGCACCTACAGTTTAAAGATGTGGTTACATCAACTTGGAAACAAGCTAATGATCAGATACCATCCGCTATTCCTCTCTTTAAGGAAAACATTAGCATATGGAATAAAAATGTTTTTGGAAATATTTTCCTCAAAAAGAAAAAACTTAGAGCGAGACTTAACGGAATCCAAAAAGTAATTTTGACTTCTTACAATGGACAGCTTATGAAACTAGAGGAAGAGCTTGAAGCGGAATATATTCACATTCTTAAACTCGAGGAAGAGCTTTAGGCTCTAAAATCCAGAGTAGAATGGATATTAGATGGGGAAAGAAATACTCGGTTTTATCACCTCAGCACCATCCAACATAGGAGAAAGAACAAGATTTTTCAAGTTAAAGACAGCATAGGGAATTGGATTTCCGAAGTACAAGGGATAAGATCACTCATCCTAAACCATTTTCAGGAGTTTTTACCACCATCAAAGAAACTAGCCCATTAGCTCCTCACTCCACATGTAGAAGTTTAGTTCCTTTATCTGAAGAAGAAAAGGAAATCCTTAACAAAGAGATCACCTTCGATGAAGTTACGAAACAGTCAAATCCATGAAACCATTAAAAGCCTCGGGGTCGGATGGACTTCACCCAATATTCTACCAGAGATGTTGGGACATAGTGGGGTAATCGGTCTACTCTCTTGTGAATCAAATCTACTGCTCGAGGAGAGTTCCGAAAAAGATCAATGAATTCTTCTTATGTCTTATACCAAAGGTGTCAAACCAAGAATCAATCAATCAATACCGACCCATAAGTCTTTGTAATACTATTTACAAGATCTTCACCAAAGTTTTGGTTAATAGATTTAGGCCTATGCTCTCTCGGATTATCCATCCTCTTCAAGCTAGCTTTATAGAGGGTAGGCGAGCACAAGATAATGCTATTATTGCTTAGGAGATCATTCATTCTTTAAAGAGGAAACGAGGAAAACAAGGAGCTTTTCTCGTTAAAATTGACTTGGAAAAGGCCTATGATAGGTTGGAATGGAGTTTTATACGTGAAATGCTAATATTCTTCCAATTTCCAGAAAATTGGATAGAGATCATAATGTCATTTGTATCATCATCGGCTATGACCATTCTCATGAATGGAGAACAATATGATTGAGTAATTCCTACAAGAGGTATCAGACAAGGTGACCCGTTGTCACCTTATCTATTTATCTTATGCATGTAATACCTTTCAGCAAAAATATTAGAGGCTTGCGAAGAAAAAAAAAAAACCCCATCCAAATTGGCCGTCGTGGACCAAAGATCACTCATCTGTTCTATGCGGATGACTTGATTCTCTTGGAAAAGGCCAACACCAGGACTTGTCATTCAATCATGAGAGTTCTTGAAGACTTCTGCTTGAAATTAGGGCAAAAAGTTAATTTAGCAAAGTTTGTTATTTTCTTTTCTAACAATGTGAGCGCAGGGGAGAAAAAGGAGATTAGTAATCTGCTGGGGATCCAATTTGCTGACGACATCGGTAACTATCTTGGCTTTCCCATAACCAAAAAAAGGAGCAGCTCTAGCTTTAGATTCCTGATAGATAAACTAAATAGCAAACTGGCAGCATGGAAAGCAAAAACCCTTTCTTTGATAGGAAGAGTTGTCCTTGTAAAATTTGTTCTTAATGCTATCCTTAATTACTATATGCAAGGGACTTCCCTACCTAAAAAGACCTGCGAGGAAATCAACAAAGTTACTCGAAATTTCATCTGGGGATCAACTGAAAATCACAGGAAAGTTCATATGATTAAATGGGACATAGTGACTCGATCCAAAGAGGAAGGTGGCCCTGGAATCAAAGATATGCACAGCCTTAATAAAGCTAACATGGCAAAACTAAGCTGGAGATTCCTAACTAAACCAGCAAGCATGTGGGCCAAAGTGCAGAAAGCAAAATATTCTAGAGAAGAAGTTTTTGTGAAAAAAGCTTGTTCCCTGATTTGGAGTGGAATGAGGAAAGCTTCAAAAATACTTGAAAAAGGAATTCGTTGGGTGGTGAAATCTGGAGCTCAAACCTATTTTTGGAAGGACAACTGGTCGGGCCTTGGAGCATTCAACTCCTTCATATTTGGCCCTTGGCTACCTAATGATAATAATGTCTTAGTTAGAGACATTTACCATGAACATTCTGGTTGGGACTTTGATTCCTTAAGTGCCCCACTACTTAACAACCTTATGCAGAGAATCAAAGCTATTCCTCTACAGAGCTCAAGACAAGAGGCGGATTTAATTTCTTGGAAATTTTCTCCAACAGGAGAGTTTACTACCAAGTCTGCATACAATCTAGACAAAAACACTGAGGGAATTAAGGATGAATGTTGGAAATTCATTTGGAAAGTTCCTACCCCACCAAAAATCCAAATATTCACATGGCAATGTCTTCATGAAAAAAATAGCAACAAGGCTTGAACTGGCTTCAAGAGGATTAAATCTCTCTCCCACTTGTCCATACTGCCTTAAAGAAGATGAGACCATCGTTCATTGCCTCAGAAACTGCTCTGCTACAAAAGAAGTGTGGAATCATATTCCAATCTTAATTGAAGTCTAGAATTCATTTGGAGTTGATCTTAAGAACTGGATGATTATTAATAGTAAAGCCAATGAGTTTGACCCGAGGATAGGAGTCCCTTGGAATTTGCTGTTCTCTTTTGTGATTTGGCTTTTATGGATTCGCAGGAATAAATTTGTCTTTGATAACTTACAGGAGAATGGCAAAGTTACTGCAAGTAGAGCCATAAAGAAGGCAAAGGAATATTGGGCAATAATGAGCCCTTTAACTATAAAAAGAAACATATATGAAGTCAGCGTGGCTTGGACAACTCCTCCCAACGGCTTCTACAAAATCAATACTAATGGATCTGCTATAGGAAACCCAAGAAGAGCTAGTGCAGGTGGAGTTATCCGTGACTTCAATGGGAAATGGATATGTGGTTTTGCCAGGAATATTGGTATCACTTCTAGCACTTGTGCTGAGCTGTGGGGGCTTAGAGATGGGTTAAAACTTGCTGTCACTAAGGGACTATCAAAGATCGTTGTGGAATGTGACTCCTTGAATGTGGTAAGATATATTAAGGAAGGAGTTTCAAGTTCTCATGCATACAACTCTTTGATCTCTGATTGCAGGTCTCTACTGAAACAGATGGAGCAAGCCTCAATTAACCATATATTCAGAGAAGCAAACGAAGTGGCCGATGGTTTGGCAAAGTTAGGAGGAGCTGCGGAAGCTGATTTTGTTGTATTTAACTCACCTCCTGAATGCATAAAGCTTACTCTGTTACATGATGCTATGGGTCATAGTAATCCCAGACCTTTAAGATGTATTCCCATTAGGGAATAATTGTTTTTAATTGAAGTTCTCTATTTCATCAAAAAAAAAAAATTAGATTATAGATATGTTAGGGAATTCTTATTAAAATAGATTTTCACTAATTGAAATCTCGAAGGCAAGATTACCTAGATATAAAATCATGAATATTTTCAAATACAACCATCTATATGATATAAAAAAAGATTCAAGGTGAAGCTAATGAGGTCTTGGTTTAGTGGCAAAGAAAATTTAATGAAACTTTAAGGCTTTAGGTTTGAGTCTCACCAAGTATAATATTGAATTTAGTTTGTTAGTGTTATTTGTTTAGTTATTGTTATTTGTATTTACCAAGTTTATCTTGTTATTAGTTCATGAAATATAATATGTTGATTATGATTGTAAATTGTAATTTTGAATATAAATATACAACTCATAAGGTTCATTGTGTACATAAAGAAATCCAAGCTTATCACAAAATGCAAACTAATTAATATTGCATGAAGACATCTCTCAATTTATACGAAAAAAAAAAAAAGAAATCGAAGCTTATTACCATCTATATACTCTTGCATCATTTTTCTTTCTTACTTTTGCATTTATTTCAAGTACTTTATTGATTCAAGTATCAATATCAACTTTTATATTGTTTCCTATCGGACAAACATGACATTCCAAATATAGTGATCAACATACTTGATTAATCTTAAAAAGTCATCAACAATCTTAAATATTTTATAAAAAATTTTCGATTTTAAAATCAATTCAAAAATTAAAATCGTAAACTAATTAAACGTTTTTCTGAAGGAAGTTATACTAAAAACATGTTTTAAAGAAGCAAATAATTTATGAAAGAGTATTCTAACTGAACATCTACTTTGCATGTATTGAGAAAATTGTTGTTTTTTTTTTGTTTGGCCAAAAGAAAATTGTTGTTTTTTTTCTTTATTTAACACCCTTTCTCAAACGAACCGGATAAGAAATAATCCAGTGGATAATGTAACACTCTTTTCAACTCTTCGCTTCCCTTTCTCTTCAATCTTTCCTCTCGCAGCCAAAATCCAAACAACGAAAATGGCGACTTCAGCTGCAACGCCCAGTTCACTTTCCTTCTTCTCATCCTCCCTTTTCCTCTCCTCTCCCTCCGCCAAACTCCCCACCCGCCTTTTAGCTTCTTTCAAAGCCTCCTTAAAACCCAAGCTCTCCATTTCTTCCCAACTTTCCACTCTCCCCATTTTGTCCTTCAACGGCGAAAAAGTTGGCGAAACCTATCTCGACCTCAAGTCCGCCCCACCTGAAACCGCTCGAGCCGTCGTTCACCGAGCAATCATCACGGACCAACAAAACAAGCGTCGTGGCACAGCCTCCACCCTCACACGCAGCGAAGTTCGAGGTGGCGGGAAAAAGCCCTATCCCCAAAAGAAAACCGGGCGGGCTCGTCGTGGGTCTATGCGCAGCCCACTCCGGCCCGGCGGTGGTGTTATCTTCGGACCTAAACCCAGAGACTGGTCAATTAAAATCAACAAGAAAGAGAAAAGATTGGCGATTTCGACTGCATTATCCAGTGCAGCCGAGAACACGATCGTTGTGGAGGCACTCGGGGATAAATTCGAGAAACCAAAGACGAAAGAGTTCATTGAGGCGTTGAAGAGGTGGGGATTGGACCCGAAGCAGAAATCGATGTTTTTGATGATGGAAGTGCCGGAAAATGTGAGTAAATCAAGTCGAAATATTGGGACTTTGAGAATGTTGACGCCGAGGACCCTTAATTTGTTTGACATTTTGAATTGCGATAATCTGGTGTTGACTCCGGATGCGGTTGATTATCTGAATGGAAGGTATGGAGAAGATTATGAGGGTGACACGGACGATGACGAAGAAGATGAAGAAGAAGAAGAAGAAGAAGAAGAAGAAGAAGGCGGTGAAGGTAAAGCTTTTTGTAGTTAACAATGGTGCTATAACATCATGTTTTATTGCCTTACATTGTGTCAAGGGGTATAATGATTGTTATTGATGTTACATGTTGACTTTTGGAAGATGAGAATGGTACTTTTCGAAAAAGATGTATCTAAACATGTTTGGTTCATTAGAATGTTTTTGAAGGATTCGGAATTGGAAATGCAATGTGCATGTGGTGGCTGTTCGAATATGTTTGTTGGAGTATTATACAATGTCGAAGTGGAGAATATGTAGTGTACATTCAACATAGTAAAGATGCAAAGAGAGTAGTAAAATGCTTATTCTTCTTAGGAAACAGCTGATTTTGCATTAATTAATGAATAACTGGTAAGGAGTAAACGCAAAATGCAAAATGGTCTATGGTGTAAGAAGTACTATGCATGACTTCATATATGTGGTTAGTGTCTTTGTATATTTTAGCCTGCAGAGATGACAGGGTGCCTCTAACTATATATATGTTTGTGTGTGTGCGTGTGTATTGTAAATCCTGCAAATTGCCATTTTCTGTCTGTTTTCCCCTTTGCCTAAGAGATGCTAAAAGGAAACAAGAATTTGATGGGCCTTTTCAGATATTATCTCTATTGATTTTTTTTCTTCTTTGAAATTCTTAACATTTTCAGAGGCAGAGGAGAATGCTGATGCAGAACAGTGACTTCCTTTTTCCCTCAGCTAACCTATAAGCGATCACATTTCACATAGCCTGAAGAAATTCTTTGCTTTGCCTAAATCGACATTGCTGCGGGCTAGTTTTGGTAAATTTTTTTAGTGAATTATTTTTGTATGTTTGCACATCATTGCAAGGTTGTATCTATTCTGTTCATCAATGTTCTAACATTCTTCCAAGCATTTCTTCCTGTTTTATTCTCACTTCATTTTGTATTGCTTTTTGTTATTCATTACTTAGATAAGAGTTAATATGTTTGCCTGCAATGGACAGGCAATATTGAGGTTCAAGTCATAACATTTAGACATACTAAACCTGAAATTTCAAATGGGAATAATTGATAGCATGTTGGGAGGTGAAGAATGCTAATAAACTAAAACCAGGATAGTGCGTTGGTTTGGCCTTAGAAATTCGGGAAGCTGTCATAAAGAATTTGTTCTGAGCTGATCGACAAGTGTAAGTATCATCCACTCTTATTCTTTGGTGCACCAATCTTGGGAGTGGATTAATTTGAGATATCACAATGGTTTTCTACAAGTTTTAGAGACTAAAATTGCAGGAAGTAAGTGCATAGTACAGACAGAAGGATTATTAAAAGTAAGAGAATCATGAAAATTTTCTGTTATAGAAACCATTATTTAGATTGTATTCTAGTTTGTACTAAGGAATTTTATCCTTTATCGTATTCAAGTCTTTGAGCTTAATGAAGCATATGTCAAGAAAGATAAAGAAAAAGAAATGGAAGTGTGTATATGGAAAAATCCTGCTTATGTAGAAGCAACAGAAGACTTGTGATTAACAGACTGTCTTGGGCTCTGTTGTTTTTGTCCTACACTCTACGGTAGGGTGAGCTTTGCAGGTCTGGGGATGAAATCCCAGATCCTGAGCCAAATTGGGATGAAAAAAAATAGCTAAGGTTATCATTGATGGCATTGAAATAGTTGAAATAGTCAGGTCTGGATTGAAATTTAGGTTGAATTAGCAGAGATCATGCCGTTTTGCTGCAATTTTTAGATATAAGTATACTCATATGTTGACCTATCTAATAGTATTTGGAGACTGAAGGGCTGGCCGGTAGTTCTGGTCGGAGCTGGGGCTTCAGTGTACTGGGAAGGCACAACCACCTGCGCCAATGGGGCCTAATTGACTTCTTACGTGTTGTTTACTTCATCATTTTGCAAAGATGGCTTTGTCCGATCAATTTCTTGAAGTTGTGGATTCATAAACGAAGATAATGCAAGTAATAGTAGAAACCCAAGGAGGGCAAATATGAAAGAAACCAAAATGTAAAGTGTCTGATTTCCATCCTAGGTGTTGAAATCACCAATGGCCGCATGGACACTGTTGATGCTTGACTTGTTCACATTACAATGAGGAAAAACTGGAAGTAAAATAAAATTCCATCAAAATCACCAACAACCTGGAATCAGTAAGGGGACCGATTATTGATGGTGTTGTTTTGAATAACTTACTGTGATTAATCATTTAGAAGGGCATCCAAAATTATTGTAGAGATTTGCATTGAATGTGCACGCGAGGGTATTGACGAGATGATTTCTTAAGCCTTACTTACGTTTCACTTGTTCTGGAAGCTTGCTCCAAATTTCTTTAACCAACCATTTCAAAACAATTCGAGTTTTATTCCGTGTAAATTGCCATTAAATTTACATGATTTAGCTGAGCAGCTGAACACAATTGCTCTTTTGATTCCATTATGCTGTAATCTTTCTCTTTTCTCTGCTCAATTAGCATTAACATTATCAATCCTTTTGGATTTTCTCTTTTCCATCAGGATTTGACTGTTGAGGCATGTAAGAGGATCTATTCATGCAAAATGGTGCTTGGCTTACCATAAAGAGAGCTTTGCTTTTGAGCATTGGTTTTGGTTGCAGATATTGAGTATCTCATCGTCCCAATGCTCATAAGCAAAGTTCTCCTTATGTTGAAGCAAGAGAAGACTTGCAATTAACCAACAGCTTTTGGGTTTGTTTGTTTTTTTTTTTTTTTTCAATCACAGGTATTTTCATCAGTTTTTGGCTTTGTTGTTTTTGTCCTACATTTTACGAGAGGCTGAGCTGCGCTGGTCTAATGAAACCCATGTTCCTGCAAGAAATTGGAATTGAAGGCCTTTCCACCTGTGCCAATGGGGCCTGATTGACTTCCTGCATGTTGCAAGGTTATGATAATTGGAATTGGAGGTAAACGGGAATTGAATCTACCTGCATTCAATCTCTAAGTGGAGTCTCCATATATCTGTTCCTTTGTATGGCTTGTACAGAATGTGGCGCAGAAAAATTCTTGCAGATACAGTCCTTTCCTTGAGATATTGACTCTTAATGGAGTTGACTTCCTAGCTCTCGTCTTCCTCTATGGTCTTCTGTTACGTAGTATGATATTTTCTGTCTAGAATTCTCATTTTCATCATCGTTTCTTTCAATGGATGCGGAATTTGCAAGTTAGAAGACGGTTGGATGATCACTTAGCGAACCGCACAACCCGTATTGTATCATTGACGCATGCATTCAGATTTCAGAGTTTAAACTCAAATTGGGCAGTCTTGATTTGACCACTCCATAGAAGTGTCTCTTCATCATCATCAAGCAAGTTGGGTTCAGGTCCAAAATGGAGCAAGAGTTCAACTTTGGCTGGTACCTGATGAAAGGCTAATTTGTTTTATTCCGAAAATGGCATGTTTTTCTTCCACGAACAGAAAGATTAATGTCACTAGCTTTAGTTGGAGTAAAAACTAAGCGATCTTTTCAGTACAAACACGCACACTCGTGACCCACCTCAGGCCAGACAAGGGAGAAAAATCTCAAAAACAAAGAGCACTGTTTTTTTCTTGAGAGCAGCTTAACGACAGAGTTGAGTTTTTAATCAAAATCCAGAACCCTTGAATTTAACGAGCAAATCAGCTATTGGGTTCCTTTGCAGGAACCAAATTTCCCCAAGGACCATAACCTTTGATTCATGGCAAGCGAGCAGAATCAAATCTATCACGAAAGGCAAAGATTACAGTTTTGCCTCTTACATTCCCTTACCAATCTCTTTCAGGTACCTTCTGTCTCGTTTTCTAGTATGTTTTTATGAATGGGTTTTTATTAATAATTTGTAATATGTTGTTTTAATGCAGGAAAAGGATGCATTTACTCGAGCAAGTTTGGATTCAGTTGCTGAAAAGCTCGTTGTTGATGACCCGAAAAAGGAAATTTGGACACCCTTTTCTTTGGTCTTCAAGCCTCACCATAGTTCAGTTACTGGAAACTATGATATAAATGTTTTAATTGCCGCACTTGAAGGGAAAGGTAAGACTGGTTTGGCATGATCGTCGAAATGGGGCATCAGCTATTGATCTTAATGATGGTATGTTGATGGGAATTGTGACTAATGTTCCTGTTAGACGCTATGGTGGGCTTTGGAAAAGCAGGCATTGAATTGCATTGAGAAAGATTGATGGAGTTTGGTATAATTTGGACAGTGATCTTCTCGCACCTCAGTGTTTGAAGGATTGTGGAGAAGTTTGAGACTTCTTGGAGTATATCATCACTCATGATGGACAGGTTTTGCTTGTAAAAGATAATGATATACATTGAGTTTTCTTTACTTTGAATTCTAGGAATGTGTATATTGAAAAGCTATGTATTCTATTCGTACTTTGAAAGACTAAGATGTATTTCATTGAAGAATTCAATTAATTGACCTTAATTGATCTGTTCTCATTTTTGTTGAGAAACCAGTGGTGCTGTCTAAGGAGTGTGTGGTTTTGGAACATTTAGCTTTGATTGCAAATGAGATGAAGATTACATTAATCCTTAGCAATAGTAAGATTGAAGATTGCAAATTGATCTGTATTTATGAGATTAAACACTTATCCTTATTATATAGTATTTGTCATTGAGGCGTTTTTGGCTATGATCTTAAATTGTGGTGCTAAATGGTGCTGTAAACTGGAGCATAGGATCAACTTGGCACACTGAAGAAATCTTGTTTTGATTCTTATTATTTCTTCTCGAGAATTACAAGCTTTGTTTCTTTATATATACATGAAGTTCAACCAATCTGCTTTAAAGAAAACTAACTAACTAACTGCTATCAGTTATCAAAGCTAACTAACTCCTACTAACTACATGATTATAGAGGATGTATTGTAGCTTGAGCTGAAGCCAAGCTGATGTAGCTTAAGCTGAAGCCGAAATGATGTAGCTGAAGCTGAAGATGAAGACATTCTGTTAGCCCCCCTCAAGCTGGAGTATACAGGTTCTGAATTCCAAGCTGTTGCAGGAATGCATGAAGAGTAGTAGAAGGATGGGGCTTGGTGAAAATGTCTGCTAGTTGAAGGGAAGAGGGAACATGAAGTAACCTGATTACTCCAGCTTGCAACTTCTGACGTATAAGATGGCAATCTATCTCTATGTGCTTGGTCCTTTCATGGAAGACAGGATTCTCTGCTATGGCTAAGGCAGATTTGTTATCACAGAACATAAGGGCCGGTTGTGAATGATCAACATGTAGATCTGATAAAAGATACAATAACCACTGTAACTCGCATGTCAAAGATGCCATTGCTCTATACTCTGCCTCAGATGAGGACCTAGAAACAGTTTGTTGTTTCTTAGATTTCCAAGAGATAAGAGAATCACCAAGAAGGACACAATATCCAGTAATGGACCGTCTTGTATCAGGGCAAGTAGCCCAATCTGAGTCACTGAATCCCTTTAATTGTAAGGTAGTATCAGCAGGAAAATACAGCCCTTGACCTGGATTAGCCTTAATGTACCTGAGTACTCTATGAACAGCAGCTAAGTGAAGATCAGTTGGCTTATCCAGAAACTGAGAGAGATGCTGGATTGCAAATGCTAGGTCTGGTCGTGTGGTAGTAAGGTAAAGTAAACGTCCAATCAATCTTCTGTAAATAGTAGGATCCTCCAATATAGTGCCAGTATCCTTTGACAACTTAGAAGAGCAAACCATTGGAGTTGCAACTGGTTTGCACCCAAGAAAGCCAGCTTCTTGAAGGATCTCGAGTGCATATTTTCTTTGACATAAATTTATGCCTTTGGAAGACCTGGCAACTTCCAAACCAAGGAAATACTTGAGAACACCCAAATCCTTGATCTTAAAAGCAGAGTTAAGATATTTCTTCATGTCAGCAATGAGATCTTCACTGTTACTAGCCAATATGACATCATCGACATAGACTAGCAAGATGAGAAAAGATGAACCACAGTGTTGTACAAATAAAGAATGATCAGATGAGGTTTGCTTAAAACCTTTTTGGAGAAGAGCCTCAGTAAGTTTTGAGTACCACTGTCTACTGGCTTGTTTCAAGCCATATAGAGACTTTAGAAGACGACATACTTGGCCTGGTTTTGTGTGTGGCAAGCCAGGTGGAAGTTCCATAAACACTTCCTCATGTAAATCACCATGAAGAAAGGCATTATTGATGTCTAATTGGTGTAAAAACCAGTGTTTGGCTGCTGCTACTGCTAGTAGTGTTCTGACAGTGCTCATTTTGGCAACAGGTGAAAAAGTCTCTATATAATCTATACCAGCCTGTTGTGTGTACCCCTTTGCTACCAGCCTAGCTTTATATCTTTCAATTTGACCATCAGCCCTGTACTTGATCTTATACACCCATTTACATCCCACAGCTTGCTTAGAAGGAGGTAAATCTGTTATTTCCCATGTATTATTTGCTTTCAAAGCTTCTAGTTCTTCTGCCATTGCCTTCTTCCAACAATCATGCTGTACTGCTTGGTGAAATGTGTGTGGTTCAGTGAGGGTGCTGATGTGAATGGAAAAAGCTTTGTGTGTAGATGAGAGATTATTATAACTAAGAACAGAATCAAGGGAATGAGCAGTACCTGGAGCTTTGGAACAAGATTGTTCAGGATAAAAGGATGGAAGCTGAGTGGAGGTAGCTAAATTGCAGTGATAGTCCTGCAAATATGCAGGTGACTGTTTGGTTCTGCTTGACCTTCGAAGCTCAACATGTACTTCATCAGGAGGAATGTAGTTTCTGTTTGGTGATGGATCGGGTGTATATGTATTAGAATGTGAAAAAGAGGTAGAATCTGAATCTGGTTGCTGAAGAATAACAGGAAGTGGAATATCTTTTCTATTGACATTGTAATGTGTATTTTGAGTATTAAGATCAGAAGAAAATGGAAATATAGTCTCATAGAATATAACATCTCGAGAAAGGAAGACTTCATGAGTACTTAAATTGTAAAGTTTATAACCTTTGGTACCTTGTGAAAAACCTATAAAAATACATTTGACAGACCTAGGTGCAAACTTTGATCTATGTTGTGCCAATGTTGATGCATAGCAAAGGCATCCAAAGACCTTTAAATGTGAAAAGGTAGGTGGTTTGTTGTGTAACAACTCAAAAGGGGTCTTGTTATGTAAGACTGGAGAGGGAATTCGATTAATGATATGTGTAGCATGGCTTATACAATCTGCCCAGAATTTCTTTGGCAGATTGGCTTGAATGCTTAAAGATCTGGCCACATTTAGTATATGCTGATGTTTTCTCTCTACTATCCCATTTTGTTGTGGGGTTTCCACACAGGATGTCTGGTGTATGATGCCTTTTGAAGAATAAAAGGAATCCATGTTAAATTCTTGACCATTGTCAGATCTAACTACCTTAACCTTTTTGTTAAAATGTGTTTCAACATAAGAGCAGAAACTTTGTAAGAATGGTCTTGCTTCAGATTTAGATTTCATAAGATAAGTCCATGTATGCCTACTATAGTCATCAACAACTATTAAGAAATAGAGATGACCATATAATGATGCAACATGATAGGCACCCCAAATGTCAACATGTATAAGATCAAAGATTGCACCAGAAACAGAGTTACTAAGAGGGAATGGATTTCTCTTTTGTTTAGCATAGTGACAGACATCACAAGGTGTTACATTGTCTAAAGATATACAAGGATCTATTTTATTCAGCAATTTTATTCTATTATAAGAGATGTGTCCTAAACGGTAGTGCCACAGGTGGCTTTTAAGGATAGGTTGTGAACTAACAGTAGCAACAAGGTTCGGGTGAAGGTTATTAGATGAAGTAACATGCTGAAGCTGATAAAGTCCTTGAACCTGTTTAGCTAACCCAATCATCTTCCATGTCTTTATATCCTGTACAACACAGGAATGAGATTGAAAAATAAGGCAACAGTCTAAAGATCTTGTTAACTTGCTTACTGAGATAAGATTGAAAGAAAAACTTGGTGCAAATAATGCATTATGTAGGATAAAATGGTCAGACAACTTCACAGTACCAATGTGCGTGACAGGAACACATTGACCGTTGGGTAATTTTACAAATGAATTGATAACAGTTTTATATGAATCAAAAAGGTTAAGGTTGCAAACGATATGGTCTGTAGCTCCAGTATCAAAAAGATATTTGGAAGAAAACGATGAATAATCAATAGTACATGCAGCAATAATACCTGTTTGAGAAGTTGGATTACCACTTGATTCAATTACTGCATTTGCATAAGAAATTGAGGTAGAAGGCTTGTCAGAAGACTGAAGCAGATTAAGCAACTTTTTGTACTGATCTTTTGTGAAGACCACTGGAAAATGTTCAGAATTTTCCTCACTTCTTTGAAGCTCAGGTTGAATCTCATTGCCATTCACACAATCACCAAAATCAACTTGGTTCACTTGGTTCACAGTGCTATTTCTGGACCTTGGCTTATATCCAGGTGGGAAGCCATGCTTCTTATAACATTTCTCGACAGAATGGCCAGTGTAGCCACAATAAGTACAAATCACTTTCTTTCCATTTGTACTTGGTTTTCTTGAGAAAGAACCTCTGGTTGATTCACCTCCTGCCTTACCAGCAAATGCATTGAACTCAATCTTGTGAGAACCAGTAGAAACAGCTGAGTTTAATTGCCTTTCTTGTTGGATCACCATGGCAAAGACCTTATTAATGGTTGGTAGAGGTTCCATTAACAAGATTTGTGATCTCACAGTTGAAAAATTCTCATTCAATCCCTTTAAAAATCTGATCACGTAATCATGTTCTTGAAATTGTCTTGCAATTTTCAGGGCTCCACAGCTACAAGATGGATTGCAAGAACATTGTGGAATAGCTCTCAGATTCATGAATTCATCCCAAAGAACTTTCAGTTTCGTGAAATAATCACTCACAGTCAAAGAATGTTGCTGAAAGTTATATATTTCTTCTTGTAACTCTGACACTCTGAAATGATCCCCTTGAGAAAATCTTTCTTTCAAATCCCTCCAAACATCTACAGCATTATCGAGCCAGATCACACTCTGTGCTATGGATGGAGAGATAGAGTGCAATATCCATGACAAGACCATCGTGTTGCACCTTTCCCATGCTGGGAACTTAGAATCTGTTTTAGCAGGGACGTTGATCGTTCCATCTACAAACTGTAATTTGTTTTTGGAGAGAAGTGCCATCCTCATGGCTCGACTCCAAGAATGAAAATTTGGTCCAGTTAGCACTGAAGAAACGAGAATCAAACTTGGATTCTCATTAGGATGAAGAAAGAATGGTGAGGATTCATCAATTCTAGCTGGTGTTGCCATGGAAGACAAACACAGTTGAGTTCTTGAAGAAGAACAGTATACTTCAAAACTCAGAAAAAAAATTCAACGAAAAAGAAAGAATTCTTCAAGCCCTGATACCATGAAGAAATCTTGTTTTGATTCTTATTATTTCTTCTCGAGAATTACAAGCTTTGTTTCTTTATATATACATGAAGTTCAACCAATCTGCTTTAAAGAAAACTAACTAACTAACTGCTATCAGTTATCAAAGCTAACTAACTCCTACTAACTACATGATTATAGAGGATGTATTGTAGCTTGAGCTGAAGCCAAGCTGATGTAGCTTAAGCTGAAGCCGAAATGATGTAGCTGAAGCTGAAGATGAAGACATTCTGTTACACACTATAAAACTTGGTTCTGGTTACTACTCCAAGCCTCCTTTCTGAAGTACTATTTTCTTAATTCACTTCGTATATTCTTATGTTCAAATGTAATACTTGTGTGAATTATGTGTCGGTACATGTTGTGCAGTCATGTTCTGCAGATAACCAGAGAAAATGGCAAAATGCTACTGCTGTACATACTCCGGTGCCCTCAAAGTAGATGGCCGAAGATTACATTACATTACCTGGAATTTGACTAATTGACAGTGCTTCTTTTTCTGTTTGTTGATTGTGTCTGAATGTGGCTTAGACTTGATTTGCTGGTTCTCTGCTAGTTCTAGCATATAAGAGCTGCAATCCATAATACCAATTGAAATAGGAAAGAGTAGCTAGATTTGCTTAGCAAACCCAAAAAACAACATGAAATGAAAATTTAAAAAGGAAAATTGCATTAGATTTCAATTCATTAAGGAAATAGTGTTTATCAGATCATATAGTTTTTAGTGTTTTGCATGTATCTGTTCAAATGCATGCTCATTTTTTGGTTAGCCTGAATTCCCCATCACAAGGACTTTCCTCTGGTTGTCTTTCCTCAATCAAAGCAGTTGGAATATGGTTTCCTTGTATTCTCAAGCAAGTCTACTGGTATTTGGTACTTGGTAGTTGCAGCAGTTACCTTTTAGCTTTGATTATTGCAAGTGGCAGGAGAGGGAAACAGTTCGGATGAGTGTTAACTTGGTGAAGAGGTTAAGAACCTTCTTTTCTCTGTCAACACACGCGATTTCTAGGAATGACCATTGAACTCTAGACAAGCTGCACCTTCTTGAGATCAACATGGTTTGGTAATCACTAAAGCTTGATATAATCTTCTTAGTCATGTGTAGTTTGAGTATTGCAGGATTGTAAAACTGATTTGAGAAAAACAACTGTGCTGTATATTTTATTTCTCACAGAGAAGGCAATATATAGATGGTTGACATGAAGCAAACTTCCTACAAAAAAAGGAAACTAAATAACAGTCCTACTCTAGGATGGCACGCAGGCCATTTATTAAAAGATTCTATCTATTAAAAACGGGCTAAAAAATAGGGAGTTATCTCCAAAAAATCTGCAAGAGATTAACTATCTTATAACTATCCATATTCTAAATAATCTCCCAAATACATACTCAAGTCTTAGTTTTTCTACACTCCCCCTCAAGCTGGGCTGTATATGTTGATCATGCCTAGCTTGTTTACAAAGTCTTCAAAAGATGCTCTATGTAGACTTTTAGTTAGGATATCAGCTGTCTGTTCTTTGGTAGGAATATATGTCAAACAAACTTCCATTCTCGATCTTCTCCTTGATAAAATGACAATCCACTTCCACATGCTTTGTGCGATCGTGATGAATTGGATTGTGTGCAATACTCATGGCTGCTTTGTTATCACAATACAACTGCATAGGAGAATTACCAGAAACTTTAAGTTCCCTTAGTAACCTTCCTAACCATATTCCTTCACAAACTTCATGAGCAAGAGCACGAAACTCAGCTTTTGCACTACTTCGGGCTACTACAGGTTGTTTTTTGCTTCTCCAAGTTATAATATTTCCCCAAACATAAGTACAGTATCCTGAGATGGACCTCCTATCCATAGAAGAACCTGCCCAGTCAGCATCGGTATAAATTTCCACCATCCGATGATCACCTTTTCTGAAGAAAAGTCTCTTCCCTAGAGTACTTTTTAGGTACCTCAAAATTCTGTACACAGCTTCGACATGCTTCTCCTTGGGCAAGTGCATGAACTAGCTAACTACGCTTACAGCAAAGGCAATGTCTGGCCTTGTGTGAGACAAATAGATTAACTTTCCAACTAAACGTTGATACTGCCTCGTTCAACTTCGGCTCCTCCTTTTAAGCTCAATTTGATATTAGGTTCCATTGGAGTTTCGGCTGGTTTGCACCCCAACATCCCGGTCTCTTTAAGCAAATCAAGAATATACTTCCTTTGTGATATGGTTATCCCATTCTTGTTTCTAGCCACCTCCATTCCAAGGAAGTACCTTAGAGCTCCAAGGTCCTTTAGTTCAAATTCTCCTGCAAGATAATCTTTCAAAGTATCCAACTCGTCAGAATAGTCTCCAGTGATGATGATATCATCCACATATACTATTAGAATAGCAATTCTCTCATCTTTGGCATGTTTAAAGAAGAGAGTATGATCAGATTGAGCTTGTATAAATCCTTGTCTCTTGGCAGCCTATGTAAACTTCTCAAACCACTCTCTTGGAGATTGTTTCAATCCACAGAGGGATTTCCTTAGCTTGCACACCAAGTTGCCTTCCTTTGTAAAGCCTGGGGGAAGGTCCATATAAACCTCTTCATGTCGATCTCCATTAAGGAAAACATTTTTCCCATCCAACTGTTGCAAAGGCCAATCAAGGTTTGTTGATAGTGACAAGAGAACTCTTACCGTATTGAGTTTGGCAACTGGTGCAAATGTCTCTTGGTAGTCTATACCATGGGTTTGAGTGAAACCCTTGGCCACAAGCCCTGCTTTATACCTATTAATGCTCCCATCTGCATTATATTTCACAGTGAATACCAACTTGCACCTTACTATTTTCTTTCCTTCATGCAGTTTCACAACTTCCCAAGTACCATTTTTTTCAAGAGCATCCATTTCTTCATGAACAGCTTGTCTCCATTTCGGATCAGCAAGAGCTTGATTAATATTCTTTGGTATCTCTGTCGTAGATAGAGTTGTAATAAAAGCTTGAAAAATAGGGGACAACTTCACATAAGATACAAACCTTGATATAGGATGCTAAGTGCAAGATCTAGTTCCCTTTTTGAGAGCAATAGGAAGCTCAAGTTGATCTTGTGACAATGCACCACTTTCTTCACTGGAATACTCATGCTCAATCAATGGTACAGTAGGCTGAATGTCAGGAGTAGGAACCAGATCAGATTTTTGTCTTGGTTGGACTTTTGGTTTATAGTTTGCTTGTTTTCCGTGAATATCCCAACAATTATCTCGAGTATGTCCAATTTTGTTGCAATGACTACAACGCGGCTTTCCTCCACGTCGATTAGATAATTGTTTGGCCACCAAAGCACTAGTCTCCATAGGTCTTTCACCAGAAGTTGTAATCAGTTGATCCTTTTTTCCACCAAGCATGACAAGGCGTCTACTAGCTTTCACGTCGAACCTCTGCAAAAGCCTCGCTAATGGATGGCAACGGCCAACGTCCCAAAATTCTCCCTCGTACCTCATCAAGGTCTTTATTAAGACCAGCAAGGAAGTCATATAACCGCTCCTTATCAAGATGCTTTCTGAATTTCACATTCTCCTTTAGATCTCCCCAATCGGCTTCGTAAAACATATCAAGTTCCTGCCAAAGAGTTTGTAAAGAATTATAGTATTTAGTAACATCTAGATTACCTTGTCTCATGTCTTTGAGTTTATTTTTAATCTCAAAAACTTGAGAGGCATTCTCGAGATCCGAATAATTCTCCTTAACAGGGTCTCAAATAGCTTTTGCGGTTCAAAGAAGGAAGTATGTGCGACTGATATGTGTTTCCATCGAGTTGATCAACCATGCCATAACAATAGAATTATTGAGTTCCCATGTAGCATAGGTAGGATTTTCAATATTTGGTCTCTTAGCCTCACCGGTGATATATCCCATCTTGCCTCTCCCTCGAATTACCAACAAAACTGATTGAAACCACTGTAAGAAATTTTTGCCATCTAATTTGTGGCTGGTAATTTACAGTGATGAACTGTCTCCAAAGGAGTGGGAGTTTAGGGTTTGCGGAGTCATTACAGACGATGTGGCTGAGGATGACTCTTTGTCAAAACTCGTGAGCTCCTTTCCCGAACTCATCTTCATGCAACACGATGGAAAAATAACAATAGCTCTGATACCATAAAATTGATTTGAGAAAAAAAAACTATGCTGTATATTTTATTTTTCACAAAGAAGACAATATATAGATGGTTAACATGAAGCAAACTTCTTACAAAAAAGAAAACTAAATAATAGTCCTACTCTAGGACGGCACGCAAGCCATTTATTAAAAAATTCTATCTATTAAAAAATGGCTAAAAAATAGGGAGTTATTTCCAAAAAATCTGTAAGAGATTAACTATCTCATAACTATCCATATTCTAAATAATCTCCTAAATATATACTTAAGTCTTAATTTTTCTACAGTTTTGGCTTGAGTTTTTGTTTTTAATTCAGCACTAACAAATATACTACTCCTTTAGTCTTTACAAATAATATAATACAATTATACTTGAATTGTTTTCCGACATTTGGAATCTGAATAGACTTGAAATCATGACTGCAACTTGTATACAGTGCTAATGTGGCTTAATTATACACTTCTGAATTCCAGGCTACTTATATCAGCGAAAAGGCTGAAAGAACACGGAGTAGGAAGAATCTATGTTAGTCCCGTGCAGCTTTCGGCAGAGCATTTACCCATTGGTTAGACTGTCATTTTAGCTTCCCTTGTCTTGAACTCAATCAGGCTTAATAATCTTTATTGTAATGAATGTTTCTGCTCCCAACTTTTGCACTGAAAAAGAAATTTTCTTCTATTTTTTCAATTGATAGTGATCTTGAATTTTTGACGCAACCATTAATCAACTGCAAAGTGCAGATACAGTTGTATTTGTAATCTTTCTTTTGGCATTTTAGACATACCAATGTTAGATTGTAATCATGGTGATGGTGCATCTTTTTTCATGTCTAATCATAATTTGTGCTGTACTAATCTTGTTTTACCCTTAATGACTAGGCATCTCTGTCCTGGGGTGTTGGGGAGGTTAGGAAATTGAGGCCTGCTGTGTCTTTAGCATACCCGGTTTTCTGTGACTGTAATTTTCTTTCTAACCAACCACCTTTGACATGTATTGTTTTTACTTTTTAATCAATCCAATTAATGGAAAAGACCAACCGCCAACTGTTTTCTCCTGGGCAATGAGTAGAAACAAAATCCCCAGGCAAAAGCAGGGAATCTGTGGCTTCCATGCTGATCAAAAGATTTTGTCTGAAGCTTTACATTTCCAAGAGTCAAAAAGGGTTTTTGATCTTATTTAAGATCAAAGCAGATTTACCGAAAGGTTATCTCATCTAAAACTTCCTTTTTTCCAAAGGTAAGAGATTAAACTAAATGAAAATAGCAGAAGGCCCCTTAAGAAAAAGAATATTCAACCTAAACCAACCCACCTCTTTTTCTCTTTCTGGGCCACCTGCTTTAGAGATTCCAATGGAAGAGAGCACTGGAGAATGAAAGAAAACTTAAAGGAGGCTACCATGGCTTAGTGATTTATGCCTTGTTTTTTAATTTTTATTACTTTCCTCTTCTCTAAAAAGCTTCTTGCCAACTTCTTTGAACATCTTTTTCTAATGGATATGATTTGATATTGGTGCTAGTTTTTAGTTTATAACCTCTCGTGTGTACATAACAATTCCAGGTCCCCACCAAATGCTGCAGACAATGATGGCATTTCGTCTTTCGCTTGTAGTCTTACAGAGAGGGGCATCTTGCTAACTTAGTCATGATGTAAGCGTTTTGAAAACGAAAAAGAATGATTCACACTCTTTTTTATAACAAATGCTGGTGGGTTTTTAAGTTGCTGGAAAGAAATGGACATAGGAGTGATAAGTAGATTCATTTGCTAACGTGTCTTGGAGATCCTGACAGTCATTTGCAACCAGCTGCTGCCTGCTGGTATTGACATTTCTCTTCCCTGTATAAAGTTCTGCCTGGCAACAGATGCCCGAAACCTGCCTGAAATCCATGTAGTATGAGACCCCTTACAATCAAAATGCTTAAAACTCATATGGTTAACCTGCAAACTTAGGGATGTCAGTTACCTTTTTTCTCTTTGTTTAAGAAGAGGGAAGCAAGACTTGGATTCTTTCAAATATCCAACTACCCTACCAGACACCAGTTGAGCCAAGAGAAAGTGGCACCTGCAAACTTAAATCTTGCAAACTTAAATCTTAACTCAAACTTGCCCCAGCTCTAACTCTCTGCTGGTTTCATTATTTATTATTTTGCTTGACCCACTTTTAGACTTGATTCTTTTCCTTCGATTTTTTATTTAAAAGAAAAAAAGGCAAACTGCAGATGGTATCCTTCCAAGGGAAGTTACACAAGGTAAATCCATGATTTGGGCTTGATTACAAAAACCATTTCACTAAGTGTTGGGTTCATATTTATTCATAATTTATTTCTGTGTTCTTTTTAACTACTTTTCCCTTGCCTTGACCTTTTTTGAGTTCACTGTTTCAGCATTCTCTCCCTTTATATTTGTCAAGCTCTCCCATCCATCCACACCCCATTTTCCATCCACTTCTCTAACTGCAACTTCAATTGTTGCCTCTACTGCAACTCCCTAACTCTATCTTTTTCTCTCAAAGTTCAGCAAACTGCAGAAGATGTCAACCAAAGGGTGCAACAAGGTCAGTCAGAAAATGGGAAACAACAAGGCAAATGGTTCTGTTATACATAAGTCTAATACCAGGGCTGCTAGTAACCGAGGGGTTACCAGGAGTTGTAGCTTCATGCGATGTAAAAGATCTGAATTTTCGCCGGTAAGGTTTCTTAAGCATTTTGGTGGTAAAGTAGCAAAAGGTTTGCATGTGGTGTCCATGAGAATTGGGCCTTCTCCTAAGGTTTCTTCTTCATCAGGAAACTCAAAGCCATTTGCCACTCCTGTTGATCCTCATAGAAAGGCAGCCATCGAGGACTGCATCGAATTTATCAACTCTTCTGCTTCTTTGCCCAGATCAAATTCTGTTTCTGCTAATTCTCATTGAACTCTGTAGTCAATGGTCATATTTGGTTATAAAGATAGTTTGATGAAAATATTAATCATCCTAGAGCTTATATGTACATTATCTTTTCCTTCAGATATTGAAAGTAAAGCATTACTTAGTTTACTTATGAAAAACAATGGAGTATCTTATATTATCCTTTTGGTTTGATTTCTTCTACTGGACATTCTATTGGGGTTGCATATTTCAGATAGTGTTACCTGCTAACTTGCTGTGTTTCATCGGTTTCCACATCAACCCATTTCTAGCCTTGATATAGTTCTATACTCTGTTATTAAATCCCTTTGTTTTTGCCACATTTTCCATGGTGAAGAGCACATTTCTACCGGAAGATTTTCAAGATGTTAAACTTCTTACAACATTCAAAGAGGACGAAGACCAGAACCAACTGCATAGGACTTAGGTTGAGACAGCAATAACATGATATTGTTTTCCAAATCAGGCGTGTGCATTAGAATTCTAAACTTTTTGACACAGAATAGGCTGAGCATGCCTAGCTTTATTCAGGGCAAGACCAAAATTGACAAGCCAATAGTGAGACATTCGTCCTTATTGTTTGTCAACTGGCACCCAAAAATTATCCCCCATCATCCATCCTGTCCACTACCAAAGCTTGATTTGAAACCTGTCATTAACCATGGTCGTGTTTGGAATTTGGATTTTACAACCTTCTCTCTGCAATTTACTGTGTTCTTTAACTTGAACTAGCCTTTGTTCTAAAACAAACAGTCTCTAAACAGCAAGATGCCAGCTAATCTGATGGTTCAACTATGTGGACTATGACAGAAATTAGTTGCATACCAGATGTAGAATATAACAAGATCCTAACAAATCTTTGTCTGCTCAAACTTTGCAGTTGCCTGGATAATTACTCAGAAGGAGAGCAAACAATGGTTTATTTTTCATCTAATCTTGTCTATCTGCTTGGATGCTGATCATCCAAACATGTTTCCTGCCATTTCCCATTAGCCAAAATGGTTCTACTTATTTTCTATAACAAGGGCCAGCTCTGGCTGTTTCTTTTCTCTCTTGTTTCTCTGGACAATGTTAACTTCAACCAGGCAATAAGTTCATTAATCTCTAGGTTTTGTCAGGTTCATGAATATTAAAAGCTGTCACCTTAACCTCTATGACAACTACAGAAACGTTAAAACATCGTGTCAGCAAATACTGAGCTAATTTAACAACCAAAATTTGACTTAACGGTTGTCACCCTTGTTTTGGAAGAATTAGGTTCAACATTCAAATTCCTTCCCCCTTAGTACTTTCTTACGAACCAAAAAAAAATTATTGAGCTAATTCATTGATATTGCTCAATTACTTAGAGAAATTAACAGTTGCATTCAAAAAAAGCAGAACAGACAAGAGCAGTTTCTGTTTAATCACTGTTGCATGAAATGTTGCCATATACAGTAAAATTATTTGCAGATAAAATTATCAGATATGGTAAATCAAATATGGTATACTCACTTTTCCTTGTTTTATTCCAATGTTTCAAAGCAGACAAGCACATAAATTCACACCCTAAACTGTTATGAGCCTTTAATCCAAAAATCAACCTGCCAATTTACTTTCACTTACTTGACAGTAGTGTTTTAATTTCTTAACAGTGAACTTACCAAAATCAGTAAAATCCAAAGTTCCAACAGCTAACTTCAAATGAATTCATAATTTATGGAGAAAAAAGTAGTGTGCATTGAAGGAAATTAATAACAGCTTAGTGTTCAAGAATCAGGAGAGGTTCCAAAAGCAACAAGATAGAAACAGGAATTCCAAACCAATGAGAACCCCCAGAGATGATTCGATAATAATGGTGTTTTCATTTCTTGGCGAAAAGTCCTCCAAAGCCGCCACCTTTCTTCTTCTGTGGGACAGAAACAGAGTTCTTGCGGCCATTGGATTTTCCACCACCATTCTTTTCTTCAGCTTTCTGGAGGAGAGGATCAGTTTCATAGAACTGATCTTCCTTCTGCAAGTTCCCAAGAATCCAATCAAAAAGCCCTTTCTCTTCTTTGCTTCCACCTGCACCTTTTGCAGCAGTTGCTGCAAAAACCCTTGTTGTAGAAGGAGCAAAGGAAATCACCAGAGAAGCCATTGTCACTTGGCTTGAACAAGTTTCTTTCTCTTCTCTTTTGAAATAATGGTGAATAAGCTTTGGAGATTTAAGTTATAGTAGAAATATATTTTATGGGGACAGTGCTTGCAGTGAATTCCGGACCGTTGGATGGCATTTTAGATGACAAGTGGGAAGAACATGGGGACTGTTTTTACCACGAGCTCTCCACAAGTGTCTTATCTTCAACTCTTTCATTTTGGAAGAGTAGCAAAAATAAGAGATGGGAGTTTAATCTTGGCAGATATGGATATGATATAAACACGTGGCAAAATAGTAACCCATGCGCTTTGCTTAGAGTTTTAACTTCTCATTTTGTTGAATTTCTTTAATTTTGATCAACCAATGACTAAATATTTTCGAATTTGTTCAATTTAAGATTTTTTAATATGTGTGAATTACACGCGTCGTTAAAAAAAATAGATGACGATGAAAGGAAAAATTGCAGCTATGTGTCTCACTAAAATGTTGTCACATGTCCAACATATTTTTACATATTAAAAGAAAATAAATATAATTACACTATCATGTGTCCCGCTAAAATGCTGACACGCGTCAATTGTTGTCACGTGTCTCACTAAAATGTTGTCACGTATCCAATGTATTTTTTCCTATTAAAAGAAAATAAATATAATTGCATTACCACATGTCCCACTAAAATGCTGCCACTTATCAATTGCTTACACATGTCCCACTTAAATGCTGTCACGTGTCAATTGCTGTCATGTGTCCCACTAAAATGCTATCACGTGTCTTTATTAAACATCGTTATTATTTTTAACGACGCGTGTACTTCAATTTCGTTAAAAAGTCCTGAAATAAATAAATTCGAAAACGTTAATTCTAAATTGAGCCTTCGGCCTTACATGAAGCAATAAGTCAAGAAAAATATGTGACTTTTTTTAATTTTGAGTGTAAGATTAAAAATTTTTAAAATTAATACGTCATAACCAAACTTTTAACTTTAATTGATTGTAAAATTTTCTTTTCAATACCTAATGTTCGATAGAGTTTGACGATTGAATATTTCTTTTCGATAAATTGTACGTTTATTCAAATTTGAGTCAACTTATTTTATATCTCGAAAATTAGATCAATTTTTAGTAGTTTCTATGTATGGATTTAACCTTTGAAATGCGAAAAGTATAAAGTTGGTTTAAAGATCAATAACTTAAACTTTCTTCTTATTTTGAAATGGAAAAGTTTAATTATAGAACTTTAATTACCACGTTTCCAAGATTGGAATTACAATAAGAATTTCCTTTTTGATGACTCAAACACAAGAGCAAGGATGTAGAAACTTATTATAAGTGGATGAAAGCAACGTGTGTTCATGCCTCATCTCTTTTACTACACTAAAGAAACATAGACACATAGTTGGTTAAACAAATTCTGACTGCTGAATCGAGAAGCCAATTGTTTTTGGAAGCTAAGAAGTTTTTTTTTTTTTTAACTGAGAGATGAGGGTTGAGTTGGAGAATGATCTTTTGCTAGATAAGGTGATTAGTCCTAACTAAGAAATAATTACACACCTTAACTATGATATTTTCCCCTAGGCAGATGTCTATAACTTAGAGATTTTGAAAAGCATGCACAATTGCTGATGGAAAACCAGACATGCGGATGCAGTGAATTTGATTCTTATGGCGGACAAAGTTCCGAATAAACTGACATAAACAGTATAAACAACATCAAGATGACTAAGTGGTAATATTTAGACAGCTGAAAAAAAAAATGTCAAGGGGTTTGGCGTGATGATCAGTTTTCCACTAGGGCAAAAAAGAATTGGTAGGAGGAGTTATTAAATATTACCGGTTAGGAAGAAACTTAGAAGTAAAGTTCTTATCACTGTCATTTTGAGATTTTTCTAGAATGTTTACACACAGTACCTTCGGTAAGAATGAAACAACAGATAACGTGGGAGGCCAAGTAAATCTAGCAGGAATATTGTTTTCGATACTCTTAATCTTTTTATTCTGCTTACTCTTTGTGATCTTTTGTTCATTACGGAGATCCGCGGTTGGTGTTTTGCGTTTTCATTTGAATGATTCAGTTTTGCTTCATAAGCAAAATTTCTCATTGTTCTGTATGCGCTTTGTGATCTTACATTTATTACGGAGATCCACGGGTTGTTATTATCCATTTTGGTTTGGAAGTTTTTTATTTTATAAAAAAGAGTTTTCAAATATGAATTTAAATTTTTATTTATATTCCATGATAGGATAATATAATTTCACAATATTTCAATGCAAGATTAATATTTTAATGTAGAACTAGAGTGTTGCTCCCACTGTTTGGCATTTAATTTTCGTATTTTGGCTTGGTAATCGTTTTAATATTATTTATAGAGATTCATACTCAACCTATGAGATTTTTATGAGATATTATTTACTTTGATTTCAAAAATCTCATGATTTTTTATAGAAAGTTTTTCAAGCGTAGATTTAAGTTTTTATTTATTTAATAAGATTTATATATGATGCACAGTCTATAGTTTTTATACATTATATATGCACTAGAAGTTGACACATTATCAATAAATAAATTAAAAAAAATCAAGCTCTTAAAAGTAAATACAAATAATTTTTTTCAAATTGCTTGTATTGATTTATTAAATAAATCATATAAAGACAGTATATTGTCAATGTATCATCTATAATTCTATATATTGTAGTACAAACTCAAAATATTTTGATACGAAATTGAAATGTAAAATTTATTAAGTAAACATTGGAATTGTTGTGTATGGCTTGAATTGATTGTTGTTCCAACGGTGTAAGAGTTTTTGTGCCTTTGTTGACAAAACTTTGTTCGCTCTTTTCGGATGCATAAAGATAAATTTATTTAAAAAAAGAAAGAAAACGTACGTTTAAGCCCTGCATGTTTTCTTTCTGCCAAAGTTTCCCCTCTCTTGAATCTACTCACTCAGAGGGAGTCAAATTATAGCTTCGGGAGTTTTCTTTTAGCATGGAGGCTTGGCTTTGCAATAAAAACCCATTTTCTCAGTGCGGGTGAGCTATCTCTAACCACTCTCTTTTTCTTTGGAACAAGAGTCGGCAAGAATTCCAAGAAAAGGAAACAGTGAGCCGTTGGTTTCGTGGAAATCAATGGCTTAATTTCTTTCATCAACTTACTTTTAAACATAGTATTGAGAAATCTCTCTGTTTATGACTTTATGTAACTACAGTCATGCAAATTTCACCAAATTTGATTTTTGCAGCAATTGTCCCTAATCCTAATTTCTTTTTTGATTCTATACTAATCCTAATTTCTCTCTACATGAAATTAGCACTTAATCAAATACATATTCAATTTAAAAATAAAATTTATAACTGCAATGAAATCACCAAGTTTTAATTAAATATATGATATTATTGACACATTATTATGTAAATTTTTTTTTTGTGTAAACACATGTATCCTCATCCATTTTACAGTATAAAATTAATTATGTTCGTTTCAAAAGTGATAAACAGTAAAGCCTTCTCGAATTCGAATCATGTCCAAAAACCTTAGGAAAAACTCCACTTCCACCTTTTTCAATTACTTATTGGTTATTATATTATGTAAAAAATTTAAACATATATATAACTAACCAAAAAAGTAAACTAATTTATATATGAGTTTATACATGATACACTAAGGTTGATACCTCATTAATAAGCAAAGTAAAAAAAAACTTCAAGCCCTTAAAAATAAATACATATAAATTTTTTCAATTTACCCATAAGGATTTATTGATGAGGTGTCAGTTTCTGGTACATTGATAGTGTATAGAGACTATACACTCTTAGTGCAAATATATAAATCCTTTATATATATATTTAATGATAATTATTCAATACACTATCAGTGGAGTTTTTAGACTTCACATGCGTGTTTAAGATGATGACACATATCACATTTTATTTTTTAATTATTTAATATTTTAAAAACATGCGTAACCATCTTAAATTCGCATGTAAAGTCTAAAAACTTTACTAATAGTGTATTGAATAAAGATTAATATCCAATATACATAAGCGGGTTAGAATGATAACTCATGTCCTATTTTATTTATTTTTTATTTTTTTAATATTTTTAAAGGACATATGTCAATTGTCATCATCCTAACCCTGCTTGTGAAGTAAAAAAATTTTACTGACAGTGTATTGGATAATTATCCATTGAATAAATATCCTATATTTAAAGTAATGAATTGATCTTAAACATTACAACCAAGATTTGATCTAGTGATTATTATACTTGAATGTTTAATTCCCTTTTTCTCTTTGTTTTCTAGTATTAGGATAAAGATTCTAATGATGATAATGAAATGACTTTAACCATTGAGTTAAATGATTATGTCTTTACTGTTTAGAACGTAAAAATTTTGTAAATATGACGTTCGAGTTTCAATCCTTACATTATTCATTTTCAACTTTTCTTAGATTTTGAAGTCTCAAGTTCGAGTCTCATCAAATGTGAGCTTAAGTTAGTCTAGTTATTTACTAGTTTATTTAGTTTGTTATAGTTATTTACTAGTTTACCTAATTTGAGTAATGTAATTTTTATAATTACCTATTCATGAAATGTAATATGCTGATTATAATTGTAACTTTTAATGAAAATGTACTACTCAAAAAAAAATCTTTTCTAAGATCAAAAACTTCTATCGTACAATAAAAATTAGCCAATTAAATTTGTTATATCTAAAGAACACGTGCCAGTTAATAGGTGCAAGAATGTCTTTGCAGGTAGTACCCACTGAAAAATCTTTGCATGGTTTCCGTGTAAATTCTTTCTCACGGTTCCTATCAACCCAACCGCGACCTCTCACCATGGACTAAATTTCCTAACTACTCTTCCTAATTAACCTTTATCAATTTATCATTTTAATTTATATATATATAACTTCATTCTTATATATAACTTCATTCTTATCAATCTCTCTCAAAAGTGAACTGTCTAGTGAAATAATTCTAAACCTTAGCACCAATTCTCTAGTATCCCATGGAAGCCTTTGCATTTGTCTTCAGCCTAGTTGCTGCAATACTTGCTTACGCACTCTGGTTCCATCTCCTAGTCAGGAGGTTGACCGGTCCAAGATTATGGCCTCTAGTCGGTAGCCTACCATATACTTTCCTGAACCGGCGGAGAATCCATGATTGGATTGCTAGTAACCTTCGAGCAACAGGTGGCTCAGCAACCTATCAAACGTGTACCATTGCTCTTCCTTTCTTGGCTCGCAGGCAAGGGTTCTATACTGTCACTTGTCATCCCAAAAACATCGAGCACATTCTCCGGACTCGGTTCGATAATTACCCGAAGGGGCCTCATTGGCAAGCTGCATTTCATGATCTTTTGGGGCAAGGATCTTTAACAGTGATGGCGAGACATGGCTCATACAAAGGAAAACAGCTGCACTTGAGTTCACAACCCGGACGCTCAGGCAAGCCATGGCTCGGTGGGTGAATAGGACCATCAAGAATCGTCTATGGTGTATTTTGGACAAAGCATCGAATGAGAAGAAAGCAGTGGACTTGCAGGACTTGTTGCTTCGGTTAACCTTTGACAACATTTGTGGGCTTACCTTTGGTAAAGACCCGGAAACACTCTCTTTTGACTTGCCTGAAAATCCATTTTCTATTGCCTTCGACACTGCCACTGAAGCAACTCTCCATAGGCTTCTTTACCCTGGTTTACTCTGGAGATTGAAGAAGATTTTGGGGATTGGAACAGAGAAAAGATTAAAGAGTAGCCTGCAAATCGTTGAGAACTACATGAACGATGCCATTGAAGCACGAAAAGAAGCTCCATCCGATGATCTACTGTCCCGTTTCATGAAGAAAAGAGATGCCGGGGGAAATCTCTTTACAAGCGCCGTTCTCCAACGCATTGCTTTGAATTTCGTCCTTGCTGGCCGGGACACCTCTTCCGTAGCCCTCAGCTGGTTCTTCTGGCTCGTCATGAACCATCCAGAGATTGAGCAAAAGATCATCAACGAAATAGCAACGGTTCTCCGCTCCACGCGTGGTGAAGATCACAAGAAATGGCTTGAAGAACCCCTGGTGTTTGATGAAGCAGACAGGTTGATATATCTCAAAGCAGCATTAGCTGAAACACTGCGGTTTTACCCCTCAGTTCCTCAGGACTTCAAGTACGTTGTCGAAGACGATGTCTTACCGGATGGAACATTCGTGCCCGCAGGCTCAACTGTGACATATTCGATATATTCAGTTGGCAGAATGAAGACTATATGGGGAGAAGATTGCATGGAGTTTAGGCCTGAAAGGTGGCTATCACCACAAGGTGACAAGTTCGATCCACCAAAAGATGGCTACAAGTTTGTGGCATTCAACGCTGGACCAAGGACTTGCTTGGGGAAAGACTTGGCTTACTTGCAAATGAAGTCTGTGGCCTCAGCAGTTCTGCTGCGTTACCGGCTTTCCCTGGTGCCTGGACACAGGGTGGAGCAGAAGATGTCCCTCACTCTGTTCATGAAGAAAGGCCTTCGTGTTTACTTGCAGCCGCGTATACTTGCATAGAGATGGTGCATTTGGGTAATTAATTTGTATTCTCTCAACTGTGTATTTGCTTTTATGGATATTTATACAGGAAAGGCATGGGGGATCATTGCTGTTCAACTTGGCTTTGGAGGGTATATAGTTTGATTTGTTATTGTTTCAGAATTTCACACAATGTTTGTTTGGTTCAATTAGTCATTCAAAAGTGTAACATCTTTGTGATGTTTATATTCCATATCAGTTGATATGGGTTTTCATATGCTTATTTAATAATTTCAATAAAAGTTATACTCAGTCTTCTGCATTCACTTATATAGGAACTTGAACTTTTCTTCATAATCACTTTTGTTTAAGTGTTTGATAGAAAAATGCCAATGAAATTACAGAATTGATTTGTTAGGATTGAAAATAGAATTTACCAGAATTATAGGCTGTGATGTGTATACTATACAAGTGACTTCTTCGTCCGATGAGATCTCATGCAATTTTATGCAATCTTAGAGCTATTGACAATTTTGGGTTTCCATGGCTCCTTTTGTGGCATTAAGAAAATGGCCGGTAGCTCAAGTCCAAAAATGGATACTTCTCTGCGTCTCATCCATGATCGACTCATGCTCTTTCATTGTTTGTCTTCGTTCGATCAATTGAATTTAACCAAACATGAGGGCAATGGTATTATACAGCAGTAACTCTAACCATTATTGTTAAATATCAGTAGGAGGTAAATTTCAGAGCCAAAGGTGACTTAAATTCTGTGCCACATAGGCCATGATTCAGTTCAATTGGGAACACTTGTCTAGTTCATATAAACCAGAAATCAAAATTTGAACCTCCTTTTAGTTTCATGTAGTCTAAGCTACCCACTAGAAAAATCAATGAGTGACTTCTCACCAGGTTGCAGGATGTAGCCAGTTGCTGCAGTTCCAAACACCCCTACCAGTACTTCAGCAGTGTTGGATAAACCAAGCAATACTCCCTGCAAAGAATAAATATAAAATAAAAGGGAGAACCATCATTTCTCCAAACAAGGTTAAAAGGAAAAGAGTGTTAGGAGTCCAACATAACCTACTCAAGTTGCAGTCTTTGAGTTTTAAATGTCATTACAACAACAAATACTAGTGGTTAGGTGAACCTTATTTCCAACAAAACAAAATCTATTCCCAGCGGTCCAGCCATTGGTGTACACTACTTTCTGTATTGAAGTATGCTCTTGGAGAACAAACCTAGGACATTGAAAATACAAAAGAAATAAGACTTACTGAATAACGAGGGGCACTATCTTGATGGTTTGAATACAGGCCAGACTGTGAAAATGCATCAGTTCCCTATTCAAGAAAACAAAATTGAAACTAGCTCTGCCAATGGCATATAGTTAATTTAAGCAAATTGTTTTATTTCAATTACAATGGGGGAGAATAGTAGAATAACTTCTAAATTTTCTCCATAAGCCTGTCTACATAGAACAGAAAAGAATTTTACAAAAGACACAACTTTGACTTAATATTT
Source organism: Heritiera littoralis (assembly GCA_031772115.1). Taxonomy (NCBI): domain Eukaryota; kingdom Viridiplantae; phylum Streptophyta; class Magnoliopsida; order Malvales; family Malvaceae; genus Heritiera; species Heritiera littoralis. The sequence continues at coordinate 955,037 of JAPDPK010000088.1, read as the reverse complement.
ACAAACTATCTAAAATTCCAGTAGGCATAAAGCTAATGATGTCAATCACGGAAAACAAATTGGAGAGAGGGATCTGATCAAACCATCATATAAATATTTATATATATATATATATCTGTTCCATCAAAGGAAAACTGTTTGTAAAATAACTAAGATACCGATGCTTAAGTGGAAATTTGAGGAAAAAAGAAGGTAGTATAACTGAAACAAAAGCAATATTATTGTAAGAAGCAAACCTGACTGCGTTCCATACACAAAACAGCCACAGCAGGAGAATTGACATGGCTCAGTTGAGTTAGGAAGAAAGTAGGGCCAAGAAAGCCAATTGATTGCATAATCTGTAATACATAGTAAAAATAGACTTAAACAGACTGTTTAGAAAATTCAACTTAACATTATAATTTATAGCAACAGAGAACTGAGCAGAAGAAGATGAGAGCTCGCGTGCACACACACACACTAGCATATAAGAGAGAGATTATTGAATATATAACAGAACCAAAGTCATGAGTTCATTGAAATAAAAAATTCATCATGTGCATATGACTTAAGGAAAGCATATTTAGAGAAAATTGCATGATCAAAGAAGAACAATGAATATTCTAAAATAGGCATTATCAGAATTTGTATGAGGAAAAGGAAAACTAAGAATACCTTGCGAACAGTTGTAAAAGATAAACCTTTGCTCACAAGTGTATCTGCAATCCACCTTCCAAGATTTGCAGAAAACGCCATTGAAAGCCAGGGCAAAACACATAGGAGCCCAGATTCTGTAAGATTGAACTTCAGGACCTATAGATGTAGAACAAAATAATTTCTTAATACCATGATGGGAAGGAGAAACTCTTCTTCTTTAACAACTGTTAGAAGAAGCATCAAAACATAGTGCTGTGTGAGTGCTTCAGTTCATGTTTCAAACAGTGGAAAACAAAGAAAAAAAAAGTGTTTTGTGAAATCAGAAATGATGTCAACAACATGCCACAATGTAGTCAAGGCACAAAGATAGTAGATTTCAACAATTTGAGGAAATGTCTTGAAATTGCCAATTTGAGAAATACCAATGCTAGAAGGCAGAACTCATCAGCTAGATTCTTAGCTGAATGCTGAGTCATAAGAATCTCTCTAACTATTATTTCCCTCTATAAAATACTGGCATTGGGACAAAAGTAAGGGAACAGTGTAAGACACTCCTCTTCAGTAATTTACCAGGAACTTAATACCAAAGGTTTCTATTGACTCTTCCCCATTTAAAATGCTCATCAGGTGTTTTAAATGCTATAGTTGAAATAGTGAAAGCGCAGTGTGCATTTAAGTGATGAAATCCCTACTTGATGATAGTATGTTGGCATCCATATTAAGAGAATAAATGTTCCCCAATTGTGACAGAAATGAGACGCTATTAGAGCCCAGACAGGTGGTTTTGACAAGATTGACCTCCAAGGTATAGTTTTAACTGGCTGCTAGGAAATACAGTTAGTAGCAACAAGCTTCTTCTCTTGGGGCCGAAGTTGAGTATCCTCGAGAGTGAACTATGAGCCTACAAAACAAAGAAGAAAAAGTATGACATTTGGAAGATATTTTCAATAAAATCAAACACTTTCTATCAGAACCTTATTGTTCACAAACAACTGAATCCTTCAATAAAATAAAACTTAAGATCATTCAAATTAAGAGGTGTGCTTGATTTCCAACTAATACTAATTTATTTAGAATTTGAGCAATTTTAGAGTCTGTTATCAATCATGTCAACTAATACCATGAATAAAGGCAGCATTTACCTTATTTAGCCATAAAGCAAACCAAGCTGTTCCTAGAGAACCAAAGGAGTAAAACACTGATGGCCATCCGAACTGATGTATCAAGAATGGTGAAAATGCCAGGCCGGTAATAGAGCGGAGATACATTCCACTATACACCAATGCTAATGATCTACTCCTTTCAGCAACAGGAACCCACTTTGACAGAATATTATTCATGGCAGGCATAGCAACACCCTGAAAACAATAAAAGCTGATGAAGTAATCACTTTTTTTATAGAATACTAGCAATGAAAGAACCAAAATCACAATTCCTATGAAAGCACGAACGACAAGTAGGAATGGCAACCCAAGTTTAGCAGCAACAGGAGTAAGAGCTGTAGCAATGGACCACCAAACTACCCCAAATCCTAACACCGACTTGCCACCTACACTGTCTGATATGAACCTCACCGATTGACGGGCCTCCATCAGTGTCTGCCCATGTGCCCCCAGCAATCTGTCATTCGCTAGTACTCAATTAGCAAGAAAAACCCACAAAAACTCTTACTTTAGGTTAACAGAAACCAAGGTTTCATCTCATAACTATACCATTAGAAAAGGGGGCAAAAAGAGGAAGAATTTATTACCTGAGTGAGGAGATAACCCCAGAAAAAAGATGACTGGATTAAACCAACAGTTGCTGGGTTCCAATCGAATTCAGCTGACATGGGAAGTATGGCAATGCTCATATTTACCTGCCAAACAAAATCTGTTCAAAGTTGATAATTTAATGAATAACAAAAGCAAAGAAAAATAACTAAAAACAAAGGCTTACTCTGTTCAAAGTATGGCCATGCTCATATTTACCTGCCAAACAAAATCGACTTGTTCCGGGTTGAGATACTGTCGGGTGGCGATTTGGGGAAATTTGGAGAGAAGAGAAGAGCTCTGGAGCTCGTGGCAACCCTTCAGTTTCAGCACTTCAGAGGGACAGAGCAGGAGGGAAGGAGGGACAAAGATTTCTTTAAGGTGCTTTAGAGTGAAAATGGTTAAAGGTGGTTGTCGGAGTTTGACACGTGTCCTTGATTGGATTAACAGAAAACGGATTTTTAGATTCCATTTTTTGTGGATTGGGCTTGTCCAAGTTCAATGACAGAGGAGAGAAAGGAGTTGAAACTGAGGAGCTTAGGTTCAGCTGGCTTGGTTTGTGGGTTAAAAATCCAATATGCTTTACATTTTGCCGGTGTGGACTTGGGCCTAATTGTCCTTCATCCACTCTATTTTTCCTTTATTTATTTATTTGTTAAATTAAAAAAATAAAAATGGGTCATAAGATAATATTCTAATTTTTCTTGTGAAGTTTAAGAATTCACTGATAATTCATAAAAGAATTTACTGATAATTTAAACCTTTTTACATTTTACTCTTAGATATGAATGTCATTATTGTTAATATTATTATTTAGTCGACAAATATAAATGTTATTATTAAGAATGAAATTTAGTTAACTACGGTCTACCATAGTATTGTTGTTACCGTTGGAAAAAAGTAAGTTGTGTAACAAAAAAAAATGTAACTTGTCAAAAAGTGCAGCGGCAAAAAGTAACAACGATCTACTGGGAATTTTAGGCATGTTATTATCGGCTCTGATTCATTGCTTACGGTAAATAAACTGAGGCAGCCATCGAAGGAATGAGATCCACTGTTTCAGCTACTGTGGGCACGTAAAGACTTGACAGGTAGAGATTGATTTTGATTCTTTCAACATGTGTTTCGAGAGGTAAACACATGTACAAATTTTCTAGCAAATCATGCACATAGTACTTTTGATTTAGTTAAACTTTCTTGTCCACCAATAGGGTTAGAGAAGCTTTTACACGATAGCTTTGTTAGTGTGAGTCGCCCTCGATTTTGTTAGCTTAAGCAAGTAACTGCTCATATGTACTGTATATATAGTTTAAGAATTTCAAATGTTTAGCATTTTACTATGAAAAGGTACCATAATAAGTTAAAATATCTAAAAAAATTGCAAAAAATGGTGAATGGTTCGAGATATAGAGATGATAAAATTAGTTTATAAAAAAAAAACGGTTGAATCACAAGAACATATTTTTTTTAAACTTTTTTGGTTTGGATTCACAAACCAAATTCTTAGATCGAAAAATCATTTTTTTTTATTTTACATTAAAATAGAAAAAATAATTTTTTAACTTAAAAATCACTTTTAATTTCGATGATAAACTAACCCTCTAACCCTATAATCTCTATACCTGTTATTTTCCACCAAAAAGACGGCAACAAAAGGTTGCATTAAAGAAAAAGGAAAAGACAAGTAGAAAGGCAGAGAAATGTGAATTATGCTGCCAAATTAGTTAAAACAGCCAGAAACCTACATTGATAGCTAATTAGCTGGTCTGACCATCACCGATCCCACCACAATTATGCACGCTTTCAACTCTATTACTTTATTGTTACAGATTCTTCTTCCTTTACAGTTCCTTATCTAAAGCTATTATATTTCTTTCAGATAATTTGAGCACACTGGCCTGTGGGTCATCGCCATCACTCTACCACCAAAACTACCATTCTGAAAAGCTGAGCTATTTTTATTATTCTAACTCGTTAATGTCCAAATGTCAGTATGGATGAAAACCATTATTTATGCTCTGTCACACTAGCCTATATTTCCGGACGCGGTTAAATGACTTTCATCATCACGTCCAAATCAAGCTTAAGTAATAAGATAATTGCAGAATTAAAATTTAAACTTTTATATTAAAAGTTTTGAATCCTACTGTTAAAATGAAATGAGTGATTACAAATTAAATTGATCAAAATTAAATTTTTTAAAAAATTATTTTCGGTATTTAACCGATTGAAATAATTTAATAATAGATTGATTAATTAATTCGAATAAAACCGAAGTATTAACTGTCCTAATCCCCTATTTTAGAGTGGTAGATCAAAGTAACGTGGAATTGAATAAAAAGTGAGAAGATAAGCAAAGGAGTGTCCTTGCATAGATGTCTTAATTGAAGGAGTCTCTAATACAAGTACAAAACTATAATTGATGGTCATATGGGTTGAGCTGGAAGTCTTGCTAGTCAGCTATCAAACCAGACATGAACTTTAGCTTATTGACCCAGTTTAATCATTCACTTGTGTTAAATTTTCCATTTCTATGATAATCATTCAAAAAGTGAAAACATAGGTAATTTTGATGTACCCAAAAGGTTTTTTTTATCACGCTTTTGGTCATATTTTAGCAAAGTTCAATAATGAGATTCAAATGACTTAATACTCAAGGTAAATTGCTACAAGTGGTTTCAAAAAGAATACAAATTTTCATTTTCTATAATTTAATTCACTTTTAATTATAAACTAAGAGAATTAATTGGTCAAATTAAGTCATTATTATTTATTAAGGAAATAAAATCAAGAGCATATCTCAATTCTCGTGGGCATTAATTCCAATCCCATCTGTTACCCAACCACTGGACTAAACAAAAGGTAAATGTAGGCATCAGGTGGGTTCCCCACTTCCCCAAAACTTCTATTAAAATTCTAATTATCAAAATATAAATATTGTAGTCTCATGCTAAAAGCTTCCATTTCAATGATTTTATTCCCTTTGTTTACACAAAATTATGAATTGGGCATTCTCCACTGTTAGCCATGCTCATCTCAAGAAAAAGCAAAGAGGCGGAGGAAAAGAAACCACAAAATTTACTAAGGCAAATTGCTTGTCCTTCAGTGCCAACTTAATTTAATTAATAATCATAAATTAGATTTATATTTCATCTTGCTGTTTTTTATATGGTTGTATTGTGAGTGTTATCATCCTATACTTCGTTTCAGCATTATTTTATTTACCAATATTATTATTTTTAATACTAAAGATTGCAGTTACTCTTAAATTGTTTTCCACTTCTTATATTCTAGTAAGAATATTGTTGATATTATTCTTTCATCAAATTTCAAATATAGATTATGGACCATTAGTCTATATTTTTGTCAACAAAATTTTTAAACTTTATAAACAAAATTAAAATATTATAATAAATCCTTTTTATTTATTATATATACTAATTTCTTACTTATTTATACCTAAATGGCTCTGCATGACAAAATGATGTTTCATCAGTTTCATATCTATATATATATATATGTGTCGTAACGGCTTCGCGCTCGACATATTTTCGAAAAAAGGCGTTTAAAAACAAAAATGGAGTCGCCACCAATCTTTTTTGACTAGGTGTGATTGGCCACCTAAAAACGTTTATCTTTTCGACAAAATCTCAAAATTAATTAAGTTTTATTAAAAAGATAATCTTTTGGTCTGCGAAACAAAAATTGGGTTCGGGGGTACGGTTACGCGTGGGGAAGGATTAGCACCCCCACGACGCCCATTAAAAAACGGTACCATCCTAACTACATGGTATCTTTTGATTTTAATAAGATAGTCTTGGCTTTTGATTATAAAAAAAATTAGCGTATTTGCTTGAAAGATTACTGTTATAAAGAGGTTTATTATGAAAATCAACATGAACACCATTTATTGAAAAATTAGATCAAATATCCCAATACTCTGGTAACATTTGAAATAATTCCTCTCACCTAGAGATTTCTTAAGAATCACTACTTGTGAGTTCTAGGGAATCTCATCTTCGGTGGCGCTCACGCTATTTCATGATCGATCGCATACGCAGGTAGTATTGATGAGAATGTATAATGCATATGAAACTTAAAAGAAATTTTACTTATTTTGATTTATTAATGAAACTCTTGATATTGAGAAATTTGGCTAAATATCCCAATACTCTGGTAACATTTAGCTAATTCCTCTCACCTAGGGATCAGTCAAGAAATCACTACTTGTGAGTTTCATGACATCCCATCATCGGAAGAATTCCATTTATTTTAAAATTTTAATGTTTGTGCAAATGATGCTAACATTTGATGTATGACACATGTGGAATTATAAAAGGAATTTTATATTTTAGTTTTTATTAATGAAACTCTTGATATTGAGAAATTTAACTAAATATCCCAATACTCTGGTAACATTTAGCTAATTCCTCTCACCTAGGGATCAGTCAAGAAATCACTACTTGTGAGTTTCATGACATCCCATCATCGGAAGAATTCCATTTATTTTAAAATTTTAATGTTTATTATCTTGATTCTCTTAATTATTCCTTTTTACTAAAATTCCATTATTACTTATTTAATTAATTTAACTATCATTCTTTACTTTTGAAAACTTTACTATGATTAATATTTATTATTATATTTTTTCATTTATGTGATTCTAAAAATCCCCTTTTGTTTTTTTCGCTCGATTGTTTTTATTACCTCTTTTGTTTTTATTAGTTTTTGCTTAATTAATATTTCTCTAAACACTCTTTATTTATCAAAACTCTTTATTATATTTATTTATTCATTTTATTATTAATTAATTTTTAATTTTTCTCTTTTTTTTTTTTAAATATGAATAAGCATGAAATCGGATATTGAGGAATAATACCGAATATCCCAATACTCTGGTAACGTTCGACATAATTCCCCTCACCTAAAGTTCTTCGAAGAATCGCTACTTGCGAGTTCAACGAAGACTTATCGTCGGGATTTCATACTTATTTTATTTTAATTTTATTGATTTATTATTTTTGTATTTTTCATTATCATTGTTATATATTTTAAAAATAAAAAGTAAAATAAAATAAAATAAAATAAAATAAAATAAAAAATAAAAAAAATAAAAAATAAAAAAATAAGCATGAAATCGAATATTGAGAAAGAATACCGAATATCCCAATACTCTGGTAACATTCGATATAATTCCCCTTACCTAAAGTTTTTCGAAGAATCGCTACTTGCGAGTTCAACGAAGACTCATCATCGGGATTTCATACTTATTTTATTTTACTTTATTTTTATTATTATTCTTCATTTATTATTATTATTTTTCCTTAGCCCACATTTCATTTATCTAATAAAATTTATTTTCATTTTAAGAATATGCTTTTGTATAATTTATGTATATATACATTTTTATATACTTATTTATATATTCTACGTAAAATATATATATTAATATGTTTTAAAGCCATATATTTCTATATTTATATGTATGTATTTTACACATTTATTTTCATACATTTCAAAACTATAAATTTGTTCATTCATTCATTTTTATTCATTATATGTATTTTATAAAATTTATATACTTTAAAACTATATATCTTTTATATTTATTTATCTTTTCTTTTAAAACCATGTATTCATTTTATTTTTATTCTATTCTATTTATACTATTTATTTATTTTTTGCTTTACTATATTTTCTATTTTTATTATTATTTTTCTTTTTGCTATAATTAACAAATAACTAAAAACAAAATAAAAAAAACATATATATACCCAATCGGAGCGGGTCGAAGTGCCGGGTCAGGCTGATCACGCGGGTCGCAAGTGGAAGCGGAGCCAGGTCAGCACGCGGGTGGCAGAAGCGGGTCGCGCGGACCTCGGATCGGGTCGCGGGTGGCACGCGGGTCGGCTGATCAAGACGCAGCGTTTTGATGTTCTATATAAGGTTACCTTTTTTCTTTTTCACTCATTTTCCACCGATTTCCCCAAAAAAATTTCGAAATCCTCTGAAACCTCTCCCAGCCTTTCACCCTCCGAACAACTACGCCGCGCCGGCCGCCGCACTCCGCCGTGGTCCAGTCGCCGGAAACCTTCCCGTAAACCTAAAAACACTCCACTCCTTCCCCTCTACCCCGATCTGAGCTTTGTTTACCCAAAAAATCCCTCTAACCCTATAGATCTGACTTAGGCCGAGAGTCCCCCTACCGTCTTTCCCCTTTTTTGTGTTTTGTTTTCTCTGTGTTTGTTTGTTTGTTTTTTTGTTTTGTTGGCTCTGGTGTTGGCTATTGAGGTTGCTTTTGTTGTGTTTTTTTGCAGGTCTTAGATCTAGGGTTCCCAGATCTGAGATCTTAAGGGTCTCGGGTTTGGTTTCTTGGTTTCTGATGTGGTAGGTTTGTGATGGTGATGACGATGATGATGGTGGTGAATGGTGACTGTGATGGTGGTGGTGAGTGGAGTTTAGGGGTTTCGGTGTGCTAGAGACAGAGTGATTGGGTGGTGGTCTAGGGTAGTGGTTGTGACGGTGATGGTGTTTCTGAGTCTGTATCCTCCGGTGGTGTCTCGGTTGGGGTAGGTTTTCTTAGTGTCTGGAAGTCTCTCCCTCAAAAAAAAGCCTGGAGAAAATCTGGTCTTCTTAAACTAATTTAGGATCATTCTTTGGTCCCGAGGATAAGAACTAATCTAGGTTCCTTCTATTGTTTCTCAGTCTTCCGGACAGTGTCTGAGATGGGATGGAGGGCCTGGGGAAGGTGAATTTTGGTGATGCCGAGACCTAGGGGGAAGGGTGGAGGACGCCAGCGTTTGGGAGTGCTGCCGGTGATGGACTTGCATTTAATGTGACTGTAATATATTAGTAATAATAATAACAGATATATAAAAATAATATTAATAAAAGTTAACAAATAAAAATAAGTAAAATAAAATAAAACAAATAATATAAATAATATATATAAGAATAAATAAAAAATGAAAAACGAAAATAAAAATAAAAATAATAAAAATAAATAAAACGAAAATAAAAATAAAAATAAAAATAGAAATAACAATAATGAAACACATGATAATAAAATTAAAAATAAATAATAATATATAATAATAAAAAAAATAAATTAAAAATTAATAATAATAAAAACAAATAAAATGAAAATAAAAATAAAACACACATATAATAATAATAATAATAATAATAATGATGATAATAATAATAATAATAATAATAATAATAAACACAAAAATAATAAAAATAACAATAATAATAAACACAAATAACAATAATAATAACAGTAATAATAATAATAATAATAAAAATAATATTAATATTGGGAAAGATAATAATAATAGAACTAATAATAATAGTGATATGAATAATAATAAGATGAATAAGAAAAATGAAATAAAAAATGATAATAAGAATAAAATTTGTCAAAATAATTTGTGAAATCCGGACAAAATTAGGTGTCTACAGCTGCCCCTCTTTGCTTATTACTGAAGATCAGGAATAAAGCAAAGACAATAGACAACAATTTTGTCCGATTCAAGACCTAATCTTTTTCTTCTCTCTTCTTTTCTCTTCTTTTTTCTTTTCTTTTCTTTTTTTCTTCCTTTTCTCTCATTTTTTCTTTTTTCTTCTCTTTCTTTTTTGGTTTTTTTTTTTTGGTGTCCCTCTTACAACAAAGATAGCGAAATTTTAAAATTCTTCCTGAAAAGCTCCTCTTACAACGGAGGCGATGAAACTTTAAGTTCTTTTTCTGAAATGTGCTCCTCTTGCAGCAGAGGCGATGAAACTTTAAATTCTTTTTCTGAAAATTGTGCTCCTCTTGCAGCAGAGGCGATGAAACTGTAAATTCTTTTTTCTGAAAATGGTGCTCCTCTTGCAGCAGAGGCGATGAAACTTTAAATTCTTTTTTTCTGGAATCGTGCTCCTCTTGCAGCAGAGGCGATGAAACTTTAAATTCTTTTTTTCTGGAAATTGTGCTCCTCTTGCAGCAGAGGCGATGAGACTTTAAATTCTTTTTTTCTGAAAATGGTGCTCCTCTTGCAGCAGAGGCGATGAAACTTTAAATTCTTTTTCTGAAAATGGCATGCTGAAACATTTTTCTTCTCCCCTTTTTTTTTTTGGTTCTTTTTCTCCCTCTTTTTTTGTTTGTTTGTCCTTTTACCTGTGTGTTTTCTTTCTTGTGCACTCCTCTTTTTTGTGTTTGAATTCTCATAATATGAATGAAATGCAAATGCATGTATTGACAAAGTCATGCAATTCCTATTGTGGTAATCAAATTCTCAAGACTGTCCCTTTTGTGTCCTTTGATCCTTTCACCCGTATTTCACAAAGCAGTTGTCGCCAATTTCGAATTAGGGTTGGTTCAGAACATGTACTCGTCACAATTTTCAATTTTCTTTGTTTCATTCCCTTATTTCTCTCTTTCCCTCCTTTCTCTCCTTTTTTCTTCTCCTACCTCTTCTCTTTTCCTTAATAATGTTAGCAGGTAGATTACCATTTTAATCCTTATCTTCCTTTCAATTTTGTTAACAAACGCAATGCATTCTTGTACTTTATCAGTTGGTTATGGAGTGACCAAAAAGGACAACAAAATTTAGAAGAGAAGCATTTATTATTGGGCTAACAGGAGACAATAATAGCAGAAGTACAGTTGGGTAGTGAATACCACAAGGGTCAAGTGGCGAATTTCAAAATAAATAATGAATGTTTAGATAACCTTTCACGAACCAGACCGGTGCTTTCTTTGGAAAAAACTAATCCGTTGATGCCCCCTATCACACTGAGTTCATCCGATAGATGCCATGCCCCGTATGATTTCGATCCAGGTGTTGATCTTTTCTGCATCCAAGTCGCCTTTTCAGGTTTTCAACTAAGATATCCCCTTTAATCCAACTGCCCTTTTTGGGTTTTCAGTTTGAATTCCCCTTTCACTTTCTTTCTTTTTTTGTTTTGTTTTGTTTTGTTTTGTTGTTGTTGTTTTTTTCTTTTTTTCTTTTTTTTTTCTTCTTCTTTTTTCTTATCTCTTTTTTTCTTTTTCCTCCTTTTTCCTTTAAGCATAATATTTCTTCACAGCATCGGAGTTTATCGGATTAGGCAGATCATTCCCATCCATCTCCGTCAAGATCAACGCCCCACCTGAGAACGCTCTTTTCACCACATATGGTCCTTCCCAATTTGGTGTCCATTTGCCCCGATTATCGTGGTGATTTGGGAGGATCTTTTTCAATACCAATTCCCTTTCACGGAAATGCCTGGGTCGAACCTTTTTATCATGGGCCCGCATCATTCTCTTTTGGTACATCTGACCATGACACAATGCTGTAAGCCTTTTCTCCTCTATAAGATTCAGTTGTTCAAAGCGACTTTGGACCCATTCAGCTTCGTCCAAGTTTAATTCCATTAAGACTCTTAGGGAGGGGATCTCTACCTCAACAGGTAGCACCGCTTCCATACCGTAAACCAAAGAAAAGGGAGTTGCCCCAGTAGAAGTGCGCACTGACGTTCTATAAGCATGCAAAGCGAATGGTAGCTTCTCGTGCCAGTCTCTGTATGTGCTGGTCATCTTTCCCACAATCCTCTTAATATTCTTGTTGGCAGCCTCAACGGCTCCATTCATCTTCGGGCGATACGGGGCTGAGTTGTGATGCTTGATCTTGAACTGTGCACATACTTCTTTCATCATGTCATTGTTCAAGTTGAGGGCGTTGTCTGATATGATCCTTTCTGGTAGCCCGTACCGGCATATTATCTCCTTCTTTAGAAACTTACAAACAGTAGACTTGGTCACGCTCGCATAAGAGGCAGCTTCAACCCATTTTGTAAAGTAGTCTATCATGACGAAAATGAATCTGTGCCCATTTGACGCCTTGGGAGAGATGGGTCCAATCACATCCATTCCCCACATAGAAAAAGGCCATGGTGGTGCCATAACGTTCAGTGAAGTCGGGGGGGCTTGAATCTTGTCAGCATAGATTTGACACTTGTGACATTTTCTAGCATAATCTATGCAATCTCTTTCTAGTGTAGTCCAGTAGTAGCCTGCCCTCATAATTTGTCTAGCCATGAAATGACCATTTGCATGTGCCCCACAAGTTCCGTCGTGTACCTCTTCAAGAATCTTTCTGGCTTCAGACGAATTTACACATCTCAACAACATCTGATCTCGACCTCTTTTGTACAAAACGCCTCCATCAACAAGGAATCCCATTGCTAGTCTTCTGAGGATCTTTTTGTCATTCTCCGATGCATGCTCTGGGTATTGTTGACTCTTGAGGTATTGCATGATGTCATAATACCAAGGTTGTCCGTCTGCTTCCTCTTCGACGCTAGAACAGTGGACTGGAGAATCTCTCATGCGCAGTTTGATCGGTGAAACATTCGCTTCCACCTCCATTTTAAACATCGCAGCTAGTGTTGCCAAGGCATCGGCAACCTGGTTTTCTTCTCGAGATAAATGCTGGAAGATGATATCGTCAAATTGTTGTACCAGGTCAGCTATGTACTTCTGGTACTGAACTAGCTTTTGATCCCTTGTTTCCCATTCTCCTCGTAATTGATAAATAACTAGCGCTGAATCCCCATAAACCTTCAGGTTTTTGATTCCTCTCTCGATTGCAGCTTCTAAGCCCATTGCACAAGCTTATATTCAGCCATGTTGTTGGTGCAGTTGAAATTTAATCTGGCAGTGGACGGGTAATATTTTCCATTTGGAGATATTAAAACTGCCCCTATCCCATGCCCTAAAGCATTGGACGCGCCGTCAAAGAACATTCTCCACTGTCTGCTATCAGGCTCTTCTTCCTCCGCTTGAAAGACAGACATTATATCTTCATCTGGAAAATCTAACTTGATGGGCTCATATTCGTCGGTAGCACGATCTGCGAGGAAGTCGGCTATTGCCCCACCTTTGACTGCTTTTTGAGACACGTACACGATGTCATATTCAGAAAGCATAACTTGCCATCTAGCTAGTCTGCCTGACAGTGATGGTTTCTCAAAGATGTACTTGAGGGGATCCAACCTAGCTATCAACCAAGTCGAATGATACAACATATACTGCCTCAATCTACGAGCAACCCAAGCCAATGCGCAACACATTTTTTCTATTGTAGTGTACTTGGCCTCGTAATTAGTGAACTTTTGCTCAAGTAGTAGATAACCCGTTCTTTCTTGCCCGTATCATCATGTTGGCCCAGTACGCTTCCCATAGAGTGTTCATTAACGGTCATGTACAACAACAGAGGCCTTCCTGCAACCGGCGGTACTAGAACAGGTGGGTTTGACAAGTACCTTTTCACCTTTTCAAAAGCCTCTTGGCATGCTTCGTTCCATTCACCCGGATCTTGTTTCCGAAGCAACTTAAAAATGGGATCACATTTAAGAGTGAGTTGCGAGATGAAACGGGAAATATAATTCAATCTTCCCAAAAAGCCTCTTACTTCCTTCTGTGTGCGGGGAGGCGACAGATTTTGTATCGCGCTGATTTTATCTGGGTCCACTTCGATTCCTTTTTCACTGATTACAAACCCCAACAACTTTCCCGATTTAACACCAAAAGTGCATTTGGCAGGGTTCAACTTGAGCTGAAATTTCCGTAGTCTCTCGAACAGCTTTCGAAGGTTGGCTACATGATCCTCTTCTCCTCGGGACTTGGCAATCATGTCATCCACATACACCTCTATCTCCTTATGCATCATGTCATGAAAGAGGGTTACCATCGCCCTTTGGTAGGTGGCCCCGGCATTCTTTAAACCGAAAGGCATAACTTTGTAGCAAAATGTGCCCCAAACCGTCACAAAAGTGGTTTTCTCCATGTCATCCTCGGCCATTTTAATCTGATTGTAGCCTGAAAAACCATCCATGAACGAGAACATGTAGTGCTGGGCTGTATTATCCACCAAGGTATCGATATGAGGCAAGGGGAAATTATCCTTAGGGCTAGCTCGGTTTAAGTCCGATAATCCACACACATTCTCACTTTCCCATCCTTTTTCGGTACGGGCACTATGTTAGCCACCCATTCCGGATACTTGGCTACCTTTAAGAATCCTGCCTCGAACTGCTTTTTTACTTCTTCCTTCACCTTCAACAACATCTCCGGCTTCATGCGCCTAAGCTTCTGTTGTACTGGCTTACATTCTATTTTCAAAGGTAGACGGTGCTCCACAACATCAGTGTTTAACCCGGGCATGTCCTGATAAGACCAAGCAAAAACATCTACATATTCGCGCAGCAATTCCTCTAGTTTTTGCCTCTCAACCAAGGGAAGTGCTGTGCCTACTTTGACTTCTTTGACGTTCTCATCATCCCCTAGGTTGACCATATTAGTGGCTTCTCTGTTGGGTTCAATAGGTCTTTTCTCTTGCTCAATCATTTTCAATAGATCTGGAGACAAAACATCATCGTCTGAATCTTCATTGTTATCGAGTTCACCAACATGCATAGAATTTTCAAAATCAAACCCCGGATAGTCGTTAAGGTTATCTTCACATTCATTATTCATTTTCCTGAAAAAGTAAAAAATTTGACGGACATGGTTGGTTGTTTATACCAATGACAGTAACTGAATAGAAAGAACAGTTATGGAAATAATGAGGGGTGAAAAGAAAGTACTCAAAATGCACTGAACTTGTTAATTTATTGAAATGATGATGAAGATCAAGTTTACAAAAAAATCTGCTAGAGCTCTCTAGACCGAGATGTTGATAATCTACCTCACTACATTACAAAAGAAAAAACAAAAAGATAGAAGGTATCCTTTCAACAATTCAGTCTTTCAGCTTTGTTTCCCACAACATAATCATTCTTAAAACAAAAGTGGCCATTCCTCCATGCACCCCTTTAGACTTGAAATCCGCAAGAGAATCCTTTCGTCAATAACACAGGTCTCGCTTCCACTGCCTCTAATGAATTGGGGTGATAACGTCCGCCAAATCGAAACGTATCATAGAGGTACGGGATCACCATCCTCTCCGATTCTTCTTCGTATCCTCGGAGGCGGGCTATTCTTTTCTTCCTTCTCTCTTCCAGAATCCTCTTTCTCTCTAACCTTTTATCCGAGGCCAAATCTGTCTTTGTTTTCCACAATCTTCACAGGTTTCCTAGGTCCTTGCAGATTTTTCCCTAAACCTTTCCCGACACGCCAGCCCTTTTGCAGTGTCTGTTTAACAACCATCTTGGCATTGGCTGACAGCCGAGGGGTGGGTATTCTTGATCCTTCTCCTACATAGGTTGCGTTCACGATTTCGAAAGCTCTGAAGGAACATTCCAATGCTTCCTCGGCTGCCTCAATGTAGGGTACAGATAAAGGCTTGGTGATCACGAGGTCTTCCTCTCCGGAGACAGAAATTTGTTTATCACCGACAACAAACTTCACTTTCTGATGCAATGACGAAGGAACGGCACCCGCCATGTGGATCCATGGTCTCCCCAGTAAGAAACTGTATGACGGCGAGATATCCATTACCTGAAACTGAACGTTGAAAGTAACCGGCCCAATTTCAATCGGAATTTCAATATCGCCAACTACATCCCTTCTAGAACCATCAAAGGCCCTCACAACCATGTTACTCGGTTGTATGTAAGACAGGTCAACGGGCATCTTTTTTAACGTGGCCATAGGCATGACATTGATCGACGAGCCGTTGTCAATCAAAACCTTGGCGATTGTGTGACCCTTGCAGCTTGTGGTGATATTCAAGGCCTTAATACTCCCCGCCCTTCCGGCGAAATTTCGTCATCACTGAAAGATATGAAATTTGTCGCTGTGATATTTCCCGCCAGCTGGTCCATACTGTCGACCGGAATATCATGAGGCACATAGGCTTGGTTCAACACCTTCATCAAGGCGTTCCGATGCGATTCTGAATTTAACAGCAGAGATAATAGTGAAATTCGAGCAGGCATCTTGTTCAATTGCTCGACCACACTATATTCACTGTGCTTAATCAACTTTAAGAACTCCTTTGCATCGTCCTCTGATACTGGCTTTTGCAAGTTTCCTCCTTGGTCCTTGGAAAACGAGGCCTGTTCCTCTTCTTTCTCCGCCAAATTGTCTTCTTCCTTCTCCTTTCCTTTCCCCTTTCGGGCCCTATCCAACATCTCCGGAGTATAGCACCTCCCACTCCGCGTAATTCCTCCTACCCCACTAATGTTGGCGTTATCCGGCGTGTCCGAGTCCGTGTTGCCTGATCCTTCAACCACCGCTTTGAATTCATAGTTCCAAGGGACGGCTTTATTGCTCTTGTACGGGAAAGAGCTCGGAATTTTGATTGTCATGGTTGAAGGGGCGACATGGCTAGATTCTTCCTTTTTGGGATTGGGTTTCTCTTTGTAAAACACCGTCAGTGGTTTCCCCCAAGGGTAATCATATCCCGAAAATTCATCTGAGGCAGTGCTCACTATATCTCCCTCTTCCTCCGTATAAAACTCTATTAAAGATGAATCCATCATTGATTGGACCACGTGTCGAAAGTGGGGACAATTTTGGACAGAGTGACCCACATGTCCCATATGATATTTGCAAGTTTGGCTTGAACTGAATTCATCTTGACAGACATCCGAGCCCAACAGTAGGGGTTGAATCATCTTGGCTTTGGTTAAGACATCGAATACTAAACTCATTGGAGTCTTAACCTCTTCCACGTGTCTTTTTACGCAACACTTCCCCCGAGCTTCAGTTGCACTGACTGACCCCCCACTATGACTAGGAAGTGGGTTAGCATTGATACTGGGTTCCACCTCCTTGGAAAAGGTTAACCTTCCTGATTTGACCAAATCTTGCACCTTATACTTGAGAGCTGTGCAATTCTCCGTTGAATGACCGGGTTTCCACCATGATAGTCACATCGAGCGCTGGGGTCATACCATCTCGGAAAAGGTGGTTTCATTGGCTCCATGTAAAGAGGTGCGAGCATGTGTCCTTTCACCATTTGTGGAAATAGGTCTGTATAGGACATAGGAATGGGGTCAATGGGAGGCCTTTCAACATTTCTTCGGGGAGGCCTTTGGTTAGCAGTTGGGTTACTGTTTGGCTGGTAAGGCTGGGCTGTAGGTGTTGGTGTATAGTACGGTGGTGGAGGACGAAAATTCGGTCGAAAAGTGGGTGGTTGTGATGGGCTTTGGTAGGGAGCAGGAGAGATGCTGTTTGAGGTCGGGAAATAGGGTTGGTAATATGGGTAAGGTTGAGGCGGTGGTCGAAAACGAGGTGGGTAAGGTGCATATCCCCTATATCGAGGTGCCGTATGGGGTGACTGCTTGGGTTTCAGCCTCTTTCTTCTTGGATAACCCACATTTCTTTGAATCACTGCCTTCCAACTTCCCGCTCTTGATCGCGCTTTCTATTATTTCTCCCGTGATAACCATGTCTGCAAAATTCTTTGTTGCATTCCTATCATACGTTCGTAATAAGGGGCCTTCAGAGTGTTTACAAACATCACCGTAATCCCTTTCGGTTAGAGGCGGCTGGACTTGGGATGCAATGTCCCTCCAACGTTGAGCGTATTCCTTGAAGCTTTCATTGGCCCTTTTTTCTATATTTTGTAGAGACAACCTGTCTGGGGCCATATCCATTACATGTTTGTACTGAGCAATAAACGCTCTAGCAAGATCATTCCAGTTGTGAATGCGAGTACGATCTAGCTGCACATACCACCTAGCAGCTGACCCAGTGAGGCTGTCTTGAAATACATGTATTAACAACTTATCGTCGTGATTATAGGCAGCCATTTTGCGACAATACATGGTCACGTGGGTAATCGGGCACTTGGTCCCATCGTACTTCTCGAACTCAGGGGTTTTAAATTTAGGAGGGATCACCACATCTGGAACCAAACACAATCCCATTGCGTCTACAGACCCATAAAAATCACTGCCCTCAATGGCCCGTAACCTCTCTTCTATGATGTTTAATTTTTTCGAGTCTGAATCGCCTTTTACCTCCGATACACTTCCTCTTAGTTTTTCCTGTTCCCTTGGATCGTCTAAGTCAGGGACTTGAATTGGATCCGCGGGTCTTGTACCTTGAGCAGAGGGTATAGGTATTGTGATGTGCGGTTGTGCAGAGGCACTTGGTGCACCTGGATACATGTACGCATAGCCAC
The DNA here is from genome assembly GCA_031772115.1 of Heritiera littoralis. Classification (NCBI taxonomy): domain Eukaryota; kingdom Viridiplantae; phylum Streptophyta; class Magnoliopsida; order Malvales; family Malvaceae; genus Heritiera; species Heritiera littoralis. The sequence continues at coordinate 936,553 of JAPDPK010000088.1, read as the reverse complement.
CTATAGGCTGTGGAGGAGGCGGAGGTGGAGGTATGCCTTGTGAGGATTGGGCATAAGGTGGAGGTGGAGGTGGGGGTATGCCTTGTGAGGATTGGGCATAAAGTGGGGTAAATCCAGGAGGGTATTGAGGATTGTCATCTTCCCGGGGCTGATCAGTCCCTAGGTTAGGTGTTTCTCTAGCCACCTCTTTTTCTCGGTTCGTCCGTGTCATCATCTCCATTAAAGCGGCTAACTGCCCTCGGATTTCTTCTTGTGCTTTCTCCATTCTATCCATCCTATTACCATGTTCTTCCTCCATTGCTTTTGCACGTAGCCGAGTGTTATATGGGTGTTTGGGAATTTGGGCTGAAATCTTGAATGTTGGAGCAATCCTTGAATCTTGATTACCACAATAAGAAGCTAATTACTACATGATGCAACTTTGAAATATTACATTTTATTTAAACCACATGAATAAATGAATGAATGTGATGATGAACGTGATGCAAAATGAATGATACTTTGAGGGATATTTAAGCCATAACAATTTCATCGAAAGGAACTTTCATTCATTCAACAAGTCATTTGTTACATTCCATATTCCGATTAAATCCATAAAAACGACTAACTTGCTGATATTGATCCTTGGCTTCGTCTAGAAAGTTCAGCAACCTTTGCCCGTATTTTTCTGTCGGGAGGATTTCTTGTCTCAAGGCTTCGGCTTTATCAACCATTTCCCTCGCCTTTGTCACAGCTTTACAAACTTGAGTGGCCATATGCTCTATATATTGCTGTCTCCCGAGGCTTCCCACTCTCCATGTCATGCTTGCATCCTGTGCCAAGTCATATCCATATCTCCAATTGTTTTCGCTTTGTTCCCAATCTTCTATTATCACTTTGATGTGGTTCTTATGTTTCGTAGTTGTTCCTCTAATATTTGAACCTTTTGCTGCAATGTAACTTTTTCATTATCTACCTCGACTTGCTTTCCTTTTTTCAACTTCTCCTTTAGTTCCTCATTTTCTTTCTGACATTGGGCTAACTTCCTCGCACTTACTGAGTACATGCCTTCCCAATTTTGTCGTTCTTGGGACAAATAGGCAACTTCTTCTTCGCTTTTCTTCGCTTTGTGCGCCCAGTGTTCTACCCTTTTGTGCAAGTCTTCTAATTCTCTTTTCCTTTCATTTGAAGTTTGCATGATCCCTCCAACCCTCATTTCAGATCTCAACTTCTTGTTCTCTAGGTGCAGATTTCTGAGATCCTTATTGGTGACGTGGTGTTCTTGTTGGACCTTTTTGAGCTTGGCTTCTCTCATTTCTGCCTCATACTTGAGCTGTTCCATCTCTCTTCGAAGCCTTAAATTCTCTTGCTTCCACCTTTCCTCATCTATCTTGAATTGTTGCCTGGCGATCTCGGCCTCGGATACTCCTATTTCCGGTTCTAAAGGCATGCTGCATTCTCTAAGGAGAAAAACTACCTCCCTCACTTGCTTTGCCTTCCACACTGAGTATTCTGGGGTGGCTTTATCAGAGAGGGGCCCAAGGTTGATTCTTCGTGCTTGTTTCCATGATCGAACCAATTGCTCTCCCCTTTTCATTGCCTTTGGCTCACCATAAGAAAATTCCAAATCACTAAGCCCATGCGTTAGTGGAATGAACTGTTTAGCCCCGAACTGTCTTAGTACCATAAGTGGCGCGTAGCTTACCACTCCCCATGGTCCTAGAAGTTGCACCCACGATTCTTCTCCGCATCGATACAAGACCGGTACATGAGGCATCCAAGGCGTCATCCATACAATCAGTTTCTCCCCAAGCCTTTGCAAAAAATCCACCCATTCTTCCTTGCTCTTGGCTTCGGCCACTTACTGTTGCAGAACTCTTTAACTGGGGCACGATGATGTAGGAAAGTTCTCTTAAAGGCCTTTTCCTCACACATGAAATGACTTTTAGCCCAAACATGCAGTAGCTGTGCACATCCCACAAATCGCCCTTCTCCGTTCCTCCGACAATAATTCAATGACCTGAAGGTTTCCGCTAGAATGGCAGGTGCTGGATTCCCATTATTCTCGATTTGCTCAAAAAGGTCGATCACTGCTACTTCAATGTGCCCTAGCACCTTAGGGAAGATAATCAAACCATAGATTGCTAATGCAAAAGCCGCCAATCCTTGCTGGTCACTAAGATGTCCCTTGATAAATGTATGAAGAAAATCCCAGGGCATACAAACATTGGATCCCTTCTCCTTTTTATGAGAGTCTATGTCTTCCGGTCTGACTCCCATAAGTTTGGCTAGCTTCTTGCGGTATCCGGATTTTGGCTTTCGAACGTAGATCTTATCCGGACTTTTCAGGTCAATACCTAACAGACGAGAGTACTCTTCTACTGTGGGTGTCAAGTCCATTCCGTTGAAAGAGAAGCACCTATGGGAGGGATCCCAAAACTGAATAGCGGCTCTGATTAGTGGTTCTTCAATTTTTACGGCAATCAAAGACTCTATTTGGCCATATTTTTCGTGGAAATCCTTCTTCCCTTCCTCACTGATTTTATCCCATAAGCTGGCTAAATCTATTAGATTATTTTGTTGGAGGTTTAGATTCACTTCTTGTGGGAGTGAGGACATGAAATTCCCGGTCAAGCAATCTCCTTTCACTTGTTGAATTTTTTCAGACCAAATTCGCACCTCCCGGTAGGAATCACATGGAACATTCACAGATGACGAACAAGCTAGCCTTTCTATGGATTCGGTGAAGAATTCCTCGTTGCAAAGAGCCATGGTTAAAATATCCCCTTATGTGACTATGTGAAGCAAGAAGATTCATGCAAAAAGAACAGAAAAACAAATACAAATCAGTATGTGCATAAACAATATAAACATGGAAATAAAAACAGATAAAGGATGTGATGCTTATTTATGTCCTATCAAAGGTCACTCTCATAAAAGGGAAGGAATGGCTCTCCTAGGTTGGTCTCCTCACAACATACTATATGCTGGTTTAAGGTTTCACATATCTACAAGGTTCCCAAATCATTCCATACTGTCGTCCACACTGGACTAGTAAGGAACAGATCTGAGTGGGAGTATTTCACTTGCCATTGCGGAGGTGATTACCTCACGAGAGCATAGCTACTTTACCCCCTCCTAAAGAGGACAGAACCCGGGTGTAGGGCTCATGTTATGCCAATGCACTTATGTATGCAACAATAAATGAGTATATGTCCTACTTTATTTATTCGACAACAACCTTATACATAAAGAATGTAATGAATCAAATGATCAAAATGAATGAAACGAATTTCTTATTTATTTATTTACGTATTTATTTATTTTGAGTTCTTATGTAGAATTTATTTTTATTTCACTTTTTTTTTTGAAGAAGAAAATTAAATTCAAATACCAACCAAGACTATCAAATTAGAATGTAAGATACCATATGGTTATTTAATGGTTTGACCCTCTTGGCGTCCCCAGTGGAGTCGCCAAGCTGTCGTAACGGCTTCGCGCTCGACATATTTTCGAAAAAAGGCGTTTAAAAACAAAAATGGAGTCGCCACCAATCTTTTTTGACTAGGTGTGATTGGCCACCTAAAAACGTTTATCTTTTCAACAAAATCTCAAAATTAATTAAGTTTTATTAAAAAGATAATCTTTTGGTCTGCGAAACAAAAATTGGGTTCGGGGGTACGGTTACGCGTGGGGAAGGATTAGCACCCCCACGACGCCCATTAAAAAACGGTACCATCCTAACTACATGGTATCTTTTGATTTTAATAAGATAGTCTTGGCTTTTGATTATAAAAAAAATTAGCGTATTTGCTTGAAAGATTACTGTTATAAAGAGGTTTATTATGAAAATCAACATGAACACCATTTATTGAAAAATTAGATCAAATATCCCAATACTCTGGTAACATTTGAAATAATTCCTCTCACTAGAGATTTCTTAAGAATCACTACTTGTGAGTTCTAGGGAATCTCATCTTCGATGGCGCTCACGCTATTTCATGATCGATCGCATACGCAGGTAGTATTGATGAGAATGTATAATGCATATGAAACTTAAAAGAAATTTTACTTATTTTGATTTATTAATGAAACTCTTGATATTGAGAAATTTGGCTAAATATCCCAATACTCTGGTAACATTTAGCTAATTCCTCTCACCTAGGGATCAGTCAAGAAATCACTACTTGTGAGTTTCATGACATCCCATCATCGGAAGAATTCCATTTATTTTAAAATTTTAATGTTTGTGCAAATGATGCTAACATTTGATGTATGACACATGTGGAATTATAAAAGGAATTTTATATTTTAGTTTTTATTAATGAAACTCTTGATATTGAGAAATTTAACTAAATATCCCAATACTCTGGTAACATTTAGCTAATTCCTCTCACCTAGGGATCAGTCAAGAAATCACTACTTGTGAGTTTCATGACATCCCATCATCGGAAGAATTCCATTTATTTTAAAATTTTAATGTTTATTATCTTGATTCTCTTAATTATTCCTTTTTACTAAAATTCCATTATTACTTATTTAATTAATTTAACTATCATTCTTTACTTTTGAAAACTTTACTATGATTAATATTTATTATTATATTTTTTCATTTATGTGATTCTAAAAATCCCCTTTTGTTTTTTTCGCTCGATTGTTTTTATTACCTCTTTTGTTTTTATTAGTTTTTGCTTAATTAATATTTCTCTAAACACTCTTTATTTATCAAAACTCTTTATTATATTTATTTATTCATTTTATTATTAATTAATTTTTAATTTTTCTCTTTTTTTTTTTTTAAAATATGAATAAGCATGAAATCGGATATTGAGGAATAATACCGAATATCCCAATACTCTGGTAACGTTCGACATAATTCCCCTCACCTAAAGTTCTTCGAAGAATCGCTACTTGCGAGTTCAACGAAGACTTATCGTCGGGATTTCATACTTATTTTATTTTAATTTTATTGATTTATTATTTTTGTATTTTTCATTATCATTGTTATATATTTTAAAAATAAAAAGTAAAATAAAATAAAATAAAATAAAATAAAAAAAAATAAAAAAAAATAAAAAATAAAAAAATAAGCATGAAATCGAATATTGAGAAAGAATACCGAATATCCCAATACTCTGGTAACATTCGATATAATTCCCCTTACCTAAAGTTTTTCGAAGAATCGCTACTTGCGAGTTCAACGAAGACTCATCATCGGGATTTCATACTTATTTTATTTTACTTTATTTTTATTATTATTCTTCATTTATTATTATTATTTTTCCTTAGCCCACATTTCATTTATCTAATAAAATTTATTTTCATTTTAAGAATATGCTTTTGTATAATTTATGTATATATACATTTTTATATACTTATTTATATATTCTACGTAAAATATATATATTAATATGTTTTAAAGCCATATATTTCTATATTTATATGTATGTATTTTACACATTTATTTTCATACATTTCAAAACTATAAATTTGTTCATTCATTCATTTTTATTCATTATATGTATTTTATAAAATTTATATACTTTAAAACTATATATCTTTTATATTTATTTATCTTTTCTTTTAAAACCATGTATTCATTTTATTTTTATTCTATTCTATTTATACTATTTATTTATTTTTTGCTTTACTATATTTTCTATTTTTTATTATTTTTCTTTTTGCTATAATTAACAAATAACTAAAAACAAAATAAAAAAAAACATATATATACCCAATCGGAGCGGGTCGAAGTGCCGGGTCAGGCTGATCACGCGGGTCGCAAGTGGAAGCGGAGCCAGGTCAGCACGCGGGTGGCAGAAGCGGGTCGCGCGGACCTCGGATCGGGTCGCGGGTGGCACGCGGGTCGGCTGATCAAGACGCAGCGTTTTGATGTTCTATATAAGGTTACCTTTTTTCTTTTTCACTCATTTTCCACCGATTTCCCCAAAAAAATTTCGAAATCCTCTGAAACCTCTCCCAGCCTTTCACCCTCCGAACAACTACGCCGCGCCGGCCGCCGCACTCCGCCGTGGTCCGGTCGCCGGAAACCTTCCCGTAAACCTAAAAACACTCCACTCCTTCCCCTCTACCCCGATCTGAGCTTTGTTTACCCAAAAAATCCCTCTAACCCTATAGATCTGACTTAGGCCGAGAGTCCCCCTACCGTCTTTCCCCTTTTTTGTGTTTTGTTTTCTCTGTGTTTGTTTGTTTGTTTTTTTGTTTTGTTGGTTCTGGTGTTGGCTATTGAGGTTGCTTTTGTTGTGTTTTTTTGCAGGTCTTAGATCTAGGGTTCCCAGATCTGAGATCTTAAGGGTCTCGGGTTTGGTTTCTTGGTTTCTGATGTGGTAGGTTTGTGATGGTGATGACGATGATGATGGTGGTGAATGGTGACTGTGATGGTGGTGGTGAGTGGAGTTTAGGGGTTTCGGTGTGCTAGAGACAGAGTGATTGGGTGGTGGTCTAGGGTAGTGGTTGTGACGGTGATGGTGTTTCTGAGTCTGTATCCTCCGGTGGTGTCTCGGTTGGGGTAGGTTTTCTTAGTGTCTGGAAGTCTCTCCCTCAAAAAAAAGCCTGGAGAAAATCTGGTCTTCTTAAACTAATTTAGGATCATTCTTTGGTCCCGAGGATAAGAACTAATCTAGGTTCCTTCTATTGTTTCTCAGTCTTCCGGACAGTGTCTGAGATGGGATGGAGGGCCTGGGGAAGGTGAATTTTGGTGATGCCGAGACCTAGGGGGAAGGGTGGAGGACGCCGGCGTTTGGGAGTGCTGCCGGTGATGGACTTGCATTTAATGTGACTGTAATATATTAGTAATAATAATAACAGATATATAAAAATAATATTAATAAAAGTTAACAAATAAAAATAAGTAAAATAAAATAAAACAAATAATAAAATAATATATATAAGAATAAATAAAAAATGAAAAACGAAAATAAAAATAAATAATAAAAAAAATAAAACGAAAATAAAAATAAAAATAAAAATAGAAATAACAATAATGAAACACATGATAATAAAATTAAAAATAAATAATAATATATAATAATAATAAAAATAAATTAAAAATTAATAATAATAAAAACAAATAAAATGAAAATAAAAATAAAACACACATATAATAATAATAATAATAATAATAATAATAATGATGATAATAATAATAATAATAATAATAATAATAATAATAATAAACACAAAAATAATAAAAATAACAATAATAATAAACACAAATAACAATAATAATAACAGTAATAATAATAATAATAATAAAAATAATATTAATATTGGGAAAGATAATAATAATAGAACTAATAATAATAGTGATATGAATAATAATAAAATGAATAAGAAAAATGAAATAAAAAATGATAATAAGAATAAAATTTGTCAAAATAATTTGTGAAATCCGGACAAAATTAGGTGTCTACAATATGTAATTTATTATTAAATGTCAAAGTCTTACTTCTATTGATAAAGATTCAATCTTTTGTAATCTCAAATAAACAAACATATATACTATAAATGATTCCTATATATATATATATATATATATTGTATCAATGTGGACATCTCATCAAAATTTTTGGTTTTCTATTAAAATGGCCACCAACATGGACGAAAAGAGTAGGAACTATCCCAACGTTGGGAGAACAAAATAAAACAATGTCGGCAACTTTCTTTCCTCCCAAGGCAGCAACAAAGCAAAAAAAAGATAAGAAAGCAAAGTTGTTTAGGATCAATCCATGTCCCAAAGTGAAAAGAAGACTGACTTCTTTTACTTCATCAAAACGAGGCCTCATTTTACTCAAAGTCAATACCCTCATTGACCTGTTCTTTATATCAAGTATAAGTGTATAACAACGTTATCTATTTTTCTTTTCATTTTTTTGGTGAAAATTTAATGGAAATTCTTTTATTCATCCTTAACAGAGTTTTAAAATTTATCGATGGGATAAGTACAATAACACATATTTCTTATGATATATTAAAAATTAATTAAAAATAAAACTTATGACAGCCTTTTAATTAACTTATGAATTTAAAATTTTCATTATTAACTAATCAAAATGAACTCAAAACGTAAAGGGTTTTATTTCATTGAAATTGCATAAAACTCTTGGGTCTAACATTGATATATATATATATATATATATATATATATATATATATATTCAGTGGCTCCATTAATGCTTTCAAACTACCTTGTTTAGTTAATTGCAAACAAAATTTCAAATGTCTTGGATATTCCATCTGAAATTTAGAATTAGGAAGATGAAATTAAAGATATGTTATAACAAGAAAAAAAATATTATATGAAAATTTAACATCTCTAATCCACAAATATTCTAAGAAAATTATGTAATTTATCCAAATTTAAACAATCAAAATAACTATATTTTTTTTCAATGAGGATGTGTCATCAAATTATAAAATAATTAGTCTTTATGATTACATAGGTCGAATTGTGGATTAGTTAAGCCTATAAAGTATGACAGATCATGGAAACTTTTATTGATGGACATTTCCCGCCAAATTGACCATAAGGATTAGTAAAAGACTTTAATTAATTAATTTACCAAACTTTTTCTTTTTACGCTTATTTTGCTCGAATATGGTATTTCAACTTTATACCTAATCAGGCGGCTCAAGATATATAATTTTTATGGAGCACAATGTTGTTTTTGAAATTGTAATAGCGAGTGATTAAGGATAAGTTGTAGCATTTTATAAGATTTAAGTTCGAATCCAAACAATCTACTCTTATTCTTAATTATTTAATATTTCCTTGTGATAAAAAAAAAACTTTCCAAAGTCCAAATTAACCCCAAGAATTAATTTACTTATGCTAATTTAAGTAATATCGGTAACTAACTTAGAATTATGGATTTTTTTTAGAAAAGAGATTGCAATATTAAAAGAATTTATATACGATGCACTGACAGTGTATAGTTTCTATACACTGTTAATCAATCATAAGATGACACATTATATACAGATCCTTAAAAATAAATATTAATAAAGTTTTTAAATTTATTTTTAAAGGCCTATGCACTTTTAGATATTGCTCATTAATAAAGTATCATCTTATGGTTGACTGACAGTATATAGAAATTATAAACTGTCAATGCATCATATATAAACTTATATTAAAATAATAAAAAATTACAGAGGTTGAAATTTAAAATTTTAATTATTAAAAATTATTTTTTAAAAGAATTACATAAACCAACAAAACTAAATTGGAATGCAAAATAAAGAAAAAACCTTTACTTTTAATGTATTATTAAGAAAAAATATGTTCAAATTGTAAGACAAAGGAATGCAAATATTTCTTTAATTTATATTAATAAGATAATATATTAATTAATTAAAAATAAAATAAAATAAAATTTTAATTTCGTTTATAAAATAAAAAGTAATGTATGAAAAACGAATTTAATAATTAATCAGTAGTATAAAAGTTAACGGTAGACAGGGGACAGGGGGGATCATCAGAACTTTTCTCGGCCAAAGAGAAGATCATGTGGACCCACTTTGGCAAAATGATTGTAGACTAGGGAAGATCGTGTGGCCCACATCATCACCACCACCAACCTCATGATCAATAATCATGCACATACTTGCATACTATTTCTTTCAATTTCCAATTTATCATGAGATGAAACAAAAGAGAAGTTTAAGATATTGAGTCCAATCATTATAGCCTTTACAAATACCATTTAGTAAAATGCTTCCTTTGTGTTGAGTTCAGAAAATGACGTTGTATCTGGCTTTGGGTTGGACTTTGACATGTTAAATTTGATGTTGAATCTAACATTACTCTTTGTTTCATGTGTCCGAATCAATCATACTATCAATTACTCAAACTTAATTCTCTTTTCTTTTCTTTAAAAAGAAAAAAACTTTTTGCGATCAGAAACCTTAAGATGCTTATAGATTATAACATCGGTTCGATTAATCTTCAAAAATTATTGTTAATACTCGATTTTGTTCTTCAAGTACAATAACATGAAATTTTATTTAAAATTATTTTTTATTAAACAATATTTCGAATTCAATCAGACTTGAATTTTGATCTCAACCTATGCAAATGTAATTCGATATGAATAAAATTTCATGCAATACTTATATTTCCCTTGATAAAGATTCTTGAAAAGATAATTCCTACCTCAATGCTTCATTGGAAAGCTAGCTTGGTAATGCTAGAACCAGGGGCTTTACTGGCTAGCCTTGCATTCTAGGTTGTCAATAATAGAGCTTATAGTGAAGGACAAAAACGTTGGTTTCACACCTAGACTTATTGGGGATTTAGTTGAAATTTTGTGTTAGAGAATGCATGCTTTTGTTGCAATTTACTTAGGTTTACGACAAAGTATATATCTATGTTAAATATTTAAGGATCGTTTGACATCGTTTTTGTTTTTTGTTTTTGTTTTCAGCTTTTTTGGAAACAACAATGGATAACATGTTTAGCAACATGTTTTTGTTTTCAAAAAAAGAAAACAAAATCAAGAATTTTCAAAATTATTGGAAATAAGAATTTTTTGTTTTCATTGTTTTCGAAAACATGTTTTCATTTTTTGTACTGTTTATAAATAAGTGAATAGAGTTTATATATTAATAAAACATTAATATTTTTCATAATAAAAATTTAAAATAAAATAATATTAAATTTTAATACAAAATATTATTTAATTGAAAATTATTTAAAATTAATATATTTATTTTAATATAAAAAAGTTGAAAATGTAAAATGCAATTAAATATAAATTATATTGAACTATAACGTTATAATGTTATTTAATTCAAATTTTTATAATAATTATTGAATATATTATATATTTTAAATAATATCATTTATTATAATTTTGATATGTTAGTAATTAATATTCTTGCTAAGTACTATTATCTAATATATTTAATTATTATTTTACTAATCAATATTATTATTTACTATTTTATTCTTTCAATTAAATTTAAAATATATCACTACTACTATAAATAATTTAATATTATTAAATAAGTGAATACTTAACATTAAATAATATTATTTATATTAAATATAATATATTTTTAATAACTATATAATTTATTGCAAATTAATTAGTTAACTATTTTATTTAATAATTTAATATTATTATAATTAAATAAAATAATATTATTAATATAATTGTTAATTGTTAATTTCTATTATTATTTGATATAAAAATTTAGAATTTTACTAATCTCAATTATTATCTACTAAAAAGTAATTTAATATTATTTTTAATTGAATTATTTTATTTAATATGTCATTTAATTAGTTATATTAAATTTTTATATGATTAAATGAAAATATTTGATATTAATATTAAATAGTATAAAATAATATTATTTAATATTATGTACATATTACTATTTAAAATATATTATTTTTATTTAATTTTAAAATTTTATTTTATGAATTGAATTATTACATCTGAATCAGTCTAAATATTTGTTTTCAAAATGTAACATATTAACTAAATATGTTTTTTATTTTTAGAATTTAAAAACAAAACAAAACAAAAGCAAAACTTTCATAAACAAGAAACAGAAAACATAAAATAGAAAATAATCCCAAACAACCCTTTAGTTACCCATCAAATTAATTTCATTGTGATTGTTGTTTAATAAATAGGACTTTAGCATAATCCATCTTAATTTTTGTCTAAAACTTGGAACTTAAGTTACCATCGAAATCTATCATTCGATTATTTTAATGTCTTTTGGAATAATATTGGAGAATGTAAACAATCGGTATTCTTATAGCATTTTAAATTTACATAAATTATGTCTCAAAATTTCACCATATTTTGTAAAAAAAAAAAACTTATGAACAAAATCAGAAAACAGGTGAGAATACAAACAATTAGCATTCTTACAATGGTCACAAGCATCAAAAAAGCTTGACAAGATTGAGAATTTCTATAGTAAAGTTATAAATTTTGATCTTATTAAAAAATTAACGTAAAAAACACATAATTAAGTATAAATTTAAAGTCATTTGGCATAAAATATGTTAAACATATCGTAAAAATATGATTATCAATATAAACATCAGTGTCAATAGATTTAAACATAGAATAATTTTGCTATAATGTATATTTATGCTAATTATCATGTGTATATTTCTAACTTTTTTTACATCTAATAATTTTAGATTTATGTTTAATCATGTTTTGTTTATATTAATTTTAAGTTAGTTATCAATTATTTACGATATGTTTAACATATTTTAAGCTTATTGACTTTAAATTTACATTTAATCATGTGTTTTTTACATTGACCTTACAAAAATATCAAAATTTATGACCTTACACTAGAACTCCCCTTGACTGACTTATTATCTTTTTTATCTAAGAAAAGATAATTAGGCAACGTGGATCTGCACTAATTCCTGAAAATTAATCACTCAAAAAATGGAAAAAAAATTAAGAATAAACTTAAAACTATGTGCCAAGCCATATTAATCAGTGTGCTTGAATTTTCGTCTAGTCTCTAAGTTTGGCTCCTCTCTCACCTTCAACATTGATTTTAAGGTTGTCTAAAAAAAAATTGCACTGTACTGATTTGATTTCGACATCTTAAATTCACAAGATATTGGAATTATCGAAGTAGAGAAACTTGAAATTTATTTAGGTTTAATTTAACGGATTTAATAATTTTAAATACGACATAGAAAAATATAAATAAGTAATATAAATTAAAATTTAATAAAAATTATATATGAATTTTACAAACGATACAAAATATTTTATATTTTATGTTTCAACATGATTTTTGACATAAAAATATATGTGTTTCACACAATACAAATATAATTTAGCATGACATAAAAATAAACTATTTACATGAATTATCATGACAACAATAGAACCATTACTTTAACAAAGATCAAAATGTTTTAAGATTCTTAATTTTGTGCCCTTTTCTCCTTTGAGCGTTGAAGAGATTCGTCCTCAATGTAAAAAACAAACCCCAATTGCCATTAATTGTCGATCACTATTGAAGACCAGCATCACTTAGTCATTTACTCTTAAAATTGATTTTAGGGTTGTCTCAATATATACATATATTTTACTGTACTGATTTGATTTAAATATCTTAAATTCACATGATATTGGAATTATCAAAATCGAGTGAAACCTCAAATTTAAGTAAATTTAATAATTTTAAATACGATATAAAAAATTTAAAAGTAATATAAGATAAAATTTGATAAAAATTATATATAAATTTTTTTAAAAAAATACAAAATATTTTACATTTTTCATGTTAACACATTTTTATGTGTGTTTTATATAATACAATTTAACATGACATAAAAACAATCTACAAATTGTCAGGACAAAAATAGAACAATTACTTTAATAAAGATAAAAATGTTTATTGATTCTTAACTTTGTGGCTTTTTCTCCTTTGAGGGTTGAGGAGATTCGTCCTCAAAGTAAAAAACAAACCCCAATTGCCATTAATTGTGGACAATATTGAAAACTGGCTTCAGCTTAATCTCGAAAGCATCACTTCAAGGGATTAAAGTGGAGGAATTAGACAAAACCATGTGTTAAAGTTGTTCAAAAACAATCATCAAAATCTAAAGTTACGCTGAAACGGCAGCAGCAGCAGTGAACAATTTTGGATTCTACCTTACGAGAAAGTGTGGGAGGAATTCACGTTTTTCCTCAGCCTGCAAAGCATGCTTAATAATTGATGAATGAAACAAAAACAGAATAAACTTCCAATTCAAGCCTCCCAATCAAATCTAATAATTTTGTAAATAAGTCAAGAACAGTATAAGAAATGGTCGGCCACTTGAAATGGGAGAGCATGCACGTGTCAAGCCACGTCCATGTTAATATTTTCAATATTTATTTACTTATTCTTCGTGAAATTTAAGGCAGCAGCTTCACTGCTTAATTCATGTTTTCCTGTTAATTTCTCTGCTGCCATGTTTGTGAGTTGAGATTTGAGAAGGTTAATTGACATTTTTAGATATATTAGTTGATAAGTTATTTTTAATTACTCTCTAATTGTTGTTTATGCTTATAAGAAAAATTTGTGCCTAAGATCAATCCATTAGTACAGCTTATAGTGGCTTTTTTTTTTAACAACGAAAATTTAAGATTTGGAGAACGAAAAATGCAAATGCTCAAATAGAATCTTCAATTTACAAAATTCTAATATTTTAAAAGTGATATATAATAATTTGAATGAATGCTCAAAATCTTACTATTTAAATTGATTGAATTGAATGCCAGATTGATGTCTAAATTAATTTAGCTGAAACTCTCAATAAATTAGGAATAATTACATTAACTAGAGCTAACTATAGATGTAGCGAAAAAGAGAGTGTTTGACCCTCAATTAATTTCACACAACTACTCCAAATTTCCTAACAAGATAATAAAAGAGGTGCACAAATTAAATACATGTGCTTAATTAAGGGTTAATGATTTTCTTTTACTTAAATTAGATCTGATAATTTTATCATGTCATATAAAATTATGCTTATTTCTGTAAAATGCAAAAGTTTATGTCAACACAAGCCGCACACATCATACTTTTTTTAACTTTTATCAAATTTTAACTCATATCAATTTTATAATTCTTTTTCATGTCATTTTTATTTCCCCGGGCCAACTTAAAACAAATACTAATGCAATTTCTTATTGGGGATTTTCAATTAGTATCTTAGTTAAAGAAAATGAAATGAAAGGTGAACGAGAAAGAGAACTGAAGATGAGGATGATAAACCAGGAAATGACATTCAAACCGACATTATTCTCAAAACCATATACAAAACTTAAAATAATGTAAGCAATTTCTCATCTCAAGAACGAAAAATTAAATCACTGTTTATAAGAATATCAGATCATGATCATCATCAACGGAAAAAGAGATCATGGAGATGCCAAATGTGCCATGAAGTTGCGTTACACCTACTCCTAAAACTTTATTCTTCCATGCCCCCACTCTTACACCATCGTCTCTTCTTTACATTCTTCCTTTCGTTTCCCTTCCCTTTCCTTTCTTCTTTCATCATTCCCTCCAACACCTCTCTTTCCCAACCCTCTTTCAGCAACGTAATTGACTCCTTGATGGCCTGAAACAAGAACCTCAAGCTTGCTCAAGCCGAGAAACTTTTTATCAACCAAGCTTAGCTACCCTCTCTCTGTTTATCAATGGCGAAAACCAATGTTGGGTCATTCTTCAACAAGTTCGTTTCTCTGTTCATCCTTCTTCTCCACCTCGGTTGCTTCATTTTCACCGCTAAAGACCTCCAGAAACAAAGCAAGAAGCGCAAATCCTGGCCTCTTTCTCCTTCCTCTCCTTCTCGCAAACCCCAGAAATTAGCTCTTTCCTCAACTTGGTCTTATGTCAAACGCATCTTTTCTTCCTCTAAGGCCAACTGCAAAAACACCATTCAAACACACCCTACAGCAGTACCGACACCAGCGTTCACCTCTGCGAGAAACTCCCAGCAATCCCTTGTCTCCATGATTATCCCAGCTCAAACTCTTTTATCAGACAGCCCTTGTCCTCTTCATCAAAAACAATCCGGGTCTTGTCCAGAATCCGACATCTCATCCGACGACCAGTTCTTCCCCCTACGTAACGATATCTTCCCATGCACAGCTTGTGGTGAGATTTTCCAAAAACCCCATTTTCTTGAGCAACACCAAGCGACCAAACACGTCGTCTCCGAACTCATTGATGGTGATTCAGGCAAGAACATAGTTCGGATCATCTTCAAAACAGGCTGGACCGACAAAGTTAAGAACCCTGAAATCCACCGTATTTTGAAAATCCATAACAGCCCCAAGATTCTTGCGAGGTTCGAAGAATACAGAGAGCTTGTCAAAGCTAAAGCGGCAAGAAACGGTACCATCGGGAAAAGAGACGAGAGGTGCATTGCCGACGGGAACGAGCTGTTGAGATTTTACTGTTCAACTTTCATGTGTGATTTGGGACTCAACGGGAGTTCCAGCATTTGCAATCAACAGTATTGTAGCATTTGTGGGATAATCAAGTCTGGCTTTTCACCCAAGATGGATGGAATCTCCACGCTATCCACAAGCTGGAGAGCACACGTGGCGATCCCTGAGGATGTAGAGGAAGAGTTCAAGTTCATGAACGTGAAACGGGCCATGCTTGTCTGCAGGGTCGTGGCGGGTCGGATCGGATCGGAAGGGGATGAAATAGACAAGCAAGATGGTGGGTTTGATTCGGTGATAGGGAGAGGAGGAAGTGGGGCACTTACCAAGGTCGATGATGAAGAGCTGTTGGTTTTCAATCCAAGGGCTGTGCTGCCGTGCTTTGCGATTGTGTACACAACTGTTTGAGTGTGAGAGATCTTAGATTCTTACTGTATGCAATCTTTTTCCTCTCTTTATTTTTCCTAACCTTGAAATTTCTGTGAAATGTTGTGCTGTTGCTGCAGCTTCTGCTTCTGCTGGTGCTGATAATGGAGTTTACGGTGTTTTCTGACAGGTTTTTACCTCTCTGCCTGTGGCCAAAAACAAAGGGTTACAGCTGAGATTAAGTAATTAACAATATATCATGGAGATTGCTGTGATGGTATGATAGATTAATGCCTGCTGTGTTGATTAGGATAACTTGTGTATTAAGAGATCAATGTGCTGTAAATCTTCTGTTTGGATCAGATAAGTATAGGTTTTCCTTCTCTGTATTTATATATATATAAGACAGTTTTGTATCATGGTAGATCTAATGTCAAGTTTATTATCTACTCTTTTGCCATTTTGATATAGTTTGAACTTTGAAAGAATGGATCGTTTGATTGTAAATGTACTTTTGAAAATGCTTCTGAATTCTGATCTTCTGTGAGAATGTGACCTTACATGGTTTCTTTTGTATATTTTGTTTGGAATGAAAACTTTGAAGCTTATTCCAATGACTCAACTTCTTAATTATTAGTTAATTAATCAGTTATGTTGACAAAACATGTTTTGTAATTTGATTTCAGAATTCAGATGTATATGTATGGGGTTTAACTTGAAATTTTCTTACAAATGATCTTAAGACACCATTGGTAGGCTGAGTTGAGTTCAGAGACTGGTATTTGAGATTGATATGTTGTTGGAAATCATGACAACTGAAATCTATATTAGTAAATGGATTATCGTGTGGCTATCGCATCTCAAAAACTATATAGATATAAACTTGTTTCAAACCAGTTTTTATTTAATTAAATGAGATATTTGTGTTTCTAAATTGTTCGGACTTAATCGGATAATGCTCAAATTTGACTCAAACAAGATTTAAATTCGGATCAATTTTATCAAGTTGAGTTTGAGTTCGAATAGTTTAAATTATCAAGTAAATTGGATTCGAATATTTTAATATCCGATTCAAATAGATAGTGAATTAATCGAATTTTTTAATTTAATACACATTTATTTTAATTATTAATTTATAATTTTATTCTTTGCAAAATATTTATAAAAATGTTATTTAAATTTGAGTTCGAACGCAAATAATCAAGTTTGAAATCAAATATAAAAATTGAGCTAATTTTTTACTCAATAAACAAGTCTAATTGAATGACTTAGAGTAATCCAAAATTTATATCAAATTGAAGAAGTTAGAAAAATAAAATTAAATCAAACTTAAACAAGTTTAGAGCCCTAAATTTTGAGTTGCACTCAAAATATTCCCTGTACCAATCCAATTCGACTTAATTACATCCTACTTCAAACATAAACTCCCATAGATTTGGTATTACTTTTATCACCAGTTAAACCATTATACCTTGGCAGAACAGCTGCGTTGGTAACAAAATATCAGTGCCTGTTTTTGTATCTTGTTGCGCAAGTTAGAAAGGAAATGGCCCAGCACCTGGCTTGGGTGCCTGCAGCATTCTGCATTCTGCACTCTAATTTTTCATGGCCCTACACTTTGGGCAATGTTCTATATAAAGGGAAACATTAATCACTTCATTTGGACCCCATAAATGTCTCCTACAGAAGTTTACCGCCAAATAAGTCACTGAGTTAGACCTCCAAAGATGAAAAGAGTAAATCATAATAGTTATTACTTATTCGATTTCCCCTTATTCTTGCCTTTTATTTTATCTTAAACTATTCAATTTTGATTCAACGAATATCAAAATTTACTGATTATCAAAGCGAAACCAAATTCGAGTATCGATCAAATACAATGTTAATATTTATATTTATAATTTTATGAGTTTAATGAAACCTATGGAATTAAGTTCAAGTTATTTTAATGAATTATGAATCAAGTTAGAGTATAAAAAATGAAATTCGATTAAATTCCGATAAAATTTCAGGTTTTAAATTTTAAAGGAAATCCAATGGAGGCCTGACACTTCCCCAGCTCAATGTATAATGCTCCCATAACTATAATCAATTTTGGGCCTTTTGGGCGTGATTAAGCATTCAAGCTCAATTAAGTTTTCTTGGGCTTGAAATTGGAGAATCCGGGAAGGCGACCCACCTCCATTGCCGTGCCAAATTGCAAGGCAATGGCATGTATTCGGCGCCAAACAGATCAAAGGATTCAAAGAAACTCTGTCAGCAGCAACACCTTCAAGGCTTCAATTAAAATAAATCCATTATCCGAGAAGAAGGAAAAGAAAACTAAGTCGTTTGTTCAGTTTTAGTGGCGAAATTCAAACAACATTTGACTTTGGAACCTCGGGACTTGTTCCAAGATCAAATTCTTACATTCCTGGAATCTCGCCCTCTGTTTGATTCTCTCAATCTTCATTCCATAATGGCACAATGCATTTAAACTGCCAAGTTGCCACAACGTCAAGAACTTTTCTTTCTCTCTACTTATGGATCTCCCTTGTCGCTTTCAGTTTGCGTGCTACTAAAAGGAATTTGATTTTCAGTTTTCACGTCTTTTGCATGATGTTCCGCCTCTGGGGGTTGTTTTCTCTTTCATTTCTAGGGCGCTTGATTGGGGTCTGATCATTTCATTTTCTTCCTATAATTCTCTTTCTATTCAGGGATTGGCTCTGTTCTTTGTTGCTAAGTGGGAAAATATTGAATTGAAGCTTGAGGGCACCAATCAAATTGGAAACTTCCTCCTGTTCTTGGGTTGTGTTTAAAATTTTAATTTTCTTATTTGTTTCTAATTGTTTCGTAAAATCTTATCATTACTGTAAGGATAGAAAACAAAAATGGAAACTTCTCTCTGTTTACTGACATGGGGTTTTTTTTCTTAATTGAACGGACTAATTGCAAATGTTTTGGCTTAATTTGCCTTGGTTGCCGTTTTACTCTTTCTATTAGAACTCTGGAGGACCAAAATTAAAAGCAGGACGACTACTTATATATCTGAATTTTTATGGTGATATAGTAATATAATTAATTTGCTTCGAAGCTTCTACTTTTGGCACTATTGCTTCACTGAAGGTGCTCCAGTTTACTAATTTTGGGGGATCAACTTACTTTTTCTCTACTACATATGGCCTTTTTCTGATGCTTTAGAATTCTTTCACTTCATTGGCAGATTGTCATTTGAACTTGGCAATAGCAATTGGAGCTGACAAGTTTGACTGATTATTCCAAATCTTATGTTTCTTTTCATTCTTTTTCCCCATGTGCGGGTTAGTGATATGTTAGATATCAAGTTAGATCAGGTTGTTTGCCATGATTCTGAGGAATCAGAATTAAGCTCTTGGAATGGGAAAGCGTCATTAGATGAAAAGGTTAATAGAGTATATGAGATCCTAAATAGTATACATCAGCAAGGGCAGAAGTTAATTGGCAGTATCACGGCAAGTACTGAGCCTGGAATGTTCACTGATAAGTAGAATTACCAAGAAAAAGCTTCAACTTCTGATGGTTTCATTTTAATTCATCTCTAAACTGCTGTTTTGCTTGAGTTCTCTCATGTTACTTGTATTTCGTCCTACATGCACGTTTGTTTTGCTAATTGGATTTTGACATGAACTTGAAATTTTTTTGGCCATGTGTATTTTGAAATGTTCTTCCCTTTGCTTATTTTACTTTACACAACAATTACCACAGTTTACGCACTCCTTGTCTCATTGTTTTTAAATATTTTAAACTTTAGTAAATTGTCTGACAAAAAATTCTGTTCTGGAGATTAATATGTTGGTTTTTCCACCCTAATGAATGCACAGTACGTACTAGACTACTAATTAATCAGTTTGCATTCATGTCTTATACGCTAATATAATTATACACAATTATGTGATCAGAGTTGCCATTTTAAAAGTGACATTTGTTAGGTCAATTTGATGTATGTATCACTGGTTCTTCAATAAAATGTATAAATCCATTTACTTTCTTCAATCCGGTTCTTTAAAGGTAATAAAGTAGCAACTGGTGAGGGTTTCAATCATCCATTTGGTGGCGATGGAAAATGTTCAGAGTCATTAGAAAGAAGATCTGGACCTCTTCTGTCTGGAACAGTCTACTGCATTTCTTCATGCAGCATGACATTGCGGAATAAAGTTGTTCTCTCAAGTTACAATTTCAATGCTGGAATATCGTTGATGTTTTATCAAGTATGAAAACTTGGCAGCTCAATAGCATTCAAAATATGCAAAAATGTCGTCATAAGCAAATTTGTCTGTTATATTCTGTTATAGAACTGTAACTTAAAAGCATGCAGAGCTGTTTAGGCATCTTTGACCATCTCCCCCGTAGCATTACTCCTCTCTTTGACCACCTTTAGATGCCTTATTTTGTGAACATCTGAAGCTTTGCCCCAGTGGAAGTTCATTCTTTTTCCTGTATTGTATTACAGAATCTAATAAGTTCTCTAGTTATTGCCATATTTGGTCTGTGTAGAGCAGTTTCAGTGAAAAGCTCAATTGGAAGCTGATCAGGGTTTGGATCCCTGTGAATATAATCTTTGTTGGCATGCTTGCATCAAGCATGTATAGGTATGTTATAGTTTTCTTATTTAGTATGTTTCTCTTATATTATTTATACGCATCTAAACAAAATGATGCATTGCTTTAACGAAAGCATATGAGACTAATACAAAATGTCTCATCCAACAGAATGTCATATTCACCAAAATGCGCGCAAAACAAAATATGCATATATGGCAAGTAGGAATCCATCCACATAACTGCAGTTAATTTTATTACAGAGCTCCCACTAACTTAATACAGTAAATGGCTCCATATGTCTCATACAAGTGCTATGTCGTCAAAGCACTTTAGCAGCAAACTTTCAGTTAGCCAGAATGAGCTCTTTCATTATGTGCTCTACAATCTAATCAAGCAATAGATTCCATTATTTTCTCTCTAACAAAACCGAATAATGATATCTGAATATTTGGAGTGTGAGGAACTCCTAGCATTTTGAGAGAGAAAGTACTCGTTGTAGCATTATCACAGTATATCTCCAGGACTTAAAAATGGCAACCACAGAAAAACAGCCCTGACACGAAATTCTATAGCCTAAATGGCCCATCATGTAGCTTTACAGCATGCTACATATTTAGCCTCCATAATCAAGGATGCTGTAAGTGTTTGCTTCACACTTTTCAAATTACAGCTCCTTTATGTCCACAAATATATAACCAAAATAATTTTCATCATCTGGATAGCATGCAAAATCAACATCAAAATATCTTACTAAACTCAGAATGTCAGACTTGTCAATATTCAAATACTCTCTTTACAGCTTCCAGTTCTCTATTGCAGGATCGCTCAAGTTTCTCCGAAATACACCTATAACATACACTATCAAAAATGTGTACAGACTTGAGCATACACTAATTACCCATAATAAGGCATACATAACACTCGATATGAGCTCTTTCATTTTCACTTTGAGGACATTGAGATTTTCACAATATGTCATTTTTCACTAAATGACGTCTTAATAGGAGAACAACATATAATAAACCTACTTAACACACAATGTAAGTTTTTTATGAGACCAATAATGTATGCCTATTGATATGTCACGAAGAATCTCAATCTTTAAAACGAAATAAAGCCTCACTTAGATTCTTCATCCTAAAGTGACATGACGACATGAAATTTATCTCATACAATAGGTTAGTGCCATAGGCTGCTATTTGATATTATCAATTTAAAGCACAGTAAGCACATGACTACTCCCACTGACCTTGCAGTGGATCCAAATATCAAACAATAATATTCTCCTCAAAGTGACATTCTCATCAACTTTGCATACTACAATCTGGATGCCTTTTAATAGTCGCAAATGAACTCCTTGAGTTCACAAACTATATGTTCCATCTTAGGAACTACAAACTTTTAGGTTGCTCCATTTAGATGTTTTACTGTCTAAGATGTAACTTTTAATCAAAATGAGCTACTAATCGCCATCATGATCTAAGAGAATCTCAGAAATAGGAAATAAGGTTTTCATAAAACCAATTCCTTCTCCTTATTTAAAGCCTTGGCCAAATTTGGCTTTAAATCTACCTAATCGTTAGAGTCCCTTTTGGTCTTTAATGATGTGACAACTAAAATAGATCCCATGCATCCTTATGCAACATAAATATTTACACATCCTGCATGACTAATATCTAACTCTAAGAGTTCGAATCAGTATAGTCTTCTGACAAATATCAGAAACAGAAGTCACATGAATCTCACATTCATGTTCCTCTGTAAGGTCAGGTGCAGGTTCAAAATATGGTATTGGGATCAACCGTTGATTCCTTTAGTTGTGGCCTTTTTACCATCAAAAGATAACGCATATATGGGACTGGCACAACAAAATGTATTTCAATAATGACTTTGTGGAGTTCATAACTTCCACTCTTTAAGTCATCTTCTAAATAGATTGCATTGTCAGGCTTAATGATTCTAGTGTCACATAATGAGAAAACAAAATCTAGAATCTTTCTAGTCGATGTAATAATCAACAGAATTGTCGCTAATAGTTTTCTCGTCAAGTTTTCTTAACTGTGGGTTATAGGCCTTTTGTTTAACTTTATAACCCTAAACACAGAAAACGGCACTAAACTCAGCTTCTTCTCTGACTACAACTTGGGTGCATTTAGGAACTGGTTTTGACTAGAGATCAACTTTGAATGTGAGTTGCAGTTTTCATAACTTCACTCCATCCGAATTTTGAAAATTTGGAGTGATCAACATAAATCGTACTATATCAAAATGTACGAATAACTGCTACTGCAATCTCATTCTATTTCAATATTCCAAGCATTGTACACTAGGCGTCAATACATAATCCTACAGTGCACTTAATCGAAAACCAGTATATGATTTCGCCTAGCTTCATTATACCGAACACAACATTCATCAGTACTGTCTGATCATTGCCTTAAGCAGCATAGCGAAATTAATTAGAATGTCTAAGGCCTCTACAAGATCAGATCTTTCACTATATATGACCTAAATCAAAATGGTCTTTAGTGAGAGTGATGAAACACTTATATCCACTGAAAACAATATGTAGATATGATTTACAAATGTCGGTATATATCAGCTCCTAATCATCTCAATATCTGCTAATCACATCCTTAATATTAGCAGTAAGATTTCCCTTAATGCAATCTCACATGTGCCTCAAAATGTCCCTAACTCATGCCACAACTTAATAGATTTCTTATCTATCTTATCATAATCAAAATCTACAGTCACATCATTCACCATTGAGGAAAATTTGCTTAATATTGGGGTACGAATCTATTGTATATCCATCATGCAGAATGCCAGAATTAATACGCATGTCGTCGCTAAGCAAAATACTTTTCTGTTATCAGAATGAAAAGTATGAGTTGACAGTAGTTACAAAACTGTCTTCATAATGTAACAACAGTTTGGCTATATTTTCAATATGGATTATAACTCTATAACCCCAATTCACAACAATTTTTCCTTATTCGATCTCTGGTTGCTTATGGTTTTGTTAATAATAGCACCGGTATCCAAACACCAATAGTTAGAAGGCATATCTCCTAGATTGGATTCAAAATAAAAGCTAACAGAATGCCTTTTACACATCCCAATCTAGAAGACTTCTTGCAAACTACCCTCTTGTACCCAAGTTTATGACAGAAGTGGCACACATTGATATTTACAAGTGTTGGTGAAACCAGAATGGGAATTGGATTTGGCATATTTCTTCTAAAATGACCTTTTATTAAGACCTCTTAATAATATTTCCTTTTGGCAGTAATGTTGGCATATGTCATCATTATGGCTGAATGAGATCTGTTAACCTGAAAGATCTCCCACTCTTGAATGACAATATCAATTTTGATATTAAAATGCCATACTTCCTTCTGTATTAAATGAGATCTGCAAACTTAAAAGATCTCCCACTCTCCACCCCAGAAGAAAGTAGTACTAAATCTGCCATATGGAATCAAAATCTTATAGCAACCTTTATTGATCTTATGCGAACTATTTTCGTAATGGCATCCATAAATACTTCTTGGTTATCATTAACTGGAACACTTTCTCTGATGTATTCTTTTATGGTATACCCTATATAATCAGAGAATTCTCACTTGAGTGTTCTCAAAATTCCAAATATTTTGTTCTCAACAAGCTCATATTATTGGGTATAGAAGATTGATCGACTGTCAAGACTACTTTCTAGTTCAACATGCCCCTAACCGTAGAGAATAATTTATATCTATCTAATTTGATCCTACAAGAGATTCGATATGTGATAGTTGCACAAATATGGAGGCTAGTGGAATAACTCAATAAATGTCAATTTTATTCCACAATACACTACAGAGATAAGACAAAACTAGTTGAATATAACCTGAATGATTGCCCACTGACAGGGTAGGAAGATCGTGTCATATCCAACCAGAATCCTCTCAGTCTTAAGCATCTCTAAAAGCAACTAACAATCCGACAGGGAGAGACTAGCTACTTCTAGAGATCTTAGAGAATTATGCAACTGCAACTATCACTATGCATTGTCTTATTATTATTATATCCTTAAAATTATCAGAATAAATCATCAAAAAATTCTTCATGACTATTCCTGCGACAGGCAAGTACTAGTCACTCAAATTAATGATTTATAATTTTAAGAATATTCACGAAATTTGTTGACCAAAATTAATACATCCAAAATATGCAGTTTCTAAAGCATATGTAGTATTTTTGGGTATAATATTAATTAATTAAATTAATTTCACATAATAAGGCAATGTTATTTTTTAGAGAGTCTATTTGTTTAAATAAATTATTAACGAAATGGGTAGACCATAATCCAAAATGGCTCAACAAAATACCCAAATAATTTATTTAAACTTATTTAATTAGGCCAAATATTAGTAATTCATGGGCATGAGTATATATTTCAAAATTAAGTGAATTATGAATTAAATGAGTAATTAAATTTCTAGAAATTACTCCAAAATTAATTCCTCAAAATTCACTTATCACATTAATTTTGGGCTCAACAATTAACTATGACTATTAAATAAATTTGGTTATAACAAAATTGGACTAAGGATTAATTAACTAAATAGCTCATAATTAATTAATCAAAAATGGCCGTTAAAATCATAATCCAAAATGGCCTTTTAATTAATTATGCAAAATAGCTAGAAATTAATCTAAATTTAATAATCAAATAAAATTAATTAATCAATATGGCCCCTAAATTAATTAGGCAAAATGATCTCAAAATTAATTAATTTTAATTGCCCAAAATTAATTATTACTAAATGGCCAATTAAAATAACTAAATAAATAATGCCCATAATATTACAAAATTTATTTTGGCCTAAATTAAGTAGAACAATAATGCTTAATTAAAATAAAACAATTAGCCTTTTAATTTCTAAAATTAAAGGCCCATAAAATATGATCCAATTAAAAAAAAAAACAGCCCTTCACCCAAAAAAATTGGCCCAAGATTAATTAAACTAAACCAAAAAAATGGCCCAAAACCGTTGGCAAAAAACCAGGCCAAAATTAATGGCCCAAACACCAAAAGGAGGGCCCAAAGTCAAACAATGCCAAAAAACGGGTTGAAAAGAAAAAAAAAAGTTTTTTTTGTTTTTAGATGCACACGCGCCCGCCTAATTGCAGCTAGCGCCTAAAGTGGCGCTGTCTGGCGAGTGTGTTGCACGCGCCCGACTGTCTTCCACGCCCGAAAACGAGCAAAAGTTGCAGAAAACGAGTTTTTTACTAGACCCAAGTATAGTTTCACCATTTCAGCCCCGTTTTTTACCCATTTTACTTCATTTTCATGGCATTTTCAATAAAAATTCATCCTCAATCAATATCTTGCATTATTTGGCTCAAAAATGCATGAATCTTTTGGGTATGACATAAATCCGAAAATACCCAAAAATAAAAAAATGTATAGATTCTCATTTTTCTTCAAAAAATGGCTAATGGTTTTATTGTGGATATGCTCTGATGCCAATTGTTGGAACCAAATCATCCACCAAGCTCATTAGCACAATAACAAAAGGAGAAAACTAACCTTGGGTGGGTAAGCCACAAACTCACCATACAACCACGATTTCACCACTGCCAACTGCTGTTCGTGGTGGCTTCTGTGGGGAGAAAATGAGAGGATGATAGTGAGGTGAAGAGGAGGAAACGAGAGAGCGGAGAGACTGCCCTTGTTCATATTTTATGTCAAAATGGCAACAGTGAAATGGGCTACACTGTTATCTATATATATGTGTAACAGCCTGTTACCACATTTTTCACGTATTTCTATACAACTTTTCCAGTTGGGCTATCTGCGATGCCATTAACATTCAACAGTGACAGTAATAAATGATAAACATTTATTTAACAAATACGGAATATGAAAATTCTTTTCATATTTCCTTACATCTAACATCCCCTATTAACTTTGTTTAAATAAAGTAGTACTGTATACTTATGTCTGAAATATAAAAGAGAAGAGATTGTACCTATCATGTTTAACATAATTCGCCCCAGCGCTTTATATTTAGATATATCCATCTGAGAGCTAATTCTCTAACTCCGTGTCTTTTATCTGTGGAGTTAAAATAAAGAGGTGAGCGAAATACGCGCTCAGTAAAAGAAACGTATGCTGCTTTATAGAAAGCAAAACTATACGCCACAAAATATTTATTTTTCCTAAAATCATACCAAGTAGGAAAACAGTGGATATAGTAAACAACACTCTCAATACACCATTCAAATCACTGGTTAAACAGTTTACTTTAATATGTAGTAAACAGTAAATAGGATTCAGTAAATCATCTCAGTAAATAGAAATCAACAAGTTAAGACTAGGCATCATCCTACAATTAAATTATGCTATCATCGTTCCCCCTCCCCCTTACGAGAACGGAAATCTTCCGCTATAGGGGTGCACCCGTAGGCCATCGCCTCTCACGGCTATCTCTGCTAGATGTATGGCCATAATCTATAGGTGGTCCTCAGGTCCACTTGCCAGGTGACCTTGAGACCGCTGATGACTTGGCGGGTCCATCAGCCTCATAACTCGTAATGCATGAAACTAGGGGCCTAAAGTCTCAAAATCGCTTTATATCTCATGAAAAACCTTTAAAGAATTATTTCTTAATTTCATCATTTTCTAAAAATGATTTTTCTTTCCAAAAAGGTTTTAAAAACAACCCGTAATCTCACTGAATTCCGTGTGATAAAGGCACGGGTTAAACTGACTCGTCATGGCTAGTTCGCCCATGGTCAACTCGAAAGTGGGGTGAACAAGTGTTCGCCCGCCAACCCTTGCTTTTAAAAACAACAAGTAAAACTGGCTCACCCTCAGTGGTACGCCCATAACTTTCTTAACAAAGGGGTTGCCCGCCCCAAAACATTATAAAAAGGTTCGCCCATCTGTGGCACGCCCCAATTTCTATTTTATCCGTGCTGATTCCAGTTCACC
Organism: Heritiera littoralis; assembly: GCA_031772115.1. Taxonomy (NCBI): domain Eukaryota; kingdom Viridiplantae; phylum Streptophyta; class Magnoliopsida; order Malvales; family Malvaceae; genus Heritiera; species Heritiera littoralis. Next base: position 908,702 of record JAPDPK010000088.1, on the reverse strand, counting down.
TAGTCAACTTGAGGCCTCAGCTCGCCAACTCAATTCCAGTTTGCCAACATACGATTTGGTGATTTATGAGCTGATTTCTTTTACTTGGCGATCACCATTTATTGTTCTACTCACCTACTTGCTATGACTCAAGCCACAAGTTGGCGATCACACTTAACATTATAAATTTGGCGAGTACATTTTGGCTTTTCTTGCCTACTAGGCTATCATCTACGCTTCTATATGGGAGATCACGTTACTCACCAAGTCACCATATTCATTCTTTGGGCGATCACAGCCCTCGCCTTATTTGGGTGATCATCATATCCAATTAACTTGGCGAACTTACCTATTCGCCCTCGCTATTATCCATTGGCGATCATCCTCCCTTTCTCGCCCGTTGGCAAGCTGTTCCATATACTCGCCCATAGATTATTTCCCCAAAATTGCTCCATTCACATCTCAAGTTAAGGAGCTTTTCACCCAAGTGGAAATCAATATTCATTATTTATTTAATTTCCATTATCAATTTTATGAATTTAAAGTCTACAGTAGTGTAAAATCGGGTCTTACATTTTTCCCCACCTTAAGAAATTTGGTCCTCCAAATTTTATATGGACCTATTACTGAAAGAGCTCTGGATGCTTCTCACGTATAAGGCTATCTAACTCTCAAGTAGCCTCCTACTACTAGAGCATCCAATCAAAGGATTGATCTTAGAAAACAACACTTTATCCTTCCTATCCAAAATCCGTACCGATTTCTCAACGTAACTCATGTCCTTTCTAATTTCTAGGACTCATGTCGAATCACGTGAGAAGGATATGGATAGTACTTTCTCATCATTGAGACATGGAATACGTTATGCACTCCTAACAACTCTGGAGGTAGTGCACATCTCTCACACGATCTAAGATCTCCTACGATCCCATGCGTCAGAGACTCAATTTTCCTCTCATTATGCCTCTAAAATGGTGAGACCTTATATACATAATTTCTTGTATATCTCAAGAAGTCAGTTCAACCAAGTCGAAAATAATTCTCGGTCTCCTATTTTCTCATGCTATCGTGGATTATATCGTCTGCTAAATAAACCCTTTAAGGTACCATGCCTATACTCTCCTTTGGCCATTATCATAAGCAAACTCTGCCAGGGTAGAGGATTATTCCAAGAGCCGATAAAATCAACTGCACACGCTCACACCATATCTTCGAGTGTCCATATCATACGCTCGGACTGTCCATCAGTCTATGGATAAACTACAGTGCAAAACTCAATCGGGATCTCATAGCTTCCTGAAATCTCTCTCAACACTGAGATACGAAGTGGGACTCCCTATCAAATGTAATGCTCACTGGAACACTGACTAACCTCACCATTTCCTTGACATATAACTCGACCAAGGCACTAATTAGCTCAATAAATTCCATAATTAAGGAATAAGCAAACACAGTCTATATATTCACAACTATCCAGATAGCATTTTACTCTTTTCAAATTTCACTTAGTATAGGAAGTACCACCAATATAGGTATTTTTCTTCCTTATCACATTTCCAATTATCCAGACACAGTCTCAAAATCGCTTTATATCTCATGAAAAACCTTTAAGCAATTATTTCTTAATTTCATCATTTTCTAAAAATGATTTTTCTTTCCAAAAAGATTTTAAAAACAGCCCGTAATCTCACTGAATTCCGTGTGAAAAAGGCACGGGTTAAACTGACTCACCATGGCTAGTTCGCCCATGGTCAACTCGAAAGTGGGTGAACAAGTGTTCGCCCGCCAACCCTTGCTTTTAAAAACAACAAGTAAAACTGGCTCGCCCTCAGTGGCACGCCCATAACTTTCTTAACAAAGGAGTCGCCCGCCCCAAAATATTATAAAAGGGTTCGCCCATCTGTGGCTCGCCCGAATTTCTATTAAAACAGGGTCACTCACCCAAGGTATCATAAAGAGTTCGCCCACATTGGCTCACCCGGTTTTTTAGTAAAACAGGGGTCGTTCGCCCTAAAACAATGTAAAAGAGGTTGTTCGCCCAAACATCAGAAAAAGGAGGGCTCACCCGCCCTGTACCAGTTTGCCCAATCATAACATAGGGGTCGGCTTTTAGCTCGCCCAAATCAAAACAATTATCAAACCAATGCATGTCATAAAACAAAATAATTTCTCAATAATTTTCATAAAATTTAACTCCACAGGACATGCATTCACTTCACACACATCTCCCTTACCTTGTTCAACGAAGCCTTGCTTCCTGCTCGCCTTCCTGATCGCATTTACCGAGTTCATAATTCCCGGCTGGAAAATAATTTATAAATTCTATTAATATTTTCTTTATATATCTTTCCATCACTTGGGAGAGACTTGAGATAAATCAACCAGCTCGCCCACAGACATCCTACTAGCTCGCCTAACAGAGCTCTTAATAGCTCGCCCAACCGAGCTTGCCATTCATTAAATGGCTTACACATGAGGGCTCGCCCAACATTCTTGCCATTCACATATTGTCTAATTAGTGGGAGTTCGCCCACAATTCAACTCGCCCAATGCCTAATGCATGTGAGTTCGCCATTTACTGCTTTATACTCAAAGATGAGCTCGCATATGAATTAAACCAGCGTTGGGCGACCTCGCCCGCTTGAACAACAACTTTCAACTTGGCGAATTCTTTATTACCTACTCACCTCATTGGCGATCACTAACATTCAACATTGGCGATCGAATAGTCGCCATTCTTTTCACTTTTCCCATATTTTCCTTGTTTATTTTCATCTATTTTCCAAAACCACATCTTGTTTCTAGTTTTTGTATTCTCTAAGGATCTAACTAAAAACAAGGCTGCATCTATGTTTATTACTTTGTAAAACATCGAACTATATCATCAAATACCAAGATAACCGTAGAATAAGGAAGCTCACCTTAACCAACTGCACTTCCAGAACAAAACACTTTCTGTCTCACGTTGGCCTTACTCTGCTTATCCCTTTAGCTCATCCAACGATGGAGGAAAGGTTTTGCAAGCAGGTTTACGTGTTTAGCCAACTTAAAGGTGAAGTTTAGTAAGTAAATCAAGCATGGTGGAAATGGAAGGAACCGAACATGAACTTGCAGCAACAAAGAATCGGTTTTCCATTCAATCTTCATATATATAGCCATGCTATCCAAATCAAAAACTACCACATGTCCCATATTCTGCTTCTTCCATCATCTCACGCCTTTCATGCATTAAAAACTTGTGAAAAAACTGCAGCAATTGGAACAGCTATGGAAAGCTATTTTCTGCACGTTTTGACTTACTTCACTTTGCCATTAATTTTCTAAACCAATTCGTACAAGAGAAGCAAGTGGTTTGAAGTCCTTAGCCTCTTTTCTTGACTTATTGCATGTAAGACCCGAATTTTATTATACTATATACCATATTTGTACATGAATGATGGTGGAAATAAATTGTTTTAGTAAAATTAAAGAAAACAATTGAATATGAATTTCCACTTTTCATTTTAAGTTATGATGTATAATATGGTGTATATGCATTTGGTTGAAAAGAAATGCTAAAAGGAACCTTATTGGTTGAAATGTGGAAGCATTAAATGAGATAAGACAAAGTTAATAATTGTGGCTGGCATTGGCGTGGGAAAGAAGAAGAATAAAAAGAGAAATTGTAGTCAAAACGTGCAGAGACTTCTTTCACCCCCGTTCCTTTTTTTGACTGCAAGCCGTTCCTTTTGGCTGGAAATTTCTTCAACATTTAATGGGCTGTAGAAAATTTCACCACGCCATGCCCTTGAACGGTTATTTTTCTTCACCAATTAATGAGTTATAAGACAAGGTAATGATGAAAGAAAACAAGATAAGAACTTGCAGTAGACTTTGAGGAGATTTAAGTGATTATATAAGAAGGAATACATGAGGAGAACCCATTTAGCAAACTTCATCTTCTTCAAAGTCTTTCTCTCATTCCGTTCCATTGCAAACTCATACTTAGTTCTTCTGTTTCCCTCATATATGAGCAATAAAACTTTATCTTTTAGCTAGCCAAACTCTTCTACAGTGTTGAAGAGCTAAGGAACAAGAGAAGTAAAGCTAAGAAAGGCAAGAAAGCATTCTGTTGTTGGAAGAGCAACTTAGTAAAGGTGAGTTTCATAGTTTTATAGTTCTCTTGATATTTAATGATAGATTTCAATGTTTTACAACGTAATAAACATAGATATAGCCTGGTTGTAGTTAAATATTGTTGAATATATAAGAAACTAGATGGAAAAATAACCAAGAATGAGTAAGGAAACACGATGGGCGACTAGAAAGCTGCTAGTCAAAATGGGTGAGTACTCACCCAAAGGATAGGGTGAGTTTGAGAAATTGTTATGTGAGTTCGCCAATACTATGGGATAGTTAGAATGACTGTCCGGGTGGGCAAGGACCAATGATCGCCAAAAGGTGAGAATGGCGACAATAATGATATCCCAGGAGAAATGCTGATGATCGCCAATAAGGCGAGTAGTAAATAAAGAGGTTGCCCAACACTAGCTTAATACATGGGCGAGCCCATCTCTGAGTAGAAAGCCGTATGGCGAACTCACATGTATAAGGCATTGGGCAAGTAAAATTGTGTGAACTCTTACATATAAGAAAATGTAAGTCTGGCGAGCTGAATGTTGGGCGAGCTCCCAAATAGATGAATAGAGAGAAATTCTGGGCGAGCTATTATCTCGCCAAAGTAATTGAAAATAGTTTTAGGAAAATTGTTAGAAAAGAAAATATTAATAGTTTCATAAATTATTTGCAGCCGGGAATTGGGAATTGCTATTGGCGAGCAGGAAGCAAGGCGAAGCAAGACTTCGTGAGATCAGGTAAGGAAGTAGTATGTGAAGTGAATGCATGTCCTGTGGAGTAAAAGTGTTAAGAAAATATTAGTAATTGTTTTGTTTTCTGACATGCATTGGTTTAAATAAAGTGTTTTGATCTTGGGCGAGCTACAAAGCCGCCATATGTTGTTTGTTGGGCGAACTGGTTAGGGCGGGCGATCCTAACCTTCAATAAAGTATTAAGCTAAGAATTTTTATGAGAATCTGGGCGAGTGCCCTTGTTTTAAAGAGAAATCCGGGCAAACCAAAGTTGGGCGAACTTTTTTTATGTTGTTTGGGCGGGCGAGCTATTAATTGATGAGCCAAACTTTGTTTTGAAAAGCTAAGTGGCGGGCGAATACTTATTCGCCGCCTTGTTGAGTTAGTTATGGGCGAGCTGACCATGACGAAAAGGTTTAAAGTTTATTTTCTTAAACGAAAAATAAGATAGTCTAATATGTGGAAAATAGAAAATATAAACTTTTTGAGGAGGATTGATTATTGGGCGAGTTGACTATTGGGTGAGTTGACCATTGGGCGAGTTGACTATTGGCGAGCTGACTATGGGCGAACTAGCCATGAGCGAGCCAGTATAACCCATGCCTTTCTCACACGGAAAATGTTGAGATTGCGGGCTGTTTTACTGTTTTATAAGACCTTTTGGAAATCAGATCATTTTGTGGAAATAATAACATAATATATAACTTGATTTTGAGACGTTAGGCCATGAGTTCATGCATTGTTATTTATGTAGTTGCGTGACCTGCCTGGGGCGGTGGCTCGTGTCGATGGACCTATGGGCGCACTTCAGGGCGTCACAGGGCTGATGGACCCTCCAAGTCATCAGCGGTCTCGAGGTCACTTGGCAAGTGGACCCGAGGACCATCTATAGATTATGGCCATACATCTAGTTGAGATAGCCGTGAGGGGCGATGGCCTACAGGTGCACCCCAAAAGCGGATGACTTGTGTTCCTTGCATGATTTAAATTGTTGCCTAGTCTCAATCATATGATTTCTGAAAGGACCTATTAAATCCTGTTTAATGTTAACTATATTCATTGTTTTTTTCTAACGGATTTGATCGTTAGGATAATTAAGTGGCTTTGAGAATATAGTTTTTCTATTTATAACGCAGCATACACCTTCCTTACTGAGCACGTTGTCGCTCACTCCTTATTTTTCACTACACAGATAACTGATTTGGACTAAGAGACTTACCTTCCTGAGATTTGATATCGAAGGTATGTGGTATTCTTTTATATATTCAGTAAAGTTGTACAGTACTACTTTAAATAGAAGGGAATGTATATACATCTTAAGGAAAAGACCCTAATAATTCATATTTACATATTAGTACGTGAAGTAAAAGTACTAATTTTTAATAAAGCAGTAGAAGTTGTTAAGCATCACAGACAGCTCAACCGGTAATTAAGTGTAAGTTATGAGTAAGTATCATGATATACAGTAGCTTTGGGATGTTACATTGCACCTTTGTCTTATTCCTCAACCAATAAGGTTGATTCCTTTATTGACTTTAACATCTTCTATTAATTGTCTTCAGTCGTGTGGCTTACAAGGTCAATCTTGGTTGTATGGTTCTGATTTATTATTTCCATATTGTCAGCTTTTTTTTCTATTTTATCCGTGCTGATTCCATTTCGCCTAGTCAACTTGAGGCCTCTGCTCGCAACTCAATTCCAGTTTGCCAACATATGATTTGGTGATTTACGAGCTGATTTCCTTTACTTGGCGATCACCATTTATTGTTCTACTCGCCTACTTGCTATGACTCAAGCCACAAGTTGGCGATCACACTTAACATTATAAATTTGGCGAGTACATTTTGACTTTTCTTGCCTACTAGGCTATCATCTACGCTTCTATATGGGAGATCACATTACTCACCAAGTCACCATATTCATTCTTTGGGCAATCACAGCCCTCGCCTCATTTGGGTGATCATCATATCCAATTAACTTGGCGAACTTAACTATTCACCCTCGCCATTATCCATTGGCGATCATCCTCCCTTTCTCGCCCGTTGGCGAGCTGTTCCATATACTCGCTCATAGATTATTTTCCCGAAATTACTCCATTCACATCTCAAGTTAAGGAGCTTTTCACCCAAGTGGAAATCAATATTCATTATTTATTTAATTTCCATTATCAATTTTATGAATTTAGAGTCTACAGTAGTGTAGAATCGGGTCTTACAATATGCCAAGGGCAGGGACCTCCTATACTCTGAATCATATATTAACCCGTCCCATTAAGGATTAATACATGTATAATATAGATATATTATATATTTTATGGTCACACTTTATACAAAATATACTACTAATTAAATGTTATATGATGTTAATTACACTTAATTAGTCCACATTAATGGAGTTAATCCAACATTAGGTTGTTGTAACAGCTAGTGGATTCCTTGGACTTGCCATTAGCTTCAACTTCATTTGGTTTTTGCACCAAACTGGACCAACCACTTACAGGTGTTTGATTTTGTGTATAATTAAACTCGAAAATGTCGGGCAACTCGTTAAAAAATTTATGCCTCTTTGGTTTTTGTTAGAGAGACTGGCTCTTGCATTTCAAGAAATGTAACAAGGGGCCAAAATGAAGTTAAAATATATAGTTCTACTCATGTTCTTTATCTCATATAAATAGAGATATATCAATCCTCCCTTTTTATGAACATTTTTCTACTTTGTTTATAAACCAAGCAACTGCTAGCTGTGTAACTTAAACCTTAGCAACAATTCCATCTAGTTCACTTTGGCATGATCAGGAAATACATAGTTGTTGATTAAAATCCATTAATGAGGCCAGCAATGATTTCTGTTCGAGTGATGCTTGAGAGGAAGTACATTATATTCTTCAAATGTCTCGTGTGTATACATGTCTTAATTCGCCTCCAATTCCTCCATTCACAAGCTGCATGCTCTTGTCTTCGTTTACATGCAGTGTATGTTTGTGCCTGAATGTGATAATCATAATGCCACTGATATTGTATCCTTGTATTACAGCGTTGTAGGTTCCTTGAACAAGATTCCCATCTCTATTGCCGATATCACATTATTCAAAATGCCTCTCAAAATACCGAACTTTCCAGCATACTTTTCGGTAATGTAATAAACTGACTCTTGCTTACCATGAATGCTTTGAAAACATATAGATTTTCATCTTAAGTCAGTTTCTGTATGCTTCTTCCAGGTTTATTCGCCGGAATATTCTTTGCCAAACCCACAAATGTCATGATCGCAGACCTAACCATGTGTGAATATTGAGATAAAGAAACATATTTATACACATTAAATGATCGATGGCTTCTCCTTGTCAAAGGATTACTATATCCTGTTTGAACTTCCAAGCGCATTTCTCACACCAGACAGAAGCTTTTCGGGACAGAAAAACTTGTCAGTCCTAGAAAAAGAAGTTTGATTGCAATTGCAATTAGGAGTAAAACATTTGACTAAGATTATATTTTTATGATATATGTTAATCCTTTCAACTAGTAGAGCATAATGTAGTGACGGTAACGATACTTAAGCGGAACCATTTTCGATATTTGGGGTCAAAGTACAGATGGATGGAGAGATTGATAGAAATGTGACTCATAGGATCTAAACTAGATGGAGTAAGTAGAGAAGTGTTACAGGTGTGTTGTGCGATAAAAGAATTCATATATAGTAGAAAGACAAGTTTTATAGGACATTTATTAGACTAATATTGTTATATAGCAGTGAATGTTGGGCGATTAAGAAACTGCATACACAAAAGATGAGTGTAATAGAAATGTAAATGATGCGATGGATATGTAGATATACAAGAAAAGATAGAATGAAAAATGAAGACATTCGTAAGATAGTTGGAATTGTACCTATCAAAGACAAGATATATGAAAGTCATTTACGTTAGTTTGAACATGTACAACGTAGATCTATGGATGCTCCAGTTAGGAGAATAGAGATTATGAATGTTGAGAGAAGGGTTAAGATTAGAGGAAGACCGAAAAAAACTTTAAAGGAAATAATTTGGAAAGATATGAAAGTATTAGAGTTGGATGAATACATGACTTTGAATAGAAATGTGTGAAGGAGAGGAAGTACATATGGACCATTTAACGTAAATTCATATATTGGTTCATATAACCTATCCTAATATTTTGAGATAAAAGCTCTAATGATGATAATATTAATCCTATCAACTAGCATTCGCTTGTTAACAACGCATGCATTGAAATTATTGATTATTAGTTAACAATATTCTTCTAATGCTAAACAAATTAATGATCATTTCACTGTTTCTCCCCGTCATGATGAGTGAAATCAGCCCATGGGGAAGTTATGTAACCCTCGACAACAAAGAACCCGTTAAAGATTCACAAGTTGTTGAGAAAAGTAAGCAAAAAGACGAAACAGAAACCAACTGCAGCCGCATGAAAATGATGGCAGTCCACCAAACAAAACTAAAAACGCTTAACAAACACCATAACCATGACCTAATATTCATTCATATGCACCCAAAGCTTGAGTGAAAAAAGAAACCAACCCCATCATGATTAGACACTTTTCGAACTTAGATTGTTCTTAATTGACTAAGATAATTGCCTAATATAAATATACTCAAATAGAAAAGTATGTTGCTACCGATAGAATTGAGAGGAAGAAACCATCTCAATCAAGTCCATCTCTTTTCTTCCATCTGAAGAAGCTTGCTCCGACAAGAGGTTGGTGATGTTCATGTTGGTACTGTAGCCGTAGCCAGAGGAAAATGAAGAAGTGGTTGCTCCATTCAACAGGCTAGACAGGTAGAGGTCAGAAAACAGATGGGTGGTCCGAGGCTCTTTTTCTTCAAGGCTATTTATAAAGAAGTTTGGGTCAGCTGGATCATTAGACCATTGCTGAACACCATTTTCCTGATAGTTAAGTCCGGGGGAGTCAATTGTTGAAGAATCTTTGCTCAGGTTATGATCAACAAGAATTGACTTCACCTCAAGTGGACTTCTGCTTTGGGAAAAATCACCAGACGGTTGAATATTATTGTTGTTATTTGCAAAGATGTGTTGCATGAACAGCAGTTCGTCATCATATGCACGAGGCTGAGCAATCAAAGTCCGAGAATCATCGGATTCGGATGGTTCAGGAAGAAAATATTTGAATTGACTAGACAAATCCTCAGAGAATGTAGAGCTAGAAGGAGTGTTGGAAGTGATGGAGCTATTGGTTGAGGTGGCGGACCTGGCGGTGGTGGTGCTGCCGTGGTTGTTGCAATTCAGATTCAGGCTTCTAATATAGTCTTGAAGAACTGATGATTGGGTTTGCCATTCGGGTTATCATTTTGTTTGTTCTGCTTCCTAGAGTTTTGCCTCCTTTTTGTAGCATTCCAGTGATTTTTTATGGCATTTTCAGTTCTTCCAGGGATGAACTTTGCAATCTCCGCCCACCGGTTCCCAACCTTTGCATGAGCTTCAACTAATATTCTCTCTTCTTCTTCACTCCAGCTATCTTTCTGAAACAAATACACCACGAAAGAATAACTAACAATTTCAATTCCAAATGGAGAATCAAAGTTCATTTTCTTATCGAAAGACTAAAGACAAGCCCCTTTTACGACGAAATCAGTGCTTTGTTAGCGAAAAAAAGTTTCCAAAATCACGTGAAAAGAGACTCTTAAAGGATTCTGAAACGGCTTCTGAAACTAGCCATATGATTTGCATGTCAAGCTAGTTATAGATAAAAACAAAAGCCTTTAAACCGTTCAAAACTGAACATTTAGTAACAGAGTAAAAGAGAATGAAAAAAAGAAAAAGGAATTTTCTAACCTCTAAACGCGTGAAAGAAAACCCTTGATATGAACAAGGAAATACCATTGATCATGTCCTAAATCTGTGTCTTTAGCACGTATTTCGGGGTTGAGAGTATGGATAGCTTTCAGACAAATCCAGTTATATATATGCTACTTCAGAAATCTATGATTCCTAGGATTCATAGTTAAGGCAACTTCCTAGGATTTTGCTGTTAGCCTGCAGATTTAATACTAACATATATAATATTTCAGAAATCTATCATTCCATATATAATCGCCTGAAATCTTGATGTATTTTGAAGAATCAACACAACAAAACCTGGTAAAGTAATCAAGAAACTCAGTTTGATTGTTCAAACTGAAAAGAATAAAAGAGATCAGAGAGAAACCTTGATATCAGGGCGCAAATGATTATGCCATCTCTCTCGACACTGTTTTCCTGCTCTACCAGCCAAACTCTCAGCTATCTGTGCCCATTTCCTCACTCCATATTGCTTCACCAATCTTATCAGTTTTCTATGAAGTATATATCAACCAGAACAAAGAACACTAGAATGCTTCAGAATCGTCAAATTTGCACCAGAAGTTAACCAGTAAACAGAAAAAACCATAAACAAAACCTAAATCATTTGAAAAACGGAAAACTGAAAAATAAATAATGAAAAGAGATTATATCACCTGTCTTCATTATCTGTCCACTGACCCTTGATCAAAGCAGCAGAATCAGCTTTCTTGTTTCTCTTCCCCACACTTTCCATTGAAACTTTCACTTCTTTCATTTCCATGTTAGGGTTTTTGTCATCTGTCAAAGCAAGGCTCTCCCCATCCACAAAAAGCCCATCAACGAAGGTTTCCTCTAGGTTATTAATTTGCCATGAAACTCCAGCTACATAGCCACCAATTGCACCACTCGAGAAGGAGAAACCGCGCAGCAACCCATGATCAGTGGTTGAACCAACTGTTCCTTTGCTGATCTTCACGTTGTTTTGCGTGGAATACTGCTGGTGAGAAGAGTGGTTTTGACCCCATAAGAACCTGTCTATGGCAGATAATGGCGGACTAGGTTTACACACAGAAGACTTGTTATTGCAAAGTAAATTATTCCCATAACTGAAAGCTCCTTCTCTACCTCCCTCTCCTTCCATGGAAAAAGAGCTAAGCAAGATTTAAAAAGGAAGCGAAGTAAGTTTCTTTTTCTTTCTCTTCTAATTTCTGGCTGTAAGAAAGCCCCATAACAGAAGCTTAAGCCAGAAGAGAATATAGCTTACAGCAAGGCTGCTGCTTGGAAAAAGCCACATGGCGAAATAACTATTGATGAGCTGCTAAACAATCCAACGATTGAGAATTGCTGCTGGCTGTAACCCCTGAGCTCTCTTGGACATATTTGTTGGAAAGAGATGAGAAATGGAGAGATTAGTGGGTTCGTTACTAAAACAACAATTAATTTCATAATTAATTGATTAATTAATTAATCATTTTTATTAAAATTTTCTTGAAATTAGATGGGAGGTGTCAACCTGAAAAGAAATGAGAATTAATACAAAATTATTAATATTAGAGGATGTGGAAATAGTTTGGCTGGTAATTGGTTATTGGATCGTTATTCAATGAAATTTTTAAATTTTACAAATAGTGTTAAAATAAAAACACGTACTTTTTTATTTATTTTTATTTTTTAGTATTTTTAAAAAGTATGTGTCACACTTTCAACTCTATTTATGAAATTTAAAAACTTTAATAACAGTATATTAAATAATAATCTTTAATTATTATTAATTCTTATTTTGGTACAGTTAGTAATGGGAATGGCTGCACATCCAAGCTTACAAAGAGGTTGGTGCATGATGAATTGACCATTGAGAGCTGCTGGATTGTTGCAACAGGGGAATTGCTGACTTGGTGAGGGGATGGCTTGCTCATACTTCCTAAATGAATGTTTATTTGTATTTATTCAATATATATTAATTTGTTTATTTGATTTGATTTAGGTGATTCTTATATGAATGTGATATTTAATTATAATTATGTAATCTTTCTTGTAATTTGTTGTTTTTGATTAAAAAAAACCTATAATTCATATCTTAATACATTTTTGATAAAAAAATCACGACTATCGTATCAAATTGCGTTTTTAATATCTATATTTCATGCATGCTTTCGTTATTGGTGACTAGGCATGTATATAATCTCTTTTTTCTTTTATTTATTTGAAGTAGTTCATGATTTTCTTTTCGAATTTTAAATTATTTTTTTAAGATAAAAAGAAAAAGAAGAAATTAAAAAAAGGAAGAAAAGAAATTTTATACAAGTTAAAATTAGGTGATAAATTGATTTACTTGAGTTGAGACATAAATTCCCACTATTTCAATTTGATCTTTGTCTCCGCAAATTCATTTTGGAAAATATAAAAAAATTAAAAGGAAAAGTGCTTCGGGCACGTTTGAGATTAATTTTGTTTCGTGTTTTCTATTTTTATTTTTTTCTGAAAATTGCAAGAAAATTTATGTTCGGTGGTGATCTTGTTTTTGTTTTCAAAAATCAAAAACAAAAACATTTAATTTTGAAAATTGTTGAAAGTATAAATTTAATTTTTTTCAAAATTTTGAAAATATTTTCTACATTGTTACTAGGCGTTTGATCATTACTTACAATTGCGGCCAAAAAGGGTTAAAAATATCAAAATTGAATTAAAATTGTAAGCATGAACAGTCAAACGCTCCACTCTGTTAATTCCAGCTCTAATCAGTTTGACTTACGTACTATTCTCTTCAAATTTTGCGTCAAAAACGTAACAATCAGTATTTTCAGTTTAAATAAACTGAAAATGAAATAAAAAAATTTTGAAAAACATAAATTTATCAAATTAATAAAATAACACACATCCTTTTAGATATATGAAACTTTTAATTAAAAATAAAATATGTATTATCACTGAAACTCATTTATAAAATTAAAAAAATGTATGTCAGACGAACTCAAAACAATATGCCCACAGCCATCATTTATGCAAGAGTTGTGTATGGATAAGATGTCTGGCTGCAGATACGGCCCAACCAGAGTAAAAGACCCACTTATTTGCTTTTCTTATTTGTTATATCAGATGAGCTACCGTTTAAGAGTTAGAAGCCCGTGGTCTACTGTTTGCTTTTTCACTTTGAATAGAGGCTAGCTAATGGAAAGGAATGACAAAAAAGCAAAAAAAAAAAACTATAGTAAGGTCATAAATTTTGATTTTATTATAAGATTGATGTAAAAAATTCATGCTTAAGCCTAAATTTAGAGTCATTAGGTGTAAAATATATTAAAAATATCGTAAACACTTAATAATTAACTTAACGTTAATGTAAATAATACATGATTAAACATAAATCTAAAGTTAGTAGGTGTAAAATATATTAAAAGTATGTAAACACATGATAATTAATATAAACATATATTATAGCAAAATTATCACGTGTTTAATTCTATTGACACTAATGTTTACATTGGTAATTATATTTTTACAATACTTCTAATATATTTTATACTTAATGACTTTAAATTTACTCTTAATCATGTGTTTTTACATTGATATTATAGTAAGATCAAAATTTTGTGAACTTTCTATAGAAATTCCAAAAAAAAAAGTAACTAGCAATATTTTTATAATGCCAAAGACTTATCTTAGGTTAAGTAAAAAGACAATAGAAAGTGTTGGGAAAAATATCCCTCAAACCAAACACCTACAAAAATAGAGGAAAGCAAAAACAAACACAATAATTTTAATGTGGTTTGGCCCAACCAATTTGGCCTACAACCATCCAATCAAACTAATAACCAATCAAACAATTACAACCGTGCAATTTTTAGAAGAGAAAAATTGCAAACTCCTTACAAACCCAACCCAACTACCCAAAGAGCCCAACTACACCTTTTATAATAGCCCTACTCTATAACTCTCTGGGATATTTTACAAACCAAGCCTAACACTTTATTTACAAGGGAATAGCCCTTATAACTTCTCGTATGCTTTCGATGTGGGATTCAAGGCAAACCCCAACAAATCCTCCCTTGGCTTGAATCCCCAAACTCCCCAAACAGCTCAACAATATCTGAAAAACTAATATGCCTCTGAATCTTCTTACTCTTGGAAACAACTCTATCCTTCGCATCATCAAGCAAATATAGTTGTTTCTCATTCCTCCTTCCTTGCAAAATTAAATCACCATTCTTGTATACTTTGCAACAATCATTGTTACCAACATATGTGTACCCACGTGAAGCTAACTCACCCAAAAAAATCAAATTGTAGCTAAAATTGGGTACATACCTCACATTACGAAGAGTCTTGACACCATCGTCATGAAGCTTGAGTTGAACACTCTCAATACCTTCAATCTTCACTCGATTACAATTCCCAACTGCAATATTGCCTAAACTTTCAACCTCTTTCAATTCATCAAACCGATCTTTATCATTGCAAATATACATCGATGCAACTGAATTCAAAACCCAACTTTTCTCACAAGCATGAGGCCCATCTAAAGAAGTTGCCAATACATCATCATCTGAATCAGTCAAAAAACACATGTCTCATTCTTCTTTCCATCATCACTCTTTTGTTGAGCCTTCTTGAATGCAGCTATATCCTCTCTTAATGTCTTGCAACGTGCTTGAATATGACCCTTCTCTCCACAATAATAACATTCCACCTCACTATAATCTCTAAATCTTAATCTTGATCTCCCTCTTGATCCACCATGTCTCTCATTAGTCCTCCCTCGAGAAGAACCTTCCACAGCAGCTAGTACACCTCCCGCAGATGAAGAATTTTCTTTACCCATAAATCTTCCATTCTCACGCAACACAGCAATTACATCATCCAACTTTAAAGTAGTTTTTCCTACCAATAAAGTCTGAACTAAAGGTCTATAGGACTTGGGCAAAGATGACAACAACAGCAATGTCTTCTCTTCTTCTTTCAACTCTTTAGAATCAATAGCTAATAATTATGAAACTAATCTATTAAATTCATTTAAGTGATCATGGAGACTCATACCTTCATCCATCTTCAGAGAATACAAATCTATCTTCAAACACAATCAATTCGTCAGCGATTTTGATGCATAGATGTCTCCCAACTTCTTCCACAATCAGATTGGTGTCGTCTCAGTCAATACATTATACTTAATCTCTGGAGCAAGTGCCAATCTAATTGTGCTCACAGCCCTCTTCTGAATTCCAACCCAATCCTTATCAGACATTCCATTTGGCTCATTTTCTTCTAATGCTAAATCTAGACCTTGTTACACTAGAAGATCCTGAATCGTACTTTGCCATAACATAAAATTACTCTTACCATCAAATAAAGGAATCTCAAACTTATGCATACCTCTAGACATAGCTTCAGCCATAACTTTCATCTTCTCACAAGATCACGAATCTTAAGCTCTGATACCACTTGTTGAGAAAAATATCCCTCAAACCAAACATCCAC
This sequence comes from Heritiera littoralis, assembly GCA_031772115.1. Classification (NCBI taxonomy): domain Eukaryota; kingdom Viridiplantae; phylum Streptophyta; class Magnoliopsida; order Malvales; family Malvaceae; genus Heritiera; species Heritiera littoralis. Next base: position 892,585 of record JAPDPK010000088.1, on the reverse strand, counting down.
AAAAATAGAGGAAAGCAAAAACAAACACAATAATTTTAATGTGGTTTGGCCCAACCAATTTGGCCTACAACCACCCAATCAAACTAATAACCAATCAAACAATTACAACTGTGCAATTTTTAGAAGAAAAAATTACAAACTCCTTACAAACCCAACCCTATTACCCAAAGAGCCCAACTACACCCTTTTATAATAGCCCTACTCTATAACTCTCTGGGATATTTTACAAACCAAGCCTAACACTTTATTTATAAGGGAATAGCCCTTATAACTTCTCCTATACTTTCAATGTGGGATTCAAGACAAACCCCAACAGAAAGAATAATTCAAGTCTCATCTTGTTGATATCTTTTTTAAGAACAATTCAAGTCTCATCTTGTTGATATCTTTTTTTTTATTTGGATGAGACTCTCAAGTGTGCTTTATTATAAGTTGATTTGATTTGTCAAAAAGAAAAGAAGGATTGGAGATACAGGAGTTAAGGTTTTAAAATGCATTTTAATACTCAAATCAATGAATGAAAAAAAACATACTATAAGAAAAGAAAAGAGAGTTGAAGTTGAAATTTGGGTTAAGGATATCCATATCCTCTTCTTTTTACTCATGCTTGACTGAGTCATAAATATCTCACATGCGATCATCTCTCATGTTATATGTTGTTTAAGTATCAATTAATGTTAATTAATGATGATAACTGAATACCATTTTTTTTCATCTCGAGGACTAAAGTGTCGGACTGCTCATTGAACTCTACAAATCACGTTCTCCCTTTTCTGCACACATTAAACTAAATCAAGAGAGAGAACGGGGATTTGAGTCTAAGTCCTCAAACACTTCTCGTGAAGGAGAAACAATCAATGTTTAGTTCATGATTTGAAGTTTGACCACATTCTTTGTTAGACATCTCTAAATTTATAATCCAAAATATATGTTTTATAAGATAGGGGTTGGTTGAAAGTAGACCTGCTCAAGGGCCGGGCTACCCGCCCAAACCCGAAAGCCCGTTCTAAATTTGGTCGGGCTTGGACAAAAATATTTGATAAAAAAAGGGGCTTTGGCAAAATTTTTAGGCCCGTTTAAAAATCGGGCCGGGCCTCGGGCTTGCCTTTCAAAGCCCGAGCCCGGCCCTGCCCGAATTATTATTATTTATTTTATATATATCTTTTTTAATATTACTTAAATTTTTATATATATTTACTAAATATAATATAATTATATGTGTATTGTAGACACCATTTTTGTCCGGTTCTTTTTCAAACATTTTTAATTAATTAGTTTTTATATATCTTATCATTGATTTTTTTTTTGATTTTTTTATTTTATTTTAGATTTAGAAATAAATTTTGGATTTTGATTTTTATAAAATATAATAAAAAGGGAAGGAAATCAGAATTAATTTTGATAGGAAAGCAGACTTAAATGAGACTATTAAAGATTGAAATTTAAATTTTGTGGAAAGAAAAATCAGAATTAATATCGGATTTAAGATCCGATTCTTGAAATCTAAAAATTTCCTAAAAGATTGATTCTTGATTTTTATTACCTAAAATAAAAACCTAGGTCTATTTAACAACACAAGAAGAAAAAAGAGAGGGAGAAAAGGAGAAACCCTAGAAAAAAACCTGGGGAGAAAAGAAAACCCTAGAAACCTTGGAGGAGAATTTTATTTTGACAGAGAAGAGTTTTGCACCTTCACTACTACTCGATTCAGCCACTCCATGACGGTAAAACCATCCAGCTTTACTAACACTGCCTAAAGTTTTCTCAAGCACCCTACACCACCGGCCTTGTTGCCCCACACTGTCAAACCATCCAGCTTTACTAACACTGCGTGCATCACCACTGCCCTGCATCCATCGTCATCTCCAGACCGTCCCTGCTGCCTCATTATAGCCACGCCTTGCTTACCGCACGCTCTGTGGTGAAGATCCAAGCTTGCTGCGCCCCGCACCACTTCCAGCCTTGATGTGCCTTCCTACTGTTGCTACGAGATGTTGAAGATATTCACGTGAAACAGAAAAAAAGAAAAGAAAAAGGCCGCTTCCTCAAGTCGAGTATAGACATCCTATTCACTTTCTTGCACTTTCTCCTACTAATCACCATGGTTATGAGAAGGTCTTAGACTTCTACTGTCTTCCTACACCGGAGTCCTTCTTACTAACTGCAGTATCATTGCCTGTATCACTGTCGCACGCTCAGCTGCTGTCACCATCCCTGTTCTGCCTACAATAGTTGCGCCGTACCTTGTTGCATTGCTGCCTGTTTCGCACCAGTAAAGCATCATCATCTACTCAGGGGGTCCTGCACGATATTGCCGTTTGTTCTTGCTGTCTCTGCTACCTATCCACGTTGCCATTCCCTGCTTTGCTGCCTAGCCTCGTTGCTCCTTCCTTTCGTCCCACTGCAGTATGTTTGCTGTATATACAATCTGCTTGTGTTGTTGTATATTGCTCCACTTTATGTTTTATATAAGTTTTAGGTAATGATTGCTTAAAAAAAAAAGATGCTGATTAGATCTAGTTTAATAGTATGATTACTAATATAAAGAATGATAGGATTTTTTATATTATGAATAAGGGAGGAAATGTGTTGTATACAGGTATGGTGGAAATTTTTACAAAAAATGATGAGAATTATATGTTCATAAGAAATATTAATTAATTATTAAAAATAAATGTGAATTATACCGATAATGACATTTTAAGAAAGTCAATTGAGACATCTTAGAAATGTCTAGGTGAGATGATTCTTTCTTAAGTTGAGCCAAATCGATGGAATACTTTTGAAAGAATTTTCAATAAATTATAATCCATATTTATTTTTAGTAAATTAAATATGAATAAAATATAAATGAATATAGATGAATAAATACGAGAACATAAATTAGATGAAAATTAAATAAATAGAATGAAATAGCTTAGGTTGAAAATAATTAGTAATTAATAAGATTAGATAATAAAAAATAAATATGAGTTATACCGAGGATGAATTTCCAAGAAAATCAATCGAGATTCCTTGGATATTTCTAGGTGAGATGATTCTTTCTTAAGTTGAGCCAAATTGATGGAATACTTTTGAAAGAATTTTCAATAAAAATATAATTCATGTTTATTAAATAAATATAAATAAATGAAATAAATAAAATAAAAATAAATTAAATCAAGATTAAAGTTAAAGAAATTTAAATAAAATTAGATAAGTGAATAAATAAACGAACTAAATAGCTTGGAATAAAATTATAGGAAATAAAAAATATGAATTATGCCAATGATGAAATTTCAAGAAAGTCAATTGAAACTCCTTGAAAATTTCTAGGTGAAAAGATTTCTTTTAAGCCGAGCCAAATTGATAGGACTCTTTTAAGAAAATCTTTAATAAACCATGATTCATATTTATTCTCTAAATAAATAAATAAAATAAATAAATAAAATATGAAATAAGAAAAATATAGAGATTAATATGGAGTCGAAATTAGAGCCAAAGTTAGAAAGAATAAGATTTTCATAAATTATTTACTTGATCCGACGATGGAGTTCAAGAAAGTCAATCGAGACTCCTTGAACATCTTGAGGTGAGGGAGATTTTTAAGATTGGAGCCAAATTGATGGAAAAATCTTAGAAATACTCCCAATATATAAGCATATCGAAATTAATATAAACACAAGGCAAATTGTAAAGATAACCTAAAACTAGTTGGTACCATTTTAGGATGGGCGTTGTAGGGGTGCTAATCCTTCCCTACACGTAACCGTACTCCCGAACCCTAGTATCTTTGAACATAGACCAAGCCTTATCCTTAGTTTGAATAGGTACCAATCACACATAGGTTAGAATGGTTGGTGGCGACTCCATGTCTTTGTGTCTAGCTATTAGGTTTTCCCCAAAGCCTAATACGTTATGACATGTATAAAATATTATTGAATAATAAATATGATTATAAATATTTAATATGAAAATTGATATATAAATTTTGACAAATTAAATTAAATTTTAAAGAGTATAAAATAATAAAAAACAAATAAAATTAAAATTAAAATATAAAAAAATTATTTTCTGATCGGGCTCGGACTTGTAGTATAAAAATGAAAACGGGCTTGGATAGAAAAATCAGGCCCGAATATCGAACCGGGCCGGGCTTAGGTGTGTAAAAACCTTATTATTACCTATCATGGGCCCGGCCCGGCCCATGAGCAGGTCTAGTTGAAAGGGGCATGGGGCAGTAGTAAAATAAGAGATATGGAGAGTAGGTGTAGGTTGCAATCACCATCTCTTCACGTGAAAAAAAAAGTCGGTTTCTGCTTGGCTTGGCTTGGGTTAGGTTGGGTTGGCCTAGAAGGATTGAGAGAATTAGGGAAAGAAACATTTGCATCCCCACGTCTTGTGTGCTAGAACATGGTTTATTAATGCATTGTTCATTCATTCATGGTAATACAGTACAATAATGATATCTCAATCAAGTGAAAAAGGTTAAAAGGAAAACGTTAAATTCTTCCCCCCTCTTCGTTTCAACTTCTGATTTGCAGCTAGCTAGCTGTGTTTGACTCAATGGTATATTAGGAACAACAAAAAGGACAAGAAGAACATTACAGACTGAACATGAATGATAATTTGCATGTGCATGGCCGATTGGCCTTTAATGTCTTTCAATCGATCTCAATTTAGTTTGGTCGCTATACTTTCTTTTTTTAAAATTAAAAGTGAAAGATAAAGTAATTGAGTTTGAATCCAAATCTTAGTATGTCACCTTTATTAATCATTCAAGGCATTCAAGCAAATTCGAGAGATTATTGTAATTTCTGGACATGACGCTGTTGTGCAGTGCAGAAATCTGTCTGGTTTTCTCATGCACACTCTTAATCTGCTAAAAATTATGACAGTGAGTTAGCAAAATTCAATTCATCCTGTGCTTAGCCGTGAAGATAACTGTATTGGTTTCTGCACACCAACCAAATGATCAGCAAATGCATCTAACTTGCATTTAATTTCCAACATTAGTACCTTTAATTAATATCTAATCAAGGTCTAATACAACTGTTCAAGGACTGACAGACCCTACCACTTTCAAGCAAAAGTATGGAAGATCTCCAATCGGACAAGAGGAATCAGTTTATTCTGAAATTATTCCCTTTTCTACCAGCCACCCAATGCAATTAGATCATTTTATCAGTTAAAAATTCCATCTTTATTGCACAACAAAACCAAGATTTGAACGGACTGTACTCCACGAAAATGGTGTGGAAAGCATGCAACATGAAAGGAGATAACTAAAATGGAAAGGTGCACTTAAAAAGAAGCATGTGTTTCAATGGCATATTATCCAAATATAGAAATAAAAATTTAAAATGTTTATTATATTAACAAAAAAGAAATACAAATAATTACAATTCGTCATGTGAACTGGTGTACCGTAAACCAAAAAACAAAGACTGATGATGAACTGTGCAAAAAAAAGGGTCAAAAAAGCTTATGAAAGCTTCATCCCTCGTCCATCATGCATTCCTCTAAGTCTGAAGACTAACTCCCATGGAACGTAGATCTCGAGTGCCAGCCTGCCTGGCTGCTACTGCAGAGGACACCGCACAGTGCTTAACAAGTTTCCCATTCACGCGAAACCCTGCTTCCGAACACCTTAAATTAAAGAATGGCGGCACAAGTTTCTAAACAGAATTTCGGCAGGGAAGGAAAAGACAAAACAGTGGTGGTGGCCATGGGATTTCCACAGGTGGGTTATGTTTTTGATGTTTATTTCTCTCTTTTTGTTATGGGTTTAAGCTTCTTGGCTGCTGTCTGGAGAGCTAAGAGGAAAACAAGTGTCCTCTCCACCAGTATTCCATAGAAAATGAGCATAGTTTGCTGCGTGATGAGAATTACTAGGATCTGCCGAAATTGCTTCCAGGAAAGTTTCTTCCGCTGCCCACAAATCGTTCCTCACTCTCCATAAGAAGCTGGCGTATTTACTGTATGCTTCAGCGTCAGCTGGCTCCACCGCTATTGCCCTCTTGAAGTACTCTTCCGCTCTGTTGTCACGCAACAAAGACCAGTCAGACAAAACCCTCGCAGTCAAAACAGCTGTAATCTCATCACCCGAAGCAAACTTTAACACGTTAACTCACGTATGTCATTGGATAATTCATTGTTAAGTCAACTCAAAAGCCAAATATCAACAAGTAGTTCATACAGGTACAACGTTCGATCTAGAGCATGCGGGGGGGTGATATTTTCCTGTTAAAGCGCGTGAAACGTCACGTGCACAAAGGTGATAATTGATGGGTGGATGGGGATATTTTCATATTTGCCGTGAGAAGACTAAGAAGCTGCACCACAGATTCCCCTCTAAAGAGATTCAAGAAAAACCCATCCTAAGTACGGGCAAAACGACAAGGTCGATAACATTTTTAAAGGTTTGTAAATTATTCCTACGCAGCCAGAAACAAAAGGCCAAGCAATAGATATTATTGCACAGCTGATGCAGCTCAGTGCTTGAGTCGGTATTCATTTTCACATTGAATCTAGACACCCAATTGTTAAAAACTAAAAATAGTACTATGCTGCAGCGATCAAGTGATCGCTAACGTAAAATAGAGTAAAAGAACTTGGAAATTAAGGAAAATGAATAAAAAGATGGCCAAAGATTTCGTACCTGTCATAATCATGAGCAACTAGGTAGAGAAACTGAGCATAATTGGCGAGTAAGAGAGGGTTGTTAGGCTCCTGTGACAACCCTGTTTGGTAAAGAAACTCTGTTCTGAAATAATCTTCATAATCACCATCCGGTTCGATCTTTGCTACCACAGGCGAAGCAAATCTCTGAATTGTTTCATGATCAAGCGTTTCATCTCTGAATAAAGCTTGCATTTTTGAAGCTTCATCAACGATTGAGTTCCAAAGCTTGAGCTCTTCTTCTCTAGTTGCTCGCCCTGATGTTGACTCTGTTTGCACTTCCCCTCTTGTTCCTGGAGATGATAACTGGGAAACACCATCGGGAACAAAGGTTCTGAATTGGTGTGCTCTATCGGACCATGCATCACCGTCTGTGCCACTAGCAACAGGCCTTACTTTTCCACCACCGCCATTGCTTCCACCAATGGAAGCAGTTTTTCCGCTCGATGACGATATCGAAAACGACTTCATTGACGAAGAGTAAAACTTCGAATGCTCCCGATCTTGAACTTCAACCACATAAACATAAGACCCCGCCGTCGGATTCGCTGCTGCTGCCGCTGCCAGAGCAGCGTTGTTTCCCATGGAATGAACCGAATAATTTGCTAACAAGATCATCACATAAACCATCAAAGTCGGTGTATGAGAAAAAACTTGTTGAAACAACCAAACAAACGAGGCGTGCATCTCTTTTTGAACTCTTACAAGAATCCCTTGTAAATCTTCATAAAACAATAGCTCCCGCATTTGCAAAGTGTAACTATGAAGCTCGCTGATTATAAAAACCATTGAAGAAAACGCCTTTTTCATTGAACAATAAGCCGATTCCCCTGCTTCCCGAAACCCTTCTTGCCATTGTAATTTCCTCTTTATAATTCGAAGCGAAACCGGAAGATCAACGTTGTTGGCTTTTCGCTCAATGCTTGACGGGATTATTTCTTCTCCTCTTTCTAACCATGACGGTTGTTCGTTTTTCAAAGATTCTGTTTCGGAATCGGACCTCTCAGAATCTAAAGAATTCCTGCTATTTTTGTTGTTGGTGTCATCATCGTCGTCTGATAATTGGAATCTGAGAGCCAATTCTTGAATTTTTTTCGAAAATTCTTCATCCGAAAAGGCATCTAAACTAGCGCTGCAGGCTTTTCTTAAAGTTCTCGATCTTGGTTTGGCAAACTCGCAAGATCGAGACCTTTGGAGATTGGTGGGCTGAGAACCGAACAGAGCAGACCGGTTCAGTCTTGGAACAGACTTCAAAACTAGAACGCCATCGCTACGGCAGCGTTTTGATAGGGAAGGTGAAGAGATTGCCGAAGCTAAAGCTTGAGAGGAACATGGAGATTGAGGAGGAATGGGCTTTGACCATTGCAAACACGGCGTTGCTGCTACTTTCACCACCATTTGTCAAAGCTCGGACTCAGTGGTGAAAACTATGGCTTTTCGAAAGCGCTCCTAAACAGAGCCTTAGAAAACTGAAAAGGTTGCTGGAAAATGTCCTTCTCTTTCAAACTGGAATCTCTTCACTCCAAGCTTTATCCTCACAAAGATCCTTGAAAATAAAAAGTCTTTGAAAGCACTCTCCCTGAAATTCAATTACAACAACAATTCCAGTAAGCCAACAAAATGAATCAATACTAAAAAAAATAATTCCTCAAAAAGCGAAAAACTTGGATCTATAAAAGCACATTTGCTAGCATGAAAATCGGATCTCCAACTCGAAAACCGATGAAATTCGAGATTCCTAAAAAAAGTTAAACCATCATTTCAAGGAATTGTCGAAGAAGAAACTTACTTTAGATTTTGTTTTTCCGTCCGGACTTCGATGAAATTAACAAATAAACGATGAATTCGATTCCTTTTTCTGCTCCCGATAAAAGCTCCGGCAAAGCCCGAAAGCTCGAAAGCGAAGCTTATCAGAGAAAAGAGAAAAAGCTCCAAGCGTTCCTTACTTCTACAACGAGCTCTCTGGCACGTCCAAAAATGTACTAAAAATGAAAAATAAAATATATAATAAAAAAATATAGGAGCCTAGCCTATATACCAACAGAAATCCTATGCATTCCACGGGTCGATCCGGTTACCTGCTGGTGAAGTTGAGGTTTCTTGGATTTTTTTTCTTTATTTGTTTTTTATATTCATTTACGTGTATTTGCGGATCCGGGTCAGAAGCCACCACGCAAAGTCGCAAGGGACTTTTTTTTTCAATTTTTCATTTCTACGCGGCTCGTTTCACGGACGAAGATGGAGGTGATCTGGTCCGTTAAATGGGCCATGTGTCCACAGAAATTTTGTTTTCACGGAAAGATCGGAGAAACCGTGATCGACTCACCGACCTTCGCCGTTGCTTTCTGGACACATGTTCTTCTCGTGCCCTTTTTTTTTTAATTTAAACCGGGTTTTTTTCATCTTAAATTTAAGAATTCATTTTTGTATTTGCATTGCATTTATTTGTTCTAAATTATATAAAATACAAAAAAAATTGTATTATAATTTGTTTTTATAAACTAAATATCAAATTATTTTTTATTTTTGTTAATTTTATATATAAATTTTATCAAAACTTTTTAGATAGTAAATTTTATCAAAACCTTAATATATATATATATTGTTTCTGTATTTTTCTTATTTTCATATAAGGTAATTTTATTGTATTTTAAATTTTCCTACTTTTATGTTTTAAATGCATTTACCATTTTAGTGATGGAATTTTTATTATTTTATCTTATTTAGAATAATGAAAATTGCACCACTCTTGTCTAAAATTCACTTCAAAGCATTATAATTTGTTGTCTGACTTTTAATTTATCTTTCACCGTTATAAAACATGTTTATTTAATAATTTTCTTATATGATTATTGAAAATTTTTTAAATTTAATTTTATTATATAAATACAGTTAAAAAATTCATTTTCAAGATATGTATTATAATAAATTAATTCTTAATTATGAAAAACTTCTTTTTAACCAATCAGATTAATCATTATGAACTGTCGATTAGCATATAAACATGTTTTGCAAATAAAAAAAAGGCTATAAAATGAATTACTGACTAAATTAATCAAAATGAGTTTTTCACTTAAATTAAAACGTTTAGTGATTAAACATGTTTGAATAGTGATAATCTTCACCGCTTGGATAAACATAAACCTTCCCTACCTATTAAGGAAATGTCCTTAACACCTTGGCTTAACTGGCTAACAATCATTTAAAAAAGAAAAGTTCCTTCTAAATTCTAATCTATCCTTGAAATTCAAATGTAAACAAAAAATAAAAAATAAACGTCAAAAATGACCTAACTGCTCGCAAAATGGTAAATATTAGCTTTTTATGTAATAAAATTTAGTCGATGAATAAAATATTTATCAACATTAATTAAGCAAGTCAAAGCTTGTTTCCAAAACAAGTTTTTGCTTAGTTTTTTTCTTTTTAAAAGTAGTTTTGATTCAAATGGTAAGAAAACTTAATTTTTTTTCCTTGATCGATTCGAATTTGAATTTGTTAAAAAATTAAAAAAAATGTTTTTTTTTTCATAAATTCCTTAAATTTTGAATAGATGAATTTATTTAGATTGATTTAGCAAAAATATATATTATGACAAGACAAAAAAACCCTTTACTTTTCATAAAAGAATAATAATATGATATTAATTAAAATTTGTTACTATTAATATTTTGTATTTATGCGAAATTAGTAAATTTGATGATAAAAAATTATAATCCAATTATTTAAATTGGTATACTAACAATTACCCTCCAGAAAGGTAATGTGCAAGATCAAATTTAGCATCTAACTCTGAATATATTAATCATTGCTGTTATTGTGGTTGAATCATTAAGAGCAACATAATGAGATTTTTATTTAGTTCCAAATTGGTTATTGTGACAAAAATGGAAAATGAAAGAAAGAGAAGGGTGTTTTTGTAAAATGAAACAGAAAATGACATGTGCTCAATTTTGTCTCAAAGTGGATGACAATTGTTACTTGAATTTTATATAGGCAATTATTAAATTATAATATCATTGTTATTCATCAAATAATAAACACGTAACATGTTGTCTTTCTTTTATTTATTTTTTATTCAGTTTCCTCGTATTGTTATAAATTTACTTATATTTAATTATTTTAGACATGAAGCGATAATACAACATAAAAATAATATGAAATAAAAAAAAAAATGATACACATTAAATTTTGATAAAACATTATATATGATTTTATAAAAGTTGAAAATTTTATTGGTTGTTGACGTGTCAAAATAAATAATGAAACAATAATTTTACACAATTTAACACAAAAATAAATATGATATAAATATAGAAAAGATCAAATGTAATTTGTATTTTTTAAGAAAATTTCTCAACTGTCATTTTCTTAAATTTTTATTCAAATATATTCACAAATTTAATATAAAAAGACAAAAATTAGAAAAATAAAATATCTATTTGGCGCGAAGCCCAGAAGGTGATGAGGAACAGACGGTCCAAAATGAAAAGCTCTGATGACAGAGCGAGCGGGGCAACTTGCTTGACGTTTACATCAGCAGAAACGTTGATGGTGACAGAAAATAAGATGGACGGTTGAAAATTCAATTTGGAGATCTTTTGAACGGTTGATATTGACTTTGATATTTTTTTATTTTTTATTGGTTACGAGGTGATATTTTTTATTTTATTTTGATGGTTTTCCGTGGTATTCTTGTCCTTGTTTAGTACCATACCAGAATGTATCCGACGCGATGCACAGATTTCAATAATAAAATTTTTATTTGATTTTAGAATATAATTATAGCATATATATATATATATATATACACATATTAATACGTGTAATAAGTTTATTATTACAAAAATATATGCGAAAGATGTATATACACGAATATTATTTATATAACAATCTAATAATATTAAATGTATTAGATAATTGTTTTAAATGAAAAATATTTTTAAAAAATAAGTAAAATATTCCTTCAAAAAACGAACCTAATTATCTAAAAAACATTTAATAAAACCAAGACAGAGAGAAGAAAAAAGGATAGGAGACAAAATAAATTTAAATGGATACCAAGAGAGAGAGAAAAAGAAAAAAAAGTAAGACACAATAATCATACAAAATAAAAGATGAGATGGAATGATATGGTGGATGTGAAGCGAATAAGATATTGGTCGTGTATCAATTCATATGGGATGTTGAAAGATTTTTTTTTTACATGTCAAGTTAATTATGTAATTTTGAAAAATATCTGAATAAGTAAAGAACTAATATATTTAGATAATCTTTTTCAAATTTTTTTTTTTAAATTGTAGCTTGAAGGTGAGAAAAAATCTGTAGAGAAAACTAATTTTTTGTACTGATAAACACTTGAGGGTGAACGAAAATAATAGAAGAAAACTGATTTTTGGGTACTGCTAAACAATTGGACGTAAAAAATGGATAATTAAAATTGAATACAAATAAACTTGTAATGATAGTTTAGGATAATGACAGTTTTTGTGGAAGTGAATTGAAGTTATTTTGTAATAAAAAATTGCAAATAAAGAAAGATAAAAAGAGCAAAGAACGTTCTAGATTTAAAAAAAAAGTCTTTAAATTATTTCATTTTTTTTTGGATTATTTGACACGTCTCAACTATCGTTTTCTGAAATATAATATTATATATGATATATGATGGCATCAATTATTATTTTTATTAATTTATAATATCTTTGTTTACCTCCTATTTCAGGCATATTTATTAAAGAAAGTATTAGATGTGAACACTAATAAATATTGAGTGGTCCACAATGATTTTGATTTATCATTATTCCGATCGTATGTTAGATGATGATACTAAGGTTGTGATGCCTATTCATTTAGCTTTAGGGTTAAAGTTTATTATTTATAAAAAAAAGTACCCAAAAAAAATCCACCGCCACTAGAAAATGTATAAAGTTGTTATAGCTTGATCAGGGAAAGAAAACAATAAAAAAAAGCTTAATAGCCAAATAAGTCATCAATTTTTAGTCTAAAATAGAATTCAGCCTTTAACATTTTATCGTATAAAATTCAGTCCATAAACTTTTATTTCAATGAAAATAAACCCTCAACCTTTTACAATTATGCAATTAAGTCAAAATTTGTTAAATGACATTAACTGCCGTTAGTTTTGCATACGTAGCAGCTGACGTGGATAGCTTAGTTAGCTACCACGTGACATGCCATGTAGGCAAAACTAACAGCAGTTAGTTCATTTAACAGATTTGGTCTATTTCTACTGAAATAAAAGTTTATGGACTGAATTTCATGCGATAAAACGTTGAGGGCTAAATTCCATTTTGGGCTAAAGGTTGAGGACTTATTTGGCTATTAAGCCTAAAAAATATTAAATGAACTCCACCTCCACGAGAAGATATATAACGTTAATATAAATTATGTCAAAGAATCATATTCTTAAGAAATATCAATTATTGATTTAAAAAAAATACTAATTATTAATCATCAAAATCGTTAATAAATTTATTAAAATAAATATTTATTGTTTAATCATCTCATGTAACATGTAATAAATAATTATTTTGCTTAATAATGCTATTACTTGGTATAATTTGAATAAAAGTTATATATATTTATATATATATGCTAACGTGAGATAAATGTTTCATTAACTATATCTTTAAACATAAAAGTCTAATATTTAAAGTATTGTTGTTATAACATCCAAGAATTCTACATTAAGATCAAAATTTTTTATCTTGGTAAAGTCAATGCAAACACACATAATCAAATGTAAACTTAATGTCAATAAACATAAAGTATATTAGAAGTATTATAAACACACAGAAATAAATATAAAATTGGTGTTAATAAACCTAAAAGGTGACAATTTTATTATAAAATATATTTATGATATCCACTCTCTGGACTTCAGATGTTTTAAACCATTAACAAATCTGTTCATTTGTTTTGTTTGCATTTACATGCTGACGGTATTAAATTCAGTGCTGCATCAAATCGCTACAAATCTAAGGCTTGGAATTGTTCTTGACAAGAAATTGGCTGACGAATTGATTTTTGCAAATGGGTCCTACCCCAAATCGTCGCCAACTTTATCAGCTTTTGTTGCATTTCCAAAACCTCGATAATATGCAAGTGGTTCATATGCATCAAGTGAATCTCCTTTGATTTCACACTAAAACTTTCTTTTCTTCTTGCAATGGAAATATATAATTTAAAAATGAGAGATTTTAATTGTTGAAATTCGATCTTAAAAGGTATAACATGTTTAAGTGTTGAAATTTGATCTTAAAAGATATAACATGTTTCATGTCTTAACTCTCAAAAATGAAAATAATATTATTTAAGTTCATAGCAAAGATCATTTTTTTTAATTATTCATTTTTATTGATGAAAGTGCTCAATTGCAAGATGATTTTGGGTTCGACTCTACGAAAGTGACATGATATGAATGGCTATTGACAATTTAAGCTTAATTTGACAACATTAGATGTTATAGTAAATATTTTTATTCAAGTTTCAATAAAGTCGTGAAGTGTAGGTTAAAGTAGAAACTTCTGACAAATTAGTTTACATTGATCCAAAAATATCTATATATCACTTTATAAAAATTGAAGACAAATGTTGAGATTCAAATTTTAAATTTATAAAATTTTCACATCTTACAAATATATATGATAAATAATCAAAATTTGGCTTAATAGTTACTATTTTTTTTAAGAGGGATTACATTCATGATTCAAAGTTCTTTTTCTCTTGATATTGAATATAATTACTTAACATATTCTTTTTAGAGAGATGTTATCAAAAGAAGATTTGTAGTTAATTTTCATTCAATGTATAAATTATTGCCTTTTTATATAGGCTCTTCAGCACATGCCCTAGCCACGAAAAGTACATATTTTTCCAAGTTGTAATTAATTAGAGAAACCTAAGAAAATGTAGACAGGTTGGGTTTTTTGAGCCGCAAAACAATTAAACCACAAATAATTGGTCGAGGGAGCATTTATATAAACCATCGTCGATGATCTATCAAAGAAACAGTACATGGCACTAATTAGAGGAAGTAGAGAGGAACCCACCACTAATTAGGTAGGACAAGCAATACTTGTAGAATGAAAAAGGCCAAAATGAATGCTAGTTTTGAAGACAACGCAAGAAGAAAGAACCAACAAAGAAACGACACATCATTACTCAATCTAGTGTTGATACTGGTGTGGAATATTGCGATGGAACATGTTAATATACAGCAGCTAATCACTCAATCAATCTAGCTATATATCTCTTTTCACTTTCAATTCAACTAAGCTCATCATAATAATTTCAGTCATGGTGTGTAGAAACCATTGAAATCTTCACCTGCGGTTGAAAATGTTAACAAAGCGACGAATCATATTTCAAATAGAAGCTCGCATCGCATCTAATTTATAAAATATTATTAGTTTTGACAAAACTTTCATGGTTTTATTGCACAAAAAATGTGCTACAAGTTTGAGGTTTATATATATATACACGTAGCATAGCAAGATTGTACAATTTCTTAAATTTTCAATGTGAGATTGGGGATTTATATTTCATGTGCGAATGACTAACAGCAAACCGAAAATGGGCCATTCTAAAAAGAGTTTTCCAATATTGTAATTTTATGTGTATTTTTTCTTTATAATGAAGCATGATGAATAACTGCTTGCATGCTTTTCTTTCATGATCATTGGCACTTAAAACTGTGGTTACCCTAAATGCCAATGGTACAATTAATGCTAGAAGGATGAACTAATTGCCATGAGTAAATTATAATTAACCAGCTAGGTTTTTCGCTTTCTAATTTACTAAACAAGCTTCTAATGATTTCATAGATAATTCGTTTTTTTAACATTCTCTCAATTTTTTTTTCTTCTTTTGATTAACAAGATTAAGAGGAGAGTGGGTTCTGAATCTACAAGTCCAGCTGGGTCTTATAATTAACCTATTATTGTCATGTCATGAAAATTTTGTATAATATAAATTTGGGATGACAATGTTTGTGAATTTTGTTGAAGTTTTTATTTGTGAAAAAAAAAGGAAGGATCAATGAAAACATGTTTTAAGAATAAACGTTTGAACATAAATGCTATTTTGTCAAAATGTTCGTTTTGGTTTCCATACATGTTTTAGAGGATATATATGCAAAGAAGTCAATCTACAAGACATATTTCTCAAAGCTTCTTATCTATTAGAAGGAAATTTTCATCCTTATCTGTTTTTTTTTTTTTTTGATAGTTGAGACAATGAAAGTGTCTAATTCGTGAGAAAGGAAGATTTGTATATTTTGAAACTCAAATCTAGAATTTGTAAAAGTCTAACACATTAGAAATAGAGCTATGATTATACAAGTCAATAGTATTCAAGATCAGATTTTCATCATTTTTTAAAAAACTTAATGAAAATGAAACAAATTGCATAGAAATATTTTTGTTTCTCAATTATCCCTTCAAAACGTTTAGGCCTGTAAGATGTGGACATCGACATGTAAGGTTTTTGGAATGCAACAAAAATCTTGCTATTGATGTTTATCATTTTCTGAACAAGAAAA
Organism: Heritiera littoralis; assembly: GCA_031772115.1. Classification (NCBI taxonomy): domain Eukaryota; kingdom Viridiplantae; phylum Streptophyta; class Magnoliopsida; order Malvales; family Malvaceae; genus Heritiera; species Heritiera littoralis. Next base: position 876,366 of record JAPDPK010000088.1, on the reverse strand, counting down.
TTCTGGATTTAGCTATACATATCGATCCTCGAAGATAATGGGAACATGCATGCGATGGAAATTTTTTGGTTTAGCCATCTAACCAAATGAAAAGAGCCTAGGAAAAGATGGGTCGAAGTAGATAAAATATCGTCAAGACTCGATTGTTTGCATTCGGAGAATAGTAGCCAACTGACAGGTAAAAGTTGCAGAGGGGCCTCTCATTTCACACATAAGGGTTCAAAGATCGGACAGGACATGCATGTAGCTGCCAATGCCACGCCAATCTTCTTTATCTCTTTGTCTATAGATTGAGTCTTTCCTCCTTCTCTCTCTCTCTCTCTCTCTCGTCCAATCGTTAACCAAAAAAAAAATGAAGGTCAATATTGATAATTTTAAACACGATATTATGATGGCATAACACGAAAGTAGACAAAAAAATGATACTGATTAAAGTTTTGAATAAAACTGTATATATGATCTAAATTAAAATTTTCGTTTTATGTAATTTAGTTTTTTGACACAAATTATGACATGATAATTTTTGTATCTTATATGTGTCTGGTATGAAACAGATAGATATAAATATACAAATTGTTAAATTTATAATAATGTACCTAATTTTGAGTTATTTTTCTACCTAATTAGACGAGTGTGAATAACGTGACATATTATTCACCATGTGCAAATTGAGCTAAGTAATTATGTCATGGATTGACTCAGAACATAAGCCGTATATCAACTTCGATCCTTCCTTTCCATTCCTTTTTCATATTTATTTTTGGTGTTGGCATTGGATATGATGACAGCACAGCTGATAAATATGAGAAAAAGAAAACCCTAAATTTTAATTGGAATGGAGGTGGATATTTTGGTAGTGTGGCAACTGAAAATATCTTGGAAATTGGTAGGTCAATTTCGATATGAAAGAGGTGTCACTTTAGCCGACCATATGTCCCCTAGAGGGAGGGGGTCCATTTTGATGTTAATTTGATGAAATTCCGATTATTTCTCACATATGCCATTGAGTAGTAGTGTTCTTAGCACCTTTGGCCGTTCGAGCCCACACAAAATATAAATCCCAAAGTCTTTTATAAATTTATTGAAGTTTTAGATTTATATGATTTATCAGTTTTAGAAAATTTTGATTCTATATATTATCATATTCATGGAGTTCCTTTTCAATTTAATCACACACACATATATATATATATATATATATTAAATTTATTCATATGTAGTGGATCAGTAAATTGTAGATTTGCAATAAATTTGTTAATGGATAGAATTATTCCTTCGATTCATAGGTTTGGTTCGATTGGGCCTTAATTAGAGAACTTAATACGAAATATTAAATATTAATAAAATATTAATATTTCAATAGTAATTTAATATTTTAAAATTTTCGAAACTCTTAAAAGTTCACTAAATTTGACACGATCCGATCTTAAATTATGAACATCTCTAAATTATGCACCAAAATATGTGCATGTTTTAGCAATTTGTTAATAATTAAGGGCTTTGTGAGAAAATTATATTTGCTGTAAGTAGTGGACAAGTTTGGCCCAATAGCATACACTGAGCCCACTTTATGAACATAGTAATTAACCATGGGCTCCAAAACAGCCGGTCGAAATCATCCATGTAATTTCTGTACCATTTCAAAATTTGAAATTTAATCATTATAGTAGGATTATTTAAAGAATTTTAGTGCTCTTACTAATTTGATTTGGTAATCTAAATCTCTGTAGTTAGATGAATCCGTTAGCTTACGTTAATTTTGCATATGTGACCATTGATTTGTTCATGTGACATTGATCATACTGACATAGCATTGATAGTATCAATGGGCTTTGATCTTATTAATTTGGTGTTTTGGTTGAACTGATATTTTCAAATTAAAATAATAAAAAGACTTTATTCTTTTAAATTTTATATTAGAGAGACTATTTCAAAATTTAACATAATATAGTGACTATTAATATAATTTGACATATAAAAACCTTTTTTTTTTTTTAATTTTCACCTATCCCTTTTCTCTTTAACACAACTCATTCTCTCTCAAACTCCATCCTACCAATTAGTTGCCACTCATTTTCCAAATTTCTACAGCCGACAGCTGTCACTTAATGGATATTCACGAACAATACATTCACATTTACGTAAAAACTCTCTAGTTGGTGTCATGACACAATTTTGATTCAAAAACCAATAAATTTTCAATAGTTTTCTACTTAAGATGGCTTTTAGCCTTTTTTTTGGCAATGACAACTATATTTGCAACAAAATAGCCAAATTACTTTCTCTTTTGCTTTGTCAAATTTATCCTGAATCACAAGTTCACAGCAAAGATTTGTTTTACATAAAATAAAAATTTGATTGAGAATACATAAACGCACAATAAGAGCTCTGGTTCATAAGCAGGAGCCGACTTTGGTTAGCTGGGTTCCTCCCTCACTAGGTTGGGTGAAACTTAATACTGATGGTGCAGCCAAAGGAAATCTAGGGAAAGCTGGGGCTGGTGGTATTATTCGGTCCTTTTCGGGTGAATGGCTAACTGGTTTTAGAGCGAACCTTTGTATCTACTCTTAACACTATTGCCGAACTCCAAGCTTTGAAGTTGGGCTTGGTTCTTGCATGGTCCGAAGGATATAGGGCAGTGGTCTGTGAACTTGATGCTACGGTGGTGATAGATTTAGTCAAGAGTGCAGATGTTCAAGTCCATCCACATGGCTGTGTTATAGCAGATATCAGAGAAATGCTTTCTCGTGATTGGAATGTAGAAATCAAGCACTCGTATAGGGAGAGTAATTTTTGTGCGGATTTGTTAGCTAAAGGGTGTGATTTGGATCTGGATTTTGAGAAGTTGGTTGATCCTCCTCTTTGTCTCCGCAGCTAAGTTGAGGCAAATGCACGGGGAGTTGCTTTCCCTCATGGATTCATGATTTAATTCTGCATTTGTTTATTTTCTCATATAACAAAAAAAAAAGGACTAAAATACCTCAAAGAGGTTTCCAAAATGGAAAAAGATTGTAAGCATATGAAAATTAATTCACGAGAAAACTCTTAATACGAGTAGGGTTTATGGTTTTTTAAGTAATGAAGCCTTTTTTTTTAGCATAGGGATGAAGATGGTAACTAAACGAGCCTTGAAACTTTTTAAACCAATTTACAAGTTTAGCACCTCAAAGTCCTTATCAATGTGCAAATAAATTGCAATATGATAGTGACAATTAATACTCATTAAAGTTTGTTATATAAGAAGCATTATCAACATTTTATCAATTACAATTTGAATTTAGTAAAATAAAAAAAAAGACCCATATTCTAAAATTTTTTTATCATATTCTTAGAAACAGTTTGGTTAATGAACTTACACAAATTAGAAAAAAGGCTAACAAGAAAAATGTCTCAAATTACATGCAATTATTAAAAAATAACAATTAGAAGTTTGTCAGCACTAAAGAAAACTCCTTATAGTTCTCTCAAAATGAAAATAAAGAGAGAGAATGGATGTAAACATGTCTGTATGTGGACAAGGTCGATGGTGATGGGTGATGGTCACGCACAATTGTTTGTTGCTATGGAGTTAAAGAGAAAAGAGGTGGAGTTAAAGAGACAAATGAAAGACAAAAATGAATTTTTTTATTTTTTAGTTTTTATAGGTCAAATTATTTGGATAATCTCGTACTATGTTAAAATTGATTTTCAATCATATAATATATAATTTAAAGAAATTAAGTTTTTTTTTTTACTATTTTAACTTGATAATATCAATTAAACTAAAATATCATATTAGTATGATCAACTCCATAACAACACAATCAACGTCACGTGGACAAGGTCGATGATCGAGGTTAACAAACTTATCTAACAACAGGGATAAGATTATCAACTTAAATTAGTATGGGAATTAAATTTATTTAAATAATACTAAATGGACTAACTTTTAAAATTCGGAATAATACAAGGACTATTTGGATATTTCATATTTTGGCCAAATTAACCGGAATGTGAGGCGGGACACGAAAATGTTGCGTTGCATTTTCCCGCGAAAAACATTTCCCCGCTCCTCATTTTTTTTGGCTTTTAAATACCTACAATATTTATTTTCTAAGTCTCTTGTCGATCGCATCGAGATCCCTAAATTTTTTGTTCCCAATTTAGCTGACCGATAAATTGTTTTATTCAACAATGCCTGCAATTGCCGATCGCAATTCGTCTCCTTTCAAGGAGATGGTGGCCGCCGTCAAGGCGGACAAGTGCAATGAGGCCGCTAGATCCAACGGTTGTTGCACTCCTCAGAAACGGAGGTTAAGATCCGATGGGGCGGCTGCAAAGGAGAGTCCAGTGTCGACGCCAATGAAACTTAAATCGCCTCGCCTTCGCCTGAATTCAAGCTCAAACAGCCCTGCAAGTGTGAGTCATCACTATAAAAGTTTTACTGCTTTGATTATTGTATGGTAGCCTTTGAATTAATTGGTTATAGAGTTTGTTCTTATTTTTGAGCTAAGTGAGTGAAATGCGATTAGTTGAAAACTTAATTGTTTTTTGATAAATTCAAAAAAACCTGTTACTCATGCCTTCGTTTCTTTTTACTGTTTGGTGAAGTTCATGGTGTATAAAAAATGGAGATGGTTTAAAATATTGTTAATAATTCTTTTGGATAAATGTTGATTTTATTCATCCTTAATGAATAAGGTTTGAAAGATTGTTAATGTTGCTTAATTTTATATATTTACAGGGAATTAAGGAAGATTCTTGTCAAAAACCTGTGAAGAAAAATTGGGATCCGAGAGGTAATTTTTTGATATATTATTTTCTGCCATTTGATTTTGAGCAACCAATGTTAATATTGAGTTGGTTTTGGTTTGTTTTAAGATGTTGAGCAAATGAGGGCAGTTAAGGAGGCATTGCATGTTTCAACAGCTCCATCAACTGTTGTGTGCAGAGAAGATGAACAGAAAAGGGTTTTGGAGTTTTGCAAGGCATGTATAGAACAAGAGAAAGCCGGGAGTTTATATATATGTGGATGCCCTGGGACGGGGAAATCATTATCAATGGAGAAAGTAAAACAGCAAGTTATTGATTGGGCAAAAATGGTTGGTTCACTTCTTATTATCCCTCTGCCTTGGAATTTTACTGAAATGGATTATCATTTTCAATTATTTCCTTTTTGTAGCAGCAAGGTCTGCAGCCACCTGAAGTATTAGCAATGAATTGTACTTCCTTAGCAAACATATCTGAGTTTTTAGTAAGGTATTGTTATTAAGATTTCATCAACATTGAAAGCTTGAACTCTGCAAATGTTTGTCTGATGATTACCTTGGCAGATTCTTGGCATGCACCAACCAAAGAAGAAAACTATGGGCTCAACATCACCTTTACAACATCTACAAAACCTGTATTCTAATAAGCAGACACCATCCAGCTCGAAGATGATGTAAGAAAAATTCCCTCAACTAGCTCGAAGAATCTTTTGCCCCTCTCCTTTAGTTTTGCATTAGCCAAAATTATGAAATCTTGCAGGTTAATTATTGCCGATGAGTTGGATTATTTGATTACGAAGGACAGAGCAGTACTTCATGATCTTTTCATGCTTACAACTTTTCCATTTGCTAGATGTCTATTGATAGGTATCATTCATTGCAACTATGTCAAATGCTCATTTCTATGTAATTGTCTTGATTACAAAGTGTTTTTTATCCTTATTTTTCTTGATTCATGCTGTTGTTCACTCATGAATGCTATTCCTGTATAATTTTTGCAGGAATAGCTAATTCCATTGACCTAGCTGATCGGTTTCTACCAAGACTCCAGTCATTGAATTGTGAGCTCTTTACTTTCATTACAATGGTTGACAATAATAGTATTAAGCTTGGTTTTATAAATTTATCTTGTGGTAGCGTCTATTGTTTCTTTGAGTTTTTGTAAGCTTATCCTTGATTCTAAATTAGCTATACTGTGGATTTATGTTGCCCTGATTATTTTCAACTATAAAATAGTAGATTCCATCTAGTATCTTCCTGGTTTGCCAACGTAAACACCAGAGTTAAAAATGAAAGCATCTTGAAATAATGCAGTCTAATATTTACAATTGTGGATTTGTTCCTTATTAATTACTAGTCTATATTTTCTGAATTTTGATCCTTTATTTTATTTCTCCGCTTATACTAACTTCAAGCAATGCTTTTTTAGTTCCTTTCTGTAATAGTTGCTACTTTGAATGATGCAATATGGATGTCTGGTTGTTTTGGAAGAAATACTAATTTGTTCTGCTATTACTTCTCTGTGTTAGGCAAGCCTATGGTTGTAACTTTCCGTGCTTACTATAAAGATCAAATCCTTTCAATACTTCAAGAGAGGCTCTTGGTATTATTACATTCCATTTTTACTCTTTGTTTGGAATTACTTTTAATTTTAATTTGTGTGGTAAATTCATGTTATTGAGTTTTAATGAATTTGCACTCTAATAGGTACTTCCATATATTGTCTTCAAGCCGCAAGCATTGGAACTTTGTGCCAGAGTGAGTTATATGATTGGACCTCTTCTGTTGAAAACCTTCTCCTTTCTTTAATTCATCTACTATAAATAGACACTGACAGCTTTTGATCTAACAGAAAGTTGCAGCTGCATCTGGAGATATGCGGAAAGCTCTTTGTGTTTGTAGGTCAGTGTTTCATTGCTGTTGTTGCTGCAACTTATATTGTCTGAAGTATCAAATCCTTCAGTTCTAACTAGTTAGGCCCTAGAAGTGACTATAGATGATATAAGTTAAAATTGACAATCGATGCAGCAATTTAATGTTGTTTCAAAAATCGTTGTCCTTGCAAGACATAGTTGATTATAGTAAATATATTTTAAATTCTATTGGTTTTCAGGGACTTTATTTTTATTGTTTGAACCATGTTGCTAAAAGAATGCTAAAAGAAGTGTTTGTTCTTTATTGCGTGATTAGATATGTAATCTTCAAATTACTATTACATTCATATTCTTTTTTTTTCATCTCTTAAGAATTGACATTGTAGATAATTTGTTTCCTAATGAATATGACCTTCCTTGTGTTGGCTAGAGTAGTCACTTTAAAATATTGGTTAACATTCTTCTGTTTGTTCCAGGACTGCAGTGGAAATTCTAGAAGCAGAATTAAGAGAATCTGCAAGCAACTTGAGTTTGGCATCAGTAGAGGGGGAGTTCTTTAGCCAGGAGACAGCTTCAGCTATTGAACTCTTCCAATCACAAGAAAATAATACTGTAAGTGGTCATCAATAGCTTAATGTAACCTCTTCCAAGCTTGAATTATTGTGACACATCATGCTTACCCGGCTACCTATTACTGCACCTACAGTTGCTCACACATCATGATATATTTCAGGTGAGGATTGATCATATGGCTCTTGCATTGTCGAAGACATTCAGATCACCTATAGTTGATACTATACAATCTCTTCCTCAGCATCAACAGGTAAGTTTGATCATAAATATCAATTTTGCTGCGATGGTAGTAACATAGGCTATTACGAATACACAGGCCAATGCTGTTAAGTCATGTCTCTGTTGCCTCATCTTCTCTCATGCTGTTAAGTTTGATTGCAGATTATACTCTGCTCTGCAGTGAAGTTTTTCCGAGGTGGAAAGAAGGATACATCAGTTGGTGAGGTGTGTTTTTCTCAATGCTTGACATAATAAGTTAAACTTCTAGTAGTTGTGTAATTGATAAGGGTTTTACACTGGTACAGCTAAATAAATCTTACGTTGACATCTGCAAATCAGCACTGATACCACCAGTTGGAATTTTGGAATTTCTAAGCATGTGTAGAGTGCTAAATGACCAGGTAACAAAAGTATACTTATTCTTAAGTTTCAGTTCAACTCTCATAACCTAGCTTTAGCTCGGTAACTGTTTTCTATAGAGGCGTTTAACTATATAAATGGACCAAACATAGAATGGGATGTTGACATGATTCAATATACAGGGGCTTTTCAAACTAGGTCAGTCTCGTGATGATAAATCAAAGAGAGTAACACTAAAAGTTGATGAAGCCGACATCTCCTTTGCACTGCAGGTATGGATTCCTTCATCTTATAAGGACAAGCAGCATGTTATCTTGAGTATTAATTTGTTTCTTAATATTAACCATTAATCTGGAACAGGGAGTGCGATTCTTTCGGAATTGTCTTCAGTGATTCTGCTTTAACTTATTACGGAAGGACTTGCTTGGTTCCAAATCTATCAGTTTGCGAGCTCCTGACTTAAGGTTCAGAGCCACTGTTTCTAAATTATTTATAAATATGATACACTAGGTTATGCATGTGTTTTTTCTTCTGCATAAATTTTTGTTTGATGGTATAGATCAGAAGCTCATCGTTATTATGATGTTGATGTAGGTTTGCAATTCATCCATTACATGCCATTGTTGTAATTCTTAGCAAAGAGAATGCATGCACATGGATGGGTGTGGAACCGTCGGCCAATGCTTTCTTCCAGTAATGCTGGAGAACTTGCAATAATTGTTGACAATTTGATACAAACTGTAAATTCCAAATTTTGTTTTGTTTTTTTTGGAGCCAGAAACTTTCAAATATAGATATTTGTGTATTTTTTTCTTGATGGGATTCTTGTGTAATATTGGTTCTTTGATTACATTATTTGTTTTTTTACCTTTAATAAAGATTTTTTTCCTAAAAAAGACTTAAATCTTAAATTGTTTATATATTGGGGTGCAAAGGAGGAACTTACTTTTGATGTTAAGTGAGCATTGCTTTCAGCATGAAAACATTCATGTAGTTCAGGAAATTGTAAATGATCAAGATGGGAGTTAGGTTTATTGTTGCATGTATTAAAATATATTATTCAAATGATGCCCTTATATATCTTTTTTTTTTATTTTAAAACTTTAAGAGAAAAGTATTAAGTGCCTGTTTGGCTTAGTTTATTTCGGTGCTTATTACTATATAAGCAGAACCAAGTGTTTGGCTTCAAAATTTTAAAATCTTTAGTTTATGTGGAAGCAAATTTTAGCTTTTGGATGAAGTTATAAATTGAAGTTTTTTAAAAAATACTAATTTTAATAACATGTATTTTAGTGAAAATTTTAAAATTTTTATTTTACTATTCAATAATTCACAAAATTATAAAGAAAATTATATTATTTTGCATTAATTTATTTATTTTGTGCAATTTTTATATTTATTTAATTGTTTATTTTAATGTAAAGTATTTTTATTTTATTTATTTATTTCACTTAAAAAGTTTGTGATTAAATCTAATAAAGTTTATTATTTTATTTTAAAATTTATTAAAAATATACAAAAATTCTATTAAACAGTGTTTAACGTTCTACAGTACTTTTATATTAATTAGTAAAACATTAATTTAACTTTGTTTAACAGTACTTTTAAAAAAGCTCTACTCAAACAACACTTTTTATAAAACTTCAGCGCCAAACAGATTCTAAAATCATTATATACGCACTAAAGTTATAATAGAATTTTGAAAATCTATATTTTATGTGGCTTGTAAAATGTGTGAATTAAATGTGTATATAATTTGGGTGAAGTTAATATATCTCAATTTTATTATTAATTAATTATTTTGAGGTGATCATAATTCATAATTTATCAACACTTAGAACTAGGAAGTTGGAAGATCAACATGCAAGACAGGATCCAAGCTCTAGTTCTTGCCTACTACTAGAAACTGAAATCAATATACTGAAATTTATTGTGCCAGAAAATTCAAAAGCTGAACAGTGGAGCAAAGCCAACCAACTCATCCAACCGATCACCAGTTCAAAATAGAAATTCGAGCATCGATCCAAGCTCTACTTCTTGCGTACTACTGTTTATTTAATCAAAAAGACCAGCAACCAGGTCCTCTTCTGACTCCTCTTCTTCCTCCTTGGGCTCCTCGCGCTGCTCTGCCTTCTTTTGGTTGCCACCACCGGAAGCTGGAGCAGCAGCAGTAGCAGAGGCAGCAGCAGCAGCAAACTTGCTCGGATCCTATGGTGTAATCATCAAAACAGTTTAGTTTGGTCAAACAACAAAAGTAACAAGACATAAAACAAATTAAACAATGCATTGTGAGTCAACCTTGAGGTATTCTTTGACTTTCTCAGCCTGGGGGAAGGAATAATCTGAAGCCACGGCAACAGAAAGAGCATTCTTGTAGGCATTCACAAACATATGAGGCGCAGCAGCGAGAGTTGGGAATGAAATAGCCAGTGAAAAGGAAGCAACCATGGAGAGCCCGTTGAGAAACTTCACGACAAGATCATCTTCAGTCAGATCAAGCACCTCAGGGCTGAACACTGATCCATCGTCATAGACAGATTGAACAACAAGACCATATGAGAATGGCCTTATCCCAAGCTTCGAAAGAAGCGCAGCCTCGGACGAGCCAACCTTCTCGCCCTTCTTAATGAGCTCCACCGCGGTGATGATTTCCACCGTGCCTTTGTTGATCTTGGTCGGAATGTTAAGCACCTGCGAGGTAATTCAAACGTGAGACTAAAGCAAACATTACACTTGTCAAAGCAATACTCGAGTATTAAATGAACCTGAAAGAAGGAAGTTTGAGAAGGATCAAGGCCAGTGTTGCCCGGTGGAACAACGACATCAATCGGAGCAAGAAGACCCACACGCGCCGGGGCCCCAACCTGCTCATGTCAAAACGCCCATGGCGGAAACATAGCAAATTCCAAGTCCAAGTAAGAAAAGAGCAGATATATTGCAGATATATAAGAGTAAAACTGTCAGGAAATTTGACATGATTTTACCTTGTACTTAGCAATTTCTTCACGAACTTCCTTCAAATCACCCTTGGTAAAGATCAACCCTACATTACCCTGGAAAAAGCAACATGAAAACAAAACACCCGACAAACCAAAACGTTTCTAAAATAAGAAAGAGTGTAGCAAATGAAAGACCCATTATACCACAAGCAAAGGAATGAGGTTTCTGATAGCATCATTTTTGGTTTTATCAGCATGAATCCTGATGGACCTCTTCATCATAGTGTTCTTTCCCATGAGCACGATTGAGTCACCCCTCAAACCTTGCCTGATGTGCTGCATTTGAGTCGACCCAACATTGTCAGCAGCCACGATCAAGATCTTCGAGTACTCATCGAGGAGGCGGCACAGTTTCTGGTCGTACTGGGTTTTCTTCTCTCTCTTCACTGGATTCAAAACCATTCTTGCTTGGCTTCAGGGAGAACCCTAACCGAAACGGAAACTACGAAAACCTAAAATGATAATGCAAACTACAGCATGCATGATCATGTATTTATACATGGGTTGAATTTTGGGCTGCTTAACTCGGTTTGGTTATTGGATATTGGGCCCACAAAACCAAGTAATACGTAAAATGACGTACTTGCTTTGCAGTTTTTGTGGTCCCAATCTTTAATTTATTTATATATTAAAAATTAAAAAATAATTATAAAATAAGTGAGATATATGAATTTTTAATTTATTGGTAAAAATTAAAAAATTTCAGTGATAATATATAAAAATAATTTTTTTATTTTTATTTTTTTCATCCTTAAGTTTATAGTTTATGTGTTTAAACATTCTATTTTTATATTAAAAAAAATAAAAAACACCAAATCTTATTCTATAAGTTTTCATGTATTTTTTTTTAATTTTTTATAAAAGATTATGTTAAATCATTTGTAACATATTTTTATAAAATTTTTATGTCTATACTATGATGTAAAATATGTAAGTGGCAAGAAGGCAGGTTTAAGAGAGTAAGTTACAAAAATCATGATCAACAGAAACAAATATGTTAGTTAATTTTTTTTTAATGAAAATAGCCGCTACATTCCTTTTCAATAAAGATATTAACACAAATATATTTATTTCTTGGAATCCATATGGTAATAATGATATTTTTTTTGATAAAATCATGTACAGTATGATATTAATTAATAATTAGAAAGTACATTTTTATATATGATAGTGAAAATTTTTAAAATTCACTGCCAAAATTAAAAAATGATTGCATATTTTATATTTTTTTATTTTCGAATATATTATGTATCATCTTACTAATGTGTAAGTAAAATGAACAAACTCCTAGATGATTTCTCCTCGTTAAAATAGTCTTTTTCAGCGAATTCTTTTAATATTCAGGAATCATCTCCATCAAATACGATAATAAACCAAAGAAATATCTTAAAACTAGCGTAAAATCAAGTACAGTTTTTTTTTTTTGGTATAAAAATCAAGCCGAGTTATTGGCTTAACTTCTGAGCCCAAATAAATCCGACCCGACCCAGCTAAGAGCCCAAATTGACAATCAAAATCAAAGTCAACGGACCGAGTCTCTCTCTTACAATGCTGTCGTTTAAAGTCGTCTTCGCTCTACATTTCAAGATAGAAGAAAGCACAGCTGTTTTCTCACTTTCGATCGAAAGGAGAAGGCAGCAATGGCCACCATGGAAACCCTAGGCTTCACTCCCCGTCAGATTCCGTCGATTCCAGTCCGCTTCTCTCAACCCGTCTCCGTTAATTTCAACGCTAGATTCTCCGGCTCCCGTCCAAGGTCCATTTCCCTTGTCAGCTCCGCTCCCAGATTCCGTACACTCAAATGCTTTGCTCTTTCATCATCTCCTTCATCAGGTATTCTAACTCTCACTTCGATCTCAAAAAAATAAAATTTTTATTATTTTTTTGATATTCTGTTTGATTCCCGGGAAAATGTAGTATAAAGAGTTGTCGCTTTCGTCTTTTTTTTTAATCAAAATTAATAATTTTAAAGCCGCTTAGCGGTTAAATTATGTTCTGGTTTACTCACGAGGAAATTTATGGCAAGAGGACATAAAATGAAATAAATTTTAAAAAAAAGAATTTTTTTTCTTAAATTTTTGTTACTTATTCAATTCAAAAATTGAATGTTTTGGTTTCTTATTTTCTTCAATAAATATAATTATATGATCTTTTTTAAATTTTTATTTGTTTCTATGGATTCTAATTGTGTACCAGTTGACCAGTCAGTGAAATTTCGAGAAGCTTCCAAGAATGGGAATTTAGTTCCTCTTTACCGATGTATATTCTCGGATCACTTAACGCCGGTGCTAGCATATCGATGTTTAGTTAAGGAAGATGATAGGGAAGCTCCAAGCTTCTTGTTCGAGTCTGTTGAGCCTGGTTTGCAAGCTTCCAGTATCGTAAGTTCCTTCTTTGTGTGTCTGTTATGTGTTTGTAGAATATGGTTATGTAAATGTTTATGGTTTTTTGGGCTAATTCATGTTAGGGAAGGTATAGTGTGGTTGGAGCTCAGCCAAGCATTGAAATTGTGGCAAAAGAAAATATGGTTACAATTATGAACCATGACGAGGGGCGTAGGATAGAGGAGATTGTGGATGACCCAATGACTGTTCCACGGAGAATTATGGAGGGTTGGGAGCCTCAACGCGTTGATGAGCTTCCGGAAGCATTTTGTGGTGAGTGATATGGATTAACAGCTTTGCCTTGTCTTCTTGACATCCTTCTTGTGGATTTTTATTTAAAGGTTTTATCATTGAATTTATAGTTTAAAGTTAATTCTGAATTCTGATCTTGTTTAATATTAATTTTTTATTCCGTTTCTATAGGAACTAGTCTGTAAAAGTTTTTGATCGCATGGTGGTGTTGTTCTACGATTTAGTTTCACATCTTTGTTGATGTTGGACCTTTTTTTGTTGTTTTGGATAACATTTCTGGAAAGATTTTGCAGTCACGTCAGTTGCTAATGGATGAAATAAAAGAATGAAAGTTCTTTTTTTTTTTTGAAGACACTAATTAAGGTGTAATGATAAAATCCTTGTTCAGGTGGATGGGTTGGTTATTTCTCGTATGACACAGTGCGCTATGTAGAGAAGAAGAAACTTCCATTCCCTAGTGCTCCCCTGGATGACAGAAACCTTCCAGATGTTCATCTAGGCCTCTATGATGATGTAATTGTATTTGACCATGTTGAGAAGGTATTCTGCATTTGGCCTATAGGCTATATATAATTCAATTTTTGGTGTATTTCCATTTGTTTTTCTTGCAAGATTGAATGTATGTATCTTTAAGTGGCATCTCATTTCTTTTGGGCTTTTGTCAAATTCAAGTGGAGAAATCGTGTCCCACTTTCTTAAGCTTCTTTGAAAACCAAGGCTGTTTCAAAGGCCAACATAGTGATGCCAAGATTCATGTGATTAACACATTTTCTCTTTATTTTTTTTATTGAATGACATTACACATCTTGATATGAGGTTTTCTTTTTTACTTTTTTTTGGCTTGTCTTACTAGGTCTTGAATTTAAATTTTGTTGATCTTTAAGAATGTTTTTGAGAAATAATTTTCACTTTGATTTGTTAACTTTGTTACCACAGAAAGCTTTTATTATTCATTGGGTGCGGTTAGATCAATATTCTTCAGTCGATGAGGCCTATAATGATGGCATGAAAAGATTGGAAACTTTAGTATCTAGAGTACATGATATAGATCCGTGAGTATTGTTTTCGTAATGATTTCAGACCTTTTTGAACATCTTTTTTTTTCTATGGTTCTGTTATAGTTTTTCTGATTGAATTGTCAATATCAGCCCAAAGCTGCCTGCAGGTTCAATTAAGTTGTATACTCGTCTTTTTGGCCCTAAATTGGAGATTTCAAGCATGACAAGTGATGCATACAAGGAGGCTGTGTTGCGGGCCAAAGAGCATATTCTGGCCGGTGATATTTTCCAGATTGTCTTAAGTCAGCGTTTTGAACGGAGAACATTTGCTGACCCATTTGAAATATACAGAGCCCTGAGGATCGTTAATCCAAGCCCATACATGACGTATTTGCAGGTTTTGCCTCCTTACCCTGATTGGAAATGCTTGCTCAATTAACTTTTCTTCACATTTTTCTTTTGATCAGGCCAGAGGGTGTATACTTGTTGCTTCCAGTCCGGAAATTCTTACACGTGTGAAGAAGGTAATTGTTACAGTAATCCAAAGACAAATAGAATGCAGTATAATTCCTTTCTATTTTCTGGTCTATCAATGAGCTTCCCCATTCCCTTGCCCCTTTTCCCCGTTTACAAAAGTGTTATCATATGTTAAATTGCTGTAGTTGACATTTTCACAATTTATCGTTATATCTTGTTGACAGGGAAAGATTACTAATCGACCTCTTGCTGGGACCATCAGAAGAGGGAAAACGCCTAAGGAAGATTTAATGCTGGAAAAAGAGCTCTTGGCTGATGAAAAGCAGTGTGCGGAGCACATTATGCTAGTTGACTTGGGAAGGAATGACGTTGGAAAGGTTTGTTTTTCTTTTATTGACCTCTGTTAATTTTCATTTAGTGCAATATCTAATGTATGGTTTACTCAAACAATGCTGCTCATTCACCTGCTGGATCAATTGGAAAATATAGAATATCACTGCTTTGTTAGCATGTTCTTTTTTGTGAAGAATTGCATAGAGACAATCTTGCTGACAGTATGCACTATTAGTGCTATGATGATATTTTCTACTCATATACATCTGGCTGTGAGTGTGTACTTAAAACAGGTTGTTCATGCAGGTTTCCAAGCCGGGCTCTGTTAAGGTTGAAAAGCTGATGAATATCGAACGATATTCCCATGTTATGCACATAAGCTCGACGGTATGCTACCTTTTCTAGAAGTTCCTTTATGACTCTGGAGGGAGATCTAAACTTTCAGCCTACATTCTGCCATTATTTAAGCTGCTGTCTAATGCTTCTTATGATCTTTTTCATAGTGACAAAATTCTACTTGAAATCTGCAGGTCACAGGAGAGTTACTCGATGATTTAACTAGCTGGGATGCTTTGCGTTCAGCATTACCTGTTGGAACTGTTAGCGGGGCACCAAAGGTTTTCCTTCTCACCACCCGCATTCTACTCCTAGTGCCATTTTCCTTTTACTGGTTTATCATGGATTTAAAGTTTAAAATGATAAAACATCCAAATAATAAGAAACTCAACCCTGTGGGTTTTTTCTAAACCAAACTGAATGATTGTATACCCTTTGCCTCATGCTAGTGTAGAGGGTTAACTTTTCAGTGGTTTCCCATTTTAATAACGTTGCAATACAGGTGAAAGCAATGGAGTTGATTGATCAGCTAGAAGTTACAAGGCGAGGACCATATAGTGGTGGGTTCGGAGGCATTTCATTCACCGGTGGTATGGACATTGCTCTTGCACTGAGAACCATTGTTTTTCCAACTGCCACTCGATATGATACCATGTATTCATACAAGGATGTAAACAAGCGCCGACAATGGGTAGCTCACCTCCAAGCAGGTGCAGGAATTGTGGCTGATAGTGTCCCTGCTGATGAACAAAGAGAGTGCGAGAATAAAGCTGCTGCTCTTGCCCGTGCCATTGATCTTGCAGAGTCTTCTTTTATTGAGAAATGATTAAAACTCTTCTCAACGGTTGCTGCTAAAATGAAGCTATCAACCCATGGTTGCTGGATTTTGTAAAGAGGAGTGGATTTTTTTTTTCATACAAGTTCAATGCACAAACTAAATGGTGAAAGCGTTTCCTTTTTTGTCTTTACCCATTTTTGCTCCTAAGAGAGACGTAATATGGAAGTTTTCCTTTTTCTTTTTCAATGTTTCAGGACAAGTTTTCTTTTTTTTTTCAATGTTTCAGGACTCCTTTTGTTTTGAATAGATTGTGAAAGAAGAAACAGCTTGTTCTCAGCTCCTTGGCCTGTCCATGTGTGCCTATATAAATTGCCTAGTATCTCTCTCCCCTCACACTATCTCTCTATTGCTATTATTTCTGTTAATTTTCTGGATTCGGATTCATCAAGAAGATTGAGAGAAGATATGCTGAATCTGAAGCTTAACTCTGCAATTGCTCTTAGAAAATGGTATTTGGCAAAGTGGGGTTCAATTCTTTTTGTCCCCGGCTTGCAGTCAAATTATGGAAGATTAACAACAATAAACAAAGGTTTTTACAAAGAAATCTACATGGTAGATTTGTCTTCCCCGGTAGAAAATGACAAGGTTTTTGAGTGAGATACGGAAGCCTTTTGGGAAAACGTAAAACAATCACGGTGGAACCCAACAAAAACAAATGTCTAACACGTTTGCCACGTGAAATGTACATTTTCGTTGAAGACAAACCAATCAAACCCATTAAAATGTACAAATTAATTTCGTCCTTAGCCAAAAGCCTAATATCTTTTTCTCCTGGCTCAGTTTGTTCCTTCTTGTTTGTGTTTCTGTAATCAGGCTTCCTTCAACATAAGGTAACATTGATCTCAACTTCTTTTCTTTTTCTTTTTCTATTCAGTTTATCTGTATATCTATATTGATGCGGCAGAGTTTCTGCTCAGGATCATGCATTGATTGGACTGTTATCTTTCTCAATGATTCCTTACTAAATGTTCTGTAATCTTGCTGACTGGAATTTCTCGAGAAAATATTATGAAGATGAATACTCAACCCAGAATCACTTTAAGGATGCTGCTTGATTGTTTCAGTGAAATAACCACGGACAATAGGTTATCTGATGCATCTGTTTTCTGCCAGGGTGGTAAAATCTACCTTATACTTTGGACTTTGGAGTTGGATGGTTTTATTATTGATTTTAGGAGAAGGGATACCCGTGGGGATTTCAATTGTCCTACTTATTTTCTTAGGTGTGCCTGGGAAACTTGGTTGCCTGATTTCTCTAGAATTGAGTGGTTTGCTTGGTTCCTCTTGAACTTGTTTCACAACATTTATTATTACCAAAATACATTTTTCTTCCTGTCAGTTATGGATTAAAATTATGTTTTTTCACTTTTGAGGGTAGTTGTGTGTGGAAAAGAAAATTTTACCAATTTCAAGTCTTGCTGACGATTTTCACGGCTTCTAAATGGTGTATCATTTAGTTTTCTTTCTATCCAGGGAAGCGATTGAAATTGCCATTCAGTTGGTGTGTCAAGGTAAAACGTCCAGCCCAAGTTGCAGCTATGGCCACAACCAAGTTGTACATTGTGTGAGTATTGATCCCTCAGTCCATCTGCATGAATAATATATTCATCTCTACTTGAACATTGGCTATGGTTTTCTCCCTGAACTATAACCTTAGATGTTAATTTTGTTCCTGCAATGGATAGGTATTACTCCTTATATGGTCATGTGGAGACTATGGCAAGGGAAGTGCAACGAGGGGCTAATGCAGTTCAAGGTGTTGAAGCAACACTTTGGCAGGTAGGTGTACTATGACAAGAATCAGTAACTATCAAAAGAGAAATTAATGGAATCTAAACAGCCTTTTGATGTTATTAAGTTAGACTTGGTTGGATTCAACAGGTACCCGAGACACTATCCAATGTAATACTACAAAAGATGAAGGCACCAGATAAAGCAGACGATGTACCAGAGATTAGGCCAGAACAGCTTATCGATGCTGACGGTTTTCTCTTTGGATTTCCTTCTCGGTTTGGTGTGATGGCAGCTCAGTTCAAGGCCTTCTTTGATGCTACTAGTGAGCTGTGGGAACGCCAAGCACTTGCTGGTAAGCCTGCTGGCATCTTCTGGAGTACTGGTTTCCATGGAGGAGGGCAGGAGCTCACTGCGTAAGTTCCTAACCAATTCTCAGAGCTATATCAGTTCAAAAATATGTGTAAAGATGAGTAGGAAGATTGTCTACTTTTGTGACCAAAATAGCTTTTTGAAGGAGCAGATCAAGAAGGAATAGACCTTTGAATCTATCCTATTGTCCTGTTAAAAACTTGACAAGAGGTTAATTATGTTCATTTCATGTCAAGTAGAACTAAAGTTCAAACCCAATGCGCAAAGCTCCAACATTTTGGGTATCTAGAAAAGGGCTTACATATGCATCTTTCTTTTTATATTAATAGAGGGGCTGTTTTTGTGGACTTTCAGGTCATAAAAGAACAATCTTTTACCGTGTTATGAAAAAATGTTATGAGCATGATTTGAGCACTGCTTTGCTTGATCAAATCTGGAGGATAAATTCCATATCTGCACAATTGGTGTTTGTGTTTCACAATTGATATTCTTCAATTCATTCCACTTGATTTGCAGATTAACTGCTGTAACACAGTTAGCACATCACGGTATGATATTTGTCCCACTTGGCTACACATCCGGCAATGGCATGTTCGATATGGATGAGGTAAAGGGAGGCTCCTCCTATGGTGCTGGAACTTACGCAGCCGATGGATCCCGTGAACCCACAGAGCTAGAGCTCCAGCAGGCCTTTCACCAAGGTAAATATGTTGCCGAAATAACCAAGAAACTCAAGAACAAGCCCCTCTCAGCATGAACACAACTTCAAGCAGTAGAAACCTCAGAATCCAAAGACAAACTGAAGAAATACTTATTTCCGCACAGACTAACAAGCGACAACTTTACTCGGATGGAAGGATAATGGATTTTGCAACTTGAGCTCCATTGTTTATCCAGCATCGAATCTTATATCTTCTGGTTTGATTGTTTTAATGCTTTTGTTTTTCTTGTGTTTGGGTTCAGTTTGTCCCTTTGCACCAAAGAGGCTGAAATACGTCTGCCATGTTTAATAAACTATCCAAGAAATTGAACTAGTGGAAGATATTATTGATGCTTCACCTAATATTCCATTGATGAAGTTCAAGATATTATTCTCTTTAAGGTGTGCCTTCACCTCAATTGTAGTCACTTGCACATCAGCATAAACTTTTTAACAAATTTTAAGATTTTTTTTAAAAATTAAAGCCGAGACAACATATGACTCTTTCAAAATGTTTTCTTGTTTTTATTGCATTATTAGGATGTGTTTTTAATTTTTTTTTGATCTAATTTTTTCTTCAATCTCAAGAACTTACTTTTTTACATCAATTTAATGCATTAAAATTTTATTTTCGAAATATTCCAATGAAAATTAAATTTCAATTGAGAAGAAAAAAGAAAAAAATTCCTTATTAGGTAAACTAGTTTTTATGAATAATTTTACAATGTTGCTTCCCCTCAAAGTAATTTCACTATTGCCTTAAAGTGCAAATTACATAATTAATCCAATTCAACAGAATCCTTCACAATTTCTTAGCTTATCCAACTATCAAAATTTAAAGTATTGTGCAATTTCTTAAAAAAAATTATAATTACGTGAAATCTTATTGGTTACGATAAATATAATTTCAAAATTAGGCAGACAAGATTATTTCGATTATTTGGTTTAGAACCTACTCGCGAATCATCATCTTCTAAACGACGTCGTGTCGCACAACTCCAAAGGCATCTCCACCGACTCCAATTTCAGTCAGAGTTGCCACAGTAATCCAAACGAAATTCCTTGCCCGAACCCCAAAACAAAGATGGAGAATCTATGGCGAGCGGCAACGGGTCAGGACCCGAATCCGGAGGACTACAAAGGCATCGAGTTCTGGAACGGCCCCGAGCGAGCCGGTTGGCTGACTAAACAAGGCGATTACATCAAGACCTGGCGCCGCCGCTGGTTTATCTTGAAGCAAGGCAAGCTGTTATGGTTCAAGGACCCGGCTTCCGTCACCCGCGGCTCCACCCCACGCGGCGTGGTGTCGGTGGGCGATTGTCTCACAGTGAAGGGAGCCGAGGATGTCGTGAACAAGGCCTTCGCTTTCGAGCTCTCCACTCGAGATTCCACCATGTATTTCGTCGCTGATACGGAGAAAGAGAAAGAGGATTGGATCAATTCGATCGGTCGATCCATCGTACAACATTCACGGTCCGTTACTGATTCTGAGATTGTCGATTACGATAGCAAGAGCCGGTGATTTTGCTGAATTGCCTTTTATTTTTAGTTTTTCGTTTTCTGTACTGTAAATTTGGCTTATAGAAATAAAATTAAATCTGGCTTCTTCCATGATTGCCACACTGAGTATCTGCTGCTACCTGCGCTCTGCCTAAGAATAGGAATTATAACCAGCTTAAATCTTGCTGCCTAAGAATATCTTGCTTCAATTTTATTTGTGCTTAAAATCTGAGTATAACAATTTTAGTAGTGTGTTCTTATTTAGACAAAGATTTTGAAGAACAAGTTTTGCTTTCAGCCAGAAGAACAAAAATACAGTAGCCATAATTAAAAAAAAGGGCAATCTAAGACAAGGATATAATAGAACTAAAGTATAGTTCACCAAAAAGCTTTTGAAAAAACTAGAACATAATATTGCACAATAAAAGCAACCAAACTCCATTCCATGGTCATTCTTATCTTTGTGTCCTTGTTTAGGTCGCAAGAAATTTTTCCCTGATAAAATGCAGTTTCTTGGCTGCATCGACAATGTCCATGCGGTCTTTTGGCGATTCAACAGAACAAGCGATTCCAACTTCTAAGATTGAGATTAAGCACTCTTGCATTTTGGTTTCCTTCATGCGTGGCCTCTTTGGGTCTTTGCCGCTACTTGCTTTCTCTTGTTCGTTGTCTCCAACTAGAAGTAAAGGATCCACAGCTTCAAGTACTTGACCAGGCAATGCCATCTTTGCAAAATGATGAAGTGATAGACCATCTTTGAACATCTCATCGGTGGGTCTCTTATTTGTGAACATTTCCAGTAAGAGTATTCCAAAGCTGTACATGTCTCCGCTTGTTGTCGCCTCTGTTCCAATGCCATACTCTGCCCAAGAATAGGAATTATAACCAACTTAAATCTTGAAGCCATAAAACAAATTATCATGAAATAATTACGGTTTTAAAAGGGAGAGTATTAATAATTCAGCTTGTATCCAACTTTGGCTAAGGGTTGTTATTATAAGAAGTAGATATATCAATTTACCTGGTCCAGCATAACCAATTGTTCCCTTTAGACCAAGAGAGTTGGTAGAATTTCCAGAAAAATTATTGATAGATTTTGGAAAAAACCTGGCCAGTCCAAAATCTCCTACATGAGCAACCATGTCATGGTCAAGCAGAATGTTGCTTGGCTTCAAATCACAGTGAACTACCGGCACATCACAATGGTGATGGAGATAATCAAGTGCAGAAGCCACATCAATGGAAATGTTTAGTCTCTGAACAAAGTCTAAGATTTTTTCTTCAAGTGATGCATGCAACCATCCTTCTAAGCTTCCATTCGGCATGAATTCATATACAAGAGCTCTGAAGGCATTGCCCTGAAGATCAATACTAGAGCAAGCAGATATTATCTTGACAAGATTTCGATGCCTGACATTTGTCAGTATTTTACATTCAGCAATGAAACTCTTGAAGGCTCTTATTTCTTGGAGATTCATCACTTTCACTGCAACAACTTTTTGCTCTTGATTCTGATTAAAAGTTCCTCGATACACGGACCCAAAACTTCCTTGACCGATCAAATTGGCAGGAGAGAACCCATCAGTAGCTTTGAGAAGTTGCTGATAGGAAATCCTCGAAATTGAAATATTCAAGGGGAACATTGATAGAGTCTCTGTTAATACTTTTCTATTATTCTTCAGGCAATAGAAAAGTAATGAAAATGACAGTGAAAGAAATCCAAGAACCCCACAAACTATCAAGCTTATTTTGAGTGAACGTGGAGTTTTCGATTTCTCCTGCCCATTGAAGTGGCATGATAGCAAATGCAATTCAGCAATACCCCCACAAAGCTTCTCATTCCCAATCAATGAAATTGCTGTTGCATTACTGAACAATCCTTTCGTTGGTACTTTCCCCTCGAAGTGATTATAAGACAAGTTTAAGTATGTCAAGAAGGATAAGTTTTCAAGATATTCAGGAATTTGTCCAGAAAAGTTGTTGTGGGAGAGATCTAGACGTGCAATGCTTCTCAATGAACTCAAAGAGTCAGGGATACTTCCATAAAAATTATTATTTCCCAAATTGAGATTTTCCAAGCTTGTACAACCACCTAGGGTACTGGGAACCTGACTAGAAATGTGGTTTCCGGATATATCGAGATTGACTAAATTCTTTAGGTTTCCAACTTCAGAAGGCAGTGAGCCTCTGAAGAGATTGTTGGCCAAGTCTAGGTGTATGGAGAGTGTTATTATGCTAAAAATCGATGAGGGAACAACACCAGTAAGTCTATTGTCATTTAATAGCAAAAGCATCAAATTCTGACAATTGCCTAGCCCTGGAGGTATGCTGCCCTCTAGCTTGTTGAGCTCTAATCCAAACTGGTTTAGCCGTGTCAAATTTCCCAAAGAGGTTGGGATTCTCCCTGATAATTTATTTCTACCCAAGGTGAGACCTTGCAAATTCTTAAGCCTACCAATGCCATGAGGAATGGGGCCAGTTAGTCGATTTTGCTCCAAACCTAATGCAATTAGATTTACCAATTTTGCTATCCCTGAAGGAATGGTGCCAGTTAATCGGTTACCACCTAAAAGTAGTATAGTAACTGTAGTTGAAAGATTGGTTAGAGAATTTGGCAGCATCCCTCCAAACTGATTATCAACTAAACTAAGTCCATACAGATTGCTACAGTTAGTTAAGGATGTCACAAAATCTAGATCACCAGCTGATCCACTTCCTAAATAGTTGATTTCCATATTTACCCTTGATAAATTTTTACGGTTAAAATCAATTGATACTTTACCGGTGAAAAAGTTGGAGCGAATGATGAGAATTTCAAGCTTTGAAGCATTGGATAATGACTCTGGCAGAGTCCCAGAAAAGTTATTATTCCCAATATGAATTTTTCTAATGTTTGGAAGTGTGAAGCCTAAGTCTTCAGGGAGGCTCCCATGGAATCTGTTATATCGTAGACTAAGTACCTCTAGAGAAGAGATGTTATAAATTGAAGAAGGTACTAAGCCATAGAAATTATTCTGGTCTAGTGCAAGAAAGACTAACCTTTTTAGCTGGCCTAACGTATCAGGAATTCTCCCTTGCAAGCTATTACCACCAACACTAAGAAAATCTAGACTTGAAAGGTTCCCAAATGAAACTGGCAGTTGCCCTGTTAAGAAATTCCTATCAAAGAGTAGTTTTTCTAGCTTCAATAAATTGCCAAACTCTGCTGGGAGATTCCCAACAAGGTTGTTCTCTGTTCCATCAAGATAGATGAGTGTAGAACAACGGGACAAATTGGCTGGTATTGTTCCCCCAAAGGAATTATTTTTCAACATTAGAGTTTCAAGCCTGGACAGACGACCAATTTCAGGAGGAATTCCACCAGAAAAACGGTTGTGTTGGAGGTCGATGAATCTAAGAAAGCTGAGGTTCCCTATGTAGGGAGATAAAGAACCTCTCAAATTCCGCATTTTCAAATCCAATTTGGTGACCCTTTGATGGTTACGACCACATGTTATGCCCCCCCATTGACACAAGGACACAGAGTTGTTCCATGAGCTTGTGACTCCATGTTTGTCCTCAATAATTTGAGATTTAATCGCTAGTAAGGCCTGCCGATCTCTCTCATATCCTCTGAATTTGATCACTGTGATTCCTTTGACTGGGCTTGGAAAACCACCAGCTAACAGCAAACAGATGCACCATTGTAGAATGGCCACGCTGTTGATTGAGAAAATGGTGCTTCCGATCATTCTAACGGATAATAAAAGAGGATTGCGATCAAGAACTAAGACTGGAGCAACTGTATCAAGCAGTACTAGAAGAAAATGTTATTGGTGAATAATTCCTTGAAGTCCGCAATTTGATCGATTATATGATTTAGCTAAAAGACTACAACGAGTTAATACTGATAGCAACAGAACAAGAAAATATCTTTGGCCAGTTGTCATCAGTTGCGTTCTTTACAGTCGGCAAAAATATGCATATGCATTCATTTCTCTGTTCATTTGACCTAAGTTTTGTGCTAAAAGCACTACCTTGGTAGACGCTGCCAAGGCTTCTTATACCAATCAATTGGGCTCGTTGAAATGGTCTAACGATGTGTCTAAATTTATATGGCAATATCGCAAGTAATTGAATCATCTCAAGTCTCCACCTCCAATTTCTTTTTAGCTAAATAAATGATGTACTGAGCATAGTAATCAAAACTGTAAAATGCACAATATATATAGTACGATTCGATTTTTTTCAATATAAAATTAATTTATATTAATATAAGAAAATTTTTATATTAATTTCTCCGCTCATTTTTCTTTGTAACTTTTCTTGTTAGCTTTTGGATCTGTGCTAGATGTCATCGGAAAATTATCATGAAAGCGTTGACACTTTGCATTAAGGCATTCATACTTCTGTCTTTGATTAAACCATCAGTAGAGAAATTCTTATGGTTCTTTGCATTCAAATTAATTTGATCCAATCATCCATAGAGAAATTTTAATGATTAAAAATTTAGTTCGAATTGAAATAAACAATGAATTGAGTCCTGGTTTTAATCATTATATATGTCTTTTCCACCAATAGAAGTGAGAGAGAAAAGATTGAAAGAGCATGTTATTTTTATACTTGCAAGTTAATCACACAATTAAAATTAGTAATAATTTATTATGAATCATATGTTATAATTAAATGTGAATATTCATTTCAATAAATTCATTAATATTGATGATAATAAATGATAATTTTTTTAATAATGTGAAAGTGTGATGTGATTTTAATAAAAACTATATACTAAACCGAAATAATCCTTCTCTTTCCTTTTTTTTTTTGGTAAGTGGAGAATAACCAAAACTGGTTTCATGTTTTTATCTAAAAATTTGTTTTACAGTTTATATATAATGCATTAACAGTGTATAAAGATTATACACTATTAGTTAACTACATAATTCTACTTCATTAATGAACAAAATTAAAAAATGCATGAGATATTAGAAATAAATATTAATAAAGTTTTTAAATTTAAGGGTTTGTGCATTTTTAAGTTTTGTTCATTAAGGATGTAGCATTATGTGATTGCATGACGGTATATATATATATATATATTTATATATATATTGCACAGAAACTATACATTGTCAGTGTATCATATATATAAACTTCTTGTTTTATGCAAATATAATATGCTCACATATATCGGTATAAAAAGGATTAATCTTTCATCTATATAACCGTTGATGTGCACTTGATTAGTGGCTGATTTAAACAATGTTGACTTTGTTAATTTTCATGTAAATGGTCTTCGTGATCAGCTGTATTATTTCCATCTATTTTTTGCATTTCTATCACACTTGTATAGTTGCAAACATTATGATACTCGCCACTGCCCAAACATGAAATTTTTACTCGGTTCCCTGACTTTTTTTTTTTATGATATGGTGATTAATTCAGCTTCATATTTACTAGCATTCATTTTAATTGAATTTTTCAATAAATCAAATTGACTGAGTTTGAATCTGAATTAATCGAATTTCATTTTGATTAATTCTAAATTAAATTGAATAGGTCGAGTCTAAATCTGAACCAGTCACTGGGACAATTTCTTGACTTGGACAACTTTTATCTTCTCTATTATAGACTATAGACTATGATTCAGTAACTTGTGGGATCCCCTGTAAACATTATGAAGGTTTTTGTGATAAGGTCGATCCCCTGTAAACTTATAAATATAGTGTCATAGTGTAACCAAAAAAAAAATATAGTGTATAGATAAAAAATAAGAGTGTATATAAAATTTCCCCATATTTTAATCATACCTTTTTTTTTTACTTAAAAATAATAATTTCATTAAGTATCTTAAGAAGTCAGTACAATCTGATTCAATAAATTGTGCAATAACTCTCGGATCAGATTAGTACAATCAAACGTTGGTCACTTGCGAAACAGTAGGAGGATTGAATCAATTCGACTGATCGATCCATCGTCCAAGAGTTGCTAACCATTACTGATTCTAGATGGTTGATTATGAAAGCAAGGGCGAGCCAATGATTTTGATAAAAATTTTCTTTTACTTCTAATTTTTTGTCTTTGTAATATAAATCTGGTTTTGTAGAAATAAAATTAAATAGTTGCACTTCCTTCAATATGATTTGTGCTTATATTTTGAGTGCAACAATTTTAGTTGTGTTCGTAATTAGACTTTTGAAAAATAGTTACTAACTAAAAACAAGTCATGCTTTCATGTAGAAGAACAAAATAGTCTTTGCTGAAATATATAACTAGAAAGAATTAAGTAGAACTTTGAAACAAATTAGAACATAACTCCATTCTGAGACGGTATTAACTGTATCAAATTGTACTAGAAGAAATTGATATTGGTGAATAATTTATTGAATTCCCAATTTGGTCGAGTATATAACAAAAGAGGAATTATATACTTAAAATGTGCCGTGTGTATATTGGGTTGCAAATAAATGCCAACACTTCAATTATAGACTTTAAATATGGGTTGGAAATAAATGCCAACACTTGAATTGCAGACTTTAAATGTGCCATGTAGATTGGGTTGGAAAAAAATGCCAACACTTGAATTATAGACTTTAAACGTGCCGTGTATATTGGTTTGGAAAAAATCGCCAACACTTGAATTATAGACTTTAATTATTACTAAAAGTACTCGTGCGTTGTTGCGGGAAGAGTAAAACATGAAATTTTTTGCTTATTTAAAAATAATTTGTTTTTTGCTAAAAAATTTAAATTTCGTAATTACAATTATTGATTAAAAAAACTCGAAAGAACATTATAATATTTTGACAATATTCTTATAGTTAATAAAGCAAGAGCAATTTTTAATTAATAATATGATTTTAATGAAAAAAAGTATACTAACATAAAATAATTGTTTTATATTATATATAGCGTTTTCTAAAAGATGAATAGAAAAAGACACAAAACATTAATCGTGTAACGTTTTTTAAAAGTAGAATTGAAAAAGACACAAAACATTTTCTTAACATCTCATTATCAGACATTTCTTATTTAAGAAATGTTAGTGAAAATGATGCATATGATATGGTGATATATTCCAACAAATTCATTATCATTAATGTTGATATTGTTGTTTTCGTTATTATTGTTGATGTTGTCGTCATTGTTGTATAATTATTATATCGATTTTATTCTTTTTATTACTTTTTACTACTTTTAGCTTCATTTCTCGATTTATTTTAAAAGGAGAAAACATTATTTATTACTATTTCTTGTTTTAAGAACAAATATGACTTTGTTGTACCGAAAATTTACATTTTTTGTCCAATACTTTGATAACAGTTGACGAATTTCCCTTCGAAGAAATCACTACTTTCGATTTCGTCGGAATCCTATCATCGAGAACTCATGGTTCTCATTTTTATTACCTTTTAATATTAGTTTTTATGGACAAACAAGCAAAGAAAACTTTATCATCATTTTATTTTATGACATGTTTATAGGTATCATTATTAGTATATATTCATTACTTATTCCATTACTTTCCCATCCCATTGTCCATATCTATTATCCTTTGGTTTATTATTATTTTATATTTAGCATTTTTATATATGTATTTCCGAAACATAACTTATTTTTGCGAATAAACACGATCTCTTTGTTTTGAAAAATCATACCAATATTTTAATACTTTAGTAATATTTGACAAATTTTTTCACTTAAAAGAATTTCAAAGAATCGCTATTTACGATTTTCACTGTATCTCATCATAGAAAAATCATATTTATTTTGTTAATATTTCTTGATGCACAATTTTACCAAAGCAATAATATAATATAAAAAGTTGCATAATTGTTTACATTATTATTATTATTATTATTATTATTATTATTATTATTATTATTATTATTATTATTGTTTCGCAAATATCATGCAACTAGGAAAATTTAACTACCCAACAACAAATTTATGTTCATGTATATTTTTCAAAGATGTTATGGAAATTAATCTTAAGACAAATATTAAGATAGAACATCTAAATTGGATATAAATAAATTGCTAAATATAAGAGCGTACCCAATGAGTTTGGGCCTAAAACCCAAAGAAATACTTGCAAACGGCCCAACTTGGGCCTTCACAGATTGGGCTCAGCTGGGTCGGCCCAGCATTGCAGGCTCGGGTCAGGTCGGTTCAGGCTTCTGGATCCGGTGCTGCCGGTCGAGTAGGGCTTCTCCGCTTCTTTTTCAAAAGTGCACCGTCTGGTGCAATATTCACTTTCTTGACCCATTTTGCTAGCATTCAACCCATTTGATATTTTACTAAAAAAACCAGAAGTCTCCTCTCAATGCTGTCAACCCTCACTGTAATATGGCTCCCATAAATCACCCAAAAGAAAATCAAAGGAAAGCTTCTCAACTCTTCTCTCTCGAGCACCCATCTCGCTGTCTGCCTACACCTTACGTCCGGCCACCCCAAATCACCGCTAGCCGCCTCCTACTTCCACTCTGGTTGCCCCTGCTCACCGAATACTTAGCAAATAACCCTCTCCCGAGAGTTCTTCATCCCCTTAACGCAGATCTAAGCCTAGCATCACCTAAAATCCCACGGTTTTTCCTAGATCTAGCCTAAACCGACTCTTCCCAAAACAAAACCCAACTTTCACCTCCTTTATATATATATATATATATATATATATATATATATATATATATATATATATAGGATTTTTGGTCGTTGCCAGGTGTGTGAATTTTAAGGGATGGATTGTTGGTTGAAGGAGATGCTGGTTCTGGGCGTAGAAAATAAGACGTTGGGTTTATGGCTGAATGAGGGCTCTGGGAGGTGCTGTTGAGGTCGAAATAGTGTGGGTGTTAGGTGACTGAAAGATTGGCTGATGCTTGGTGAGGATGTTTGAAACCGAACCTCCCTCTTCGAGCTTCATATAGGGATTTTTCTAATTTGCTGTAGGGGGTTTTTGGATTCTAGCCGCAGCCATGACTGCTGATTTTGGTGAAAAACAGATTCAACGAAGATTAGCTTCGTTGAATTCATCTTAGTCAGATTCATACAGGGTAAAATTACTCGGTGAAAAATTAGTGAAAGGAAAAAGTAGGGATCAAAAGTCAAGAGAAAAGCAAACTGGTGCATGCTGTAGAGGCAGAGTGAAATTAAATTACATGGGGGTGAGAGCCAAAAATGGCAGGGGACAAAAGTGCTGATGCCTGCCGTTAATTTTTTTATCTTAAAATTAATAATAACAGTAACAATAATATAATCATAAATCGTGAGAGAGAAACAAAATGCAATCTCCGAATAAAAAAAAAAGGCAAACGGGCCAATGAATGTGAACCCAAAATTTGGATCATTCATTGGGTTTTGGGATTGTTGTGATTAAACTTTGGGTTTCAACTTCGCATTATTCAATTGTTGAATTTTAGACAATACAAATCAAGTTACAAATTGAATCCAAATGAATTCAAAATTAAATATGTCAAAATTTGATTCAAAATTAGTGAAAGGAAAAAGTAGGGATTAAAAGTCAAGAGAAAAGCTAAACTGGTGCATGTTGCAGAGGTCAGAGTGAAATGAATACTGGGGTGAGAGCTAAAAATGGCAGGGGACAAAAGTGGTGATGCCTGCCGTTGATTTTTTTTTCTTAAAATTAATAATAACAGTAACAATAATATAATTTTAAATCGTGAGAGTGAAACAAAATGCAATCTCCAAATAAAAAAAGAAAGGCAAACGGGCCAGTGGAATGTGAACCCAAAATTTTGGATCATTCATTGGGTTTGGGATTGTTGTGATTAAACTTTGGTTTCAACTTAGCATTATTCCATTGTTGAATTTTAGACAATGATTAACTACAAAAACGATCCAATACAAATTAAGTTACAAATTGAATCCAAATGAATTCAAATTAAATATGTCAAAATTTGATTCATTTCAAATAATATTAAAAATTCGGACAAAATTAAGTTTTTACAACTAGTCGATATTTTCTTTAAATCTATTTCAGTAAACAAGTCGCTTATCTAATTCAATCTTGCTGCCCCTATTTTTTGTTTTGTTAAATATAACATCTTAGAGAAGTACTAGAGTAATT
Source organism: Heritiera littoralis (assembly GCA_031772115.1). Classification (NCBI taxonomy): domain Eukaryota; kingdom Viridiplantae; phylum Streptophyta; class Magnoliopsida; order Malvales; family Malvaceae; genus Heritiera; species Heritiera littoralis. The sequence goes on along the minus strand of JAPDPK010000088.1, from coordinate 845,606 downwards.
TTCTTGATCCTACTTTTCTTTTCTAGTATATGTTGATAAACTTTTTTTGGGAATAATATATACTCTGATTGGGCTTGAAAAACCACCGGCTAGAAGGAAACATGTGCACCATTGTAGAATGGCCACTCTACTGACTGAGAAAAGGGTGCTTCTAATCCTCATTTTAAAGGATAAGAAAAGAGGAATGCGAATATGCGATCAAGAACTAAGACGATAAAAACTATATCAAATTGTATTAGAAGAAAATACTATTTGTGAATAATTCCTTGAATCCCGCAATTTGATCGAGTATAAAACAAAAGAGGATTTAAAAAATTCAAATATGCCGTGTATATAGGGTTGGAAAAAGTGCTCACACTTAATTATAGACTTCATTCTTCAAATATGCCGTCTATACCTGGTTGGAAAAAAATGCCAACTCTCGATTTCTAAACAGAAACTTGAAGTGCGAAAATTATCATGAAAGTGTTGGCATTTTGCATACAGGCATTCGTACTTTTGCATAAACACTATTTTTAATTAATAAAGCAGAAGCAATTTTTAATGCCGCGATTACATGATATGGTTTTAATGAAAAAAATATATATTAAAGTGAAATAATTGTTTCATATCATATACTGTTTTTTAAAAGTTCAATTGAAAAAGACACAAAACATTTCCACCTCGACCACGTTAACGTTCCCAAAAAAAACATTGAGTCAATCTTTTTATGTTCACTTTTTTTTTTAAAAAAATGCTAGTGGGATCCTCTGTAAATTGAAAGGTTTTTGTCATAAGCTCCATATCTTCACCCATGTTGAAAGGTAGATAAATAATAATGGCATTGTGCTTAGATATATGAAATTGATTCCTATCCGTTACCATTTCAATCTTTTCTTTAAATCTGTTTCACTAAACAAGTCTCTTACCCAAATCAAATCTTATCATTCCTATTTTTTATTTTGTCAAATATACACTTGAGGAAATTTTTTTAAGAATAATTATTTTAAACACCGTTAGTGAAGTTTTTTAACTCCACAAGCGGAATTAAGATTATGACACATGTCTTATTTTATTTATTTTTTTAAATATTTTTAAAGGACATGTGATACCATCTTAATCTGAAATCAAAATTTTATTTTTCATTTTCTTAATCCTACTTTCTTTTTAGTTTTTTTTTGTTACAAAGAAAATATTAAATAATTAGGAATAGGGGTGAAGTTGCTTGATTCGAATCCAAACCTTATAATATGTCACAACTAATCTTTAACCATTCGATTGAGAAGTTGTTGACTTCAACATTTGTTATATACTTTCTCTGAGAATATTGTTTTTTTATCAGCCACTCGTTGGGTTTTCGTGTTTTGTTACAGAGTGGAAAAAAATGCGTAATGCTGATGCAAAAATATCATGATCTTCCTGTACCAAAAAAAAATATCATGATCTTCCATTTGTAAATATGTTCATATTTAGATTTGATAATTTATATATTTATACCATATTTATTTCATATTAAATTGTGTAAAACACAAACATTATCGTATCATAATTCTATTTTTATCTAGTATACAATTATTTATTAATTGACTAATAAAATGAATAGTATTAAAATAAAAATTTATATATGATGCATTTACAATATATAGAGACTATATATTGTCAATGTACAACAAATTGACATATCGTCAATAAGCCCTTATTATCAAATTGAAAAAAAATTATTTGTATTTATTTTTGGATTTGTATATGATGCACTGATAGTGTATAATTTATATACACTGTCAATACATCAGAAGTTGACACCTTATCAATTGGTAAATTAAAAAATATGCCAAGCCCTTAAAAGTAAATTTAAATAATTTTTTTTAATTTGCTCATAAGAGTTTATTAATAAGGTGTCAACTTCTGGTGCATTAACAATGTATAAAATTATACACTGTCAGTGCATCATATATAATATTTTTATTTTTAAGAGCTTGACATTTTTTTAATATGCATATTGATAAGGTCTCAACCTCTGATGCATTGACAGTGTATAATGTCTATACACTATCATGCATCATATATAAACCCAAAAAACATTAGCCAATGATCTTTTGTTTTCATTTTTCTTTCTTTTTTTAATCAAATTTTCATCTATTTATATCAGTTGATGTGCATTTGATTTAGTGGCTGATTTAAACTATCACGTTCTTAACTTTCACTCAAATGGACTTTGTGATCAGCTTCGTTATATATATATATATATATATATATATATATATATATGTGTGTGTGTGTGTGTGTATTTTCCACCATTAGTAGTGAGAGAGAAAAGATCTAATGAAGAAAATAACTCTGTAACTTTCATTTATCATGCAATCACATTATATATAATAATAAAATGGTATTGAACGCTTATTTCAGTAAATTCATTAATGTTTTTGATAATAAATAATTTATTTTCTTATAATAATGTAATTATATTTATATGAATAAAAACACATATACCAACGTTAAATAATCATATTATACACCTTCTATCATGAGTTAGGAAAAAAGATCTTACTGTTCCTATTTTTTATTTTGTTAATTAATACATCATACAGAACTTAATTGAGGGATTTTTTTTATTAATCCTACTTTTCTTTTCTAGTGTTTTTTTTTTTAAAGACTTTTCTAGTGTTTGTTCATATACTTTCTTTAGTTTTTTTTTTTTCATCTGCCACTCGATGGGTTTACATGTTTAGTTACAGGAATTATGGTGGAAAAATGGGTACTGCTCAAGCAAGAAAAAATCATAATCTCTCGTTCAGAAAATATGTTTAGATTTGACAACTCGCATTTTTTTGTCATAGTTATTTCATGATAAATCATATAAAAAATAGAGGTGGCAAAAATTGGCCCGAGCCCGAAAACCCGCCCGAATCCGCCTGAGACCGAACCGGGACCAGCCCGAATTGACCAAAAAAGTCAAAGGCCCGTAACCGAAAAAGCCTGTAACCGAAAAAGCCCGGAACCGAAAAAGCTCGAAACCGAAAAAGCTCGAAACCGAAAAAGCTCGAACTCGACACAACCCGAACTCGACATAACCCGAGCCTGATACGATCCGAAACCGAGACCGACCCGAACCGAAAACCGAAAAAACCGAATTTATAACCCGAGAAAACCCGAATTATAATTATATAATTATTATTTAAAAATAAATAAATAATTGATACACTTTTTTAATTAAAAAGTTTAAAATTTTGAAAACAATTATTATTTATTATACAATTTTATCAATTATATATTACCAGCATAATAAATATTGAATCTTTTTAATTAAATTAAATTAATTTAAAACACCATAATATATGATATAATATATGATATCAAATAATCTTTAATATTATCCTTACTGCATTTATAATAATAAATATATTATTAATTTGACATTTGATTTTATTATAAAAATCATTTTAACATTTTATTATTTTTATTTATAATAAAATTTTAATTTTAATACAACAATAAATCAAATATATAAAAATTATATAATTTCAATATTTGTTTGAAACTTTGAATTTGATATTTTGTGCAACACATTAAAAATATTTTTAATAAAATTAAATTTAAACTATATTTTCTTAAAGTTTCAAGTATAGAAAGATATTAAATTTAGATTAAAAAAAACCTAATCTTTAAATTAAAATTCAAAGTTTTTAAAATTAGAAAAAGTTAAGTAATTAAATTAAACAATACAAGTACAATTTTTTTATACTTGGGTATCATTAAAAGAGAAAATTATAGTGGTAATTTTATTTTTAGCCTTAAAACAAAAGATATTAAAAAATCAAGCTAGTGATAATTAATTATTTATTATATTATAATAATCTTATACATGAATAAACTAATTTGGTATCTTATAATAATGATTTATATATTATATTATAATAATCTTTTAAGAATAAATTATGTAATCTCTTAGTGTGTAAGTATTATTTTGATAGAATTAAGTATTTACTAAAAATAATTCATTTATTATCTATTAAATGTAAAATTAAAGTGTGGATAAAAATAATAATTCTAATAGTAAATTAAAGTGTAATTTAATAATATATTAAAGTTGTATTACTATGTAAGTGGTAATTTTAATCAAATTTATTTTTTATACTTTGTTAATATTATTATTAATTATATTTAAATAACTAGAATTATATTAATTAATTTAGTAATATCTATTATTTAACATTTTAATTAGATATTCAATCAATTGGTGTATATCTAATATTATTATGTTAATCTAATATTATTATGTTAATCTAATATGAAAAAAAATTAGTACTCAACTTGTAATAGTTTTTTTGATAGGAAATAAAATACATAATATAGTTAATAAATAACGCCTTATCATAATGATTTGTATGTTATTATAACTTTAAAAATAATATCTTATCATGTGATATATAATCAACTATACAAGATCTTAATTATATAAAATAGATTATTAATATGTTTATCTTATCATAATGATTTGTATGTTACATTATAATAATCTCTTACCATGTAATATAGAATAAATTAAACAATCTCTCATAGCATATTATAGTTTTAATTTCAGACATTTTTCATTCCAATTTCTTATCATGCTTTTAGAATATACTCTTGTGTTTAATTTCAAACATTTAATCTCTTATGATGTATTCATGTAATTTAGTTTAACTTGATCAATTAATAATCAGAATATTGGATGATTAAATAGATATTGACCTTCTCAACTACTTTTTTAGTCAAAAAAGTGTTTTTTTTAATTTATTATAATGAGTTACAAATAAAATAATAAACATAATATACTATATATATATATATATTAAGATTTACATTATAATAAAATGTCATATATGTTAAATTATCAATATCTTAAGAATTGTATCTTAACATATTATGAAATTTCTATTAATTTAATTTTAGTACTTTATGTCTAAAATTTTAAAATCTTATTATCTTAAGAATAAATTATTATTATTATTCAGTAAACTATTTTTTTGGCCAACAATGTTTCATTAAATTTTAAATTGCAAGTTGTGTTAAAATAAAAATAAAATTTACAACAAATATAACAAATTCTCAATCTAGCTCACGTGGTTAAACATATAACAATAAATATAAAAGGTCATGGTTCAAATCTTTGTACAAGCATATAATTTTGATTACTTTCATATAATTGATGAACAAGTTCAGGTACCATATACTACTTGATCAAAAGTTAATCGAGTATAGCGTACCATAAGGGTACTACCCGAATCCGATACGGGTAATAAGAACACTATCCGAACTCATAATTATTCGTTTATAGAGTCGAGTAGTGTCCGGTACCTGATTATATATTACCCATTTACATCATTATATCAAATGGTTTTTTTTTGTACATTATATCGAATGTTATTATTTATAATATAATGTCAATTGATATATATAACTTGTTTAATTTAACGTTTTAAATTTTTAATGAGATATTTGATTAATTAATGTGTTTGAGTATGATTATATTTAATAAAAATAATGTTATATTATGATTTATGTATAAACTAAAAACAAAATAAATATAAAATTGAGATAATTAATTGACCAATTATTCATAATATTAATTATTTTTTTAATGTATACTATAATTTTATTCAATATTATAATTGAAGAATTAGTTAACTAGTTATACGGTTAAATTTAATTTAATAACTTAAATTTAATTTAATAACTAATTGGCATTTAAAAGACAAAATAAATGTAAAAAAGATTCTTAAAAATTTAAAATTTTATTAAAAATATAATATAATTATTAAAAAAGCTGATTAAACAAAGTAAAAAAAAAAAGAAATTTATTGAACTAAGGGTATCTAAATTCCAATGACCCAATATTGACCTAAAAAAAAAACAATGACTCAATAAGTTATTGTTAAGAATATAAAGCTATTTATATAAATGTTTAATTGTTTAGTGTGATTTATTTATAATTTGTTAGTTATTTATTTGTATAACTAATACTTTTGGATTTTCACTTTCTTTTAGTTTTACTATATATATTTGGCTCATTTAAAAAATAAATTTTTATATAATTATTAATATATAATTATATATTTTATAACAAATGTAAATATCACAGGAAATTTAAAAAAATAAATAATAATTATCAAGTAATAAAAACATTAAAATGTAAAATTTTATATTTATATAAATTTAGTCAAAACAACAAAAGAAATTAAAAATAATGAATAATAATATTTTATTTATGAGAGTTTCGTGTGAAATGAGATCTGTTTGATTGTCATTTTTCAATTCCCTCCAAACAAGCTTTTCCCATGTTACAAAAAAATTTCAAATTCTTTGGGAATATACCTTTTCCCTCTCTTGAGAATCACATGAAAAAACTTCCAAAGCAAACTTTGAAATATCTTTATCTCAATATACTGTCATGCAATGTAGATATGATAATTAAAAAAAATGAATGTGACATTGGATCAAATTTTGATAAAAATTAGAAAAAAAATTGTGTTTGGTATATCAATATAAATTTTAATACAATAATTTTTATATTTTATATGATACAAATATATTTGATGCAATACGAATACAAAATATATATATACGAATTATTAAGTCTAATATAATGTAATGTCTATTATAATCATTTTAATTATAATCGAAATTCAAAGATAATTTTTTTATTACAAGAAAAATATTAAATAACTGAAGATAGGGGTAGAGGTGATTATTGGGTCGAGGTTGAACCGGTCTGGTTGAACAAAATAATTTTTTTTTTAAAAAAAGCAGCCTGCCACTGCGCATGCAGTGGCAGGCATGTAGGCAGTAGCCTTTGTAGGCTACTGCCTATGTTGATGGGCAACGGCCTGAACGTTGCCCATCAACTTTGTAAGGGAGGGAACGTTTCCCTCCCTTTTTTTTTTTAAATTTATTTTTAAAAATTTTTAAAATTGTTTTAAATTTTCATTTTTCTTCTATAAATATTATTTTATTTTATTTTATTTTTTTAAAATTTTTTTTCATATTTTGTCTTAAATCTAAACGCTTATCCACTCTTATTCTTTTAATACTCACTTATACTTTCTCAATAATCACTCAAACTCTCTCAAATTCACTTAAATTCTCTTATTTCAAATTTATAATATTATCATTTTATTCTCTAAATTTCATTTTTTTTATCATAATAATTTTATTATAATATCATATTCATAATATAATTTTATTTTATTATAACAATAGTTTTATTACATAATTTTATAGTAATTTATTTTTACATTATTGTTACATTAATTAAATAAATTATAATAACTTTATAATAAATTGTTGTTAAATTAAACTATTAACATTATTTATTATAAAAATAAATTTGTTAGATTAAATTATAAAAATATATTAATATATATTATTTTTATTAAAATAAATTAATATAAATTTAAAAAAAATTAAAAATTTAAATTAAAAAAGGACCGAACCGGTCCATGAACCGGGCCGGTTCGCAAGTAAAAGTAATGCGAACCGGCCCGGCTCGGACCAGTCCACTACCGGTTCGGACCGGTTTAAGTTGTTAGTCAGCCGGAACCGGTGAGAACCGGCCCGGTCCAGCCCACTAACAGCTCTAGATAAGGGTGTTGGATTCAAACTCAAGACTTATAATATGCGACAACTTATCTTTAACCACTAGGCCAAGAGGTTGTTGGCAATTCAAAGATGATTTTTAGTAGTTAGAGTTTGTGGACAAAAAAATTAATTAGTACAGAAATACAGATGCTTCCAAGGCAAAAGTTTACAATAGCAAGAGTGCTTTCATTTCTTGCAAATGCAATGCAAGATTTAAAACTTTTTCAATGTCTTTTACGTCTTCGAGTATTTTACTTGTAATTCTTTTTACGATAATTAATCAATTATAATTAAAAATTATGTACTGGTCCATCATTTACAAGTGCGAACTTTATGTATTATTTTGATAGATCTCACGTGACTTTAAATTTTGATTAATTAATTATAATGTAATAATTATAGATGATATGTTCTCTTTTATTATTGTAGATAACTATATTCTTCATTAGTCCACTTCCAATGTTTTCAAAATCATCCCAACCAAATTTCTCAATATATATATATATATACAATTCTCATTTATTAAATTTTAACTTTAATTTAGCATTTTTATTATATTTTTATTTAACTATATAAAATTAAATTAATTATTACATTCAAAATTATAAAATATTTATAATTTATAAAATTTTAAAATAATTTGACTAAGCCCGCCCGATTAAAACCGGACCGAACCTGAAGCCGGACCGAAACCGAGAAAACCCGCAACCGAAAAAATCCGAAACCGAGAAAACCCGCAACCGAGAAAACCCGAGATCGAAAAAACCCGCAACCGAGAAAATCCGAAACCGAAAAAACCCGCAACCGAAAAAACCCGTAACCGAGAAAACCCGTAACCGAAAAAGCCCGTAACCGAAAAACCTGGACCAAAACCCGCCCGAACCCGCCCGTTTGCCACCTCTAATAAAAAATGAAAATTATCGTATCATAATTTATGTTGCTACACCAAATACGAAACTAATTTTTCAATTTTTGACAAATTTATAGATAATTTTTGTCAAAATTTTAATTTATATTATTTCATATCATTTTCACGTTATTATTATATAACGTCTAAAATTATCATGTCTGTTCCAATCAGAACTTGTTTGTTGGGTTTTCCAACTTGGGGGCATAATCATCATCATACAATGAATTTTGGAGAAAAAAGAGCTCTCTCGTGCGGCCACGTTGATCGCTCTTGCTTCAAAGGCGTTTTCCCAGTCTTTTCATGCCACGTTGCTTGTTGTCTTCTCTCTATCTTGTCTGTTCTTTACTTTACTTTATTGTCCTCCTTTTAGTCTGTTACTTTTTCTCCTTTGGGTGTGTGAGTGTCCTTTATTTGCTCTTAGTTACTGCCGTGTGAGAGAGGCCAGCGGCATTGACCATTATCATCAGCTTTCTCTTCTTTATCATTCTTTTGCACTTTTTTATTTCTACAAATAAATATATTTTCCCTTTTCTTTTCTTATTTTTCCTAAATGTGAAATATACCCTAATCTAAATCTCCCAAAATAAAAGAAAAGAAAAAAAGAAAAAAATGCATGTTTAGATTCCTACTGTTAATCATATTAAAAATATATATAAATGTTATATACTTAGCTTAATTTATAATTTGAGATGCTTTATTCCAAATTAACTTTGTCTGTCAAAATTAACCAACTCAACCACATAACATATTAAACATAAAAATAACTCTTTTTTTGGTGTAAACCACATGTATCTTCATCCGTTTTAATGGTATGAGACTAATCCTATTCGGAGTTTAGTCACAGTTAAGGCTCTTCACCCCTCCTCAAAGATATGTTTAGTGAGAGTCGAACTTGAGAGTTTTTTCTACAAACTCAGTCTATATTACTAATTGAACCACAACTCTTGGGTTAAAAAATAACTCTTTTTATATCTCAAATGATAGCACTATGAATATTATATATATATGCATATTCTTCACGTGTGTTAATGAGTGGTTAGTAATGTTTTATGTTTGATTGTTGAAAAATATCTATTTGTAAAATTGCAATTAGTGTACACTTTTTTATGATTTATTACACAATTAAAAGTGGAAAAAATTTGCTTATAAAAATAAACTAGTAAGTTACCCGCACTACGTTGCAGTGAAAAAATTAAAAATTAATTTTTATGCTTAAAAATTTTTTGTGGATTGATTAAAAAATTAAAAATAAATTTTTACATTTATTTTTTTATCAAGTGATAAAAAAGTTGTGATATATTATAATATTTAAGTTTTAATTCAAGCAATTTCACATATTACTTTCATTTATAAATTTTTTTATATTTAATTATTAAATTATTTAAAATTTTTTAAAGGGCTATATTTATCTCATTTTGAAAATTGGAGTCAAATATTTTTAATAAAAAATTAATTTTATTTATTTATTATTATATTTTATATTATTAATATTTATTTTACAAAATATCTATATTCTTATTTTTTTTTTAATGTTCATTTATCTAACAAACTAAAAACTTCTTAATTTTAATAATAATTAGTTACTATTTTTAAAGATAATTGGAAATTATTTTTTGTTGAAGTAAATTGTAAGAACTTTCTTACATTTTAGTAAAGTTGATTATATGAGTCTTCAACTTAAAATTTTTTTCAAATTTGTTACTATAAATTGTAAAATAATTTACATCATCTGAGATTTTTAAAATAATGATTTTTATTAACTTTAAAAATTAAAATATATCTTTTTTTGATAAATTAAAATATATAGCAAATATATTTGTAAAAAAAGTGAAATAAAATTAAACTATTTATCTTTTTGATTGATATTGTTTACTTAAATGGATTAAAATAGATGTGTGAGTATCATAAGCATGATGCTCAAGAACCCGCAGAGATTTGTTTTAATTTATTAAAACAAAATTCTACAAATTTATCTCTTCAAAACAAAATATTAACCCATATTTTCAGAAAATAAATTCAATCATTGTTCTAATCCATAAAATAGACATTAATCCTAAAAGAGATTCATTTAATATATAGGTATAGACTTTTGTAAAACAATAAGTGTATCTATATATATATATATATATATATATATATATATATATATATATATTTATTCTTCTTTCTTATTTTTATATTTTTGTTTTGAAAAATATTTTTTTTCAAATTCATAAAAAAAATCAAATTCATTAACCAAATGTAAGTTTAATATTTTTCTTAAATTCATTCTAAATTATATTATTTTTAAAGTAAAAATTTAAAACAAAAAAAATAAAAATGAAAAAAAAAACCAATTAACTCACAATGGCTCTATCCTTGTCAGGGGCAAGCATTAACCCCGTAAGGAGATTCTTTTTACAAATATACAAGTGTTAGATGGGTTTTTTTTATGCAAGTGTTAGAGGGATTTTAGGGAGAAGGCAAACAATAGGATTTAGGAGGGACAGGTAAAGGCATAGACAATAAAGATGGAGTGAAAAACGTGAGTTACTATATCTCTTAAAAAGCTGATATGAACGGCCACGATTAATTGTCTAGGCAGCAAATTTGACTTTTAAAGCAACAATATTGATGCAACAAAAAGGAAAAAAAATATTAACCAAAAAAGTAAAACATGAAAAGGCAAATGGATGACGTCAAATATGTAGAAATAGAAGGGTTGTATAGATAAAATATTTTTCACTTTAACAACCATTCAAGTGGCATGTTGTTTAAGGATACTATTATTTTCTCAATTAGAATCAGCTCTGAGGCGCACGATTAGTAGGGAGATCCTTTTTTTGGTCCTTTTGTTTTCTTTCTTAGATGCACCGTTTTCAAGTGTAAATTAGCCAGTTGTGTTTTCTTCTCACACTTTTTTACTCTTTTCTTTTTTGCAAAGTCTTTGCTCAATGTCATTTCCGTTTTAATTTTTCTGTCTGTATGGGGCCTACTATTTAAAAGATGTTTTGCTTTTTGTCTTTGGAGTTGCCAGTTTGTTTTTCCTACCTTCTTAACTCTTTTTACCTGGCATGTTGTCTTCTACTGCCACCATTTTTTGCTTTTTTGGTGTAATGGTGTTTGCCTGTACTTTTGAGCATTATGCTATTTCCCATTTGCTCATTTTCTTTGCTTTGTTTCTTCTCCCTTGCTCGATTTTGCTTCTCTCGTGTGGGTTTGCCCTTCTCCCTCTCTGTGTTTTATCTCACCATCTGGTTGCTTGGTAGCTTACTCTTTCTCTTTTCCTTCTCAGGGTTCCGTGCTAGCAGGAAGATGCTTGCTCTTTACTAGGTTGAACTGCTTTTTCATCAAAATTTTATCGCTTATCCTTCCCACTCTCCCTGCGATCGATTTACTTAGCTTTTTTCCCTTATTTTTTGCTCGCGCATTGTTTCTGGCAAGGGTTCGCTGTTGCTTTCTGTTGCTCATTTGTTCTTGTCTTTGTGCGCTCTTCGCATCTTCTTTTCGTCTCTTATAGGTACGTTCTCTTCGCTCCTCTGTCGTTCGTTGGTAACCTATTTAATATTATGGTCGCCTTTAATTCACTTCTCTTACTCTTTAATCCCAAGGAAAAAATTGTGCATGTCTTTTTGCCATTCATTTTTGTTCTCTTTTTTGGATGCTTTGTCTACATGTGGGTTAGCCCATGCTTACCTTTTTCTCGCGCCTTTGTCTTCTTTTGCTTTCTTTGTTTTATGCTGATCATGTGAAAAGCCTTTAATTGAAGTTAGCAACACGTATCTAATTAGTGGATGATTGCAATATTATTGATTCATAACATTTAAAATGAAGAATCCATTTGCCAATAAGGCATTGGCTTAGTGGCAAGGAGGAGGTCTTGAGACTTTGAGGTTTCAGGTTCGAGTCTCACCAAGTATGAGCTTGAGTTAGTCTAGTTATTTACTAGTTTGTTTAATTTGTTATAGTTATTTACTAGTATATATAAAAATTGGAAAGCTACGCAGCTCTACCTTTAGCCACGTCTTCCTTCCCAGGTTGGACACTGTTCACCCTCCCTTTTGGGTCTGAATGGTTGTTTGTTTTTGAGTCTTATGGTAATTTCATCTGGGTTTTTAATCAACATCGATTTGGGCGCGTTTGGCTTCACTTCATCTCCTTGATTCAACAGCTGCATACCATTTTTTGCTCTGTCTCACTCCTCCCTCTCTTGATCATCACTTTGTTTTCGCGCTTCCTGCTTCCCGTTTTCTTTTCTTGCCTAACCCAGTGACCACATCTCCATTTTCCCTGTCTTTCTGTCCTTTGATTCGACCATGCCCATCCTCCCCAGTCCCCCTCACCTAAATTCATAAATTTTGTAAGGAAGTTTGGGTTCTGTAGTGCTTCACTTGGATTCTCAGGCGTTTCTACAGCAAATTTAAAAATTCTCTTTGTTCTCCCTTTCTTCTCTTCTTCTCTCCTTCTTCCCTTCTTACTCTCATTTCTTATTCTTTCTGTCCTTATAATCTGGAAATTTCAGATTCTGTTGAGGTAGAGTACACCCTATTTCCTCTGTTCACCGACTCAAACCTATTTCCTCTTTACTATTTACCAGCCCCATGTCCGATCTGTTAGCTATACCATCTTTCATCTATCTCATTTCTCTTTTTCAAGCAACCTTCTTTTATCCAAAAAAAATGAGATTAGGGATTTTGAAAAAAATTTTCTTTATCGACTCCCATCCTCCTCTCAAAGATTGCAGTGGAAGCTTTCCTAAATCAATTGATTTTTCCTGAGAAAAAAGCTTGGGGATTAAGGATTAACACGATAGTAACAAACTTCTTTTTTTACCTGATCGAAAGAGAGGGAGAGAATCAGGTATCTTTTCTTATTTTTGGTTTAATTTTTTTGGGTCTTTTTGCTCTTCATCTGCCTCTCATTTAGAAAGCATTATTAAGAGGAAGATAAGCAGTAGTACTGCTGGTCTCGACTTATCAATGGAAATCCGGTTTTTTTTAAACTTTGAAATTTAATTGCTTCAAGTTTGAGATTGCAAATTGAGATTTATTTTGAGAAATATGAGAAGGAAATTTTCAGATTTAATGTTAGTTTTTTTCTATGATCTATATATATGTATATTGTTAGGAATTAACTATTTATGGACAATCTTCGATTGTTAGTTTATATCATTGTTAACATCTCGGCATTGAATTAGAAAATACTTAGGCCACTCTTGGTAAGTTGGTATTTCAATATATGAATTCCACCTTTGTAATTGCCTAATTATGTTGGATGAAATTGGGAATGGTCTTCTTGAAGTTAAGTTACTTTTTCAAACTTTGAGAAGGAACAAAGTAGGTTCCAGTTTGCATTTTCTTTTTTAACTTCAAAAATTTTAAAACATGTCTATATCAAAAATTTTAAAACATGTCTATATTTAGCACTTTGATTTATGGTGGTAGCAGGTATGTGTTGGGTTGATTGCCACCAATTTGTGATAAAAGGAAACGAGGAAGAGGAAATATTAGGCTTTTGTTGTTTAGTAATGTATTTGGATTAAAAATTATGGTGAAATTTATATTTCTCTCAATCAATCAAGTGTCAGTTTCAACTAAGAATTAAGACAAACCCATATTGCGATGTTACATTTAGAGCTTAAATTAAATTCTAAAGAGATAAAGCCAAAGGGAGTTTTTTACCTATCCATTATATTTTAAAATTTTATTTCCTAAAATATTGTACTTGAGAACTTATTTCCAATGTATAGTATTTCTTGACATATCTTCCCCATGTCATATTATTTTAATATTTAAAAAACATAAATATATGTCATTTTTTTTAACACTACAACAACCCAAGCCAGCAAAGCCACAACCTCTTCTTAGTTCACTCTCCTGTTAGTCTCATAGGTCGACATGATGGTAGGAGTTTTCAACCAGAGTTGGAACCTCCATTCTCCCTTTTTTTTCCTCCCTGATAAAGCCACAAACTTCACCTTGATGAACTGCTTTGACTTAGCATCTCCAGTTTCAGAAAAAAGAAACTTAATTGATTCTAAATCAAATAAGGAGATCAGGATTGAATTGCTAAAATCCCTTAAAACTTCAGATCAATTATTGATTACACAAACTGATAAAAAGTGACAGAGGGAAAATGCAGCGATTGAGAAAAACAAAAGAATTGAAGACTTTTAGCTTCAAAAGAGCATTGTGAAATTCTTTGAGCTTCAAGATATGACAAGAGAAAAGGAACAACCTTAGTTGGAATTTTATTGGGAAATCATCATATATATAAAAATTGGAAAGCCACGCGCCTCACCCTTTTGCCACGTATTCTCCATGATTTTTTTTTTGAAAATTATTCTCCATGATTTAGTTGCAGCATTAATTGGGAAGTGGCTTTTGAAAATAAACACACAATTAATTAATGAGAGATTAAAAGATCCAAAAATGAAAAGAGTGAAAGGGGGAGGAGACGTGAGTGATGGCTCGGCATAGTTTCACCTCCACCGCCCTCTCCCTCTCCGCTGCCATGGGCCCATAGCCTCACTTCAGTTCGCATTTTTTGTCTATTTATAGGTAAAATTTTTATTTTCATTAAATGATTTAGACAGAATTTATTGTTTCTGCCAATTGCTTTTGACTTTTTTCTTTTGGTTATCATTGCTTTTGAAATTTTTATTCTTTTCTTTCCCAAGCCACTCACGTCTCCTCCAATTTCTTTTTTTTTGCCCTATCCCACGAAGCCATTCACCCATCAAGCCATTGCCTTCTACTACTATCTTTCTCTAGACAGAATTTATTGTTTCTGCCACTGACTACTCTTTCTTTTTCTCCCAACTTTTTTAATTTTTTTTCTCTTCAATCACTTGAATCCCAATTGCTTTTGATTTTTTTCTTTTGGTTGCCATTTCTTTTGAAATTTTTATTCTTTTCTTACCAAGGTTGAACAATCTCTGAATATCTTCCTCACGGTAAAATTTTATATTCTCTTCTGATTTTGTTTTTTTTTTTGAGTTACTGTAACTGAATCCTTTTTGATTCAGTCAATTTGATTTGCTATTGAAGTTGTTTGAACGTTTTTCTTCAGGATTCAGTAATAAAGATACTCGATACATTGTACCATGACAGGTATTATGCCAGATTCTTTGTGTTGGAAACAATTGCAAG
This sequence comes from Heritiera littoralis, assembly GCA_031772115.1. Classification (NCBI taxonomy): domain Eukaryota; kingdom Viridiplantae; phylum Streptophyta; class Magnoliopsida; order Malvales; family Malvaceae; genus Heritiera; species Heritiera littoralis. Next base: position 829,970 of record JAPDPK010000088.1, on the reverse strand, counting down.
AGTTCCCTATTTCGGTCAGTGACTTTACTGTTTCTTTTCATCGTTTCACCCATCAAGCCATTTTGAGTAATGTTGATTATCTGATTGTGGGTAACACGGTCATTTCAACAGGCGTTTTAGTCTCCTTCAATTCTATGCGCGTCTCCGATTTGGGTCTCTGTTCAGCGATGCCATACTCCTCCCTCCCCTAAGCACGGATACAGCCTGTGCTTTCATCATGTACAGTGTTTCCTGTTTGCTTTTTTGTCTCTCATTCTAGAATTTCCTGTCCTTACATCCTACTTTTTTCAGTCGCCGAGGTCAATTTTTCTCTTGGATCTAAAACTGAGTTGTCTTAGACTTCCAGATCATTGTACTATGCCTCTCCTTTGGTCTGTACCAAATCCCATTCCCAATTCTTTTTTGTGTCAAACTGTCTTCTACTTACCAGGTAATCATCGGTGATTTTTCCTTTTTCTTTTTCGATTTCCTTTGTGATATACCACTGATTTTTGACCTTTTGTGTGTTTTTTTTTTTTTTGCTCTCAAGTTTCATTTTTAGTTTTGCTTCCGTTGGTGTGTCATGAGAATTGACTTTTTGTTTTTTCTTTGTGAGTTTCGGCCATGACTGTCACCTCATTTTTTTTGGTGTGTTGTTCTGGTTCTATTTATTTATTTGTCATTCAAAAGTAAGCTTTGGATGTAAATGATGTGAGAAGAAAAAAATCGTAGAAAAATGGACAGAGTGAAAAAGGAACGACAGTGATAGCTGAGGAGAATTGGCATGGTATCACCCTTTTCTCATATATACTAATGAGAAGAGTCAAAATAAGGTAGTGGCCCATGTGGCAAAATATCATTGGATAAAATGTAAATAAAAGAAGACAAAATTCTACACAAAATCCAAAATTTTTGGGGTGTTCTTTCAGCTAAACCGATCACCACTGTAATAGTTTTCCTCCTTCTCCATTTTCTCACGCCAACCAAAATGACCATGGAAAAACCTTTCTTTCAAGCAACCAAACCCCAAGCTTCCTTCACCGACCTTAATTCCCATCCCAAGAGCTGTTTAAAGCTAGAATTTGCTGGACAGAAAGCAACATATGGAGGGTGGTTTGATGTTGTCCTGTTCGGCAAGGGTGTGGAAAGTGAGGATTGGTGATGTTTCATGTGTTTCCAGGTTTGGTTTCATTTATTTATCCATGGGAAACTTGATGTATGCTTTAGATTGAAGAAAAAATTAATGTACAGTGAAATTTATTGGTCACAGTCATGCATGAAAAATGAAGTCTTGCTGATTTCATTGTAAATTGGGTAGGATTTAGATGTAGATGATGATTTAAGCTTGATTTGAATTGGGATTGGATGATAAAAAAAATATAAAACCAGCAAAGTGGTGTGAAACATGGCTGACTGGTGTGAAAATGGTGATGTTCTGCCAAAGCATGAGCTATATGAGGATGCTGTTAGTTTGATGAGCAGAAGATAGTTGATAAAAATTCTAAGTGAGTAGGAGATAGTTATAACTTAAGGATTGAATGAAGATTGAAAATTTATGAAAATTGAATTGATGGAAGCTCACGACCTGCATGAAAAATGGGAGGCTTTTCTGTCGAGAGTGAAAAGGAAAACCAGCAAAAAAAAAAAGAGAAAAAAAGAAATGGAAAAGAAGAAAGAAAAGAAAATGAATGGAAAACCATGATAGGGATATTTGGCCAAGGTGTTCTGTGGAATTCTTATGCCCATTTTTATGATCTAATGGCTAAAGAAAAAAAAAATTTAGAATAATAGATTTAATTGGTGAAATTTTGAATGGAGGAGAAGATTAGAAGTTAAATATAGTGTGTTATGATATTACTAGAAAAATTTAATAGATAATTAATTAATGAAATTAACAAATGGAAATAAGAGTTAATAGAATAAATTATGAAGCTAAATTAAAGAAAGATAAATTGGATATATAGAGTTGCGTTTAATATATGCTTGGAATAGGAGTACCGTAGGAATTTTTATAGTTTGAGAATTTAAGAATAAATTATAAATGTTACTGAAATTATTTGAGAAATTAAATTGAAAGAGAGTTTTATTTGGTGTAATGGAAGAGAGTTTTATTTGGTGTAATGGAATTATGGGAATTGGTAGGAGTTTTATGCTAAGTTATAATTTAAAAGTTAAAAGAAAATAAATTAACGTTAATAGAATCGTTGAAGAAATTTGAGGTATAAAAGAAAATGATTTAATTATAGTCATGTTGTAGCATTTTAATTATGATTTTAATTATAGTACAAATCATGTAGCTTTGCTTAATGGTTCATTAAAGTAGATGTTGTATTTGATATGTTTAACATTTAAAGAGATGAATTAAGACCAATCATATTTGGGTTTGAGCCTAATTATTCCTAAATCACATAGAGCAAAATCTAAATCACTATCCTTGAAGATTTTCAACTTAAAAGATCTTTTTTATAACATAAATATGGATATTACAATTTGTTATGCAGATACAAAACAGTTAAGGAAGTCAGCTTTTTTCCCCTTCAAATATCAAAATGGTCGAATAAGGGGTTTTAGATGCTTTGTGTCTATATTCATGTTTTAATGCTATGCAAAATTAGGGAAATTATATGGAATTTTAAGAAATAACAAATTTTAAGAATCATTTCGTTTGTTTAGCTTTGATTTTTTTTTTAACTTTTAATTGTTTTTCCAAACTAATGTTTGTGTAACTTTTATTTTTAATGACATATATATGTGTGTGTCCTTATGTATGTATGTATATATAGATTTAATGAGGAATACGTTTAACGAAATGGGTATAAGATGTTATGTTGGAAGTTTCGGATGCTAACTAAAAGGAGTCTAACTTTGTCACAATTAATTATGGTTTTGTGACTAATGAATTTGAAAATGCTAAAAACTAGAGTTTGGGAGGTGTTGTTTACTTTTTATACTGTGCAAGGGGTTATCATTGATGAAGTATGTATTTTCTTTGGATTAAGAGATGAAATTTAAATTTTGTTACTCTTTTGCATGATGGCTGCTATTTCAAATAACATTAATCACACTTTGTTTGAAATGCTTGGTCTTTGTTATATTCCTGGGTTTTTAAGCTCAGATTCTCTTTGCTTAAGAATTAAATATGGTGCTTTAACTAGTTTGCCCTCTTGCTCATCTTAGTCGCGCTGCCATTTATATGTTTGTTAGTTGTCTTGATGCATTTACTCTTGCCCTTTGTGCATGTTCTTGAAAAAAAATCCACTGGTGATATAGCCAAAATTAAATGCATTACTTTATTTAAATCCACTGTGTAGCTTGAGTAAATATGTTTTTCATTATTTCTCTTTTCATGAAAATTTCCTGTCGCACAAAGCATTGAAACCACATATGCTTTGTGAATTGATCCTCTGTTATATGATGGACATGTTTAATATCTCCTCTGTAATGATAATAATTTTTACTGGATTTATATTCATCACTATTTATATCCTGAAACAATTCCCGTTATTATCAAACTTTCACATCATCTATATTAGATTTCACTTTACATTCTGTGAAATCCCCAATTTCCTGTAATTTTTTCACTAATTGTATAGTATTTCAGTTGAAAAGAATTGAATAAATATGAATTTTTTGATATTTGGATGAGATATGGGGACACAAGTGGAATTAAAGCAATTGAGGGTCAAATGGTCAAAGGGTCAAAGGAAGTGGTCAATGGCTGAGATGATAATAATGCATTAATGGGCATTAAATGCCATGCCATGACTTATCATCATCCTCATCACCTTACGGCAGCACCATTTCTCCTATCCCTCTCGTTTCTTCCATTTCCTTCAAGTTTCCAATTCCAACTCCCTTGATAAACCACCATCTCATGCTATCGATTCGTTAAGTTCACTTAACGAAAAACGATCCTTGTCGCTAGCTTAAGCCATACCTTTAATATGAAAGGCTGGAACCAAGTGAGTAAGGAGATCTAGAAATCCTGAAAATTGGTCACTAGCAAAGGTAAGAGAACGGTTTTAGTTGATTTTATGGATAGTTTGGAGTTGTATGGAGTTGGAAGAGTGTATTTATTAAGGTTTGATTTTATGAAATTATGCAGCTTTGAAGAAGTGAAAAAGGACAAGGGTTGGTGCAACCAAGCTGGGAGATTAATTGCTATTTGAGGTAAGGAATTTATGTAACAGACGTAGGGTGACTATGTCCGTATGTTTTATATGTTTTAAATGTTTTGGAGAGAAGTACAAGCTGGTTTAATTGTAGGAAAAAGGGACATTTTGGGTCCTACTCCTAGTACCAATTAGGCTAGGAGCAGCCGACTGCCTTAAGTAGCAGTCGATTGCCTAGAGACAACCAAAGCGTTGTTTTCCGAAAACTGGGACAAACCAGTCGACTACTATGTAAGCCAGTCGACTGCTATTTTTCCAAAAATCATTCTGTTTCAAACCAGTCGACTGCTAAGGATGCCAGTCGACTGCTTTTCTTCCAGAAACATTCTGTTTCAAAAACAGTCGACTGCTATATGAGACAGTCGACTGCTATTTGCTAAAAAAGCATTCTGTTTCAAAACCAGCCGACTACCCAGGAGGCCAATCGACTGCCTTTTCTCAGGAAACATTCTGTTTCAAAACCGGTCGATTGCTATTTGGGACTAGTCGACTGCCCTATGTATATTTCAAAAAATGAAGTATTTGGATTTCAAAAAGGAAAAGAAATTCAATAAAGCAAAACATGTGATAGCAGCCGACTGCCCTAAAGACCAGTCGACTGCCCATTTGAAAGGAAGGTTTTGAAAACCTATTTCAAGAAAGGATATTTGTATTTGATAAATGGTATATGAATAATGTTTTGGAGACTATGAATCTCTTGAAAGAGAATGCACATTATTTATACTTGTACTTGACTGAGGAGCTTTAGTCCAGCCCTCGACCCGCAGTAAGGCACCTGACTAGTGAGCACTGTGGGCTATAGACAATGGCCATGAGTCTTTTACTTGTTCGGCTTTGGGGAGGATCCCTGGCCCATACGTGGGTACGCCATTTATTTGATATCTCTCAGGATTATCCCTTACGGGATATATTTGTGGTATCCTAATGAGATTTCTCATGGATTATCCCTTACGGGATATATTTGCTGTATCCATTATGGGATTATCCCTTACTGGATATATTTGCTGTATCCATTATGAGAATTATTTGGTGCATGAATCCTATTGGGAATTGATTGTCTCCCATCTATTTGAAAGTATTTGAAGCTAATTGTACTTGCATATTTGATTTCACGTGATTTGAGATCCGTGGAAATATTTGAAAGTATTTGATTTACTTGTATTTGATATTTGCTAAAGATATATATGGCATATGCTTTATAATGGTTTTTACATGACATTATAGAGCCAAGCAGGAAAACTGCATAAAGTGATATAGTACGCTCTTTTACATAAGTTTCTTACTGAGCGTAAACTCACTCCTTTACAAACATTTTTCATACAGATTACTTGATGTAATTCCCGCTCTGAATAGAGGAGCACATTTTGGGATTTTGATATACCTTCGAGACGCGCTTCCCACTAGTCATTTGAAGGTATAATCAATTGGCCGTTACTTCGGCTATTGTACAGTACGATATTACATTTGTGTATATTCGAGGAAAATAGGTTATGTAAATATTTGAGATCCTGGTGTATGTGACACATGTTTATAAATGAAAAATTTTATTCATGTGAAATTGATATCATGTCTTGATAATAATGCCTAAAGCATTGAAAAAAAAGGAAGATTAACATTGATAAACTAGTCGCTTTATTTGTTATTTGAAGAAAAAGTTAGTTGTTATTTGGTTAGTGACGAGGATGTCACACATTCAATAAAACATATATTAACATATTAATAAAGCACATGCTACTTTGTAATAGAAATATGTATGTCTTTTGCAACCACTTTTCTGTTTTTATATGATGGCAAAATTTTCATTTGTGAAACTTTGACGCCACCAATTTTTGATTTAAGTTCTTGCGTAATGGAACATATATTAAGATCTTAATGCTGCACATGCTTTCCGTTTAATGTAAACATATATTTTTAATTATCATCCCTCTTCATATATTTGTAAAATTTAACCACATCAATATAATAACGATCCTTAATCATTCCTCATGATGCAACCATTGGTTTTTGAAGTCACCATTTACCATTGTGGATCTCATCCTTAATTCTTTGTTTGAAGTGAAATGATATTGTTGCATCTTGATATTTTGCTGCTTTGATAAGTCCTTTTAAAAAGCTTTTAGCATTTTTTAGTGTATCATTTAGATGTTTGCCTTCATTCATCTTCCATCTCTTTCCATCTTCTTTGACCTTAGTGTAAATTGAAATTATTTTCTCTTTTGAATGATTCACAATTGGTTATTCAGTTTTTTTTTCCTTTTTGTGTGATTTACATAAACATGTCACACTTTTGATTCTGTTTTTGTTTCTCTGAATGGATTGGTCTTTTTAGCAATGATCTTATTGTTTAATTTAGTCTTCCTTCTCTTTCTTTGTCGTTTACTCACATTCATGTTCTCCTTTGGTGTTCATTATATGCTCCTTTATCTCATTATGTTTAAATCAATTCCTCAACTAACTTTATTCTTTCAAACAAGATTTTCCCCTAATCTCCAATAAAAAAAAATTAGCCTTCTATTAACTACATTCTCATGTTTCTTTTCTATTCCTAGAAGCGTATTTGTTTTCCTGTTTGGTTGCTCTAAAAGTAATATGAATTCTTAATAAATATATGAAATAAAAGGAACCAATGGGTTCATGTATCTTATTTGAACTAGATGTAATTTGTACTTCACACCTTAGCGTTATATATATATATATATACACACACACACACACACACACACACACACACACATATAGACGCGCGTGTGTGTATGTATGTATCAGCTAAAAGTTACAAAGGATTTCATTTTTTAAACTACCTCTTGCTGCTAAATTTGATGGAGTCAATATATCTTATCATGCATATAATGTTGGATTCATGGTTAAGTGTTTTTCTTGATTAAGGGCTTTCTTTGTTTTTTCATTTGTTCTTTTTTTTAAAAATTAAATTTCCATTTTTTACAAGTTTATTGCTTCTTCTTTAATTAATTGCACATTTTGAAAAGCTATGTTGATTTCTCAGTTGATTTCATTTTCCCTCCTCGTATTCTTCTTTTTTTTTGCTCAAGAATGAATATTTTTATATCTCAATTACAATTGCCTTTGTCCAAGTTTCTTTGCATCGGTAAAAAAACTACTTGAACTCAAGTAGATAATCATAATGTCTATGATGATTTTACTTTGAAATATAAATGCATTTTTGTTAAAATTATATTTTCCCTGTACATTTAATTTCAGCCAAATTCATTTGAATGTTTAATTCTTTGCAGTTATCTTTTTCAAATTAATTTGTAAATTCTTTTAAAATTTTCGGTACAATTCTTCCTTTTATTGACAGAAGAAAAATTTAAGTTCTATACATATTTTTGTGTTATCCTTTTTTACAAAACATGTTCTAAACATTGAAAAAAAGACTAACAGGTTCTCAACAGTGAAAAATTCGTGTAGAGAGCCTTTCAAACTACTTAAGCACCATGCCACTAACAGGTTCTCAACAGTGAAAAATTCGTGTAGAGAGCCTTTCAAACTACTTAAGCACCATGCCACTTAGATCCTGAACTATATCTTCAAATAATGACAGCATGTTACTTGCAACATAGCTTTTCAATTTTGCATGTTGTTGCAATATTTTGATTGCTCAATGACCATTTCTTTCCCTTTGTTTCATTTGACTGTCTCTAAAAATTCCCATTGATACAACCATTAAATCACTAAATGCCTCTCAAATTCTATGTTGTTTTGAATATGATGGAAACCTTATATTCAATGTTTCTACAACAAACAAAATAACTGCTCCTCACTGGATCCTTTGAAATACTTTTATTATTTTAAGTGTAACTTTTATACCTTACCTTGAATTTTCTCTTTTAACTTAAAGGTTGATTAGAAGGTTATTAATTATATGATATTTTCTCTTTAGTTATCACCTTAAATTTGCCTTTGCTCATATATGCCAACTTTTTGAGTACATGTTTCTTTTCATTGGCTTTTCTTTTTTATGTTAAATAAAGGAAATCAAAAGCTTAAATATGAAAAAAAGCAAAAGATCTTTTAAGCTGAATTAAAAAAATATTTTGTGATTTCTCCATGACATGGATACCCGTATTCGGAAATCAACCTTGACTTGGTGCCTGCCTCCTTTTAAGCCTATAGAAACTGTGATTTTTTCTTTCCTTCTTTGTTGGGTTTAACTATTTATCAGCCTTTCTTGATTGTTGCTTTGTATGTTTGGTGTATACCACAAAGCTATGAAATTGAGAAAGAAAATTTTTTTATTCATGTTATTTTGTTTATAATTTCTCCATCCATGTTCTCATGTTGAATTCTCTGTTTTTGCTTTGATTGACCATCACAAATTTGTTTCAATGAAATTAGCTGTTCACAATTGGCTTTTTAATGAAATGTTGTTCTTTCCTCTTACATGATTTGCTTTCTGTTTTATCTTATATTCTTCATCATCCCACTCTAGACTTTTCGTCATTAACTTTGTAGCTTACCCTAAATGAATGAAACAACTTTATTTGAAACACTTATTTTTTTATGTGCAACTTTTGCACCTTAAGCAAAATGAATGAATTATTTTTGTTCTCCTTCTGTGCTCTGTTATATTTGTTATTTGCTACTAATTCTATCTTGCAGCTATCTAGCTTTCTTTGCATTCTATGATGCTTCCAGTCCACAATGGATATGCAACTGTTGCCTCAACTGAATCGTGTTGAAACTGAACAAAAAATAAGAGTCTGCTTGGTGAGACTCTGGGATTTTGTTGTCCCTGGAGATGATACTAAATTTGCTCCCATAGAAATGTTGTTGCTTGATGCAAAGGTTACTTTAATGCCCTTATAAATTTTCATCAGTTTGCTGTCATAATATGCAAATTCTGCTTACATGATTTTGACCTTGCACTCATATAGGGTAATGCTATAAAAGCTTCTATGGGAAAAAGAGAGACAATTTTTCTAGTCAATACTAAAAGAAGGATTAGTGTATGACATGATTGACTTTTACGTTGTTAAGCCAAAAAAAAAAATTCTCTGCCTTGGATTCCCAACTAGCAATCACTCTTGGACGCCAAAGTAAAGTCATGCATGTACCGAATCCCAGTAAAGATTTCCCCCAATACTATTTTGATTTCCAATCTTATCTTTCACTTCCACTTCGTAAGGACATCGACACATTGCTAACAGGTAAAATCATTTAGCTCAATTATTTTTAAACTGTGCATCTTAATTACAAGATAACATTCATTGCCAGTTCTCAAGTTTTACAACAAATGTTAATTACTCATTATCTAGCTATGCTTCCTGATTTCCTCTATGTCTTAATCCATTTACAACAAAAAACAGTGGAGTTAATTTTAACCTTTCTTTTTGTCTTTTTTAAATGTCCAACTAGACATCATTGGTGTTGTTACAGCGATTAGTCGTGTTCTTATTGGTTTTCTTAAAAGCAAAAGTCAACCTATTGATCTTCAGAATGTCAGGCTGCAAGATTTGAATTGAGTTGAAATAGATCTTTCATTTTCTTAATACGTTCATATTTCTTTATTTAGAAGTTATTCAGAATGTAATTTTTCTGTTATTTTCTCTATTGTCCGACTTTTATGGCATTTAAAAAAAAAGTGGAAACTTTCTTAATGTTACATTATGGGGCAAGAATACAAAGATTCTTAGCCCTGAACAATTGGTGGAAAAACGTCAAAATCTTATTCTTGCACTTGCTGGCATGACCGTAAGAGAGTTCCAAGGTAATATGCTTTGTTATCTCATTTCATAGTCAATAACTACTATTCTTGACCCGATTAATTAATTTGTTATCTCAATGCGATCTTGATGTGAGATCACATTCAGGCGAACTGAATGTTTGTAGTTCTTCTGCAACCAAAATTTACATTGATCCACCAATTACAGAAGCTAAACTTCTCAAGCGTAGGTTATGATCATGCTTCTATTCACACTTATAATTATGTCTTTCTACTACTTTTATTGGTTCTTAACAATATAACCTAATAACTTTGCATAGGTTTGAGGATCATCCAATTACTGTTATAGCTTTACCAGAAGCTCCTCAAGCACGTCACATCGCATCCGATGATATAAATGAGAATCCAATGACAATTCAACAACTGCTCAGAATTAACATTCATAAATCCAGGGTTTTCATACACTTATTTTCAATCACATCCAATTTTAATTTCCTATGTTATTCTCACGTGAAAAACTAAATATTTCGTTTTGCACTTGCCTTAAGACAAAACATTCACTTGCCAAGCTAAAATCATCAAGATTGATGCTGGTCAGGGGTGGTTTTACAACAGTTGTAATAAATGCATGAAGAGCTTACGACCAAAAAGTGATAAATATGAATGTTCAACTCCAGAACATGGAGAGCAAATACCAAAAATCACGTAAGGCTTTTAATATGTATTCTATTTTCTTTTATGTCAAAACAATTATTTATCTTTATTCAAATAAACTGTTTACTAAAGATGATCAATTCGATTTAAGCTTAACTTATTGCCTTGCTATATTTTGTTTTCTGTAGTTATAAAATACTGATGATTGTGAAAGATTCGACTACGGAAGCTGATTTTATAGCTTTTGGACAAGTAGCTGAGCAATTGGTTGGGCAAACTATTGCTTAGATTGCAAACAAAGAAGACATAGAAAAATTTGTCCTACCGAACGCTGTTAAAGCACTCATTCATCAAGAAAGGATCTTCAAGGTTAACTTGACACGTAGTGCTTATCAATCTGGCATTCACTCCTTTGCTGTCAATAGAGTCTTCTTTCCCAACAAGCGCTAACAAAAAAAACTCCTGGTATTGGATCGTCATCTTTTGTTGGAGTTGACAATCCTTTGCAAAGCCTTCAACCCACATGACCATACCTATTGATACCTCAATCTTGACTCAAACTCAGCTTGAGTCTCCTGATCTACTCCCATCTCAGTCACTTGGGAAACCAAAAGGAATCAGGTCTGTTTCACAATCTTAACTTATTACATCAGCATGATTGTTCTTCTCCAAAATTTACCTATTCTAATAATTACAGTTTATTTATAATATCAGTGATTGTTCTCTTCCAAAGATATCTTTTATTTCTCATAATTACGTAAAACATATTCATTATTAGCTAAAAAAAAATCACTAGAGATTTATAAATGTTAAACCACACCAGCCATATGCATGAAGATTATATTCATGTTCTCAATCTTATATTTTTAATTTTTTTTTTTTGCTTACAGCTTGCATTTTTACATACCAAAATTAATATCAATTAGTATAAGTACGTATACACATAGTACCCAAAATTCTCCATAGACAATATTTCCCTTTACAACTATAAAATAATACTCACAATATTTCCTTTTACAATTATAAAATAATAATCAAAACTTTTATTATAAGCAGTAAAATGCCACAATTTCTGAGTTCAGAAGCTTCTATTGAGTAATGCCATTCAAGGTTAGCATTTATAAATTGTTTTATACTCCCATCTCTCCAAACAACTTTACTGAATGTTTTCAAGTAAAACTATAAAAAATTTAAAAGAAGTCAATAAGTGAAATGAAACTAAATTCTTCACAAAATATATTTATATAGCCTTACTAAATCTAAAATAAAAAAAACTATAAAGCTATCATTTGCATTCCATGATTCTCCTATCTTTTTTTTTTAAAAACTTAATAGTATATCAATTATCATTTCCTTATTTGACCCGTGTCAAATATGTAAGATTCAATAGAAATGGTATTGGTAATGGAGAGAGCATGAAATATTTCAAAATTCTCTTATGGTCTAATTGAGATGAAAATTCTTCATACTCATCAATGAACATATCTCCTTAGGCTATTATCAAGAAGAAACAATTCCATAGTAGACTACTAATAATTGCATTCAATTATCAATCCATGGAGGACCAATCTGTTCTTCTATTTTCGTTTGATCTCTTTGAAAAACCAACTATACCAAATCGCATGTAGCAAAGAATCCATTTGCATTTCTTTGACCATCAAAGGTCAGATGGGAGGCTAATTCTCTTAATGAACTCATAAACAAAAAACAATTCTCAATTCTATATAACTTCTATTATCAAATGTACTAAGCTAATCTCTTGATTATATTTAATTTTACAGAATCAGTGAGCCTGCTTCTACTCTACTTTTTGAAGCGCTTGATGATGCAACGTCAGGAATAAAAGAGCCACCTAGGAAGAAAATTGCATTAAGGTCTTCAACTTATTTCCCAATGAACATTCATGAATCTTTCTTTTAATGTTAATTGACTTATGTGCACCATCCATTATATTTGAACATAATGTTCATCGATCATTGAAATAACACCCAACATGCATTTTGAATGTCTACATAGCTTTGAACCACCTTAACATTTTTCTATCCACGTGAACTTCTTCACCCTAAACAAAAACCAACTGATTTAGATAACTACTTAGACATTTAACATCAACCTTAATGCATTGTCTATAATACTTAAATAAACAATTGCCCGCCACAGTAAGCATTTTGGTGAAGAATCACGTGACGCAAATCATCCTCCTGATTCCACCTTAGATTCTGGCTATGATGATATCCTATTGAAGCACCTTAAATCCAAGTAATTTTATTTTATATCCAATATAATACTGCATTATTAACACATGCATATTGACTGTATATACATTGAATTTCAACTTTTTCATCTTATCCTCTAAATATGGATGGAAAACAATGTGCATAACTCATGAATACCCATCAATCCCTATATTTATCTACATTCTCATGACATATCAAGTTTCCTTTCTCTTATTTTGCAGAGGGAAACAAATTAAAAAAGATTAACTTCTCTAACTTGCTGACTGAAACAACTTTTGTCTATCTATCTTTTTGCAACATGGGTATGAGGAATGCCAAACAGATCATCCTATTGATCTGTTTGCCTTTTCATCATCTCTCTTTTTGTCAATCTTTTGTTCTCCATTCCTTATATCTACCACGTACATTGAAGAACTACAAGTGGCTTAACATATTTTTTGTTTTTCACCTTCGGTGGATACTTTCCAACATGTAAAAAGATCCGACTTCAATGTACATTTGCTTAAACTATGGCTACTACAATGAAGTTCCAACAGTTATGTGAACTCTTATATATGAAAAAGTATATTTCCTCTTCAACTCTTTTTTCTTACCTAAGCAATTGTGTTATAGAATCATAATGATGATCTGTAAATATTTGTGAAAAAAAATAATGATGACAGTGGCATGCACTGATTCGATACATAAAACTCTTTTATGGATGTCACATGCATTGATTTACTCATTTTGTAGTAACCAAGAAAAATAAAGAATGCACCTCCATTAGATCCCAAAGAATATTTTGCCATCACATCAATTAGTTTTATGAGATCTCCAATATTCATTGTGCATTCATAACTTTCTGGACAAAGAAAACTTTCTTTTGCTAGATACTTGAGGTCTACAAGATTAGACATTGCATTAGGCTTTATATTGTAATTGCCAATTTTTTTATTAGAAATGTAAACTTTCACAGAGCCAATGAAGTAATGCAGTGTCTAATAAGGACTTTTACTCAAATTAGGAGATCAAAGGAGCCATTGGGATGGTTTTTTGGATGCAAATCAGGACTTGAAGCTAAAGGTTGAAACCTTGAATTGTATATTAAGGGTTGGTATCAAAATGAGGTTGCTTGACTATTTTCAAAAAGTGTTTGATGAAATGCTTGGCAGCGGTGTGTGTGCGGATTTTGGTTGTTATAAATTGATAGTAGTCAGGTATTATAGAATAGAGAGGGTTTTAGAGGATGATAAGTGGTTAAACACTGGAAAGAGGATTCATTGATGATAATGCTACTTCCACATTGATTATCAGTTTGCTTTGTGACAGGTCTATGCTTTCATCATGCATAATGGTTCCTCTTAGGCCTTTGTGTCTCTCCTTCCAAAATTTCTCCCATGCTTTTGTACTTCGTTTAGACATTCGATTGGTTCCTAGGATATTTTTTATTTCATTTGTCCTTGCAACCTATCCTTTTCAGCCTTTTAAGCCATTTCGAATCCCTCTTCTAAGTCGCCTACTGCTATCAGCTCTAACCAAGTGATTTTGAATCTTCTTTTTTTGCTAACTTTTTATTTGTTTGCCATTAGTCATTTGCCTATTTATTTTAATATTTCTTTTGTTTCTTCATGAGGTGAGTTAAGAGTTTATGATATCTTCACGCTTACATTTCAATGAGGTGCCCTGCTTTTCTGCACAGGGAATTCCTTATTCATGCTTTTTTTTCCAATGAGCTTCAACGTGCTTTGTTTTGCTTGAAAACTCTTAGATGTATTTGGTTCTTTTTTCTGTTGGTAGAATGATAGAAGTGTGGCATACAATGATCGAAATTCTTAGAGATATTCATTTTTGTGTTATATGAAGCTTTGTTTTTTTGTTCTTTGATTTGAAATGGAAATGATTTTGATCTTTTTTTGTCATTCACATTGGGTTCATTGTATGGGAGACGATTGCTTGACTCCTCATTTGAATATTTTTGCATTGCTGTCTTTTAACATTTTTTTTAACTGTTAAATTTGTTTTGTTCTCTTATATGAAACTTTGTTTTTTAGTTACTTTGTTTTTTAGTTCTTTGATTTGAAATGGAAACGTTTTTGGTCTTCTTTGTAGTTCACAATTGTTTCATTTGATGTTAGAATATAGATAATATTAAACAAATAATATTTTGTTTCATTTCCTTAAAGTTAGGAGTTATCAAAGTGATATTGAATGTTCCTTTTAGGTTTGAGAGCTTAGGTTGAGTCTTGATTTATAGAACTGTTAGCATTGGAATCTTTCTTTGAGCTATTGCTATTCATTCTAATTGTCTCTACAAACCTTCTGTGATATTGGTCAGAAGGTCCAATTTTACTTATAAAGATTTTCGGCTATTATATTTGAATCTTTTTATTTAAAATTATTTCTGTAGGATCCCTCTCTTTTATTTAAATTTTTTTTGAACTTATTGCTTAAGTTTAATTGTAAAAATGTTGATTCTATTAGACTTGAAATCCCTTTTCATCTTGATCCTTCAAATTTCTCTTCAAATTTCAAATCTTTCCATTTTTATCCTACATTTCACTTCCCTTACTTGAAATATGTCATGCCTCCTATTTGATAGCTTTTCTGCTTCTCTTTTGCCCTTGAGTTCATCTTCCCACTCGCACTTTGTCTTTTCTCTAATACATGAACCTTCAAAATTTTAAATTTTCCTATTTGTGATGTTTAAATTTTCCCGTTTCTATGTTTCTTGCCTTTTTTATCTCTATTTGCCTATCTTTCTTCATCTTTACGTTTTTTTTTGGGTTTTTTTTTGTGTTATTTTTGATTACTTTTGTTCCTTCCTGATTTTCAACTTTCCAAGCTTTTGTTTCTCATCTCATTTCTCTACTTGACACATTTTACAGAGTATTGAAAAGAATAAAAAGAACAGAGAGAAGAACTGAGAAAACAAGGGAATGAATCAATGAGCTATGATACATTGTTTCACAACTATATGGCTCTAATAGGTAACTTTTGAATTTTTTTTCCTTTATACATTGTATTAGTATTGCAAGTTGAAGTTCTCACAATTTTCGAATGATTTTACATATAAGGATTATCCCAAGTTTGCTACATTGTCACTTTTATTCTTCATTTTTGAGTTTACTAGATGCCTGGTGACTCAGATTTTAAGGTTCTGTTTGTAGTTTCAGTTGAAATGGAGTGCCTACTAAAACTAAAAGTATCCAGTTTTTATTGCTTTGTGTTGTTAAATATTAAGGTAGAAAAAATTTAAAAAATGTAACGATTAAACATCATTTTACTTGTTGGCATTTTCTCGCAAAAAAATGCAACAATAATATAGTTTTCCTCTAACTTTGATCTCATTTACCAAGTAATTCTCTGCAAGCAATGCTTATGAAATTATATTTAATATCATTGTTTGCCTGCAAGTGCAGTCTCTTCTTTTCTAAAATTGTGTTTTTTAGCCTTTTAAAGATGGATGATTTTTTACGTGATAATTGCTTAATGTGTTTTAGGGCATCTTCACTTTTCCTTTGCTTGCTACTACTACAAGACTTCCTCAACCTCTACAAACTTGGTAAGCTTATATTCAATAAGTACTTCATAATGTCATACCTACAATGTGAAATCCCCAATTTCCTGTAAATTTTCCATTAATTGTATAGTATTTCAATTGAAAAAAAATTGAATAAATATGAAAATTATGATGTATGAATGATGTATGGAACATGTAAGAAATAAACCCTGATATTGTGGGAATATTAGAGTATGATAAAAGAATAAATATCAAGAAAATATATGTAATTAAATGAAGCATGTGGCTGAGATTATGAAGAGAAGAAAGGGAATTAATGGGTCAAAGATGAGTCATGAGGATGATAAATGGCTAAGATGAATGGGATGAGTTAGCATTTAATGAAGTAGCATGACTCACCATCATCATCATCATCATCCCTTGCACCCCACGGCAGCAACCATTTCCCTCCCTCTCGTTCCTTCCATTTTTCCTCTAAGTTTCCAAAGTTCTCACCTTGACAAACCACCATCTCCAGTAACCAAATCGATAAGTTTCTTAAACGAAAAACGATCCTTATCGATAGCTTAAGCTATGCCTTTAATATGAAAGGCTAGATCCAAGTGAGTAAAGAGACCTAGAAATCTTGAAAGTTGGTGAATAGTAAAGGTAAGAGAGTTAGAAGGGTTTAGTTGATTTTATTGATGGTTTAGAGTTGGTAGAGTATATGTATTAAAGTTTAATTGTTATGATGTTTACAGCTTGAAGAAGTAAAGAAAAAGGACAAGTGTTGGTGCAACCAACTTGGGGATTTATTTGCTATTTGAGGTAAGGAATTTATGTAACGGACTTAGGGAGACTATGTCTGCATGTTTTAAATATATTTGAAGTGTATTTGGAGAGAAACAAAAGCTGGTTTAATTGCAGGAAAAAAGACATTTTGGGTTTTACTCCTAGTACCAATTAGGCTAGGAGTAGCCGACTGCCTTAAGTAGCAGCCGACTGCCTAGAGACAACCAAAGAGGAGATTTTTGAAAACCGAGATAAACCAGTCGACTGCTATGTAAGCCAGTTGACTGCCATTTTCCCAGAAACCATTTTGTTTCAAACCAGTCGACTGCTTTTATTTGAAAACCATTTTGTTTCAAAACCAGCCGACTGCCAAGGGGGCCAGTCGACTGCTATTTGTCCAAAAACATTCTGTTTCAAAACCAGCCGACTGCCCAGGGGACTAGTCGACTGCTATTTCTTGGGAAACATTCTGTTTCAAAATCGGTTGACTGCTATTTTGGACCAGTCGACTGCCCTATTTGTATTTTGAAAAATAAAATAATTGAATTTCAAAGAGGAGAAGAAATTTAATAAGGCAAAATGGGGTGTAGTAGCCGACTGCCATAAAGACCAGTCGACTGCCTATTTGAAAGAAAGGTTTTGAGAACCTATTTTTAAGAAAAGATATTTGTACTTGTTTAAAACCTATATGAATAAGGTTTTGGAGACTATGAATCTCTCGAAAGAGCATGCACATTATTTGCTACTTGTACTTGCCTGAGGAGCTCTAGTCCAGCCCTCAGACCCACAGTAAGGCACCTGACTAGTGAAACTGTGGGCTATAGATAATGGCCATGAGTCTCTTACTTGATTCGGCTTTGGAGAGGATCCCTGGCCCATACGTGTTTGATATCTCTCAGGATTATCCCTTACGGGATATATTTGCTGTATTCTAATGAGATTTCTCATGGATTATCTATTACGGGATATATTTGTTGTATCCATTATGGATTATCCCATACGGGATATATTTGCTGTATCCATTATGAGAATTACTTGATGCATGAATCTTATTGGGAATTGATTGTCTCCCATCTATTTGAAAGCAGTTGATATTATTTGTATTCGAATATTTGATTTCACGTGAGTTGATATCCGTGAAAATATTTGAAAGCATGAATTACTAGTATTTGATGTTTGCGAAAGATATATATGGTATATGCTTTATAATGATTTTACATGACATTATAGAGCCAAGCAGGAAAACTGCATATAGTGATATAGTACGCTCTTTTGCATAAGTTTCTTATTGAGTGTAAACTCACTCCTTTACGACCATTTTTCATACAGACTATTTGAAGTAAATCCAGCTCTGGATAGAGGAGCACTTTTTGGGATTTTGAGATACCTTCGGGGCACGCTTCCTACTTATCCCTTGAAGGTATATTTAGTTGGCCGTTACTTCGGCTAATGTACAGTACAGTATGACATTTGTGTATATTCGGGGAACTAGGTTATGTAATTATTTGAGATCCTAATGTATGTGACACATGTTTATAAATGAAAAAAAATTATACTCATGTGAAATTGTATGTTATACTTTGATAACAATGCTTAAAGCATTTTAAGAAGGAAGATTGACATCGGATAAACTAGTCTATCTACTTGTTATTTGAAGAAAAGTTAGTTGTATTTGGATAGTGACGAGGACGTCTCAGATTGGTATCAGAGCTGATTAGACTGAAGTTTGTCGATGTCGA
This sequence comes from Heritiera littoralis, assembly GCA_031772115.1. Classification (NCBI taxonomy): domain Eukaryota; kingdom Viridiplantae; phylum Streptophyta; class Magnoliopsida; order Malvales; family Malvaceae; genus Heritiera; species Heritiera littoralis. The sequence continues at coordinate 811,236 of JAPDPK010000088.1, read as the reverse complement.
TAAGTTAGAATTAGAGTAATTCCCCAATGTACTGTACTAGTTTACTTGATTTTGGGTAGTATAACTGTTTAAAGTTATACTAAATGATGTTATTTGATCATGATCCTAATAGAATGAGTACTTGAAGGAGGGGTACTAGACAAGGACGAGGACGGGGTAGTGATGAACTGCTCCCAACACAGTCTTCTCCTTCATCTCCACCGCATAGCCCGAATACGAGGCTAGCTAAAATGGAGAAACATATAGAAAACATGGCCGCAATGTTCACCCAGTTTATGGCTAACTTCCCGAACGTGGCCACTAGTGCACCGACAGTTACACCTATTGTACCTCCTACACCTATGGTACAAACCCCACCAGTCCTAGCTAATGAGAGGCAGGATCCTACAGCTTACTGTAGCGTTGCCTTGATCAAAGAGTTTAAGAAGCTGGATCCACCTAAGTTCAAAGGGGACAGTGACCCAGTGGCCGCAGAGAATTGGATGAAAGCGGTCACTAAGTCATTCGGATACATGGCTTATACTGAGAAGGAGAAGGTGGGATTGGTCGCCTACTTGCTAGTGGATGAGGCCGAGCCATGGTGGCAGACTACTCAGACAGTCTTAGAGGCTAAGTATCCAGAGGTAACGTGGGATAGATTCATGGAAGCTTTTAATGAACAATATGTCCCACGCATTGCTCAGAGAAGGCTACAAGTTGAATTTTTGAACTTGACTCAAGGAAGTATGACGGTTAGCCAATACGAGTCGAAGTTCATTACACTGAGCAGATTTGATCCTGAAGTACAGAGAAGAGAGGATCATAAGACCTATAGATTCATGGAGGGATTGAAACCTTCCATTAGGTCTAAGCTATACCCATTGGATATCACTACCTATGGAGAGGTAGTCCGTAAGGCTCAACTGTGTGAGCAGGACTATGAGTTTCATCAAGCAGACTTCCGAGCGAGAAATAAGGGTAAAGAAACCATGAAGCGGCAGTCAGATGAGAGAGCCTCGAGTGATAGATATCCATCTAGGAGGAATAGGCCTTATGACAGAGCCTCAATAGGTAAGCAAGTCAATTATAAGAAAATATATTGTCTTCATTAATGGTTATATGGAATTATGTTAAATATGGAGTTATGATGATTATGACTTGGGAACTCCTAGATCCACCGGGATCAAGATAGGTGATGAGAGATCCCAACATCCAGTTGGTAGTACCGCGAGCTCACCGAGGAGTACTATGCCGAGGTGCAAGCATTGAGGGAAATTTCATGGAGCACAGCCTTGTCGGTTGGCGAGTGGGGCGTGCTATTGGTGTGGTGAACAAGGACATAGGATTAAAGATTGTCCCAAGATGAACCAGAGGGTACCTGAAGAGTCAGAGAAGACCCTCAGCCCCAACCTAAGACCACACAACCCCAGCGTAAGGCTACAGCGGCAGATAAAGGAAAGGCACTCGTGACTCAGGGATGGGTATTTGCCATTGACAAGGAGTCTGCTGATGCTTCATCAAAGATGATTCAGGGTAAGATTTACCTTAATGATACATATGTCCTTGATTTATTTGATCCAGACTCTACACACTCTTTTGTGTCACCTACGATTGCTATGAAATTAAATGTTGAGCCTGAGCATTTATGAGGATTGCTACAAATAAGTACTCCATTTAGGGAATCCCAAATGACGGACATAGTGTATCGTAATTGTAAGCTACAGGTAGGAGAAAGAGAATCGATAGCTGACCTAATCCTATCGAATATGTATGGATTTGATGTTATATTAGGAATGGATTGGTTAGCTAAGAATCATGTAATGATAGATTGTCATGCTAAGAGCGTGATCTTTTCCTCTGCCGTTAGCTATGTTGTAAAGTTTGCGAATATTTAATGCAAAAGCATAATTGCTTGTTTGATTTAATTGAGATTTAATTGATAGAATATACTTGTGATGTGAAGGGTTTGTAGCATACGTGGTAGACGTAGATCAGAAACGTCCCACACTTCACTAAATTCCAATAGTTAAGGAATTTTTCGAGGTGTTCCCGGATGATCTTCCAGGACTTCCTCTGGATAGGGAAGTGGAGTTCATTATCGATTTGGTGCCGGGGACTGAGCCCATTTCGAGATCTCCCTATCCGATGGCGTTGGTGGAATTGGAAGAACTAAAGAAGCAGCTTCAGGAGTTGCTAGATAAGGGATTCATACGACCCAACGTATCCCCTTGGGGTGCTCCTGTGCTATTTGTTCGAAAGAAAGATGGTAGTAAGCGGTTGTGCATCGACTACCGATGGTTGAATAAGGTGACCATCAAGAATAAGTATCCTCTTCCCAGGATTGATGATCTATTTGATCAGCTTAAGGGTGCACAAGTCTTTTCCAAGATAGACTTGAGGTCGGGATATCATCAGTTGAAGATCCAGAATGAAGATATCCCTAAGACTGCTTTTAGAACGCGGTATGGTCACTACGAGTTTCTAGTGATGCCGTTTGGTTTGACCAATGCACCCGCAGCCTTCATGAACTTGATGAATCACGTGTTCAAGTAGTACTTGGACCAGTTTGTCATTGTTTTCATCGATGACATCTTGGTGTACTCGAGGTCACGGGAAGAGCATGAGTAGCACTTGAAGATAGTTTTGGAAACCTTTAGAGATCGAGGACTGTATGCCAAGCTAAGTAAGTGTGAATTCTGGTTGAATCAAATCTCCTTTTTAGGACATAGAATGGGTAAAGATAGAGTTTCGGTCGATCCATCAAAGATTGAAGTGGTGGTTCAATGGGAGAGACCGAAGACAGTAATGGAGATAAGGAGTTTCTTGGGTTTAGCTGGCTACTATCGAAGGTTTGTGGAGGGTTTCTCGAGATTAGATGCTCCATTGACGCGCTTGAGCGCAAAGAGGTGAGGTATGAATGGAATGAGGCCTGTGAGCATAGCTTCCAAGAGTTGAGGCATAGGTTGACTACGGCACCTATCCTCACCATTCCTAGTGGTTCGGGAGAAGTTACGGTGTATAGTGTTGCCTCAGGGCAAGGTTTGGGATGTTTACTAATGCAGCATGGTAAGGTAGTTGCCTATGGTTCTAGACAATTGAAGGACCATGAGAAGAACTACCCAACTCATGACTTGGAGTTAGCTGCAGTAGTATTTGCTCTAAAGATTTGGAGGCATTACTTGTACGGTGAGAGATTTCAGATTTTCACGGATCACAAAAGTCTGAAGTATCTGTTCTCCCAAAAGGAATTGAATATGAGACAGAGAAGATGGCTCGAGCTCCTGAAGGATTATGATTGTGAGATCATGTACCAACCAGGGAAAGCAAATGTGGTGGCGGATGCTTTGAGCCGAAAGCATGTGAGTATGGTCTCTTACCTGATGGTAAGAGAATATGAGTTGCTAGAACAGTTTGCAAGCCTCAGCTTAAGTGTTACATCTCTTGAGCAAAATGGGATGATGGCTAGTTTGAGAATTGAGCCTGAGTTGATGGATAGAATCCGGATTGCTCAGAGAAAGGATGTCCAGTGCATTGAGGCTATGGATGAAATCCAATCAGGTTTGCTCTCGGAGTTTAATATTGGTAGTGATGGGATTTTAAGGTTTAATACCCGTATATGTGTTCTTAAGGATGATGAGTTGAGAAGGTTGATATTGACAAAAGCACATTCCACTAAGTACACATTACACTCGAAGAACACGAAGATGTATCATAATCTTTGTAAGGTGTATTGGTGGACCGGCATGAAGAGAGACATAGCTGAGTTTGTAGCGAAATGTCTCACATGTCAACAAGTTAAGGTAGAACACCAAAGACCAGCAGGTTTGTTGCATCCTCTACCTATACCTATGTGGAAATGGGAGCACATTACGATGGATTTCATTATGGGATTACCCAAGACCAAGAGGAACCATGATGGTGTTTGGGTGATTGTGGATCGGTTAACCAAGTCAGCTCGCTTCCTACCTATGAAGTCTACGGATACACTTTGTACTTTGGCAGACTTATATGTGAGAGAAATAGTCAAACTATACGGTGTTCCAGTGAGCATCACATCAGATAGAGATTCCCGGTTTACTTCCCACTTTTGGGAACATTTTTAGGAAGCCATGGGATCTCAGCTGAATTTTAGCACAACTTTTCATCCGTAGACTGATGGGCAGTCCGAGTGCACTATTCAGACGCTCGAGGATATGTTGAGAGCTAGTGCTTTGGATTTTAAAGGCTCATGGGATGACCATCTGCCATTGGCTGAGTTTGCTTATAACAATAGCTATCATGCAAGCATCGGGATGGCACCATATGAGACCCTATATGGTAAAAGGTGTCGATCACCGATTGGGTGGGAAGAAGTGGGCGAGCGTAAGTTATTGGCTCCAAACTTAGTCGAGCAAGCCTCTGAGGATGTTAAGATGATTTGTCAAAGGCTTAAGACAGCTCAGAGTAGACAAAAGAGTTATGCGGATGCTCAACGGAGACCACTTGAGTTCTTGGTTGGAGACTGTGTTTTTGAAAGTCTCACCATCCAAGGGGATCATGAGATTTGGCCGACGAGGTAAGCTGAGTCCTCGCTACATCGGACCATTTGAGATCTTAGATCGCGTTGGAGATGTGGCCTATAGGTTCGCACTATCTCCGGAGTTATCGGGAGTACACAGCGTCTTTCATGTGTCGATGCTTCAGAAATATAATCCTGATCTGTCTCATGTCATTGAATATGAACCCTTGGAGATTCGGGAAGACATGAGTTATGAGGAGAAACCGACTCGTATTTTGGATAGGAAAGATAAGGTGCTAAGGTCTAAGACGATTCCACTGGTTAAAATTCTTTGGCAATACCATACAGCGGAAGAAGTTACATGGGAGCTAGAGAGCTTAATGAAAGAGAAGTATCCGAAATTGTTTGAAGCATAACCTTATTTGAATTTGGAGGACCAAATTCTCTAAGGTGGGGAGAATTAGAGAATGTGAAATCCTCAATTTCCTGTAAATTTTTCATTAATTGTATAATATTTCAGTTGAAAAAAAATTGAATAACTATGAAAATTCTGATGTATGAATGATGTATGGAACATGTAAGAAATAAACCCTGATATTATGGGAATATTAGAGTATGAGAAAAGAATAAATATCAAGAAAATATATGTAATTAAATGAAGCATGTGGCTGAGATTATGAAGAGAAGAGAGGGAATTAATGGGTCAAAGATGAGTCATGAGGGTGATAAATGGCTGAGATGAATGGGATGAGATAGCATTTAATGAAGTAGCATGACTCACCATCATCATCATCATCATCCCTTGCACCCCATGGCAGCAACCATTTCCCTCCCTCTCGTTCCTTCCATTTTTCCTCATAGTTTCCAAAGTTCTCACCTTGACAAACCACCATCTCCAGTAACCAAATCGATAAGTTTCTTAAACAAAAAACGATCCTTATCGATAGCTTAAGCTATGCCTTTAATATGAAAGGCTAGATCCAAGTGAGTAAGGAGATCTAGAAATCTTGAAAGTTGGTGAATAGCAAAGGTAAGAGAGTTAGAAGGTTTTAGTTGATTTTATTGATGGTTTAGAGTTGGTAGAGTATGTGTATTAAAGTTTAATTGTTATGATGTTTACAGCTTGAAGAAGTAAAGAAAAAGGACAAGTGTTGGTGCAACCAACTTGGGGATTTATTTACTATTTGAGATAAGGAATTTATGTAACGGACTTAGGGAGACTATGTCTGCATGTTTTAAATATATTTGAAGTGTATTTGGAGACAAACAAAAGCTGGTTTAATTGCAGGAAAAAGGACATTTTGGGTCCTACTCCTAGTACCAATTAGGCTAGGAGCAGCCGACTGCCTTAAGTAGCAGCTGACTGCCTAGAGACAACCAAAGCGGAGATTTCTGAAAATCGAGAGAAACCAGTCGACTGCTATGTAATCCAGTCGACTGCCATTTTCCCAGAAACCATTCTGTTTCAAACCAGTCGATTGCTATATGGGACAGTCGACTGCTTTTATTTGAAAAGCATTCTGTTTCAAAACCAACCGACTGCCAAGGGGGCTAGTCGACTGCTATTTGTCCAGAAACATTCTGTTTCAAAACCAGCCGACTGCCTAGGGGGCCAGTCGACTGCTATTTCTCGGGAAATATTCTGTTTCAAAACCGGTCGATTGCTATTTTGGACCAGTCGACTGCCCTATTTGTATTTTGAAAAATAAAATAATTGAATTTCAAAGAGGAGAAGAAATTCAATAAGGCAAAACGAGGTGTAGCAGCCGACTGCCATAAAGACCAGTCGACTGCCTATTTTAAAGAAAGGTTTTGAGAACCTATTTTTAAGAAAAGATATTTGTACTTGTTTAAAACCTATATGAATAAGGTTTTGGAGACTATGAATCTCTCAAAAGAACATGCACATTATTTGCTACTTGTACTTTGTCACGACCCGAAGGCCTCGACTTTCACTTAATACCTATACTTTTCTTATAAACAAATTTATGGACTAAATTTTTCTTTTTCATTTTAAGGTTTGTATTCGGTGTCAGTGTAGTTACTATACTATCTTGGTGACCTATAGTCATTTCATTTAAATATTAAACTAACACGGAAAAGGTTCTTAGTTACATCCCGACTTGTTAACCAGAATATGTACTGTGCATCAATTAAAGTCTTACATGTAAACAAGTATTTTATAAGAAACATATACCTCAGAAGACTAGTACCAAGTCCATACACCGTCTCCGATGCCCACTTAGCAGCTCATATGGCAGATGTTAACTTCAATAATCTGAAAGATATGAAATTTAGTGGGGTGAGCAAAACCACGGCTCAGTAAGATACTAATATAAATACAAGAGTAGGATTACACTGTCTTAAACTGCAATGCTTAAAACTTGCAAGTTTGCGATTACAGTTAATCCTTTCTCATCGGTAACATATCATTATCTTATTTCTTGTCATCTGTCTATCCCTTATACTTTTAAATAAATCATCATAATCACTTTTTCAAGCTTCTCGTCCTTACACTATAGTGCATTGTACAATAATCTGTCGTGTCCAAATTGAATGTCATATACTATTAGTCTATATTTTCCTCTATCTCGGAGTACATCATGTCTAATTAAAGCATCATGTCAATTCACTTTATGTTTCATAATCGTACTCCTATAATCTATCATCTCATATCACTTTCCATATAGAGAAATCATGATCACCATAGTGTAAGTTCATAATTCTCTTCATATCAATCTTATGTTCATATGTCATATCATATCATATCATATCATCGTCTAGATGAAATATCATTAATGTCGAGTAATGACATTCCTCATGTAACTCTCATGTACGAAGCATATTGTCATATCAGGGTTTAATATGCTATTTATGTAGCTTTACTGTACAAACCGCTATCATTTCTAATCGTATCACATGTACTTTAGAACATGCTCCACGTATGAAATTTCAATTCATTCAAGTCTACCTTTACGACATGATAAAAACATGTTTAATTTCAATTCATGTATTCATTTTTAGAGCATGTCTAAAACATGTGCGGTTTTAAAACATTTTTCATATACTATAAGTCATATCAGGTCTAGAGTTCATATCAAATCAATCTATACTCTAGACCGCATATCATTTTAAATTCGACACAACATCGTATATAAATCATATAAGTGTCGAAATCATTTATCATGTACTTTTAAAAACATATACTGTAAATCATATCAGGTCTAGAGTTCATATCATATCAAACTATACTCTAGACCGCATATTATGCCATGTTCGATACAAATCACATATAAATCATATAAGTGTCGAAATCATATCTCATGGACTTTTAAAACATGTTTAAAACATATACTGTTTCAAAACATATTTCATTTCAAACTTGTTTCATATACAATATAAATCATGTCAAGTCTAGAGTTCATATCAATAAAATCATACTCTAGACTTCATATCATATCGGTTAGAGACTAGGCTAGATCCCTATCATCTCTCTATCAATAAAGACTTAAATCACTGTAGCTAGCAGTGAAAATCATGTCATCGTCCCCTGGAAACCAACTAGGGCACTATCTATGGCCATAGACCTCATCTCTCTCAGCCCCACTGATCAGGCGTGACTGAGACCTGTCCACGACTATTGTCAAACAAGCATTTCTCTGCCTAATGAGCAAAGCTCCAATTAGGCGGTTTCTACTATGCTTTATTGAATTTCATTCTTTTAGGGTGCCTACAGTCTCATAAAACATTTAAATCTTTAGCTTTTCTTTTTAAAATCATGTAAAGCATATGGTGAAGTTCCTTAAGAGGTTTCGTATATGAAAGTACATATATACCATATACTTTCTTTTTAAAGCTAATCTATACTTTATAGCATTTATATAAATGCTATTATAACATCTGAAAACTGTAGCAAATTATGCTAAAAAGCAATGCTATGAAATCATTTCCGTATGTAAATTTTGGTAAAGTTTCAAATGTCAATATAAGTAATACCTTCATCTAATACGGTGAAACAATTCATTTAACTTTACCACCATCAATCGTTCGATTTCAAACTATCCTTCTGACACATCAGTAAATCAGTGTTCAAATCAATTCAATATTCATTTCATTCAGTTTTCAAATTATTCAGTACTCTAATTATTCAATAATCAGATCATTTGGTATTCAAGTCATTCAGTATTCGATATCCTTTTTCGATAGCTAAAACTATAACAATCATTTCTACCTTCCACTATTAATATTAAGACCACATCACTTACATGAATCCTCTTAGTATTCATAAATATTTAAATATCATGTCACTATATAGCCATCAAAATACTGAAATTATGCAATACTAATATCCTCATTCGATATCTATTCCAGAGTCGACATCGAGGATCATAGAACCACAAGATCAATAATCGCTTATCAAATCCATTTATGATTTGACCTATTGGTACATATTCAGAATTTTCGATTTGCGGTTCAATTTCATTCACTATAATAGAATCGTATTACAATCCTCAATTCACTTTTCATATGGCTTGTAGAATGTAATATCATGCTAAAATTATCTATAAAACGTCCTCAATTCAATTTTTGATTGGCAATTTACCACTTAAAAGAATTTGCCAATTTCCACTATCAACAGTGATTCAATCATTTAAGTCGCCTTGTGACTATCCATATTATTGCAAAAATCTCAGTTCACATCTATTTAACATCGATATCACAATCATACCACTAAGACGGTCCATTTATTTGAATCTATCAATTCTATAATCGTCACTCGATTGATAAATCCGCAATTCTATCATTCGATCATCTAAATCACAACTTCGATTTTTTTTTCTTTTAAGTTGTATCATATAATCATCGTCACTTTTATCCGTGATCTGTCTAATAAATAATTTCACCTTAATCTCAACTTAATACCATTTGTGATATTAAAATTACTTGATTTATCGATTCTCTAAGTTTTAAACCATATAATTCATCACATTATCGTTTTCAACGATCTATCTTCTCATCGATTTCAATATCAAACTCTTCCGGTAATACCATAAAATCCTTTCAATATTTATTTTCAATAATTATCTCCAAGATTCCATTTATGTGAGAACTTAATCTTTTTCCTCAAATATTTTCCTAAAATTTCGGCAGCATAACGGCTTAATTTTTACTAAACATCCTGCACGGAAAACAGTTTATAATTACAGCCGTTGATTCTCACATTTTCTTTATCTCTTACTAAGACCCCCACCATCAGTTGTGGGTCCGCTTAGCATTTTTTTTTACATCAATTAAATAAATGCATCATATATAAAATCATAATTCCCACATACAATATAAAGCTACTAATGCTTTATAAAAGTATCTTACCTATTCGCCAAGCTTAGCGCACTTTCTGATTTTTTCGAGCCTTGCCGAACTCTACCATTCATCGCATTTCCGTTTTACTACAATTTCAATATCAATGCACTACATCAATATAACCATAAAATATTCAATAAATACCATCAATTTATTTTCTATATTTTCCTTACCACTTTTTTTTTTCTCTTTCTTTTTCCTTTCCTTCTTCTTCTTCTTCCTTCTTTTCTTTCTCCTTTTCTTTTCTTTTCTTCTTTCTTTTCTTTTTCTCCCCTTTTCTTTTCTGTTCTGTTTTTTTTCTGGCCTGAACCGGTTCGGACCGGTTCAGGCCGGTTTGGTTGGGCCGACTTTTGTTGGCCGGTTCAGTTACCTCCCGCTGGCATCACCGCCGGTTCGCACCCTCCACAGCTAGCCACGGTTGCAGGGATGCCGGATCTGGTCTCGGTTTCCTCAGTGGCGACGCCGGCGGTGGCGAATCTGGACCGTGGGTTTCGACCTCTTTCTCTTCTCTTTTTTTCCTTCCTTCGCCGTTTCCTTCACCGTCGGTGGCCTCCTTCTCCTTCGTTGGTCCTCGCCGGTGGCGTTGGTGGCGGTGCCGGCATCTGGATCGACCGACATTCCTCTTTCCTTTTCTTTTCGAGTTTCTGTTTTTCTTCCTGTTTTTCCGTTTCTTCTCTTTTCTGTTTGGGCCGTCGCCGGTCACTTCTCTCTTCCCCTTTGGTTCGCCTGCAACGCCCCCCTGGCTCCTCTTCCTTCCTGTGGCCAGCGTCGTCCGGCTTTCCTTTTGGGTTTTTTCCTCTTCTGTTTAGTTAACAGAAGAGGAAATGTGGGAATCGGGTTCCCCGATTCCCACTTCCCTTCTTTTTTTTTTTATTAATTATAATTATAAAATATATTTATAATTATAATATTTATAATATTTATCTTTTATATTTATGTATATATAAATATATCATATAATTAAATATATATAGGTATACATATATAAAATCTATATCAATTATATATACATGTGTAAAACTATACATTTTAAATTTAAAATACTATACATATAATTCATATATATTATATTTATATATATATAAATATATATTTCATATATAAACCATTTATATATGTATACTTGACTTTAAAATACTATATATATATATATTTCATATATATATTATTATTTTATATATATATATTATATATATATATATACATAAATGTACAAAAATTTACATATATCTATTCAATGATATAAAAATGGTATTTCAACATATGATATATACATATATTCCATATATGAATGTATATATTTATTCAAAAATATATTTATATAATAACCTTATATAATTATCAAATTACATATTTTTATTTCTTATTAAATTTGGATTTCTTTATACCCAAATTTATTTTCTCCAATTTCATTCTTATTTAATTTGGATTTCAATTTGTCCAAATTAAATTTTCCGAATACCTTATATTTATTTAAAAAATTCTCGATCTTCACATACTTGCCTGAAGAGCTCTAGTCCAGCCCTCAGACCCGCAGTAAGGCACCTGACTAGTGAAACTGTGGGCTATAGACAATGGCCATGAGTCTCTCACTTGATTCGGCTTTGGGGAGGATCCCTGGCCCATACGTGTGTACGCCATTTATTTGATATCTCTCAGGATTATCCCTTACGGGATATATTTGCTGTATCCTAATGAGATTTCTCATGGATTATCCCTTACGGGATATATTTGTTGTATCCATTATGGATTATCCCATACGGGATATATTTGCTGTATCCATTATGAGAATTACTTGATGCATGAATCTTATTGGGAATTGATTGTCTCCCATCTATTTGAAAGCAGTTGATATTATTTGTATTCGAATATTTGATTTCACGTGAGTTGATATCCGTGAAAATATTTGAAAGCATGAATTACTAGTATTTGATGTTTGCGAAAGATATATATGGTATATGCTTTATAATGATTTTACATGACATTATAGAGCCAAGCAGGAAAACTGCATATAGTGATATAGTACGCTCTTTTGCATAAGTTTCTTATTGAGTGTAAACTCACTCCTTTACGACCATTTTTCATACAGACTATTTGAAGTAAATCCAGCTCTGGATAGAGGAGCACTTTTTGGGATTTTGAGATACCTTCGGGGCACGCTTCCTACTTATCCCTTGAAGGTATATTTAGTTGGCCGTTACTTCGGCTAATGTACAGTACAGTATGACATTTGTGTATATTCGGGGAACTAGGTTATGTAATTATTTGAGATCCTAATGTATGTGACACATGTTTATAAATGAAAAAAAATTATACTCATGTGAAATTGTATGTTATACTTTGATAACAATGCTTAAAGCATTTTAAGAAGGAAGATTGACATCGGATAAACTAGTCTATCTACTTGTTATTTGAAGAAAAGTTAGTTGTATTTGGATAGTGACGAGGACGTCTCACACACACACACACACACACACACATATAAATATATCTTGCACTATCTTCTTATTATTCCATTTGGTTGTACAAAAAATGCTAAAGTAAAATTTTCCTATGTTAGAGCTGAAGTTGCATTGGTTTTTTTTTATTAGGTGATAATTAATTTGAAGTTCAGCTATTTTTTTTCATCTTTGGTGAATATCTTTTAATATATGATAGCCTTTTAGACATTCCAGGATTAGTTTTATCCGCTTGATAAATGTATTCTTGATATTTGCCTGATGATTATACTTCTCTCCATCATCCACTCATTGAAAAACATTTTAAAATTAGAAATTATTATTTACTGATCTCTAATTCTGTTGCAGGGGTAAGCAGAAAAAAAAGGATGCCTAATAACTGTCGATACTCTACTCTCGCCCATCCAATACAAGCTTGGGAAACTTACTATGACCTTTTAGCATTCCTTTTTTTTATTAGCCATGAAGAATGAGAAATATAAGATGCAGTCTGTGTGTTTCGCATATTATTATGGTCTTTTGTGCTTTTTGTCATTAAGCAAGTACCTTTCTTATAGGAACAATTGTCTTATCATATATGTAGACACCCTATTTTGTCCGGATTCTTAATTTGTAAAAATAATTAGTAAAGTTAGGTGACATTGAATTTAATTTAACAATTTAGATTAGGACAATTAATTAATATTAGGATTATTAGAATTAGGCTAGAATTAAATTAGAATTTTTAGATTTAGAATTAGGAAATTAAAATAGGATTTAGGAATTAAAAAAAGGAGATACAAAAAAAATAAAATAATTTTAGGATTAAATAATTAGATTTTTTAAGATAATTATTTAAATTAGGATTTATTAATTAATTAATTAGGAAGAGTTATTATTAGATTAAACTAGTAGAGTTAGATTAGAATAAGGATTTGATAGATAATTAGGATAAATAGAAAACAAGATAAACATTAGTCTAACCTAAGTCTAATAGGATTCTAACTAAGTCATTATCTGCGTCTCCAATAAGGGGGGATTCTTGAAAACCTTACCATCAACATCTTCATTTGCACCTCTGCACATCGTCACCGCCCCATTACCTCGTCCTACCCACGATCCTTGCATCTTCAGCACAAAAGCTGTAACCATTTCTACACATCCCTATTTTTCGCACCAGTCACGCTTCAAGCTTTGCCGCACGTTCTCTGCTACATTGTCTTTCTACATCTTCATCATTTACCGTGCGCCCTTGCCTCTGGATTACCGTGACAGCCTTCATTACCGCCTTGCACTTGCTGTTGTTTGTCGTGCTTCACTCCACCACCAGATTTTGCTGCACCACCTGATCGCTTTTGCTGCCACGCATCTTCGCTGCATCGCACCACAGGCTAGCTTTGACCATCGCATGCTTCTTGTTACAACCAAGGAAACAAGACCGAAGCACTGCTCCTTGCTATTACACTTACCACACGGCCACGTTTCCACGTCAAACCATAAGCTGCTGCAACAGTAAAAAACGAGAAGGAAGAAAGAGGTTGATCAGGAACTGCTGCTCTACTGATTTGCTTCATCTTGGGTCAAGATTTGGCCACCTGTAGCTCATTACTTTCTGTTAGTCGATGCAAGAATCAAGAAAGAAAGAAACGGTGGAAGGAGAACAAAGATAGAAAAATTAAAAAGGGAAAAGCACGTAGAAGATACAGTAAGTTTGTGTTTTAATAATTTGTTTTTATTTCTCCAATTTAACCAATTTTATAATTTAAATAATATGTTAAATGATTTAATAATATGTTTTACTTAATAGTTTAATTTGTATAATTTAATAATTTGACTTAATAATAAAATTTAATTAATATGACTTTGTATGGTAACTTGATTAAATAAATTATTTATAAAATACTAATTTTGCATGTTAATGACTGATATAATTAACTTGTATGATTTGCATGAGTAATTGGGATTTAATTAATGTTGTATGCTCGAATTATTGGGTAAGGTCTCACGAAATTGTAATTAAAAAAATAAATATAAATACAAAACACAAAGTTAAAATAATAAAATAATGATAAGATTTAGTAAATGAAAAATATTAAAGGTGGACATGATTTATTCCGATGATGAGATCCTAAGGAGGGTTACGCTTAAGTAATGCTTTGGAATCTCTAGGTAAGAAGATTTTCTTGATGATCTGACCAGCTTAATGGAAGGAGCTAAAGGAAATTGTCAATAAAAAATAATTCATGTGCATTTTCTAAAAATATAATAAATATAATAAATAATAATAAAAAGAATATGATAAATAAAAATATTATAATAATAAGAGTTAAAAAATAATAATTCATGAAAGTGAGTATAGATCATTCCGATGATAAGAATCCGAAGAGGGTTACGCTTAAGTGATGATTTGGAAATCTTTAGGTAAGAGAATTTCTTTTAAATTCTACCAGCTTAATGGAGGATTTTAAAGGAATTTTTGATAAGAATGATTTATATTCATTTTCTAAAAAAAAATAAAGATAATTTATATTCATAAATAAATATAACAATAAATAATTGATAAAAATATTAGTCAAGAGAATAATAGAAAATAATAAATGATAAAAATAAAATAAGATAATTTGGGTAGAGGAGTCAAAGTTAGGAAATTTCCATAAAATATTAAAATTCATTCGACGACGGAGCCTCTTCAAGCAAGTCCCATAATACTACTTAATACTCTTGAGGTGAGAAGGATTTTTTAAGTTATCCCACCAGCTTAATGGAGGATACTTAGAAATATCTTTCAATATTAAGTATATCGAAATTAAAGATTAACCTAAGTAAATTTAGAGGATAACCTAAGACTAAGTGGTACCATTCTAGGATGGGCGTTATGGGGGTGCTAATCCTTCCTCACACGTAATCGTACTCTCGAACCCTAAATTTGAGATATAGACCAGTCCTTATCGATAATTTGAATAGGAGACTAATCACACCTAGTAGAATGGTTGGTGGCAACTCCATAGATTTTGTGTCTAGCTATTAGGTTTTTTGAAACTTAATACATTGTGACCGATTGGTGACTCCACTGGGGACATTAGAGAGTCAGGCCAATACTTAGTTTTAGGTTATCTTAGAATTTGCTTATGAGATCTTAGTAGAAAATAAACATTAAATAAAACATTATTCCTTCATACACACACATCACTTTGCATTAGCATGCATAAGCCCTCGACTCGGGCTCAGTCCTTTTAGGAGGGAGTAAAGTATCTACGCTCTCGTGAGATAATACCTCCGCAATGGCTAGCGAAATACTCCCACTCAAATTGAACCATTCCGTTTGTAACCTGTGATGGGTGAGGATTGGGTGCCTTACTAGTTCTTTGTGGACGATAGTGAGGAACAATTTGAGAACCTTTAGAATTCTAACTTATCCAAACCATGCATATAATGAAGCCTAGGAGACCAACCTAGGGTAGAACCAAGTCAAACCCTAATATAGAGACACATGAAGGAATAAACCATAAAATACTCTTTTTGTTTTCTTTTCTATCTTCTTATTTCATTTTTTTCTCAGTTTTTTTCTCATAACAATTGGTGATAGTATTGAAATCCATTACATCCATGGAGAAAGCACCTCGAGCCAAACCTCTTTGCAAGTCATCTATTGAAGTAAAGGTTATATCTGAAGAAGCCTAACAAAAGAATGGTGATTGTTTACCATCGGGTTACATTTCGGACCTCCCAGAGCCCTGACCTCAAGCAAAATGATCTCACCGAATTAGTGGATATTTGGAGATATTGGGATAATGCAAGAAGAGAGACATTTGAGGAAAAGTATGGAGGTATAGCACGACTCTTGACAATATAAGTGGACCTTAATTTAATTCGAGCCATGTTGCATTTTTGGGATCCGTCATATAGGTGTTTTGTCTTCAACGAGGTAGACATGGTTCCCACCATAGAAGAGTACTCGGTATTGTTGCATTTTGATCCTAAAAAATCAGATAAGGTGTACTGGAGAAGGAAGAAGTTGAGTTATCGCAAAAAGCTAGCCGTTATGACATGTACTGATGTGCAAGAGGTTGACCGTCAAATAAAGAATAACGGAGAATGCACTTATATACCTTGGGAGTTTTTGAAAAGTTGCATCAGTAGGCATCGAGAAGATAAGTATAGTATGAAATTGATGGCTTTAGCAATCATGGAATGGTGATTTTCCTAAAATCCTTGCTATATGTTGAATTACATTGGTAGACTTTGTGGATCAAATTGAGCATGAAGTGGTGGTAGTTCCTACTATTTTAGCCGAGACTATTAGGTCACTGAATTACTGTCGGTGAACTGGAGGGGGACGCTTCACAGGATGGTTGCCTTTGTTGTACATTTGGATGAAGAGCCACTTCAAATGCGAAGAGCTAAAGTTTCGATCGGTCTTATTCAAAAAGAATATTCCTATTAAGGAATTTTGTGAGAGCAAATGGCCTAGGTCGAAGACAAAAAAAGAATGGGTGTCACTTTTACATGGACTCGCTTGCAAAGATGTAGTTTGGGTGGCACCTTGGATGACGAGACAACCCATGCTATATAGTTGTGGAGGACATCCGTGGATGATTTTATTGGGTGTATGGGGAACAGTCGCTTATGCTCCTCCTATGGTGCGAAGGCAATTAGGATACGAACAGTTCATCCCAATGACACATGGTCTTAATCAGCGTGAATATGCTCATCATGAAGAAGGGTCTATGAAGAAAATTGAAGAAGATGTCAATGCTTGGAAGACTACCCTTAGAGTAGACCTCGAGATATTTATTGATAAAGTTGCTCCGGAATACTCGATCTGGCATGCTAGGCAAGCCAAAGATATCAAGGTTTCTCCCGAAGATGAAGAGATCCATGAAGAGCCTATACCTCGAGACCCTATGATAGATCTGGAGATTGCCAAGAGGAAATTAAAGGAAGGAAAAAAGGACCTAGAGAGAGAAATTAAGAAACTCAAATGTGAAACGGAGGAAAGGTTGGGAAGAAAGGAGCAAGCATATACAAGGGTCCATCAAGAGAAGTACAAGTTGATGGATGAAATTAGATACTTGAAGGAGCAGCTCTCAAGGTCTGAAAATAAGCATTTGCGGGAAGAAAATGAACAACTCAAAGCTGAGATACAAAAGAAGGGGGTCGAATGTGAAGAACTTGAAGGCAAGGTCATAAGCGAACACATGAGTTTGCAAGATGCCCTCAATCAATCCAAAGAGTACTTGCAGATCCTACAAAAGGTTGTCAATGAGCTGAATGACCTAAAGTAGAAGTATGCTACTTTAAAGAGAGCTCGTGATTCACATCTTCTGGTTTCAATGATTGAACAGATTAATGTCATGGCTCATAGAGCAAGAGACATGGAAGACAGAATAAGGGACTTGAAGCTCGGAGTCAGCCCACTTACTGAGCATGGGGAGAATCTGCGACTACTACTGGACGAGATCTAAAGTCACTACAGTTTGGTGAAGAGGCTTAGGTGGATGCCTTAGATATTCTTTATGGATGTAGTGGATCTTTAATTTTGTTCAACAATTGTTATGAGACAAGTTTTATAAGCATTTGGTTTTTATAAATCTTTGTTATGAGACAATTTTTATTATGCAATAAATTTCTTACAAAGATTTTTCTTACTTTTGCTTTTCCTTCATGAGTATTTAATAAGAATAATTTTATCTAATTGTGACAACAAAGGTACAAAAATAGCCCCTCCAAATCATTCATATCAAACTCGTGCACGAACTAGAGCAAAGGAGAATGAACAATTAGCACGGATTGACAGGATGGAAAAAGTACAATAAGAGATTGTCAAGGCTCAAGAGGAAACTCGAGAGCAGACGACCAAGATGATGGAATTGATGATGAGTATGGCCAAAGGGAAAGGAGTTGTGCAAGACTTAACTGCAAAAGAGGAATATCTTGGTGATGACCCACCATACCCTCCAGGGTTCACCCAAGTGTCTCAAAAGGCTCATGCAACACCTTCCATGGGAGGACAGGGCCATACTATAGGCCAAGGTCAACTTGGTACAGGGTTTGGTCCTGTTGACCTTATTTTCGTTCCAAACTTAGATGATCAGATTGAACAAGAGAAGTTAAAGAGAGAGGCAGTTGAACCAAGTTTGACTATGGAGATACAACATAAGTGTGACATGTTGGAGGAAAGGTTGAGAGCCATCGAAGGAAATGACACATTTGGGAATGTCGATGTAGAAGAGTTAAGCTTAGTTCTTGATTTGGTGTTGCCTGCGAAGTTTAAGGTTCCAGATTTCGAGAAATATGATGGAACTAAGTGCTCGATAACCCATGTTACAATGGTTTGCAGAAAGATGGCAGGGTACGCTTGTAATGAGAAGTTGCTTATTCATTGTTTTCAAGACAGTCTTACTGGATCTGCTGTAAGGTGGTATGTTCAATTGGATAGGAGTCGTATACATTCGTGGAAAGGCCTTGCTAGGGCATTTCTAGCCTAATATTGTCACGTAAGTGATATGGCTCCCGATCGCCTCTCTCTCCAAAGCATGGAGAAGAAAACCAATGAAAGTTTTAGAGAGTATGCTCAAAGATGGAGAGATGCAGCCGCCGAAGTTCAACCTCCATTGACAGAAAATGAGTTAACAATGCTATTTCTAAACACCCTTAAAGCTCCTTATTATGAGAGGATGATAGGAAACATCAGTAAAAACTTTTCTGACATGGTTCTTTCGGGGGAAGCAATTGAAAATGCTATCAAAATTGGAAAGATCGAAGGTGCAGAAGTTAAGAAAGGTGGGTTTTTTAAGAAGAAGGAAGGAGATGTCCAAGCCATTTCTACTGGAAGCTATAATCACCAACGCCTATATAACCAATACCAACCCTACCAACATGCTGTCAACTACGTCTCACCTTACCCATATCAACCAACTCCACCAATAAATACTCAACCCATTTTTCGCCCACAAACCTTAAGAGCAACCCAACCTTTTACTCAACCTATGAACCAAATGAGCAACCTTGGGAGGCCAGGCTACAACCAAGAGAGAACCCCTATTACCCCAATCCCTATGACATATGCAGAACTGTACCCTAAACTAGTATAAAACTGCCTTATCGCACCGATATACCTTGAACCTTTAAAACCCCCATACCTAGATGGTATGACCCAAATGCAAAGTGTGCCATCACAATGACAACATGGGTCACTCTATAGAAAATTGCTTAGGACTGAAGTATAAATTGCAAGGATTGATAAAGGCCGGGCAGTTGAGTTTTGAGGAGCCGAAAGCAGAACAAGTTGTGGATGGGAATCCTTTACTAGACCACAGTGGAGCAGCAGTGAACATGTTGAGTAATGAAAAGAAGAATTACATTAAAAGAGCTGTTACAGAAGTAAAGACTCCGCTAAGTCAGGTCTTTGATTTATTAGTGAAGGCAGACATGTTGCAACCAGAAGTCTTGATTTTGGAGACCTATCTAGATTCGTATGACCCTAATTTGGTTTGTAAATACCACAACAGTGCAGTAGGTCATTCAATTCAGTCCTGTGAAGCTCTTCGTTGCAAATTGCAGGAGTTAATGGACTCATATCAAATTGAATTTTGGGAAGGAAGAGGAAAAGAGAATTAGGTTAGTGTGATTGATGATGACCTAAAGTCAAAGCCTCTGAAGATCCGCCTTGAGAAAAAATCAAGCCAAGCCAGTGGGATCACAATCACAGCTCCTATTCCGTTTCCGTACAAAGACAACAAGGCGGTACCTTGGAGATATGGTTATGATATAGTAATGAATGGAGAAAGAGAGCATGTATCCCCTAAAAGTCTTGAAACATCGAATATCACTGGAGTTGGGGGAATGACACGAAGTGGGTGTTGCTATAGTCCTGAAATGTTAGCTAAGGCTAGGAAAGAGAAGGCAGGAATTATGGAAGGGGATAGGGCTAACCCGATAGAGGTTCAAGAGACACGATGTCAAGAGCCTATTACGAAAGAAGATGCCAGTGAGTTTTTGAGTTTGATTAAGCATAGTGAATACAGTATTGTCGAGCAGTTGAACAAGACACCGGCAAAGGTTTCACTCCTATCACTTCTCTTGAATTCTGAGTCTCACAGAAATGCTTTACTAAAGGTGTTGAATCAATCATATGTACCTCCTGATATATCAATGGACAAAATGGACAATCTAGTCGGTAATTTGGTGGCTTCAAATTATATATCTTTCAGTGATGATGAGATTCCTGTGGAAGGAAGGGGAAGCACTAAGGCCCTTCACATCACAGTCAGGTGCAAGAGCCACACAATTGGCAAGGTCCTCATTGATAATGGCTCGGCTCTCAATGTGATGCCTATGTGCACTTTGTTAAGGCTACCAGTGGATTCATCGTATATGCGGAAAAGCAACATGATTGTCAAGGCATTTGATGGAGTCCGTCGAGAAGTGTTGGGTGATATAGAAATACATGTGGAGATTGGTCCATGTATTTTCAATATACAATTCCAAGTCATGGATATTGTGCCTTCATATACTCTTTTGTTAGGATGACCTTGGATTCACATGACAGGAGCTGTCCCTTCCACTCTCCATCAAAAGGTGAAGTTTTTCATGGGGGATCAACAAATCTCAGTTTCTAGAGAGAAAGACATCTTTGTCACTCAATCTCTAAACACTCCATATGTTGAGGCAACAGAGAATGCATGGGAATGTTCTTATTGGGCATTTGAATTTGTTAATGCAACCTACATAGGAAGAGGTTGGAAATTATATGCTCCTCACCTGTCAATAGCTACAGCGATGGTGGTGAAGCAAACCATGGGCAAAGGTTGGTATCCAGGAGTTGGATTAGGAAGAAAC
This sequence comes from Heritiera littoralis, assembly GCA_031772115.1. Classification (NCBI taxonomy): domain Eukaryota; kingdom Viridiplantae; phylum Streptophyta; class Magnoliopsida; order Malvales; family Malvaceae; genus Heritiera; species Heritiera littoralis. The sequence goes on along the minus strand of JAPDPK010000088.1, from coordinate 790,119 downwards.
CACCAAGGGATTGAAAAGGCCGTCACAATTTTGGAAAGCAAGGACAGGTTTGGGTTAGGGTATAAACCAACTTGGAAAGATAAAGCAAAGAAGATGGAAGAGAAGAAGGAGAGGCGAATAACATGGTTGAAAGGGGACAAGTTTGAATCTGAGAAGCTAGTCATTCCTTACCTTTACGACACCTTCTGTTTTGGTGGATACCAGACTGGCAACGAAGGAGGGAAACTTGCAATGCAGCTTGAAGGGGATTTTTCTAATTTGTCCATTCACATGATAGATGAAAAGATATCAGAGGAGAGTGTAGCTTGACGGTTTGTGTACTTGACCCCTCCAGGAGCTGAGTTGAAGAATTAGACGATCTTGGAGCTCCCTGAGATTTCCTTTGGAAAGTAATAATGCAGTTGTCTTTTTCTTTTATGTTTAGAATAATGCAAGTTGGATTTTTTGTGCTTTAGCCCAAAAGCACCCAAATAAATTTTTATGTATGGGCCAACTTTGTTATTTTCCATTTCAATAAATGATTAGCATTATGCATTTCCATTTTCCCAGTCAATTTTTTTTTGTTTAGCATGCCAACACCGAAAATACCCATAACTACCCATTTCATCTATTTTCAGGTATCAAAACAATAAACAAGATAATAATAATGTCAATAATTCAGAAATCGATTTTGAAAACCCTGCTCAATTTGATGAAACTGATAATGAAGATGTCTCTACAGACTACCCTTTACCCCATGACTTATTGAGATCGATAGAAGAGGATAAGAAACCAATTGAACCTCATCAGGAAGTTGTTGAAATAATTAATCTTGGGGATGAAGAAAATAAGAAAGAGGTCAAAATCGGAACATCACTAGCATCAGATAAAAGAAAAGGCCTTGAGGAGTTGCTTCGTGAATATGTAGATGTGTTTGCTTGGTCTTACCAAGATATGCTTGGCCTTGACACTGATATTGTGGAGCATAGGTTGCCTTTGAAGCCAAAATGCCAACCGGTACAACAAAAGTTAAGACGCATGAAGCCAGAAATGTTGTTAAAGATCAAAGAAGAAGTTAAAAAGCAATTTGATGCAGGTTTTCTTGAAGTGGCCAAATTCCCGGAGTGGGTAGCTAATATTGTCCCTGTGCCTAAGAAGGATGGAAAGGTGTGGATGTGCGTAGATTATCGGGATTTGAACAGAGCTAGCCCTAAGGCCAATTTTCCACTTCCTCACATTGACACCCTTGTGGACAATACAGCAAGACATTCCATATTTTCTTTTATGGATGGCTTTTCCGACTATAATCAAATCAAGATGGCTCGAGAAGATATGGAAAAGACTACTTTCGTAACAATGTAGGGAACATTTTGCTATAAAGTCATGCCATTCAGATTGAAGAATGCTGGAGCCACATATCAAAGGGCTATGGTTAGTCTTTTCCACGACATGATGCATAAAGAGGTTGAGGTGTATGTGGATGATATGATTGCAAAGTCTCGTGAGGGAGAAAATCATGTGGCTAATCTTAAAAAGCTTTTTGAGAGGTTGAGAAAGTATCAATTGAAGTTGAATCCAGCCAAGTGTACGTTTAGGGCAAAATCTGGCAAATTGTTGGGATTTGTAGTCAGTGAAAGGGGAATAGAGGTTGATCCAGACAAGGTGTGTTTTATTCAGAACTTGTTCCCTCCTCGCACCACAAAAGAAGTGAGAGGCTTCTTAGGGAGACTAAACTACATATCCAGGTTCATCTCTCAACTTACTTCGAAGTGCGACCCAATTTTCAAGCTTCTTCGTAAACATGACTCTGGAGAATGGAACGGAGAATGTCAAAGGGCCTTTGATAGAGTCAAGGAGTACTTATCGAATCCGCCAGTGCTAGTACCTCCTATTCTTGGTAAACCTTTGATTTTGTACTTGACGGCTTGTGAAAGTTCAATGGGATGTGTGCTGGGGCAACGAGACGGGAGTGGTAAGAAAGAACAAGCCATCTACTACCTAAGTAAGAAGTTCACTGACTATGAATCGAAGTATTCTCAATTGGAAAAGATGTGTCGCGCCTTAGCTTGGACAGCCCAAAGACTCAGACAGTACATGTTATATCACACCACTTGGTTGGTGGCCAAACTTGATCCTTTGAAGTATATTTTTGAGAAACCATCTTTGTCTGGCAGGATAGCAAGGTCGCAAGTTATGCTTTCTGAGTATGATATTGTATATGTGACTTAAAAGGCCATTAAAGGGAGTGTGATCGCCGATTTCTTAGCAGACAGTGTTGCCGATGACTATGTGCCTATGAAACTTGATTTTCCAAATGAGGATCTAATGGCTGTATTTCAGGTAGAAGAAGAGAAGCCGGCTAAGAAATCATGGAAAATGTTCTTTGATGGAGCATCTAATGCTTTTGGACGAGGAGTAAGAGTGGTCTTGATATCCCCAGAAGGATATCATCACTCGATTACTGCAAGATTGGATTTCAACTGTACCAACAACGTAGCTGAATATGAAGCATGTGTCATGGGTTTGCAAGTCGCCATTGAAAAGAAGATTGATGTGCTCGAGGTGTATGGAGATTCGGCTCTAGTCATCTACCAGTTGCGAGGAGAATGGGAAACTAGGGATTCGAAATTGGTCCAATACCAAAAATACATAGCTGATTTAATTGATCAATTCAAAAATATTTAGTTTGAGCATTTACCTCGAGAAGAAAATCAGATGGCAGACGCTCTAGCCACTTTGGCTGCAATGTTCAAGTTGGACAATAATGCTGGAATCCAACCCATCAGGATGAATTTGAAGAGTTCACCAGCACATTGTGCAAGTTTAGAAGAAGAAGTCGATGGAAAGCCTTGGTACCATGACATCTTACAGTACATTAAAAACCAGCAGTACCCAGAACATGCTTCAGAAAATGACAAAAGAATCATTAAGAGAATGGCCATGGGATTCTTTTTAGATGGGGAAGTCTTGTACAAAAGAAGTCGAGACCAGGTACTTTTGAGATGTGTGAATATTGCAGAAGCTAAACAGGTATTAGAGGAGGTACATGAAGGATCTTGTGGGGCACACGCTAATGGGCATATGATGGCAAGACAAATAATGAGAGCGGGTTATTATTGGTTGACTATGGAAAAAGACTGTATTAACTACTCTAGAAGATGCCATAAATGTCAGATTTATGCTGACAAGATTCATGCTTTATCGGATGCTCTGCATGTATTAGCCCCTCCTTGGTCTTTCTCTATGTGGGGGACGGACATGATAGGGCCCATTACACCGAAAGCTTCAAATGGGCATCGGTTTATTTTTGTGATGATTGATTATTTCACTAAGTGGGTAGAAGCGACGTCTTTTGCTAGTGTGACACGAGCGGTAGTGTGCAGATTCATAAAGAAAGATATCATATGCCGATATGGACTTCCAGAAAGAATTATCTCAGACAATGCTCGTAATTTGAACAACACAATGATGGAAGAAGTTTGTGCACAGTTCAAAATCAAGCATCACAATTCGGCGCCGTATCGTCCACAAATGAATGGGGCAATAGAAGCCGCAAACAAAAATGTCAAGAGGATAGTGGGAAAAATGACAGAAACTTATAAGGATTGGCATGAAAAGTTGCCTTTTGCCTTGTATGCGTATAGAACGTCAATGCGCACGTCTACTGGGGCAACCCCATTCTCACTAGTGTATGGGATGGAGGCCATGCTACCAATTGAAGAAGAAATTCCATCATTAAGGGTCTTAATGGAAACACAATTAGAAGAGGCAGAGTGGGTACGGGAACGCTATGAGCAATTGAATCTTATTGATGAGAAAAGGCTTGTAGCATTATGCCATGGCCAGTTGTACCAAAGGAGAATGATGAAAGCACATGATAAGAAAGTTCAGCCCAGGAAGTTCCGAGAAGGTGATCTGGTTTTGAAGAAGATCCTCCCAAATCAACAAGATAGGATAGGAAAATGGGCATCGAATTGGGAAGGACCATATGTAGTGAAGAGATCTTTCTTTGGTGGGGCATTAATATTGGCAAATATAGATGGTGAGGACTTGCCAAATCCCATCAATTCCGATGCTATGAAGAGGTATTATGCCTAAAAAAAAGAGAAAAGAAAAAGGAGGACTCAAACCGAAAGCCCGAAAAGGGCGGTTTAAGTCAATGGGGGATACCTAAGTTGAAAATCTGAAAAGGTGGCTTAGGTATGAGAAGATGCATTAGAAGAGTCATTGATGACACTTGATGAGTTCAGTTTATGTAGATGATGTGAAGAGATGTGAAAAAAAAAAAGAAATAAATAAAAAAGAGGATTTAAATCGAAAACCCGAGAAGGGCGGTTTAAATCAATGGGGGAGACACTTAGGTTGAAAACCTGAAAAGGCAGCTTAAATGTAAGGGAAAGATTAGCATCGAAGAAATCATGATGTCAAGGGTAAAAGATTTAGTCCAAGGACTCTTCATGATTAGATAAATTGATGGAGCAGGCTTTTCAAGATAGAAGTTTGGATTAATTTGATCAAAATTTGTTGAGATATTTGATTGTCTCATGAATGCAATTATCCTTGTAACATTCCTCTGTTTAAATTCACTTGAATGTTTGTAATAAAATAACCTCCCTTCCAAATTTATCTCGTATCTACTTCCATTTACCTTCTTACCTTGATTGGGAAAATTGAAGTTTGCATTGTGCTAGTCATAATATTGAGATGATAATTAATAAATGATTGGCAAATATAAAAAAAAATGAAGAAATGAAAAATGAAAAATGAGAGAAAGAGATCATTGCATTGTTTGAAAAAAAAAAGATGGAGTTTCAAGCCTTTGTTGTCACAATTATAATGAAATTATTTTTAGCATGCATCCCATTCATTCAAGAAGAAAGAAAATTTCAAAGATGAGAAAATTTAAAAAAATAAAGTTTTAGGGCCTTCCTAGTTGAAGGAGCATTTTGGAGATGAGAAAGTTTAAAGTTTCAAGGCCTTCCTAGTCGAAGGAGCGTTTTAAAAATGAGAAAATTTTAAAGTTCCAGGCCTTCTTAGTCGAAGGAGCATTTTACAGATGAGAAAATTTTAAAGTTTCAGGGCCTTCCTAGTCGAAGGAGCAGTTTAGAGATGAGAAATTTTAAAAGTCTCAGGGCCTTCTTAGTCGAAGGAGCATTTTACAGATAGGAAAATTTTAAAGTTTCAGGGCATTCCTAGTTGAAGGAGCAGTTTAGAGATGAGAAATTTTAAAAGTCTCAGGGCCTTCCTAGTCAAAGGAGCATTTTAGAGATGAAAAATTTAAAACTTTCAGAGCCTTACTAGTCGAAGGAGCATTTTAGAGATGAAAAATTTAAAAGTTTCAGAGCCTTCCTAGTTGAAGGAGCATTTTAGAGATGAGAAATTTGAAAGTCTCAGGGCCTTCTTAGTCGAAGGAGCATTTTAGAGATGAGAAAATTTAAAAGTTTCAGGGCCTTCCTAGTCGAAGGAGTAGTTTAGAGATAAGAAATTTTAAAAGTCTCAGGGCCTTCCTAGTTGAATGAGCATTTTAGAGATGAGAAATTTAAAAGTTTCAGAGCCTTCCTAGTCGAAGAAGCATTTTTTAGTTAAAAAAAAAGAAAAAAAAAGGGTAGGGTTTTCTTAACCGAAAGAGCACGTCGAAGATAAGAAAATTTGAAATTTTAAAGGTCTCGCTATTTGGAGGAGCGTTTTTCACGAAAAGGACAAAATCGGTGTCTAAAGTCTTTGCTCCATTCCTGATGCTCAGAAATGTGTAAAGAGGGACAGCTGTAGACACACTATTTTGTCCGAGTTCTTAATTTGTAAAAGTAATTAGTAAAGTTAGGTGACATTGAATTTAATTTAACAATTTAGATTAGGACAATTAATTAATATTAGGATTATTAGAATTAGGTTAGAATTAAATTAGAATTTTTAGTTTTAGAATTAGGAAATTAAAATAGGATTTAGGAATTAAAAAAAGGAGATACAAAAAAAATAAAATAATTTTAGGATTAAATAATTAGATTTTTTAGGATAATTATTTAAATTAGGATTTATTAATTAATTAATTAGGAAGAGTTATTATTAGATTAAACTAGTAGAGTTAGATTGGAATAAGGATTTGATAGATAATTAGGATAAATAGAAAACAAGATAAACATTAGTCTAACCTAAGTCTAATAGGATTCTAACTAAGTCATTATCTGCGTCTCCAATAAGGGGGGATTCTTGAAAACCTTACCATCAACATCTTCATTTGCACCTCTGCACATCGTCACCGCCCCATTACCTCGTCCTACCCACGATCCTTGCATCTTCAACACAAAAGCTATAACCATTTCTACACATCCCTATTTTTCGCACCAGTCACGCTTCAAGCTTTGCCGCACGTTCTCTGCTATATTGTCTTTCTACATCTTCATCATTTACCGTGCGCCCTTGCCTCTGGATTACCGTGACAGCCTTCATTACCGCCTTGCACTTGCTGTTGTTTGTCGTGCTTCACTCCACCACCAGATTTTGCTGCACCACCTGATCGCTTTTGCTGCCACGCATCTTTGTTGCATCGCACCACAGGCTAGCTTTGACCATCGCATGCTTCTTGTTACAACCAAGGAAACAAGACCGAAGCACTGCTCCTTGCTATTACACTTACCACACGGCCACGTTTCCACGTCAAACCATAAGCTGCTGCAACAGTAAAAAACGAGAAGGAAGAAAGAGGTTGATGAGGAACTGCTGCTCTACTGATTTGCTTCATCTTGGGTCAAGATTTGGCCACCTGTAGCTCATTACTTTCTGTTAGTCGATGCAAGAATCAAGAAAGAAAGAAACGGTGGAAGGAGAACAAAGATAGAAAAATTAAAAAGGGAAAAGCACGTAGAAGATACAGTAAGTTTGTGTTTTAATAATTTGTTTTTATTTCTCCAATTTAACCAATGTTATAATTTAAATAATATGTTAAATGATTTAATAATATGTTTGACTTAATAGTTTAATTTGTATAATTTAATAATTTGACTTAATAATAAAATTTAATTAATATGACTTTGTATGGTAACTTGATTAAATAAATTATTTATAAAATACTAATTTTGCATGTTAATGATTGATATAATTAACTTGTATGATTTGCATGAGTAATTGGGATTTAATTAATGTTGTATGCTCAATTTATTGGGTAAGGTCTCAGGAAATTGTAATTAAAAAAATAAATATAAATACAAAACACAAAGTTAAAATAAAAAAATAATGATAAGATTTAGTAAATGAAAACTATTAAAGGTGGACATGATTTATTCGGATGATGGGATCCTAAGGAGGGTTACACTTAAGTAATGCTTTGGAATCTCTAGGTAAGAAGATTTTCTTGATGGTCTGACCAGCTTAATGGAAGGAGCTAAAGGAAATTATCAATAAAAAATAATTCATGTGCATTTTCTAAAAATATAATAAATATAATAAATAATAATAAAAAGAATATGATAAATAAAAATATTATAATAATAAGAGTTAAAAAATAATAATTCATGAAAGTGAGTATAGATCATTCCGATGATAAGATTCCGAAGAGGGTTACGCTTAAGTGATGCTTTGGAAATCTTTAGGTAAGAGAATTTCTTTTAAATTCTACTAGCTTAATGGAGGATTTTAAAGCAATTTTTGATAAGAATGATTTATATTCATTTTCTAAAAAAAAATAAAGTTAATTTATATTCATAAATAAATATAACAATAAACAATTAATAAAAATATTAGTCAAGAGAATAATAGAAAATAATAAATGATAAAAATAAAATAAGATAATTTGGATAGAGGAGTCAAAGTTAGGAAATTTTCATAAAATATTAAAATTCATCCGACGACGAAGCCTCTTCAAGCAAGTCGCATAGTACTACTTGAATACTCCTGAGGTGAGAAGGATTGTTTAAGTTATCCCACCAGCTTAATGGAAGATACTTAGAAATATCTTTCAATATTAAGTATATCGAAATTAAAGATTAACCTAAGTAAATTTAGAGGATAACCTAAGACTAAGTGGTACCATTCTAGGATGGGCATTGTGGGGGTGCTAATCCTTCCTTACATGTAACCGTATTCTCGAACTCTAAATTTGAGATGTAGACCAATCCTTATCCATAATTTGAATAGGTGACAAATCACACCTAGTAGAATAGTTGGTGGCGACTCCATAGATTTTTTGTCAACTATTAGGTTTTTCGAAACTTAATACGTTATGACAATATATATATATATATATATATATTTCTTTTAGCCTTGAATATCTTGCTAGCCAATGTCCGTTTTGACTCTTTTGGTAATTCTAGGATGACTATGTTATTTTCTAATGATGTCAGCATAATCTGACTTTAACTAGGAACCTTTTCTTGATGATAAAACCTTTATTGGAGATACGTGTAGTTTATCATCAAGCAAGGCTTTCCTCTGTAGTTTTGGTTGGTCACAACTACAAGCTATACTCCTTTTGACTTTGTTAAATCTTAGAAACTATACTCCCTATTTGTCAAAACCATAATCTGCATCCCTTGCAACACTTTTGATTAATATCAACTTTTGTTTGTTTTAATACTGTCTAAACGTTTTACCTATGTGACATTTATGAAAGGGTATTGAATTATTAAGCCCTACATGTACCAGATTTTCAGGGTAGGATGCCATTTTACTGTTTTCGAGAATTCTTGGTAAGAATTTTCTATTGTTTGAGGGACTATTTAATTAAATTTAAGTTCAAGATGGAGCATCAACCTTCTATAATCTGTACCTCAATTAATAACTTAAACTTGAATGGTCCATGAATATATTTGAAAAATAAGTTTGAATCTATTCCATTATATAGCTAATAGTTAACAAATTAGTTTTCTTAATTAGTCCTTGCTTTATGAATCTGTTTTCACTGCTCCATAGTTTTATCTTTGCATTATATTACAATCAAGAATTGTCAAGCCTCTTCTATCTCTCTTTTGAATGTTCCTGTCTTTTACCATTATGTGCTTACTTTCTTTTGCAAAACAGTTTCTCCCCAACTTCAAAATGTTGTTCACGTTCGATTTAGTTACGAATGATAATCCCGTATCTTCAAGCCTGCTATATATGTAACTATTTGTTAAATCAAGTATTTACTTATCTATCAATTTGGTAATTATTTTTATTTCTTTGAATTATGAATAAACATTAGGATTTGATGCTCATTGTATTAGTCCAGAAATTCTATTTTACAATAAACAATGTGGGAATGTTGTTTATATCTGATGGATTTGATCGTACAAAAATTCTGGAGTTTCAATTTATTAGCATTTATGAGATTCAAAGTTGACATTTTTAGTTACAAAAATACATTTATATGTTTTTCATTTATTTTAAAGCTTTTTTTCGGCTTATTTAATTGCCATTTGCTAGATGAATTTAATGTTCCTTTGTCGATTCTATTGCTTTAATTCTTTTTTGCCCTTTTGAAGTTAGGATTCTGAGCTATTTTGCTGTTATTCATTATTTATTCCTTTCTATATTAATAATGTTCTAGCTTCATGGCTTAGGTTTTCTGTGTAGAATCGATTGTTACTTTCCTTTTTCTCTTTGTTTTTGTTCTGTTTGGAAGCTACATGACATATGTTCGGTTATTGAGAAAATGAAGGAAAAATTGATTGGATGCCAACTACAAATATAACCTGATCTAACGTAGATTTTTCATCTACATAAATAGTAAGATGGCTTCTACTTATTATTATTTGCCTTCTAATCCCCGTAGCATCGCTCGGGCCAAATGCTAGTTTAATTAAAGTTTCCAGGAGAATAATACAATAATTCCTACGAAGTCCTGCACAGAAGCCGCGTCTCAATTCTCAACAATATTTTGTGTGGATATGAAACCCATCACATTTTCCTTGGCGTTCTGGCCTTCAGCTTGGTGTCCTGTCATTGTTTTGTCTCTTGTTCTTTTTCCGTCTGTTCTTACCTCAGACTTTGTACAATGGGTCTTGCTATTAATGAAATCCTTGATTTAGCAAAAAAAAAAAAAAAACCCGTCACATGGATAAGATTCGAGAACAGAACAATAATAGCCACAGAATCAAGAAAATATCTTTACAAAATGTGCATACTTTCACTAATTTGTCTGCTTATTCGTCTTTTTTATTTTTCATGCAAGTGTTTGGACTTTGCAATGATTGAGTATATAACAAAAGAGGACTTAAAGACTTCAAATATGCCGTGTATATAGGGTTGGAAAAAAAATACCCTTGATTTCTAAACAGAAACTTGAAGTGATGGCAAATTTATCATGAAAGTAACTGTTGACATTTTGCTTAAATTTGTCATTGATTATAGCTAAATTAATATCAACTTTGAAATGATTTTCAAAATGGTGTTAATAAGTTTGAAATAAGATTTACAAGTAAAGAGCATTTGTAGTCCCAAATATTTTTTTATTTTAATTTGATCCTTAATTTTAAATTATTTTATGATTTTTTTTACTATTTTATGAAAGCTTCAAACTTTTTAAAAGAGTGTCATTAAGGTCCTATGACATAAAAATAAGAGAAAGTTATAAAATAGGATAATAGATTTAGAATTATTATTCTTACTACCATATTAAAATGTATTTACTAAAAAATGAATAAAATTTTTAAAATTTTAAGAATGGAATAAAAATATAATTTTGCTTATAATTTTAAAAACTCAACTCCGAATTATGAGCAAAAATGATAACTTAATTTCCTTTTGGGTTCATTATCCTAATTTTACTTATTATTTTTATTTATCAAATTTTATTTCACATATAGTTATAAAATTTTATGAAAATATATATAATTTAAATCATATTAAAAAAGTAAAGTTAGAATTTTAAAATGAAAAAAAAAAAGAAAATGAAACATAACAAAAAACAGTTAAGCAAACAAAAGTAAATATTAATTAATAATCCAATAAATTATTTTCTGTAAATATTACTAGTATAATTTAAAACAGTTGTTCCATGAGCTGTGACTTCATGTTTGTCATCAATAATTTGAGATTTAATCGCTAGTAAGGCTTGCTTGTTAGCTTTAAATTGACAATGAGATATTTTGAAATGACAAAAACTTAAGTACAATTAAATGTTTAATGTTTATTTGTAAATTTGCATAAAATTTTTTACAACAATATCAAGTGCAAGTATATATACATTGAAAATGTTTTATTACAATGCACTTGAAAAACATGAGATTAAGTAATTTTTCATTGAACAAGTTGATTAAAATTTTAATAAAAATTACTTAATAAATGTTTTGAATCAAATTTTTACTTGACTAAACTATGAAATATTCACATGAACTTGAAATATGATTTGGGATCAAAGACTACTCTTAATGTATCTCAAAAAGTATCAGAAAAGTCAAATCTGGAATGAAAGGATCGATCCCTTTATTCATGGGATCGATACCAGAATAGTTGAATGCATGGAATAGGTGTCAAGACATGAGAGATCGATCCCTAAACCCTAGAAGATCGATCCTAGCTAGGCAAAATGCTTCAAAAGCTCAACTAAGCTTAAGAGGATCGATCCCTTCAAGCTAAGGATTGATCATATGGCACGAAATTTGATTCCAACGATTAGTTTTTGAGGACTTCAACAGGAAAAAATGTATTTAATGTCCAACAATCATTCTCAGCCTTGGGGGACTATAAATTCCAGCATTTATAAGATTAAAGAGCAGAACAAGCATTCATCATCTTTTCTAAGCTTCAAGAAAGACTTCAAAGCTCAAAATCAACTTTTTGTTCTTCATTTTGTGTTTTTCTATCTTTGAGAGATATTATATTGTACACAATCCATTTCAAACTCAGTTCTACATTCAAAAAGGAGAGTGCAATCTTGTGAAGCTATCTTGTGAGAGTTTGGGTAGCTTTACAAGAGATTGGATATAGAGATTTCTTCTTAAGCCTACAAAAAGAAGTATAAAAGGTTTAAACACACTTTGAAGTGGTGTGTGTTGTATTTCAAAGAAGAGCTAAATTAATACCTTGACAAATGGATCAAAGAGAGAGGATTTAGACAAGAAAACTGGCCGAGCCTCCATAAATCTTGTGTTTGTTTCTTCTCCCTTACTTTTTATTTATGCATTTGTGATTTTATTGCATAAGCTGTTTTACTTACTAGTTAAGCTTTTAAAATTCAAAATTTAGTCGATAAATTGATTCACTGCCTTTCAGTAGAGCCAACACTGCTCATCTCTCTCATATCCTTTGTGATTCCTTTGACTGGGTTTGGAAAACTACCAGCAAAAAAGCAAACATATGCACCATTGTAGAACGGCCACTCTGTTGATCGAGAAAATGGTGCTTCGGATCATTTTAACGGATGATAAAAGACGATTGTAGTGAAGAACTAAGACCGTAAGAACTATATCAAGCAATATTAGAAGAAAATGTTACTGGTGAAAAATTCCTTGAAGTCCGTAATTTGATCGAGTACATGATTTATCTAAAAGAGTACAGTGAGTGAATGATAGCCACAGAATAAGAAAATATCTTTGGCGGGCTGTCAATCATTTTTTTTTTAATTGGAATCAATTTCGTCCTTTACAATAACAGTCGGCAAAAATGTGCAGAGTGCATTCCTTTGTCTATTCATTTGACCTAAGTTTTGTCCTAGAAGTCTACCCTGGTAGACGTTGCCAAGGCTTCTTTTACCAATTAATTTGGCTGAAGCGAATCCATCTGTAACTTTGAGGACTCTGAGTGGAACATTTGCTTTTGTTCCTTGGGCTTGTTGAAATGGTCTAACAATGTGTCTAAATTTATATCGCAATATCGCAAATGTATGGGTCATCTCAGGTCTCCACCTCCAAATTTTTTTTTTCCAAATCATAGATGTACTCAGTACAGTAATCAAAATCGTAACATATTTTTTTTTGGAAGTTAAGAGTTTTATTTATTGGACTAATAATATTATCCAAATTTGAACAGCGTACAATACAACTTATCGGTACATCTTAACAGTTAACTTGGCAGCTTACCACCGGGATTGAAGAACAAAAAAGCTATTCTAGTGAGACATTAAAAAAGGCGGCCTTGTAGCAAACATCTTGGCGGCATAACAGGCATTGACTGAGCTATCTTAGCTTGGATAATGAAGAACCCCAGAGAGTGATATAGACAGCAACATTCAAAGAAACAGCAGTTGTGGGTCAAACAGAAAACTTGAAAACACGATGAGAGCATTGATTTTCGCTTCCTCCACCAGCCTAACCCAAAACAGAGGAGTTGTGCAAATGTCAGAGAAGGGAGGCCCAGCTTGTCATTTTCAGTCTTAAACCCAACTTAACAATCGACAATTCTGCTTCCTTAGAGATCAAAAATCACAACAGAAACCACCATTTTCTATTGTCAACAATCTGTAGTGTCCGGCATTCTTAACAGAAACCATCAACTTAAACTTCAAAGATCTTATGGCAGATTTATCAGCCATGTCACTGGATCTTCCCTCTTACTCTTTTTTGGAAGTTGAAAAATTTTGTTGAATAAAGTTTAGAGCCAAGCTACAAGTTCAATTTTTCTATGAACCCCAGATTTGGCTAAGTAATCAGCCATATAGTTAGCTTCTCTAAAGACATGAGCAAAAGAAATCACACCGAGAAATGAAGTAAGATTGTACATCTTGTTGATCAGATTGTTGTATCTCCAAGGGCTCTTATCAACATCATGAAGCCACAAAATAATAACCTGGGAATCACTCTCGATAATCAAAGGAGGCAAATGATTCAAACTTGCATTGGTGATGATAGTAAGGGCTTCAATAATAGCGAGGAGTTCTGCCAAAATTGGTTCCGCCACCCCTATGTTCTTTGAGAAGATGGGCTTTATGTTACCATTGCAATCTCGGATAACCCCACCAATTCCTTCCGTACCTGGGTTTCCAAGGGAAGAGCCATCTACGTTAATTTTCCAACAGCCGTTTGGAGGAGGATGCCAACACACTTTAGGTCTTGTTGCTTTTTTCTTCACAGGGATTGATAAATCTTGAAGATTGAATAGAGAATTACTAATATCAAGTCCAGGGCTAATCGCTTTCAACCAGCAGCTACAACGGACAGTAATCAAATGATAGATTTGATTGAACGAGCAATCTTTAGAGTTGAAAATCAGATCATTCCTAGCTAACCAAATAGACCACATAATAGCAAAGTAGACGGTCTTCCAGATAATTTTCTTGCTACTGCATGAGATAAGTGAGTTCCAAAGCAAAAACAGGGAACTAAGATTCCCTGGAATGACCCACTCTTGGTTCCATGTTTTGATAAAGTAAGACCAAATCTTCCAAGCAAATTTACAAGTCACGAATAGATGTGTCACCGTTTCTTTATCCTTACAGAAGGCACAGACATTATCAGTGTTCAAAATACAGCCCCTCCTTTGAAGCACGTCTCGCACTGGGACAGAACCATGAAGAGCATTCCAACAAAATAAATGAACTTTTGGGGGAGCACATCCATCCCACATATTTGATTCCACCACATTGCCTGCATGTAAAGGTTCCATAGCAAGCCTAAAAGATTTAGCTTTGAAGACACCATTGGTAGTATGGGTCCAAATTAGCCTATCCTTGGCAAGAGGGGAGATAGAAACAGAATTAAGTAGCTGTAGAAAACAATTCCACACATCTCTTTCCCAATCAAAAAGGGGTCTTCTAAGATCAATGTTCCAATTCCATAAACCATTTGACCAGAAACCAAACTCATTTACTCGTCCGCTTTGGTTCTTTGCTAAAGCGAAAATTCGTGAAAAGGAATCTTTAAGAATAACTCCATGGATCCACATATCAGTCCAGAAATAGATTTTAACTCCATTACTCTCTTTGCATAATATATATAGTACGATACGATTCATTATAAAATATATTTATATTATTACAGAGAATCATTTTATATTAAATCGACAACATATCTATCGATATATAAGTGAATCGATAAATATCATATAAAATACCAATATACTTCGATACGTTTCTGTAGTGAAATTAGGTTATACTCGGTCAAAATCTTTTCTGACTCAATTATTTAAAAATACAATTTTAATAGCTATTTAACTTAAAAAACCTATATATATATTCTTTACATATTTTAATCTTAAAAAATATTTTTTTAGAATTTTAGTTTAGTAAATTAAAATAAAAATATAAAAAGTATTTAAAAGTATATACTATTAATGAGAATGTTAATTGTTCGAAAATAATCATATTTCTTATTTTTATTACATATTCACTTAATTCTATTAATATGTATAAATTTTTCTATTTTCTTATTTATATGTATTATTAATTATAACTAATTTTAAGATACGATAATCTATGTTTGATTTTCAAAAATAAGATATTCATTTACTATACATATCTTGAGTTAATAACGGTTTAAAGTTGGTTGCTTGAGAAACAGTAAAAGGATTGGATCAATTCTTTTTATGGGTGCACGTCCAACATTCACTGTCCTTTACTTATTCTAGATAGTTGATTATGAAAGCAAGAAAGAGCCAGTGGTTCCAATTTTTTTAAAAGTTCAATTGAAAAAGTCATAAAACATTTCTAGCTTCCTAAATATCCTTTGCTTCCAAAAAAACATTAGCCAATCTCTTATTTTCCAAAAGGTGTTTGTCATAGGGTCCATGTCTTCACCCACATAGAAAGGTAGGTAAATGATAATGGCATTTGTGCTTAGATATAAGAAATTAATTCTGACCAGAGTTCCACTTACCGTTCAATCTTTTCTTTAAATCTATTTTAGTAAACAAATTTCCTATCCAATCCAAATCTTATTGGTCTTTTTTTTTATTTTTTTATTTTCTTAAATATAACATCAAACAGAACTTGAGAAAAATTTTTAATCCTACTTTTCTTTTCTAGTATTTGTTGATATACTTTCTTTAGGAATGTTAATTTTTTTTATCAGCCACTCGATAGGTTTACATGTTTCGTTACAGGAATTATATATGGTGGAAAAATGCGTAATGCTATGAATCAAGAAAATATCTTTGGCAAGCAGTCAATCAATTTCGTTCTGCTTCGGCAAATATATGCATACTTACATTCATTTCTCTGTTCATTTTTCTTTATAACTTTTCCTGTTAGCTTTTGGATTTGTGCTAAAAGTCATCGGAAATTTATCATGAAAGTGTTGACATTTTGCATTAAGGCATTCATACTTCTGTCTCTGATTAAACCATCAGTAGAGAAATTCCTATGGTTCTTTGCATTCAAATTAATTTGATTCAATCATCCATTGATTAAAAATTTAGTTCGAATTGAAATAAACATTGAATTGAGTCCTAGTTTTAACCATTATATGTGTCTTTTCCACCATTAGGAGTGAGAAAGAGAGGATTGAATGAACATGTTATTTTTATACAAGTCAGTTAATCACATAATTAAAAATTAGTAATAATTTATTATGAGTCATATGTGATAATTAAATGTGAATATTTATTTCAATAAATTCATTGATATTTATGATAATAAATGAACCTTTTTTTGTGTAAACTACATGTATCTTCATTCGTTTTAACGATCTGAGATTAATCCTGTTCGGAGCTTCGTCATAGTTAAAACTCCTCACCCTTTTCCAAAGGTGTGTTTAGTGGGAGTCAAACTCAAAAGCTCTTCCCATAAATTCAGCCTGCATTGTCAATTGAGCCACAACTCATATTTTTTTAATAATATGAATATGTGATATGATTTGAATAAAAAATATATACAAACCTGAAATAATCATTTTATATAAATTTTTTTACCACCCCCACCCCCACCCCCCCCCCCCCCCCCCCCCCCCCCCCCCCCCCCCCCCCCCCCCCCCCCCCCCCCCCCCCCCCCCCCCCCCCCCCCCCCCCCCCCCCCCCAACCCCCAAAAAAAAAAAAAGGAACACTAGCCAATCTCTACTTCTTATTTTCTATTTTTTGTTGTAAGTGGAAAATAACCAAAACCAGTTTCTTGTTTTTATCTAAAAATTTGTTTTAGAGTTTATAACTATCAGTTAATCACATAATTCTACTTCATTATTAAATAAAATTTTAAAAATGCATGAGCTTTTAGAAATAAATATTAATAAAGTTTTTAAATTTATTTTCAAGGGTTTGTGCATTTTAAGCTTTGTTCATAAATGATGTGATATTATGTGAATGAGTGACAGTGTATACTGCACAGAAATTATATGCTATTAGTGCATTATATATAAACAAGTATCATAATATTTGCATCTATACAATTGTGATAGGAATGCAACAAATCGGTGGAAAAAATGAAGCTGATCACAAGGACCATTTACATGAAAATTAAGGAAGTCAAATTGTTTAAATCGGCCACTAAATCAAATGCACATCAACGGTTATATGGATGAAAGATTAATTCTTTTTATACCATGATTTAAACAATTTTGACTTTCTTAATTTTCATGTAAATGGCCTTTGTGATCAGCTTCATTATTTCCACTGATTTGTTGCATTCCTATCACATAGTTGCAAACATTATGATACTTGCCACTGCCCAAGCGTGAAATTTTTACTAGGTTCCCTGTGTTATTATTATTATTATATGGTGATTAATTCAGCTTCAAATTTACTAGTATCCATTTTAATTGATTTTTTCACTAAATCGAATGGATCGAGTTTGAATCCGAATTAATTGAACTTCATTTTGATTGATTCTTTCTTTAAATTAAATTGAATAGGTTGAGTCTCAATCTGAACCAGTCGGTGGGAAAATTTCTTGACTTGGACAACTTTTGTCACCTCTGTTCTAAAGTATGGACTATGATTTAAAGCAATTGCTAGCAAGGTAAAAGTAAAAACTGTAACCAAAAAAAAAAAAGTAAAACCATCTCAAAATTGTCAGTAGCTTGTGGGATCCCCTGTAAACATTATGAAGGTTTTTGTGATAAGGTCGATCCCCTGTAAACTTACAAATGCGGTGCAGGGATAAAAAAAAAAGAAAAAGAGTGTACATAAAATTTCTCTATAATTTTTGTTTGGTACAAAAATTTCTCTATATTTTAGTCATACTTTTTTTTACTAAAAAAGGAATAATGTCATTAAGTAACTAAAGAAAGTACAATCTGATTCAATAAATTGTGCAATAACTCTCGGATCAGATTCGTACAATCAAAGGTTGGTGCGAAACAGTAAGAGGATTGGATCAATTCGATTGATCGATCCATCGTCCAACAGTCACTGTCCGTTACTGATTCTTGATGGTTGATTATGAAAGCAAGAGCGAGCCAATGATTTTGATAAAAATTTTCTTTTACTTCTAATGTTTTGTCTTTGTAATATGAAACTGGTTTTGTAGAAATCAAATTAAATAGTTGTACTTCCTTCAATATCATTTGTGAAGTTTAGTTGTGTTCGTAATTAGACTTTTGAAAAATAGTTACTAACTAAAAACAAGTCATGCTTTCATGTGGAGGAAAAAATAGTCTTTGCTGAAATATATAACTAGATTTAAACAAGAATTAAGTAGAACTTTGAAACAAATTAGAACATAAAATCACACAACAAAAACAACCAAACTCCATTCTAAGACGGTTATAACTGTATCAAACTGTACTAGAAGAAAATGCTATTGGTGAATAATTTATTGAATTCCCAATTTCATCGAGTATATAACAAAAGAGGAATTATATACTTAAATGTGCCGTGTGCACATTGGGTTGGAAATAAAGGCCAACACTTCAATTATAGACTTTAAATATGGGTGGGAAATAAATGCCAACAAAGAGTTTGGGCCTAAAACCCAAAAAATTGCTTGCAAACGGCCCAGCTGGGACAGTCTAAGGAAGGCTTCACAGATTAGGCTCAGCTGGGTCGGTCCACCATTGCGAGGCCAGGGTCGGGTCGGTTCATTCTTCTGGATCCGATGCTGCCGGTCGAGTAGGGCTATCAGCTTCTTTTTCAAATTTGCACCGTTTTCTTGTACCCAGATTTCAGCTTCCATCGTGCTAGCATTCAACCCATTTGATATTTTCCTAGAAAAAACCAGAAGTCTCCTCTCAATGCTGGCAACCCACCTCTGCGCCGGCCACTGTAATATGGATCCCATAGATCACCCAAAAGAAAATCAAAGGAAAGCTTCTCAACTCTTCTTGTCGAGCACCCATCTCCCTGTCTGCCTTCAACTTACATCCGGCCACCCAAATCACCGCCAGCCGCCGCCTACTTCCACTCCGGTTTCCGCCGGTCACCGAAAACTCAGCAAAATCCCTCTCCCGAGAGCTCTTCATCCCCTTAACGCAGATCTAAGCCTAGCATCACCTAAAATCCCACGGTTTTTCCTAGATCTAGCCTAAACCAAATCTTCCCAAGCAAAATCCAACTTTCACCTCCTTCATATATATATATATATATATATATATATATATATATATAGGATTTTTGGTGGTTTCCAGGTGTGTGAGTTTTAAGGGATGGATCGTTGGTTGAAGGAGATGCTGGTTCTGGGCGTAGAAAATGTGACGTTGGGTTTATGGTTGAATGAGGGCTCTGAGAGGTGCTGTTGAGGTTGAATAAACTTCCTATTTTAAACTTAATTAAATCTTGTATTCGATCAGCCTTACCTCTTGTTCAAACCATCATTTGCCTTGGTCGACTTCCACGTGAACAGAAAAATTCCCAAGCAGAAAATGTTCCACGGTTCCAGCTACTTTTTCAAACCCAAGACAGCCCTTGTTTATGTGTCCAAATACCACCTAGAACAGACCTGGATACTGTCCCGTTTACTGCTCTTCCATGTGAATGTAGCAGTCCAAAATGACAAGATCTTCCATGCAACCGAAACAGCGCAAAGCAGGAAATAATCTGCCACGCCTCAATTACCAGTCCAAACCGAGACAGCCCTTGCTGTCGTGATGGAGATAGGCTATTGTGCTGTCGAGGGATCAGCAATTTCTAGTTGCTACGTGAGACAAGGAAAGGAAACTTCTTGCTGCTCCTTTCTTCCTTAGTCTGCTGCACCCTCTTGGTTCCTTTCCTTTCCTTCACTCTCGGTTCCGTCTCCTCCTTCTACTGTGTCAATAAATCAGCCCCTGTTTTGCTCTCTTTTCCTCCTTGATCAGCCCTCTATTTCCTCGTCAAGTTTAGCCTCGTACTCACGTTTCATCCTACAAAACCTATTTTGTTTCAGCACCAAAAGGAGGGTCAAGGCTTTGCTACTTCCCCTGTTTTTTTGGCTCCCAAAGCCAGATCTGAACTCTCCCTTACCGCAACTCTTTTCTTTCTCAAACCTTGCTGTCGATATCCACCGGTCTGATTTGCAACAAGCCCGTGAGGATGATGATGGTTGTGATATTTTCGGTACAGTAGGACACTAAAAGAAGGAATGACAATGGCTGAGGGTTGGATGATGATGATGATGGACGGTGATAATTTGGGAAAGAAGTGGCCGGTGAGAAACATGGAGATAGTCGGAGTTGGTATTGCTAAGGCTTCTTCAAGAAGCCACTTCTCCAATATATTATATTATATTTTATTTCTTTCTCTTTTTTTTTTCTATTTATTTATTTTAACCCCAATTTTGATATTTAGCAATATATATATATATATATATATATATATATATATATATTCTAGTTAGTTTAATTCATTTTATACATATTATTTGTCCCACTAATATTTCACACTTTTTATATTTATTAATTTATATTGTTTATTATCACTTTAATCCTAAAGTTCTTAATATAAATTAAATTTCCAAAAAATTTACATTGTTTAATTCACCAAGAGTAAAGAATTTATAGTTATTACATAAAAATTTGCATTCATACCTTTGTCTTAGATTAAACTATCAGTAGAGAAATTTCTATGATTAAAAATTTAGTTCGGAAATTGTAACAAACTTAGAATTGAGTCATGGTTTTAATCATTATCAGAGGTGTAAACGAATCAAGTTATTCATGTGATAACGGCAAATTCTGCTACTTTTGGAGTTAGGTATATGTAAATTTAATTTCAAATGTTAATAAACTGATTGAAAAAATATATAAATTTATTAAAGGATTGAAATATTTCGAAATTATAATACTTGATCAATTAATAAATTAAAATTTTAATAATTAGGAATTTAATTCGGGTATTAAGAGGAAAAAAATGTGTGTGTATATATATATGTGATTACATATATGTACAAATATAAAAGTATATATATAAATAACAATTATCATTTTGAATTAATATATATATATATTAATAAATAATAAAATGGATAAATATATGTTTTAAAGATTATATATAATTATGTTTATAATATAAAATAATTATATTGTAAAATATAAAGTTTTAATATATAGAAATATATGTGTATATATATATATATAGTACATGTTAAGAATATAATTATATATATAAAAGTGTTAACATAAGAGTGTATATTTATAGATTATTGTTAATAGAAAATATAATTAAGATATATTGATATTATGTATTTATAAATAAACAAATAAATAAATAAATAAAAAAAGGGGGAAATCACAGGCAGCAAACTCGTGGAAGCTTGCCGCTGCAGACCCGATTTGCACAAAAGAATAAGGAAACAGAAAGAAAGAGGGGAGAAAAGAGAGGAAATTAAATTAGTGGACTATGTGGCATAATTTCATTGGATGGTATGTTAAAAGAAGTGGCCGGTGAGAAATTTGGAGATAGTCGGAGTTGGTATTGCTAAGGCTTCTTCAAGAAGCCACTTCTCCAATATATTATATTTTATTTTATTTCTTTCTTTTTTTCCTATTTATTTATTTTTAACCCCAATTTTGATATTTAGCAATATATATTCTAATTACTTTAATTCATTTTATACATATTATTTATCCCACTAATATTTCACACTTTTTATATTTTTTAATTTATATTGTCTATTATCACTTTAATCCTAAAATTCTTAATATAAATTAAATTTTCAAAAAAATTACATTTTTTATTTCACCAAGAGTAAAGAATTTACAATTACTACATAAAAATATGCATTCATACCTTTGTCTTAGATTAAACTATCACTAGAAAAATTTCTCTGATTAAAAATTTAGTTCGAAAATTGTAACAAACTTAGAATTGAGTCCTGGTTTTAATTATTATTAGGGGTGTAAACGAATCAAGTTATTCATGAGCTATTCGAGCTTGATTCGATGATTATTCTAGTTTAATTCGTTTATTTTCAAGCCGAGCTTTAGCTACTTGAATAATAAGTCGAGTTGAGTTTGAGTTTCCTAATTCTTAGGTCGAGCAATTTGTGAACTTTATCGAACTTCTTTTAATATATAGTATTTATATCTTATTATTAATTTATCATTTTATCATTATAATATATGTTTAAAAATTGACAAATCGAACTTATCGAGTTGAGTTTAAGCAGTTTGAGTATTCTATTGAGTAGAGCTTCAAAAACCAAGCTCGATCGAGTTTGAGCAGAATTTCAAATTTCGAGTTTTCTAATCGAGTCGAGCTCGAGTCTTATATTGGATCATCTCGACGTGATTTGATTACACCACTAATCATATTTGTTTTTTTTTTTTTTGCTTAGCCAAATAAAAGTTTTATTGATAAAAGGATAATATACCTGATAGTCCCTGCATAATAGGGAACAGTATGAAACAAAAAAAGATAATCATACCCAAATCGAACAAATCAAATACCCCTAATCTAAAACAGATAAAACACCGAACTCCACAGAAGCATAACATCCAAGTAAACATAAAATTTCAGGAACAAAACCACCCGGAAAAAGAACAGCAAGCACCAGCCTTCACAGTCTGAACTAGCCTTCCAGCCCTGCGCCAAACTTTTACCAGAAAACAGTTACGACCTTCAACCATGTCTCAAGCTACTGCATCAGCTACACCCCTAATCAATACTAGAAAAACTCATGTGTTGTTGGGCAGGAAGAAAAATCCACGAATTTTTGCTAATATAAAAATAATATGATTTTGTTAAAAAAAATAAGGTCCATGTCTTCTTTACCCATGTTGAAAGGTAGGTAAATGATAATGGCATTTGTGCTTAGATATATGAAATTAATTCTTACCAGTGTACCAGTTACCATTCAATCTTTTCTTTAAATCTATTTCAGTAAACAAATCTCTTATCCGATCCAAATCTTACTGTTCCTATTTTTATTTTGTTAAATATAACATCAAACAGAAGTTGGGAAATTTTTTTAATTCTACTTTTTTTTTCTAGTATTTGTTGATATGCTTTCTTTAGGAATGTTATTATTATTATTTTTTGTCAGCCACTCGATGGGTTTACATATTTAGTTACAGGAAACATATACAGTGGAAATATGCATAATCCTGAAGAAAAATGATCGTTAATCTTCAATTCGAAAAATATGTTCATATCAAAACCTTATTGTTGAGTCCAACTTGAGGGCATACTTTATAAGTTTCCAGAATGAGAGTACAATAATTGTAAAAGCAAGAATGAAAGCTGCTAGAAGAATACAATCATAGCCACAGATGAATCAAGAAAATATCTTTGGCAACCTGTCAATCAATTTTGTTATGCTTTCTTTTTCCTTTACAGCAAATATGTACAAACTAACATTCATTTCTCTGTTCAATTTTCTTTATCACTTTTCATCTTAGCTTTTTGGATTTGCGCCAAAAGTGATCGGAAAATTATCATGAAAGGCATTCATACTTTTGTCTTTGATTAACCATCAGTAGAGAAATTTCTATGGTTAAAAATTTGCGTTCATACCACTGTCTTTGATTAAGCAATTCAGTGTTACGATATCATGTTTCTTTTTTCTGTTTTCTGTTGGCTGTTTTTTATGTTGATTCAAATTATGTCATATTAATAGTGTTTTTTGTTATGGTATTTAGGATAGTTTGATCTTTTAGCTTTCATGTTGATGTTATTATTGTTTTTATGGATTGTACAGGAATTCTGTTTGCTAGTTATTGCTAGTTTCACATTATTTTTATTCCTTAATATAAACTTGGCTTAGAAAAAAACCGTCCATAGAAAAATTTCTATGATTAAAAATTTAGTTCAAAAATTGAAACAAACATTGAATTGAGTCATGGCTTTAATCATTATTTTCCACCATTAGGAGTGAGAGAAAAGATTGAGTCATTTTTACATTGGCATATGTCATTTTTATACATGTCAAGTAACCACATTATTAAAAATTATTTGAGTAAAAAAAATTATTAATAATTTATTACAAATCATATGTGATTATTAAATGTTGAATATTTATTTCAATAAATTCATTAATATTTTTGATAATAAATTAGATTTTTTAACAATATAATTATGCGACGTGATTTGAATAAAAAATATATATTAATGTGAAATAATCATTTTATATAATTTTTATCAAGAGTTGGATAAAAAAGATTAAAAACATTTCTAATTTGACCACGTTAATATACCTAAATATCCATTGCTTTCCATAAAAAAACATTAGCCAATCTTTTCTTTTCATTTTTCTTTTTTTTTAATTGGACGGGAGTGGGTAAAGAAGTTAGTCCATAACCATAAGCTTAGGTTAGGACCTTGGAATATAGGTACGCTTAGTGGTAAGTTAGTTGAGATTTGTGAGGTTATGAGTAGGAGGAGGGTGAACATCTTATGTCTTCAAGAGACTAAATGGGTTGGGGAAAAGGCTAGAGAGATACCACCTTGGCAATATAAGCTTTGGTATACAGGGAAAGACAGAGACCGAAATGGAGTAGGTATCATTATAGATAAAGAGCACCATAAGGATGTTATACAGATTAAGAGACAAGGGGATAGGATTATTTTGGTTAAGCTAGTTTTAGGAGAAGAGGTGTTAATGTCATTAGCGTCTATGCACCCAAGATAGGACTTGATGAGGTTAGTAAACGACAGTTTTGGGAGGATTTAGATAAGGTAGTACAAGAAGTACCTCTAGGAGAAAACCTTTTTATTGGTAGTGATCTTAATGGACATGTAGGTACAAGTAGAGAGGGTTTTGAGAGAGTACAAAAGGTTTTTATTTATGGTGTAAGAAACGAGGGTGGAGATGCTATCTTAAATTTTGGTTTATCTTATGACCTAATCCTAGCAAACACATTGTTTAAGAAGAGAGATTCTCATCTTATAACCTTTAGAAGTGGACCAAGAGTAAGTCAGATAGATTTCTTTTTAACTAGGAGTAGGGATAGACATAGATGTTTGGATTGTAAGGTTATCTCAGGTGAGAGTGTTACTGCGCAACATAGACTCTTAGTTCTGGATATGAAGATAGATAGACGACATCGAAGGAACCAACAAAAAGGAATTGAAAGGATTAGATGGTGGAAGCTAAAAGAAGATTGTTATGCAACATGTAGAGATAGTTGGATTCAAAAAAAGGATTGGACAACAGAAGAGAACCCAAATGTAATGTGGAATAAGATGGCAAAATGTATTTGGGAGGTGGGTAAAGAGACATTAGGAGTATCAAACGGAAGAGTGCCGACTGGAAAGGACGCAACATGGTGGACTACAGTAGTAAAAGATGCTATAAAGACTAAGCGAGAGTGTTACAAGGCTTTGAAGAAGAACAATACAGAAGAGAGTTTTATGGAATATAAGTTAGCAAGAAAGGAGGCAAAGAAGGTTGTGGCAGAAGCTATGACGAAGGTTGCGAAAGAGATTTACGACAAGTTGAACACAAAAAAGGGAGAGAAAAGGATATATAGATTGGCGTGAGCAAGAGAAAGGAGGAGTCGCGACCTAGGAGTCCTGACCTAGGAGTCCTGAAATGTATTAAGGATGAGCATTAAAGAACTCTCGTTAAAGATAATGACATTAAGGACAAGTGGCGTGATTATTTTGACAAATTATTTAATGACAGACAAAATAAAGTTTTGGATAATATCTCGTGCCTCTCAAGGATTTAAATCGGTGCTTTATGCGTAGAATCAAAGAGACAGAGGTAAAATAGGCACTAAAGATGATGAAGAACGGAAAAACTGTTGGACCTGATGACATCCCAATTGAAGTTTGAAAATGCCTTGGAGATGTAGGAGTTAGGTGGTTAACAAATCTATTTAATAAGATTTGGCGCACTAACAAAATGCCAGAGGAATGGAGGAAGAGTGTCTTAATACCTTTATATAAGAACAAGGGAGATATTCAAAGTTGCGCCAACTACCGAGGCATAAAATTGATGAGTCATACGATGAAACTATGGGAGAGAGTGATAGAACGGAGATTAAGAAAGAATGTAGAGATATCGAAGAATAAATTTGGTTTTATGTCGGGTCGATCAACTATGGAGGCAATATATTTGCTTAGACAACTTATGGAGTGCTTTC
Source organism: Heritiera littoralis (assembly GCA_031772115.1). Lineage (NCBI taxonomy): Eukaryota > Viridiplantae > Streptophyta > Magnoliopsida > Malvales > Malvaceae > Heritiera > Heritiera littoralis. The sequence goes on along the minus strand of JAPDPK010000088.1, from coordinate 763,866 downwards.
GAGTAATGGGTAAAGATCTCCATATGACCTTTATAGATTTGGAGAAAGCATATGATAAAGTGCCTATGGAGGTACTATGGTGGTCTTTAATGAAGAAAAGAGTTCCTTTGAAATATATTAAACTAATTAAGGATATGTATAGAGATGCAAGGACACATGTGAGGACAGGTGAGGGGCAAACAAGTGAGTTTCCTATCACGGTGGATTACACCAAGGGTCAACGTTGAGTCCATTCTTGTTTGCGGTAGTTATGGACGAACTGACAAAATTCATCCAGGATAAGGTGCCTTGGTGTATGATGTTTGCAGATGATATTATCCTATGTGCGAAAACTAGAGCGGAGATCAATACAAAGTTAGAATTATGGAGACAAACGTTGGAATCAAGAGGATTTAAACTAAGCAGAGTGAAGACTGAATACATAGAGTGTAAGTTCAGTTCTAACCGAGTGGAAGAGCATGATGTAGTGAAGTTAGATGGGGTGGCGATACCTAAGCATGATCATTTTCGATACTTGGGATCAATAGTACAGATGGATGGAGAGATTGATGGTGATGTGACCTATAGGATCCAGGCTAGATGGAGTAAGTGGAAAAGTGCTACATGTGTGTTGTGTGATAAAGGAATTCCTACATGGTTGAAAGACAAGTTTTATAAGAAAGTTGTTAGACCAACATTGTTATATGATAGTGAATGTTAGGCGACTAAGAGGCTACATACACAGAATGTTACGATGGATATGTGGATATACAAAAAAGGATAGAATGAGAAATGATGATATTCGTAAGATAGTTGGAGTGGTACCTATTGAAGACAAGATGTGTGAAAATCGTTTACATTGGTTTGGACACGTAAGACGTAGACCTGTAGATGCTCCAGTTAGGAGAATAGAGGCTATGAATGTTGAGAGAAAGGTTAAGACTAGAGGAAGACCGAAAAAGACTTGGAAGGAAGTAGTTTGGAAAGATATGGAGATTTTAGAATTAGATGAGAAAATGGCCTTGAATAGGAATCTATCGAGGAGGAGAATACATATGGATGATCTAACGTGAATTCAGATATTGGTTCATATAGCCTACCCCAATCTCTTAGGATAAAGGCTCTGATGACAATGATGATGATGATGAAGTGGAAATTAACCAAAACCCATTTCCTGTTTTCATCTATATAACCGTTAATGTGCATTTGATTTCGTTAATGGTTATGAAATCTGAATTCCCAGCGCCACCAATTTCCGGAATACTCGTTTCGATATTTAGCCAGGGCAAGTTTTTAGCGTTTTGAAATTAATGGATTCTTTGCCGCTGAAATGATTCCTAGAAACATCAAAGGCTTACAACTTTGAAGCATTGGATAATGACGCTGGTAGAGTTCCACTAAGATTATTAGCTTCTATAACAAATCCTCGTAAGTTTGGCAAATTTGAGCCTAAGGTAACTGGGAGGCTTCCAGAAAGTTGGTTGCCTCCTCGAGTTAAGCCAAAGGTAACTTTGAAGCATTGGATAATGACGCTGATAGGTACATCCTGCAAGTGGAATCTAGTTAAATTTAATTTATTCATCACTTCATCCTACTTTCTCTTGCTTTCTCTTGATTGATTAGAATCGCTCATATTTAAACAATCTTTTGAATTAAAATTAGTTCATAAGAGTACAACTTTTACTCCAGAAACTTGATTATTACGTGAAAATGTAAGCGCAAAAGCATAAATATTAGAACAGTTTTTAAATTTAAAGATTAATATTACCTGTTTATAAAGCATGGAAGAGAATGAAGAGAACAAAGGATATATCTAAAAGGCAAAATAAACAATATAGTTTTTTTGAAAGAAAATAATTGAAACATCAAGTTACATATTGCAAAAAAAAAAGTTGAACATTGTTTCTAATTAATTAACCTAAAAACAAAATGAAATAGAATAAATATAAAAGGCGACATACAATTTTGAAGAAGAGTAATATCGTACAGGAAAAATTAAAGTTGATCAGAAATATTAAATCTCTAAGGTGAAAGTAACTTGTGCATTTTTATTATGTTGTCTTCTACAACACATTAATTAAGAAATTATAAAATGTTTTTAAGACTGCAACAGATAGTCATCAATGTTACTAAGTCAATTGTCATAGAAAAATTTCAAATGACAATTAAAAAATAAAGAAAAATAATCAAATTTTAACACATAGATGATATCTAAAAGAAAATATCAAAGATGATTGTAGAAAATAAATCTAAGGAAACACATAAAGCATGATTAGTTAAAATTTAGGGAAAAATTGCTTTAATAGAAATTAGTCAACTTATTTTCAGTGATATTTTATTTATGCACAGCATTTAGCCCATTTATTTGAACTATGGATTGGGCAATGATGAATTGTTGGTAAACTAGAAATTAGAAATTCAATTATTAACAGAATAAGTTTTTGGATTTTATGTGACATCCAGTCAAAACTGCCACACAAATCCAAACTAATTTCCTTGCCCGAATCCCAAAACAAAGACGGAGAATCTATGGCGAGCGGCAACGGGTCAGGACCCGAATCCGGAGGACTACAAAGGCATCGAGTTCTGGAACGGCCCCGAGCGAGCCGGTTGGCTGACTAAACAAGGCGATTACATCAAGACCCTCGCAGCCGCTGGTTTATCTTGAAGCAAGGGAAGCTGTTATGGGTCAAGCACCCGGCTTCCGTCACCCGCGGTTCCACTCCACGCGGCGTCGTGTTGGTGGGCGATTGTCTCACAGTGAAGGGAGCCGAGGATGTCGTGAACAAGGCCTTCGCTTTCGAGCTCTCCACTGGAGATTCCACCATGTATTTCGTCGAGGATACGGCAAAAGAGAAAGAGGATTGGATTACTTTGATCGGTCGGTCCTTCGTCCAACATTCACGGTCAGTTGCTGATTCTAAGATCGTCGATTACGATAGCAAGAGCCGGTAATTTTACTGAAATTGCCTTTCTCTGTAATTTTCCATTTTCTTTGATGTAAATCTGGTTTCTTCCATGATCGCCCACATTGAGTTTCTGCTGCCATTTGCATTCTCTTCTTTGTTATCTCCAACTACAAGCAATGGATCACAGCTTCAAAGTACTTGATCAGGAATTATAACCAACTTAAATCTTGCTGCCAAAAGACAAATAATTATGAAAGAATTACAGTTTTAAGATGAAGAGCATTAATAATACAACTACAAAGAGTGCTTGCAGAATTTCCAGAAAAATTGTTCATAGATTTTTGGAAAAAAACCTGGCTAGTGATTTTCCGGTAGTGAGTCCTGCCAACTTGCCTCGGTAATCTTACAGGATTCCAATTGATGCATTCCAACACCAGAAGCATGTAATAAATATTTGAATTTCTACTTTCTGAAATTATAATTAATTAGTGTTGACTTCTGAATTTAGTCTGAAGAACTTGCGAAAGCAAGTCTTCCACCATCATTAATCTTCTGTTGATTGCACAAAGCAAGAGTCGGTGATTTTGGTGGGATTTTCTTTTACTTCAACTTCTCGTCTGTGTAAAATAAATTTGGCATAGTAGAAATGAATTTAAATAGTTGCACTTCCTTCAATTTTATTTTTGCTTATATTTTAACAATTGAAAAATACTTATTAACTAAAACAAGTCATGCTTTCAGGTAGAAGAACCAAAATGAAGTGCCCGTTGAAATATATAACTAGAATTAGATAAGGATTAAATAGAACATAATACCACATAACATAAACAACCAAACTCCAATCCAGGCTCGCTCTCATCTTTAAGTCCGAGTTTTGGCCCCAAGAAAGTTTTCCTTGATAAAATGCAACTCTTTAGCAGCATCGACAATGTCCATGCGGTCTTTTGGTGATTCAAGAGAACAAGCGATTCCAACTCCTAAAATGGAAACCAGGAACTCTTTCATTTTGGTTTCATTCATGCGTGCCCTCCGTGGGTTTTTGCTGCTACTTGCATTCTCTTCTTCGTTATCTCCAACTAGAAGTAATGGATCCACAACTTCATGTACTTGATCAGGCAATGCCATCGCTACAAAATGATGAAGTGTCAGACCATCTTTGAACATGTCATCGGTGGGTCTCTTCCTTGTGAACATCTCCAGCAGGAGTATTCCAAAGCTGTACATGTCCCCACTTGTTGTTGCCTCTGTTCCAATGCCATATTCTGCCCAAAAATAGAAATAAAGACAAACTTAAATCTTGCTACTAGAAAACAAAATATTTAAAAGATTTACAGTTTGAAGATGGAGAGAATTAATAATTCAACTTATATCCAACTTTGGCTGAGGTTGTTATAAAAAGTAGATATATTAATTTACCTGGTGCAGCATAACCAACTGTTCCCTTTAGACCAAGAGAGCTTGTAAAATTTTCAGAAATATTATTCATAGATTTTGGAAAAAACCTTGCTAGTCCAAAATCTCCTACATGAGCAACCATGTCATGGTCAAGCAGAATGTTGCTTGGTTTCAAATCGCAGTGAACTATCGGCACTTCACAATGGTGATGGAGATAATCAAGTGTGGAAGCCACATCAATAGAAATGTTTAGCCTCTGAACAAAGTCTAAGATTTTTGCTTCAGGTGATGCATCCAACCATCCTTCTAAGCTTCCATTTTGCATGAATTCGTATACAAGAGCTCTGAAGGCATTGCCCTGAAGATCAATACTAGAGCAAGCAGATATTATCTTGACAAGATTTCGATGCCTGACATTCCTCAGTATTTTACATTCAGCAAGGAAACTCTTGAAGGCTCTTGTTTCTTGGAGATTCAACACTTTCACTGCAACAACTTTTTGCTCTTGATTCTGATTAAAAATTCCTTGATACACAGATCCAAAACTTCCTTGACCAATCAAATTGGCAGGAGAGAACCCATCAGTAGCTTTGAGAAGTTGTTGATAGGAAATCCTCGAAATTGAAATTCTCAAGGGCAACATTGATAGAGTCTCTGTTAATACTTTTCTATTATTCCTCAAGCAATAGAAAAGTAAAGAAAATGACAGTGAAAGAAATCCAAGAACCCCACAAACTATCAAGGTTATTTTGAGAGAATGTGGAGTTTTTGATTTCTTCTGCCTATTGAAGAGGCATGGTGGCAAATGCAGATCAGCAATACCCCCACAGAGCTTCTCATTCCCAATCAATGAAATTGCTGTTGCGTTACTGAACAATCCTTTCGTTGGTACTTTCCCCTCAAAGTGATTATAAGACAAGTTTAAGTACGTCAAGAAGGATAGCTTTTCAAGATATTGAGGAATTTGTCCAGAAAAGTTGTTGTGGGAAAGATCTAGATGTGCAATGCTTTTCAAAGAACTCAAAGAGTCTGGGATAGTTCCATAAAAATTATTATTTCTCAAATTGAGAGTTTCCAAGCTTGCACAGGCACCTAAGGCATTGGGAACCTGACTAGAAAATCGGTTTCCAGATATATCCAAATAAACTAGATTCTTCAGGTTTCCAACATCAGATGGTAGGGAGCCTCCAAGGAGATTGTTGGACAAGTCTAGGTCAAGTGAGAGGGTTGTTATGGTAAAAATTGATTGGGGAACAACACCAGTAAGTCTATTGCCACCTACTGACAGAGCAATCAAATTCCGGCAATTGCCAAGTCCTGGAGGTATGCTGCCCTGTAGCTTGTTGTTAAATAAACCTAGCTTGGTTAGCTGTGTCAAATTTCCCAAAGAGGTTGGGATTCTCCTTGATAATTTATTTCCATTTAAGGTGAGAACTTGCAAGTTCTTAAGCCTACCAATGGCATGAGGAATGGGGCCAGTTAGTTGATTTCCCTCCAAACCTAATATAATTAGATTTACAAAATTTGCTATCCTTGAAGGAATGGAGCCAATTAATCGATTAGTACCTAAATATATTTCAGTAACCGTAGTTGAAAGATTGGTTAGAGAATTTGGCAGCATCCCTCCCAATTGATTACGAGATAAACTAAGCATTTCTAGATTGCTACAGTTAGTTAAAGATGTTACAAAATCTAGATCGCCAGCTAACCCACTTCCTAAATGATTGGTTTCCATATTTAAATATGATAAATTTTTACGGTTAAAATCAATTGATACTTTACCGGTGAAAAAGTTTGAAGCAATGTCGAGCTCTTCAAGCTTTGAAGCATTGGATAATGACTCTGGCAGAGTTCCAGAAAAATGATTGACTCCAATATAAAATCTTTTAATGTTTGGAAGTGTGAGGCCTAAGTCGCTAGGGAGGCTCCCATGGAATCTATTATCTGCTAGAGCAAGCATCTCTAGGGAAGAGATGTTATAAATTGAGGAAGGAACTAAGCCAAAGAAATTATTTTGGAATAGTGAAAGATTGACTAACCTGTTTAACTGGCCTAACGTATGAGGAATTCTCCCTTTCAAGCTATTCTGACCTATGTTAAGATGATGTAGATTTGAAAGGTTCCCAAACGAAACTGGCAGTTGCCCTGTTAGGAAGTTGCTATCAAATGCTACTTTTCCCAGCTTCAATAAATTGCCAAACTCTACCGGGATATTTCCAACAAACTTGTTCTCTCCGCCGCTAAGATAAATGAGTTTAGAGCAATGGGACAAATTGACTGGTATTGTTCCCCCAAAAGAATTATTTTTGAACATTAAAGTCTCAAGCCTGGACAGACGACCAATTTGAGGAGGAAATCCACCAGTGAAGTGGTTGTGTTGAAGGTCGATGAACCTTAGAAAGCTGAGGTTCCCTATGTAGGGAGATAAGGAACCTCCCAAATTCTGCATATTCAAGTCCAATTTGGTGACCCTTTGATGCTTACGACCACATGTTATGCCCCTCCATCGACACAAGGACATAGTGATGTTCCATGAGCTTGTGACTCCAAGTGGATCATCAATAATTTGAGATTTAATCGCCAATAAGGCCTGACGATCTCTCTCATATCCTCTGAATCTGATTCCACTGATTGGGCTTGGAAAACCACCACCAGCTAGCAGCAAACATATGCACCATTGTAGAATGGCCACTTTGCTGATTGAGAAAAGGGTGCTTCCAATCCTCATTCTAACGATAAGGAAAGAGGATTGCGATCAAGAACTAAGGCGGTAACAACTCTATCAAGCAGTACTAGAAGAAAATACTATTGGTGAATAATTCCTTGAAGTCCGCAATTTGATCGAGTATATAAAGAAAGAGGATTTAGACTTCAAATATGCCTTGTATATGGGGTTGGAGAAAAATGCTAAGAATTGATTTCTAAACATAAACTTGAAGCGACTGAAAAAATCATTGTGAAAGTGTTGACATTTTGCATAATCGCATTCATGCCTTTGTCTTCAGCGGTAGAGAAATTTTTACGGTTAAAATTTCCACTCATATATATGTCCTTGATTAAACCATCAGTAGAGAAATTTCTATAGTTAAAAAATTAGTTTGGAAATTGTATTAAACATAGAATTGAGTCCTGGTTTTAATCATTACCAAAAATACTCGTGCGTTGCTGTTGGGAAAAGAAAAACCACGAAATTTTTTGCTTATTTAATAATAATATGATTTTGTTAAAATAGAATTCAAATTTCGTAATTTAAATGATTTAATAGAATAAAATACTTTGAACATTAAAAACAATAAAAAAAGGGTCAAAAATCATTACAAAATTTCGAAAATATTCTTCATAAAATAGAAGCGAATCTTAGAACCGTGATTACACGATATTATTTTAATAAAAAAAAATATAATAATGTGAAATATCGTTTTATATCACATAACATTTTTTAAAAGTTGAATTGAAAAAAAAAACACAATCTTTCCACATCGGCCATGTTAATGTTCCTCAATATCCTTTGCTTTCAAAAAAACATTAGCCATTCTTTTTTTTTCAATTTTCTTTCCACAGAAAAGCTAGTGGGATCTCCTGTAAACTCTCTGAGAGGTTTTTGTCGTAGGGTCCATGTCTTCACCCATGTTGAAAGGTAGGAAAATGAAAATGGCATTTGTGCTTAGGTATATGAAATTAATTCTTACCTGAATACCACTTACCATTCAATCTTTTCTTTAAATCTATTTCATTAAACATATCTCTTATCTGATACAAATCCTACTGTTCCTATTTTTTATTTTGTTAAATATACAAACAGAACTTGGGAAAATTTTTAATCCTACTTTTCTTTTGGACGTAGTATTTGCTGATATACTTTCTTTATGAATGTTATTTCTTTCTTATTAGCCCTTCGATGGGTTTACATGTTTAGCTTCAGGAAACATATATGGTGGAAAAATGAGTAATGCTGAAGAAAAATATCCTAATCTTCCATTCGAATTATATGTCCGTATCAAAACCAGATTGTTGAATCCAGCTTAGGGGCAATCTTTAATAAGTTTCCAGATTAAGAGTAAAATTAGTGCCATTAATCTTAGAAAAGAATGTGACTTTTGCAGGCGTTCATGTTAGTTTGTCTGTAGGTTTTGATTTTTCTTTCTTTTTCTTCTCATTTTTATGTTTTTAACTGAGTGCTTTCTTTTGGGGGCACTGCTTTCCTTTCACCCATGAAGAGAAAAATCACCTGTACTGATGGTGCAATAAAAAGATGATTTTGAGATTTATTTTTACAGAAGGTGGAGACAATTGATTGGTAAAATTTAGCATGTTGTTGCTTGGATTATATTTTATTTGATTTTGTATTTTTTTTTCTGTAAATTTGAAGGAAGAAAGAAAATTAAAAACAAAAAGTCAGTACAATCAGATTTAATAAATTGCAAAATAACCCTCGGGTTAGGTTAAGAGCTTCTTTCTCTCGTTCTCACCTATAACATTGACCTCTACTTTTCTTTTCTAGTATTTGTTGATATGCTTTCTATAGGAATATATTTTTTTAATCAGCCACTTAGTTGCAAGAAATGTGGTGGAAAAAGTATCAATCTTCCTTTGGAAAAATATGTTCATATCAAAACCTGATTGTTGGGTCCAGCTTGGGGAACATACTTTAATTTAATAAGTTTCCAGATTAAGAGTACAATATTGTAAAAGTAAGAATAAAAGCCGCTAAAATAATACAAAACATCTTTGGCAAGCTGTGAATCAATCTGGTTCTGCTAACCTTTTTCTTTAAAATCTGAACACAAAATGTACATACTTGCTTTAATTTCTCTGTTCGTTCGTCTTTTTTTAACATTTAATCTTAATTAGCTTTTGGATTTGTGCAGAAAGCATTACCTTGGTCTGGTGCTTTCCAGGTAACGTGATCGGCTTACCAAAGGAGAATTTTTAAACAAATTAAAGCAAGTCCTCCACTATCAATAATCTATTCTCCACAAGTCAATGGTGGATATTGACACTTAATTTTGAGGAATCAACTAGAAGTTTATAATTATATATATATATATATATATTTATATATACACACATATATATTCAGATAAACTTTCAAATTTTGCACAAAAATACAAATAAATTCCCGATCTTTTATTACTTGAAATTAATGTTATGACTTTATTTTATTAGAATTATATCTATTAAATCTTAAAATTGGTGAAATAAAATTTTTAAAATATTATTTTCTCAAATATTTATCATTCAATTCATCCAAATAAGTCAAAATAAACATTTTTTTATAAATTAAATCATTCAACTAAAAAAATTTAACAAATAATTAAATATTTTACACTGATAAGATTCTAATTACAACAAAAAAATTCATAACTTTAATTTCATTGAGTAAAATATCATAGACTTACTTTAATTTTGATTGAGTAAAGTTCAAAGGCTTATTTGGATATTATTTGTTATGTTTTACCAAAATAAAACATATATGCAATTAATATATAGAATCATAAATTTTATCAATTCATGAACACAAGTATATGGAAACAAATATATCAAATAATTAATCTTATCTAAAATTATAAGCAACATTGTTTTAAAGAAATTAACTATTTATTAGCTGATTCATTAATGAATTTATTGAAATGAATATTTATATAATTATTATGGGTGATCTGTAATAAAGAATAGATTTTTTTAATAACTCGATTGTATGATATGATTTTAAGCCAAATTTCTCAGATCTCTACACGAAAAAAGAAGAAACAAGCAATTCAATTAAGTATCAAATGTTCGTGCCATATGAATACAGGAAAAGGGAAGTCAGTTCACCTTCCCCACTTGGTGAGGCTAAATAAAGAGACAATTCCTTGGATGATCCAGCAGTTATTAGTAAAATACAAATCACAGTGATTGCACTCACAGCCAGTGTAGATCAATGTCACAATTTCAACAAATCCGTCAACCTTCCTCTCCAAACTCCTTCGTAAATCTTTCATGGACATCAAGATCGGCTTTGCTCACCGTTGGCCTTTGTCTTGCTAGCACCTTATCAAAATCTGATCTGAAATAGTAGGTGGAAGGATCTGTGCCGCAAGTCCTTTGATTATATGATATGATTTTAATAAAAAAAAAAACGAAAGTGATGTAATCCTTCTATGTGGTCTTTATCTTATGCGTGGTCTTCATTTACTTTATTTTCTGGTTTTGTAACATTATGTATATGTTAGAGATCTTATACATGGTGTTTATCTTTTCAAGATCGAATGAATCAATTGAGACGACAATACTTTGTGACATCCCAGTCACTACACATTAACTTATAACTTTTCCTTACACTTATACTTTATTAGATTCGTTCGTAAATGTCATTCTTCTTTCTTCTTCTTAAGCTTAATATTTAATAGCTCAATATGAATATTTTACTTTTAATAAAACAGAATAATGATATATATACATATCATTCCTTACCACAGGATCTTACACATCTTATTCTTACATACCTAAATCCCCAAACTTCAATATACATCAATGTACTGTAGTACTGTTTGATTTACATAAGTACATAAGTATACCTTCAAGAAATCTAGGAAGCGTGCCTCGAAGGTAACTTTCAAGATCCACTAGTAGGCTCTTCTATCGAGAGCGAGGGATCACTTCAAGTAGTCTGTATGAAAAATGTTCGTAAAAGGGTGAGTTTACTCTCAGTAAGAAATATATGTAAAAAGAGTACTATGCCTCTATATGCAGTTTTCCTGCTTGGCTCTATAATGTCATGTAAAATCATTATAAAGCATATTCGTATACTTTCATCAAATAGATTAAAAGTTCTTCATAACAGCATATGCTTATAATTCGAGTAAATCATATGCTTCTTTAGAATAGCATATGCAAACATACTTCACATACTTTCTTTCAAATATCATACATCGTATACTTTTTCAAAACTTACATCATATTCTTCTTTTAAAACATATATCATATACTTCTTTCAAATATCATTGGCAAACATACATACTTCTTTCAAAACATCTTATACAAGTAAATCAAATACTTTCGATTTCTTTATTATTTTGAAATCGCATATACATATATCTTTCAAATAACATCAAGACTGTTTGCATTTTAACGGAATTATGGACTGAATCATCAAGTGGCGTACCCTGTAGGGCCAGGAATCCTCCCACAGCCAAACATATACATATGACAAATTGGCCAAATGTCGGTGGCTACAGCGAACATTAGTCAGGTGTCATTCTGTAGCGACTAAGGCCTAACTTATGGTTCCTCAGCCAAACATAAATCATACCGGGGACTTGATCAGAGCCCCTCAAACAAGTACAGAAGTGCATAATCTCAAAACATTTGTCATATAACTTGTTGCCATGACAATCATACTTTCTTGAAATAAGTTTTAAAACTTCTTTTCAAACAGGACAGTCGACTGGTCCATATAGCAGTCGACTGATTTTATCAAATAAGCTTCGAAGTCCTTATTTCCAAAAGAAGGCAGTCAACTGGTCTTTATGGCAGTCGGCTGCTATTACATAAATCTTTTTATCGAAATTATTTTCTTTTAAAATTTTGATATTTAAAATTTGAAAACACATAAGGCAGTCGACTGGTCCATATAGCAGTCAGTTGTTTTCGCAAACAGAATACTTCTGAAAACAGGACAGTCGGCTGATTTTGAAACAGAATGCTTTTTAAGTAAAAGCAGTCGACTGGTCCTTATAGCAGTTGACTAGTTTGAAACAGAATACATTCTGAAAAATAGCAGTAGACTGGCTTACATAGCAGTCAACTGGTTTGTCTCAGTTTTCGGAAATCTACGCTTTGATTGTCTCTAAGCAATCAGCTGCTCCTAGCATTTTGGTAACTAGGAGTAAAACCCGAATTGAAACCTTCCTACATTTAAATCAGCTTTTGTTTCTCTCCAAAACAATTAAAAATATGTGGACATAGCCACCTTATGTTCGTTACATAAATTCCTTACCTTGATTGCCAAGAATCCACAAGCTTGGTTACATCAACCTTAGCCTTTTCACTTCTTTAAAACTGCACATATCATATTAATTTCAATCTTTAGCTTCCTTTCATTTTAACACCATAAGCCTACTATACCAACATCACATAAACCCAAATCATAGATAGAAGTAGATAATTCAACTTCTTCTCTTACCTTAGTTAGTCACCAAATTTTCAGAATTTCAGATCTCTTCAATTCTTTGGATTCAATCCTCCAAACTTCAGGTATAGCTTCAACTAGCGATGAGGGACATTTTTGTGATAACCGTAAATTTTCCATTTATTGGAAATAAATATTGGAGAAAATAAATCAGTGGAAATAAATAAATAAATAAATAAAATCGTGAGAACGGGATATTGGTGAAAATCCTGAGAATTGAGAAAGGAACGGATTAAGAAAATGGTGTGAAGGAAAATTAAATCGAAAATAGGTATAAGATAAGAAATTATGGAAAACTGAAGAATGGAGGAAATTTAATTTGGATAAATGAAAATCCAAATTAAATAAGAAAATGAGGAAAGAATATAATATATGAAGATGTATACAAAGGAAATACAAATTAGTATTTTATATCTTGTGTATAGATATGTGTATATATATACATGATTTAAAATATAAATATATATATACATATCTATATAATATTATATAGTAGAATACTATATAATATAATATTAATATTATATTTATAATATAGTTTATAAATATAATATAAGATAAAAAAAAAGAAACAGAAAAATGGAAGGAAGAATCGGGAAACCCGATCCTTCCCAGCCAAAGGGCCGACGGCGGCGAAGCTGCCTCCGCCGGCGAGGGAGAAAGGAGAAGAGAGAATCATCACCGGCCAGAGAGGAGGAGACGACCGACGACGAAAAATGAAGGAAACAGAATCGGAAACAGAGGGAAGTCCGACGGAAGCCGAGAAGAAAAAGGAAAAAGAGGAACGGGCGGTGCCAGCCAAATCGGCCACCGCCACTGCCACCGAAGCTTCGCCGGAGGAAGAGGAAGACGTGGGAGGCCACCGTTTGGGCAAAGAACGGCGGAGGAGGGCCGGTGAAGAGGTGGAAGAGACCGGACCTAAATCGAGTTGATTCGCCGCCATGCCGTCGATTCGGGATGAACGGAGGCCAGATCCAAGCTCGCCGTGGTGCCGGCCAGCTGAGGGGCCACTGAACAGCCGGAGAACCAGCCACCGGAGAAGAACCGACGGTGAGGGGAGGTGATCGGTCCGGCTGGGAAGAAAGAAAAGAAAAGAAAAGGAAAAAGAAAAAGAAAAGAAAAAAGGAAAAAGAAAAAGAAAAGAAAAGAAAAGAGAAAAAGAAAGAAGGAAGAAAAAGAAGAAAGAGAAAGAGAGAGAAAGAGAAAGAGAAAGAGAAAGAGAAAAGGAATTTCGAGAATTTGGAAAATTTTCGAGAATTCGAAAATTACGGAAAATCTTGAGAATTACGGGAATCGGTAAGAAATCCCGACAAGTGTTAAATTATTTAAATAAGTTATTTATTTAAATAATTATGAAAAATTCTAAATTTTAGAATTTAATTTCTAAAAAATTTCCTCGATAACCGAGCCAATGGAATCGGGTGAGGTGAATACGGGCGTGACCTTCGAGAGGCAGTTGCCGACCCGGGACAGGTAAGGGAGACATGTGCCGCCTGTAAGGATATTCGGCCACATGTTTTAAATTATGCATTTAAATTATAAATGTAATTTATAATGATTGGTTTTGAAATTTTGGTGATTTATCGGTTTTAAATTGTGGTGAAATACTGGTTGAGAAATATAAACTGTATTTTCGTGCAGGAGGCTAGCCAAATCGACAGCCGTTATACTGCCGAAAAATTATCGAAAAATTATTGAAATTTACCGAAAATCACCGAAAACCATAATAAATGATTTGATTTCATGTGAAACGATTTTCAAGTACGAAAATCTAGAAATCAAGTGAATTTCATAAAACATGAATATAGTGATATTTGATGTTAAAATATTCATGTTTTCGAGAATGGTGAAAAGGAAATTACCGAAAATTCACCCGGAAGGTGATATTTCACGTGGAACGAGATGAAAATGAAAAAGAGATCGAAGTGAATATTTTTATAAATATTCACTTAATTTTATATAAAATCTTTATGGTTTTAATTATGAAAAGAAATAATTATATAAATTCCATAAAGGTTAAGAAATGATGAAAAACTATGATTTCGAGATTAGAGGTCTCTATACGTGTTTTAGAGGAAAACATGGTGACGGAATTATTGAAAATTGGAAAATAAATAATTTATTTTTCCATAAATTACAAAAATATTTGATTTGAATTCCGATGATTTTAAAAAAAAAGCACGTTTTCGATGGATAGCATGTAAAGGCGTGCATACATGTGTTACGGTGAAAAAGATACTGTCATGAGATTTGTTTTACAGTGTGACTATTTTATAACTGTTTTCACCGTATGAGAAATATGATTTATACCTTTGTGAAATATTTTGAGAAATGTGATTTAAATTATAAATTTCATAAAGGTGATGATTTATACATGTGAGCCTTATGGATAATTGTGAAATGTTTTTACACTACTGTGTTTAAAATCCATAAAGGCTATGGTACGGTTTACATTGTTTTGAGACTTTAGGCCCTGAGTTCATACAATATTATTCATATAATTGCGTGACCCTCCTGGGGCAGTGGCTCAGGTCAATGGACCAACGGGTGCACCTCAGGGTGTCACAAGGCTGATGGACCCGCCAAGTTATCAGCGGTCTCGAGGTCACTTGGCAAGTGGACCCGAGGACCACCTATAGATTATGGCCATAGATCTAGCAGAGATAACCGTGAGGGGCGATGGCCTACGGGTGCACCCCAACAGCGGACAACTTGTGTTCCTGGGGGAACGATGAGAGCATGATTTACGTGTAGGGTGATGCCTAGTCTCACATACTGATTACTGTTTACTAAAAGGATTTACGGAATCCTATTTACTGTACTGTATTGTTTACTGTACTAATCACTGGTTACTGCTTACTGATGAAAAACCGTACCAAAATACTGTGTTTACAGAACTGTATTGTACACTGAAATGGTAGCCACTGATTACTGTTTTACTGAACTTAAGGCTACCATTTACTGTTTACTGAACTGAAAGCTACCGTATACTATTTATTAAATTGGTAGCTACTGTTTACTGTTACTGACTGAACCGTATCGAGATACTGTTTTACTGAATCCCGAATATACTGTTTTACTGAACTGTACGATACGGTTACTGATTTGAAAAGAGAAATAAATGTTTATTCTAAAAGAATAACATAAGAATTATTTCTAAGATAGAAATAATCGAAGAAGTGTTTATCCAATGATTGGATATTCACAAATCACTGTACTGAAGAGAAGAGAAGTAAACCACTGTTTTACTATTGAACTGTCACGTGTTTTAAAGGACAGTGAAGTGAAAAGAAATAAGTGGTTTACTCTGTGAAAAATAAGAATCATATTGTTTTGAGAAAAATGGATTTAGTACTCTCTACAGTTGCTTCTAGGTTCCGGAACAAGTATGGTATTCTAAAATACCTACCTTAATCTATCTGGATCCCTAGCCGACTGTAGTATCCTTCCTACATGTGAGCCTAGAGCCAGCTAGGAAGATTTTAAAGAGACTGAAAAATATTTTCAGCATATAGATAGCTGAATATCAAGTGTGACATATAACTCTCTTACTGAGCCGTGGTTTGCTCACCTCTTAATTTTAAACATTTCAGATTTTAATGATTGTGAGATCAGTTGATTGTGGATCACGGCTGTACACAAAGGACAATGTGACAGACCGACTGATTTATATGAGGTACTATTATTTATTTTCTGCATTTAGACATGTCTACAGTACTACTTGTCTAATTAATTAAGATAGGGGATGTGTATAATATAAACAATGTTATGTAAAATTGTTTAACATTAAGTACAAGTGAAGTATCACAGACAGCCCAACCGGATAAGTTGTGTAAAATAAAGGGAAAAATGTGGTAACGGGTCGTTGCAGATTTAATGGTATCAGAGCATGGTTGGTCTGATGTCTGTGGATACTTTGGAAGGAAAAGTGTTAAACATCCCCGGTAGTACTGTGTTGTCTGAATATATAGAGAAAATAAATGATTGTAAATTGAATAAAATAATTTAAAGGGAGTGAGAAAGTGTAAATTGAGAATGTTAAAAAAAAATAGGCTCATAAATTACCAAAAATTTGGTGATTCTTATAATCTAAATGAAGGCCTGTTTGGTAAGGAACCGAAAGGACTCGGTGAGGGCCCCACCAGTACTTTCCGGTCCGGATCGAACAGAGACCTGAAAGTGATGATATAAAGGAGGAAAATGAAATATCATCATTAAATAGACTTTAAGATCACCGATTGAGGGTAATTTGAGGAGAGAGAAAAATTTTGACCAAAAATGACCAAAATACCCCTACCTTCAAAATTTTACTAGGAGTCAGAATAGACCAACAGAGGTTGGATTTGATTGATTTAACAGAGAAATTGATGATATAAAGTTGAATTACAAGCAAGATAATCCAATTATGGATTTTAGTAAACTTATTTGTCGAAATCGAATAAGATCTAAATTGCTGATATAAGTATCAAAAAGGATAATATCAGTACAGAGAGAATAAGGCCTTTGGTTTAAAGGTATATTGAGAAGAAAGAAATAAATGTCGAAATGACAAAAATGCCCCTATGTTGGGCGAAGTTTTGAATAATGATAAAAACCAAGTGATCTTGAATCCATTGATAGTAATGGAGTTATTAATGGCATAGAGGATGTCATATGAGTATAGCTGTGACGTCCGCCACTTCATCTTATCATCTCACGAATTTCTCATTTTCTTATTCGATCTTATTTTGATTTAGTTCATCAATGCCAACCCTTCCTTAGTCTTAAGCTAATTATCAAATAGCTCACATAAATTTATTTCCTTACAAGAATCACTAATGATATATATAAATACCATTCCATTTCCACAAGACCTCATACATCATCTTATCTTACATCCCCGACATCTTATATACATGAATTTCTACTTGTACTGTACTGTAGCTGAATTACAATTTACCGTACTTAAACATATAAGTATACCTTCTATGTTAACTGGGAAGCGTATCGGGAAGGTACACTTTGCTCCTTCAAAAACAAGCTCCTCTAGGCGGAGCGAGGTTTACTTCAGGTAATCTGTAGGAAAAATGGTCGTAAAAGGGTGAGTTTACGCTCAGTAAGAAAACTACGTAAAAGAGCGTGCTATGCCTCTATATGCCTTTTTCCTACTTGGCTCTATAATGTCGTGTAAAGCATTATAAAGCATGCATCATAACATTTTTCATGCATTGTTTATTTCAACTGACATAGCAAACATACTTTGTATGCTTCATTTAAAAGGTAGCATACATATAAAACATGCATCATACTTCTTTCTTAGAAACTTCATACTTCATAGCATACTTTAAAACATACTTCATGCTTCTTTATGCATACATCATATATCTTTTGAAATAGGATGGAGACTATGTACAATATTTTAAGCGATTGAATCGTCATATGAACCGTTCATTCCCATTCATATGACTCTAATCATGCATTGGTACAGTAGTGCACTCTGTATAGGTCAGGGATTCTCTCCTGCCTTTATCTTTCCACAGTGAACACTAGTCAGGTGTCACATGTGGGATTGAGGACCGGACTAGGGTTCCTCGCTCAACATACATATTACTGAGGACTTGATCAGAGTCACCCAGCCATCAGAAATGCATAATCATTACGCAGTCCATAGTCTCAAAACATTTATAATATACTCCTTTCTTTCAGAAAACACTTTGGTGTTTAAAACATTTTGGCTTGAAATTCTCTTTTCATACAGGGCAGTAGACTGGCCTCATAGGGCAGTCGGCTGCTGCTTCATAACTTCATTTCTCGAAATCATTTTCATTTCGGAAAATACATGGGGGCAGTCGACTGGTTCATATAGCGGTCGACTGGTTTTCAAACAGAATGCCTCTTAGCAAATAGCAGTCGACTGGTCATATAGCAGTCGACTGTCTTTTTGAAACGGGATGCTTCTGGAAAATTAGCAGTCGACTGGTCTCATAGGGCAGTCGGCTGGTTTTCAAACAGAATGCAATTCGACAAATAGCAGTCGATTGTCCATATAGCAGTCGACTGGTTTGAAACAGAATGCTTCTGGGTAAAAAGCAGTCGACTGGCTTACATAGCAGTCGACTGGTTTGCATCGATTTTCGAAAACGGCGTTTTGGTTGTCTCTAGGCAGTCGACTTCCATTTAAGGCAGTCGGCTGCCCCTAGCCTAATTGGTACTAGGAGACAAGTCCGAAAATACATCTTTTCCTGCAAAGAAACAACTAGTACTTCCCTCCAAATCATGCACAAGTATCATAAAACATGCGGACATAGCCGCCTTACGTCCATTACATAATTTCCTTACCTTAATTCCTTCGGAAACGCGAAATCACTTGGCGCGTAACCCTAGCTTTCACTCCTTCAAATCTGAAATCATCATAGCATATCAAACTTCAAATTAAACCACATACACATGTTATACTAACTTAAAACAACTCCACATCAAGAGCGAAATTGCAAGAATCATCTTCTTCTCTTACCTTCACTAGAGACCAAAATTTCAATTGTTAAGATCTCCTTCAATACTTGGATTTACTTTATCAAACTTTGGATATCACCTAGTCTAACGACAAGGATTATTTTTCGTTCAATGAACTTAGTGAATTAGTGAGGGAGTAAGGTGGTTTAGCAAGAAGCTTGGAATGGAAAACTTGGGAGCTTGGAGATGGCACGAGAGGGAGAGCTGGAAGAGGGAGCTGGCGTAGGGTGATGATGGTGAGGGTGATGAGTCATGAACTCCATTAATTGCATGCTTATCTCATCATCTATCTCAGCCATGCTTTATCCCTTGACTCATTTGACCCATTAATTTCCTCTTTTCCTCCTTCTCATCTCAGCCATTCATTAAACCACAAATCAAAATTTCTGATTTTATTTCTTTTCTCATACCTTAATTAAATTTCTGATATCGACATGCTTCATTTGACTTATTGACATTCAACTTTATTATTTCTTCTATATTCCATTCATCATGCATACATTATTCATACATCAATTACACATCAACTTCATATTCATTTTATCATATTTACTTAGAATACTTTACATACATGGAGGAATACATGAAAATTGGGGATCTCACATCCTCCCCACCTTAGAAAATTTGGTCCTCCAAATTTGCCTTAGCTTATCATGTAAGCAACTCTGGATATCTTTCCTTCATTAAGCTCTCTAGTTCCCATGTAGCTTCTTCCGTCGTGTGGTATTGCCAGAGAACTTTCACTAATGGGATCGTCTTGGACCTCAATACTTTCTCTTTCCTGTCCAAAATCCGAACCGGCTTTTCTACATAGCTCATATC
Source organism: Heritiera littoralis (assembly GCA_031772115.1). Taxonomy (NCBI): domain Eukaryota; kingdom Viridiplantae; phylum Streptophyta; class Magnoliopsida; order Malvales; family Malvaceae; genus Heritiera; species Heritiera littoralis. Next base: position 744,096 of record JAPDPK010000088.1, on the reverse strand, counting down.
TTCTCTTATCTCCAAGGGTTCATACTCAATAACATGAGACGGATCCGGATTATATTTCCGAAGCATCGACACATGAAACACATTATGTACTCCCGATAGCTCCGGAGGTAATGCCAATCTATAGGCAACATCACCTATCCGATCTAAGACCTCAAATGGACCGATATAGCGAGGACTCAACTTACCTCGTCGGCCAAATCTCATGATCCCTTTGGATGGAGAAACTTTCAAGAACACAAAATCTCCAACCATGAACTCAAGTGGCCTCCGTCGAGTATCTGCATAGCTCTTTTGTCTACTTTGAGCTGTCTTAAGCCTCTGACAAATCAACTTAACATCTTCTGATGCTTGCTCGACTAGATCTGGAGCCAATAACTTACGTTCGCCCACTTCTTCCCACCCAATCGGAGATCGACACCTTCTTCCATACAAAGCTTCATATGGTGCCATCCCGATACTTGCATGATAGCTATTATTGTATGCGAACTCCGCCAATGGCAGATGGTCATCCCAGGAGCCTTTAAAGTCCATAGCACAAGCCCTCAACATATCCTCGAGCGTCTGAATCGTGCGCTCGGACTGTCCATCAGTCTGCGGATGAAAAGCTGTGCTGAGATTCAGCTTAGATCCCATGGCTTCTTGAAAATGCTCCCAGAAATGGGAAGTAAACCTGGAATCTCTATCAGAAGTGATGCTCGCTGGAACACCGTGTAGTCTTACAACATCCTTTACATACATATCTGCCAAAGTATTGAGTGTATCTGTTGACTTCATAGGCAGGAAGTGAGCTGACTTCGTCAATCTATCGACGATCACCCAAATACCATCATGATTCCTCTTGGTTCTGGGCAATCCCATAATAAAGTCCATCGTAATGTGTTCCCACTTCCACATAGGTATAGGCAGAGGATGTAGTAGTCCTGCTGGCTTTTGATGTTCTACCTTAACCTGTTGACATGTAAGACATTTCGCTACAAACTCAGCTATGTCTCTCTTCATGCCATTCCACCAATACACCTTACGAAGATTATGATACATCTTCGTGTTTCCTGGGTGCAACGTGTACTTAGTGGCATGAGCTTCAGTCAAGATCAATTTCTTCAATTCGTCATCATTAGGAACACATATACGACTCTTAAACCTCAAAATTCCATTACTACCAATATCAAATTCTGAGGTCATACCTGACTGCATCTGATTCATAGCCTCAATGCATCTATCATCTTTCTTTTGAGCACTTCGGATTCTTTCTATCAAGTTTGGCTCAATCCTCAAACTAGCCATCATTCCAAACTGCTCATTAGGCCTTACATCAAGGTTGAGGCTTGCGAATTGCTCCATTAGCTCATATTCTTTTATCATCATATAAGACATCATACCTACATGCTTTCGGCTCAAAGCATCCGCCACCACATTAGCTTTCCCTGGGTGGTACAAGATCTCACAATCATAATCCTTTAGTAGCTCGAGCCATCTTCTTTGCCTCATGTTCAATTCCTTCTAAGAGAACAAGTATTTCAGACTTTTGTGATCCGTAAAAATCTGAAATCTCTCACCATACAAATAATGCCTCCATATCTTCAGGGCAAACACTACTGCAGCTAACTCCAAATCATGAGTGGGGTAGTTCTTTTCATGGTCCTTCAATTGTCTAGAACCATATGCCACTACCTTACCATGCTGCATTAACACACATCCCAACCCTTGCCCTGAGGCATCATCACTATACACTGCAAATCCTCCTGAACCACTAGGGATGGTAAGGATCGGTGCAGTCGTTAGCCTGCGCTTCAACTCTTGGAAGCTACTCTCACAAGCTTCATTCCACTCATACTTCACTTCCTTGCGCGTCAAGCGCGTCAATGGAGCAGCTAGCTTCGAGAAACCCTCTACAAATCTTCTATAGTAGCCAGCTAAACCCAAGAAACTCCTAATCTCCGTCACGGTCTTCGATCTTCCCCATTGGACCACCGCTTTGATCTTTGATGGATCAACTGAAACTCCATCTTTACTGATCACATGACCTAAAAAGGAGATATAATTGAGCCAAAACTCACATTTACTTAGCTTGGCATACAGTCCTCGATCTCTGAGGGTCTCCAAAACAATCCTCAAATGCTGCTCGTGCTCTTCCCATGACCTCGAGTACACCAAGATGTCATCGATGAAGACAATGACAAACTGGTCCAAGTACTGTTTAAACACATCATTCATCAGATTCATGAAGGCTGCAGGTGCATTGGTCAAACCAAACGGCATCACCAAGAATTCATAGTGGCCATACCGTGTCCTGAATGCAGTCTTAGGGATATCTTCATCTCTAATCTTCAACTGATGATATCCCGACCTCAAGTCTATCTTGGAAAAGACTTGTGCACCCTTTAGCTGATCAAAGAGGTCATCTATCCTTGGAAGAGGATACTTGTTCTTAATTGTCACCTTGTTCAACCACCGGTAGTCGATGCACAATCTCATACTACCGTCCTTCTTCTTGACAAAAAGCACAGGAGCACCCCAAGGGGATACGCTGGGTCGTATGAATCCCTTGTCTAGCAACTCCTGAAGCTGCTTCTTCAATTCTTCCAATTCTACCAAGGCCATCCGGTAGGGAGCTCTGGATATGGGCTCAGTCCCCGGCACCAAATCAATCATAAACTCCACTTCCCTATCCAGAGGAAGTCCTGGAAGATCATCCGGGAACACCTCGGGAAAATCTCGGACTACAGGAATATCATTGAGTCCGGGACGTTTCTGATCTACGTCCTCCACATAAGCAATAAACCCTTCACATCATCATACATATTATCCATTACTTTCATTTTCAACCAATTAAGATCAAACATACTTTCATATTAATTACTTGCAAATTTTACAACATAGCTATCGGGTGAAGAAAATGTTACACTCTTAGCATAACAGTCTACTACAACATGATTATTAGCTAACCAATCCATACCCAAAATAACATCAAACCCATACATATTTAGTAGGATTAGGTCAGCCTTAGATTCTCTTTCTCCTACCCGTAGCTTACAATTTCTATACACTAACTCCGTCATTTGTGATTCCTTAAGGGGTGTGCTTATCCTTAATAAATGTTCTAAAATCTCAGGCTCAAAAGGTATTTTCATAGCAAACTTAGGAGACACAAAAGAATGCGTGGAGCCTGGATCAAACAATGCCATGACATTCATATCAAATAGGTAAATTGTACCTTTAATCACTTTGGACGAGGCATCGGCAGACTCTTCATCGATGGCAAACACTCGTCCTTGGGTCACAGCTTTCTTTCCCTTCTCAGCAGCAGTGGCCTTAGGTTGCGGTTTAGGGGTCTTATCAGGTTCATCAGGCATCCTTGGATCTCTCTGAGGGCAATCCCTGATCATGTGCCCTTTCTCCCCACATCTAAAGCAAGCGCCACTCGCCAAGCGACATGGCTGTGATCTGTGAAATTTCCCGCACTGCTCACATCTTTGCATCGTACTCTTCGGTGAGCTAGCGGTACTTCCAGCTGGATTTCGGGATCGCTCATCACTTATCTTGATCCCGGTAGCTCTAGGAGTACCTACACCATTGTCATCATCATACTCTAATTCCAATATGATTCCATATAACCATTTAATTAATTTACAGATTATCTTTCTATACTTTACTTACCTATAGAAACTCCTTCAGATCTCCTACTTCTCCGATATGGATACCTGTCACTCTGAGTTTTCTCATCCGACTTCCGCTTCATCGATTCCTTGCCTTTACCCTTGGCTCGGAGGTCAGCATGATGCAAATCATAATCCTGCTCACACAATTGAGCCTTACGGACAGCTTCTCCATAGGTGGTAATATCCATCGGATACAGTTTAGATCTAATCGGGGACTTCAATCCCTCGATGAACCTGTAGATCTTATGCCCTTCATCTCTAAGGACCTCTGGATCAAATCTACTCAAGGTAGTGAACTTAGATTCATACTGATTCACCGTCATTGTACCTTGAGTCAAACTCAGAAATTCAATCTTCAGTCTGTTCCGATCAGTGCGTGGGATATATTGCTCATTGAAGGCTTCCACAAATCTATCCCACGTAACCTCATCATATCGGGCCTCTAACACGGTCCGGGTGGCTTGCCACCAATATTCAGCATCATCCACTAATAGGTAGGCAGCCAATCCTACTTTCTCTCTTTCAGAACAGGGCATATACTCAAAGGATTTTAGGACAGCTTTCATCCAGTTCTCAGCTGTCAGCAAATCTCTTTCCCCCTTGAACTTGGGCGGATCCAACTTCTTGAATTCCTTAATCAATGCCACACTGCAATAAGCTCTAGGATCCCGCCTTCCAGTAACTGGGACTGGTGGGGTTACTTCTGTAGGAGGAACTGCAAGGGTAGCCGCTTGGGTACTTGTGGCCACATTCGGGAAATTAGACATAAACTGTGTAAACATCGTGGCCATATTCTCCATGTGCTTCTCCATCTTAGCTAGCCTTGTATTCGGGCTATGTGGTGGAGATGGATGAGGAGACGAAACTGGGGGCTCTTCAGTACGACCCCATCCTCTTCCTCTACTTGTACCTCTTCTTCGTGAGCTCATACTGTAAAGATAATCATCATTGAGCTCTTTAATATAACTACAAACAGTTATACTATACGTTTGCATTCAGACAAGTACAGTACAATTGGGGATATACTCTATTTCTAACTTTTTGACACTGACAACTACCAATCAAATTGCTCTGATACCACTCTGTGACGTCCGCCACTTCATCTTATCATCTCACGAAATTCTCATTTTCTTATTCGATCTTATTTTGATTTAGTTCATCAATGCCAACCCTTCCTTAGTCTTAAGCTAATTATCAAATAGCTCACATAAATTTATTTCCTTACAAGAATCACTAATGATATATATAAATACCATTCCATTTTCACAGGACCTCATACATCATCTTATCTTACATCCCCGACATCTTATATACATGAATTTCTACTTGTACTGTACTGTAGCTGAATTACAATTTACCGTACTTAAACATATAAGTATACCTTCTATGTTAACTGGGAAGCGTATCGGGAAGGTACACTTTGCTCCTTCAAAAACAAGCTCCTCTAGGCGGAGCGAGGTTTACTTCAGGTAATCTGTAGGAAAAATGGTCATAAAAGGGTGAGTTTACGCTCAGTAAGAAAACTACGTAAAAGAGCGTGCTATGCCTCTATATGCCTTTTTCCTACTTGGCTCTATAATGTCGTGTAAAGCATTATAAAGCATGCATCATAACATTTTTCATGCATTGTTTATTTCAACTGACATAGCAAACATACTTTGTATGCTTCATTTAAAAGGTAGCATACATATAAAACATGCATCATACTTCTTTCTTAGAAACTTCATACTTCATAGCATACTTTAAAACATACTTCATGCTTCTTTATGCATACATCATATATCTTTTGAAATAGGATGGAGACTATGTATAATATTTTAAGCGATTGAATCGTCATATGAACCGTTCATTCCCATTCATATGACTCTAATCATGCATTGGTACAATAGTGCACTCTGTATAGGTCAGGGATTCTCTCCTGCCTTTATCTTTCCACAGTGAACACTAGTCAGGTGTCACATGTGGGATTGAGGACCGGACTAGGGTTCCTCGCTCAACATACATATTACTGAGGACTTGATCAGAGTCACCCAGCCATCAGAAATGCATAATCATTACGCAGTCCATAGTCTCAAAACATTTATAATATACTCCTTTCTTTCAGAAAACACTTTGGTGTTTAAAACATTTTGGCTTGAAATTCTCTTTTCATACAGGGCAGTCGACTGGCCTCATAGGGCAGTCGGCTGCTGCTTCATAACTTCATTTCTCGAAATCATTTTCATTTCGGAAAATACATGGGGGCAGTCGACTGGTTCATATAGTGGTCGACTGGTTTTTAAACAGAATGTCTCTTAGCAAATAGCAGTCGACTGGTCATATAGCAGTCGACTGTCTTTTTGAAACGGGATGCTTCTGGAAAATTAGTAGTCGACTGGTCTCATAGGGCAGTCGGCTGGTTTGCAAACAGAATGCAATTCGACAAATAGCAGTCGATTGTCCATATAGCAGTCGACTGGTTTGAAACAGAATGCTTCTGGGTAAAAAGCAGTCGACTGGCTTACATAGCAGTCGACTGGTTTGCATCGATTTTCGAAAACGGTGTTTTGGTTGTCTTTAGGCAGTCGACTTCCATTTAAGGCAGTCGGCTGCCCCTAGCCTAATTGGTACTAGGAGACAAGTCCGAAAATACATCTTTTCCTGCAAAGAAACAACTAGTACTTCCCTCCAAATCATGCACAAGTATCATAAAACATGCGGACATAGCCGCCTTACGTCCATTACATAATTTCCTTACCTTAATTCCTTCGGAAACGCGAAATCACTTGGCGCGTAACCCTAGCTTTCACTCCTTCAAATCTGAAATCATCATAGCATATCAAACTTCAAATTAAACCACATACACATGTTATACTAACTTAAAACAACTCCACATCAAGAGCGAAATTGCAAGAATCATCTTCTTCTCTTACCTTCACTAGAGACCAAAATTTCAATTGTTAAGATCTCCTTCAATACTTGGATTTACTTTATCAAACTTTGGATATCACCTAGTCTAACGACAAGGATTATTTTTCGTTCAATGAACTTAGTGAATTGGTGAGGGAGTAAGGTGGTTTAGCAAGAAGCTTGGAATGGAAAACTTGGGAGCTTGGAGATGGCACGAGAGGGAGAGCTGGAAGAGGGAGCTGGCGTAGGGTGATGATGGTGAGGGTGATGAGTCATGAACTCCATTAATTGCATGCTTATCTCATCATCTATCTCAGCCATGCTTTATCCCTTGACTCATTTGACCCATTAATTTCCTCTTTTCCTCCTTCTCATCTCAGCCATTCATTAAACCACAAATCAAAATTTCTGATTTTATTTCTTTTCTCATACCTTAATTAAATTTCTGATATCGACATGCTTCATTTGACTTATTGACATTCAACTTTATTATTTCTTCTATATTCCATTCATCATGCATACATTATTCATACATCAATTACACATCAACTTCATATTCATTTTATCATATTTACTTAGAATACTTTACATACATGGAGGAATACATGGAAATTGGGGATCTCACAATAGCAATCCCTATTACTGATTCCACTGACACTTTGATTTCGGACGCAACTGTGAGTGACCCAGTGGAAGGGCTGGGCAGTCTCAAAGGGATAGTACAGATGTGTACAGGCGGACGGTGGACGGGTCGAGGCCTTATATGATGCGATCCGATAAGAGTGTAGTGGGATGTTGCAAGATGATTGGCCCGGTTATTGATTATGAGGGCCTGAATTATGAGTGTATCAACTCGGATAATTATTACGGGATCGTGGATATTATGAAAAGTGAAATGAATATAGAAAATGACTGAGAAAGTGATCAGAAAACAAATTGATGAAATCCATAGCAGTACGGTTGATGGAGGTTCTATACATTTATACTGTTTCTGAGGTATTAAATGAATATTTAATTATAGAACCGGACCATTTGAGATATGCATTGCAACTTGATGTACTGTATGGAGTACTGTAAATGAGTGAATAATGAAATCAAGGTAGAGTGTGTGTCAAAATGATTTGAATAGTAAATGTCTCTGCCTTAAGAATACACAGTGAAAATGACAGGACATAAGGATGAGATGTCCGAAATGATAAGAGATGTCTGATTAAAGAAAGTATCGGATGTGATTCCTAATAAGATTTTCAAAGTTATATAGACTGGAGAAATCGAGCTAACATTGACTCGATTGTGGATATGAAATCTACTTATAAGCTTATATCGAAGAATATAGAAAGAATCCGAAAGGCTTAAGAAATAACTTTGGAAAATGTGTGGATAATGGAATTCACGTGTAAAGGTGTGAACGATAAAAATACAGATAACATAAATTTGAGGATAATGAAGTTATTTGTATAGGTGTAAATGAGAGAAGCATTGATGATATTGAGACATAGATGAATTAAAAGGGATGTATTAATTTCCTATCATTAATAAAGTTCTTGTGAAGAACAAGTATTCATTTACACGAAAATGGACGCTTCACTGATCTAATTTGAGATGCATGAGGAGTTCATAAGATTTACCTTTGTATAAAGCGTCATTAAATAAAAGTCGGAGACTGATGTCATAAGATAATGATTAGAACTCGATAAATAATTACGAGTTCCTGTGGAGGTATATAAGCCTAAAGAATGAGGCATCCATACATGAGTAAATTGATGAAATACTGATAGTCTAAAGTATAAATGGAAAATGAGCAGCATTGTGGTATAACCCTTAAACTCTTAAAGACTGTGGAATTGTATTAAGATTGGCAATTAAGAGATTTGGCTAGATAGTATCTCCTCCTGAGATATATGATCTCGAGATGACAGGATGATAGTGAACCTGTCTATGATATAGAGATAATGATTGAGATACGAAAGTGATGAGTCTAGCTAGATATTACTGCCAGTCCATAGAAGAGTGAGGGGACTAGCTGCTCTATAGATGGGACATAATTAAAGAAAGAAGTTAAAGTCGGTAAATGAATAAGTGAAAAGAAAAGATGGTATGCAAGATTTTAAAAGATCTTAGCAGTATAGTACCATACTAATTGAGAAAACCGACAAAAAGGATGAGAGTACAAAAAAAATGAAAAGATAAAAGTGGAAACATGAAAACGAAAATGAAAGTGGAATAAGGAAATAAGCTGCATGATGAGAAGGGAACATCAATATGAAACAGTTCCCAAAGGTAAAACTGAAAGTGATTTGTGTTGGTTATCACATGACAGTGGCAAGATGTAAAATCAAGCCAAATTTGATAAACGAAATTAATGATACTCAAAGGAGTAAGATAAATGACAAGTATTATTTACTGCCAGTATATAGATAGAAAATGATTGTACACATAACCACCTTGAAATGATAGAAATGGTGGAAGTATATAGATGATGTGGTGATTAAATATATAAATTGAGGATTCAATTATGGAATCTAAATTATGAAAAGAGATTTAAAGACCGTACTACATGAAGAGAATATGATTGTCTCATGATTTGTGATTGTAAGAGATAATTCATAATAAAGTTTGCAAGTGAGATGCAGCTTTAATGAAATAAAAGAGAAAATGAATATTGTGGACAATAAAGAGTCCAGAAGAGATGATATATGGAAGTGATTAAAGACTGAAGATCTAAATAGAATCACTTTCCATTATCAGATTCTTAGATTCTCTAGTGCCTTAGTCGAAGTATGAGTGTGAGATAGTGAAAGTATGTATATAGTTCCAGTGAGCAATACACATGATGGGAGTCTCTGTGTTGCCATATGCTTAATGAGAAATAGCAGAAGGCAGTGAGATCCCGAGTACATTGATAGCATAGCTCCGTACTGATGTGAATATCTTAGCGTAATATTGAAACGCTTGAAGATACATTGAGAGAGCAGATGCATGAGATATGAAAGCTACTGGAACACTTACATATCATTGATTGACATGAGTACATGATAGTACCAAATTATGTCGACTTGGCACTAAGTGAGAAAATGGATGATGAACAGCATAGAGCGGCTGTGACATGAAAAACATTGTGCATGGACTCTTATGTGAAAAGAGTATAAATGAATAACTCTCGATTTGAGAAATAAACTTACGGGAGTATAGACATATATGTGATGAAAGATAGCATGTAGTGGTCTAAAGTACTTTTGATGTTGAAAGTGTACTGGCAGTATTACTTGGAGGATGACCTAAAAGTCAGAGGTCGTAATTATATGGCATATACCACATTTGGACTTAAGTTAAATTCAGAGGACCGAATTTCTTAAGGTGGGGAGAATGTGATAACCGTAAATTTTCCATTTATTGGAAATAAATATTGGAGAAAATAAATCAGTGGAAATAAATAAATAAATAAATAAAATCGTGAGAACGGGATATTGGTGAAAATCCTGAGAATTGAGAAAGGAACGGATTAAGAAAATGGTGTGAAGGAAAATTAAATCGAAAATAGGTATAAGATAAGAAATTATGGAAAACTGAAGAATGGAGGAAATTTAATTTGGATAAATGAAAATCCAAATTAAATAAGAAAATGAGGAAAGAATATAATATATGAAGATGTATACAAAGGAAATACAAATTAGTATTTTATATTTTGTGTATAGATATGTGCATATATATATACATGATTTAAAATATAAATATATATATACATATCTATATAATATTATATAGTAGAATGCTATATAATATAATAGTAATATTATATTTATAATATAGTTTATAAATATAATATAAGATAAAAAAAATGAAACAGAAAAATGGAAGGAAGAATCGGGAAACTCGATCCTTCCCAGCCAAAGGGCCGACGGCGGCGAAGCTGCCACCGCCGGCGAGGGAGAAAGGAGAAGAGAGAATCATCACCGGCCAGAAAGGAGGAGACGACCGACGACGAAAAATGAAGGAAACAGAATCGGAAACAGAGGGAAGTCTGGCGGAAGCCGAGAAGAAAAAGGAAAAAGAGGAACGAGCGGTGCCGGCCAAATCGGCCATCGCCACTGCCACCGAAGCTTTGCCGGAGGAAGAGGAAGACGTGGGAGGCCACCGTTTGGGCGAAGAACGGCGGAGGAGGGCCGGCGAAGAGGTGGAAGAGACCGGACCTAAATCAAGTTGATTCGCCGCCGTGCCGTCGATTCGGGATGAACGGAGGCCAGATCCAAGCTCGCCGTGGTGCCGGCCAGCTGAGGGGCCATTGAACTGCCGGAGAACCGGCCATCGGAGAAGAACCGACGGTGAGGGGAGGTGATCGGTCCGGCTGGGAAGAAAGAAAAGAAAGGAAAAGGAAAAAGAAAAAGAAAAGAAAAGAAAAGAGAAAAAGAAAGAAGGAAGAAAAAGAAGAAAGAGAAAGAGAAAGAGAAAGAGAAAGAGAAAGAGAAAAGGAATTCCAGGAATTTGGAAAATTTTCGAGAATTCGAAAATTACGAGAAATCCCGAGAATTACGGGAATCGGTAAGAAATCCCGACAAGTGTTAAATTATTTAAATAAGTTATTTATTTAAATAATTATGGAAAATTCTAAATTTTAGAATTTAATTTCCAAAAAATTTTCTCGATAACCGAGCCAATGGAATCGGGTGAGGTGAATATGGGCGTGACCTTCGAGAGGCAGTTGCCGACCCGGGACAGGTAAGAGAGACATGTGCCGCCTGTAAGGATATTCGGCCACATGTTTTAAATTATGCATTTAAATTATAAATGTAATTTATAATGATTGGTTTTGAAATTTTGGTGATTTATCGGTTTTAAATTGTGGTGAAATACTGGTTGAGAAATATAAACTGTATTTCCGTGTAGGAGGCTAGCCAAATCGACAGCCGTTATACTGCCGAAAAATTATCGAAAAATTATTGAAATTTACCGAAAATCACCGAAAACCATAATAAATGATTTGATTTCATGTGAAACGATTTTCAAGTACGAAAATCGAGAAATCAAGTGAATTTCATAAAACATGAATATAGTGATATTTGATGTTAAAATATTCATGTTTTCGAGAATGGTGAAAAGGAAATCACCGAAAATTCACCCAGAAGGTGATATTTCACGTGGAACGAGATGAAAATGAAAAAGAGATCGAAGTGAATATTTTTATAAATATTCTTAAATATTCACTTAATTTTATATAAAATCTTTATGGTTTTAATTATGAAAAGAAATAATTATATAAATTCCATAAAGGTTAAGAAATGATGAAAAACTATGATTTCGAGATTAGAGGTCTCTATACGTGTTTTAGAGGAAAATATGGTGACGGAATTATTGAAAATTGGAAAATAAATAATTTATTTTTCCATAAATTACAAAAATATTTGATTTGAATTCCGATGATTTTAAAAAAAAAGCATGTTTTCGATGGATAGCATGTAAAGGCGTGCATACATGTGTTACGGTGAAAAAGATACTGTCATGAGATTTGTTTTACAGTGTGACTATTTTATAACTGTTTTCACCGTATGAGAAATATGATTTATACCTTTGTGAAATATTTTGAGAAATGTGATTTAAATTATAAATTTCATAAAGGTGATGATTTATACATGTGAGCCTTATGGATAATTGTGAAATGTTTTTACACTACTGTGTTTAAAATCCATAAAGGCTATGGTACGGTTTACATTGTTTTGAGACTTTAGGCCCTGAGTTCATGCAGTATTATTCATATAATTGCGTGATCCTACTGGGGCGGTGGCTCAGGTCAATGGACCAACGGGTGCACCTCAGGGTGTCACAAGGCTGATGGACCCGCCAAGTCATCAGCGCTCTCGAGGTCACTTGGCAAGTGGACCCGAGGACCGCCTATAGATTATGGCCATAGATCTAGCAGAGATAGCCGTGAGGGGCGATGGCCTACGGGTGCACCCCAACAGCGGACAACTTGTGTTCCTGGGGGAACGATGAGAGCATGATTTACGTGTAGGGTGATGCCTAGTCTCACATACTGATTACTGTTTACTAAAAGGATTTACGGAATCCTATTTACTGTACTGTATTGTTTACTGTACTAATCACTAGTTACTGCTTACTGATGAAAAACCGTACCAAAATACTGTGTTTACAAAACTGTATTGTACACTGAAATGGTAGCCACTGATTACTGTTTTACTGAACTTAAGGCTACCTTTTACTGTTTACTGAACTGAAAGCTACCGTATACTATTTATTAAATTGGTAGCTACTGTTTACTATTACTGACTGAACCGTATCGAGATACTGTTTTACTGAATCCCGAATATACTGTTTTACTGAACTGTACGATACGGTTACTGATTTGAAAAGAGAAATAAATGTTTATTCTAAAAGAATAACATAAGAATTATTTCTAAGATAGAAATAATCGAAGAAGTGTTTATCCAATGATTGGATATTCACAAATCACTGTACTGAAGAGAAGAGAAGTAAACCACTGTTTTACTATTGAACTGTCACGTGTTTTAAAGGACAGTGAAGTGAAAAGAAATAAATGGTTTACTCTGTGAAAAATAAGAATCATATTGTTTTGAGAAAAATGGATTTAGTACTCTCTACAGTTGCTTCTAGGTTCCGGAACGAGTATGGCATTCTAAAATACCTACCTTAATCTATCTGGATCCCTAGCCGACTGTAGTATCCTTCCTACATGTGAGCCTAGAGCCAGCTAGGAAGATTTTAAAGAGACTGAAAAATATTTTCAGCATATAGATAGCTGAATATCAAGTGTGACATATAACTCTCTTACTGAGCCGTGGTTTGCTCACCCCTTAATTTTAAACATTTCAGGTTTTAATGATTGTGAGATCAGTTGATTGTGGATCACGGCTGTACACAAAGGACAATGTGACAGACCGACTGATTTATATGAGGTACTATTATTTATTTTCTGTATTTAGACATGTCTACAGTACTACTTGTCTAATTAATTAAGATAGGGGATGTGTATAATATAAACAATGTTATGTAAAATTTTTTAACATTAAGTAGAAGTGAAGTATCACAGACAAGCCAACCGGATAAGTTGTGTAAAATAAAGGGAAAAATGTGGTAACGGGTCATTACAGATTTAATGGTATCAGAGCATGGTTGGTCTGATGTCTGTGGATACTTTGGAAGGAAAAGTGTTAAACATCCCCGGTAGTACTGTGTTGTCTGAATACATAGAGAAAATAAATGATTGTAAATTGAATAAAATAATTTAAAGGGAGTGAGAAAGTGTAAATTGAGAATGTTAAAAAAAATAGGCTCATAAATTACCAAAATTTTGGTGATTCTTATAATCTAAATAAAGGCCTGTTCGGTAAGAAACCGAAAGGACTCAGTGAGGGCCCCACCAGTACTTTCCGGTCCGGATCGAACAGAGACCTGAAAGTGATGATATAAAGGAGGGGAATGAAATATAATCATTAAATAGATTTTAAGATCACCGATTGAGGGTAATTTGAGGAGAGAGAAAAATTTTGACCAAAAATGACCAAAATACCCCTACCTTCAAAATTTTACTGGGAGTCAGAATAGACCAACAGAGGTTGGATTTGATTGATTTAACAGAGAAATTGATGATATAAAGTTGAATTACAAGCAAGATAATCCAATTATGGATTTTAGTAAACTTATTTGTCGAAATCGAATAAGATCTAAATTGCTGATATAAGTATCAGAAAGGATAATATCAGTACAGAGAGAATAAGGCCTTTGGTTTAAAGGTATATTGAGAAGAAAGAAATAAATGTCGAAATGACAAAAATGCCCCTATGTTGGGCGAAGTTTTGAATAATGATAAAAACCAAGTGATCTTGAATCCATTGATAGTAATGGAGTTATTAATGGCATAGAGGATGTCATATGAGTATAGCAATCCCTATTACTGATTTCACTGACACTTTGATTTCGGACGCAACTGTGAGTGACCCAGTGGAAGGGCTGGGCAGTCTTAAAGGGATAGTACAGATGTGTACAGGCGGACGGTGGACAGGTCGAGGCCTTATATGATGCGATCCGATAAGAGTGTAGTGGGATGTTGCAAGATGATTGGCCCGGTTATTGATTATGAGGGTCTGAATTATGAGTGTATCAACTCGGATAATTATTACGGGATCGTGGATATTATGAAAAGTGAAATTAATATAGAAAATGACTGAGAAAGTGATCAGAAAACAAATTGATGAAATCCATAGCAGCACGGTTGATGGAGGTTCTATACATTTATACTGTTTCTGAGGTATTAAATGAATATTTAATTATAGAACCGGACCATTTGAGATATGCATTGCAACTTGATGTACTGTATGGAGTACTGTAAATGAGTGAATAATGAAATCAAGGTAGAGTGTGTGTCAAAATGATTTGAATAGTAAATGTCTCTGCCTTGAGAATACACAGTGAAAATGACAGGACATAAGGATGAGATGTCCGAAATGATAAGAGATGTCTGATTAAAGAAAGTATCAGATGTGATTCCTAATAAGATTTTCAAAGTTATATAGACTGGAGAAATCGAGCTAACATTGACTCGATTGTGGATATGAAATCTACTTATAAGCTTATATCGAAGAATATAGAAAGAATCCGAAAGGCTTAAGAAATAACTTTGGAAAATGTGTGGATAATGGAATTCACGTGTAAAGGTGTGAACGATAAAAATACAGATAACATAAATTTGAGGATAATGAAGTTATTTGTATAGGTGTAAATGAGAGAAGCATTGATGATATTGAGACATAGATGAATTAAAAGGGATGTATTAATTTCCTATCATTAATAAAGTTCTTGTGAAGAACAAGTATTCATTTACACGAAAATGGACGCTTCACTGATCTAATTTGAGATGCATGAGGAGTTCATAAGATTTACCTTTGTATAAAGCGTCATTAAATAAAAGTCGGAGACTGATGTCATAAGATAATGATTAGAACTCGATAAATAATTACGAGTTCCTGTGGAGGTATATAAGCCTAAAGAATGAGGCATCCATACATGAGTAAATTGATGAAATACTGATAGTCTAAAGTATAAATGGAAAATGAGCAGCATTGTGGTATAACCCTTAAACTCTTAAAGACTGTGGAATTGTATTAAGATTGGCAACTAAGAGATTTGGCTAGATAGTATCTCCTCCTGAGATATATGATCTCGAGATGACAAGATGATAGTGAACCTGTCTATGATATAGAGATAATGATTGAGATACGAAAGTGATGAGTCTAGCTAGATATTACTGCCAGTCCATAGAAGAGTGAGGGGACTAGCTGCTCTATAGATGGGACATAATTAAAGAAAGAAGTTAAAGTCGGTAAATGAATAAGTGAAAAGAAAAGATGGTATGCAAGATTTTAAAAGATCTTAGCAGTATAGTACCATACTAATTGAGAAAACCGACAAAAAGGATGAGAGTACAAAAAAAATGAAAAGATAAAAGTGGAAACACGAAAACGAAAATGAAAGTGGAATAAGGAAATAAGCTGCATGATGAGAAGGGAACATCAATATGAAACAGTTCCCAAAGGTAAAACTGAAAGTGATTTGTGTTGGTTATCACATGACAGTGGCAAGATGTAAAATCAAGCCAAATTTGATAAACGAAATTAATGATACTCAAAGGAGTAAGATAAATGACAAGTATTATTTACTGCCAGTATATAGATAGAAAATGATTGTACACATAACCACCTTGAAATGATAGAAATGGTGGAAGTATATAGATGATGTGGTGATTAAATATATAAATTGAGGATTCAATTGTGGAATCTAAATTGTAAAATTGTTTAACATTAAGTACAAGTGAAGTATCACAGACAGCCCAACCAGATAAGTTGTGTAAAATAAAGGGAAAAATGTGGTAACAGGTCGTTACAATTTTTCGTTAAGGGAGCTTAATGGTTTGGTTACTGAACAAGGGTGTTTGTCAAGGAGAGTACAATGGAAACTTGGAGAAAATGGAATGAACGAGAGGGAGAGCTGGAATGGGGTTGCTGCCAATTTGGATGATGGCTGAAGATGGTGGATCATGCCATTTCATTTAATGCCTCCTTATCCCATAATCATCTCAGCCTTTGACCCCCTTTGACTCAAGACCATTTGATCATTATTCTCTTCTTTCCTCCATATGACACATGCCCATTTAATTACACTAAATTTCTGATATTAAATTCTCTTCTTCTTCCATTCATCAGCCACATGTCCATTATACCAATTAATAATCTGATATTAATTCTTTTCTCTTACTCTAATATTCTCACAATATCAATTTAATTCCTTGACTATTTGACCTTCAATTTCCTTATTTCTTCTATGTCCCATACATCATTCATACTTCATAATTCTCATATTTACTTAATCATTTCAGTTGGAATTCTTTACAAACATGAGGAAATTACATGAAATTAGGGGATTTCACATACTTAGTGGGTGGCCTTTTGATGTAAGTAGCATATTGGAATTTCGTCAATTTTGGGAAATTTTAATTACTTTTAACTCCAATTTTCTAACCAAAGCTATGCAATAATACAATATATTTATGTAATTCTTGCATAGTAGAATGCTTTAACTTCGAAAGGTGCTGATAATTAAACCATTAACTCTGAATCTATCTCTTACTGCTATGCATCATGCAAGTATTGTTGATTGTTTAGATGAATCACTTATTTAAGATATTACATTCAGGCTAAAGCTGAACATGAAAACAGTTTTGCTGATATATACTTCTTGTGTGATCTTTTTGTTTTTTATTCACATCATATTGTAGTCTCCTGCATGGAATGTTCATCTGCAAGATTGTAGCAAAGCTAAGGAGAATAAACCTATGGATTACATTGTTGAGTCTTTTTCTGTTCCGTGATGATGATAAAGTTGATAAAACAAGCAGTCCTTTCAAAATTTTAAGATGTCGTTCTAACACTTCTAATAAAGATGAACATAAAGGTAAGTTTGTTAAGACTAACATATGCAAATCATCACTTATTCTGCCTGTTGGAATTTTGGAATTTTTAAGCATGTTAAGAGTGCTAAATGACTAGGTAACAATTGAGCACCCGGATTTCTGGATTGATGTCCTACCTGAATACCACTTAACATTCAATCTTTTCTTTAAATCCATTTCATTAAACGTATCTCTTATCCGATGCAAATCTTACTGTCCCTACTTTTTATTTTGTTAAATACACAAACAGAACTTGGAAAATTTTTAAATCCTCCTTTTGTACGTTGTATTTGCTGATATACTTTCTTTATGAATGTTATTTCTTTTTTATTAGCCCCTCGATGGGTTTTCATGTTTAGCTACAGGAAATATTTATGGTGGAAAAAAGCGTAATGCTGACGAAAAAGATCCTAATCTTCCATTCGAAATATAAGTTCATATCAAAACCAAATTGTTGCGTAATATGGGTTTCTGCTGCTACTTGCATTCTCTTCCTCGTTGCCTCCAACTAGAAGTAATGGATCCACAACTTCAGGCAATGCCATCTTTGCAAAATGATGAAGTGTCAGACCATCTCTGAACATATCATCAGTGGGTCTCTTCCTCGTGAACATCGCTAGCAGGAGTTTTCCAAGCTGTATATGTCCCCACTTGTTGCCTCTGTTCCAATACCATACTCTGCCCAAAAATAAGAATTATTGCAAACTTAAATCTTGCTTCCAGAGAACAAATTATTATGAAAGAATTACAGTTTTAAGATGGAGAGCATTAATAATTTAACTTCTATCCAACTTTGGTTGAGGTTGTTATTAAAAGAAAAGATGCAACAGAATTTTGGATCTTTATCAAAAAAAAAAGTTGCTCTTCAATTTTTTTTCCCTTTTAGTGTTGTGTATTTTTTTTATTTTTTTTTTATTTTTGCTGTCAATCAATTTTGTTTTGCTATCCTTTTCCTTTACAGTATGCAAAAACGTACGTAGTGCATTCATTTCTTTGTTCATTTGTCTTTATAACTCTTCACGTTAACTTTTGCATTTGTGCTAAAAGCCTTATCTTGGCTTTTTTTTTTCAATGCATTAGTTTGGATCACATATATATATATAAAATTATTTTTTATTTATTCAAATTTTATTTTATTATCTTAATTAATTAATGGTATAAGAGTAAAACGATATAATTTCATTTTTTTTCTTTTCATTTTTTAACTTTACTAAATGATTAAAAAAATTATATTTTCTTCCACTTTTTCAATTTTTCATACAAAACAAATCAATAGAAAAAATATATTTTTATTTTTTTAATTTTTACGTTTTTATCTTTTATTCTCTACCAAGCAAAGTTTGAAATTTGAAAAAAAAATGCAGGTAATTTCAAAATTATTTATGTAAGATGTCTGGTTGCTTTCTTATTTTAATAGGTTCACTTGAGCCTTATAAAGTTATAATACATAAAAAAATGTTATACTCTTTTTTTTTAACGTTAACAAAAATATAATACATCAATATTATTTTTTTTTTAAAGTTGAAACTTTATTGATAGATATAAATTACAAAAAAAAAAAAAACAAAATCAGAAGGAAAAAAACTTCTGATGCAACAAATGAAATTAAAACCATGCTATACAGTTAGACGTACGATTAACTTATGATTTAGCAAGAAAGTCAGCAAGAAAATTTCCTCGACGAAAGACATGATTAAATGATTAAATGATATAGGGCCAAGAGAAGGAAACAAATTGTGCAACTTGAGACAATGATACTTCCAGTAGGCTGATTCTATACATCAATATTATTTTTAATGTTAAACATATTATAATTTGTTTTTTTTCTTATATTTTTCCTCCCCTTCTCTCTAAAATCTCTCTCTCACCAAAACTCTTTCTTCCTTCTCCTCTAAGTTAGTTAAACCTTCAAACAGGACAGTAATAACTATATATATAATTTATATATTCTTTTTACATTTTTCAATCCCCATTCTAACGTATAATAATGGAGAAAAAAAAAGACTTCGGTCAATGACGGTAATAATTTTACCAAATTGTACGGAGAGTAAGTCCTCCACTATCAGTAATGTCGTCTCTACAACGCCAGCCTTGGTGGAGTCAAAGTAGAGACGAGATTACTGATAGTGGAGGACTTACTCTGTTTAAACAAAGTAAGTCCTCCACTATCAGTAATCTCGTGTCCACAACGCCAACCTTGGCAAAGTCAATGTCTCCCACTCAGAAGTCGTCACCTCCACTTCTTCAACCAAGCATAATTTAATTTTAAAATTAAATAAATGTTATTATGCAAACATATTATTAATGATGCAAATGAATTTTTATTTTTCTTTTAAAGAAACCTTATTTATCTTTATTTTTAACCAAAAAAAATCAAATTATTGAAAAGTCGCATTAAATATTTAAATACGTTGATAATATTTAAAAGATTCATCTCACTTAAAAATCAATTAGAAATCACTATTTATAATTTCCATAATATCATATCATTAGAACAATTTTTATTTTATTTTCAAAATTTAAATGGCTGCATATGGATGCAGTTGATCAAATATGAAATATACAACAATTTGGACCAAAATCCAAGCGAAAGTGGGCTTGCCGCTGATTGAGCCTGCCCAAACAAGAGCCCAACAGAAAAGGAGCCTGCTGGAGGCTGGGTCCAAAAAAGGGTCGGGTCGGCAGAGGGCTTCCTTAACCCCAAAACGGAGTAGTTTTAGCTTACTGTAAAAGCCCTTTACATTTTTTTGGTTTCAGAATTCCCGAAGTTTCAAAAAAGAAAAACACCTTTTATTCTCCAAAAAAAAATATTTGACTCTCTCCTTCTCTACCCAGAATCCGGCCGCCGCTCAAGCCAACCGGACCGCCTGCGGTTGCCGTCCGCCACCGCCGTCGGTGATCAAGAAGCCAAAAGCCTCCTTCTTTCCTAAGCTTCTTCACCTCCTTTTTCCGTTTCTCCCCTCAGATTCCTTAAAAAATGCCCCTAAAATCGTAGATCTGGAGCTAAAGCTGTCGACTTACCAACCTCTAAAACTCCATCGCCGCCGTACCTCTTGCTTCCTCCTTCCACTATATCCTTCTCCTCCTCCTTAGCCACTTCCTCACCAAACTTCGCAACCCAAAGGCCCCTGAACCCCTAAACCGAGACCTCCCTTTTCGGCTCATAGACTCCTTTTTTTTTTGTTTGAATGGTTGTTGAGGCTTTGTGTTTGGTTGCTGTTTTTTCTTAGACTTAGGACACTGGCTTTTTATTTAGAAGTGGAATATAGTTAAATTTAATTTATTCATCCCTTCATCCTACTTTCTCTTGATTGATTTTTTTTTTGGCCAATCATTCTCTTGATTGATTAGAATCACTCATATTTAAACAATTTTTTGAATTAAAATTAGTTCATAAGAGTACAGCTTTTACTCCAGAAACTTGATTATTACGTGCAATGTAAGCACAAAAGCATAAATATTAGAACAGTTGTTAACTTTAACACTATGTTTGGATAAACATTAGTAAAGGAAAGGAAAAGAATGTAAACTAGAAGAAAGGAGAGAAAAGGAAAGGGTATATGTACTCTTTGTTTGGATAGCTAAAATTAATAAAGGAAAGAAAAGGAAAGGAAAGTAATCCTAACAACTCTTATTTGATTAAATAATGGAAAGGAAAGAAAATGATTCATTGTAATGTTTTTTTTTCAATTATAACCCTTTTTGTTATAAATTTTATAAGATAATAAGATTAAATTTGACATTTTACATGTTATAATTTTTTTCAAGTTTCCTTTCCTTCCCCTTTGTCTCAAATTGGGGTTTTAAAAAAACTGAGTAAGTCAAGGAAAAGCAAGGGGTGCTCACTCCCCCTCTCTTTCCTTTTCCTAGCTAAAAAATCTTCCCAAACAAAAAAAAGGTTTACAACCATCCTTTGTTTTACTTTGTTTTCCTTTCCTTTCCCTTCCTTACCCTCAATCCAAACATAGGCTAAAGATTAAAATTACCAGTTTATAAACCATGGAAGAGAATGAAGAGAGCAAAGGATATATCTAAAAGACAAAATAAACAATATAGTTTTTTTTTTGAAAGAAAATAATTGAAACATCAAGTTACATATTGCAAAAATAAAAAAGTTGAACGTTGTTTCTGAAACATCAACTAAATGAAATAGAATAAACATAAAATTCGATCGGTCGGTCCATCCTCCAACATTCACGGTCCGTTACTGATTCTGAAATTGTTGATTACGATAGCAAGAGCCGGTGATTTTGCTGAAATTGCCTTTTATTTTCAGTTTTTCGCTTTTTGTAATGTAAATTTGGCTTGTAGAAATAAAATTAAATCTGGCTTCTTCCATGATTGCCACGCTGAGAATCTGCTGCTACCTGCGCTCTGCCTAAGAATAGGAATTATAACCAGCAAAAATCTTGCTGTCTGGGAATATCATCCTTAACAAGATTTGAAGAGGTGTGAAATAGTTATAGAAATGAGCTTTACATCAGGAAGGGGAGAAGTGGAGTTAAATATTTGTTTGACTTAAAAAAATTGTGAGAGGTGTACCTAAATAGTTTTCTTTTTGCTTGGTCGGGTGGAGCAACATGGCGAGCTCGAATAGTTGCTTGCTTGGTTCCTGAATTCTACAGAGGCAGCAAAGTATTAATCAAAGGAAAGCATTTTGTCAGAAAGGAGTGGCAGAATAGCATCTATGATTACAAAAGGGAGAAATGCAAAAATGAACACAAGGAGCAAACTTGATTCCCAAGGCGACACAGGAATAGATTCTGCAGCTCGTTCAATTTGTTTATTAGCAGGTGTTTTTTTTCTTGCTGCCTGTCCATAGCTTAAGGGTTATGACTTTCAGTTAAGAAAGTGTTGGCAACAGTGAATGTTGGCATGTCGTAATCGAAGGATTGTCTTGCAAGGGTAAGTTTGAAAATTCTTTCTTGATTCACCCTTTGTTTAACAGATTCGGCAAGACTTCTTGGTCAAGTTCTTGTTCCCTGGTGATGTCCTCAATAGGCATCAGAATAAGCTGCTCTGCCATTCTGCCAAATACAAAAAAATCTACCTCGCCAGTTTGATCTTCAACATCTATCAGAAGCTTGAACCTAGTTGTTTACAAATGGTACAGACACAATAAAATTAGAGGAACATAAGGAAATTGTTTATCAACAATAAATTAGCATAAAGTATCAAGGTAGATAATGAGTAGAAATATATATCCGACGCTAGTTTTTGGTGTTGCTCACCATGATTCTGGTAAGTACAATACAAGTTGTTTTCAATCAACTTAAGACCTCTGTTGCATATATTGCAATTGCTGTAGAACCATCCTTCAGAAAGATCAATGGTAGAAACTCTTGCTTCACATGTAAAGAAGACTCCCTGGAAAAAGTAGTGATATTCAAATATTACTAACAGAATGAGATAATAAATCATTTTCCAAGAAGATTTAGTGAGCAAAACCTTTGACTGTGAGACATCTATTTTGAGGAGGTGAGAAATTGAGATTCTGTTTTCATGAATGTCATCTGCTCTTTCTCGTCTTGGTTGTAGTTGTTCATCCATTTGATGCACAGGAAGTGGGTGATTAGGATATCTAGCAGCAAAGAAAAAGGATATAAAAGAAGGTTCAAAATGGGAACAGCAAAGTTGCTAGTCAGGTTATTGGAATTATAAAGAAGTAAACACCTGTCTCTCAAATGTTTACCAAGCAATAGCCAAGAGTATGGTGTTCATACGGAAACATCATTTGTAAACAAACGCCTTTGATAAAAAGATTATGCCTTATGGGAAAATTCCACAAAAAAAAAATAACATAAAATATTTTGGAACAATCTATATTATAAAGATTGTAGATTTACGCGGCTCACGACTTGGCCACGTCTTTTTACTCTTTTTTCTGTCTTTGCCCTTCATCTGTCTGCCTCCTTTCATTTCGTTCGTGTGTTAATCTGTAATTTCGGGGGAAAATCATGTGACACGCCTAGATATAGCGCGTGGCTTTCTGCTAATCCATTAGACCTGTCCTCCGCCCCAACCCCTTTTCTATCTCTCCGTCAACGTCCTCCATGGCCAATAGACTCCCAACCAAATTTTATCCTTTTCCGCCCCTTCCTCTCCCTCCCTGTTCCAACGAAAACGTTTTCGCCGCCTTCACTTTTTGTCTTTTCAGTTTTCCTTCACGCGATGATGGCAAAACTCTCCATTTCTAAACAAAATCTTCATTTTCATCATGAATGATCGCACTTTTGGTTCTCAGATTTTGAACCCAAAGACTTTTGTGCTTCAGACCTGATTAAAGGGCAAGCACTGGCAAAATGGTAAGGAAAACAGGAAAAAAGTACTACGCGGAAAAGAGGACATGAAGCCGACACTTCCTCTCTCTGCGACACTCACCTGTGAATGTTGGGTAGGAAAAGGATTTTTTTTTAATTTAGCTTAGATATGTTTTAAAAAAACCTTCTAAATCTATTTTTTCCTTTTTTATTTTCATATGTTAATTTTATTATTTAATTTTTATTAATTGTGCTAACTCATGCTCACTATGGGGCCAATCTTGATTCTTAACAACCAAAAGTCTTTATCTTTTGCAGAGGGAACCGAAAAACAGAGCACTATTCAAGATGCCAATCTCTTCCTTTCGGAGTTTACTGAAAGGTTATCTCTTTATTTTTTTTCCCACCCTGCTCTTTAAAGGGCTTTATTAGCTCCTATTTTTAATGACCTCACAACCCTCTGTCTATCCGTGTTTGATTGTAATGTTCAACTATGTTTCAAGTTTCCTTAAGACGTCGTTAATAATGTTTCTGTATTTTTTTAATATGTCGTTTAAATTTCAGTTGGCTATGTGTTTACCTATTATTGTTCTAATTATAAGTTTGATATTTATTTGGATTATACTCCTTAGATGTAAATTTTGGGCTTTTCGTCTGGGATTTAAAATAGTTAAGCTTTGTTAAATTATTGTTTTAAGATTGTTTTCTGTTTTTAAGATAGATTTTGTATAACCCACTTGATTTTTTACTTACTGCATTTTACTTTTGCCTTTTTATTATTATTATTTTATCTTTTCTCATTAATTTGATTTTTTAATATTCTGTTAGGATTTTTGAGTTTTTATAAATGGTTACTTTATATAAATGATTTTGGAGAATAGAGTGCTAGATTGATTATGCATAAGTGGCGGTCAACAGGTATGGCTAATTTTTTTTCCAAATTTAATATTTTATTTTTTATGTCTGACTTGATTGTGTTTTTTATAGGGTTAAGTGGGAAAATATTAATCATACGAACTGTTTTCCTAAGAAAATGGCTTTAGTCCTAAAATTGTACAAAAATCAACATGGTTGCGTGATGGGGTGAATCCCTTTATTTAAAACTCGAATTCAAATTTATTGCACAATATTTTTAGTGGTTACATCTGATTTAATTTTGTTTTTCTATATATATAAATTTCAAACTTTTTTTTGTATTTTTTTATTTCATCTTATGTTTTAATTAAGTAATTTTTTTTTTGTTTTTGCTTTAACTATAGATGTTGCTTTTGATATATATTCTTAGGAGATATTTGGATGATATATTGAGTTCTTTTGATTGTGTCAAATAATTTATTTTTCTTAAGCATTATTCATAAACAATTGTAACGTTTGTTACATTGAGAAAGTTATTTTATTTGATTTTTTTTGTAGAACCAATTTTTCTTGAATTAAAAAAAAATACTTGAAGGCAATGACATTTTGGAAGGAAGGTAGTCACTTTTTGAGGTTGATGGATGAGATTTACTTTCTTATGGAAAATACTGGCAAGTTGTAGATTTCAGCATTTCATGGTATAATTTGGATTTTGTAATTCATAACTATTTTCTTTCATGCTTTATATTGAGCTACCGAATGTTGTTGGTAGATCCAATACATTGGATCAAATATATAAGTTACTAAGTGAAAGTTGTTTTAGTTATGCATATATAGGTTCCTTTTGGTAAGGGAATTATAAGTTCAATACCTTAAATCTAGAAAAATGTTGCTATACGAGTGGAAACTCTTCAAACCCTTTAAATTAAAGAAGCTGAGTTAAACAGAAGATAGAGTTTCAGTTCCTGTGAAAGCCCCTACTCCCAAAAAGTTGGAAAGCAATCAGTTTTTGTGGTAAGTCAGTGTTGCAAGTCTTATGGTCCAAACATAGTACATATTTAATTTCCCTTTTTTTTCCTAGCAGTTGGTATTGCATTTTCTCCTTTAGTTAGCTCCCTCCATTTTTTGTGTCCTAAGGCATTGCTGCTGGTCTTATGCTTGCTGGTTTCTGGTTTCTTTCTTTCTTTTTCTTCAAGTTCTGTTCAGTTGTTTGTTTGGGTTTATGCTTTTAATGTAAATGAGCTCTTTTTCATGTTTTGCTTTGTAGCTTTTTTGACAAGCTGTGTTTCTGGTCATGGATGGTTCTATGAGAAAGCGGCTCAAAGTAGAAAGGTTGATTACTCTGTTTAGTTTTATCAGGCACATCTCTTTTTTCTACTTTTGCTTTCATGACTTGAAAGAAACTAATAGAACTCTTCATGCTTTATATCGTGCAAGCTGATTTGAACAGAAAAAAATGATGTAGTGAATAGTTTGCATCATGGATCAACAAACAGTACTGGGAATAGAGAAAACTTCAGGGGAGCTTCTTGCTTGGGCAGAAATCATCATGCCTATCGCTGAGATACGCAGATTTTTGATTTCTTATCCTTTATTTACCTAATAAAAAATGATGTAGTGAATAGTTTGCATCATGGATCAACAAATAGCGTTGGGAATAGAGAAAACTTCAGGGGAGCTTCTTGCTTGGGCAGAAATCATCATGCCTATTGCTGAGGTATGCAGATTATTAATTTCTTATCCTTTATTTACTTAATAAAAAATGATGTAGTGAATAGTTTGCATCATGGATCAACAAACACCGTTGGGAATAGAGAAAACTTCAGGGGAGCTTCTTACTTGGGCAGAAATCATCATGCCTGTCAATGAGGTACGCAGATTATTGATTTCTTATCCTTTATTTACTTAATAAGCTTTGATTCTTTCAATTAAAATACCCTCTTAGGAAAGCTGAAAAAGATAACTTAAAATAGTTGCATATTGTATATCTTTTGGTATGAGAATTTTGAGATTTATATGTTAACATTTATGTCAATTTGTGTTTGTAAAGTTGCAAAATTAGGAGGTCTATTCGGGATTTTTTATTGTTTGAATCATGGGTACTCTTCTATCTATGAATAGTTCCATTCATTAATGTATTATAGTAATATTATACAATTGCTTTATACTTATAGATTGTTTTATACCAATTGCCACCACCCTACACCACCACAAAGAGGTCATGCAAAACGAGAGCTTTAAAAAGTTCATCTATGTAACATAGGTATGTCTCTTCTACCTTTTTTTTTTTTTCCTTTCATAACCCTTTTCCCAACTGTTTCCCCTTCCTCTGGGAAGGTGTAAACCAACTACCATATATCCTTTTCATAAGTTTTTCACATTAGAGAAGGAAATGATCAATACATAAACAATTTAGTTTATTGTTTTGCTATACTTCAGTGTTAGTATCTTACCAACTTTAAAATATGAGTATTAGGTCTGTCCTGATTGCAAACCTGATTTGATTGACAACTATTTACATGAAATGGATTTTGAGAGACAAGAAATTCCAAATTTAATGCTCAAATTGATGAAATAGAACATTACATTCATCCAAGGAAAGAAAAAGGCTGACTTAAATTTAACTTTTATGTTAATTTTATTGTGTATATCATTTATTTTACAAGCACTTTGGATTCCTCAATGGATATCATAATACTATTTTATTTTGTCGAAATGTGTAGCTTTGTTATTATTTATGCAGGTTTTGCAAGTCCAATGCTTTCAAATTAGCAATTTTGTGATGGAAATAGCTTGGTTGCCACCAGGTAATGAAAATTTTCATGAACCTTTTTTAAACTAATTGTGTAATTATTTTCCTTGATTCGTTAAGATTTATCAAGGAATGCTATAGAGTGGTGCTCTTCATGTAAGGACCTAACTCTTATTTTGTTAATTTATTTGAGTTATCCTTGATTTACCTTTTCTACTTAGTACTTTTGCAAATGCTAATTGTATAACAATGTGATTAGTCACAAAGAATTTCTTTCGTTGCTTTGATTGAAGTTACGGCACACAAGATGTTGTTTGTTTTATTATTTGAATATTATTTCATTGAATGAAGCAAGGTTTTTTATGTATATTCCTGATATTTGCCTTATGATTATACCCCCCTTAGTAGTCGATCCACTGATAAACATTTTAAAATTGGAAATTATTGTTTACAGGTCTCTCATTTTATAGCAGGGATAAGGAGAAGAGAAAAAAGAATGACTAAAGTCCGACCGCTAATATTCTTCGCCCAACCAATCTAGCCTGACTAAAGTCCGACCGCTAATATTCTTCGCCCAACCAATCCAAGGCTAGGAAACTTGGTATGACCTTTTAGCATTACTTTTTTTTAATTAAACATGAAGAATGGCAAATATAAGATGCAGTTGGTGTGTTTGGCATATTATCATGGTCTTTTTGTTCTTTTTGTCATTAAGAAAGTACCTTTCTTATAGGAACAATAATCCTATCATGTATCCATTTCTTTTAGCCTTGAATATCTTGCTATCCAATATCTGTTTTGACTCTTGATAGCTCCACGGTGACTATGTTGTGTTCTAATGTTTTCATCTACTGCAATCATTGATTAACTCATGGTTAGGTTCCATACTAAATTAAGGCATAGACATAACATTTTTCTTTTGTATTTACTACTTCATGTCCTGATTATGGTACAACCTCACTTTTGCTAGGAACCTATTCTTGAACAGTGGATATTAACTTTAGATCGTTATGTTAGAGTTAAATACATTTTGGTAATAACATTTTGAATCATGAACACCCACGATAGATTGAGCATTCTTTTTGTTTAAAAATAATTGTCCTCTTTAACTTATTTTAGTTATAAAGTTAGTTACTATACCCAAAAATTTTTTATGTTTGAATGAGAATTGTTAAGAGGGAATTGATGCTTTTATTAGCTGGAATTCGAACTGCATGCAGTGGATATTGTTTAATAATGTTATCAATTTAGGTAAGACTAGGCATCATTGTTCTTTATGAGAAAATAAGATTGATTTGTTTTGGCAACAACCATTCATGCAATTGCTGCGAAATCAATCCATCATTATTAGAACATTCGCAATTATCATTCAGTGTTCTGCTTTGGGTTGCTTCACAGGAGACAAATTATCCATATTTGACTCAAATCATGACAGATATACTTTTCAAAGATTAGCTAGACTTTTATGTTGTTATGCTTGGATAATTAAATTTAATTTTTCTTCCCAGTGAAAATTTTGGTAAATATTCTATAAACATGTATTTTTGTTATTAACATTCTGTTATTTGTTTTATTATTTTGAATATATAAATTTATACACCAAATTATCAATGGATCCCGCGGCAAAGCGCGGGTTTCATTCTAGTAATTATAAAAAGTTTAACTTCAGATCAACCAAACTGTAAAGTTTATTAGAATAAAGTAATTTTGAACTTAGCAAATTGACCAAATCCAAAATATATTAAATGAAAAAAAGAAAAGCGAAAGAGAAAAGAAATAGCCTAGATCTGGAAATAGCTTAAGCAATTGTGAGAAGAGTTGGGAAACAGCAATCACAAAGCCAAGATGGGCAAGTGTTGAATTTGGCCAATAAAAGACTCAAGAATTTGCCAGCAAAAAAGAATTTGGGTGTTCCCTCATCTGTTGGGGTGGGTTGACGCCATCTCCACGTATCGGTAGCAAACTTTTAATGAGGGAAAAAAAAAGAAACAGAGAGACAGAAGTAAGGGAACACATGCAGAGAGCAAGAGTAAACCCAAAAAGCAAAGGGGCCCACGAATTGGAAAAGAAGTGTTGAAAATATAGTTGCACATGATATCAATTTAATAGAAGAGAAAATGGCAAAAAAAGTTATTGACATGTAAAATCAACAATAACTGGCAAGAGGGAAGGGCAAAATGGAAAAAGAATTTGTAAAAGCATGAGCCCAAGCAAGGAAAAGGGCGACGTGGCGAGACGGGAAGTGTAGAACGTGTTCAATGAAGAGGCTGAAATCGTGGTAGCGTCAGGTTGCAACATTCTCACCATTTTTATGTAATATGATTTTATTTGTGCTTATAATTTGAGTATAACAGCTTTAATTGTGTGTTCTTATTTAGACAAAGATTTTGAATAACAAGTTTTGCTTTCAGCCAGAAGAACAAAAATACAGTAACCAGAATCAAAGAAAAAAAAAAGGGCAATCCAAGACAAGGATTTAATAGACCTAAACTATACAAAGAGCTTTTGAAAAAAAACTAGAACATAATATTGCACAATAAAAGCAACCAAACTCCATTCCATGGTCGTTCTTATCTTGTGTCCAAGTTCAGGTCGCAAGAAATTTGTCCCTGATAAAATGCAGTTTCTTGGCTGCATCGACAATGTCCATGCGGTCTTTTGGCAATTCAAGAGAACAAGCGATTCCAATTTCTAAGATGGGGATCAGGCACTCTTGCATTTTGGTTTCCTTCATGCGTGGCCTCTTTGGGTTTCTGCTGCTACTTGCTTTCTCTTGTTCGTTGTCTCCAACTAGAAGTAAAGGATCCACAACATCAAGTACTTGATCAGGCAATGCCGTCTTTGCAAAGCGATGAAGTGTTACCATCTTTGAACATCTCATCGATGGGTCTCTTACTTGTGAACATTTCCAGTACGAGTATTCCAAAGCTGTACGTGCCCCCACTTGTTGTTGCCTCTGTTCCAATGCCATACTCTGCCCAAGAATAGGAATTATAACCAACTTAAATCTTGAAGCCATAAAACAAATTATTATGAAAGAATTACAGCTTTAAAAGGGAGAGCATTAATAATTCAGCTTCTATCCAGCTTGGCTGAGGGTTGTTATTAAATGAAGTAGATTAATTTACCTGGTGCAACATAACCAATCGTTCCCTTTATACCAAGAGAGCTGGTAGAATTTCCAGAAAAATTATTCATAGATTTGGGAAAAAACCTGGCTAGTCCAAAATCTCCTACATGAGCAACCATGTCATGGTCAAGCAGAATGTTGCTTGGCTTCAAATCGCAGTGAACTACCGGCACTTCACAATGGTGATGGAGATAATCAAGTGCAGAAGCCACATCAGTAGAAATGTTTAGTCTCTGAACAAAGTCTAAGATTTTTGCTTCAGGTGATGCATGCAGCCATCCTTCTAAGCTTCCATTTGGCATGAATTCATATACAAGAGCTCTGAAGGCATTGCCCTGAAGATCAAAACTAGAGCAAGCAGATATTATCTTGACAAGATTTCGATGCCTGACATTTGCCAGTATTTTACATTCAGCAATGAAACTCTTGAAGGCTCTTCTTTCTTGGAGATTCAACACTTTCACTGCAACAACTTTTTTCTCTTGATTCTGATTAAAAATTCCTTGATACACGGATCCAAAACTTCCTTGACCAATCAAATTGGCAGCAGAGAACCCATCAGTAGCTTTGAGAAGTTGTTGATAGGAAATCCTCGAAATTGAAATTCTCAGGGGCAACATTGATAGAGTCTCTGTTAATACTTTTCTATTGGTCCCCCGGCAATAGAAAAGTAATGAAAATGACAGTGAAAGAAATCCAAGAACCCCACAAACTATCAAGGTTATTTTGAGTGAATGTGGAGTTTTTGATTTCTTCTGCCCATTGAAGTGGCATGAAGGCAAATGCAGATCAGCAATACCCCCACAGAGCTTCTCATTCCCAATCAATGAAATTGTTGTTGCATTACTGAACAATCCTTTTGTTAGTACTTTCCCGTCGAAGTGATTATAAGACAAGTCTAAGTACGTCAAGAAGGATAATTTTTCAAGATATTCAGGAATTTGTCCAGAAAAGTTGTTGTGGGAGAGATCTAGTTGTGCAACGCTTCTCAAAAAACTCAAAGAGTCAGGGATACCTCCAGAAAAGTTATTATTTCCCAAATTAAGGTTTACCAAGCTTGTACAGCCGCCTAGGGCACTGGGAACCTGTCCAGAAAATTGGTTTTTGGATACATCCAGGTAGATTAAATTCTTCAGGTTTCCAACTTCAGATGGCAGGGAGCCTCTAAGGAGATTGTCGGACAAGTCTAGGGCAATTGAGAGAGTTATTATGCTAAAAATTGATGGGGGAACAACACCAGTAAGTTTATTGCCACCTAATAACAGAAGCATCAAATTCTGACAATTGCCAAGCCCTGGGGGTATGTTGCCCTCTAGCTTGTTCTGCTCTAAACTAAGAATGTTAAGCCATGTCAAATTTCTCAAAGAGGTTGGGATTCTTCCTGATAATTTATTTTGACCCAAGCCGAGACCTTGCAAATTCTTAAGCCTACCAATGGCATCGGGAATGTGGCCAGTTAGTTGGTTTTGCTCCAAACCAAGTACAATTAGATTTGCAAGATTTGCTATCTCCGATGGAATAGTGCCAGTTAATCTATTAGTACCTAAATATATTTGAGTAACCTTAGTTGAAAGATTGGTTAGAGAATTTGGCAGCATCCCTCCAAATTGATTAGCAGCTAAACTAAGTATTTCTAGATTGCTACAGTTAGTTAAAGATGTTACAAAATCTAGATCGCCAACTAACCCACTTCCTAAATGATTAATTTCCATATTTAAATATGATAAATTTTTACGGTTAAAATCAATTGATACTTTACTGGTGAAAAAGTTGGAGCTAATTTCGAGCACTTCAAGCTTTGAAGCATTGGATAATGACTTTGGCAGAGTTCCAGAAAAATGATTTTCCCCAATACAAATTTTTTTAATGTTTGGAAGTGTGAAGCCTAAGTCAGCAGGGAGGCTCCCATGGAATCTATTAACATTAAGGCCAAAAATCTCTAGAGAAGAGATGTTATAAATTGAGGAAGGAACTAAGCCAAAGAAATTATTTAGGTGTAGTGCAAGATAGACTAACCTGTTTAACTGGCCTAACGTACAAGGAATTCTCCCTTTCAAGCTATTTTTACCTATGTTAAGATAATATAGATTTGAAAGGTTACCAAACGAAACCGGTAGTTGCCCTGTTAGGAAATTTCTATCAAATGCTACCTTTTCTAGCTTCAATAAATCGCCAAACTCTGCTGGGAGATTTCCAACAAATTTGTTGTGTCCGCCGTCAAGGTAAATGAGTTTAGAGCAATGAGACAAATTGACCGGTATTGTTCCCCCAAAGGAATTATTTCCGAGCATTAAAGTTTCAAGCCTGGACAGACGACCAATTTCAGGAGGAATTTCACCAGTGAAGTGGTTGTGTTGGAGGTCGATGAACCTTAGAAAGCTGAGGTTCCCTACGTAGGGAGATAAGGAACCTCCCAAATTCTGCATATTCAAGTCCAATTTGGTGACCCTTTGATGCTTACGACCACATGTTATGCCCCTCCATCGACACAAGGACACTGATCCATGAGCTTGTGACTCCAAGTGGATCATCAATAATTTGAGATTTAGTAGCCAATAAGGCCTGACGATCTCTCTCATATCCTCCGAATCTGATTCCACTGATTGGGCTTGGAAAACCACCAGCTACTAGGAAACATATGCAGCATTGCAGAATGGCCACTTTGCTGATTGAGAAAAGGGTGCTTCCAATCCTCATTCTAACGATAAGGAAAGAGGATTGCAATCAAGAACTAAGGCGGTAACAACTCTATCAAGCAGTACTAGAAGAAAATACTATTGGTGAATAATTCCTTGAAGTCCGCAGTTTGATCGAGTATATAAAGAAAGAGGAATTAGACTTCAAATATGCCTTGTATATGGGGTTGGATAAAAATGCTAATAATTGATTTCTAAACAGAAACTTGAAGCGATCGAAAAAATCATTATGAAAGTGTTGACATTTTGCATAATCGCATTCATACCTTTGTCTTCAGCGGTAGAGAAATTCTATGGTTAAAAATTTCCACTCATATATTTGTCCTTGATTAAACCATGAGTAGAGAAATTTCTATAGTTCAAAAAAATAGTTTGGAAATTGTATTAAACATAGAATTGAGTCCTGGTTTTAATCATTACCAAAAAAAACTCGTGCGTTGTCGTTGGGAAGAGAAAAACCACGAAATTTTTTGCTTATTTAAAAATAATATGATTTTGTTAAAATAGAATTTAAATTTCGTAATTTAAATGATTTAATAGAATAAAATACTTTGAACATTAAAAACAATAAAAAAAAAGGTCAAAAATCATTACAAAATTTCGAAAATATTCTTCATAAAATAGAAGCAAATCTTAGTACCATGTTTACACGATATTATTTTAATAAAAAAATATATAATAACTAGGTTGTATCTCGTGCAAAGCACGGATTTTAAATAATAAAATATTTATTTGATTTTAGAATATAATTATAACATATTATATATATATATATGTTAATATGTGTAATAAATTTATTATTACAAAAACATATACGAAAGATGTATATGCACGAATATTATTTATATAACAGCCTAATTATATTAAATATATTAGATAATTGTTTGAAATGAAAAATATTTTTAAAAAATAGGTAAAATATTCCTTCAAAAAATGAATCTAACTATCTAAAAAACATTTAATATATACCAAGACAGAGTGAAGAAGAAAAGGGTAGGATACAAAATAAATTTAAATAGATACCGAGAAAGAGTGAAAAAGAAAAAGAAAAGGGTAAGATACAATCATACAAAATAAAAGATGAGATGGAATGATATGGTGAATGTGAAGCAAATAAGATATCGGTTATGGATCAATTCATATAGGATGTTAAAGATTTTTTCTTTACATGTTAAGATAATTATGTAATATATATATATATATATATATATATATAAATATATATATATATATATATATATATATATATGATTAAGCTACAAATCTAATGATAAATTGATTCAATTGATAAGATTTTATCTTAATAAACGATTTTGAAATCAAAATTTATCGATTGTTTGTTTTATTTATTTAAAAATATATCATTTTAGTATACAAATAAAATTAGTTAAAATTACTATTTTTTTAGAGAATAGCCCGAACTATTTTTTTATGAGAAAATCCAAGCTCCAAATCCATGTAAAAGAATAAAGAAATACAAAATCATTTTATGGTGATCTTATCTCTCATTGTAAAAATTACTATATAAGGGATTATTATCAAAATTAGTAGAGATGTATATAGTAGGAAGCTGAAGCTTACTTCATCTATTATTGGGGGTGCAAGAGCTATATCAATAATAAGACCACTTTTCAATTAAATTAAATAAATTAAGTCATAATTTATATAAAAAAATTGGGACACGTTTATTACCTTACAAATACACTTTCCAAAATTTAAAATTGTACTTAATATCTAACATTATAAACAGGAAGAGCCAATAAGTATACGTAATAACTTGAACATTCCCATAAACGTCATCATAGGTTGCACATTTACCACTCTCATTTGCAGGACTTTTAAGAAACCCATAAAAGAAAAGTAAATTAGAACTTTAAAAAATTTTTAAAAAGTTAAAAAAATACACAATGAAAAAAAGTTTTAGGTACCAAATAGAATGACTCAACTTCGACTGGGAAATTAAAATAAAACCTTTATAGAATTGAACTTTATGTATAAAAATGAAGAGTACTATGCTGTAGATTATATCTTCATTTGTAATAGAATAAACTAATGCAAAAATTTCAAATAGAAGTAGCTAACCTTATGCATCCTGAAGGTAAACCCATGCAACATAATCAACTTGTTATTAGAAGACAAAAGGAAATACCAAACATCAGTTTAGTGTTTATAAAGGATTGCATTAGGTCCAAGCATTTTCCAATAAAATCTTGCAATTCCAATTTTAAATGACCAGGCAACCATATGCATTACAGTATTATGTAATTAGAAGTTATAAATAGAAAAGAAAAAAATATTTAAGCAAGGAGAGACATTATTAGTAGTGAAGTTATCCCTTTCTTTGTCATGATAATCATCACAGGTCAATCAAACATAACTATGCATCTAGTTATTAATTATAAAGTAATCCTTATTATTATTTCAAAAAAAAAAAGTAATCCTTATTATAATATGTAATGGAAAAGCAATGCTTGCATGGCATAATAGCAACAGAAACCAAGAAATATGAATAGAAAGGAGACTTTCCAACAATGTTTATTGACGAAACAATCAATTAATTTCGTATTGCAGAAAATTAAAAGTGAAGAAAGGTTCTATACTGTTATTAAAAACCTATCCCTTCGATTCTTTCCTTTTGAACATGTAGTGGGGTATTAAGGAGAAAATCACAAACATCTACAAAGTTGTTTGGTATCTATTTTAGATAAGGACAAACATAAAAACTGATATATTTTGATAATCATTTTCATATTCTTATATTGAAATCGGTGTTTGAGGATAAGATGAAAAAATTAGAAAGAAAACTGAATTTTGAATAATATTTGAATAAATTAAAAACTAATATATTTAGATAATCCTTTTCAAATTTTCATTTTGAAACTGTAGCTTGAAGGTGAGAAAAAATCTGTAGAGAAAATTAATTTTTTGTACTGATAAACATTTTAGGGTGAAGGAAAATAACAAAAGAAAATTGATTTTTGGGTATTGCTAAACAATTGGGCATAAAAAGTGGATAATTAAAATTGAATACAAATAAAATTATAATGGTAGTTTAAGATAACGACAGTTTTGTGGAAGTGGATTAATGTTATGGTGCAATGGAAAACTACAAATAAAGAGAGATAAAGAGAGTAAGAAACGTTCTAAAATTGAAAAAAAAAAAAACTTAAAACTTTTTTGGGATTGTTTGACACGTGTCAATTATCATTTTCTGAAATATAATATATATATATATATATATATATATATATATATATATTAGATGTGAAATATCATTTTATATCACATAACATTTTTTAAAAGTTGAATTGAAAAAAAACACAACCTTTCCACCTCGGCCACGTTAGTGTTCCTCAATATCCTTTGCTTTCAAAAAACATTAGCCATTCTTTTGTTTTCATTTTTCTTTCCACAAAAAAGCTAGTGGAATCTCCTGTAAACTCTTTGAGAGGCTTTTGTCGTAGGGTCCATGTTGTTGGGGTTTGCCTTGAATCCCACATCAAAAGTATAAAAGAAGTTATAAGAGCTCTTCTCTTATAAATACTATGTCAGGCTTAGTTTATAAAATATTCCAAAGAATTATAAATACTGATAAAATAGGTAGGGTTTGGGTTATTAAAAAGATGTATTTGGGCTTTGTGATCTTTGTTAGGAGTTCGTAATTTTTTTCTCTAAAAATTGCATGACTGTGCTTGTAAGGACTTTGCAATTTTTCTTTTTTAAAAATTACATAGTTATAATTATTTGATTGATTATTAATTTGGTTGAGTGGTTATAGGCCAATTTGGTTGGGCCAAACTATATTAAAAATTATTGTGTTTATTTTTTTCTTTCTTTCATTTTTGTGAGTGTTTGGTTTAAG
Organism: Heritiera littoralis; assembly: GCA_031772115.1. Lineage (NCBI taxonomy): Eukaryota > Viridiplantae > Streptophyta > Magnoliopsida > Malvales > Malvaceae > Heritiera > Heritiera littoralis. The sequence goes on along the minus strand of JAPDPK010000088.1, from coordinate 707,015 downwards.
GGATATTTTTCTCAACATATGTCTTCACCCATGTTGAAAGGTAGGAAAATGATAATGGCATTTGTGCTTAGGTATATGAAATTAATTCTTACCTGAATGCCACTTACCATTCAATCTTTTCTTTAAATCTATTTCATTAAACATATCTCTTATCCGATACAAATCTTACTGTTCCTATTTTTCATTTTGTTACATATACAAACAGAACTTGGGAAAATTTTTAATCCTAATTTTCTTTTGTACGTAGTATTTGCTGATATACTTTCTTTATGAATGTTATTTCTTTTTTATTAGCCCCTCGATGGGTTTACATGTTTAGCTGCAGGAAATATATATGGTGGAAAAATGCGTAATGCTGAAGAAATATATCCTAATCTTCCATTCGAAATATATGTTTATATCAAAACCAGGTTGTTGAGTCCAGCTTAGGGGCATTCTTTAATAAGTTTCCAGATTAAGAGTAAAATCAGTGCCATTAATCTTAGAAAAGAATGTGAGTTTTGCAGGTGTTCATGTTAGTTTGACAGTAGGTTTTGAGTTTTCTTTCTTTTTCTTCTCATTTTTATGTTTTTAACCGAGTGCTTTGTTTTGGAGGCACTGCTCTCCCTTACCCATGAAGAGAAAATCACTTGTACTGATGGTGCAATAGAAAGATAATTTTGAGATTTATTTATAGAAGGTGGAGACAATTGATAGGTAAAATCTAGCATGTTGTTGCTTGGATTATATTTTGGATTTATTTTTGATTTTGTATTTTTTTCTGTAAATTTGAAGGAAGGAAGAAAGAAAATTAAAAATAAAAAGTCAGTGCAATCTGATTTAATAAATTGTACAATAACCCTCGGTTTAGGTTAAGAGCTTCTTTCTCTCGTTCTCACCTGTATCATTGACCTGCTTTTCTTTTCTAGTATTTGTTGATATGCTTTCTATAGGAATATATTTTTTTAATCAGCCACTTAGTTGCAAGAAATGTGGTGGAAAAAATATCAATCTTCATTTGGAAAAATATGTTCATATCAAAGCCTGATTGTTGGGTCCAGCTTGGGGAACATACTTTAATAAGTTTCCAGATTAAGAGAACAATAATTGCAGAAGTAAGAATAAAAGCTGCTAAAATAATACAAAACATCTTTGGCAAGCTGTGAATCAATTTGGTTCTGCTCTCCTTTTTCTTTAAAGTCTGGACACAAAATGTACATACTTGCTTTAATTGCTCTGCTCATTCGTCTTTTTTATCATTTAATCTTAATTAGCTTTTAGATTTGCGGAGAACTTGGTCTGGTGCTTTCCGGGTAACGTGATCGGCTTACCAAAGGAGAATTTTTAAACAAATTAAAGCAAGTCCTGCACTGTCAATAATCTATTCTCCACAAGTCGATGGTGGATATTGACACTTAATTTTGAGGAATCAACTAGAAGTTTATAATTTTATATATATATATATATATATATATATATTCAGATAAACTTTCAAATTTTACACAAAAATACAAATAAATTCCCAATCTCTTAGTACTTGAAATTAATGTTATGATTTTATTTTATTAGAATTATATCTATTAAATCCTAAAATTGGTGCAATAAAATTTTTAAAATATTATTTTCTCAAATATTTGTCATTTAGTTCATCCAAATAAATCAAAATAAACATTTCTTATAAATTAAAGCATTCGACTAAAAAAATTTAACAAATAATTAATTTTTTTTTATAGAAAATGAGCTTCTTTCCTTCGTTCCCACATATACCAGTGACCTCTACTTTTCTTTTCTAGTATTTGTTGATTTGCTTTCTTAAGGAATATGTTTTTGTAATCAGCCAGTTGATGAGTTTACATGTTTAGTTGCAAGAATTGTGGTGGAAAAATATCAATTGATTGTTGAGTCCAGCTTGGGGAACATACCTTAGTAAGTTTCCAGGTTAAGAGCAAAATAATTGTAAAAGCAAGAATAAAAGCTGCTAAAATAATACAAATATCTTTGGCAAGCTGTGAATCAATTTGGTTCTGCTATCCTTTTTCTTTAAAGTCTCAGCACAAAATGTACATACTTGCTTTAATTTCTCTGTTCATTCTTTCTTTTTTTTTTTTTAACTTTTCATCTTAATTAGCTTTTGGATTTGTGCAGAAAAAGCATTACCCTGGTCTGGTGCTTTCCAGGTAACGTGAGGTTTCCCCAAGGAGAACTTTTAAACAAATTAAAGCAAATCCTCCACTATCAATAATCTCTTCTCCACAAGTTAACGGTGGATACTGACACCTAATTTTTGAGGAATCTATGAAATCCTCAAATTTCATGTAATTCCTCAATGTTTGTAAAGTATTACAATCTGAAATGATTAAATAAATATGAAGTTGATGTATAAATGATGTATGAATGATGTATGGAATATGAAAGAAATAAATAGAATTAATAGCCAATTAGTCAAAGAGCTTATTTTATTATTATGGAAATGAATGGAGTATAAAAAAATTTATATCAGAAATTTTGCCAATTAATTGGACATGTGGCTGTTGAAGAAAGAAGGAGGAGAAGGGGAATTAAATGGGTCAAATGGTCTTGAGTCAAAGGCTGAGATGAATGGATGAGATAAAGCATGCATTAAATGAAACATGCATAGTCATCATCTTTCCTTCACCCCCACGGCAGCTCCTTTCCAGCCCTCTCCATCGTTTTCTCCAAGTTTCCAAATATTTCCTCCATAGCTACCTTGACAAACCACCTCATTCCTCCATCGATTCAATTAGTTAATTGAACGAAAAATGATCCTTGTCGCTAGATTAGGTTATATCCGAAGTTTGGTGGATTGAATCCAAGTATTGGAGGAGATCTCAAAATCTGAAATTTTGGTCTCTAGCAAAGGTAAGAGAAGAAGATGATTCTTTCATTTTCGTTCATGGTATGGAGTGGTACTAAGTTGATATGATGTGTGTATGATGATTGTTTAAAGGTTTGAATTGTATGATGTTTACAGATTTGAAGAAGTGAAAAGCTAGGGTTGACGCGCCAAGTGATTTCGTGTTCTCGAAGTAATCGAGGTAAGAAATTTATGTAACGGACGTAAGGCGGCTATGTCCGCATGTTTTAATATGTTTGTATGTGGTTTGGAGAGATGTACCAGCTGTTTTATGCAGGAAAAATTGCATTTTCGGACTTTACTTCTAAGGCCAATTAGGCTAGGAGCAGCCGACTGCCTTAAGTAGCAGCTGCTTGCCTAGAGACAACCAAAACATCGTTTTTCGAAAATCAAGACAAACCAGTCGACTGCTATGTAAGCCAGTCGACTGCTATTTACCTGGTAAGCATTCTGTTTCAAACCAGTCGACTGTTATATGGGACAGTCGACTGTTATTTGCTAAAATGCATTCTGTTTCAAAACCAGCGGACTGCCTATAAGACTAGTCGACTGCTATGTTTCCAAAAACATTCTGTTTCAAAAATAGTCAACTGCTATATGGACCAGTTGACTACTATTTTTAAAGAAGCATTCTGTTTGAAAACCGGTCGACTACTATATGGACCAGTCGACTGCCCCCATGAATTTCAGAAATGAAAAATATCGAAATTTTAAATGAAAATAATTTCGATAAATGAAGTTATGAAGCAGCAATCGATTGCCCTATGAGGCCAGTCGACTGCCTTGTATGAAAAAGAGACTTCAAAACCTATTTGGTTTAAACACAAAAGTGTTTTCTGAAGAAATATATGAAAAATGTTTTGAGACTATGGACTGCGTGATGATCATGCATCCCTGATGGCTGAGAGACTCTGATCAAGTCCTCAGTATTATGTATGTTGAGCGAGGAACCCTAGTTCGGTCCTCAATACCACGGATGACACCTGACTAGTGTTCACTATGGATTACTAAAGGCAGGAGAGAATCCCTGACCATTACATGGTGCACCACTGTACTAATGCATGATTAGAATCATATAAATGGGTATAAATGATTTATATGATGATGCAATCGCTTGAATAAATGTACATAATCTCCATCTGATTTAAAGTATAAGATGTATGTCTTGAATAAGTATAAGATGTATGTTTTAAAGAATATGATGTATGTTTTGAAGTAAGTTATGAAGTATGATGTTTTAAAGAAAGAAGATGATGCATGTTTTAAAGAAAGTATGTTTGCCCATACCATTTGAAATAAATATGCATAGTTGCAAACAATGTATGAAAGAAGTATATGAAGTATGCATGATTTATAATGATTTACATGACATTATAGAGCCAAGTAGGAAAAATGCGTATAGAGATATAGTACGCTCTTTTATATATTTTTCTTACTGAGTGTAAACTCACCCTTTTACGAACATTTTTCATATAAACTATCTGAAGTGATCCATCGCTCTCGATAGAGAAGAGCCCATTAGTGGATCCTTAAAGTTTACCTTCGAGAGACGCTTCCCAGTTAGCATAAAAGGTATACTTATGTACTTATGTAAAGTAACTTGTAATTCAGCTACGGTACAGTACAAGTAATAATCGTGTATATAAAATGTCGGGGATTTATGTTAATGATGATGTGTAAGATCCTGTGGAAACGGATGATATATATATGTATCATTAGTCTGTTTTATTGGAAATAAATTTTGCATATTGAGCTGTTAGATATTAAGCGTAAGAAGGAAAAGAATGAATGACATTGATGAACCAAATCGAATCAAGTCGTATAAGATAATAAGGAAAAAGTTAGATGGTAAGATGTAGTGACGGGAACGTCACAAAATCAACTAGAAGCTTATAATTATATATATATAAGAATTATGCCCCGCTTCGCCTGGGCATTTTTATATAATTTGTATAATATTAAATTAATTATTTTTATCTGAACATGTATATTTAATATTAAAATATTTTTATTTTATTAATTATTAAAATTATATGTATGAAAATTAATGATTTACAAAAAATTAAAAAATTTAATAATATTGTTGACATAAATTAAAAAAATTCCAGCAAAAACAAAAAAAATGTATCGATAATAAATTTTTTTAATAATTGCTCAATTTTTTAATTATTAATTATAATTTATTTTTTGTAAAAATTATTTTTGTTAATTTTTATAAGTTATTTTTTAATAAAAATAGTAACATTTAATAATAGTTGATTTTAACAAATTTAATAATATTTAATAAAAAAAACTTTAATTTTGCTTTATTTGAGTGAGGTAGGACTATAGTATAGGGAGAGGGATAAATAAAATAAAAAGTATGAGAATGAGGTAATATCTTTTTTATTTTATTTATTTATTTATTTTATTAAGAGGATAAAAGTGTGGGTAACGGCACCAAAAGATAAAAGGAAGAAGTCATATAGTTGTGAAAAAAAAGTTTTAGTTCGATCAATATAATGAGTACAATGAACACGTTCAGATTTTTTATATAAGAACAGCGCATGATCAAATATAGATTAAAAACAATAAAATAAAAACAAATTAGAGGATTTAGCTAAAATAAGTTGAAGAGTTAAAAATAAACTAAAAAGTATAATTGGAAAAAATTAAATAAAGTAGAATAAAAGGTTTAATAAAAAACTAAAATAAATTAAAGATCATAGTCGAGAAAAAATTAAAAGTAAAAACTGATTAAAGGGTTTAATTAAAAAATTGAAGAAATAAAAAATAGATTAGAAAGCATGACTAAAAAAACAGATAAGAGGATTTAATTGAATATGAAAAAAGTTGAAAGCCTGAAAATAAATTTGAGAAATTAATTGAAAAAATTAAAAGAAAATCAAAGGGCTTAATTAAAAAAAAAGTTGAAGAGAAAAAAACCTAAAAAGCTGGACTGAAAAAAAAATGACTAATAAGCTTCTAACAGATGGCTCAAACTTGGGAGCCAAAATTGCACAATACCACATGTAGACTGCTTTAATATATAGTAATAGATATTCAAATAAATTTTCAAATTTTAGTAAAAAATACAATTAAATTCCTGATCTCTTATTACTTGAAATTAAGGTTATGACTTTATTTTATTAGAATTATATCTATCTATTAAATCTTAAAATTGGTGAAATAAAAATTTTAAACTATTATTTTCTCAAATATTTATCATTCGGTTCATCCAAATAAATCAAAAGAAACATTTTTTATAAATTAAATCATTCAACTAAAAAATTTAACAAATACTTAAATATTTTTATGCCGATAAAATTCTAATTACAACAAAAAATTCATTCAATTAAAAAAAATTCATAACTTTAATTTCATTGAATAAAATATCATAGACTTTATTTTTGCTTGAGTAAAGTTTGAAGGCTTATTTGGATATTATCTGTTATGTTTTACTAAAATAAAACATATATGCAATTAATATATAAAATCATAAATTTTATCAATTCATGAACACAAGTATAAGGAAACAAATATATCGACTAAATAATCTTATCTAAAATTATAATCTATGTTGTTTTAAAGAAACTAACTATTTTATTAGCTGAATTATTAATGAATTTATGGAAACGAATATTTCTTTAATTATTACAGGTGATTTGTAATCAAAATCAATTTTTTTAATAACGTAATTATATGATATGATTTTAATGAAAAAAAACTGAAGTGACATAATTGTTTCATATCATATAGCATTATTTTTTTTTTAGTAGTACATTCTCATTCAAAGTTACAATCACAATCAGTATATTACATTCTATGAATTGGTAACTTGATAAATTAGTAAATATAAATGATAATAACAAACTAAACAAATAACAAATAAATTAACTTGAACTCACACTCAATGAAACCCGAATCTGAAATTTCAAAATCTCAAAGTCTTTTCTTTGCCACTAAGTCAAGATCTTATTGGCATCATATTGCGTTGTTTAAAAGTTAAATTGAAAAAGACACAAAATATTTCCACCTTGACCACGTTAATGTTCCTAAATATCCTTTGCTTTCCAAAAAAAGAAAACCATTAACCAATCTTGACTTTTCATTTTTCTTTCCAAAACAAAGCTAGTGAGATCCTCTGTAAACTCCCTGAGAGGCTTTCGTCATAAGGTCCATTTCTTCAAACATGTTGAAGGTGGGTAAATAATAATGGCATTTCTGCTTTTTTTTTTTTCTAAGCAACAAATTCATTAATTATAGGATAAAAGTACATCACTGCCAGTCAAGAGATAACATGAAAATCCAAGTAAAAATTCCCCGACTAAGTCAAAGAGGTCTCAAAAAGACAAGCGAAAATAAGTACAAAAAACTCGTTTATAAAAGATTCCATGCTAACCCAAATCAACCGATTTTAGAGTTAGTGATGTGTTTTTTCACGGAAAAAAAAAAAAGACAAGCGAAAATAAGTACAAAAAACTCGTCGAAGTACAAAAAACTTCAAAGGAAGTCCATTGGAAAATAAGTCAAGGAAGCGCCAACGGGAAACTATCTAAACAAAAGATCTAAAACAGAAAGCTCCATAAAAATAAATTCACCAAAGCGAATTTTCTTGGGACTGAGCAGCATTGAAATGAACACTTGGTACAACAGCAACCAAAAGCGTCTGAAAGTCAAGGGAATAGCAAAAACCTGCAGATGAGAGTTTCCCCGTTGTGCTTAGATATCTGAAATTAATTCTTATCTGACTACCAGTTACCATTGAATCTTTTCTTTAAATCTATTTCAGCAAACAAATCTTTTATCCGATCAAATCATTTTTTTTTTTGAAATTTTTTATCCGATCAAATCTTACTGTTTCTTTTTTTCTTTTTGTTAAATATAACATCAAGCAGAACTTGGGGGATTTTTTTAATCCTACCCTTTTTTTCTAGTATTTATTGATATACTTTTTTTAGGATTTTTTTTTTAATCAGCCACTATATGAGTTTACATGTTTAGTTACCGGAAATATATATAGTGGAAAAATGATTATTAGTCTGTTTAGTATTAATTTAGTTTGTTGTTATTATTTGTATTTAACAATTTATCGTTACATTAAATATAATATACTAATTGTGATTGTAATCTTTAACGAGAATATACTATTCAAAATGATCATAATCTTCCGCTTGAAAATATGTTCATATCAAACCTTGATTGTTGAGTCGAGCTTGGGGCATCTATACCTTAATAAGTTTCCAAAATAAGATTAGATTTTTATATGGACATAACGTTCAACAAATAGTTCGTTAATATGTTTAATTTTTGTTTGTTTATTAATTTGAATAAACGATCATAAATAAAAATATGATTTGTTCGTTTATGTTAGCAAACAAATTCATTTTAAGTTTATTAATGAATCATTTAATATTTATCTGTTGTTCGATAAAACTAAAATTTTAAATTACATATTTACACATGGGTCATTTTAATATATAATTATTAAAATTACATGTTTATGTATGATTGTTTAATTTAGCATTATATATATTATAAGGGAAATAAAATTTGTTTGTATAATATTTTTGTTTGGTGTTGTCACGTATAGGTCCGTAAACTTAATCACTGACATAAACTCTAAGAGTCATCACCAACTATTCAATTTTTAAGTGTGATTGATCACCTATTCATAACTATTGATAAAATTGTGATCTACGTTCAGAAACCCTAAATTCAGGAATATGGTTACATTTTAGGAATGTTTAGCACCCAATGCTCATCTTAGATGATACTAACCTAGCCTTAGATCATTCTGAGTTTGCTTCTAAAATTTTTATTTCTACCCAATTTCTATCCTTTTATATTCCTATTATTATTATTATTATTATTATTATTATTATTGTGTGTATTCTATAATGAAAATGAATATTGATTGTTTTTTTTTATTGAAATTACCTTATAGATCTTCCATAACCCTGGAAAAAATTTAAAAGAGAAATTTACACCTAGGAAATTCTTAGGTGAATTCACTTGCAGTCACATTAAGATTTCCATTCTCAAATAATCATCACTCATTCTTATTTTATTATTATTTTTTTAATTTAATTATTTTTATTTTTTATATACTTTTCAAAATTTCTCAATTAAATTATCTATCACTCTGGAAAAAATTAAAAGAGAAATTTTTTTAATTAAAATTTCTCAATTAAAATTTTCAGGTGCTATTCACTTGCAATCCTCTAAGATTTCTATCTTCAGAATAACTTGTATTGTTGCATAAAACAACAATAAAGTATTGATGATGTAATCACTTGAGTCTTCTTTTCACATGTTACCAAGAACTTTGCCAGGGGACAATAAGTCAAAGAGATGCAAAATTTTTTTTTTTGTATAAGCACTCTGATGCTTAAATTAAAAAAATATTTGACAAAATCTTAGTAAGTCCAACAAATAAAACTTAGCTTGTTAATCGTACTTGTCTGTATTTATAGAAGAATTTAGATGGATAATTACTTGCATTGACCATGATAAATCTTGTAATCTTCGTGTGGGCCCAGCTCTGTGGTCAAATTACGATTAACAGAGTCCAAATGAACATCACGAGCTAGACGGTCCAAAGGCACTTAATACAAGCTGCTGAGTCACTCGCCTATAGGCAGATGAATCAGCCGCTTCTGGCAATTAAGGTAGTCGCCATCCTTAGGCGGCTGGATCAGCTGCCACTTTTGGGGTTGGGTTACTCGCCTCCATGGCAGTTGGGTCAGCCGCAGCTTTGGCTGCTGGCTTAGCGGCCACTGGTGACTGGGTCATCCGCTATCACGCTATGGCGATGGGGGATAGCCGTCAGGAGACACGTGGCATCATGACATGTTGTTACACCTTCTTAAGTGCGCTCTGTCTACATTTGCATTCCGGGGCTCATATCCTTTGGGCCTTAGAATGTTAGTTGTGGGCCAATCATCCTTATCCAGCCCACATCAACTTGCATTCATCTCATTTTATTTAACTTTTATGTATTTACACCTTTATTTATAAATAATCCTATTTTTTAATTTATTAGATTTATAAATAATCCTATTTTTTAATTTATAATTCACAATCAATCCTAATTCATATGTTTTTTATTTATTTATCTTGATTAGTATAAACGCTTCAACTTAAAAAATAAACACATATTAAATATCTCTTCAAATTAAACCTGCCAAACAAGTTAAATTTTATAATTAAAATATTCTAATCATGTTAATAAGATCAAATAAATTAAATTTCAATAAATTACCAATTTAATCATCCAAAATCATTCTTCAAATCAGATATCCAAATCAAATTCCCAAATATATTATTCAAACCAATCATCCAAAATTAATTATTTTAATTTCACATTTGAATTTCAATTTTCAACCATTCAATTATTAGTAAAAATTACCTAAATTTATATTAAATTCTAATCCGCTTAATCAACTTAAATTAAATAAATTTCTTAAATTACACTAACTAAATTATCCTAATTAAATTTCTCTAATTAAATATTAATCTAATTAAAACTTCCTAATTAAAATCATCCTAAATAATTAATATAATTAAACTATAGTTATTTACATAGATTAATTATATATATAGAAATAATTAAAGATATGAGGAAATGGACAAAATCAAAGGAAGCATTAAGGACTAAAGTTACAACCAACTTAAATCTTGATGCCAGAAAACAAATTATTTTGAAGTATTAAGATGGAGAGCATTGATAGTCCAGCTTCTATCCAACTCCGGTTGGGTTGTTAATTTGTTATTATAAGGAGTAGATATATTAATTTAGTTAAACTATTCCTTTCAGATCAAGAGAAATTGTAGAATTTCCAAAAATATTATTCGTAGATTTTTTTAAAAAAACTGACTGATTAAATCTAAAATCTCCAACATGAGCAACCATGTAATGGTCAAGCATAATGTTGCTTGAATTCAAATCACTGTGAACTTCAGGCCACCTCATAGTGATGATGGAGGTAATCAATTGCAGAGTAGTTTTTGGTGAAAGTTAAGATATTTGGTTCTCCATTTGTGATGCCATTTACTTCAATTTGTTCAGGCAATCATGACTCTAACTCCCATATGGCATGAACTCGTAAAGAAAGGCCCTGAAAGGATTGCCTTGAAAAATAGTACCGGAGCAAAGAGATATTATCTTGACGAGAGCTCGATGATTGGCATTTCTCAATGTTTAACATTCTGTGAGGAAATTCTTGAAAGCACCTTGTTCTTGGAGATTCATTACCTTCATTAGAATTATATTTCGCTCTTAGTTTTGATCTAAAATTCCTTGGCAAACGATGCCAAAGCTTCCTTTACCAATAAATTTGTGTTCTTCTTGATGGGGTCTTTGCGGACGCTTCGTGATGATTCGTTGCTTGCTGTGTCCTGGCTGGTGATTTGCGGACATTTTGCTGTGACTATGATTTAGGAGAGGTGCAGTTTACAGAACCTTGTTGTGCTTGTTGGTGAGTTTGGAGTTGTTTTGGGGATTTTGTGTTTGGTTTGGAATGTAATACAGGAATGTATGATGTATGGTTGGACTTTATTGGGTGATTCTTCACTCTGTAAAGTTATATTCAATAACAAAATTGACTGAATTAGCAAAAAAAATTGGGTTGAAGCGAATCCACCAGTAGCTTGAGGAGTTGTTGAAACCTGAAAAGAAACAATCAGATTGAATTTCCCAAGCGACCCAACTAGAACATAATATTCAATAATAAAAAACTAGAACATAATATTACACAATAAAAGCAGCCAAACTTCATTCCATGGTCGTTCTTACGTTTGTGTCCTAGTTTAGGTTGCAAGAAATTTGTCCCTGATAAAATGCAGTTCCTTGGCTGCATTGACAATGTCTATGCGGTCTTTTGGCGATTCAAGAGAACAAGCGATTCCAACTTCTAAGATGGAGATCAGGCACTCTTGCATTTTGGTTTCCTTCATGCGTGGCCTCTTTGGGTTTTTGCTGCTACTTGCTTTCTCTTGTTCGTTGTCCCCAACTAGAAGTAAAGGATCCACAACTTCAAGTACTTGATCAGGCAGTGCCATCTTTGCAAAACGATGAAGTGTTAGACCATCTTTGAACATCTCATCAGTGGGTCTCTTACTTGTGAACATTTCCAGTAAGAGTATTCCAAAGCTGTACATGTCTCCGCTTGTTGTTGCCTCTGTTCCAATGCCATACTCTGCCCAAGAAAAGGAATTATAACCAACTTAAATCTTGAAGCCATAAAACAAATTATTATGATAGAATTACAGCTTTAAAAGGGAGAGCATTAATAATTCAGCTTCTATCCAACTTGGCTGAGGGTTGTTATTAAATGAAGTAGATTAATTTACCTGGTGCAACATAACCAATTGTTCCCCTTATACCAAGAGAGCCGGTAGAATTTCCAGAAAAATTATTGATAGATTTTGGAAAAAACCTGGCTAGTCCAAAATCTCCTACATGAGCAACCATGTCATGGTCAAGCAGAATGTTGCTTGGCTTCAAATCGCAGTGAACTACCGGCACTTCACAATGGTGATGGAGATAATCAAGTGCAGAAGCCACATCAGTAGAAATGTTTAGTCTCTGAACAAAGTCTAAGATTTTTGCTTCAGGTGATGCATGCAGCCATCCTTCTAAGCTTCCATTTGGCATGAATTCATATACAAGAGCTCTGAAGGCATTGCCCTGAAGATCAATACTAGAGCAAGCAGATATTATCTTGACAAGATTTCGATGCCTGACATTTGTCAGTATCTTACATTCAGCAATGAAACTCTTGAAGGCTCTTATTTCTTGGAGATTCATCACTTTCACCGCAACAACCTTTTTCTCTTGATTCTGATTAAAAATTCCTTGATACACGTATCCAAAACTTCCTTGACCAATCAAATTGGCAGGAGAGAACCCATCAGTAGCTTTGAGAAGTTGTTGATAGGAAATCCTCGAAATTGAAATTCTCAGGGGCAACATTGATAGAGTCTCTGTTAATACTTTTCTATTATCCCTCAGGCAGTAGAAAAGTAAAGAAAATGACAGTGAAAGAAATCCAAGAACCCCACAAACTAACAAGGTTATTTTGAGTGAATGTGGAGTTTTTGACTTCTTCCCATTGAAGTGGCATGATGGTAAATGCAGATCAGCAATACCCCCACAGAGCTTCTCATTCCCAATCAACGAAATTGATGTTGCATTACTGAACAATCCTTTCGTTGGTACTTTTCCCTCAAAGTGATTATAAGACAGGTTTAAGTACGTCAAGAAGGATAATTTTTCAAGATATTCAGGAATTTGCCCAGAAAAGTTGTTGTGGGAGAGATCTAGCTGTGCAATGCTTCTCAAAGAACTCAAAGAGTCAGGGATGCTTCCATAAAAATGATTATTTCCCAAATTGAGAGTTTCTAAGCTTGTACAAGCACCTAGGGTACTAGGAATCTGACTAGAAAATTGGTTTCCAGCTAAATTCAACTTGACTAAATTCTTTAGGTTTCCAACTTCAAATGGCAGGGAGCCTCTAAGGAGATTATTGGACAAGCCTAGGCCGATTGAGAGTGTTACTATGCTAAATATTGATGGGGGAACAACACCTGTAAGTCTATTGCCACCTAATGCCAGAAGCATCAAATTCTGACAATTGCCAAGCCCTGGTGGTATGCTACCCTCTAGTTTGTTGTGCTGTAAAGCAAGCTTGCTTAGCCGTGTTAAATTTCCCAAAGAGGTTGGGATTCTCCCCGAAAATATATTTTCACCTGAGGTGAGAGCTTGCAAATTCTTAAGCCTACCAATGGCATAAGGAATGTGGCCAGTTAGTCGGTTTTCCTCCAAACCTAATGCAATTAGATTTACAAGATTTGCTATCCCTGAAGGAATGGTGCCAGTTAATCGATTAGTACCTAAATACATTTGAGTAACCGTGGTTGAAAGATTGGTTAGAGAATTTGGCAGCATCCCTCCAAATTGATTTGCATTTAAACCAAGTATATCTAGATTGCTACAGTTAGTTAAGGATGTTACAAAATCTAGATCACTAGCTAACCCACTTCCTAAATAATTAGTTTCCATATTTAAATACCTTAACTTTTTATGGTTAAAATCAATTGATACTTTACCGGTGAAAAAGTTAAAAGCAATCTCGAGCATTTCAATTTTTGAAGCATTGGATAATGACATTGGCAAAGTACCCGAGAAATTATTACCCCCAATAACAAATTTTTTAATGTTTGGAAGTGTGAAGCCTAAGTTGTCTGGGAGGCTCCCATGAATTCTATTTTCAGCTATACTAATTTTCTCTAGAGATGAGATGTTATAAACTGAAGAAGGAAACAAGCCAAAGAAATTATTCTGATATAGGCCAAGCTGGACTAACCTTTTTAACTGGCCTAATGTATCAGGAATTCCCCCTTGCAAGCTATTTAGACCAATGAGAAGAAGGTCTAGATTTGAAAGGTTCCCAAACGAAACTGGCAGTTGCCCTGTTAGGAAGTTCCTATCAAATACTAGTTCCTTTAGCTTCAATAAATTGCCAAACTCTGCTGGGAGATTCCCAATAAATTGGTTCCGTCCTCCGTCAAGATAGATGAGTTCAGAGCAACGAGACAAATTGGCTGGTATTGTTCCGTTAAAGGAATTATTTCTGAACATCAAAGTTTCAAGCTTAGACAGACGACCAATCTCAGCAGGAATTCCACCGGAGAAGCGGTTGTGTTGGAGGTCGATGAACCTAAGAAAGCTGAGGTTCCCTATGTAGGGAGATAAGGAACCTCCCAAATTCTGCATTTTCAAGTCCAATTTGGTGACCCTTTGATGCTTACGAGCACATGTTATGCCCCTCCATTGACATAAGGACACAGAGTTGTTCCATGAGCCTGTAACACCAAATGGGTCATCAATAATTTGAGATTTAATCGCCAGTAATGCTTGGCGATCTCTCTCATATCCTCTGAATTTGATCGTTGTGATTCCTCTGACTGAGCTTGGAAAACCACCGGGTAGCAGCAGACATATGCACCATTGTAGAATGACCAGTCTGCTGATTGAGAAAAGGGTGCTTTCAGTCCCCATTCTGAAGGATAAGAAAAGAGGATGCGATCAAGAAGTAAGACTGTAGAACTATATCAAGCAGTATTAGAAGAAAATGTTTTTGGTGAATAATTCCTTGAAGTCCCCAATTTGATTGAGTATATATAAAAAAAGAGAACAATTGAGGGGTTTTTTTTTATTAATCCTACTTTTCTTTTCTAGTGTTTGTTCATATACTTTCTTTAGGTTTTTTTATATATAAAGCAGCCACTTGATGGGTTTACATGTTTAGTTACAGGATTTATGGGGGAAAAATGGATACTGCTCAAGCAAGAAGAAATCATAATCTCCCGTTCAGAAAATATGTTTAGATCTCACAACTCGTGTATTTGTGTCATATTTATTTCGTGATAAATCATATAAAAAATGAAAATTATCGTATAATAACTTATGTTGTTACACCAAACAATGAACTAATTTTTCAATTTTTGACAAATTTATAAGCAATTTTTGTCAAAATTTTAACTTATGTTATTTCATATCATTTTCATGTTATAGTATTATATGACGTCTAAAATTATCATGTCCGTTCCAATCAGAACTTGTTTGTTGGGTTTTCCAACTTGAGGGCATAATTTAATTAAAGTTTCCAGGTTAATAATACAATAATTCCTACGAAGTCCTGTACAGAAGCCGCGTCTCAATTCTCAACAATGTTTTGTGTGGATATGAAACCCATCACATTTTCCTTGGCGTTCTGGCCTTCAGCTTGGTGTCCTGTCATTGTTTTGTCTCTTGTTCTTTTTCCGTCTGTTCTTACCTCAGACTTTGTACTACGGATCTTGCTATTAATGAAATCCTTGATTTAGCAGAAAAAAAAAATAGAAACCCGTCGCATGGATAAGATTCGAGAACAGAACAATAATAGCCACAGAATCAAGAAAATATCTTTACAAAATGTGCATACTTTCACTAATTTGTCTGCTTATTCGTCTTTTTTATTTTTCATGCAAGTGTTTGGATTTTGCAATGATTGAGTATATAACAATCAAATTAAAATACAGAAAAAATTTTGGGACTACAAATACCTTAATTTCCTTTTGGGTTCGTTATTCTAATTTTAATTATTATTTCACATATATTTATAGAATTTTATGAAAATATATAAAATTTAAATCATATTAAAAAAGTAAAATTAGAATTCTAAAATGAAAAAAAAAAAAGAAAGAAAATGAAACATAAAAAAAAACAGTTAAGCAAACAGAAGTAAATATTAATTAATAATCCAATAAATTATTTTCTATAAATATTACTAGTATAATTTAAAAAAGTTGTTCCATGATCCATGTTTGTCATCAATAATTTGAGATTTAATCGCTAGTAAGGCCTGCTGATCTCACTTATATCCTTTGAGTCTGATCAGTGTGATTCCTTTGACTCGGTTTGGAAAACTACCAACAAACAGCAAACATATGCACCATTGTAGAATGGCCACTGTTGGTCGAGAAAATGGTGCTTCGGATCATTCTAACGGATAATAAAAGAGGATTGCGATGAAGAACTAAGACTGTAAGAACCATATGTGATAACCGTAAATTTTTCTATTTTTTAAAATTATCGAGAATGGAAATTCAACTTTTAAAGGTAAATAGATAAGTTGAAAATAAATAAATATAATAACGAGAATTGGAATATTATTGAAATTCGATATCGATGAGGAAATAATGGATTTGAAAAATGGTATTGAGGAAATTCAAAGTAGAAATAAGAATAATGTGGGAATTTTAGAAAATAATGAAGAAAAGAAAATTTAATTTGGATAAAGTGAAATCCAAATTAAATAAGAAAGTGAGAAATGAAAATGAAATATATTTATATAATTATATATTATATAAATGTATTTTTATACAAATACATATGTATTTAAATGCGAAATAATATGTATTATTATACAGTGGTGTATATATATATATACTATTTTATACATTTAAATAGTACATATGTATATCTTATGTATATATAAATATATACATATATGAAAAATGTAAATATTAATTTACATTAAAGTTTGAATACATATATATATTGCAAATACAATATATATTGTAGTATTACATTTATATAAATATATATAAATGTTATGTAATTTTAAAGTATATAAATATATGTATATATATATATATATATATACTAGATATATATTTTAATACACAATATACATATATCTATATATAATATATATAGTACAATACTATATATAATAATAATAATATTATATGTATAATATATATTATAAGTATAATACATATAAGTATAATATAAATAAAATAAATAAATAAATAAAAGAAAAGAAAAATAGAAAGGAAAAATCGGGAAGAATCGCGATTTTCCTATCGAGCGGAAGCTGGCCACCGTCGGCCGACCAAGTGAGGGAGAAAGGAGAGGAAGACGGCGCCGGCGGCTAGAGGAGAAGCCAGTGACCGGAGGAAAAGGAAAGAAACAGAAACGGAGAAGGGGAGAAACCGGCAGAAGCCGAGAAAGAAAAGGAAAAATGGGAAAGTGGCAGTGCCGGCCGATTCGGCCACCGCCACTGCAACAGAACCTTCGGCGGAGGGAGAGGAAAGGGTAGGAGGCCACCGGTGAGGCGAAGAACGGCGGAGGAGGAAGGGCGAAGAGGGAGAAGAGGCCGAACCTAGGCCGACTCTGTGAAGACCCTGGGAGTACTGCGCGCCTCCTAGCCCCAGCGATCTCACTCACCCGTATTGTCCGCTCTGACCCTGGGAGTACTGCACGCCTCCTAACCCCAGCGATCTCACGGCTTTGTCCCAAGGGTCTTGAAGAACTCAAGATAAATCCCCTTGAGCGCATCCGTAGTGACTCGAACCCTTGACCATGTCAAGATGTCAAGTCACTACTAACCATTAGGTGGCCTAATGGTTAGTAGTGACTTGACATCTTGACATGGTCAAGGGTTCGAGTCACTACGAACGCGCTCAAGGGGATTTATCTTGAGTTCTTCAGGACCCTTGGGATAAAGTCGTGAGATCGCTGGGGTTAGGAGACGTGCAGTACTCCAAGGGTCAGAGCGGACAATACGGGTGAGTGAGATCGCTGGGGCTAGGAGGCGCGCAGTACTCCCAGGGTCTTCACAAAAAAACGCGCTGTGAAGACCTTGGGAGTACTGCACGCCTCCTAACCTCAGCGATCTCACGACTTTGTCCCAAGGGTCCTGAAGAACTCAGGACAAATCCCCTTGAGCGCGTCCGTAGTGACTCGAACCCTTGACTATGTCAAGATGTCAAGTCACTACTAATCATTAGGCCTAGGCCTAATGGTTAGTAGTGACTTGACATTTGAGGAAGTCAAGTATTCGAGTCACTATGGACGTGCTCAAGGGAATTAAACCTGAGTTCTTCAGGGCCCTTGGGACAAAACCGTGCGGGACTAAGTGCCACGTCTGAGGATGGAGGCTGCCTCTAGGGCCCAAAGCGGACAAATCGTGTGAGTAATGCCTGGAGAACAGAGGAAAAGGGCACTCTCGGGTCATTACAGACTCGATCCGCCGCCGTGCCGCTGAACTGGGCTGAACGGAGGCCACCAGCAAGTTCACCGTGACGTCGGCCAGCTGTGGAGCCACCGAACCGCTGGAGAACCGACCGCCGAAGAAGAACCGACGATGAGGGGAGGCTGACCGGTCTGAACCGGTCTGGCTAGAAAAGAAAGGAAAAAGAAAAAGAAAAGAAAAGAAAAGAAAGAAAGAAAAAGAAAAGAAAAAGAGAAAAAGAAGAAAGACAAAGAGAAAATGGGAATTTTCAGGAATTCGAAAATTCTCGAAAATTCAGAAACTCGAAAATTTACAGAAATTCGGTAAGAATTCTGAAAAATTAATTTGAGTAATTTTTTTTAATAAATTATGGAAAAATTCTAAAGTTTAGAATTTTAATTTCCAGAAAATGTTCCTCGATGACCGAGATGATGGAATCGGGAGAGGTGAACACGAGCGCGACGTAATGAGGTGGTCGCCAACCCGAGACAGGTAAGGGAGACATGTGCCGCTTTTAAGGATATTCGGCCACATGTTTTAAATTGCATTTAATTTTATAAATGCTGTTGAAAATATCGGTTTGAAATTGTGGTGATTTATCGGTTGGAATTGTGGTGATTTACTGGTTGCGATATAAACTATATTTTCCGTGCAGGAGGCTAGCAATCGGCAGCCGTTATACTGTCGAAAAATTATCGAAAAATTTTTGAAATTTGTCGAAAATCACCGAAAATCATAATAAATGATTTGATTTCACGAGAAACGATTTTCAGTCATGAAAATCGAGAAATCGATTATTTTTCATAAAACATGAATATATGGAAGTTTAATTTTAAAATATTCATGTTTTCGAGAATGGTGAAAATGAAATCACCAAAAATTCACCCGGTAGGTGATATTTCACGTGAAACGAGATGAAAAATGAAAAGGATTGAAGTGAATAATTTATAAATATTTCTTAAATATTCACTTGATTTCATATAAAACCTTTATGGTTTTAATTAAGAAAATAATTAACTATATAAATTCCATAAAGGTTAAGAAATGATGAAAAAACTATGATTTCGAGACTAGAGGTCTCTACACGTGTTTTTAGAAGAAAACATGGTGATGGAATTATTGAAATTGGAAAATAAATATTTTATTTTTCATAAATTATGAAAATATTTGAATTGAATTTCGATGATTTTGAAAACCATGTTTTGGAAAGAAAGCACGGAAAGACGTGCGTATATGTTTTACGGTGAAAAAAACAGTTATGACTTTTCATATTTTACAGTGTGATGATTTTATAAACTGTTTTCACCATATGATAAATATATTTATGCCTTTGTGAAGTATTTTGAAAGATGCTATTTAGTTCTAAATTTCATAAAGGCGAGGATATATACATGTGAGCCTTATGGATGATTGTAAAATGTTTTACACTACCGTGTTTAAAATCCATAAAGACTATGGTACGATTTTTATACTGTTTTGAGACTTAGGCCTCGAGTTTCATGCATCACACTTATACTGTTATTGTCACGTGGCTGATTGACCCGCCAGTCATCAGCATCCCGGATGTCACCTGGCAAGTGTACACTGAGGACACCATATTGATCATGGCCATAGATCACATTACATACTGTTACTATGTCTCTTCGAGGATGATTACTGGTCCATTATTGGACGAAGATAGCATGATTTAATTGTAGGGTGATGCCTAGTCTCACTTATTGATTACTGTTTACTGAAAGGATTAACTAAATCCTGTTTACTGTACTGTACTGTTTATTGTATTGAACTACTGTACTATTTACTGTTTACTGAGCAAAACTGTACCAAAACACTATTTAACTAAACTGTACTGTTTACTGAAATGGTAGCCACTGATTATCGTTTTACTGAACTGAAAGCTACCATTTACTATTTACTGAACTAAAAGCTACCGTATACTATTTATTGAATTGGTAGCTACTGTTTACTGACTGAACCGTATCAAAATACTGTTTTACCGAATGGTACTATACTGAATATACTATTTTACTGAACTGTAAGATACGGTTATTAAACTAAAGAGAAATTAATGTTTATTAAAAAAGAATAACATGAAAATTATTTCTAAGATAGGAATAATTACAGAATTGTTTATCCAACGATGTGGATAATTACAAACCACTGTACTGTCACGTGTTTTAACTGTGCTGAAGGAAACAGAAGTAAATCACTGTTTTACTACTGAACTGTCACGTGTTTTAAAATATACTGAAGTGTAGAGAAATATGCGGTTTACTCTGTGGAAAACGAAAATTTAATCATTTTGAGGACAATGGATATAGTACTCTCTACAGTTGCTTCTAGATTCCGGGAAAGACAAGTATTTCAAAATACCTACCTTAATCCATCCGGATCCCTAGCCGACTATAGTATTCTTCCTACATGTGAGCCTAGAGCCCTTTTAGGAAGATTTAAAGAAAGTGAAAAAGTTTTTCAGCATATAGGTAACTGAATATCAAGTGTTGCTTATAACTCTCTTACTGAGCCGTGGTTTGCTCACTCCCTCTTTTTAAATATTTCAGATTTGATGATTGTGAGATCCGAGGATTGTGGAATCACGGCTGCACATAACAGAAAATGTGACAGACCGACCGAAATATGAAGTACGATCATTTGTTTTTTATATTTAGACATGTCTACAGTACTATATTTTTGTAAATAAGATAGAGGATGCATATAATGTTAATAATGTTGTATAAAATTGTTTAACATTTAATGAAAAGTGAAGTATCAGACAACTCAATCAAATAAATTGTGTAAAATAACGTAAAAAATGTGATCACGGACCGTTACACCATATTAAGCAATACTAGAGGAAAATGTTACTGGTGAACAATTCCCTGAAGTCCGCAATTTAGCTGAAAGACTACAATGAGTGAATGATAGTCACAGAATAAGAAAAAATCTGTGGCGGGCTGTCAATCAATTTCGTTCTTTACAACAACAGTCGGCAAAAATGTGCAGACTGCATTCATTATTCATTTCACTGTTCATTTGACCTAAGTTTTGTCACAAAAGTCTACCCTGGTAGGCGTTGCCAAGGCTTCTTTTACCAACTAATTTGGCTGAAGCGAATCCATCTGTAACTTCGAGGAGTTTGAGTTGAACATTTTGTTTTTGTTCCTTGGGCTGGTTGAAATGGTCTAACGATTCGTCTAAATTTATATCGCAATATCGCAAGTGTATGGGTCATCTCAGGTCTCCATTCTCCATCTGCAATTTTTTTTATTCGCTAAATCATAGACGTACTAAGCATAAAAATCAAAATTGTAAAATACACTATATATACTATATGATACGATTCAATTCACTACAAAATCGATTTATATTATTGCAGAGAATCATTTCATAATGAATCGATAACATATCTATCGAATCAATAGATATCATATAAAAAATCAATATACTTTGATACACTTTTGTAGTGAAATTAGGTTACACTCAGTCTAAATCTTTTCTAACACAATTATTTAAAAATACAATTTTAATAGCTTTTTAACTTAAGAAACTTATATACATATTCTTTACATATTTTAATCTTAAAAAATATTTTTTTAGAATTCTAGTTTAGTAAATTAAAATAAAAATATAAAAAATATTTAAAAGTATATACTATTAATGAGAATGTTAATTGTTCAAAAATAATCATATTTCTTATTTTTATTACATATTCACTTAATTCTATTAATTTGTATAAATTTTTCTATTTTCTTATTTATATGTAAAATTAATTATAACTAATTTTAAGATACAATAATCGATGTTTGATTTTCAAAACTGAAATATTCATTTACGATACATATCTTGATTTAATAACTGTTTAAAGGTGGTTGCTTGAGAAACAGTAAAAGGATTGGATCACTTCTTTTTATGAGTGCACGCATAGTTATCAATATTGTACGATACGCGATACGTATCATACGATACATTTCGATACACATATAAAACGATACGAATCTATATGCTATATCGTTTTTGTTAAGAATCGAAAGCGAATCATACGACACATGATACATATAATACGATACTCGATACTCTCGATACAATACGATACAATTTATTTTATCTAACTCAAGTCCAATTAAATATTTTTCTTACAAATTACTAACAGCCCAATTTTATTTTATTTTATTTGGATTCAAATGAAAAAAATCTTGAGATCTTGTGAAAATAATTAACCAATTGAATTTTTAAAAATTTATAAAAATATATAGATAATTTAAAATTTTTAATAAAAATATTAATTTTACTTCCAAAAAATTAAAAGTTTTAATGAAAATAATAGTTTTGTCCCATTTAAATTTATTAAAAAATAAAATATGAGCATATAAAATTTTTTGAGTAACTTATCAACTTATTTTAATATTTTATTATTGTATAAAAAACATGAAAGATTATATTAAAAAAATAACAAACCATTTATTTAAATAATTTTGCATTCATTGATATATATATATATATATATATATTATTTGTTCTTGTATATTAGTACATATGAAAAATTGAAAATATCAAATACTCATATATAAATATATATTACATGTATATATTATTTGTAATTAAAATTTTTAATCGTATCATACGATACGATACTCAATTTTCAAAAATAAAATTCTGATATACAATACGTATCTCGATTTAATAATTATGGGTGCACGTTCAAATATTTACTGTCCTTCACTTATTCTAGATGGTTGATTATGAAAGCAAGAGAGAGCCAATGGTTCTAAATTTTTTAAAAGTTGAATTGAAAAAGTCATAAAACATTTCCAGCTTCCTAAATATCCTTTGCTTTCCAAAAACACATTAGCCAATCTCTTATTTTCATTTTTTTCCACAAAAAAGTTAGTGCAATCCCCTGTAAACTTTCTAAGAGGTATTTGTCATAAGGTCCACGTCTTCACCGACATAGAAAGGTAGGTAAATGATAATGGCATTTGTGCTTAGATATAAGAAATTAATTCTGACCAGAGTTCCACTTACCGTTCAATCTTTTCTTTAAATCTTTTTTAGTAAACAAATTTCCTATCCAATCCAAATCTTACTGGTCCTTTTTTTTTTTAGATATAACATCAAACAGAACATGGGAAAATTTTTTAATCCTACTTTTCTTTTCTAGTATTTGTTGATATACTTTCTTTGGGAATGTTATTTTTTTTTATCAGCCACTCGATAGGTTTACATGTTTCGTTACAGGAATTATATATGGTGGAAAAATGCGTGATGCTATGCATCAAGAAAATATCTTTGGCAAGCAGTCAATCAATTTCGTTCTGCTATCCTTTTCTTTAAAGCGGCAAATATGTGCATAGTTACATTCGTTTCTCTGTTCAATTTTCTTTATAACTTTTCCTGTTAGCTTTTGGATTTGTGCTAAAAGTCATCGGAAAATTGTTGACATTTTGCATTAAGGCATTCATACTTCTGTATTTGATTAAACCAACAGTAGAGAAATTCCTATGGTTCTTTGCATTCAAATTAGTTTGATTCAATCATCCATTGATTAAAAATTTAGTTCGAATTGAAATAAACATTGAATTGAGTCCTGGTTTTAACCATTATATGCATCTTTTCCACCATTAGGAGTGAGAAAGAGAAGATTGAATGAACATGTTATTTTTATACATGTCAGTTAATCACATAATTAAAAATTAGTAATAATTTATTATGAGTCATATGTGATAATTAAATGTGAATATTTATTTCAATAAATTCATTGATATTTATAATAATAAATAATATTTTTTTTAATAATGTGAATATGTGATGTGATTTGAATAAAAAATAACTAACCTGAAATAATCATTTTATATAATTTTTTTATCAAGAGTTAGATAAAAAGATTCAATACATTTCCAGTTTGATGACACTAATGTACCTAAATATCCATGGCTTTCCCAAAAAAAAAAAGGAACACTAGCCAATCTCTACTTCTCATTTTCTGTTTTTTATTGTAAGTGGAAAATAACCAAAACCACTTTCTTGTTTTTATCTAAAAATTTGTTTTAGAGTTTATATATAATACATTGATAATGTGTAAAGATTATACACTATCAGTTAACCACATAATTCCACTTCATTATTAAATAAAATTTTAAAAATGCACGAGCTCTTAGAAATAAATATTAATAAAGTTTTTAAATTTATTTTTAAAGATTTGTGCATTTTTAAGTTTTGTTCATAAATGATGTGACATTATGCCAAGCCCCGGTGGTATGCTACCCTCTAGCTTGTTGTGCTGTAGAGCAAGTTTGCTTAGCCGTGTCAAATTTCCCAAAGAGATTGGGATTCTCCCCGAAAATATATTTTCACCGGAGGTGAGAGCTTGCAAATTCTTAAGCCTACCAATGGCGTGAGGAATGTGGCCAGTTAGTCGGTTTTCGTCCAAACCTAATGCAATTAGATTTACAAGATTTGCTATACCTGAAGGAATGGTGCCAGTTAATCGATTAGTACCTAAATATTTTAGTGACCATGGTTGAAAGATTGGTTAGAGAGTTTGGCAGCATCCCTCCAAATTGATTTACATTTAAACCAAGTACATCTAGATTGCTACAGGTAGTTAAGGATGTTACAAAATATAGATCACTAGCTAACCCACTTCCTAAATAATTAATTTCCATATTGAAATACCTTAACTTTTTATGGTTAAAATCAATTGATACTTTACCGGTGAAAAAGTTATTACTAATCTCGAGCATTTCAATCTTTGAAGCATTGGGTAACGACATTGGCAAAGCACCCGAGAAATTATTACATCCAATAACAAATTCTTTAATGTTTGGAAGTGTGAAGCCTAAGTTGTCTGGGAGGCTCCCATGAATTCTATTTTCAGCTATACTAATTTTCTCTAGAGAAGAGATGCTATAAACTGAAGAAGGAAACAAGCCAAAGAAATTATTCTGATATAGGCCAAGCTGGACTAACCTTTTTAACTGGCCTAATGTATCAGGAATTCTCCCTTGCAAGCTATTTAGACCAATGAGAAGAAGATCTAGATTTGAAAGTTTTCCAAACGAAACTGGCAGTTGCCCTGTTAGGAAGTTCCTATCAAATACTAGTTCCTTTAGCTTCAATACTAGTTCCTGTTAGAGTTACCATTCAATCTTGTATTTTAGAGAGCTTCAACCTGTATTTTACTTTTTCTCCCTACACTTCAACATTCATGTCCTTGTATAAAACGATAATTTTACCTTGATAAAATTTTTAACATAACAATCTCACATTCTTCTTCCTTATTCCTATTCTTTCTGTTCTTTAAATCTTAAAATTTTTGTACTGTTTTTATACTATCAATCTAAAGAAATATGAAAATTTTGAGTGAAAGTAATAATTATGATTGTATGGAAATCGTATTAGAAGATAAGTAAGCTTAAAAAAAATGAAAAATGTTTTTTGCAGAGCGTTCTTTGCGAGGGGAGCATGATCTTACACAAAACAGCTTGTGCGAGCAGTAGAGGTGTCCTGGGCATGTCCTACCTCAAGGTGCCTAGCACTGGGACATGGTACTACCGCAAGGAGCGTGTTTCCATGCAAGGTAGTTTGTGCAGGGACATGGTACTAGCACAAGCTGCCTTGTGCGAACAATACTATTTTAATTTAATTTATAATTTTTTTAATAATTAAAATTAATTAATTTTATTATAATTTATTTACAAATCAACTGTATTCTAATTTCAATATAAAATATAATGAAATAGTACTTTAGTTGAAGTTGAAGATGAATTGATTTGGAAATTTTTAGATTTGGAGTTAGGAAGTTAGATGAAGGAATATAGGCTCTATGAAAGGACGTAGAGAGTAAGAAGAAATTTGTAATTTTAGGGGACATATTTAGTATTTTTTGAAATTAACTTATAAGCATAGTGTAAAAAAAAAAAATTGTCTGCAAAATTTCTCTATATTTTAATCATACTTTTTTTACTAAAAAATAATAACTTCATTGGCTAGTTTACGAAGGATTCAATCTGACACAATAAATTGTGCAATAACTCTCATATCAGGTTAGTACAATCTAAGGTGGGTCCACTTGAGAAACAGTAAGAGGATTGGATCAATGCGATTGATCGATCCATCGTCCGAAAGTCACTGTCCATTTCAGATTCTAGATGGCTGATTATGAAAGCAACAGCGAGCCAATGATTTTGATAAAAATTTTCTTTTACTTCTAATTTTTTGTCTTAGTAATATAAAACTGGTTTTGTAGAAATAAAATTAAATAGTTGTACTTCCTTCAGTATTACTTGTGCTTATATTTTGAGTGTAACAATTTTAGTTGTGTTGGTAATTAGACTTTTGAAAAATAGTTACTAACTGAAAACAAGTCATGCTTTCATGTAGAAGAACAAAATAGTCTTTGCTGAAATATATAACTAGAATTAAACAAGAATTAAGTAGAACTTTGAAACAAATTAGAACATAAAATCACACAACAAAAACAAACCAAACTCCATTCCAACACAGTAATAACTGCATCAAACTGTACTAGAAGCAAATGATATTGGTGAATAATTTATTGAATTCCCAGTTTGATCGAGTTTTTTTTTTTTGATAAGCAAAAAATTTTATTAATGATAAAAGGTTGGATCTAGAAAAATACATATTTTCCTTAAGGACAAGCAAAGGATACAGCAACACAACAGTAAATAACACAGGACATATAGAAAACAGACAGGTCATAATAAGTAGCTGTATATCTAGCCACTTGCTGTAAAATGAAAACGTCCATGGAAAGTGTTTGCTTTTGCTAGATGTATTCACCTTCCAAAACACCACAAATATGGGAAAAGATAATAGCTCCCTCCTAGTCCAACTTCACCACGTCACGAGGCCAACCATCAAAAAACCACACAACACCATGTCAGCATCAAATTATAGTTCCCATTGATCATCGCTGCTCTGGAATCCAATTTGATCGTCATCAAAATCCCAAACAAAGCCAGGACTTCACATCACCAAACCATGAATTCAAAGCATTTCCACAACCTTCCTCAGGATCATTCCTCGTCCATTTCTCGGATAAGGATAACTCTGTTCTCCTCGTCACGGAAGTGAACTCGACAATGAACAACAAAGCCTACCGACAATGAAAGGCAGAAACTACCAAGGCTTTGTTTATAGACTTTATTATAGACTTTATTAAAACAATTTAGCCTTTCTTAGTTTCATTTAAGTAGACTTTGTGACCAGCTTCATTATTTCCTCCAATATGTTAAACTCCCATCATACTTATGCAGTTGCAAACATTATGATGGTTGCCACTGCCCAAACATGAAAAGTTTTCTAGGTTCCTGTATTTTTTATGACGTGGTGATTAATTCACCTTCACTTTGGTAGTATTCATTTTGCAAGTTGATTTTTTTAATCAAATCAGACCAACCAAACGAATTTTTTAAATCGAATAACTTTTATCATCTTTACTTTATAGATTGTGGTTTAATGCAATTGCTGACAATGTAAAATCATATTTAAATTGGCAGTAGCTAGTGGGATCCCTGTAAACATTGTGATGTGGTTCATCCCCTAGTATTTATGACTTCACCCATGTTGAAAGGTAGGCAAATGATAATGGCATTAGTTAAATATGGAATTGATTCCTACCGGTAACCATCCAATCTTTTCTTTAAATCTTACTGTGCCTATTTTTTATTTTGTTAATTATAACATCATACAGAACTTGAGTTGTTTATTTGGTACTACTGTTTGTTTATATACTTTCTTTAGGTATATTATTTTTTTATCCGCCACTTGAAGGGATTACATGTTTAGTTACAGGAATTATGGTGGAAAAACGCGTAATGCTGAAGCAAAAATGATCATAATCTTTCTTTATAATATATGTTCATATCTAGATCTGACAATTCGTCTATTTGTGTTGTATTTATTTCGTGTTAAATTAAATAGAACATAAAATTTAAGGATTTATATATGATGCACTGACAGTGTATAGTTTCTATACACTGTCAATGCACTAGAGGTTAACACCTCATCAATAGACCCTTATATGCAAATATAAATAATTTTTTTTAATTTGCCTATAAGGGCCTATTGATGAAGTGTCAACCTTTGATGCATTGACAGTGTATAGAAACTATACACTGTCAGTGCATCATCTACAAACTCAAAATTTAATAGGATTTATATTGAGTTTGTATATGATGCACTGACAGTGTTTAGTTTCTATACACTATCAATGCATCAGAGGTTAACACATCATCAATAGGTCCCTATGGGCAAATTAAAAAAAATATTTATATTTGCATATAAGGGTCTATTGATGAGGTGTCAACCTCTGATGTATTGACAGTGTATAGAAATTATATACTGTCAGTGCATCATATATAAATCCATTTATATATGATGCACTGACAGTGCATAGTTTCTATACACTGTCAATGCACCAGAGGTTGACACCTCATTATAGGCCCTCATATGCAAATATAAATAAATTTTTTTAATTTGCCCATAAGAGCCTATTGATGAGGTGTCAACCTCTGATGCATTAACAATGTATAGAAACTATACACTATCAGTGCATCATATACAAACTCAATTTAATATATCATAATTTGTGTCAGCATGTCAAACATAAAATCGATTACTAATTTAGTTTTTTTTTTTAAAATTTATATATAATTTTTATTAAAATTTTAACCTATGTTTTATATTTTTTTCATATTATTTTCATATTGTATCGCGATACCACATTTAAATAAAATTATCAAGTTGTCTTAATTCTGTTTGGGATTTAGTCACAGTTAAGGCTCTTTACCCCTCGCCAAAAGTGTGTTTAGTACTTCTATTTTTTGGTCTTTGATTATAGCTAAATTGATATTAAATTTAAGACTAGCACTAGTGAAATACTATACAGAATGCGTGTTAATCTTGAAAAAGGAATGTAGCAATGATTTTTTTCACCATGCGCTTAAAAGGCGCTTCGCACCTTCTGGAGGTTTTTGGGATAAGGTTCATCCCCTAGATATATGAAATTGACTCCCACCAGTTAATTTATCATCTTTAGTCTAGACTATAGATTATGGTTTAATGCAATTGCTGGCATCCCCTAGTATTTATGTCTTCACCCATGTTGAAAGGTAGGTAAATGATAATGACATTTGTGCTTGATATATGAAATTGATTCCTACCAGTTACCATTCAATCTTTTCTTTAAAACTATTTCACTAAACAAATCTCTTATCCAATTCAAATCTTACTGTTTTTTTTTTTTTATATAAACATAACATCAGAACTTGAGGAATTCTTTTAATCTTGCTTTTTCTTTTCTAGTATTTGTTGATATACTTTCTTTAGGAATATCGTTTGTTTTTATCAGCTACTCAAGGGGTTTACATATGTTCGTATTTATATCACATAATTCATGTATTTGTGTTGAATTTATGTTCTGTATCATTTAATATTAGAAAATGATCTTATCATAATTCATCTTATTACATCAAACATTAAATTGATTTTTCGGTTTTTATCAAATTTATATTATATTTTTATTAAAACTTATGTCATTTTTGTATATTTTTCATATTATTTTCACATTGTATCACAATGAAATTTCCAGATCGAAGGCACACTTGAATTAAATTTCCAGATTAAGAATATAATAATAGTAAAAGACAAGAATAAAAGCTACTAAAAGAATACAATAATATCCACAGAATCAAGAAAAAATCTTTGGCGCTGCTGCCAATCAATTTGGTTCTGCTATCCTTTTTCTTTAAAATTTCATCATAATTGTCCCAACACAAAAAGTGCATTCTTTCGGTCTTTCACTTATTTCTCTGATAATGACTCTGGAACAGTTCCACTAAGATTATTAGCTATTATAACAAATCCTCGTAAGTTTGGCAAATTTGAGCCCAAGGTAATTGGGAGGCTTCCAGAAAGTAGAAAAGCAGGCTAGTGACTTTTTGGCCCTGAGTCATGCGCACGAAAGTTGCCTCGCTAATCTTACAGGATTCCAAGAGCATTCCAACACCAGAAGCATTTATTAATTTTGCCATTGTGCTTGCTTCTTTGAGTTCAATTGGCTTAACATCATTGTGGTCCTGGACAATCCAATAAGCAGAGCAGGACTTTGACCATTTTCAACTTAATTATTGATGTAGATATTGAAAGTTTTACTACTAACTTTCTTAAATGTTATTTCATGTATATCTTATCTCATTGATTTGAATTTCTTATGTCAGAATTATAATTGATTAGTGTTGACTTCAATTTAGAAAACTCATCTCACTTAAAAATCAATTAGAAATCACTATTTGTAATTTTCATAATATCATATCATTAGAACAATTTTTATTTTATTTTCAAAATTTAAATGGATGCAGTTGATCAAATATGAAATATACAACAATTTGGACCAAAATCTAAGCGGAACTGGGCTTGCCGCTGATTGAGCCTGCCCAAACATGAGCCCAACACAAATGGTGCCTGCTGGAGGCTGGGTCCAAAAAAGGGTCGGGTTGGACGAACTCGGGTCGGGTCGTCAGCGGGCTTCCTTCCTTAGCCCCAAAACGGCATGGTTTAGCTTACTATAAAACCCCTTGACATTTTTTGGTTTCAGAATTCCCGAAGTTTCAAAAAAGGAAAAATACCTTTTATTCTCCAAAAAAATTGTTTGCCTCCTCTCTCCTTCTCTACCCAGAATCCGGCGCCGATCAAGCCACCGGACTGCTGGCGGTTGCCGTCCTCCACCGCCGCCGGTGATCGAGAAGCCAAAAGCTTCCTCCTTTCCTAAGCTTCTTCACCTCCCTTTTCTGTTTCTCCCCTCAGATTCCTTAAAAAATGCCCCTAAAATCGTAGATCTGGAGTAAAGCCGTCGGCTTCCCAACCTCTAAAACTCCATCGCCGCCGTACCTCTTACTTCCTCCTTCCACTATATCATTCTCCTCCTCCTTAGCCACTTCCTCACCAAACTTCGCAACCCAAAGGCCCCTGAAACACCAAAACCGAGACCTCCCTTTTCGGCTCATAGACTCCTTTTTTTTTGTTTGAATGGTTATTGAGGCTTTGTGTTTGGTTGCTACTTTTTCTTAGACTGAGGACACTGGCTTTTTATTTAGAAGTGGAATCTAGTTAAATTTAATTTATTCATCCCTTCATCCTACTTTCTCTTCATTTTTTTTTTGGCCAATCATTCTCTTGATTGATTAGAATAGCTCATATTTAAACAATTTTTTGAATTAAAATTAGTTCATAAGACTACAACTTTTAGAACAGTTGTTAACTTTAAAGATTAAAATTACTAGTTTATAAAGCATGGAAGAGAATGAAGAGAGCAAAGGGTATATCCAAAAGACAAAATAAACAATATAGTTTTTTTTTTAAAGAAAATAATTGAAACATCAAGTTACATATTGCAAAAAATAAAAGTTGAACGTTTTTTCTAATTAATTAACCTAAAAACTAAATGAAATAGAATAAACATAAAATTCGATCGGTCCGTTACTGATTCTAAAATTGTCGATTACGATAGCAAGAGCCGGTGATTTTGCTGAAATTGACTTTTATTTTCAGTTTTACGTTTTCTGTAATGTAAATTTGGCTTGTAGAAATAAAATTAAATCTGGCTTCTTCCATAATTGCCACGCTGAGAATCTGCTGCTACCTGTGCTCTGCCTAAGAATAGGAATTATAACCAGCAGAAATCTTGCAGCCTGGGAATATCATCCTTAATTTTATTTGTGCTTAAAATTTGAGTATAACAATTTTAGTAGTGTGTTCTTATTTAGACAAAGATTTTGAAGAACAAGTTTTGCTTTCAGCCAGAAGAACAAAGATACAGTGAAAAAAAAAAGCGCAATCCAAGACAAGGATTTAATTGACCTAAACTATACAAAGAGCTTTTGAAAAAAACTAGAACATAATATTGCACAATAAAAGCAACCAAACTCCATTCCATGGTCGTTCTTATCTTGTGTCCAAGTTCAGGTCGCAAGAAATTTGTCCCTGATAAAATGCAGTTTCTTGGCTGCATCGACAATGTCCATGCGGTCTTTCGGCGATTCAAGAGAACAAGCGATTCCAATTTCTAAGATGGAGATCAGGCACTCTTGCATTTTGGTTTCCTTCATGCGTGGCCTCTTTGGGTTTCTGCTGCTACTTGCTTTCTCTTGTTCGTTGTCTCCAACTAGAAGTAAGGGATCCACAACATCAAGTACTTGATCAGGCAATGCCGTCTTTGCAAAGCGATGAAGTGTTAGACCATCTTTGAACATCTCATCGGTGGGTCTCTTACTTGTGAACATTTCCAGTAAGAGTATTCCAAAGCTGTACATGTCTCCGCTTGTTGTTGCCTCTGTTCCAATGCCATACTCTGCCCAAGAATAGGAATTATAACCAACTTAAATCTTGAAGCCATAAAACAAATTATTATGAAAGAATTACAGCTTTGAAAGGGAGAGCATTAATAATTCGGCTTCTATCCAACTTGGCTGAGGGTTGTTATTAAATGAAGTAGATTAATTTACCTGGTGCAACATAACCAATCGTTCCCTTTATACCAAGAGAGCTGGTAGAATTTCCAGAATAATTATTCATAGATTTTGGAAAAAACCTGGCTAGTCCAAAATCTCCTACATGAGCAACCATGTCATGGTCAAGTAGAATGTTGCTTGGCTTCAAATCGCAGTGAACTACCGGCACTTCACAATGGTGATGGAGATAATCAAGTGCAGAAGCCACATCAGTAGAAATATCTAGTCTCTGAACAAAGTCTAAGATTTTTGCCTCAGGTGATGCATGCAGCCATCCTTCTAAGCTTCCATTTGGCATGAATTCATATACAAGAGCTCTGAAGGCATTGCCCTGAAGATCAATACTAGAGCAAGCAGATATTATCTTGACAAGATTTCGATGCCTGACATTTGTCAGTATTTTACATTCAGCAATGAAACTCTTGAAGGCTCTTCTTTCTTGGAGATTCAACACTTTCACTGCAACAACCTTTTGCTCTTTCTGATTAAAAATTCCTTGATACACGGATCCAAAACCTCCTTGACCAATCAAATTGGCAGGAGAGAACCCATCAGTAGCTTTGAGAAGTTGTTGATAGGAAATCCTCGAAATTGAAATTCTCAGGGGCAACATTGATAGAGTCTCTGTTAATACTTTTCTATTAGTCCTCAGGCAATAGAAAAGTAATGAAAATGACAGCGAAAGAAATCCAAGAACCCCACAAACTATCAAGGTTATTTTGAGTGAATGTGCAGTTTTTGATTTCTTCTGCCCATTGAAGTGGCATGACGGCAAATGCAGGTCTGCAATACCCCCACAGAGCTTCTCATTCCCAATCAATGAAATTGCTGTTGCATTACTGAACAATCCTTTCTTTGGTACTTTCCCCTCGAAGTGATTATAAGACAAGTTTAAGTACTTCAAGAAGGATAATTTTTCAAGATATTCAGGAATTTGTCCAGAAAAGTTGTTGTGGGAGAGATCTAGATGTGCAATGCTTTTCAAAGAACTCAAAGAGGCTGGGATAGTTCCATAAAACTTATTATTTCTCAAATTGAGAGTATCCAAGCTTGTACAGGCACTCAAGGCGTTGGGAACCTGACTAGAAAATTGGTTTCTGGATATATCCAGATCGACTAAATTCTTCAGGTTTCCAACTTCAACTGGTAGGGAGCCTCTAAGGAGATTGTTGGACAAGTCTAGTTGAATTGAGAGAGTTATTATGCTAAATATTGATGGGGGAACAACACCGGTAAATCTATTGCCACCTACTGACAACGCAATCAAATTCTGACAATTGCCAAGATTTGGTGGTATACTGCCCTCTAGCATGTTGTAGTCTAAGGTAAGCTTGTTTAGCTGTGTCAAATTTCCCAAAGAGGTTGGGAGTCCCCCAGATAATTTATTTTCATCCAAGCTGAGAACTTGCATATTCTTAAGCCAGCCAATGGCATGAGGTATGTGGCCAGTTAGTTGGTTTCGCCCTAAGTCTAATTCAATTAGATTTACAAGATTTGCCATCCCTGAAGGAATGGTACCAGTTAATCGATTATTACCTAAATATATTTCTGTAACCGTACTTGAAAGATTGGTTTGAGAATTTGGCAGCGTCCCTCCAAATTGATTATCATCTAAACTAAGTACTTCTAGCTTGCTACAATTAGTTAAGGATATTACAAAATCTAGGTCTCCAGCTAACCCATTTCCTAAATTATTAGTTTCCATATTCAAATATGATAAATTTTTGTGGTTAAAATCAATTGATACTTTACCGTTGAAAAAGTTAGAAGAAATGTCGACCTCTGCAAGCTTTGAAGCATTGCATAATGACTCTGGCAGAGTTCCAGAGAAATGATTTATCCCAATATAAAATTTTTTAATATTTAGAAGTGTGAAGCCTAAGTTGTTAGGGAGGCTCCCATGGAATCTATTATCTACTGCACTAAAGAGCTCTAGAGAAGAGATGTTATAAATTGAAAAAGGAACTAGGCCAGAGAAATTATTGCTTTCTAGTACAAGATAGACTAACCTTTTCAGCTGGCCTAATGTATCAGGAATTCTCCCTTGCAAGCTATTAGTACCTACATCAAGAACATCTAGATTTGAAAGGTTCCCAATCCAAACGGGAAGTTGCCCAGTTAGGAAGTTGGTGTGAAATCCGACTTTCTGTAGCTTCAATAAATTGCCAAACTCTGCTGGGAGATTCCCAACAAGGTTGTTTTGTGGACCGCTGAGATAGATGAGTTTCGAGCAACTGGACAAATTGGCTGGTATGGTTCCCCCGAAGGAATTATTTCTGAATATTAAAGTTTCAAGCCTGGACAGACGACCAATCTCAGGAGGAATTCCACCAAAGAAGCGGTTGTGTCGGAGGTCGATGAACTTAAGAAAGCTGAGGTTCCCTATGTAGGGAGATAAGGAACCTCTCAAATTCTGCATACTCAAGTCCAATTTGCTGACCCTTTGATGCTTACGACCACATGTTATTCCCCTCCATTGACATAAGGACACAGAGTGGTTCCATGAGCCTGTGACACCAAATGGGTCATCAAAAATTTTAGATTTAATTGCTACTAATGCTTGGCGATCTCTCTCATATCCTCTGAATTTGATCGTTGTGATTCCACTGACTGAGCTTGGAAAACCACCAGCTAGCAGCAGACATATGCACCATTGTAGAATGACCACTCTGCTGATTGAGAAAAGGGTGCTTTCAGTCCCCATTCTAAAGGATAAGAAAAGAGGATGCGATCAAGAAGTAAGACTGTAGAACTATATCAAGCTGTATTAGAAGAAACTGTTTTTGGTGAATAATTCCTTGAAGTCCCCAATTTGATCGAGTATATATAAAAATAGAGGAACTAAAGACTTAAAATATACCGTGTATATAGGGTTGAAAATAAATTCTAACACTTGATTTCTGAAAAAAACTTGAAGCGATTGGCAAATTATCATGAAAGTAAGTATTCACATTTTGCATAAAGGCATTAATACCTTTGCCGTAGATTAAGCCATTAGTAGAGTGATTTCTATGGTTAAAAATTTGCATTCATATCTTTGTCTTTGACTAAACCATCAGTATCGAAATTTCTTATGGTTAAAAATTTAGTATGGAATTTTTTTGATAATATTTATGGATTTATATATGATGCACTGACAGTGTATAGTTTCTATACACTGTCAATGCACCAAAGGTTGACATTTCATCAATAAGCCCTTATAGGCAAATTAAAAAAATTTATTTATATTTGCATATAAGAGCCTATTGATGAGGTGTCAACCTCTGATGCATTGACAGTGTATATACACTGTCAATGCATCATATACAAACTCAATATTTATTTCGGAAATTGGAACAAACATTGATTGAGTCCTAGTTTTAATCATATTATATATATATATATATAAATATATATATATATATATATATATATTTATATGTATTTTTCCACCGTTGGTAGTGAGAGAGAAAAGATCAAATGAAGAAAATAACTCTGTAACTTTCATTTATATCATGTAATGACATTATATATATAATAATTAAATGGTATTGAAGGGTTATTTCAGTTAATTCATTAATGTTTTGATAATAAATGATTTATTTTCTTATAATAATGTAATTATATTTATTTGAATAAAAACACATATACTAACATTAAATAATCATTTTATACACCTTCTATCAAGAGTTAGATAAAAAAGATCTGAAACATTTCCACTTTGATATTTAGGTCTCAATTGCTTTTCCAAAAAAATAAAAAAGCCAGTCTTTTCTTTTCATTATTCTTTTCTTCCGTAAGTGGAAATTAACCAAAACATCAA
This sequence comes from Heritiera littoralis, assembly GCA_031772115.1. Lineage (NCBI taxonomy): Eukaryota > Viridiplantae > Streptophyta > Magnoliopsida > Malvales > Malvaceae > Heritiera > Heritiera littoralis. The sequence continues at coordinate 670,286 of JAPDPK010000088.1, read as the reverse complement.
CACTTTAAAAAATATAATATGTTTTCATCTAAAAATTTGTTTTTTGCATATATAATATGCAGCCATAGGTATCCTAATTTATTTTATGATCTGAGACTAATTCTGTTAGGGCCGGAAGTAGTAAACGATAAGGTTCTCCTAACAGTAGTGACTACAGGATTCAAACTATATCCAAATACATAAGAAAGAAGTTCATTTTTACTTCTTCTAAGCGCTTGCTGATTCTCGATATTCATTTAAAGGTACTTTGTGATTCATTGACTTAATGGTAATGAAGAGGTCCTTGATTTAAATTTAGTTATTTATTAGTTTACTTGCTTTTAAGTAATTATAATTCAGTTATTTACTAGTTTATTTATTTTAAGTAAAGTAATTTTTCTAGTTATTAGTTCATTAAATGTAATATATAATTATGATAATAACTTTGAATGAAAATATATTATTAAAGAGTCATTTGGCATTATTTTTGTTTTTAGTTTTTGTTTTCAGCTTTTTTTTTTAAACAACAACAGAAAGTATGTTTGATAGCATATTTCTGTTTTCAAAAAATAAAAATAAAAATAAAAATTTTTAAAATTGTTGGAATCAAGAATTTTATGTTTCTATTATTTTTGGAAATATATTTTTATTTTTGATACTATTTATAAGTAAGGCACGTTTTGCATAAAGAGGAATTATAGACTTCAAATATACCGTGTACAGAGGGTTAAAAAAAATGCTAACACTTGATTTCTAAACAGAAACGTGAAGTGATTGACAAATTATCATGAAAGCAAGTGTTGACATTTTGCATAAAGGCATCCATACCTTCGTGGTTGATTAAACCATTGGCAGAGAAATTTCTATGGTTAAAAATTTGCGTTCGTACCTTTGTCGTTGGTTATACCATCTGTAGAGAAATTTCTTATGGTTAAAAATTTAGTTCGGCAATTGGAAAAAAATAAATAAATTGAGTCTTGACTTAAAAAATATCAAATGAAAAAAGTTACTCTTAATTTCATTCATGTCAGCAATCACATTATGGCTCCGTTCGAGAGCATGGCGCGGTGAGAATGAGCACCAGTATAGTTAACTGTTACGTTAAAGTACAAGATTTTTTGAATGCTTAATTACCATTTTATCCTCACTTTTAAGTTTTTTTATTATTTTATTAAAATACATATATATTCAATAGTAATTTTATTTGTTTCAATCTTACTAAAACAAATTTTACTGTCTATTCAAACTAATTCTATATATGATAATTAAATGGTAAATGCTTCTTTTGTCCAAAAAAAAAGGGTGAATGCTTATTTCAATAAATTCATTAATATTTTTTTATAATAAATGATTCATTTTCTTGTAATAATGTAATTATATGACATTATTTGAATAAAAACTAAAACACATATACTAACTTGAAATATTCATTTTATACAACTTCTATCATGAGTTAATTAAAAAAGATCGAAATATTTCCACTTTGATAATTACGTATCCACTGCTTTTCAAAGAAAAAGGCCAATCTTTTCTTGTCATTTTTTGCCGAAAGTGGAAATTAACCAAACATCAACACTTTATAAAATATAATATGTTTCCATCTGAAAATTTGTTTTCTGTATGTATAATATACCCAGATATATATATATATATATATATATATATATATATATGGCTTTAAAAAGAACGGTTGATGTGCACTTGATTTAGTGGCTGATTTAAACAATTTTGACTTTCTTAATATTCATTTAAATGGAGTTTGTGATCAGCTTCATTATTTCTAGCAATTTGTTAAATTCCCATCAGACTTGAGCAGTTGCAAACATTGTGATGCTTGCCACTGCCAAAGAAGGGAAGTTTTACTATTTCTCTGTATTTTGATATGCTAGGGTGATTAACTCAGCTTTAAATTTGCTAGCATTAACTTTGATTCACTTTATTGAAATCTAATCGATCAAGTTTAATTTGGATTAATCAGATGAATTTTTTTGGATCAAATCAAATTTTATCAGCTCTACTCTGGACTTAGACTTCAGTAAAACCATGCTTAAATTATCAATAGCAAGTGGGATTTCCTGTAAACTTCATGAGTGGTTTTTGTAGTAAGGTAAATGATAATGGAATTTATTTATTTATTTATCCACGAGGTGTTCCAACACCATTTTATATATAAGATTAATCTCCGTACGCACTTACCATTCAATCTTTTCTTTTCTTTTCTTTTTTTAATAAAAAATGATAATTTCATTAATTAATTTAATAAAGTACAATCTGATTTAAACAAATTCCGCAATAACCCTCGTATTAGGTTAAGAGCTTCTTTCTCTCGTTCTCACCTATATCATTGACCTCTACTTTTCTTTTCTAGTATTTGTTGATATGCTTTCTATAGGAATATATTTTTCTAATCAGCCACTTAGTTGCAAGAAATGTGGTGGAAAAAGTATCAATCCTCCTTTGGAAAAATATTTTCATATCAAAACCTGATTGTTGGGTCCAGAACATACATTAATTTAATAAGTTTCCAGATTAAGAGTACAATAGTTGTAAAAGTAAGAATAAAAGCTGCTAAAATAATACAAAACATCTTTGGTAAGCTGTGAATCAATTTGGTTCTGCTATCCTTTTTCTTTGAAGTCAGAACACAAAATGTACATACTTGCTTTAATTTCTCTGTTCATTCGTCTTTTTTAACATTTAATCTTAATTAGCTTTTGGATTTGTGCAGAAAGCAGTACCTCGGTCTGGTGCTTTCCAGGCAACACGATCGGCTTACCAAAGGAGAATTTTTAAACAAATTAAAGCAAGTCCTCCATTATCAATAACCTATTCTCCACAAGTCAATGGTAGATATTGACACTTAATTTTGAGGAATCAACTAGAAGTTTATAATTTTATATTTATATATATATATATATATTCAGATAAAGTTTCAAATTTTACACAAAAATACAAATAAATTCCCTATCTCTTATTACTTGCAATTAATGTTATGACTTTTTTTTATTAGAATTATATCTATTAGATCTTAAAATTGGTGAAATAAAATTTTTAAAATATTATTTTCTTAAATATTTATCATTTAGTTCATCCAAATAAATCAAAATAAATATTTTTTTTATAAATTAAATCATTCAACTAAAAAAATATAACAAATAATTAAATATTTTTTAATAGAAAATGAGCTTCTTTCTTTCGTTCCCACATATACCAATGACCTCTACTTTTCTTTTCTAGTATTTGTTGATTTGCTGTCTTAAGGAATATATTTTTGTAATCAGCCAGTTGACGAGTTTACATGTTTAGTTGCAAGAATTGTGGTGGAAAAATATCAATCTTCCTTTGTAAAAATATGTCCATATCTAAACCTGGTTGTTGAGTCCAGCTTGGGGAACATACTTTAATAAGTTTCCAGGTTAAGAGCAAAATAATTGTAAAAGCAAGAATAAACTGCTAAAATAATACAAATATGTTTGTATAAGCAGTAATGCCAGCTAAGCTTACTGTACTCAGTTGTGTTAGTTATACAGTTGGCTAACTAACACAACTGACTAGTAGTTACACAACTGACTAGTAGTTATTTTCTAGTTATGCTATAAATACATTGTAATCAGAACAGAGAAGATCAATCAATGAAATCGTCCATTCTTGAATTCATCTTCTTCTCCCTTCTTCTTCTTCTTCCTCCTTTCTTCTTCTTCTTCTTTGCTTCTCTGTGAGGTGTGATCATTACATGGTATCTGAGCTGGTGATGGAAGGCAATCCGACGACCTCAAAAGATTCATCTTCTCCTTCTGTTATTAATCCAGGGTCCCAAAGTATTACCGTGAAGCTTGAAGATAACAATTTCTTGCTTTGGAAACAGTAAGTCGTAGCAACGCTAAGAGGATATGGATTGAAAGGTTACATAGATGGCAGTCAATCTGTACCTGCAAGGAACACACCAGAATTTGAGGTTTATGATCGACAGGATCAACTTCTGTTTTCTTGGATTCTTTCATCCATCAGTAGTCGAGTTTTACCGAATCTTGTGGGCTATGAAACAACTAAAGAAGTATGGGAATCCATCGATGAGTATTTTGCATCTCAGACTAGTGCAAAAGTTATGCAATAAAGAAGAGAGCTTCAAAGCATCAAGAAGGGAAGCCTGAGTATGAAAGATTATCTGTTGAAGGTGAAGTCCTTATGGGATACTCTGCAGTCTTGCAGGTGCAAGATGCCAGAAAATGAATTAGTGCATATTGCTCTAGCTGGTCTAGGCCAAGAATATGATGCTATAGTGGCAGCAATATCCACTCAGAAAGAACTACCTACTTGGAAAACAACCTCTGCTCTTTTATTTGCAACTGAGTCAAGGAACCTTCAGAATTCATCATTCACAGATTCTTCAATATCTGTAACAAATGTTGTAATCCATCACAGAAAACCTTCTTTCTTTGACAATGGAAGAGGAACTAGAGGTTTTCTTGGTGACAATAGAGGTGTTAGGGGCAGAGGGAGATCTCGAGGCAGAGGAATGAGTGGAAATAAACCTCAGTGCTAGCTATGTGGGAAACTTGGGCACACTGTGCACAAGTGCTTTCACAGGTTTGATATTTCATTCAATCCGGATCCTGGTGAGTCATTCTTGTATTCAAGAACAAACAGTGTTGCTTATCCAAAGTCTGAGTTTGGATATCCAAGATCTGAGTATGGTCACCAAGAAGCAAATTTTACAGAAGCCCTGATAGCAACACCAAACACAATAGTTGATTCCGCTTGGTTTCCTGATTCTGGAGCCACTAATCATGTTACTAATGCCCTGCAAAATCTGAATGTTGGATCAAAGTATCATGGTTCTGGAAAATTGCACATTGGAAATGGAGATGGACTTAACATCTCAGGTATTGGTCACTCAACCATTGATTCTTTGTCAAGATCCTTTAAACTTAGTAATATCTTGCTTGTTCCTCAAATCACTAAAAACTTGTTGTCAGTCTCTCAATTCTGCAAAGACAATCATGCATATTTTGAGTTTCATACTGACTTTTGTTTTGTAAAGGACCTTATCACCAAGGAAGTACTCTTAAAGGGGACACTTGAGCATGGCTTGTACAGATTAAATCTGCCTTTCAATCAATCTACTGCTGGTGATCTTCAGAACCAAACATAAGCCCTTAGTTCAAAGTTTTCTAGTTCATCTCCTTCATTAGAAGAGTCTGTACCAAGACCTGATCTCTATGTACTGTGGCATAGGCGTCTAGGCCATCCACATGCTACTATAGTTTCTAAGATTCTTTCCTCATGTAATGTTTCAACTACAATCAATAAAAATTTTGTTTGTCCTCACTGTCAAATGGCCAAAAGTCACAAACTTCCTTTCTCCTTGTCTACTACTGTATATAATTCACCACTTGCTTTAATTGAAGCTGATCTTTGAGGACCTGCACCTCATTTGTCTGGAGATGGCTTTAGGTATTACATATCCTTTGTAGATGCCTATCTAGATACACATGGATATACTTTCTTAAATCAAAAAATGAAGCTTTACAGTCTTTTATTCACTTCAAACAACAAGCTGAAAAACAATTTTCGACCACCATTAAAATACTACAAACAGACTGGGGTGGTGAATTCAGAAGTTTTCCTCACTTCTCAACTCAACAGGCATCATTTTTCGACATCCTTGTCCACACACTTCTCCACAAAATGGTCTAGTTGAAAGGAAACACAGACACATTGTAGAAACTGGTCTAACATACTTTCTCAAGCCTCCTTACCTCTTACATACTGGTCTGAAGCCTTTTCATCAGCTGTATATTTGATTAACAGGTTACCTAGTACTGCCTTGCATTCAAGGTCACCCTTTGAAGTTCTTTACAAGGTAAAGCCAGACTACACATTCCTTAAAACTTTTGGCTGCTTGTGTTTTCCTTATCTTAGACCATATCAAAGACATAAACTAGACTATAGATCTGCACCTTGTCTATTTCTTGGCTATAGTTCTCACCACAAAGGTTATAAGTGTCTAGATGCTAATAATAGGCTTTTTATTTCCAAACATGTATTTGATGAATCTAAATTTCCATATTGTGATCTCTTTTCCAAAGCAGTCAATACAACCATGCCTCCTAGTACTTTCAATTTTACCCCACCACCACTAGTCTCATCCTTTCCTGCTGTCAGTTCTTCCTCTTCCACTCTACCTTTAGATACACCTGTCATAGCCTCTCCATCCAACAATTCATCTAACTCATCCTCTGTGCCTCAGTCGAGTGATCAGTCCTCTATCTTAGGTCCACCTCCATTTCCTGCTGCCATTAACCAGCATCCTATGCAGACTCGATCTAAATCTGGTATTTCTAAGCCAAAGGCTTAGGTGGCTGACCTGACCAATCATGAACCTAAAAATATCACTCAGGCTTTGCAACATCCTAGCTGGAAACAGGCAGTTGAGGCTGAATATGCTGCTTTGATAAAGAATAACACTTGGTCCCTGGTTCCTCAACCTGCAGACAGGTTAGTAGTTGACTGCAAGTGGGTGTTTAAGCTAAAGAAAAATTTTGATGGTACAATTGCAAGGTACAAGGCTCGGCTAGTAGCTAAGGGGTATCTACAACAAGCTGGTATTGATTTTGGTGAGACGTTTAGTCCAGTTGTTAAACCTGTCACCATTCGAATCATTCTTACCTTAGCTGTATCCAAAGGTTGGTCACTCAGACAGCTTGATGTAAATAATGCATTTTTGAATGGCAGTCTTCATGAAGAGGTGTATATGTGTCAACCACCTGGCTTTGAAGTTGAAGCAAATAACTCTAAGCTTGTTTGTAGGCTTCATAAAGCCTTATATGGTCTTAAACAGGCACCCAGGGCATGGTATGATAAGCTGCAACAATTTCTTCATACACAAGGTTTTGTTTCCTCCAAAGCAGATCATTCTCTCTTTATTCGAAGATCAGATTCTGTTTGTACCTATATTCTGGTTTATGTAGATGATATTATAGTGACCAGCAGCTCTTCAGTTGAAGTTGATAACCTAGTTAAAATCCTTGATGCAGCATTCTCTCTTAAAGATCTTGGGGATCTGAATTTCTTTCTTGGTGTTGAGGTTACTCATTTATCTTCAGGCATTCTGTTAACTCAAACAAAGTATGTTAGAGATCTTCTTCAAAGGTTTAATATGCTTGAAGCCAATTCTCTACCTACTCCTATGGTCAGTTCACTTAAACTCTCAGCTAGAGAAGGTTCACCACTTGCAGATGTCCAGCAGTACAGAAGTCTTGTTGGAGCCTTACAGTACATTACTATAACTCGACCAGATATTTCTTATAGTGTAAGTAAGGTGTCTCAGTTTATGCACAAGCCTTTAGACACACATTTGAAGGCTGTTAAAAGGATTTTGAGGTATTTGTGTGGCACTTTGAACTATGGTCTTCATATTCAGTGTTCTCCAGTTCTTACATTGACTGCTTTTACTGATGCTGATTGGGCATCAGATCTTGATGATAGACGATCCATATCTGGCTATTGTGTCTTCTTGGGCTCAAATCTTATTTCATGGAGCTCCAAGAAACAGCCTACTGTCTCACGATCCAGTACAGAAGCTGAGTTTCGGAGCTTGGCAAACGTGACAGCAGAGATCACTTGGATTCAGGCCCTTTTATCAGAAATTGGAGTTCAACTTCCTGTTCGACCACACATTTGGTGTGATAACCTATCTACTGTTGCTCTCTCAGCTAATCCAGTTCAACATGCAAGAACTAAACATATGGAACTTGACATGTTCTTTGTTCGAGAAAAAGTTATCCAGAAGCTCCTAACAGTGAGTCATATCCCAGCCTATGATCAGGTTGCTGATATTCTAACAAAACCTCTCTCGTTGACCAATTTTGCTAGATTGAGATCTAAACTCACAGTCCACTCTTCTCCACTACATACCAAGTTGACCACAGAGATCAGTAAGAAGGAGCAGCTGGAATTACAGGGGAGTATAAGTAGCAGTAAGAAGGAGCAGCTGGAATTACAGGGGAGTATAAGCAGTAATGCCAACTAAGCTTACTGTACTCAGTTGTGTTAGTTATACAGTTGGCTAACTAACACAACTGACTAGTAGTTATTTTCTAGTTATGCTATAAATACATTGTAATCAGAACAGAGAAGATCAATCAATGAAATTGTCCATTCTTGAATTCATCTTCTTCTCCCTTCTTCTTCTTCTTCCTCCTTTCTTCTTCTTCTTCTTTACTTCTCTGTGAGGTGTGATCTTTACAGGCCAGCTGTGAATCAATTTGGTTCTGCTATCCTTTTTCTTTAAAGTCTCAGCACATATTGTACATATTTGCCTTAATTTCTTTTTTTTAACCATGATATTAGTACGAAGTATTCACCGTTGATAACAGTGATTAATCTCCGTCGGAGATCCTGAGCGCACACAAAGTAGGTAATCCCCTCCCAACATATTTTGCTTCATACCCAAAGCCAAGAATCGAACTCTAAACACTTGATTAAGAAAGGAGAGTCGCTATCACTCACGCCAACCAATGTTGGTTTGCCTTAATTTCTCTGTTCATTCTTTTTTTTTTTAACTTTTCATCTTAATTAGCTTTAGGATTTGTGCAAAAAAAGCATTACCCTGGTCTGGTGCTTTCCAGGCAACGTGAGGCTTACCCAAGGAGAACTTTTAAACAAATTAAAGCAAATCCTCCACCATCAATAATCTCTTCTCCACAAGTTAATGGTGATACTGACACCTAATTTTGAGGAATCAACTAGAAGCTTATAATTATATATACAAGAATTATGCCCCGCTTCGCCTGGGCATTTTTATATAATTTGATTAATATTAATTAATTATTTTTATCTGAACATTTATATTTAATATTAAAATATTTTTATTTTATTAATTATTAAAATTATATGTATGAAAATTAATGATTTACAAAAAAATTAAAAATTTTAATAATATTATTGACATAAATTAAAAAAATTCAAGCAAAAATAACAAAAAAGTATCGATAATAAATTTTTTAGTAATTGCTCAATTTTTTAGTTTTTAATTATAATTTATTTTCTGTAAAACTTATTTTTGTTAATTTTTATAAGTTATTTTTAATAAAAAATAGTAACATTTAATAATAGTTGATTTTAATAAAATTTAATAATATTTAATAGAAAAAAAACTTTAATTTTGCTTTATTTGAGTGAGGTAGGACCATAGTGTAGGGAGAGGGATGAATAAAATAAAAAGTATGAGAATGAGGTAGTTTCTTTTTTTTATTTTATTTATTTATTTATTTTATTAAGAGGATAAAAGTGTGGGTAACGGCATCAAAACATAAAAGGAAGAAGTCGTATAGTTGTGAAAAAATAGTTTTAGTTCGATCAATATAATGGATACAATGAACACGTTCAGATTTTTTATATAAGAACAGCACATGATCAAATATAGATTAAAAACAATAAAATAAAAACAAATTAGAGGATTTAGCTAAAATAAGTTGAAGAGTTAAAAATAAACTAAAAAGTATAATTGGAAAAATTAAATAAAGTAGAATAAAAGGTTTAATAAAAAACTAAAATAAATTAAAGATCATAGTCAAGAAAAAATTAAAAATAAAAACTGATTAAAGAGTTTAATTAAAAAATTGAAGAAATAAAAAATAGATTAGAAAGCATGACTAAAAAAACAGATAAGAGGATTTAATTACAAAAGGAAAAAAAGTTTAAAACCTAAAAATAAATTTGAGAGGTTTAATTGAAAAAAATTAAAAGAAAATCAAAGGGCTTAATTAAAAAAATAAAAGTTGAAGAAAAAAAACTAAAAAGCTAGACTAAAAAAAAAAGACTAATAAGCTTCTAACAGATGGCTCAAACTTGGGAGCCAAAATTGCACAGTACCACTTGTAGACTTCGTTAGCATATAATAATATATATTCAAATAAATTTTCAAATTTTAGTAAAAAATACAAATATATATATTAAAAAGTTCAAATGAGGATTCCATGAGGAAACAATTTGTTAATAATTATAAAACTAAACATACATATATATGGTCTTTGATGTAGGATTATGTGGAGAATGGAGATTTAAGAAGGCAAAAGACTATTTGCCAACCAAGAGAGAATAAGCAAGGTAAGGCACATAAGACATAGATACATACATACATATATATATATATATATATATATATATATATATATATATATAAAAAGCTACCTTAAGGTAATTTCATAATATAAATTTAATTGATTTTATGCCTTGATGTAGAAGGGATTTTTACAAAGGTAGAGACCAAAATACATTAAATTAAAGGCTAAGGGGGGAGGAAATCAAGAAGGACAAAGGTGCCATAACAACATTTGTGTTACATAGTGAGGTAAGAGATATATATCGGAACGTAAGAGATACCGAATACTATTTAAAATCAACTGCCTTGTGGTTATATAAATTGTATTTTCTTGTAGGAGGTTTTAAGAAAATATAACCCGTTATACTACCGGAATTTTTATGAAAATAATGTTTTATGATTTAAGCTTAATTTTAAGTAATCATTTGAAAATGACCAGTTATCCGGCATAGTTATTTTGAAAACAATTAAGTCTTACGACCTTGATTTGTTTATAAGACTTTCAACTGAGATACTTATCTCAAGGAAATTATCAACCTATGTTATTGTGTTAAAGATATTATGAATATGCATGACTTATATGTCTTTGAAAGAAATGTATATGGCTTTTGTTATGAACCTTTCCGAAGCTCAAATTTGGCATTAGGCCTAATGGTTAGTAGTGACTTGACATTTGAGGAAGTCAAATGTTTGAGTCACTACAAACGCGCTTAAGGTGATTTATCCTGAGTTCTTCAGGACCCTTGAGACAAAGCCGTGAGGGACCTAAGTGCCACGTATGCAGACGGGGGCCACCTCTAGAATCCCGAAGCGGACAATACGAGTGAGTGAGCTGCGGGGGCCACCTCTTGAATCCTGTGGGACCAAAGTGCCATGCAGTCATCACAAAAAAACAAAATTTAAGATAGAAAAGTCACAAGTCTTTAAAATCATGCAATTTAATAAGTTTCTTTAGGCCTAATGGTTAGTAGTGACTTGGCATTAGGCCTAATGGTTAGTAGTGACTTAAAATTTGAGGAAGTCAAGTGTTCGAGTCACTACGGACGCGCTCAAGGGGATTTATCTTGAGTTCTTCAGGACCCTTGGGACAAAGCCGTGAGGGACCTAAGTGCCACGTCTGCGGACGGGGGCCACCTCTAGAATCCCGAAGCGGACAATACGAGTGAGTAAGCTGCGGGGGCCACCTCTTGAATCCTGCAAGACCAAAGTGTCACGCAGTCATCACAAAAAAACAAAATTTAAGATAGAAAAGTCACAAGTCTTTAAAATCATGCAATTTAATAAGCTTACAACAAAAATTGAATTTTTTAGAAAAATTCATGTTAATGCAGATTTTCATAAATCCATATTCGAAGGAGCATTTTCAAAACTCATAAAGGTTCCAAAACCAATTAAAATGCAAGAAATTCCAAAAATCCGAAAATTTCATAATTTTTCATAAATATTTCTAAAACACTAATGTTTGGTAATTTCCATAAAATAAAATTTAATTTAAAAATTCATGAATATGCTAAAATCATGCAATTTAATATTGTCAAGACTGAATTCCTTAAAAATTTCTATTCTTAAAAGGGTTTCTTAGCCTTTTAGCTAAAATCGCAGAAAATCAATATTCTTACGAAAATTCGATAGCATGACGGTATCAAATTTCTAAAGTCACTTACAAAGCATACGCAGTTCATAAAATACAATGTTATTGATCTTAAAATCATTCCAGTATCTCCTACGTTCCTTATACATATTCCTTACCTAATAATCGCAAAGCAACTTATCCATAACCAAGTAAAGTAGTCGATATTCAACAATCGAGCTTGTATAATCTCATCACCAACTTATTCCCGAACTGCAGAAAGTCATTTAAATATTCTCAAATCCAAAATCCCAGTAATGACATTATTAATCTTCATAAAATTTTCAATATATAACAATTAACACCAAACGACATTTAGGTACACTACTGACCCCTTTGAATCCATATATATATATATATATATATATATATATATATAATATATATATATATATATATATATATATATATATATAAATCTTAAGCTTTTCTCTTTTGAAGATCTCTTACAATCCAATACTAAAATCACACTTAATTTACTCCATTACCTTCTATGAAATTTAAATCAAATAAATTATCACATCAATAGTTCATAAACACATTTAATCACATTTTCAATTTCAATTTTTCTTTTTGATTCTCAATAATCAACTAACACAATATAAATCTACAACTACCTTATATATGTATTTCACCTAGTGTTTCAAGGCTAGCATCTTAGCCTCCCAAGCTTGCTCAAGCCTCAAATTACCACTTTCTGTACTCTGCAATTCAAACACATACACTTATACAATTAGAAGGTAATCTAAAATATATTAAAAATTTATCAATGCAATTTATTATTTTCCTTACCCTCTTTTTCCTTTATACTCTAAATTGAATAAAATTTCCCAAGCTTCCTCTTTCCTCTCGGTTCCTGTGTACCACCTAAATTTTGCCAACTTCAGCTGTTTAAACCACCAAATATCACGCACATCTCCCCCGTCACAGCAGCAAAGCTGTTTTGTTTGGCCACCCAAAACAAACTCCCTAGAGGCCACCCAAACAGCCTTGTCACGCCATCTTATCTCCAAGCAACCCAGCTCAAACCAACGTATGAAAGCCTTCCATTTAGCCCCTAACCAACCAGCTTCCAAGCTCAGCCCAAAAACCAATCTTGGATCAATGAAACACAGCCTCTTTATGCTTCTGTTTCAGCCTCGAAAATAGCCTTTTTCGCTACCCTACAACCACCTAAGATTCATCTTAAAACATTGCTAGCATTCCAAGCATTCAACAACTAAGAAAGCTGTAAAAACCTGATCATTCTCAACACCCAAAATGCCATCCGAAAGAACCCCCTTGCTTCTGCATCATTGCTTCATGAAGTTCAATCACGTTCTGCTTACATCATCCAAACGCCACCCGTTCAGCTTTGTGTTGTAATATCTCTAAATTGTGTGGACTAATTAAGTATAATTATTATCATATAATTTATTTAGTAGTATAATTATGTAAAGTGTGACCATAATTGTATATAATATATTTATATTATATATGTATTTATCCTTAATGGGACGGATATAATACATGGTCTAAAAATATGGGAGGTCCCTACTGCTGGCACTACTATATAAGTGAAGGCCCATTATTCACTTGTAATTAACGGAGAAGTGAACAGCAGCAGCACTCTCCTCTCTTCTCTCCCGATCCATTCTCATCTCACCATCATCTTCATCTCTCCCTTGCGCAGGCCACCATGGCAGCTTCACCGGTACAGGCGGACCTCCGGCGGAGCACCTGCGATGTTCCTTCCCTCCGGCAGTGGCGGCAATGGGTGAAATGGTGGGTTTTGAATCAACCCACCCAAGGTTAGATTTCTCTCTATTTGTTGTGCTAATGGGCTTTGTGGACGAATTAGTTCCTACAATTGGCATCAGAGCTCGTCCACAATAAAGCTATTAGCCATTTTTTTTTGAAGAAAAATGAGATTTATGGTTTTTTATTTTTTTTGGGTATTTTCGGATTTTTGCTATACCCATGAGATTTTTGCATTTTCAAGCCAAAATAATGCCGTATATTGATTGAGGATGATTTGTTGTTGAAAATGCCATAAAAATGAAGTGAAATGGGACTCTGTAGAGTGAGAAATGGATGAAAAACCGATCGGGTCGGATAAAACCCGTTTTCTGCAAAATTTGCCCGGTTTCGGGTGAGGAAGATGACGGGCGCGTGCAACGCACGCGCCCGATACATGCAATATGGCGCCCGCGGGCGCCAAGGATGATGAGGCGGGCGCGTGTAGTACACGCGCCCGCATCTGAAATTAAATAAAAAAAAATAAAAAAATAAATAAAAATAAATATTGTTTATTTATTTATTTTTTTTTGGGCTGGACATTTATTTGGTTGGGCTTAATTATTTAGGTAATTTGGGCTATTTTTTTGTTTGAATCTTGGGCCAATTTAAATGGTTATTTATTTTATTTTAGTTAAGTCATATTGTTTAATTAATTAGGCCTTAACATTTAATTTAATTTTAGGCCAAAATAATTTTGTTACATTATAGGCATTCAATTATTTAATTTTATCAATTGACAATTTAGTAATAATTCAATTTTGGGCAATTTAACTAATTAATTTAGGGCCATTTTGCTTAATTAATTTAGGGCCATTTTGGTTGATTAATTTTATTTGGCTATTAAATTTGAATTAATTAGTGACTATTTTGCATAATTAATTAATAGGTCATTTTGGATTAAAGTTTAATTGGCCATTTTGATTAATTAATTATGGGTCATAATTAATTAATTATTTATTTATTTTGACAATTTTGGATATTTAATAGCCATAATTGGTTATTAAGCCCAAAATTTATGTGATATAAGTGAATTTTTGGAGGAATTAATTTTGGAGTAATTTCTAGAAATTTAATTACTCATTTAATTCTCAATTCACTTAAATTTTGAAAATATACACATGCCCATAAATTACTAATATTTGGCCTAATTAAATAAGTTCAAATAAATTATTTGGGTATTTTGTTTAGCCATTTTGGATTATGGTTTACCCATTCGTTAATAATTTATTTAAACAAATAAACTCTCTAAAATTGATATTGCCTTATTATTTGAATATTCACATTTATATGAAATTAATTTAATTAATTAATATTAGATTTAAAATTACTACATATGATTCAGAAATTGCATATTTTGGGTGTAGTTAATTCTAGTCAATAAATTTTGTGAATATTCTTAAAATTATAAATCATTAATTGGATTGACTAGTACTTGCCTGTCGCAGGAATAGTCATGAAGATTTTTTGACGATTTATTCTGATAATTTTAAGGATATAATAATAAGGCAATGCATAGTGATAGTTGCAGTTGCATAATTTACTAAGGTCTTTAGAAGTGGCTAGTCTCTCCCTGTCGGATTGTTAGTTGCTTTTAGAGATGCTTGGGATTGAGAGGATTCTGGTTGGGATATGACACGGTCTTCCTACCCTGTCGGTGGGCGATCATTCAGGTTGTATTCAACCAGTTTTGTTTTATCCTCGGTAGTATATTGTGGAATTTATCAAGTCATTCCACTAGCCTCCATATTGTGCAACTATCATATATCGAATCTCTAGTAGGATGAGGATCAAATTAGATAGATAGTATGAATTATTCTCTACGGTTAGGGACATATTGAACTAGGAAGTAGTCCCGAGAGTCGATCTATCTTCTATACCCAATAGTATGAGCTCTTTGAGGACAAAATTTTTTGAAATTTCAGGAACACTCAAGTGGAAGTTCTCTGATTATATAAGGTATACCATGAAAGAGTACATCAGAGGAAGTGTTCCGATTAGGAATAACCAAGAAGTATTTATGGATGCTATCAGAAAATAGTTCGCATAAGATGGATAAAGGTTGCTATATGATTTTGATTACAAATATGGCAGATTCAGTACTACTTCCTTCTGGGATGGAGAATTGGAGATCTTCCAGTTTTACAGATCTCATTTAATGCAGAAGGAAGTATGGCATTTTAATATCAAAATTGATATTGTCATTCAAGAATGGGAGATCTTTCGGGTTAACAGATCTCATTTAGCCATAATGATGACATATGCCAATATTATTGCCAAAAGGAATATAATTAAAAGGTCTTAATAGAAGGTCATTTTAGAAGAAGAAATTTGCCAAGTCTATTTCCCATTCTAGTTTCACCAACACCTCTAAATATCAATGTGTGCCACTTCTGTAATAATCTTGGGCACAAGAGGGTAAATTGCAAGAGTCCTTTAAATTGAGATTTGTGTAAAAGGCATTCTGTTAGCCTTTTCATTTTGAATCCAATCTAGAAGATATTTGGTGTTTGGATACCGGTGCTATTATTGATAAAGCCATAAGTAACCAGAGATAGAATAAGGGAAAATTGTTGTGAATTGGGGATTATAGAGTTAGAATCCATATTGAAAATATAGCCAGATTGTTGTTACATTTTGAAGACAATTTTGGAACTACTGTCAGTTTATACTTTTCATTTCGATAACAGAAAAGTATTTTGCTTAGTAACAACATATGCATTGATTCTGGCATTTTGCGTAATGGATTATATACAGTGGACTTATACCCCAATATTGAACAAAATTTCTTCAATAGTGAATGATGTGATTGTAGATTTTGATTATGATAGGATAGATAAGAAATCTATTAAGTTGTGGCATGGGTTAGGGACATTTCGAGGCACATGAAGAGATTGTATTAAGGGATATCTTGCTGCTAATATTAAGGACATGATTAGCAGATATTGAAATGATTAGGAACTTATGTATACCGACATTTGTAAATCATTTTCACATATTGTATTTAGTGGATATAAGTGTTTCATTATTTTACTAATGACCATTTCGATGTAGGTCATATGGAGTAATAGATCTGATCTTATAGAGGCCTTAGGCATTCTGATTAATTCCGCTGCGCTGCTTAAGGCAATGATCAGACAGTAGTGATGAATATCATGTTCGGTATAATGAAGCTAGGCGAAATCATATACCGGTTTTCGGTTAAGTGCACTATAGGATTATGTATTGACGCCTAGTGTACGGTGCTTGGAATATTGAAACAGAATGAGATTACAGTTGCAGTCAATCGTACATTCTGATCTAGTACGATTTATGTTAATCACTCCAAATCTTTAAAATTCGGGTGGAGTGAAATTAAAACTGCAATTCACATTCAAAGTTGATCTCCAAGCAAGACAGTTCCTAAATGCATCCCAAGTTATAGTCAGACATTAAGCCAATTTTATGCCGTTTTCTGTGTTTAGGGTTATAAGGTAAGGCAAAAGAGCTATAACCCATAGTCAAGAAAACTTGACAAGAAAACTATCAGCGGCAATTCTGTTGATTATTATATCGACTAGAAAGATTCTAAATTCATTTCTCGTTATGTGACATTAGAATCATTAAGTCTGACAATGCAATCTATTTAGTAGATGACTTAAAGAGTGGGAGTTGTGAACTCCACAAAGTCATTATTAAGATACATTTTGTTGTGTCATTCCCATATATGCGTTATCTTTTGATGATGAAAAGCCACAAACCAAAGGAAATGATTGATCTCAATACCATATTTTGAACCTGCATCTGACTTTACAGAGGAACATGAATGTAAGATTCATGTGTCTTCTAATTCTAATGTTTGTCAGGAGACTATACTGATTCGAACTCTTAGAGTTGAATATTAGTCACGCAGGATGAGTAAGCATCTATGTTGCACAAGGATGCATGGGATCTATTTTAGTTGTCACATCATTATAGACAAAAGGGAGACTCTAAAGATTAGGTAGATGATTTAAAGCCAAGTTTGGCTAAGGCTTTAAATAAAGCAACCTAAAAGTTTGTAGTTCCTAAGATGGAACATACAGTTTGCGAACTTAAGGAGTTCATTTGCGAACATTGAAAGGTATCAAGATTGTAATATATAAAGAATGAGATTGTCACTTTGAGGAGAACATTATTGTTTGATAATTGGATCCATTGCGAGGTCAGTGGGAGTTATGTGCTTATTGTGCTCTAAATTGATGATATCAAATAGCAGCCTATAGCACTGACCTATTGTATGAGACATTCCATGTCGTCATGTCACTTCAGGATGAAGAATCTAAGTGAGGCTCTATTTTTTTAAGGATTGAGATTCTTCGTGACATATCAATAGGCATACATTATTGGTCTCATGGAACCTATATTAAGTGTCGAGTAGGTTTATTGTATGTTGTTCTCCTAATAAGACGTCATTTAGTGAAAAGTGACATATTGTGAAAATCTCAAAGTCCTCAAGATGACAATGAAAGAGCTCATATCGAGTACTGTGTATGCCTTGTTGTGGGTAATTAGTATATGCTGAAGTTTATACACATTTGGATATTGTGTATATTATAAATGTATTTTGGAGATACTTAAGCGATCCTGTAATAGAGAACTGGAAGCTACAAAGAGAGTATTCGGATATTGACAAATCTGACATTCTGAGTTTGGTCAGATATTCTGATGTTAATTTTGCGAGCTCTCCAGATATTGAAAATTATTTTGGTTACATATTTGTGGATATAAAAGAGCTGTATTTTGGAAAGTGTAAAGCAAACACTTACAGCATCCTTGATTGTGGAGGCTAAATATGTAGCATATTGTAAAGCTACATGATGGGCCATTTAGGTTGCAGAATTTCGTCTCAAGACTGGTTTTCTGTGGTTGCCATTTCGAAGTCCTGGAGATGTACTGTGGTAATGCTGCAGCAAGTATTTTCTCTCTCAAAATACTAGGAGTTCCTCACACTCCAAATATTTAGATATCATCATTCGATTTTGTTAGAGAGAAAATAATGGAATCCATTGCTTGATTGGATTGTAGAGCACATGGTTAAAGAGCTCATTCTGGCTAACTGAAAGTTTGGCTGCTTAAGTGCTTTGACGACATAGCACTTGTATGAGGCATATGGAGCCATTTGCCGTATTAAGTTAGTGGGAGCTCTATGTAATGAAATCAGTTATAACTGTATTAATGGATTCCCACTTGCCATATATGCATATTTTGTTAGCGCGCATTTTGATGAATATGGCATTTTGTTGGATGAGACATTCGGTATTAGTCTCATATGCTTCTATTGAAGCAAGGCATCATTCAGTTTAGATGCATGGACCTAATGGAAATGGATATTGATTTTGTTTTCATATCATTTCCATTTCACACTAATACTACTATTTTTTTTTGTTTGTTGCAGTCTTTATAAGTTTACGCATTTGTACCCTGTCGGTATGATGCATTTTGAAGCTTATAAAAGGCTTCTTGTTGTTAAAGTATGTATGAGTCTACACATTTGTACCCTTTCGGTACAATGTATTTAGAGGGCTTACGAATACATATTGATATTATATGATATTTTGTTAATTAACTTAATTGTCCAAGTGGGAGAATGTTGTAATATCTCTAAATTGTGTGGACTAATTAAGTATAATTATTATCATATAATTTATTTAGTAGTATAATTATGTAAAGTGTGACCATAATTGTATATAATATATTTATATTATATATGTATTTATCTTTAATGGGACGGATATAATACATGGTCTAAAAATATGGGAGGTCCCTACTGCTGGCACTACTATATAAGTGAAGGCCCATTATTCACTTGTAATTAACGGAGAAGTGAACAGCAGTAGCACTCTCCTCTCTTCTCTCCCGATCCATTCTCATCTCACCATCATCTTCATCTCTCCCTTGCGCAGGCCACCATGGCAGCTTCACCGGTACAGGCGGACCTCCGGCGGAGCACCTGCGATGTTCCTTCCCTCCGGCAGTGGCGGCAATGGGTGAAATGGTGGGTTTTGAATCAACCCACCCAAGGTTAGATTTCTCTCTATTTGTTGTGCTAATGGGCTTTGTGGACGAATTAGTTCCTACACTTTGTTCTTGTTATGCTTTCTCCCACGCTCTTTTTCTTTCTCTTTTAATCCACCCTTTTTCGTTTCACTGCTGTTCACCTTCTCTCTCTCGTTTCAATGCTCTACTGCATTTTCTTTCTTTTCTCTTCTTTACCAAATGGCTGCAGCTCCTCTCTTTAGTAACCTTCCAGCCTTCGTTTCACATGCACAGTCAATCCTCAAAAGTCACGTTCCAGCCTCTCCCTTCTTCTACCGCTGCAGTTTCTCTTTCTCTCGAGGCTCTCTTTCTCCCTTTCTCTCGTTGCTTCTACCAGCTCTGTTTCACGTCTCTTCCTTCTGTTCTCTGTTTTTCTCTCTTTTTCTTTCTTTTCTATTTTATTTTCATTGGGTTTTGTTTTGTCTAAAGAGGTAGAGACTCTGTCCGATTTTCCTTCAATCTGTGGAATCCACTATAGTTGAGGGAAGTCGGTGGCTTCCCAAGGAAGCCAAATCCGACTTTCCCTCCTCTTTTCCTTTTTTTTTCTCACATACTTGTACATATGTTTATAACCACACTTACGAAATCATTAACATATTTTATTCTTATATATAAAAGTACCATTTATCTTCTTTATCAAATTAATATACATATATATATATATATCTTAAACCTATATATAATCTAAAGTATATATATATATATGTATATAATATATATATATTAGTCATTTATGATCAAATGTCCTAACTTCACATTTTTGGTTTCATTACTAAAATATTAACTTCAAAATACATCTCGATACTTAATTCATTTAATTTCCTTCTTTTATTTCACAATTTTGATATGAAAATTTGCGGTCTTCACAGAGTTAGTGGGATTGGATTTTGTGAGGCTTCTTAAAGAAGCCACTCCCTCTATAATATATATGTTTTTCTCCACTACTAATATTATATATATATATATATTTATTCATTCATTTACTATTAACCTCATTTTAATATTTAGTTTGTTTATTTATTTAATCTACCAAAAGATGGAATTTATGACTATTACATCCTCATCACCTTAGAAAATTTGGTCCTCCAAATTCGCATCGGGTAATCTCTGATCGAACAGCTCTGGATACTTTTCCCTCATAAGACTTTCAAGTTCCCATGTTGCTTCCTCAGTTGTTGATATTGCCAGAGCACCTTTACCAATGGGATACTCTTGGATCGTAGTACCCTCTCCTTCCTATCCACGATCCATATCGGTTTCTCTACATAGCTCATATCCTCTCTAATTTCCAAAGGCTCATATTGAATGACATGTGACAGATCAGGATGGTACTTGCGTAGCATAGATACATGAAATACATTATGTGCTCCGGCTAACTCAGGAGGCAAGGCTAACCGGTATGCTACATCTCCTACACGATCCAAAATCTCGAATGGCCCGATGAAACGAGGACTTAGTTTCCCTTTCTTGCCGAATCTCATAATACCCTTAGATGGGGAAACCTTCAAAAACACAAAATCACCTACAGAGAATTCCAAGTGTCTGCGCCTACTGTCAACATAGCTCTTCTGTCGACTTTAAGCTGTCCTAAGCCTTTCACAAATCAATCGAACATCCTCAAAAGCTTGTTCTACCAAATCAGGAGCAAGTATCTTACGTTCGCCCACTTCTTCCCAAGCAACCAGAGAGCGGCACTTTCTACCATACAAATCTTCATACGGTGCCATTCCAATGCTCGAATGATAGCTGTTATTGTATGCAAACTTAGCTAAAGGAAGATGATCATCCCAGGAGCCCTTAAAGTCTAAAGCACATGCTCTCAACATGTCCTCTAAAGTCTGAATTGTATGCTCAGATTGCCCATCTATCTATGGGTGAAATGCGGTGCTAAAGTTTAGTCGAGATCTCATGGCATCTTGAAAGTGTTCCCAAAAATGGGATGTAAACTGAGAATCTTGGTCAGAAGTGATGCTCACTAAAACTCCATGAAGTCGTACAATCTCTTTAACGTACATATTAGCTAGAGCATTAAGAGTATCCGTAGATTTCATAGCAAAAAGAGGGTGATTTAGTTAGTCTATCCACAATAACCCAGATAACGTCATGATTCCTCCTAGTTCTGGGTAATCCCATGATAAAGTCCATGGTAACATGCTCCTATTTCCAAGTAGGTATAGATAGGGGCTGAAGTAAACTTGCTGGCTTCTGATGCTCTACCTTAACCTGCTGACAGGTGAGACACCTAGCAATAAGATCGGCAATGTCTCTATTCATTCTAGACCACTAATACACTTTACGTAGATTATGATACATCTTTGTATTACCAAGGTGTAAAGTGAACCTAGTAGAGTGAGCTTATGATAAAATAAGATCCTTGAGACCTCTATCATCCGGTATACAAATTCGGCCTTTAAACCTTAATAGACCATTAAACCTAATTACAAAATCAATCTACTCTCTAGTCTGAATCTGACTAATCAAATCCATACAATACTGATCCTCTCTCTGAGCACGTCTAATACTCTCCATCAAATCAGGTTCAATTCTCATAATAGCCACCATACTATACTTCTCAGAAGAGGAGATGTTCAAACTCAAACTTGCAAACTGTTCAAATAAATCAAACTACCGGACCATCATATAAGAAACTAATCCCAGGTGTTTCCGACTAAGAGCATCAGCAACAACATTAGCTTTACCCGGGTGATATAAGATCTCACAATCATAGTCCTTTAGAAGCTCCATCCATCTCCTTTGTCTCATATTTAACTCTTTTTGGGAGAATAAATACTTCAAGCTTTTGTGATCCGTAAATATTTGAAATCTTTCCCCATAAAGATAGTGCCGTTAAATCTTCAAAGGAAAAATTACTGTGGCCAACTCCAAGTCATGAGTGGGATAGTTCCTTTCATGATCTTTAAGCTGTCGAGACCCATATGCCACTACTCTTCCATTCTGCATGAGCACACAACCCAAACCCTGAGCGGATACATCACTGTACACCGAAAAACCTCCTGAACTGCTAAGGAGAGTAAGGATTGGTGCTGAGGTCAATCTATGCTTCAACTCTTAGAAACTACGCTCACATGCGTCATCCCACTCAAATTGTACGCGTGAGGCTTGTTAGAGGAGCAGCTAGTCTAGAAAATCCCTCAACAAATCTCCGATAATAACCAGTTAGACCAAGGAAACTCCGAATCTTAGTGATAGACTTTGGCCTATCCCATTGCACTATATCCTTTATCCTGGATGGATCCATAAACACCCCATCCTTATCCACCACGTGACCTAGAAAGGAGATCTGATCTAGCCAGAAGTCACACTTGCTAAGCTTAGCATACAACTTGCCATCCTTGAGAGTCTGGAGTACAATCCTTAAGTGCTGCTCATGTTCTTCCCAGGACTTAGAATAGACTAGGATGTCATCTATGAACACGATGACAAATCTATCAAGATATGGCTTGAACACTTCATTCATTAAGTTTATAAAAGCCGCGGGTGCATTCGTAAGCCCGAATTGCATTACCAAGAATTCATAGTGTCCATACCGGGTCCTAAAGGCTGTTTTAGGAATATCATCGCTTCTAATCTACAACTGATGATATCCTAATCTAAGATCAATCTTGGAAAAGATCTGAGCACCCCTAAGCTGATCAAAGAAGTCATCGATCTTGGGAAGTGGATACTTGTTCTTAATAGTAGCCTTATTCATCCACCGATAATCGATGCACAACCGAAAGCTACCATTTTTCTTCCAGACAAATAGTACTGGAGCGCCCTATGGAGACACGCTCGATCGAATGAACCCTTTTATCTAACAGTTCTTGGAGTAGCATCTTCAATTCATCCAGCTCGACTAAGGCCATCCTATATGGTGGCTTAGAAATGGGTTTCGTGCCAGGAATCAAATCAATAGCAAATTCTAACTCCCTATCCAGGGGAAGTCCTGGCAATTCATCCGGGAATACATCAGGGAAGTCCCTCACCATAGGGATCTCATGTAATTTTTGGACGGTACTTGTCCACATCCTCAACACAAGCAAGAAACCCTTCATGATTAAATAGACAACATAAATTATCATTCACAACATTCAATCAATAGAAACAAAACACTTTCATTACTTAGAACTGAATTTTATATCATATCTTTTGAGATAAGTGAAGGTTATAGTCTTAGAGTAGCAGTCTAAATTAACTCGATTGGCAAACAGCCAATCCATGGCCAAAATCACATCAAAGTCAAACATATTTAGTAGTACTAGATCTGCTACTGATTCCTTCTTCCTTATCTTAAGTTTGCAATTTTTATACACTACATCAGTCCTATGAGTTTCTTTTAAAGGAGGGCTAATTTGTGGAATATGTCCTAAAGGTTTCGGTCTTACATGTATTTTCATAGCAAAAACAGGTGATATAAATGAATGCGTGGATCTAGGGTCAAACAATGCAAGTGTCATAACCTCAAATACAAATATCTTACCCTTGATGACGTCTGAAGAAGTGTCTGTAGGCCCCTGATCCAACGCATGAACTCGGCCCTGAACCATTGCCTTCTTGCCTTTATCTGTGGTGGTGGCTCGTCTCCAAGGCTGGGTAGAACGCTCAGGCTCTTTTGGTGTGTTCTTACCTAGCGGACAATCCTTGATCAAGTGTCCCTTCTGTCCGCACTTGAAGCAAGAGCCTGTAGCCCAATGACAAAGCCTACCTAAATGAACCCTCCCACAAATATCACATGCTGTCCCATTAGTGTCCTTTTGACCCTCGACACTCTTATCGGTAATCATAGGCCTAGTAAATCGACCCTCGATAATCCTATCCCCACTTTGCCTCTTAGCAAAAGGTTCATCTCTCCTAGGCTTCTTAACAAACCTCCCAACACCAAAAGATTTATCATCCGAGGCTCTCTTACTTTTCTCCTTACCCTTACCCTTAAAACAGGACCCATACTCCTCTTGTTGGAACTTGTAATCTCACTCACATAACTGGGCCTTTCTAACAACCTCTTTGTAGGTGGAGATATCAAGTGGGGCTAATCGGGACTTGATAGATGGTCGTAATCCATCCAAAAACCTCTCTACATGGTGCTCCTCGCTACTCACCGTATGTGGATCATAATAGCTAAGGGCTGTAAACCGTGACTCATATTGATCCACTGTTTGATTCCCCTGAGTCAAATTCAAGTACTCTATCCGTATTCTCTTCTAGGCTATACGAGGAATGTACTGTTTATGAAAATAGTCCAGAAATATGTCCCATGTAACTGTAGGATACCTAGCCTTCAAAATCATCTTGGTGGATTTCCATCAATGCTCCGACTCATCCATAAGTAAGAAGGTGGCCATGCCCACTTTTTTTGTCTCAAAGCATGCCATGTACTCAAATAACTTTTCCATCTCATTGACCCAACTCTCCGCCACCATCGGTTCCTTTTCCCCCTTGAAGTTAGAAGGGTCGAACTTCTTAAATTCTCGAAGTTGAGTTAGACTACACTTTTCTACCGAACCTGCCTATGGCTGCATTGGAGCAGGTACCTCGGGCTGGGCCTGGGGCTGGACTGACTGAGTCGGAGGAGGTATGGGTTGTGCCAGAGGCTGAGGGCCAGGTGGTGGTGGAGGCACAAGAGGAGCCACTACAGGTGGTAGAGGTGGTGGTGCTGGTGCCAATGGTGGGGCTGCCTGTCCTTGATTGTTATTAAAGTTTGCCATAAACTGAGCAAACATGGCGAACATGGCTTTCATATTCTAGGACATGGTATCTATAGTCCTCTCCAGCCTATCAATTCGATTTCTATCAGGCTCTGGCTAAGGCTGAGGAAGAGGAGGAGGTTCTGGAGTCGGGTCTCAGGTGCCGACACTTCTTGTCTTCTACCAACACTCCTCACATTCCTATAGCGTCCTCTCATTTTTTTTATAAATAGCCTGGACAAAACAAACATATTTAGTACCATTTATGCAATTATGTACAGTATATACTCAGACATTTACAGTACTTATGGGGATGTAATCAATTCCTGATCTACTGACATTACGTACGTCAGACCACATTACTCTGATACCAACTTTTGTAATGACCCTTTTATACTACAATTATACACAAAAATTTTCCATGTTCTTACTTACATTGTTGGGCTATACATAATGTCTCAACTATACTCATAAGCTAAATATACATTAGCTAGATAAATATTCATCATATATCTGGTCCCAAGTCAAATGTCCAAACCAAGCATGCATTCAATTCTCAAATCAATCCACTTAGCAAAGTATATAATTGATAAGGATGCATGCATCATCATAAAACATATAGCTATCGTATAATTTCTTTAACTACATCGCCATGTTCTAAAAGCACTGAAATACAAGTCTGAATATGAACTAAATAGCTGTACATAATATACCTCCAAGATGGAACCAAAAGCTTCAAAGGACACAAGAACTCCCTAC
Source organism: Heritiera littoralis (assembly GCA_031772115.1). Classification (NCBI taxonomy): domain Eukaryota; kingdom Viridiplantae; phylum Streptophyta; class Magnoliopsida; order Malvales; family Malvaceae; genus Heritiera; species Heritiera littoralis. The sequence goes on along the minus strand of JAPDPK010000088.1, from coordinate 644,296 downwards.
ATATACGCTCCTACTGTAAGTAATCTAGAAGGTAGAGAAAAGGAGTGAGCTTTTTTGGAAAGCCCAATAAGAAATATATATGAGAGTCTGATACTAAATTTCTATATGCAATTTCCAAAATATTTACTAAAACTTAAATATCATATTTCATACTATTCGCAAAATCAAATCATGCATATATAATGCGTCAGAAAACATTTCATTTAATCTGAAATGTAAACAACTAAATTCTAAGCATCATTCGAAATATGCGTGCTTATCACATTCTGTTTCAATACGGATCATCAAATCAAATTCTCATTTGTTTCAAAATCAACATATCATATATTCAGAAATCATATACAAAGATAAGCACGGAAGATTATATACATACTAAGCTTGAGACATATTAGTGACTAATGAGTAATCATGCAGTTCAGATATTCCCATGAGGGAAAGTGCAAGTTGGATAGACTTATGGCCATAGTCCAGGAGGGTCCGCAATGATCATTGATCAAGTGTCAACTGGGCCCATTGTGGACTGGATCAAGGTTACACAGTATCAGAAAATAAATATCTATTGCGGACTGGATCGAGGTCACACAATAGCCAGAACGGATACCTACTGAAGACTGGATCAAGGTCACATAGTAGTCAAAAAATACTGCAGTGACTTAGCTAGTCATGTCTCAAAACATTTTTTATATATATATATCTCTTTCAAAATCTGAAATAGTATTTTTTTTGAGCTTCGGAAAGGTTCATAACAAAAGTCATATACATTTCTTTCAAAGACATATAAGTCATGCATATTCATAATATCTTCAACACAATAACATAGGTTGATAATTTCCTTGAGATAAGTATCTCAGTTGAAAGTCTTATAAACAAATCAAGGCCGTAAGACTTAACTGTTTTCAAAATAACTATGTCGGATAATTGGTCATTTTCAATTGATTGCTTAAATTAAGCTTAAATCATAAAACATTATTTTCATAAAAATTTCGGCAGTATAACGACTTATATTTTCTTAAAACCTCCTGCAAGAAAATACAATTTATATAACCACAAGGCAGTTGATTTTAAATAGCATTCAGTATCTCTTACATTCTGATATATATCTCTTATCTCATTATGTAACACAAATGTTGTTATGGCACCTTTGTCCTTCTTGATTTCATCCTCCCTTAGCCTTTACTTTAATGTATTTTGGTTCTCTACCTTTGTAAAAATCCCTTCTACATCAAGGCATAAAATCAATTAAATTTATATTATGAAATTGCCTTAAGGTAGCTTTTATATATATATATATATATATATATATATATATGTATGTATGTTTATATGTATCTATGTCTTATGTGCCTTACCTTGCTTATTCTCTCTTGGTTGGCTAATAGTCTTTTGCCTTCTTAAATTTCCATTCTCCACATAATCCTACATCAAAGACCATATATATGTATGTTTAGTTTTATAATTATTAACATATTGTTTCCTCATGGAATCCTTATTTGAACTTCTTAATACACACACACACACACACATACACACACACACACACACACACACACACACACATATATATATTAAGCTTTATAATCATTAACATACTTTTTCCTCATTAAATCCTCATTTGAACTTCTTACCTAATATATATATATATATTTATATATATTTCACCATCATACTAATACCTTTTTGCTTCTCTTATAATCTTAAGTAATTAAATCCAAAGACATTAAATATACTTACTCTTGTTCTTTTCTTTCTTTCTTTGTTCAGCTTCCAAGTAAAATAAAGCAGTCCAAATGAGGAGAAATCTATCATGGATCAACCTAATTAAATCACCATTCTTTTCCTAAAAATACCATAGTTTAAATCTAAACAAACCTCAACATTCATTATTTAAATCTATAATAAAAATTCAAGTCCTTACCTTTTGTTACTAGCCAAAACCGATAGCCTCTAGTGCGGCTCAATCTTTTCGGTTTTTGAGGGCTTCAATTATCCTCACAAAATGCAGCCACAACCCTTATAAATTCAGCCTTAATTCATAAGCATTTATTCTTTAAATATATTTTCCTATTTCAGACTTGATGAATTTTTGTATTCGATAGTCATACCTCTTGTTTAGACCATAGCTTGTCTTCCCCTTTTTGTTCGATTCTCACACAAATAAAGTAGCCCAATACAAGAAGAATAACCTCTAGATCAGTCAAGCATGTATCTTGGTCAGAGTCCACATGATATTGACGGCTCCAAATTCAGCAAGTTTGTCACACCATCTAGCTTTTGTCCAAACCAAAACAGCCTTTATTTCAGCTTTATAATGCCTTCCTTTAGACCTCTTTTCCATGTAGATCTAGCAACCAAAATATGAGGGGCTCTCACGTGAATGAAAGAATTCCAAAGCAGCCAAGAAAACCCTCGTTTTTCAGCTCTTGGTCAGCAGCCAATTTCTTCACCTTTGCTTCTGTTTTATAGCTTCTAAAACTTGATCTTACTTGGCCTTAATTCATGCTTCCTTTAACCTTAACAGCCGACCCCTTTTTGAGTGGCCAAAACAATGACATAAAGGATGAGAATGAGGGTCTTGGTTCAGCAAAAAGAGAAGAAGACAGCAGTAAAATTTGTGTTACGGTGATGATGATGATGATAGACAATGGTGAGTGAAGGTATAATGGCCGGTGAACAAAATGGGAGTTAGTTGTGAAATCCCTAAAATTCTGTAATTTTTCCATACTTGTACAGTTTCCTAACATGGATTAATGGAATAAATAGGAAATTCTGATTTTATAAATGATGCATGGGACATAAAGGGGATTAAAGGAATTGATGGTCAAATAGTCACATGGTCAAAGGGTCAAAGGAGGTGGTCAATGGCTGAGATGATGAGCATGAATTAATGGGCATTTAATGAAAGCCATGACTCATCATCATCATCATCATCATCCCTTGCACCCCACGGCACCAGCCCATCTCCCTCTCCCTCTCGTTCCTTCCATTTTCCTCTAAGTTTCCAAAGTTCTCACCTTGACAAACCACCATCTCATGCCATCGATTCGTTAAGTTTCATTAACGAAAAATGATCCTTGTCGATAGCTTAAGCCATACCTTTAATATGAAAGGTTGAATCCAAGTGGTTAAGGAGATCTCAAAATCTTGAAGGTTGGTGAATGTCAAAGGTAAGAGAAGAAATGGTTTTGGTTAATTTTATTGATGGTTTGGGATTATATGAAGTTGGTAGAATAGGTTTATTAAGGTTTAATTGTCATGATGTTTGCAGCTTGAAGAAGTGAAAAAGGACAAGGGTTGATTCCACCAAGCTTGTGGATTTATTTGCTATTCGAGGTAAGGAATTTATGTAACGGACGTAGGGAGGCTATGTCCGCATGTTTTAAATGTATTTGAAGTGTTTTGGGGAAAAGTACAGTTGTTTCTTTGCAAGAAAAAGGGATATTTTGGGTCCTACTCCCAGTACCAATTAGGCTAGGAGCAGCCGACTGCCTTAAATAGCAACCGACTACCTAGAGACAACCAAAGCGGAGATTTTTCAAAATCGAGAAATACCAGTCAACTGCTATGTAAGCCAGTCGACTACCATTTTCCCAGAAACTATTTTGTTTCAAACCAGTCGACTGCTATATGGGACAGTCGACTGCTTTTATTTGAAAGCATTCTGTTTCAAAACCAGTCGACTGGTTGGGACCAGTCGACTACTATTTCTCCAAAAACATTCTGTTTCAAAATCAACCGACTGCCCAGGGGGCCAGTCGACTGCTATTTCTCGGGAAACATTCTGTTTCAAAACCGGTCGACTGCTATTTGAGACCAGTCGACTGCCCTATTTGTATTTTGAAAAATAAAATAATTAAATTTCAAAAAGGGAAAGAAATTCAATAAGGCAAAACGTGGTGTAGCAATCGACTGCCTATTTGAGAAAAAGGTTTTGAAAACCTATTTCAAGAAATGATATTTGTATTTGTTTAAAACCTATATGATTAAGGTTTTGGAGACTATGAATCTCTTGAAAGAGCATGCACATTATTTGTTACTTGTACTTGCCTGAGGAGCTCTAGTCCAGCCCTCAGACTCGCAGTAAGGCACCTGACTAGTGAAACTGTGGGCTATAGACAATGGCCATGAGTCTCTTACTTGTTTCGGCTTTGGGGAGGATCCCTGGCCCATACGTGGGTACGCCATTTATTTGATATCTCTCAGGATTATCCCTATCGGGATATATTTGCGGTATCCTCATGAGATCCCTCTATTGGATTATCCCTCACAGGATATATTTGCTGTATCCATTATCTCTTTAGATTATCCCTACGGGATATATTTGCGGTATCCATGATGAGAATTAATTGGTGCATGATTCTATTGATATTAATTGTCTCCCATCTATTTGAAAGCAGTTGATATTATTTGTATTTGAATATTTGACTTCATGTGAGTTGATATCCGTGAAAATATTTGAAAGCATGAATTACTTGTATTTGGTATTTGCAAAAGATATATATGGCATATGCTTTATAATGATTTTACATGACATTATAGAGCCAAGCAGGAAAAACTGCATATAGTGATATAGTACGCTCTTTTACATAAGTTTCTTACTGAGCGTAAACTCACTCCTTTACAAACATTTTTCATACAGAGTATTTGAAGTAAATCCAGCTCCGAAGAGAAGAGCATAATTTGGGATTTTGAGATACCTTCGGGGCGCGCTTCCTACTTATCCCTTGAAGGTATATTGAGTTGGTCGTACTTCGGCTATTGTACAGTATAGTATGACATTTGTGTATACTTGGGGAACTAGGTTATGTAAGTATTTGAGATCTTGGTGTATGTGACACATGTTTATAAATGAAAAATTTTATGCATGTGAACTCTAATATCGCACTTTGATAATAATGCCTAAAGCATAAGAGTAAGGAAGATTGACATCGGATAAACTAGTCATTATATTTGTTAATTGAAGTATAAGTTAATTGTTATTTGGTTAGTGACAAGGACGTCAAATTAGTAGGATTGGATTTTGTGAGGCTTCTTCAAGAAGCCACTCCTTCTATAATATATTTTATTCTCCACTACTAATATTATATATATATATATTTATTCATTCATTTATTATTAACCTCATTTTAATATTTAGTTTATTTATTTATTTAATCCACCAAAAGATGGAATTTACGACTATTACAGGCACCAACTTGCCCTCGGTCTTAGTGCCAGCATCTTGGACACTTGATTGACCTAGGCCTTAGCCCTAATATCCTGGGCACTTGCTCGCCCCAAGCCTCAACGCCAACATCTTGGGCACCAGCTCACCCTCGGCTTTAGCGCCAGCATCTTTGGTACTTGCTCACCCTGGGCCTTAGCCCCAGTATCTTAGGTACCAGCTCGTCCCTCAACCTTAGCGCTAGCATCTTGGGCACTTGCTCGCCTGGGCCTAGTACTGTCAAAATGGGCTAGCCTAGGCCGGACCAAAAAGCCCTTTTGGTTAAATGGGCCTAAAAATGCAAGCCCATATCCAGCTCTAAGGGCTAATGGGCTTAAATGGGCTGGTCTGTATAAGAAATTAAAAAAATTAAATTTTATATTAAAATCCCATTTTTAGTAAATAAACAAAGTAAAATTTGAAATAAATATTAAACAAACATCAAATAAATTCACATCAAATCCATCAAGTCTTCAACATCATTTGAACATTACATATTAATAGTTTAACAAGCATAATATAAATTGTTTTAACAAACCTAGATACTGAAAAACATATCTCAACAATATTAAAAATAAAAAACATGATAAATAGATCCATGTCCATCCATCTCTTCCATAGTATCAATCACATTCAATCAATTCTTTTTCAACTTGCCATTTACAAATATACATAAAGAACAATATAAGAACTGGCAAGAATTAAACTTATGAATTGATTAAAAATTGTCAACTAATTAATAACATTACTTTCAAAACCAAGAATCCAATTTCGGATGCAAATGAAAGTTTTCGCGTTCTCATGATTTATAGAACTTCAATCCATATTTAAAACACAAGAACCAATACTAAAAAAATTCTCCGATGCCATTGTTGTTATTAGAATGCTCAAGATATCACAAGCTATACTTGTAAGCTTTGGAAATCTTGGCTTATGATCTTTCTACCATTGCAGCACATTTAAATTTTCAATCATGCGACCCAAAATCTTTAGCTCTTCCAAATAAAGATCTAATTGAGATTTTGGTTCTTCCACTTGAATAGTTTCAAATCTTTTGAAAGCCTATATCCTTGGACATTTCAAAATAAATTAATTGTCATTACAAAAGAAAATTTAAAATAAAGTATATACTTAAAAAACAAAAATGAACTTACATCACTTAAAGCAAATGTACTTTTCCCTTTCCAACTAGCATATGTAAGAAGTTGTGAGTCATTAGGTTGGTTTGAAGTAAATTAGTAATACAAAATAGTATTAATTTTATATATTTTACTTTGATTAAAATGTTAAACATATAAAAAATTAAAATAAAAATAAAATTTTAATATAATTAAAAATATTCAAAAATTAAATGGGTCGGCCCATTTAAGCCCGGGCTAAATCCATTTAGGCCTGGGCCAAAAAGCCATCTTTCTTAAATGGGCTACAAAAATGAAGTCCAAGCCTTGAATAAATGGGCTTGGCCCATTTTGACAGTGCTACCTGGGCCTTAGCCCCAGTATATTGGGCACTTGCTCATCTCAGGCCTCAGTGCCAGTCCCTTGCTCGCCATGGCCTAAGCGCTAGTTTTTTGGGCACTTGCTCCCCCCCGGCCTCAGCGCCAACATCTTGGGCACCAGCTCGCCCCTAGCCTTAACGCCAACATCTTGGGCACTTGCTCACCCTGGGCCTTAGCCCCAGTATCATGGGTACCAAATCGCCTCCAATCTTAGCACCAACATCTCACCCTGGCCTTAGCGCCAGTATCTCAATTGTGTGATCGCCATGACCTCAACACCAGTCACTTGCTCGCCCCAAGCCTCAGCGCCAATTCTCGGCACTTACTTGCCATGGCCTTAGCGCCAGTATCTTGAACTCTTACTCGCCCGTGTCCTTAGTGTTAACATTTTTGGCACTTTACTCACTTGTGCTCTTCCCGCCATTATCTCAATTGATCGCCTATGACCTTGGCGCTAGTTTCTTGAGGCACGTGCACGTTATGGCCTTAGTGCCAGTTTCCACTCACTCTTGGCCTGAGTGCTAGTCTTCAGAGACTTCCTCACCCATGATCTTGGATTCTCATCGCCTTGAGCGCTAGAATTTAAAAGTTCATATGCAGTCACAACCTTGACGTTACTTTGGTTAAACCCTTCGGCAGATACAAAATTCAAGAATATGAAAGGAGTAAAAGATCTATGGTGAATACCGATCACTTTGTAATCGCCATTCACCGGGGGCATAATGTTAGTATCATTATCAGAAGGCCTAATAGGCCCATCTCACTGAGCTTGATTATACGTGGCCCACTAAATTACACGTAAAGTAACCACTATAACTGCCCACTTAACTCCACGTAACCGCCCACAAGGAGTAACCGCCATCCACTTAACTACATGTAACCGCCCACTTAACTGCACGAATGCCTATATAAAGGGGCAAAGACACGAGAAAATGGGACTTACTCTCACTCTCTTCTATTCTATTACTTATAATTTCCTTAAACACTTCCCTGACTTAAGCATTGAAGCTTATAACAGTCGATAGGCATTTGATTTAGTGGCTGATTTAAACAATTTCGACTTTCTTAATTTTCATTTAAATGCACATTGTGATCAGCTTCATTATTTCCACCAATTTGTTAAATTCCCATCTTACTTATACAGTTGAAAATATTATAATGCTTACCAGTGCCCAAACATGAAAATTTTACTAGGTTCCTATATTTTTTTTTTGACAGGTTAATTAATTCACCTTCAATTTTCTAGTATTTACTTTGATTGATTTTTTTAATCAAACCAGACCGATCAACGAAATTTTCAGTTCAAGTAAACTGCTATCATCTTTACACTAGACAATAGATTATTTTTTAATGCAATTGCTGACAATATAATAATCTTTAAATTGTTAGGATCCCCTGTAAAAATTCTGGAGGCTTTTGGGATAAGGTTCATCCCCTGGATATATGAAATTGACTCCTACAAGTTAATTTATCATCTTCAGTCTAGACTATAGATTATGGTTTAATGCAAATGCTGGCATCCCCTAGTATTTATGTATTCACCCATGTTGAAAGGTAGGTAAATGATAATGACATTTCTGCTTCATATATGAAATTGATTCCTACCAGTTACCATTCAATCCTTTCTTTAAAACTATTTCACTAAACAAATCTCTTATCCAATTCAAATCTTACCGTTTTTATTTTTTATTTTGTTAAACATAACATGAGAACTTGAGGAATTCTTTTAATCTTGCTTTTTCTTTTCTAGTATTTGTTGATATACTTTCTTTAGGAATATCGTTTGTTTTTATCAGCTACTCAATGGGTTTACATATGTTCGTATTTATATCACATAAATCATGTATTTGTGTTGAATTTATGTGCTATATCATGTAATATCAGAAAATGATCTCATCATAATTCACCTTATTATGTCTAACATTAAATCAATTTTTCAGTTTTTATCAAATTTATCTTCTATTTTTATTAAAACTTATGTCATTTTTTGTATATTTTTCATATTATTTTCACATTGTATCACCATGGAATTTCCAGATCGAGGGAACACTTGAATTAAATTTCTAGATGAAGAATATAATAATAGTAAAAAACAAGAATAAAAGCTACTAAAAGAATACAATAATATCCACAGAACCAAGAAAATATCTTTGGCGCTGCTGCCAATCAATTTGGTTCTGCTATCCTTTTTCTTTAAATTTCATCATAATTGTCCCAACACAAAATGTGCATACTTGCAGTTTTTCACTTATTTCTCTGGTTATTCATCCTTTTAACCTTTCATGTAAGTGTTTGGATTTGTGCTGAAAGCACTGCCTTGGTTTCGGTCTGGTACCCTCCAAGATAACAATAGAACACAGAGAGCAAATAGGACTACAGGGCAAGAGAAGAATGATCAAACAAGAAACAAGCTGAGAGTAGCCATGGCAAATTTTTATCTGCAAATATACTTGGTAATTTGGGTTTATAATTCGTTTTCGTGTCATGTAAAATCATGTTTGTGTCGTGTAAAATATGAAAATTTCACATTAAAATTTATGTCGACATAAAAATCAAAAACTTTATTTTTACCATTTGATATATTCATATATGATTTTTACTTAATTTTAACTCGTTTCACCTTCTTATTTTTTATTGTATCGTTTTCATATCGTGTTATTTTATCATATTTAAGATTGTCAAATCTATCCGCAAAGCCACCACTTCCCAAATTTTCCTTTCGATATTAGCCTTGGCAAAATTTTAGCGTTTTGAAAAGTAATGGATACTTTACCACTGAAATGATTCCTACAGTAGAAACATCCAAGGCTTCCAAACTTTTTTGTTTTGGGTTACACAAGGCTTCCAACTTTGAAGCATTAGATAATGACTCTGGTACAGTTCCGCTAAGATTATTAGCTGTTATAACAATCCTGGTAAGTTTGACAAAATTTGAGCCCAATGTAATTGGGAGGTTTCCAGAAAGTAGAAAAGCAGCCTAGAGAATTTTTGACCCTCAATCATGCGCACGAAAGTTGCCTCGCTAATCTTACAGGATTCCAAGAGCATTCCAACACCGGAAGCATTTATTAATTTTGCCATTGTGCTTGCTTCTTTGATTTCAGTTGGCTTAACATCATTCCGGACCTGGACAATCCAATAAGCAGAGCAGGACTCTGACCATTTTCAACTTAATTATTGATGCAGATATTGAAAGTTTTACTACTAACTTTCTTAAATGTTATTTCATCTGTATCTTATCTCACTGATTTGAATTTCTTATGTCAGAATTATAATTGATTAGTGTTGAGTTCAATTTAGTCATGTTCAAAATTACCCTAAACACATGGAGAATTTGAACAAAGTAAGTCCTCCACTATCAGTCCACAACGCCAACCTTGGCAGAGTCAAAGTTTCCCACTCAGAAGTCGCCACCTCCACTTCTTCAAATGAAGCATAATTTAATTTTAAAATTAAATAAATATTATTATGCAAACATATTATTAATGATGCAAATGAAATTTTTTTTCCTTTTAAAGAAACCTTATTTATCTTTATTTTTAACAAAAAAAATCAAATTATTGAAAAGTTGCATTAAATATTTCAATACATTGATAATATTTAAAAGACTCATCTCACTTAAAAATCAATTAGAAATCACTATTTGTGATTTTCATAACATCACATTATTAGAACAATTTTTATTTTATTTTCAAACTTTAAATGGATGCATATGGATGCAATTGATCAAATATTAAATATACAACAATTGGACCAAAATCCAAGCAGAAATGGGCTTGCCTCTTATTGAGCCTGCTCAAACAAGAGCCCAACACAAAAAGAGCCTGCTGTAGGCTGGGTCCCAAAAAGGGTCAGGTTGAACGAACTTGGATCGAGTCGGCAGAGGGATTCCTTAGCCCCAAAACGGTGTAGTTTTAGCTTATTATTAAAGACTTTTACATATTTTTTTGTTTCAGAATTCCCAAAGTTTCAACAAAGAAAAACACCTTTTATTCTCCAAAAAAAATTTTGCCCCCCTCCTCTTGATTAATTAACCTAAAAACTAAATGAAATAGAATAAACATTAAAGGCGACATACAATTTTGAAAAAGAGTAATATAGTACAGGAAAAATTATGTACCAAAAAAAAATATATAGTACAGGAAAAATTAAAGTTGATCAGAAATATTAAATCTCTAAAGTGAAGTAACTTGTGCATTTTTATTATGTTGTCTTCTACAACACATTATGTGACGTCCCCGTCACTACATCTTATCATCTAACTTTTTTTTTTCAATTCTTATCCGACATTATTTGATTTAGTTTATCAGTGCCATTCATTTCCTAACTTTAAGCCAATTATCTAATAGCTCATACAATTTTATTCTGTTTCTATAGACATAAAATGATATATATAAATATCATTCCATTTTCACAGGATCTCATACATCATCTTATCTTACATCCCCGACGTCTTATTATACATAATTGCTACTTGTACTGTACCGTAGCTGAATTTCAATTTAACTTTACATAAGCATATAAGTATACCTTCTATGTCAATTGGGAAGCGTATTGAGAAGGTACACTTCACTCTATTCAAAACAAGCTCCTCTAGTCGGAGCGAGGCTCACTTCAGGTAATCTGTAGGAAAAATGGTCGTAAAAGGGTGAGTTTACGCTCAGTAAGAAAATATGTAAAAGAGCGTGCTATGCCTCTATATGCATTTTTCCTACTTGGCTCTATAATGTCATGTAAAGCATTATAAAGCATGCATCATAAACATCTTACTTCATAAACTTACTTTTAAACATACATCGTATACTTGAAACATATATCATACTTCTTTACTTCAAAACATACTTTATATACTTCTTCATACATATATCTTGTACTTTGAAATAGATGGAGACTATGTACAATATTTAAGCGAATGAATCGTCATATAAACCGTTCATTCTCATTTATATGACTCTAATCATGCATTAGTACAGTAGTGCACTCTGTATAGGTCAGGGATTCTCTCCTGCCTTTAGAAATCCACAATGAACACTAGTCGGGTGTCACATGTGGGATTGAGGACCTGACTAGGGTTCCTCGCTCAACATACATATTACTGAGGACTTGATCAGAGTCACTCAGCCATCAGAAATGCATAATCATCACGCAGTCTATAGTCTCAAAACATTTATTGTATACTTCTTTCTTTCAGAAAACACTTTGGTGTTTAAAACATTTTGGCTTTGAAATTCTCTTTTCATACAGGGCAGTCGACTGGTCTTATAGGGCAGTCGGCTGCTGCTTCATAACTTCTTTTATTGAAATTAATTTCATTTAAAATTTCGATATTTTCATATTTGAAAATACATGGGGGCAGTTGACTGGTACATATAGCAGTCAACTGGTTTTCAAACAGAATGCTTCTTAAGAAATAGCAGTCGACTGGTCATATAGCAGTCGAGTGTTTTTGAAACAGAATGTTTCTGGAAAATTAGCAGTCGACTGGTCTCATAGGCAGTCAACTAGTTTTGAAACAGAATGCTTCTGGAAAATTAGCAGTCGACTGGTCTCATAGGCAGTCGACTTGTTTTGAAACAGAATGCATTTTGGAAAATAATAGTCGACTGTCCCATATAGCAGTCGACTGGTTTGAAACAGAATGCTTCTGGGTAAATAGCAGTCGACTGGTTTGAGTCGGTTTTCGAAAAACTACGTTTTGGTTGTCTCTAGGCAGTCGACTTCCCTTTATGGCAGTCGGCTGCCCCTAGCCTAATTGGTACTAGGAGACAAGTCCGAAAATGCATCTTTTCCTGCACAAAATCAACTGATGCTTCTCTCCAAACCACATAAAAACATCATAAAACATGCGGACATAGCCGCCTTACGTCCGTTACATAAATTTCTTACCTCGATTCCTTCGAGAATGCAAGATCACTTGATGCGTCACCTTAGCTTTTCACTTCTTCAACCTAAAATCTGTTGGATTATGCCCTTAGAACCATTCATTAGATGATTGACTTTGGCATTTTTTTATGTATCATGACATTTTATTTATCATAGTTCATTATTATATTTGTCTTATAACTGCGTAATATAATCTTATATAATAATGTCCTTAGAATAGTAATAACACACTATTCTTAAAGTATCCCTAGTCAAGTATTATTGTGAACAAGGATAACAATGATACGATAAGACTAGTATGTGGTTGACTGATGACCATTGTCATGGATATAGGATATCAAGTCATCACATAGGTACATGTTAGAGAACTATGTACTGGAACGACCCTCCATGAGAACGCTACATGGATTGTTATATGAATGTCATAAGCGATTCTCATAGTGATGATGGTGTATGTGATCCTTTGACTTGAGATCATCAGAGATCCCAACATAGAGAATTGCATACTTTAATGCTGCTAGATGTCATTCGTAACAGGATGGACTATAAAGGTAGTAATTGGGTATGCCTTGATCTATGTAGAGGGATGTTGAGTGATCAAGATAGGATTTATCCCTCTTATATAACAAGAGTGATGTCTTGGGCCCTTTGATAGAGTGAGACTAAGAAATGCATGGCCGTGCTCGAATAAGTCAATATGAGATATTGATTTTATTTGTTTAATTAGTCTACTCAGGAATCAAGAAACGCTGATTAGACTATACAAGTGTGACACATTCCATGACTTGTGTCTAATCAAGACATCATAGGATAAAGGGATTAAACTACACGGTAACATCTATCACGAGTAAGGTTATGTCGAGTCATTGACATTCTCGTTACATGGGTAGCAATGATGTGTTGCTAGATACCGCTCATTGCCTGTGACAATTTTGTCATTGCCATTGTTTTGAGAACCTATTGGGTCGCACACTTAGAACGGATCAATGAGGAGCTTAATTAATCCTATTCTGAATTGGATTAAGGATATATCTAATCCTATTCTGAATTGGATTAAGAATATATCTAATCCTATTCTAAGTAGGATTAGAGTTCTGTTTGGCAGTAAATTTTAGGGTAAAATTTACTGCCTATAAAAAGGATGTTTTTCCAAAAAAAAAACATGGCCGCACTTTTTAAAAAAAAAACAGAAAACAAAAACATTCCTTTTAATCGAAGCTAGCAATTCGGTTATAAGGAATTAAAAAGCTCTTTAAGGCTTCTGATCGTGAGACGTTCAAGAGTCGTGAGATCCGTTCGTGTGGATACCGTAGAGGCAGGAACGAAAAGTTGCTGCTTGTGACTCGACGAACGACAGAAAATTCAGAGAAAACGTCAGGTAAAATCTCGAAACCCTAATCAGGCAACTCTCCGAATCGATCTTGGTGGAGGCCGAATGATTTAAATTCCGCTGCGTGTTGTTTCGGTTTCCTTCACTGGTATCCGAGCCAGGTTCGGAGTCCTTGATTTGTTTTGATAAAAGCATGATCTCTGGTTACTTTCTGTTTATGATTACATGCAATCGTTTTAATGAGATTAATACGGATTAGAATGTATATGATATATTCAGAGGCTAGAAATCGAATTGTTGAAAATATATATATGATGTATATCAATTTCGATTCAACTTATATGTGAGATATAATCTGTGATGCGAATTAATAATGGCGTTTCTGTTTTGCATAAACGTTATGTATAATCTGTGATGCGAATTATTAATGGCGGTTTCTGTTCTGCATAAACGTTATGGAAGAAACAGAATAATGTCGAAAGTGTATAAAGATTGAAACACTTTTAGATAAGAGTTCTAATGCGACTAAAATTATAGTCAGTATGAGATACTGGCTGGAACATCCTAATAAGATTAGGACACTTCCGGATAAGGGGCGTTGGCAATGTCAATACTGTTGACCTTTTTTTTTTTTGGGGGCTCCGCCCCCAAACCCCCGCAAGGGGCGCTGCCCCTTGACCCCGCAGTCAGGGTTATAATTCGTTTCAAATGTGCCTCATTAATAAAACTAAAAATTAAAAATTGCATTACACTTGTTTGTATAACACAGTGGTTGTTGTTTGAGCATGGTGCATAGTTATAGCCCTAGCCCAATATGATTGTATTTTTGTGGTTGTAAATTTTAATAAATACGACCTGCGTGTCGTGCCTTGTTCTTGAAATTCTTGTTGTACATTCTTTTCTCATCTTACTCCCCTCGAATGTAACTCGAGGTTTCTCTTAAACTATGTAATTGGAGCTGACAACCATGCAAAGGATGACCAAAGAGGCACTTGGAGAAGATGCTATTACCCTTAGGTTAACCCTTAGGGTTTCTCATTGGCTTGGGAAATCCATTTAGTTTGGGCTATAACTATGTCACGTTTATTTTATTGCTTAATTGCATGAGATGCATGGTTTATTTTGTACGTTTATGATATGAAAATCATATGATAATTTTAAAAAAAAAAAAAAGTAAAATTGGTGAGATCTTATTCAATAAACTAAGAAAATCCCTCAAATTAAATTAAGTCAATAATAGATGCCTACCAATGAATAGCACTCGTCAAGACTAGAATCGATTTTGTTATGTTTGCCAAAGCAAAATATCATATCTATCTTAGTAAGACGCGATGGGATAATAGTGATATCCAAAGGCTATAAATTGGGTTGACTTAACTAAATTTCATCAATAGGATTGGGAATTTAGAGGCATAAAGTTGGGCTTCCATTCATGAGATGAATTAGAACAAGTGTTGTTCACCCAACTATCCAAGAGTTACATGAGATGTAATTGGTAAGTGTTGCTTACCTAAATAGCCAAATCTTGGGCGATTAGCCAAAGCTAACTCTAGATAAGGTGAAATATGGATCTTGGCCCACTAGAGAAATTATGTGATAATTTTTTCGAATTAATAGTGAGGGTTGTTGATTCGATAAAAATAGTGGGAGCATCATTTAATAAATATTTAATTAAATGAATGCATTCATGATACTTATATTTTGCATAATTTTGTTGTAGATTACCATGGCATCAAACACAAATAACACACTTTCACTGCGATCTGTCCTTGAGAAGGACAAGTTGAATGGGACAAACTTCCTGGATTGGTACAGGAACCTGAGGATAGTCCTCAAGCATGAAAAGAAGTTGTATGTCCTTGAAATTCCCTTACCTGAGGAACCACCCTCTAATGCTCCAAGGGCAGAAAGAGATGCTTATAAGAAGCATCAAGATGATGCATTGGATGTTAGTTGCCTTATGCTTGCCTCCATGAATCCTGAGCTTCAAAAGCAACATGAGGAAATGGATGCGTTCGATATGATCGAGCATCTCAAGCAACTCTATGAAGAGGAAGCTAGGCAAGAAAGGTACAATGTCTCTAAGGCATTGTTTCAGTGTAGGATGGCAGAGGGGACTCCCGTTGGTACTCATGTGCTCAAGATGATTGGGTACACTGAAAACCTTGAAAGATTGGGATTTCCTTTGGGCCAAGAGTTGGCCACTGATGTGATTCTGCAATCGTTGCCAGACAGCTACAGTCAGTTTGTTGTTAATTACAACATGAATGAAATTGACAAGACTCTGCCACAGTTACTTAGCATGTTGAAAACAGCTGAATCCAACATGAAAAAGGCCAAGCCCAAAGATGTCTTAATAGTTAAGAAAGCTAAGGGCAGGGCTAATGCAAAGGGCAAGAAAAAGGGTAATAAAACCAATGGCAAGTTCAAGCCCAATGATACTGCACTGAAGCCTAAAGGTGGGGTTGCCAAAGAAGGGAAATGCTTCCATTGCGGTGAGACCGGACATTGGAAGAGGAATTGCAACAAATACTTGGAAGAGCTAAAGAAGAAGAAAGGAAGTGAGACTTCCACTTCAGGTATTTATGTTATAGAAGTTAATCTATCTACTTCTTCATCATGGGTATTAGATACTGGATGTGGTTCTCACATTTGTGTAAATGTGCAGGAACTCAAAAGGAGTAGATCATTGACTAAGGGCGAGGTCGACCTACGAGTGGGAAATGGAGCAAGGGTTGCTGCATTAGCTGTAGGAACTTATATTTTGACATTGCCCACAGGGCTTGTTTTAGAATTAGATGATTGTTATTATGTGCCTTCCATCACTAAAAACATTATTTCTATTTCTTGTTTGGACAAGAAGGGTTTTTCATTTATAATAAAGGACAACTGTTGCTCCATTTATATAAATGATATCTTTTATGGTAGTGCACAACTAATTAATGGTCTTTACATTCTAAATCTTGATATGCCCATTTATAACATAAATGCTAAAAGGATTAAATCTAATGATCAAAATCCAACATATCTCTGGCATTGTCGCTTGGGACACATAAATGAGAATCGCATTTCCAAACTCCATAAAGATGGACTTTTGGACTCACTTGATTTTGAATCGTATGAGACATGTGAATCTTGTTTGATGGGTAAGATGACTAAAGCCCCTTTCAAAGGACATAGTGAAAGGGCAAGTGATTTATTGGGCTTAGTACATACAGATGTATGTGGACCTTTAAACACACAGGCCAGAAGTGGGTTTATGTACTTTATTACATTTACTGATGATTTCAGTAGATATGGCTATGTGTATCTTATGAGACACAAGTCAGAATCTTTTGAAAAGTTCAAAGAATTCAAGAATGAAGTACAAAACCAACTTGGCAAGAGCATTAAGGCACTTCGATCAGATCGAGGTGGTGAATACTTAAGCCAAGAATTTTATGACTATCTTAAAGAGTGTGGGATTGTCTCACAACTCACTCCTCCAAATACACCACAATGGAATGGTGTATCTGAAAGGAGAAACCGAACTTTATTAGATATGGTTCGATCAATGATGAGTCATACAGATCTTCCAGAATCCTTTTGGGGACATGCATTAGAAACAGCTGCTTTTACACTGAACCGTGTTCCATCTAAATCGGTTCCAAAGACACCATATGAGATATGGACTGGTAAACGTCCCAGTATGTCTTTTATGAAGATTTGGGGTTGTGAGGCTTATGTAAGACGTCAAGTCTCTAACAAACTTGCACCTAAATCTGATAAGTGCTATTTTGTGGGATATCCTAAACAAACTAAAGGATATTATTTTTACAATCCCACTGAGCGCAAAGTGTTTGTAGCTAGAATAGGTGTCTTTCTAGAAAGAGAATTCATTTCTAGAAGAACTAGTAGGAGAAAAGTAGAACTTGAAGAAATTCAAGAGCTACAAGATAGCGCACCCGATGTTGAGATGGAGCCTGAGCAAGCACCACAAGTTGTTGTGGAACCAGAACCACAAGCTGTTGTGGAGCAACCGCCTGCTCAAGAGACACAAGCCTTGCGTAGATCAGTTAGAACACATCGTGAGCCACAGAAATATGGATTTCTAATGACTCAGAACGGTGATGTATTGCTCATGGACCAAGATGAGCCTACTACCTATCAAGAGGCTATTACAGGGCCAGACTCTGAGAAATGGCTTGAAGCCATGAGATCTGAGATGGAATCCATGTATGCCAACCAAGTTTGGACCTTGGTTGACTTACCCGAAAGGGTAAAACCTATAGGGTGTAAATGGGTTTTTAAGAAGAAAACCGACATGGAAGGAAATGTTCATACCTATAAAGGGCGATTGGTTGCTAAAGGTTTTAAACAAATTGATGGTATTGACTATGATGAAACTTTTTCACCAGTCGTGATGATCAAATCCATTAGGATCTTGCTTGCGATAGCTGCATACCATGATTATGAAATCTGGCAAATGGACGTCAAGACTGCTTTTCTTAATGGAAAGCTACTCGAGGATGTGTACATGACACAACCTGAGGGTTTTGTTGATCCAAAAAATGCTGGAAAGGTTTGTAAGCTACAACGTTCTATTTATGGACTAAAGCAAGCTTCTCGAAGTTGGAATCTTCGTTTTGATGATGCAATCAAAGAGTTTGGTTTCATCAAGAACGAAGATGAACCTTGTGTCTACAAGAAGGTCAGTGGGAGCACTATTGTCTTCCTGGTGTTGTATGTAGATGACATACTACTCATTGGGAATGACATCCCTACCCTTCAGTCTGTAAAGACTTGGTTAGGGAATTGCTTTTCAATGAAGGACTTGGGCGAAGCTTCCTATATACTGGGTATAAAGATCTATAGAGATAGATCAAGGAAATTAATTGGCCTAAGTCAAAGTGCATACATAGATAAAGTGCTAAAGAGGTTTAGCATGCAGGATTCCAAGAAAGGATTCTTGCCTATGACACATGGCATTTCTCTCTCAAAAGAACAGTGTCCTACAACACAAGAAGAGAGAGAACGTATGAGTAAAGTTCCATATGCATCTGCTATTGGATCCATTATGTATGCCATGTTATGCACACGTCCCGATGTCTCGTATGCCTTGAGCATGACGAGTAGATATCAAGTTGATCCTGGTGAACGTCACTGGATCACTGTCAAGAATATTCTTAAGTACTTGAGAAAGACTAAGGATACATTCTTGATATATGGAGGTGAGGAAGAGCTCATTGTAACAGGTTACACTGATGCTAGCTTCCAAACTGATAAAGATGACTATAGATCGCAGTCTGGTTATGTGTTTTGCCTTAATGGTGGTGCTGTGAGCTGGAAGAGTTCAAAGCAGGCGACAGTGGCCGATTCTACAACAGAGGCTGAGTATATAGCTGCCTCTGAAGCTGCTAAGGAGGCTGTTTGGATCAGGAAGTTCATTACTGAGCTTGAAGTTGTTCCTAGCATTGTAGATCCGATTGAGCTCTATTGTGACAACAATGGAGCCATCGCACAAGCTAAGGAACCTAGATCTCACCAACGATCCAAACATATACTACGGCGCTTCCATCTCATTCGAGATATCATCGAGAGAGGAGATGTGAGGATATGCAAAGTACCAACTGACGATAACATCGCCGACCCACTGACGAAGCCTTTGACGCAGCAGAGACATGATCGTCACACTAGGTCACTAGGTATTAGATACATGAGTGAATGGTCTTAGTGCAAGTGGGAGATTGTTGGATTATGCCCTTAGAACCATTCATTAGATGATTGACTTTGGCATTTTTTTATGTATCATGACATTTTATTTATCATAGTTCATTATTATATTTGTCTTATAACTGCGTAATATAATCTTATATAATAATGTCCTTAGAATAGTAATAACACACTATTCTTAAAGTATCCCTAGTCAAGTATTATTGTGAACAAGGATAACAATGATACGATAAGACTAGTATGTGGTTGACTGATGACCATTGTCATGGATATAGGATATCAAGTCATCACATAGGTACATGTTAGAGAACTATGTACTGGAACGACCCTCCATGAGAACGCTACATGGATTGTTATATGAATGTCATAAGCGATTCTCATAGTGATGATGGTGTATGTGATCCTTTGACTTGAGATCATCAGAGATCCCAACATAGAGAATTGCATACTTTAATGCTGCTAGATGTCATTCGTAATAGGATGGACTATAAAGGTAGTAATTGGGTATGCCTTGATCTATGTAGAGGGATGTTGAGTGATCAAGATAGGATTTATCCCTCTTATATAACAAGAGTGATGTCTTGGGCCCTTTGATAGAGTGAGACTAAGAAATGCATGGCCGTGCTCGAATAAGTCAATATGAGATATTGATTTTATTTGTTTAATTAGTCTACTCAGGAATCAAGAAACGCTGATTAGACTATACAAGTGTGACACATTCCATGACTTGTGTCTAATCAAGACATCATAGGATAAAGGGATTAAACTACACGGTAACATCTATCACGAGTAAGGTTATGTCGAGTCATTGACATTCTCGTTACATGGGTAGCAATGATGTGTTGCTAGATACCGCTCATTGCCTGTGACAATTTTGTCATTGCCATTGTTTTGAGAACCTATTGGGTCGCACACTTAGAACGGATCAATGAGGAGCTTAATTAATCCTATTCTGAATTGGATTAAGGATATATCTAATCCTATTCTGAATTGGATTAAGAATATATCTAATCCTATTCTAAGTAGGATTAGAGTTCTGTTTGGCAGTAAATTTTAGGGTAAAATTTACTGCCTATAAAAAGGATGTTTTTCCAAAAAAAAAACATGGCCGCACTTTTTAAAAAAAAAACAGAAAACAAAAACATTCCTTTTAATCGAAGCTAGCAATTCGGTTATAAGGAATTAAAAAGCTCTTTAAGGCTTCTGATCGTGAGACATTCAAGAGTCGTGAGATCCGTTCGTGTGGATACCGTAGAGGCAGGAACGAAAAGTTGCTGCTTGTGACTCGACGAACGACAGAAAATTCAGAGAAAACGTCAGGTAAAATCTCGAAACCCTAATCAGGCAACTCTCCGAATCGATCTTGGTGGAGGCCGAATGATTTAAATTCCGCTGCGTGTTGTTTCGGTTTCCTTCAAAATCATCATACCACATCAAACCTTAAATTAAACAACATACACATATCATATCCACTCAAAACAACTCCAATTCATGAACGAAATTGCAAGAATCATCTTCTTCTCTTACCTTCACTAGAGATCAAAATCTCAAACTTTGAGATCTCTTCCAATACTTAGAATCAATCCACCAAACTTTGGATATCACTTAGTCTAACTACAAGGATTATATTTTCGTTCTACGAACTTACTGAATTGCTGGAGAATTGGGGGGTTTGTCAAGGAACTTAGAATGGAAACTTGGAAGATTGGAGATGGAACGAGAGGGAGGGGCTGGAGGTAGAGGCTGACGTTGGGAGATGATGGTGAGGGTGATGAGTCACCAAGCTTCATTTAATGCAAGATTATCCCATAAATCTCAGCCATCTCCTTTACCTCTTTGACTCATTTCACCATTTAATTCCTCTTTCATATGATTCATCCATTAAATCTCCAATCAAAATTCTGATTTTAAGTCTTTTCTCATGCTTTATTCATTTTCTGATATCACCATAATTCATTTGACAAATTACTTCCCATTCTACTTATTCCTTACATGTTCCATATATTAATCATACATTATTCATACTTCAATGTCACATCAATTTCATATTCATTTAATCATATTGAATTAAAATACTTTACATACATGGAGGAATACATGGAAATTAGGGATTTCACACATTAATTAAGAAATTAATTATAAAATGAGAGTTCAAATGAGAACTAAAAAATTAAAGAAAAATAATCAAATTTTAACACATAGATGATATCTAACAAAAATATCAAACATGATTGTAGACAATAGATATAAGGCAGCACACAAAGCATGATTAGTTGAAATTTAGGGAAAATTGCTTTAATAGAAACTAGATAACACTCGCCCGTTGGTGCAGGTAGTTGAATCAGAAAGATTGACATTGAGATAAGCAACATAACATTTGTATGAGTTAAAAAGACAAAGAAAATGTTCAGGCGGAGTAGCATGTAATTAAAGGAGCCCACAGGAGATGCAAAAGAGTAAAAAGCAACCAGTAATAGTCAATTTGAGCAAACCATGTGAGCTGAGGGAAGAGAATGGCATAAGCCAAAGGGAGTCATGTCTGAGCAAGCCGATCATGTCAAACAGCTACGTGTATTGGAAGATGCCAGCTCTAGTTTGAGCTAATTTAAGAACTCAGGAAGATATGACATTGGCAAATTTAATTTCAAGAACTAAAGGATCTCTATATTGGAGGAAATAAAAGCAATAATAATCAATTCAATTTATATATTAAAATCAAAACAAAAGAATCTAAAATAACTATAATATACTTTGGACAAACTAATCTCATCACACCAAACACGAACCGAAGAAAGATCAAAGATCATTTTTTTAATAATCTTATATCCAAGATAAAAAAAAAGTTTATGAAGTACCCGAAATTTTATATTGAAGACCCAATTCTGCACCTACAAAAAATCACAAACAATTCAAATATTAACCTAAAGACAATAAACAATCTACAAACAAATTTAAATGGGAATCAAATAAAAAAAATTACAAAAACTATAGAAAATAAAAACAAAAGGAAAACCACAAATCAAAGATTGGTTTCCAAACATACATGATCACCATATATGCATTGGATTGTTATATTGGAAAAAAAGAATGCAAAATAAAAAAGAAAAGAATGAATTAAAACAATAATTGAAATTATCCTCATTCAATTAACTATTCATATCTAAAGTACACCAATCACTCAGCTTTTACGAAGCAACTCAACATCATAACATAAACACAATCAAAATTTTATATCACCCAGCCAATACACCATTTTGAACAAAAATAGAACATCTGAATAACACCTGAAAGTATTAAACAGAATAATTTTTTTAATTAAAAAACTCAAATATATAATAAAAATATATATAGACTTCATATAAATAACCCAGTTAAAAGAAAGAATAGTTATCAAGACTACAAAAGCAATGTAAATGAAGAAAAATCAAATGCATACAAGATCTGTATGTCAGAGAGAGAGATAATATATCAAGTTTGGCTATCGGATGTTAAAGTATTGTTAGCTTTAAATTGCAATATATATTTTGAAATGACAAAAACTTAAGTAAGCTTTAATGTTTTAATTCATATTGTAAATTTGCCTTATCACACATGATTTTCTCAATGCATTTCAAGTGTTTATGTCAAACATTAAGACCATGATTTAATGATGCATACTCTTATTGGTCTTAATACTTTATAAATGTTTTGAATATTTTAGAAAAACACTTGATAAATGTTTAGACAATATTTTCATTTGAGAAAGTCAAGAAAAACTCCCTTAAAACTTATAAATGGTTTGGGTTGAATTAGGATCAAAGGTCATATCATTTCTAACCCAAAAGTGCAGGAAAAATGCCCTCTGGAAGAAAAGGATCGATCCCCACTGTAGCAGGATCGATCCCTTTTTGGCAGAAAGTCTTCCCAAGGTCCCTGAAGCCCAGAATCAAGAATCTGGACAAAAGGGATCGATCCCCACTGTAGCAGGATCGATCCCTTTGCCCGAAAATAGCCTATAACGGCTAGTTTTGTGAGATACAACGGTCATATTCAATCTTGGCTCCACCCAACGGCTAGAATACATCCAAGGGACTATAAATAGAGGCTTAGAAGCTAAAGGAACAAAGAGGAACCACTCAGCAACTTCAAATCTCATATTCCTCAAATCTACAAGCCTCAAACAACAAATCAAGAGCTACAAAGTTTCCATCATCTATCATTCTCTTATTCCTTGTAGTGCTTAGCACAAATCTTGTATAGGGTTTTTCCTTGTGCTTAATTTCTGTAATCACTTGCCTATCTAGAGGCTCTCTTTGATTACTCATTTGTAAATCCAATTCAATCCTTGTAAAAAGGGGAGGTTTCTCTTGAGCCTTAGAAAAAGAGGGAGGTTTCTCTTGAGCCTTAGAAAAAGAGGGAGAAGAGGTTTCTCTTGAGCCTAGAAAAAGAGAGAGGTTTCTCTTAAGCCTGTAAAAAGAGGGATTGTAAAGACAAATTCAAGTATAGTGAATTTGGGAAAATCCTTGGGAGCGTCTCAAGGTAGAGGACGTAGGCAAGGTAGCCGAACCTCTATAAATCACTTGTGTAAATCTCTCTTTCCCTACTCTCTTTACTTGCAATTATATTGTGCTTATTGAATTGAATTTATATTGTATAATTGCCTAGCTTAGAGAACTTAGAAAACACTCAAATAGGCTAGAGAATTTAGAGAAACCGAAAAACGGGCATAAGGTTAGCTAAGAACCGATTCACCCCCCCTCTCGGTATAGCCTATAGAGCCAACAATTGGTATCAGAGCTTGGGCTCGAGATTGAATTAGATTAACCTCTATCGAGCAAAACGATCTTAAATGGCTCACTTGAATGTAGGCACACCCCTAGGAGAAGAGGGACAATCGTTAGTTAGACCTCCACTTTTCAATGGAGAAAATTACTCTTATTGAAAAACAAGAATGATGTTATTTGTACAATCCAATGACTATGAAGTGTGGAGAATTATAGTGAATGGTCCTAGAATTCCCATGAAGAAAGTAGATGGAAAAGATGTCCCTAAGCTAGAGGATGAGTGGGACACAAATGACATGAGAGTGGCACAATTGAATGCCAAGGCTATGCACACTCTCTTTTGTGCATTAGGTCCCAATGAATATAATAGAGTGTCCCTATGTGAAAATGCTAAGCAAATATGGGACAAATTAGCCATCACACATGAGGGGACCAATCAAGTTAGAGAAACCAAAGTAGGAATGCTCACACATGATTATGAGCTATTTAGGATGAAAGAAAATGAGTCCATTAGCGAAATGTTCACTAGATTTAATGATATAATTAATGGACTTAAGGCATTAGGCAAGAGCTATTCCAATGTAGAAATGGTCAAGAAAATCTTGAATAGCTTGCCAAAATCTTGGGAGGCAAAGGTGACTGCTATAGAAGAATCTAAGGATCCTAACACCTTGTCCCTAGATGAACTTATGGGCTCCCTACTTACATATGAAATGAAAATGAAAAGAAATGAAGTGCCTTCAAAGAAAGTAGGGGTAGCACTTAAGTCCTCCACTCATGAGGTCATTGAAGATAATAGTGATGAGAGTGGAAATGAGGAAGAAAAAGAAATGGCAATGTTTGCCAAAAGATTTAATAGATTTATGAGAATGAAAGAAAGAGAGAGTAATAGGAGACTTCAAAGGGGAGAGTCAAGTAGAAGAGAAAAGGACCCCTTAGTATGTTATGAGTGCAATGAACCGGGCCATACTAAGTTAGATTGCCCCTTACTTAGGAAGGAAAAGGATAGGAAGCCTAGGAAGAAAGCATTTGTGGCTGCATGGAGCGATAGTGATAGCTCCGATGAGGAAAATGTAGATGAAGAGGTAGCTTACTCATGCTTTATGGCCATTAGTGATGATGAGGCTAGTTGTAGTTCTAGTGAAGATAATGACTATACCTTTAGTGAACTACAAAATGCCTTTAATGATTTAGCAAATGAATTTCAATGCATGAATTCCAAAATAAGAAAATCATTGCTAAATTAAAAATAGAAAATGAAGCCTTGATAAATGCTAAGCTAGAATTTGAAAAGAAATTAGAAGAGGCTAACTTAGAAATAAATGAGTTAAATAAAAAGAATACAAATTTGCATAACTCATTCTCTAGGTTCTATATGGGTCAACAAAAATTAGATCACATGCTTGAGACCCAAAGAGCTTTCTTTGATAAAGATGGGTTAGGTTATAATGCAAAACAAAAAGAAACTCATCTTAAGAACTTTTTAGTGAGCAAAAATACTATGCATGATACATCTCTCACATGCTCACTATGTAATAGGATAGGCCACTCCTCACAAGCATGCACATATAGAAAAACTACATTTAGAGGAAGAGTAGTGAAGAAAATATGGGTACCTAAGCATGCTGTAAATAATGATGAATTGTGCTTGAAATGGATCCCAAAAGGATCAAAAATTATTTGTACTAACTCTCAAGGACCCAAGAAAATTTGGGTACCAAAGCATGCTTGAATGTGTTTATTGTAGGAGTGTTAGAGCATGGGAATACAATGGAACAATGGAGTTTGAATGCTCAACACATCCTCATGGAGTTTGCTTGTGCTAATGAGAAAAAGGAAGAGCTTGAGGATCCATCCTTGGCAAGGTCACAACAATTCTTCAAAGAATGGCACAAGGTGGACTCAACTATTCAAGGCAAAGCATTCTCTAGCAAAGGAGTTTTGTAAGCTTAATTCTTTCCTCCTTAAAAATTTTTATTTGATTATTTGTGCATTGATGAAAAATGTGGTTGATAATCTTTGTGAGTTGAATGATTGATGAAAAGGCATGAAAAATGATTTTTGAGTGGTGCATTGGATTATTGGATGAAAAGCATGTCTAGCAATTTTGAAATGATTATTGGATTTCTGTAGTTTGAGCAAGTTTGATATGTTTAGATAATATATTTAGTTGCTCAAAAGTTGTCAAATATGTCATATATGCAAAATGCCTTGTCATGAGCCTTAATGAAGAACTTGTATTTTGACAATCATGGCATGTTGTTCACAAGATATATGTTTTAATGATATATATGCTTAAAATCTATGTGAACAAGTTTGTTTTGACATATTTATGTAATTCAATGCATTGGTTTGGTCAAAATATGTTTAAATCTCAAAATGACCTCCTTTGAGGCCAAAAATGTGTTTTATTGTGAAAATCTTTCCAAAATTGCAAAATCTTTTGTAAAATGGTTTTTGATTCATGTTTTTCATTCATACAAGTCCAAAATCATGTTTTACAAATGTTTAAACCTTTACTTGGACTTAAAACACTCAAAAACGAAGTTTTGGTACCTCACAAGTCCAATTTTCTGTCAAAACAACTGCAGAATCTGCAGGAACATATGAGGGATCGATCCCCACTGTAGCAGGATCGATCCCCCCAGGCCAGAAAAGGCACTCCTGCATGCTTTCTACCGAAATTGAGAAGAACTCTTCCTTGTTTTGATATTTTCTCTCTTCTCAACTTAAAATTCATTGTTTTAACTTCTTTTTGATGATCTTTAATATATGAAGATTCATTTTTCATTGATATCATGCCTCAACTTCATCAATTAATATCATTTCCAACAAATGGTATCACTTTCAACAATCAATATCATTTTTCTTGAGCTCACTAGTGCACAATCATTTTTCTTGTTGAAAACATTCATTAATCTTGAAATAATCTTAAAATATATTTTCAATGAATGCTTAAACATAATTTTTAAGATTTATTTCAATGATTTGTGTATATTTGAGAATTTGATGAACTCATGTATAATGAATATTATTCATCTCTTTGTTCATCTTAGTCAAGCATGCTTATAGGATTATGCTTATTAGCTTGACTCAACTACTCCACTCTAGATTTCATGATCATTATACATCTAGTGGAAGAATAATTAAAACTTGACCTTAAGGACTGATCTCAAATATAAATTCAACAATTAGTATAAGGTCATAATTTTCATTGGTCTATAATTTGTGATGGTAAATGGATCCTAAATGTTAAAATGCATAAAACTTTATCATCCTTGTACTTAAAGAACTAAGGTCTTAATGACAACACCAACAATTGATATACATGCATTGTATCTTGATTGTTTGCTTAAGTTGAATCAATAACCATGCCTATGAGATGAGAGTAGTTGGTTTCATGATATTATGTGCTTAACCTCACTCATAGATTAAGGATTTTTACAATATACTTAAGCATGATATTGATTTAGACAAATCCATTTTAGTTAAAATAGCATATACCCTCTAGAACATTAAATGATGATAACAACTAGGGATATGGCTATTAATTGATTAAAATGGTAATATTGGATTATTCCTTGCTCATAATTGGTTAAGGACTTAAATTGAAAATGAGTAGAGGATTATTGTGCTTGAAACCATGGAAGAAAATGTGTTTGCTTGAATATATTGATTGTTTGAATCTTCCATATGGTATAATTTTGTGAATATGAATATGGATTAATACCTTATGATAGAGTGCTAATGATTGATTGATCTATATGCATATTGATATTGTGTGTGATTGTGTTCTTGCATTTTTAGAATGATTATTTTCTTGAACACATTACACATAAATATTGGATTCATGCAAAATGCCTAAGTCGACCATTAGTAACAATTGGTATTTAGATTGAAATAACAATTAGTATCATTGGCAACCATATTTTCAATAATTGGTAAGCCAAAACTAAATTGCCAATTGGTATGAGCTTTAAATTGACAATTCTTCTTGTGCTCTTTAGATTGAAATGACAAATAGAGAAGAATTCATTTAGGATATTTTTGCATGAAACTCTTGTGTGCTAGAACTTGTAGTTACTTGCTATATGTCTTAATTCTATGCACACTCTTACTTGAACATGATTTATGAGCACATGCATATGATATGTTATATAATTCTAGCTCATAATCATGATGTATTACCATGCACCTTAGTTGGACCTTAGAGAACAATTGATATACTTAGGTGCTTGCTTAACTTCTTACCAATTGGAATCTTCTTGCAAAATTACTTATCAACAATTGGTATCAAAATTATTTATAAACAATTGGTATAGGAAAATAAGCCTTGTCCTTTGCATGCCTAAACATTTCATACTCTTTATGGACATTGTCTTATGAAATTGTGCTATAAGTCTCATCTACTAACATGTTTCTTGTTGGATGGAGCATTTTTATTTGTTCTCACATAGCCATGATTTTAGGGGGAGCATATTTTTTATTACTTTTTCCTTCTTTTTGCTATGACAAAAAGGGGGAGAGATAGATAAAGGGAGAGATAGATATAGGGAGAGATATTAAGGGGGAGAGATAATGAGGGAAAATTCATTCTCAAAACCCATGCTTTTATTAAGGGGGAGCTTTATAAAATCCTGCTTTATTTGAGGGGGAGTATTTTATCAAAGAATTTTCAAAGCAAATTTACATTAAGTTTTGTCATATCAAAAAGGGGGAGATTGTTAGCTTTAAATTGCAATATATATTTTGAAATGACAAAAACTT
Organism: Heritiera littoralis; assembly: GCA_031772115.1. Classification (NCBI taxonomy): domain Eukaryota; kingdom Viridiplantae; phylum Streptophyta; class Magnoliopsida; order Malvales; family Malvaceae; genus Heritiera; species Heritiera littoralis. Next base: position 615,143 of record JAPDPK010000088.1, on the reverse strand, counting down.
AAGTAAGCTTTAATGTTTTAATTCATATTGTAAATTTGCCTTATCACACATGATTTTCTCAATGCATTTCAAGTGTTTATGTCAAACATTAAGACCATGATTTAATGATGCATACTCTTATTGGTCTTAATACTTTATAAATGTTTTGAATATTTTAGAAAAACACTTGATAAATGTTTAGACAATATTTTCATTTGAGAAAGTCAAGAAAAACTCCCTTAAAACTTATAAATGGTTTGGGTTGAATTAGGATCAAAGGTCATATCATTTCTAACCCAAAAGTGCAGGAAAAATGCCCTCTGGAAGAAAAGGATCGATCCCCACTGTAGCAGGATCGATCCCTTTTTGGCAGAAAGTCTTCCCAAGGTCCCTGAAGCCCAGAATCAAGAATCTGGACAAAAGGGATCGATCCCCACTGTAGCAGGATCGATCCCTTTGCCCGAAAATAGCCTATAACGGCTAGTTTTGTGAGATACAACGGTCATATTCAATCTTGGCTCCACCCAACGGCTAGAATACATCCAAGGGACTATAAATAGAGGCTTAGAAGCTAAAGGAACAAAGAGGAACCACTCAGCAACTTCAAATCTCATATTCCTCAAATCTACAAGCCTCAAACAACAAATCAAGAGCTACAAAGTTTCCATCATCTATCATTCTCTTATTCCTTGTAGTGCTTAGCACAAATCTTGTATAGGGTTTTTCCTTGTGCTTAATTTCTGTAATCACTTGCCTATCTAGAGGCTCTCTTTGATTACTCATTTGTAAATCCAATTCAATCCTTGTAAAAAGGGGAGGTTTCTCTTGAGCCTTAGAAAAAGAGGGAGGTTTCTCTTGAGCCTTAGAAAAAGAGGGAGAAGAGGTTTCTCTTGAGCCTAGAAAAAGAGAGAGGTTTCTCTTAAGCCTGTAAAAAGAGGGATTGTAAAGACAAATTCAAGTATAGTGAATTTGGGAAAATCCTTGGGAGCGTCTCAAGGTAGAGGACGTAGGCAAGGTAGCCGAACCTCTATAAATCACTTGTGTAAATCTCTCTTTCCCTACTCTCTTTACTTGCAATTATATTGTGCTTATTGAATTGAATTTATATTGTATAATTGCCTAGCTTAGAGAACTTAGAAAACACTCAAATAGGCTAGAGAATTTAGAGAAACCGAAAAACGGGCATAAGGTTAGCTAAGAACCGATTCACCCCCCCTCTCGGTATAGCCTATAGAGCCAACAAGTACCTTCTCACATGGTTGCTTGTTTAAACTATACAACTGCACATTTGCTTGGCATGTTATTATTCCTTCAGTTTGTAGTTGTTAAGCTTTTCAAGTTATCTAAATGAAACCTTATTGCCCCCAATGGAACATGAACAATTTGTGCCAAACTTAAATAACACTCTTTTGTTTTGAGAAAAGCATTTAAAAACATTGCCAAATATTTTTAAGCTTAATAGCCAAATGTGTCCTCAACGTTTGTCACAAAATGGAATTAAGTCCTTAACGTTTAAATACATGGAAATCAATCCTCAACGTTACAAAATAATTGAATTAAGGACATTTCCGTCAAATCCTTTAATTTTCGTGAAGTTTTATTACTGGTAGAGCTAACAGAAATCAAAAGATTTAACGAAAATGTCCTTAATTCAATTATTTTGTAATGTTGAGGACTGATTTCTATGCATTTAAACGTTGAGGACTTAATTCCATTTTGTGACAAACGTTGAGGACACATTTGGCTATTAAGCCTAATTTTTATTAGTTTTCACATTTTCCCTAATTCTTTATTAGTATGACATCCAGGAGCAACTTTAATGTCAAACCATAAAGTTAATGACTAAACCGTAAGTCATTTCTTGCTATGGCAATGTAAAACAAAAAACATCTAGACTTCCAAAACATTAAGTTCATTAAAATACAAAATTCACATAACAGATCAAAAATTAATTAATATGCAAAATGTTCAAACTAAATCCGCTATAAACTAATAATAGAGCATAATTTCAAAGGGTAAGTTAACATGAACAAAGTAGGAAGATGATGCGGCAAATTGTTATTAATTAGCAGCACCATCAGGCATTAGAAGCAAAATAATGATGCAAAAGAAGATTATTTCATAATACAATTTTCCATTGTTTAATAGTCATACCGTCATGCATTCAGGCAAATCATTATCTTTGGTTCTCATATGAATATGCAAAAACAGATAAGAGTAGTGAGATTCTTGGTGACTTTATACTGAGAAAATCAGTATATAGATCAATGAAAGCCAAAACAAAGACCTTGTGAAGAAAGGAACAAAAAATTCTAACAAAAAATTTACATTAGCCAAGTATATTACCTTCTTTGAATTTTAATATTTTTTTCCTGGTTTGACTCAAAATGAGATCAAAATTTTGAATATGTTTCTATTCCAACAAAATATTTCAGCAACCCCAGGTACACTCAAAACCCCCATATATTAATCAAACACAGTCCTACAACAGTAAAAACAGTAGCTAAAATCAAAACAAAAATTTTAAAATTTGATAAAAAAAAAGATAAATGAAATATGATTAATCTCTGACAATTGAATAGCTTTAAGAAATAAAAGTTAATTAAAAGATATTTTACCAAAAATCAATAAATGATAAAATGCATAATTAAACCTAAGTATATTCAATGATTTATCAATACAAACCTTAGAACAAAACCTTCAAATTCATTAAGTGAAATAAAATATGCAAATAAAAAATAGTAACAAATAAAAAGCACCCAAAAAAAATAGTAACAAATAATAACGAAACAATAAACTTATTTAAAGAATCGAAAGTCAAACAATTGATTCAAACCTTAGTTGCATAACATTTTTTGTTTTCCAAAATCTAAATTAAATTTTAGATGTAAAAAGAAAATAAATAATGTCAAACAACAGTAAGAACCTTGCAAATTTAACTATCAAACTAAAGCATATGATTTTCTACAATTTTAGAGTTGTCAAGCATGCAATTTGACAAATCTTTGCATGCTCCTCCCACCTTTGGAAAAGCTCGGATGATTCAACTCTGGAATTTCCTACTTGCAATTTAAACAATCATCTGAATTAGCATAGATGGTATACATATTGTCTTTCTTTTAAGTTATTGGACTTGGAATGGAGATGAATACACCAACCTGGGAAGTTGCTCGGATAATGCTATCTTTATGTGCAAACAATGAATCATAGACGGCTGCTGTTGCTAAAGCTGTTTCCCTGTTCATGATATTGCTCCTTTATGATTAATTTTCCAGGAAAAATATGAAACTCATAACAGACTCTGATCACAAAATCAACATCAAACACCATCTCTGTAGCGGATGATATTGTTAAACAAAGATAATTAGCAGCACAAGTCCTGTGTACTATAAGACAGCATTTTTCACACTGAGCTAGGACCAGAGGAGATGAATAGTTATTTAGCGGTATAAACAAATTCATTCTAAGATGTAATAATGGCATTAAAGTTTTACATTTAATACAGAATTCATTCTAAGATGTAATAATGCAACACCATTAGGCATTAGAAGGAAAATAATGATGCAAAAAATGTTATTTTATAGTACAAGTCAATTGTTTAGTAAACATAACATCATGCATTCCAGCAAATAATTATCTTTGGTTCTCATTTGAATCTACTATAATAGATAGAGCTATGAAATTCTAAAAGACTTTTTTACTGGACATAAGTATATAGATTAGTGAAAACAAAATACAAAAGACATTGAGAAGGTAAATTTGTTTTTCCAAGGATAAGAATGATCAAGTCGAGATAGATGCTGAAAAATGCAAGAAGAAAACAAAGACCCTACATTCTTTTCATGGTGAAGAATTTGATACAACTCCATTGTTTACTAATCATATCTTAATGCATTCAAGCAAATCATTATCTTTGGTTCTCACATGAATCTACCATAACAGATAGAGCTGTGAAATTCTAGAAGACCTTTTACTGAACATAAGTATATAGATTAGTGAGAACAAAATACAAAGGACATTGAGAAGGTCAACTTGTTTTTCCAAGGAGAAGAATAATTTAGTCAAGATAGATGCTGAAAAATGCGAGAAGAAAACAGTGATCCTACATTCTTTCATGGTGAACAATCTAATCATCCTCATGCTTGTCTTGGATTGTAATATAAAGTTTAGAAAACGATAGAAGTAAAAACGAAAAGAAAAAAGAAGAGAAAAGAGAAAAAGACCTGCCCTTGCAAGGCTTTGCCATGTGAAGGAAAATATTGAAAACCTTTTTTGAATCAATGTTTTGCGATCACAAATGAAAGTGATCTTTATTCGTTTCTTGTCATTTAAAATGCTGATTCTGAAAATAGAAAATTGCAGCAGGATCACTTCATCATATAAACGAAAATATAATTTTCCAGTTAAAATTTGGAAAAAAAAAATAAAACAAAACCAGCAAGCAGAATACCCAGATGAAGACAATCATTTGAAAAATGACTGAAACTATCATAACAATATTTACTCATTTCTTGTCATTTGAAGCACACAACGATACTTAAACAGACAATATAAAGTCCAAACTATAACAGACAATTTAAAGTCCAAACTATAATTTTCTTAAAATAAAAACCTTTTAACTTTTCCTTCAAAGTTGCTAATTGAAACACAAGAACCTTTATTAAAGCATTCTTTTAGGCCTAAGGCCTTTTATCATTAAAGAGAGGAAAGAAAGAGTGTTTCTGTTAATTTCAACCAATAAAATGTTGCAGGGGAGTATTATGATGTAAATTTTCCAATGTTATGTGTTGTTTGTGGGTTCATCATGCTTATCCCACTTTTTTTTTTCTAATTAAGCAAATGCGTAGAGTTGATTTTACAAACAAAAACTCTTCTTTAGACCAATGCCATTTTCAGATAAAGTCATGCAACAAAGCAATATGAAAATGACAACAAACGTAATATTTCTCATAGTTTACATACCTAGTTCTGAAGATGGTACTCCTACATATCATGAAGGTCTTTTCGTCTTCAAGTGTGACTGTACTTTTACGTACCATCCAAAGAAAAATGCTACTAAATTACATAAAAGAAAACTTTGTCATTGCAGCAAAAGTGAGCTCAGCTTTTGTAAAACCAGATATTATTAGATTTCAACAACATATAACTCTTAACAAAGAGCTAAAGCATTGAATTCGAGAATATTGAAATCAAGAAAGAACTCAACATATCATGAACAAATGTAAACAAATTAACATTTATTGTAGAAAAAAGTTTAAAATGTTACCAAATCTAGCAAGTTGAAGCTTGATCTGACCTTGATTTTGCTTGAAACAAAATCCAACGATGGGGCCACCTTTCTTCAACTTTCTGGTAGAGAAAATAGAGCAAAATTAAGAAAAATACAAAAAGACGTTTTCTAAGAATTTTAAGACTTATATTTCACTACTTAGGATCAACCCTTTAGAGCCTTGGTATAAAGAGGTGGAAAAGAAAAAGATCTTCACTTTACTAATCTTAGAAAGCCAAATTGGGCTTTTCTTTCAAGAAAGCCCTCAGAATACAACGGTGAATCGACCTAGTCTGTCTATCTTAAGTTTCCCAAGGCTGCCTTTCCGAATGTTCTAACAAATCTCCAAGGTTACTCCTCCTTAATGCCTTTTTATTTAACTAAAAATTAACTGTCTCAAAATTTAGGGTTAACATATTTAAGCAGAGGTGACAATTCTTCCACTATATCAAAAGCTTGAACATAAAGTGACAAATTGACTGTCTGAAATGTTTGGAACAAACCAACAATCATCCAAGCATGACACGTACCCTAAACATCTCTTTTACCTCTTGTTACGGATCCTAACAGCCTGCTTGTTTCTCTTCTTGACTCCATATTTGGCTACCTTAAGAATCCTATGAACAGCACTAAGTCTTGCCAGGACCGCCTTCTCCAAATCTGGTCGGTAGTAATCATCTGCAACATGATTGATAACAGCCTTAGCCATCCTAGAAAACTCATTTCTCAAAACAGATTTATGCAGCAAGCTTGCAGGCTTGTCATGCTTCTTAGTCACAGTCTTCTTGTTTGCTAGACTAGAGTGCTTGTAAGAGTTGAGATTTTAGAGATTGTTGCTCTCCTTACTGAATTGAACGCCAACGGTGCCTAGGCCGAACTCCTTCACCAAGAAATAGCTGTTCTTCTTCACGATCTCCCAAATCTACTGCCCTGGGACCGTCGCCATTACATTTACCGCAACAGAGCAAAAGAGGAGAGCGGCAATTTTAGCTAGACGATTAGGCAAAGCCTCACACATTGATCACAATAAAAATAAATTCAGATTAACTAAAATAATTCAAAAATAAATTTAGATTAATTAAAATAATTCAAAAGCAAATAAAGAATCCATGAGCAACGAAAGGAGGCTAGATTTGACCTGACTATGGCCGGGAACAACCTCATCTAAGTCAGGCCGGAAGAACAGTCAAAGAATAGCTCACATATCCAGCTACTTAAGGCAGGCTACAACTTTTTTTGTGCCTAGAGTCGACATGAAATAGAGCGGTAACAGCCTTCGTCGTCCATTCTCTCATTCCACCGTTTAGAGAGCAAAACAACAAAAATCTAAAAAAGTGTGAGTCTAGAAGAAAAATTCTCTTTCTCTCGTCTTCTTTCCCCTATTGAAAGCTCTACACTTTGAGATATGTGTGGAGTAGATACACAGAAGAGATGATTGAGTTTGCGTTTTGGCTTTTCAAAATCCCAAAAAAGAGATACGGGAAAAGAGAAGAAATAAATTACAGAACAGAAAGCATTTATTAATTGAATGAAATTACCATTAGAATAAAATGAAGTTAAAACACTCCATCAAAAAAAAAAGTTAAAACAATCAGGTGGCGTTTTGTGCTTTACATGTAAAGTGATTACAGTGTAAAGTGATTGCAAAGAAAGTGATTACTGATAAAGTAATTGCTGGAAAAGTAACATTACAGTGTTTGATATGCATTGTAAAGTGCTATTTAAATTACAGGAAAAATAATATTGTAGTGTTTGATAAATTATCACTTTACTGATAATGTGGTATCAAATTTCAATAATACCTTTACTTATAAAAATAAATTTATTATTATTATTATTATTATTATTATTATTATTATTATTATTATTATTATTATTATTATTGTAAAATGTATTACTTATACAAAAAAAATAATTATTACATTAAAATGCAACTAATTCAAGTATAAAAACAAATTTGCTTTTTATGAATAAAAACAAATTCTCACATTATTTATTTATTATTATGTAAATATAATATATTATAATATATTGCTTTGTATGGACGGAAGAGTATGAAATATACTAGTGAAAGAAGTAAAAATTGGAGCAAAACTTGCAAGGGTCGAGCGAGAAGACAAAGGCGTGAGTTAAGAGGTCGATAGAGAAGACAGAGGGGTTGAGATTGGGAGGGTATTTTGGGAGAGTTTTTAGTTTCATTCACTGCAAAGTAACTTTGTATAGGATGGAGGCTGCAATCACATTGCAGCAAAATGAGGTAATCACTTTGCAATGAGTGTTATTTTGCAGTGTATTTTTATTAACCAAACGTTGTAAAGTAAATACATCTTTTTAAATTGCAGTGTAAAGTGTTTAAATTACCAATACCAAACGCTTTCTCAATGTGATTCAAGGACAAAATAAATAAAAACACACTGAAATGACATATTCAATAGCTAAAGCGGACCCAACATTCATTCCCATCAGCAATAAAATTACAACACCCCAGAGAAGGAAAAAGCAATTTTTACAATACCCAATAAAAAAGATATACATAGCGAAGAACAAGACAATTAAAAAGCTAAAAGGTAACATGGACTAAGGAAACAATGCACAACGTGGCAGAGGAGAGCAAAACGTGTTCAACCGAGAAGGCAGAAACGTGGTCGCACCAAATCTCAAGCTTTTTTTCATTTAATAGTATAGATAGAAGATTACCCATATTATTTTCAGTGATATTTTATTTATGCACAGCATTTAGCCCATTTATTTGAACTATGGATTAGGCAACGATGAATTGTTGGTAAATTAAAAATTAGAAATTCATTTATTAACTAAATAAGTTTATGGATTTTATGCGATATTCAGTCAAAACTGCCACAAATCCAAACTAATTTCCTTGCCCGAATCCCAAAACAACGATGGAAAATAAACAGCGAGCAGCAACGGGTCGGGGACCGGAATCCGGGGAGTACAAAGGCTTCGAGTTCTGGAACAGCCCCGAGCGAGCCGGTTGGCTGACTAAACAAGGCGATTACTTCAAGGCCTGGCGAAGCCGCTGGTTTATCTTGAAGCAAGGCAAGCTGTTATGGTTCAAGGACCCGGCTTCATTCACCTGAGGCTCCACTCCACGCAACCTAGTGTCGGTGGGCGATTGTCTCACAGTTAAGGGAGCCGAGGATGTCGTGAACAAGGCCTTCGCTTTCGAGCTCTCCACTCGAGATTCCACCATGTATTTCGTCGCGAATACGGAGAAAGAGGAAGAGGATTGGATCAATTCGATCGGTCGGTCCATCGTCCAACATTCACGGTCCATTATTGATTCTGAGATTGTCGACTACGACAGCAAGAGCCGGTGATTTTGCTGAAATTGCCTTTTATTTGTAGTTTTTCATTTTCTGTACTGTAAATTTCGCTTGTAGAAATAAAATAAATCTGGCTTCTTCCACGATTGCCCACACTGAGTATCTGCTGCTACCTGCGCTCTGCCTAAGAATAGTAATTATAACCAGCTTAAATCTTGCTGCCTGAGAATATCATCCTTAATTTTATTTGTGCTTATAATTTGAGTATAACAATTTTAATTGTGTGTTCTTATTTAGACAAAGATTTTGAAAAACAAGTTTCGCTTTCAGCCAGAAGAACAAAAATACAGTAACCAGAATCAAAGAAAAAAAAAGGGCAATCCAAGACAAGGATTTAACAGACCTAAACTATAGCTCACCAAAGAGCTTTTGAGAAAAACTAGACCATAATATTGCACAATAAAAGCAACCAAACTCCATTCCATGTTTGTTCTTATCTTTGTGTCCAAGTTTAGGTCGCAAGAAATTTGTCCCTGATAAAATACAATTCCTTGGCTGCATCGACAATGTCCATGCGGTCTTTTGGCGATTCAAGAGAACAAGCGATTCCAACTCCTAAGATGGAGATCAGGCACTCTTGCATTTTGGTTTCCTTCATGCGTGGCCTCTTTGGGTTTGTGCTGCTATTTGCTTTCTCTTGTTCGTTGTCTCCAACTAGAAGCAAAGGATCCACAACTTCAAGTACTTGATCAGGCAATGCCATCTTTACAAAATGATGAAGTGTTAGACCATCTTTGAACATCTCATCGGTGGGTCTCTTACGTGTGAACATTTCCAATAAGAGTATTCCAAAGCTGTACATGTCCCCACTTGTTGTTGCCTCTGTTCCAATGCCATACTCTGCCCAAGAATAGGAATTATAATCAACTTAAATCTTGAAGCCATAAAACAAATTATTATGAAAGAATTACAGCTTTAAAGGGGAGAGCATTAATAATTCAGCTTCTATCCACCTTTGGCTAAGGGTTGTTATTACTTGAAGTAGATTAATTTACCTGGTGCAACATAACCAATTGTTCCCTTTATACCAAGAGAGCTGGTAGAATTTCCAGAAAAATTATTCATAGATTTTGGAAAAAACCTGGCCAGTCCAAAATCTCCTACATGACCAACCATGTCATGGTCAAGCAGAATGTTGCTTGGCTTCAAATCGCAGTGAACTATCGGCACTTCACAATGGTGATGGAGATAATCAAGTGCAGAAGCCACATCAATAGAAATGTTCAGTCTCTGAACAAAGTCTAAGATTTTTTCTTCAAGTGATGCATGCAGCCATCCTTCTAAGCTTCCATTTGGCATGAATTCATATACAAGAGCTCTGAAGGCATTGCCCTGAAGATCAATACTAGAGCAAGCAGATATTATCTTGACAAGATTTCGATGCCTGACATTTGTCAGTATTTTACATTCAGCAATGAAACTCTTGAAGGCTCTTATTTCTTGGAGATTCATCACTTTCACTGCAACAACTTTTTTCTCTTGATTCTGATTAAAAATTCCTTGATACACGCATCCAAAACTTCCTTGACCTATCAAATTGGCAGGAGAGAACCCATCAGTAGCTTGGAGAAGTTGTTGATAGGAAATCCTCGAAATTGAAATTCTCAGGGGCAACATTGATAGAGTCTCTGTTAATACTTTTCTATTATTCCTCAGGCAATAGAAAAGTAAAGAAAATGACAGTGAAAGAAATCCAAGAACCCCACAAACTATCAAGATTATTTTGAGTGAACGTGGAGTTTTCGATTTCTCCTGCCCATTGAAGTGGCATGATGGCAAATGCAATTCAGCAATACCCCCACAAAGCTTCTCATTCCCAATCAATGAAGTTGTTGTTGCATTACTGAACAATCCTTTCGTTGGTACTTTCCCCTCGAAGTGATTGTAAGACAAGTTTAAGTATGTCAAGAAGGATAAATTTTCAAGATATTCAGGAATTTGTCCAGAAAAGTTGTTGTGGGAGAGATCTAGACGTGCAATGCTTCTCAATGAACTCAAAGAGTCGGGGATACTTCCATAAAAATTATTATTTCCCAAATTGAGATTTTCCAAGCTTGTACAACCACCTAGGGTACTAGGAACCTGACTAGAAAAGTGGTTTCTGGATATATCGAGATCGACTAAATTCTTTAGGTTTCCAACTTCAGAAGGCAGGGAGCCTCCGAAGAGATTGTTGGACAAGTTTAGGTAAATTGAGAGGGTTGTTATGCTAAAAATCGATAGGGGAACAACGCCAGTAAGTCCATTGCCAGCTAAATCTAGCACCATCAAATTCTGACAATTGCCTAGCCCTGGAGGTATGCTGCCCTCTAGCTTGTTGAGCTCTAATCCAAGCTCGTTTAGCCGTGTCAAATTTCCCAAAGAGGTTGGGATTCTCCCTGATAATTTATTTCTACCCAAGACGAGACCTTGCAAATTCTTAAGCCTACCAATGGCATGAGGAATGGGGCCAGTTAGTCGGTTTTCCGCGAAACCTAATGCAATTAGATTTACAAGATTTGCTATCCCTGAAGGAATGGTCCCAGTTAATTGATTAGCACCTAAAGCTATTGCAGTAACCGTAATTGAAAGATTGGCTAGAGAGTTTGGCAGCATCCCTCCAAATTGATTATTAGCTAAACCAAGTCCATTCAGATTGCTACAGTTAGTTAAGGATGTTACAAAATCTAGATCACCAGCTGATCCACTTCCTAAATAATTAATTTCCATATTTAACAACGATAAATTTTTACGGTTAAAATCAATTGATACTTTACCGGTGAAAAAGTTATGGGAAACGTCGAGCTTTTCAAGCTTTGAAGCATTGGATAATGACTCTGGCAGAGTCCCAGAAAAATTATTAATCCCAATATAAATTTCTCTAATGTTTGGAAGTGCGAAGCCTAAGTCTTCAGGGAGGCTCCCATGGAATCTATTATTTGGTAGACCAAGTATCTCTAGAGAAGAGATGTTATAAATTGAAGAAGGAACTAAGCCAAAGAAATTATTCTGGGTCAGTGCAAGATAGACTAACCTTTTTAGCTGGCCTAACGTATCAGGAATTCTCCCTTGCAAGCTATTATCACCAACATTAAGAAGTTCTAGACTTGAAAGGTTCCCAAATGAAACTGGCAGTTGCCCTGTTAAGGAATTCCTATCAAATTGTAGTCTCTCTAGCTTCAATAAATTGCCAAACTCTGCTGGGAGATTCCCAACAAGTTTGTTTGCTCCTCCATCAAGGTAGATGAGTTTAGAGCAATGAGACAAATTGGCTGGTATTGTTCCCCTAAAGGAATTATTTCTGAACCACATAGTTTCAATCTGGACAGAAGACCAATCTCAGCAGGAATTCCACCGGAGAAGCGGTTGTGTTGGAGGTCGATGAACCTAAGAAAGCTGAGGTTCCCTATGTAGGGAGATAAGGAACCTCTCAAATTCTGCATATTCAAGTCCAGTTCGGTGACCCTTTGATGCTTACGAGCACATGTTATGCCCCTCCAATTACATAAGGACAGAGAGTTGTTCCATGAGCTTGTGACACCAAATGGGTCACCAATAATTTGAGATTTAATCGCTAGTAATGCTTGCCGATCTCTCTCATATCCTCTGAATTTGATCGTTGTGATTCCACCAACTGAGCTTGGAAAACCACCAGCTAGCAGCAGACATATGCACCACTGTAGAATGACTCTGCTGATTGAGAAAAAGGTGCTTTCAGTTCCCATTCTAAAGGATAAGAAAAGAGGATGCGATCAAGAACTAGGACCGTAGAACTATATCAAGCTGTATTAGAAGAAAATGTTTTTGGTGAATAATTCCTTAAAGTCCCCAATTTGATCGAGTATATATATATATATACAAAAAAAGAAAAACAAGAGATTTCAAATATGCCACGTATATAGGGTTGAAAACATATTAAGATTGGTTAGCTGATCCGGAGTTAAAAAAGATATTAGTTGGATGATGTGGACATATGATAGTTAGCATATTAGTAGATATATAGTTAGTTGGTTAGAGTTGTTGTACAGTATATAAAGAGGTAGCTGTAACCCAAAAAAAAATATAAAGAGGTGGTTGTTGTAAAGCATTCACAATAAGAAAATTGTATTGTTTCTCTTCTTCATGATTCTTTGTATTCAATACAAGATCTCTTTCATTCTTGATTTTTCTTCTTCTCATTGTAAAATGGTATCAGACGGAATCTTTTGCTGAGTTCTTTGCACTCTGTCTTCTTCATGGCTCGTGGGAATGCTGTTGGCAATACAAGCAACAATCAGGTTGCTTTGAATTCTTCTTTGGATGATTCTAGTAGTCCTTTTTATCTCCATAATGGAGATCATCTAGGTCTGGTTTTAGTCTCACATCTTCTTTTCGGATCCAATTACAATACCTGGAGCCGAGCAATGTTAATGGCCTTGACTGCCAAAAACAAAGTCTGTTTCATTGATGGTTCTTTGCCAAAACCAGAACCTCAATCTTTTGAATGGTGCGTGGACTAGATGCAACAGCATGGTAATTTCTTGGATTCTCAATTTAGTTGTTAGAGAAATAGCTGATAGCCTTCTCTATTACTCTACTGCATATGAGATTTGGGGTGATTTGAAAGAAAGATTCAAGCAAAGTAATGGCCCAAGAATCTTTCAAATTAAGAAAAATTTGATTGCTTTACATTAAGGGTTTTTGGACGTTAGTACTTACTATACAAAACTCAAGATTCTTTGGGATGAACTCAAAGAATACCAACCCGTTCCTATTTGTACCTGTGGAGGAATGAAGCCATAGGCTGATTTTCAACAACGAGAATGCATAATGCAATTCTTGATGGGTCTAAATGACTCCTTTTCTCAGATTAGAGCTCAAGTATTGATGATGGACCCTCTTCCTGCTATTACAAGGGTATTTTCACTTGTTATACAAGAGGAACGCCAGAGGAATATCGGTCAGACTCCTCTGCCTATATCAGATTCTGTTCATGAGGTGACTGTTGCTGCAACATCTGCAAATTCTGGATATCAAGGCAGAAAGAATCGACCTCTTTGCACTCATTGCAACTTACTTGGTCATACGGTTGAGAAATGCTACAAACTCATTGGCTATCCACTAGGGTATCAATCAAAAGGAAAGCAATCAGTCTCTAAAGCTCACATTAATCAAGTCAGTTCTATTCATGATGAGAATACATCAACAAGTTTAAGCACTGATCAGTGTAAGCAAATTATTGCTCTCTTAAGCTCACAACTTCAGGCTAGTCCTCAAACTATTCCAGAATCACAGCAGTATGAGCCAGTTGTATCTTGTCTCAGTGGTATATCCTCTTTTATCTCTTCTGTTTCCAATATTTCTTTTTCATCTTCAACTTGGGTCTTAGACACTAAAGCAACACATCATATTTGTTGTTCTTTACATCATTTCACATCTGTTAGCCCAGTAACAAACTCTTATGTCACATTACCAAATGGTTTTTCCATTGCCATAACTCAAGTAGGCATAGTTCAAGTTTTGGAAAATTTATTTTTGGAAAATGCTCTTTTCATTCTTGATTTCAAGTTCAACTTGATTTCCATTAGTTCATTACTTCAAAAACACAATTACCATGTTAATTTTGCTTCTCAATTCTCTGTCATTCAGGATCCTACACAGGGCAAGATGATTGGGATGGGTAAAAGAGTTGGAAACCTTTATGTTCTTAGCTCAACTTGAAATTGTAAATCTTTTCCAACAGATCTTGTCACTTGTAAATTTGTTTCTTTCACTTGTACTACTATTGCTATGACAGAAAAAGAAATTTGGCATTTCAGATTAGGACATCCATCTTTTGTAAAAGTTCAAATTCTAAACAATGATCTCAATATTTCTTCTAATAAATCAAATTCTTTGCCTTGTTCTATCTGTCCATTGGCCAAGCAAAAATGTTTATCCGTTGTTTCTGCTAATTCCTTATCAGCATCAGCTTTTCAACTTGTACACAGACATATGGGGACCTTTTACTCCTTTGTCAACTGAGGGATACAAGTATTTCTTAACAATTGGAAATGATTGCACTAGATATACCTGCACATATTTTTTAAAGACTAAAGCTGATGTTGCTCATATATTTCCTACTTTTTATATCTTAATTCAAAACCAATTTGGCATTACTATCAAATCAATTCAATCAGATAATGCACCAGAATTAGTCTTTGATGATTTCTTTAGAACTAAAGGTATTGTGCCCTTTCATTCTTGTGTAGACACTCCACAACAAAACTCTGTTGTAGAAAGAAAACATCAACATATACTCAATGTGGCTAGAGCTCTCTTGTTTCAATCAAACATTCCCTTATCCTACTGGACAGATTGTGTCTTAATTGTTGTCTATCTAATAAACAGAATTCCATCTCCAATCTTGAACAATAAATGTCCTTTTGAGTTGTTATGGCATAAGAAACCATCATATTCACATCTTAGAATTTTTGGCTGTTTGTGTTATGGTTCTACCTTGAATAGAAACAGGTCAAAATTTTCTCCTCGAGCAGCTCCAGCAGTGTTTTTAGGATATCCTCCTGGTTATAAGGGATATAAACTACTAGATTTAAATACCAACGCCACCTACATATCTCGAGATGTTGTCTTTCATGAACATGTTTTCCCATGTAAAGTTTCATCTTCACATGATAGTGACACCTCAAATCTCTTCTCAGATCAAGTTCTACTAACTGTACCACAATCTGAGTCAGTTCCAAATCATTTAGTTTCTGTTTCTGATAAGTCTCCTCGAACTAGACCTAGAAATCCTCCATCACATCTTAAAGACTATCATTGTTATACAGTATCTTCTTCTGTTTGTTGTACATCTCATCCTTTGTCACCTGTTCTTGGATATAACAACCTGTCTCCTTCCTATAATGCTTTTGTTCATACTGTTTCTTCCTATGTTGAACCAACAACTTATGCTCAAGCTGTTAAGGTTCTGGAATGGAGAGCAGCTATGTCTGAAGAGTTAGAAGCTTTAGAAGCCAATAATACTTGGACTATCACTACTTTACCTCCTGGAAAGAATCCTGTTGGATGTCGTTGGGTGTATAAGATCAAACTCCAGGCTGATGGTACTTTGAAGAGGTATAAGGCTTGTCTTGTGGCCAAAGGGTATACACAGCAAGAGGCTGTAGATTACCTTGACACTTTTTCACCTGTGGCTAAGTTAGTGAGATAACCGTAAATTTTCTATTTTTAGAAATTAGTATTCAAGAAAATAGATAAGAAGAAATAAATCAATTAAAGTAAATAAATAAAATTTATTTACGAGATGGGAATATCGTTGAAATTCCCGAAATTAAGGGAAGTGAGGAATTTAAATTTTGGATAAATTGGAAATAAAAATAAGGTCGGAGTTATGAAAAATAAGGGAAAGAGGAATTTAATTTGGATGAATGGAAATCCAAATTAAATAAGAAATGCAAATAGGTGTAAATAAATTGGATATTAAGAAAATCCAAATTAAAGAAAATAAAAATACGAGTATTTATGTATTTATATAATTTTATTATATAAATATATTTTTACATGTTTTACATGATTACATATGTGTATATATATATATATATGAAAAAGAGTATATATATATATATATATGATTATATATAATGATATATACTATTTTTATATATATCATAAATAAATATATATATATATATGTAGATTTATATACATTAAGTATATATATATATATATATATATATATATATATAGTATTTCACACTAAATTGTATAGATATATATGTAATAGTTAATAATATATATAATTATATAAATATAATTATATATAATATAAAAAAAAAAAGAAGAAAGGAGAAGGGAATCGGGTTTCCCGATTCCCTCTCCCAAAACAGAGGCCGACGGTAGCAATAGCTGCTGCCATCGGCGAGAAAACGAAGAGGCGAGGGAGACAGAGGGGAGAGACCGGCGAGATGAGGAAGAGAAAGAGAAGGATCGCCGACGATAGAGAAGGAAATCGAATGGAAAACGGAAAAGGAAACCGAAGGAAAAGAGAAGAAGAGAACGGCAGTGCCGGTCAATCCAGGCACCGTCACTCCCCCCACGAGACCGGCGGAGACTAGGGGAAGGTAAGAGGAGCCACCAGCGAAGGGGAAACCGGCGGAGGAAAGAGAAAAGAGGAAGGGAAGAGCCGCCGGCGTCGCTACCAGATCCGATGCCATCACTGTCGATCTGGAGAAACGGAGGGCGGATCCAGCATCGTGGCCATCTCCGCCAGCCGAGGAAGTGCCGAATCGGTGAAGAACCGACCGCCGGAGGCGGAACCGGCCGGTGAGTGCCTAACCGGTCTAAACCGGTGCGAACCGGTTCAGACCAGAAAAGGGAAAAAGGAGGAGCAAAAAAAAGAAAGAAAAGAAAAAGAAAAAGAAAAAGAGAAAAAAGGAAGAAAAAGAGGAAAAAGGGAAGTTCGGGAAATCGAAAGATTCCCGGGAATTCTGCAACCCGGAAATTTATGAAAATTTGGTAAGAAATTTTCGGAAATTAATTTTTAGTAAAATTTAATAAATTATGAAAAATTCTAAAATTTAGAATTTAAATTCTAGAATTTATTCTCGACGATCGAGACGATGGATCGGGAGAAATGGAGTACGGGCGCGATCAATAAGAGGAAGTCGCCGACCTGAAAAAAAGTAAGGGATGCATGTGCAGCACTGTAAGGATATTCAGTCTGCATGTTTTAATTACGAAATATTTTATGAAAATATTTTATGAAATTATTATGATGAATGATTGGTTGGAATTTGGAATGAAGTACTGGTTGAAAATTATAAACTGTATTTTTCGTGCAGGAGGTTAGTCAATCGACAGTCGTTATTCTGCCAAAAAATTTTAGAAAATTACATAAAATTATAATAAATGATTTTATTTCACGAGAAACAATTTTCAATCACGAAAACCAAGAAATTGATTATTTTTCATAAAACATGAATATATGGTATTCTATTTTTAAAATATTCATGTTTCGATATCGGTGATAATGAAATCATTGAAAATTCTCACGATATGTAAATTACATGATTATTTTACATGAATTGAAATTCATGAAATGATTTATAGGAGATGAATTACTTGATTTGATTTACCTAAAGTGATTTATCCGTATTGATTTACATGAAATGTATTTCATCGAAAATGAATTTTTACTACCTAATCGTTATTTAAAATTGATATTTTATTGTTAAATGAATGATTTATGGAAATGTTTTGAGACAGTTGTTCTTTAGTGATCATGCATACTGTTACCGACTGCGAGACCTTGATCAAGTCCGCAGATTACCGACATATTGATTACCGGCAGTGGGATTATTATGGTCAAACCCACAGATTTACACTGCGAGCACCTGACCAGTGCGAACTGTGACCGACCGACGATGGCCATTCATTACCGATCGTCCCTTCGGGGATACCGATATTGTTTTATGCATGATTATATTAGATGTGACTGTCTCTACTGAATTGTATTTGAATGATTTGAATACCGAATTGAGTGAGGTGATGAATGACCCGTAAGGTACTTCGGGCCCTCACAATAAATACCAAATACTTTGAATATTGAATGAATTGATTTCTAAACGATTTGAATACCGAATGATTTGAATATCGATTTAACTGAAGTGCAAAGAAAGAAAAGGGTCACAGTGAATGACAGTAATGATTTTAAATGAAAAGATTTTATTGTATTACTACTATCTACTGTTTACATTCAATATGATTTGAATGATAATGATTTAACTAAGATTCTTTTCAAAGAATATATGAATATTAGTTACCTTATTTAATTGCTTTATTTCATAAAAGCATTATTTTGAAAGAATATGAAAATGTTATGGAATAAAAAGAAAAAGGATTTGAATTTCAAATGAAATGAAATTTATTACTCTCTATAATTGCTTCTAGGTTTCGGGACAAGACAAGTATTTCAAAATACTTGCCTTTCTCCATCCGGATCCTTAGCCGACTGTAGTATCTTTCCTACATGAGAGCCTAGAGCTCCCATAGGAAAAATGAAAAAGATTTTCAGCATATAGGAAGCTGAATATCAAGTATGCATATAATTCTCTTGCTGAGCCGTGGTTTGCTCACTCCTTATTTTTAACATTTCAGATTTTCGAGGACTGAGAGTCTGACATATAAAGGATTTCGGCTGCGCATTCGAGGATGATGCGACAGCTCGACTTATGACATAAGGTACGATCATTTATTTTTTGTATTTAGACATATTCACAGTACTGCTTCTTTATGAAATAAGATAGGGGATGTAGTTCATATTATAATTTTATAAGAAATTGGTTATGTATAAGAAAGAAAGTAAAGTATCGCAGACAGCCCAACCAAATAAAATGTATAGATAAGGTGAAAAAAATAGGGTCACGGGCTGTGACAAAAATGGTATCAGAGCAAGATTGGCCTGATGTCTGTCGATACTTTTGGAAAGAAAATGAGTTGAAAAATGTTAACATCCCCTGTAGTACTGTGTAGTCTAAATACATAGAGAAAATAAATGATTGTAAATTGAATTAAGTGTTTAGAAGGGGGTAAGAATTATGAACTAAGGAATGTTAAAAAGGGAAAACGGCTTAGGAATGTTACTTGAAATGGTGATCTTATGATCTAAATGAAGGTCGGTGAGCGCCCCACCAGTACTTTTCTGTCCGGATCGAACTGAGATCTGAAAGTGATGATATAAAGGAGGGGAATGAAATATCATCATTAATTAGACCTTAAGATCACCGATTGGAGGTATTTTGAAGAGGGAGAAAATTTTTGGCCAAAAATGACCAAAATACCCCTAACCTCAAAATTTTACTAAGAGTCAAAATAGACCAACAAAAGTTGAAATTGATTGATTTGGCAGAGAAATGGATGATGTAAAGCTGCATTTCATGCAAAATAATCCAATTATGGATTCTATTAGATTTCTCTGTCAAAATCGAACAAGATATCAAACTGCTGATAGTAGTATGAGAAAGGATACTATCAATACATAAATAATAAGATCCTTGATTTAAATGTGTATTGAGGAGAAAGAAATAAATGTTGAAATGACGAAAATGCCCCTATGTGGGATTATGTTTTGAATAGTGATAAACCAAGTTAATCTTGAATTCCATTGATAGAAATGAAGTTATTGATGGCATAAAGGAACGTAAAATGAGTATAACGATCCCGATTATAAATTTCACTTACATTTAGAGTGTCGATGTGACCTGGATGGTTATAGCGGGAAGTTGCAGGATGATTTGCCCTGCTATTGATTTTAAGGGTCTAAATAAAAAGTGTATTAATGGGATACTATTGCGGGATCGTTGAATATGATGAAAAGTAAAATGATTTCTGATGATGAATGAGAATGTGATTAGTATAGACGATGAAATCTATATCAGTACTGTTAATTCTGGTTCTATACATTCCTACTGTTTTTGAGGTATCAAACAGATAATTATATAATCGGAATATTTTGAAATATGTTTTACAGAATAATATACTGTATGGAACAATATGAAATTGGAGAGTATGCACAAGGACAGTAAGTGAAAATAAGAGATGAGGATGATAATAGCTAACCTTAATTATAAATGAAGATGATTGTAAAAATAAATTTAAATAATAAATCGGTTAGCTGTGAAAGGTGTTAATCAAATAATTACACTTAATTTAGCATATAAATTAAGATGATCGATATGCTGTGAAGTATAAGGAAATAAGCGAATCAAGGTGGAGTAGATGTTAAAATGATTTGATTATTAAATGTCTCTGCCTTAAGGATGTACAGTGAAATGATGGGACACAAAGATGAATATCCAAAATGATAAGAGGTATGATTAAAGACAAGTATCGGAAGTGATTCCCGATAAATTTCAGAGTTATATGGATTGTAGAAATCGAACTAACGTTGACTTGATTGTTAATATGAAATTTATTCTTAAGCTTATATCGGAGAATATAGAAGAATCCGAAAAGCTTAAGTAATAACTATGGAAAATTTGTGGCTAATGAAATTCACTTATATGAAAGGAATTGATAGGAATACGGATGCTATGATTTAAGGATGAATTAAATGGAGTATTAAATACCTATTATGCAATAAAGTTATTGTGAAGAACAAATAATTATTTTGATGAAAGTGATGTCTTATTTGGTTTAATCGGAGATGTATAAGGAGCTTATAAGACCAATCTCTGTACAAGGCATCACTAGATGAAAAGTGAAAGACTGATGGTCATAAGATGATAATGATTAGAACTCGAGATAATTTTTACGAGTTTCTATGAAGGTTTACAAGGTTAATGAAATACCTTGTGAGGTACATAAGACTAATGAATAAGACAACCATATAAGGATAAAGTGATGGTATACCATATAGTCTAAGGCACAAATGGAAAATGAGCAACATAGTGGTATAACCCCGCAGACTCTTAAAGACAATAGACTATATGTAAGAAGGGCAAATAGAAGATTTAGCTAGACAGTATCTCTTTCTAAAATATATGATCTCGAAAGACAGAGCAATGTGGATCTGTCAACGATGAAGAGATAATGATTGAGATACGAAATGTATTGGGTCTAGCTAAATACTATTGCCAGTCTATAAGAGAGTTATGGGTTAGCTGCTCTACAGATGTGACTGATAAGTAACTAAGCTTAAGACGATGAATAAATAAGCATAAAGATGATATGTAAAAGGTTAAAGGATTTTATTAGTGGAATATTTTACCACTGATGAAAAGTGATCGAAACAATGATAAAGGGAAAGATGAAAAGGTAATAAGAGGATAAGTACATTGTGAAATCCCCAATTTCCATGTATTCCTCCATGTTTGTAAAGTATTTCAATTCAATATGATTAAATGAATATGAAGTTTAATGTATGAATGATGTATGCATGATGTATGGAAGAAATAAGGAAGTTGATAGTCAATAAGTCAAATAAATTATGTCAATATCAGGAAAATAATTGAAGTAGGAAAGAAAATAAAATCAGATTTTATTTGGTAATTAAATGGATGAATGGCTGAGATCAGAAGGAGGAAAAGAGAAATTAAATGGGTCAAATAGTCAATTAGAGGTTAATGGCTGAGATAAATGATGAGATGAGCATGCATTTAATGCAATGGCATGACTCATCATCTTCATCTCATCACCCCTACGCCAGCCCCTTCCCAGCTCTCCCTCACGTTCTTCCTCCATTTTTCCTAAGTTCCTAACTCAAGCTACCTTGATAAGCTACCCTAATTCCCCATCAATTCACTAAGTTCGTAGAACAAAAATCGATCCTTGTCACTAGACTAAGAGATATCCAAAATTTGGTGGATTGATTCCAAGTATTGGAAGAGATCTCAAGGTTTGAGATTTTGGTCTCTAGTGAAGGTAAGAGAAGAAGATGATTTAGTCAATTTGGTTCATGGTTTGGAGTTGTTTTGAGTTAGTATGATATATGTATGATGATGGTTTAAAGGTTTAAATTGATTTGATGTTACAGCTTTGAGGAAGTGAAAAGCTAGGGTTACGCGCCAAGTGATTTCGCGTTTCCGAAGGAATCAAGGTAAGAAATTTATATAACGGACGTAAGGCGGCTATGTCCGCATGTTTTATGATGTTTGTTTGTGGTTTGGAAAGAAACACCAGCTGATTTCATGTAGGAAAAATAACAGTTTCGGACTTGTCTCCTAGTGCCAATTAGGCTAGGAGCAGCCGACTGCCATAAAGGGAAGTCGACTGCCTAAAGATAACCAAAACGCCGTTTTTCGAAAATCGACTCAAACCAGTTGACTGCTATGTAAGCCAGTCGACTGCTATTTACCCAGAAGCATTCTGTTTCAAACTAGTCGACTACTATATGGGACAGTCGACTGCTATTTGCAAAAATGCATTCTGTTTCAAAACCAACCGACTGCCCTATGAGACCAGTCGACTACTAATTTTTTAGAAGCATTCTGTTTCAAAAACAGTCGACTGCTATATGAACCAGTCGACTGCTATTTATTAAGAAGCATTCTGTTTGAAAACCAGTCGACTGCTATATGGACCAGTCGACTGCCCACATGTATTTTTTGAAATGAAAATAATTTTGAGAAATGAAGTCATGAGGCAGCAGCCGACTGCCCTGTGAGGCCAGTCGACTGCCATGTATGAAAAAGAGCTTTCAAAGCTTATTTGATTTAAACACAAAGTGTTTTCTGAAAAAGTATATTATAAATGTTTTGAGACTATGGACTGCGTAATGATCATGTGTTTCTGATGGCTGAGTGACTCTGATCAAGTCCTCAGTAATATGTATGTTGAGCGAGGAACCCTAGTCAAGTCCTCAATCCCACATGTGACACCCAACTAGTGTTCACTGTGGATTTCTAAAGGCAGGAGAGAATCCCTGACCTATACGGAGTGCACTACTGTACCAATACATGATTAGAGTCATATAAATGGGAATGAACGGTTTATATGACGATGCAAGCGCTGAAATAATTGTACATAGTCTCCATCTATTTCAAAGTACAAGATGTATGTTTTAAAGTAAAGAAGTATGATGTATGTTTTCAAGTAAAGAAGTATGATGTATGTTTTAAAGTATATTATGAAGTATGATGTTTTAAAGAAAGAAGTACAATGTATGTTTCAAGAATATGATGCACGTTTTACATGTATGTTATTTTAAGAAGCATACAAAGTATGTTTGCCATGTCATTGAAAATAAATATGCATGATTGCAAACAATGCATGAAAGATGTTTATGATGCATGCTTTATAATGCTTTACATGACATTGTAGAGCCAAGTAGGAAAAATGCATATAGAGGCATAGTACGCTCTTTTACATATTTTTCTTACTGAGCGTAAACTCACCCTTTTACGACCATTTTTCCTACAGATTACCTGAAGTGAGCCTCGCTCCGATTAGAAGAGCTTGTTTTGGGAAGATTGCAGTGTACCTTCTCGATACGCTTCCCAATTTTCATAAAAGGTATACTTATATGTTCATATATATATATATAGTAAATTGAAATTCAGCTACGGTACAGTACAAGTAGCAATTATGTATATAGGATGTCTGGGGATGTAAGATAAGATGATGTATGAGATCCTATGGAAATGGAATGGTATTTATATATATCATTTTTATGCTTATGAAAATTAAATAAAATTTTATGAGCTATCAGATAATTAGCTTAAGAATAAAGGAAGAATGACACTGGATGAACTAAATCTAAATAAAGAAGGAAAAAGATAAGTGATAAGATGAAGTGACGGGGACATCACATACATGATGAAGAGGGAACACGAATATGAGGTAGTTCCTGAATTTAAAACTAAAAGTGATTTTGTGGTTATCACATGGTTATGGCTAGATGTAAGATTGAGCTAAACTCGATAGAGGAAAAGTAATTATACTCCAAGGAGTAAAGAAATGATTTACATTTTACTACTAGTCATATAAATGGAAAAAGGATATATATATATATATACCACCTCGAAATGATGGAAATAATGGAATTATATGGATAATGTGGTGGTTAAATGGATAATTTGAGGATTTAAGAATTGAATGACCATACTACATGAAAAGACGATATGGAGAGAAAATTATTGTCTCTTGATTAAATTATGGTAAAAGATGATAAATAGTAAAGTCAGCAAATGAACTGCAGCAATTGGATGAAATAAATATGAAAAGAATATTGGAGATAATAATGAAGAATCTATCAGAGATATGATAATATGGAAGTGATTATAGATTGATAGTCTAAGGAAATCACTTTTCCATTATCAAACTCTTAGATTATTTAGTGCCATAGTCGAAATATAATTATAAAAGATGATGAGAATGTATGTGAAGTTCCAGTGAGCATATATGTGATGGGAATCTCTAAGTAGCTATATGTTATGGGAAATAGCAAAAGGCCCTGAGATTCCAAATCTGTAGACAGCACCGCTCCATACATGATATAGATATGTGAGCGTAGTATGAAACGCTCGATGATATGTTGAGAGAGCAGATGCACGAGATGTGAAAGCTACTGGGACAATTACATTCTACTGAATACAGTGTGTAAATGATAATTATCGAAATGTATCGACTTGGCACCAAATAAGAAAGATGGATGATGAACAATATGAATTATATGTGATATGAAAAGGAGTGGAAATGGATAACTCCCAACTGATAAGAAATTTAAAGGAGTATAAGTATATGATGAAAGATGATATGTAATGATATGAGATGATCCTGATGTTGATGGTATACTAGTAGTATTAATTAAAAGATGATTAAGAGTTTAAGAACAATGAGTATACGGAATGGTAACCACCTTTAACTTAAGAAAAATTCGGAGGACCGAATTTCTTAAGGTGGGGAGAATGTGATAACGGCAAATTTTCTATTTTTGGAAATTAGTATTAAAGAAAATAGATAAGAAGAAATAAATCAATTAAAGTAAATAAATAAAATTTATTTACGAGATGGGAATATCGTTGAAATTCCTGAAATTAAGGGAAGTGAGGAATTTTAATTTTGGATAAATTGGAAATAAAAATAAGGTCGGAGTTATGGAAAATAAGGGAAAGAGGAATTTAATTTGGATGAATGGAAATCCAAATTAAATAAGAAATGCAAATAGGTGTAAATAAATTGGATATTAAGAAAATCCAAATTAAAGAAAATAAAAATATGAGTATGTATGTATTTATATAATTTTATTATATAAATATATTTTTATATGTTTTACAAGATTACATATGTATATATATATATATATATGAAAAAGAGTGTATATATATATATATATATATATATATATATATATATATATATGATTTTATATAATGATATATACTATTTATATATATATATATATATATATATATATCATAAACAAATATATATATATGTAGATTTATATACATTAAGTATGTATATATATATATATGTGAAATATATATATATATATATAGTATTTCACACTAAATTGTATAGATATATATATGTAATAGTTAATAATATATATAATTATATAAATATAATTATATATAATATATAAAAAAAAGAAGAAAGGAGAAGGGAATTGGGTTTCTCGATTCCCTCTCCCAAAACAGAGGCCGATGGTAGCAATAGCTGCCGCCGTCGGCGAGAAAACGAAGAGGCGAGGGAGATAGAGGGGAGAGACCGGCGA
This sequence comes from Heritiera littoralis, assembly GCA_031772115.1. Classification (NCBI taxonomy): domain Eukaryota; kingdom Viridiplantae; phylum Streptophyta; class Magnoliopsida; order Malvales; family Malvaceae; genus Heritiera; species Heritiera littoralis. The sequence goes on along the minus strand of JAPDPK010000088.1, from coordinate 589,375 downwards.
GATGAGGAAGAGAAAGAGAAGGATCGCCGGCGATGGAGAAGGAAATCGAATGGAAAACGAAAAAGGAAACCGAAGGAAAAGAGAAGAAGAGAACGGCGGTGCCGACCAATCCGAGCACCTCCACTCCCCCCACGAGACCGACGGAGACTAGGGGAAGGTGAGAGGAGCCACCGGCGAAGGGGAAACCGACGGAAGAAAGAGAAAAGAGGAAGGGAAGAGCCGCCGGCGTCACTACCAGATCCGGTGCCATCGCTGTCGATCTGGATAAACGGAGGGCGGATCCAACATCGTGGCCATCTCTGCCAGCCGAGGAAGTGCCGAATCGGTGAAGAATCGACCGCCAAAGGCGAAACCGGCCTGTGAGTGCCTAACCGGTCCGAACCGGTCCGAATCGGTTCAGACCAGAAAAGGGAAAAATGAGGAGAAAAAAAAAAGAAAGAAAAGAAAAGAAAAAGAAAAAGAGGAAAAAGGAAGAAAAAGAGGAAAAAGGGAAGTTCGGGAAATAGAAAGATTCCCGGGAATTCTGCAACCCGGAAATTTATGAAAATTTGGTAAGAAATTTTCGGAAATTAATTTTTAGTAAAATTTAATAAATTATGAAAAATTCTAAAATTTAGAATTTAAATTCTAGAATTTATTCTCGACGATCGAGACGATGGATCGGGAGAAATGGAGTACGGGCGCGATCAATAAGAGGAAGTCGCCGACCTGAAAAAAGGTAAGGGATGCATGTGCAGCACTGTAAGGATATTCAGTCTGCATGTTTTAATTACGAAATATTTTATGAAAATATTTTATGAAATTATTATGATGAATGATTGGTTGGAATTTGGAATGAAGTACTGGTTGAAAATTATAAACTGTATTTTTCGTGCAGGAGGTTAGTCAATCGACAGTCGTTATTCTGCCGAAAAATTTTAGAAAATTACATAAAATTATAATAAATGATTTTATTTCACGAGAAACAATTTTCAATCACGAAAACCAATAAATTGATTATTTTTCATAAAACATGAATATATGGTATTCTATTTTTAAAATATTCATGTTTCGATATCGATGATAATGAAATCATTGAAAATTCTCACGATATGTAAATTACATGATTATTTTACATGAATTGAAATTCATGAAATGATTTATAAGAGATGAATTACTTGATTTGATTTACCTAAAGTGATTTATCCGTATTGATTTACATGAAATGTATTTCATCGAAAATGAATTTTTACTGCCTAATCGTTATTTAAAATTGATATTTTATTGTTAAATGAATGATTTATGGAAATGTTTTGAGACAGTTGTTCTTTAGTGATCATGCATACTGTTACCGACTGCGAGACCTTGATCAAGTCCGCAGATTACCGACATATTGATTACCGGCAGTGGGATTATTATGGTCAAACCCACAGATTTACACAGCGAGCACCTGACCAGTGCGAACTGTGACCGACCGACGATGGCCATTCATTACCGATCGTCCCTTCGGGGATACCGATATTGTTTTATGCATGATTATATTAGATGTGACTGTCTCTACTGAATTGTATTTGAATGATTTGAATACCGAATTGAGTGAGGTGATGAATGACCCGTAAGGTACTTCGGGCCTCACAATAAATACCAAATACTTTGAATATTGAATGAATTGATTTCTAAACGATTTGAAAACCGAATGATTTGAATATCGATTTAACTGAAGTGCAAAGAAAAAAAAGGGTCACAGTGAATGACAGTAATGATTTTAAATGAAAAGATTTTATTGTATTACTGCTATCTACTGTTTACATTCAATATGATTTGAATGATAATGATTTAACTAATATTCTTTTCAAAGAATATATGAATATTAGTACCTTATTTAATTGCTTTATTTCATAAAAGCATTATTTTGAAAGAATATGAAAGTGTTATGGAATAAAAAGAAAAAGGATTTGAATTTCAAATGAAATGAAATTTATTACTCTCTATAGTTGCTTCTAGGTTTCGGGACAAGACAGGTATTTCAAAATACTTGCCTTACTCCATCCGGATCCTTAGCCGACTATAGTATCTTTCCTACATGAGAGCCTAGAGCCCCCATAGGAAAAATGAAAAAGATTTTCAGCATATAGGAAGCTGAATATCAAGTATGCATATAATTCTCTTACTGAGCCGTGGTTTGCTCACCCCTTATTTTTAACATTTCAGATTTTCGAGGACTGAGAGTCTGACATATAAAGGATTTCGGCTGTGCATTCGGGGACGATGCGACAGCTCGACTTATGACATAAGGTACGATCATTTATTTTTTGTATTTAGACATATTCACAGTACTGCTTCCTTATGAAGTAAGATAGGGGATGTAGTTCATATTATTATTTATAAGAAATTGGTTATGTATAAGAAAGAAAGTAAAGTATCGCAGACAGCCCAACCAAATAAGATGTATAGATAAGGTGAAAAAAATAGGGTCACGGACTGTGACAGTTAGTTACTGTCAGAGTACTCCTTGCATTGGCTACAATCTACGGCTGGAGTGTGACACAACTAGATGTCAATAATGCTTTCCTACATGGTGATTTAACAGAGGATGTGTACATGTCTTTGCCTCTAGGCTACACTAAACAAGAGGAGCCTTGGCCAAATAATCATGTGTGCAAATTGCACAAGTCACTATATGGTCTTAAACAAGCCTCTCGACAATGGTTTTCAAAATTTTCCAATGTTTTGATTCAATCTGGCTTCAAACAATCTGCAGCTGATAGCTTATTATTCACTAAGATAGATGGAAGTTCTTTCTTGGCATTACTTGTATATGTGGATGACCTAGTAATTGCTAGTAATGATGCTGATGCAGTAACCACCTTAAAGCATTATCTCAATTAATGTTTCAAATTGAAGGATCTTGGTGAGTTAAGATACTTCTTGGGTTTGGAGGTAGCTTAGTCAAGGAAAGGAATTTCTTTTTCACAGAGACAATATGCATTGCAGCTGCTTTCAAATACTGGTTATTTGGGTTGCAAACCAAGAAATACCCCAATGGATCCCAATACTAAACTCTCCATAGAACAAGGTGAATTATTGAAGGATCCCACAGTATTTCGAAGATTGATTGGAAGGTTGTTATACTTAACAATTTCTCGACCTGATCTTGCATATTCGGTCAATTATCTTAGCCAGTTTTTATCACAGCCAAGAGTGCCACATTCGCAAGCTGTTTATAGAATCCTTCAGTACATTAAAGGATCAGTAGGCCAGGGTTTATTTTTTAGCTCTACCTCAACTCTTGAATTAAAAGGTTTTTCTGATTCAGATTAGGCAACATGTCCAAATAGCAGAAGATCTATTACAGGGTTTTCTGTCTTTATAGGAGAATCTATCATTTCATGGAAATCCAAGAAGCAGCACACGGTTTCCAGGTCCTCTGCTGAAGTTGAATACAGGTCCATGGCCAATGCAACATGTGAACTTGTCTGGTTACTTAGTCTTCTTAAAGATCTACATGTTCCACATCCTAAGCCTGCAATTCTCTTCGTGACAATCAAGCAGCCCTTCACATTGCTGCAAATCCAGTATTTCATGAAAGAACCAAGCACATTGAACTTGACTGTTATTTGGTTCGTGAAAAAATCCAAGCTGGAATTTTGAAGACTTCTTTTGTTTCTTCTCAACATCAGCTAGCCGATGTGTTCACCAAGCCTTTATTTCCAGCTCAATTTTTGTACTTACTTAGCAAGATGGGTGTTCATAATATTCACAGTCCATCTTGAGGGAGAGTATTAAGACTGGTTAGCTGATCCGGAGTTAATAAAGATGTTAGTTGGATGATGTGGACATATGACAGTTAGCATATTAGTAGATATATGGTAGTTGGTTAGAGTTGTTGTACAGTATATAAAGAGGTAGTTGTTGTAAAGCATTCACAATAAGAAAATTGTATTGTTTCTCTTCTTCGTGATTCTTTGTATTCAATACAAGATCTCTTTCATTCTTGATTTTTCTTCTTCTCATTGTAAAAAAACAAATGTCAACACTTGATTTCTGACAGAAACTTGAAGTGATTGGCAGATTGTCACGAAAGCAAGTATTGACATTTTGCATAAAGGCATTAATACCTTTGTCGTTGATTAAGCCATTAGGAGAGTAATATATATATGGTTAAAAATTTGCATTCATACCTTTGTCTTTGATTAAACCATCAGTATAGAAATTTCTTATGGTTAAAAATTTAGTATGGAATTTTTTTTTATAATATTTATTTCGGATATTGGAACAAACATTGAATTGAGTCCTAGTTTTAATCATTATACATATATATATATATATATAGTAGAAATCCATTTACACATGTGTAAAACAAATTTATTTTACACAATTTTATATCTTCATATAGGATTTATATTTTTGCAAACCAACCGTTGGATTTAACAACCTACTCATATTTATTATGTATGTAAATTTTTGGATCAATCTGCTATTTCTATCATTTTAATTGAGAATAGTATTTTTTTCAATATATATCGACGGTTGAAATTTTATTTTATGAAATAAATAGTTAAACGTATTCGATTAATTTTGGCATGCATGATCTATGTGAATAGAACATAAAATTCAATGGTCAGAATAAAAAATTATAAATCATATAAAAAGATATGAAAGTGTATAAAACTAAATTTGTTTTACGTATGTGTAACTGGATCGCTCCTCATATATATATATATATATATATATATATATATATATATATATCATGTAATCACATTATATATAATAATTAAATGGTATTGAAGGCTTATTTCAGTAAATTCATTAATGTTTTTGGTAATAAATAATTTATTTTCTTGTAATGATGTAATTATATTTATTTGAATAAAGACACATATACTAACGTTAAATAATCATTTTATAAACCTTCTATCAAGAGTTAAATAAAAAAGATCTGAAACATTTCCACTTTGATATTTAGATATCCATTGCTTTTCAAAAAAAAAAAAAGCCAATCTTTTCTTTTCAGTATTCTTTTGTTCCGTAAGTGGAAATTAACCAAAACATCAACACTTTAGAAAATATAATATGTTTTCATCTAAAAATTTGTTTTTGTATATATAATGTGCAATCACAAGAATTCTCATTCATTTTAAGTCTGAAATTAATCCAATTTGGGTCAGAAGTAGTAAATAATAATGTCCTCTCAACAGTAGTGACTACAGGATTTGAACTATATTAAAATACATGAAAAAGAAGTTGACTTCTATTTCTTCGAATCACTTATTGGTTCTTAATATTTATTTAAAGGTACTTTGGGATAAGGCCAATGATGCATTGATTTAATAGCAAGAAGGAGGTCCTTGATTAAAGCCTAGTTATTTATTAGTTTACTTGCTTTAAGTAATTATAGTTTAGTTATTTACTAGTTTACTTATTTTAAATAAAGTGATTTTCATAGTTATCAGTTTATTAAATGTGATATATTGATTATAATTATAATTTTTAATGCAAATGTATTACTAAAAAAATGACATTTTTTCCGCCTATTCGTTAGGTTCCCATTATACTTGAACAGTTGCAAACATTGTGATGCTTGCCACTGCCCACACAAACAAGAAAATTTTACTAGTTCCCTGTATTTTGATATGCTAGGGAGATTAACTCACCTTTATTATTATTACATGGTGATTAATTTAGCTTCAAATTTACTAGTATCCATTTTAATTGATTTTTTCATTAAATTGAATATCAAATTTGAATCCGAATTAATCAAATTTCATTTTGATTGATTCTTTAAATTAAATTGAATAGGTCAAGTCTCAATCTGAACCAGTCGGTGGGACAATTTTTTGACTTGGACAACTTTTGTCACCTCTATTCTAGACCATGGACTATGATCTAAAGCAATTGCTAGCAAGGTAAAACTATCTTAAAATTCTCACTAGCTTGTGGGATCCCTTGTAAACATTATGAAGGTTTTTGTGATCAGGTCGATCCCCTGTAAACTTATAAACGTAGTGCAGAAATAAAAAATAAAAGTGTACATAAAATTTCTCTATATTTTAATCATATTTCTTTTTTTACTAAAAAATAATAATGTCATTAAGTAATTTAAGAAGTCAGTAAGGTTGGATCAAAAAAAAAATTTAAGAAGTCAGTACAATCTGATTTAATAAATTGTGCAATAACTCTCAGATCAGATTAGTCCAATCAAATGTTGGTCACTTGCGAAACAGTAAGAGGATTGGATCAATTCGATTGATCGATCCATCGTCCAACAGTCAGTATCCATTACTGATTCTAGATGGTTGAGTATGAAAGCAAGTGCGAGCCAATGATTTTGATAGAAATTTTCTTTTACTTCTAATTTTTTGTGTTTGTAATATGAAACTGGTTTTGTAGAAATAAAATTAAATAATTGTACTTTCTTCAATATCATTTGTGCTTATATTTTGAGTGTAATAATTTTAGTTGTGTTCGTAATTAGACTTTTGGAAAATAGTTACAAACTTTTATTTCATTGTGATTATACCTATTAAATCTTAAAAATGAGAGAATAATGTTCAATTGATAAAATTTTTAACATAGTATTTTCTCAAATATTTGTAATTCAGTACATCCAAATAAATTTAATTTTTTTTACAAATTAAATCATTCAAATAAAAAAGTTTATCTAATAATTGAATATTTTATGCTTCCAAAGTTCTAATTACAATAAAATAAAAATTCATGCAATAAAAAATCATAGATTTAATGTAGAAAAACAAAAATAGTTTTTGCTTTAATGTAGAAGAACAAAAATAGTTTTTGCTGAAATATATAATTAGAATTAAACAAGAATTAAGTAGCAATTTGAAACAAATTAGAACATAAAATCACACAACAAAAACAACCAAACTCCATTCTAAGACGGTAATAACTGTATCAAACTGTACTAGAAGAAAATGATATTGGTGAATGATTTATTGAATTCCCAATTTGATTGGGTATATAACAAAAGAGGAATTATATACTTAAAATGTGCCGTGTGTATATTGGGTTGGGAATAAATGCCAACACTTCAATTATAGACTTTAAATATGAGTTGGAAATAAATGCCAACACTTGAATTGTAGACTTAAAATGTGCCGTGTAGATTGGGTTGGAAATATATGCCAACACTTGAATTATAGACTTTAAAGGTGCCGTGTATATTGGTGAATAATTCCTTGAAGTCCGCAATTTGATCAATTGTATGATTTAGCTAAAAGACTATTATAGACTTGAATTATAGACTTTAAAAGGTGCCGTGTATATTGGTTTGGAAAAAAATGCCAACACTTGAATTATAGACTTTAAACGTGCCGTGTGTATTGGTTTGGAAAAAAATGCCAACACTTGAATTATAGACTTTAATTATTACTAAAAGTACTCGTGCGTTGTTGCGGGAAGAGTAAAACATGAAATTTTTTGCTTATTTAAAAATAATTTGATTTTTGCTAAAAAAATTAAATTTCGTAATTACAATTATTGATAAAAAAAACTCAAAAAACACTATAATGTTTTGAAAATATTCTTAGTTAATAAAGCAAGAGCAATTTTTAATTAATAATATGATTTTAATGATAAAAAGTATACTAACATAAAATAATTGTTTTATATTATATAGCGTTTTTTAAAAGTAGAATTGAAAAAGACACAACATTTTCTTAACATCTTATTATCAGACGATTCTTATATTTAATAAATGTTAGTGAAAATGATGCATATGATATGGTGATATATTCAAACAAATTCATTATCATTAACAGACGTTTCTTCGATCAAAAAAAAAAACCAGACGTTTCTTATTTAATAAATGTTAGTGAAAATGATGCATATGATATGGTAATATATTCAAACAAATTCATTATCATTAATATTGATATTGTTGTTTTCGTTATTATTGTTGATGTTGTCGTCATTGTTGTTATATAATTATTATATCGATTTTAATCTTTTTATTACTTTCTACTACTTTTAGCTTCATTTCTCTATTTATTTTAAAAGGAGAAAACATTATTTATTACTATTTCTTTTTTAAGAACAAATATGACTTTGTTGTACCAAAAATTTACATTTTTTGTCCAATACTTTGATAACAGTTGACGAATTTTCCTTCTAAGAAATCACTATTTTCGATTTCGTCAGACTCCTTTTAATATTAGTTTTTATGGACAAACAAGCAAAGAAAACTTTATCATCATTTTTATTTTATGACATGTTTATAGGTATCATTATTATTATATATATATTCATTACTTATTCCATTACTTTCCCATCCCATTGACCATATCTATTATCCTTTGGTTTATTATTATTTTATATTTAGCATTTTTATATATGTATTTCCGAAACATAACTTATTTTTGCGAATAAACACGATCTCTTTGTTTTGAAAAATCATACAAATATTTTAATATATTTATGTTCATGTATATTTTTCAAAGATGTTATGGAAATTAATCTTAAGACAAATATTGAGATAAAACATCTAAATGGGATATAAATAAATTGCTAAATATAAGAGCGTACCCAATGAGTTTGGGCCTACAACCCAAAGAAATGCTTGCAAACGGCCCAGCTGGGACAGCCTAAGGAAGGCTTCACAGATTGGGCTCAGCTAGGTCGGCCCACCATTGCAGGCGCGGGTCAGGTCGGTTCAGGCTTCTGGATCCGGTGCTGCCGGTCGACGGGTCGAGTAGGGCTTCTCCGCTTCTTTTTCAAAAGTGCACCGTCTGGTGCAATATTCACTTTCTTCCACCCAGATTTCAGCCTCCATTTTGCTAGCATTCAACCCATTTGATATTTTGCTAAAAAAACCAGAAGTTTTCTCTCAATGCTGTCAACCCTCACTGTAATATGGCTCCCATAAATCACCCAAAAGAAAATCAAAGGAAAGCTTCTCAACTCTTCTCTCTCGAGCACCCATCTCCCTGTCTGCCTACACCTTACGTCCGGCCACCCCAAATCACCTCTAGCCGCCTCCTACTTGCACTCTGGTTGCCCCTGCTCACCGAATACTTAGCAAATAACCCTCTCCCGAGAGCTCTTCATCCCCTTAACGCAGATCTAAGCCTAGCATCACCTAAAATCCCACGGTTTTTCCTAGATCTAGCCTAAACCGACTCTTCCCAAAACAAAACCCAACTTTCACCTCCTTTATATATATATATATATATATATATATAAATATATATATATATATATATATATATATATATGGGATTTTTGGTGGTTGCCAGGTGTGTGAGTTTTAAGGGATGGATTGTTGGTTGAAGGAGATGCCGGTTCTGGGCGTAGAAAATGAGACGTTGGGTTTATGGCTGAATGTGGGCTCTGGGAGGTGCTGTAGAGGTCGAAATAGTGTGGGTGTTAGGTGACTGAAAGATTGGCTGATGCTTGGTGAGGATGTTTGAAACCGAACCTCCCTCTTCGAGCTTCATTTAGGGATTTTTCTAATTTGCTGTAGGGGGTTTTTGGATTGTAGTGGCAGCCATGACTGCTGATTTTGGTGAAAAACAGATTCAAGGAAGATTGGCTTCGTTAAATTCATCCTAGTCAGATTCACACGGGTAAAATTACTCGGGTGAAAAATTAGTGGAAGGAAAAAGTAGGGATTAAAGTGAAGAGAAAAGCTAAACTGGTGCATGTTGCAGAGGTCAGAGTGAAATTAATTACATGGGGGTGAGAGCTAAAAATGGCAGGGGACAAAAGTGGTGATGCCTGCCGTTGATTTTTTTTTTCTTAAAATTAATAATAACAGTAACAATAATATAATTTTAAATCGTGAGGGCGAAACAAAATGCAATCTCCAAATAAAAAACGAAAGGCAAACGGGCCAGTGGAATGTGAACCCAAAATTTTGGATCATTCATTGGGTTTGGGATTGTTGTGATTAAACTTTGGGTTTCAACTTAGCATTATTCAATTGTTGAATTTTTTACAATGATGAACCACAAATACGATCCAATACAAATTGTTAAAAATTGAAACCAGATGAATTCAAAATTAAATATGTCAAAATTTGATTCATTTCAAATAATATTAAAAATTCGGACAAAATTAGGTTTTAACAACTAGTCGATATTTTCTTTAAATCTATTTCAGTAAACAAGTCGCTTATCAAATCTTGCTGCCCCTATTTTTTGTTTTGTTAAATATAACATCTTAGAGAAGTACTAGAGTAATTTTCTTGATCCTACTTTTCTTTACTAGTATATGTTGGGGAGATTCTATAGTAAGTTCGTAAAATATCGACTTTACTGTAAGGTTATGAAATCTCAAGAGATATTCAATATCTCATGAGAAATTACATAATGTTAGTAATGGGTTAACAGGTCAATATGCAAACTTAAATTTAATTAAAAAGATTTAAATTACATTTTTATCCTTTAAAAGGCAACAAAATATTTTAATTACATCTTTAAAAATTCAAAAAAACTAAATTACAATTTTGCCCTTAAAAATATTAAACTATATTATCTAATTGTCCAAAAAAGTTAGGGCAGTCGAATGTCCGTGTATGACAATCGATTGACCAAGTTATTTTACTCGCTAGATTGTCTCTGTTATAGGCAGTCAACTACCATATATATATATATATATATATATATATATATATAAAGCAATCCATTGTCACATTTAATTTAAGAATTATTTTAAGAAATTGTCATAAATTCTATGGTTAATTATTATTTGTTTAAACTGTTTATAATAATTTTATAATTATTTACCTAAAATTTGTTCTAAATTGCATTAATTTTACAATTAATTATTATAAATTTTATTAATCTAATAAAATTTAGGATGAATCTCATATATTTTATGATAAATGTCATAAATTTTACGATGAATGTGATAAAATTTACGATTAATCAAATAAATTTTGCGATAAATCTGATTCAATTTACGATTAATCTCATAAATTTTACGATGATTCCAATAGTTTTAAGTTAATTCTAGTAACTTTACACTTATTCTCATATGTTTACACTAAATATAATAATTTCATGATTAATAACCCTTAGGTTAGCAATATTTAATCTAAACCATTGATTAAATTTTAAAGATAAAAAAAGCTTAAACTTAATAACCTGTTAAACTAGTTTTTCAAATTATTCCTGTTTATTAAATATTAATAAAAATATATTAGAGTATTAATTTAACCTTCCCATATTAATAAAAAAATGTAGCAGTGTCTTACTAATTTAACTTTCTTATAATTCCCACAACTTTACTTTATATTGTAACAAATATAAAAAATGGGTAATGAACTAAAAATGATAATATTCAAAGCAGCTAAGTGTTATAAAATTAGACCATCAAGATTATATTAAAAATTATATTAAAGATTAATAAATATATACAACAATTACGTCAAAAACTTGAAACCAAGTTATTGTATGGCATAAGTTCATGCTAGTTTTGATTTAAGTTAATACATGACGTGACGCAAAGCCATACTTTGTTGCATGTAAGTTTGAGAACAATACTCCTCATGATTTGTAATTTATTAAAAATAGGAATCAATGCTATGAGAATCTCCTTCTGCTCAACGTGTAAAAGATCACAAGAGTTGCTAGTAAGGAGGGTTATGGAAAAGTGACGAAAGCTCTAGGCAAAGGCTTATTTTTACTTGTAACAGGGGCAGTCGACCGCTCACATAGCAGTCGACTGCCTCAAATAGCAGGGGACTTCCTTTAATTAAACAAAATATTCTGTTTCAGTTTTTCTCATGGGCAGTTGAATGTCATTTTCGAGCATTCGACTGCCCTTAAAAATAACACTTTAAATATAATATTTATCATAAAATTGACTAAAAAAAGTATACAACTATGATAATTAACCATAAAAATGATGGAAATCATAGTAAAATTGATGAAATTACTGTAAAAACACTAGAATAAGCATAAAACTATAATAATGAATTGTAACATTTGTAAGAATAAGCGTAAAAATACTAAAATAAGTATAAATTGTAATAATTACAATGAATGTCATAAATTTTACGATGAATCTAATAAATTTTACGATGGATTTAATAAATTTTACGATGAATCTTATAAATTTTACGATAAATCTAATAAATTTTATGATTAATCTCATAAATTTTACGTTGAATCTCATAAATTTTACGATGAATCTAATAAAATTTACTACGAATCTCATAAATTTTACGATGAACGTCATAAATTTTACGATGAATCTTATAAAATTTATGATTAATCTCATAAATTTTATGATAAATCTCATAAAATTTACGATGAATGTTATAAATTTTACGATGAATCTAATAAATTTTACAATGAATGTAATAATTTTACAATAAATCTAATAAATTTTACAATGAATCTCATAATTTTAAGATAAATATAATAAATTTTATGGTTAGTTATCATATTTTATCATCTATGCTTATTCAGGTGTTTTTACCTTTATTCTCATCAAATTTATGATTAATTTTTCTAATTTAACAAAAATTTAGTTTTATTTACGAGGGCAATCGAATGCTTGATAATGGCATTCGACTTCCCATTAAATAAACTAAAACGGAAACATTTATTTACAGGGCAATTGACTGTTATTCAAGGCAGTCAGCTGCTATTGTAACGACCGAAATTAGAAAATTTCGAACTAAATTTTTTTTCCACTTCTATCTTTTTCATTCAATTAATCGTTAACACTAGGTTTGCATTCGGTATCGATGTAAGTACAATTTAACTTTTCATTTCACCTAATTCAATATACAATTAATTCAATTAATAATAATAAATTAAATACAGACTATAATATAATAATTAATTTCGTTCACAAGAAACTTCACATAAGTTACATCCCACTAATTTTCGATGCATATTTATGCTTTCTTTCATAAATACAACTGCTATGCAAAAATATGTCTGAATATAAATAAACAGTTATTAAATACCTGATCACTTGATACTTCTAACTTCTAGCGATTTCTTCGACTAATTAAAGGCAGCAGACTTCTTGTATACCGATAAGCTATCTGGGATGGTGAGAAGGGGTGAGCTTTGGGGAAAGCCCAGTAAGACACATATATAAAAGTGCATATTATGTAAAATAATTCAAATATGAATATTAAAATATAAAAAATCATTTTATGCAATAACACTCTATGTAAACAGTTTATATGAATCAATTCAGTATTCAATGCAGTAAATGTTGGATTATGCCCTTAGAACCATTCATTAGATGATTGACTTTGGCATTTTTTTATGTATCATGACATTTTATTTATCATAGTTCATTATTATATTTGTTTTATAACTGCGTAATATAATCTTATATAATAATGTCCTTAGAATAGTAATAACACACTATTCTTAAAATATCCCTAGTCAAATATTATTGTGAACAAGGATAACAATGATACGATAAGACTAGTATGTGGTTGACTGATGACCATTGTCATGGATATAAGATATCAAGTCATCACATAGGTACATGTTAGAGAACTATGTACTGGATCGACCCTCCATGAGAACGCTACATGGATTGTTATATGAATGTCATAAGCGATTCTCATAGTGATGATGGTGTATGTGATCCTTTGACTTGAGATCATCAGAGATCCCAACATAGAGAATTGCATACTTTAATGCTGCTAGATGTCATTCGTAACAGGATGGACTATAAAGGTAGTAATTGGGTATGCCTTGATCTATGTAGAGGGATGTTGAGTGATCAAGATAGGATTTATCCCTCTTATATAACAAGAGTGATGTCTTGGGCCCTTTGATAGAGTGAGACTAAGAAATGCATGGCCGTGCTCGAATAAGTCAATATGAGATATTGATTTTATTTGTTTAATTAGTCTACTCAGGAATCAAGAAACGCTGATTAGACTATACAAGTGTGACACATTCCATGACTTGTGTCTAATCAAGACATCATAGGATAAAGGGATTAAACTACACGGTAACATCTATCACGAGTAAGGTTATGTCGAGTCATTGACATTCTCGTTACATGGGTAGCAATGATGTGTTGCTAGATACCGCTCATTGCCTGTGACAATTTTGTCATTGCCATTGTTTTGAGAACCTATTGGGTCGCACACTTAGAACGGATCAATGAGGAGCTTAATTAATCCTATTCTGAATTGGATTAAGGATATATCTAATCCTATTCTGAATTGGATTAAGAATATATCTAATCCTATTCTAAGTAGGATTAGAGTTCTGTTTGGCAGTAAATTTTAGGGTAAAATTTACTGCCTATAAAAAGGATGTTTTTCCAAAAAACATGGCCGCACTTTTAAAAACAGAAAACAAAAAAAAACATTCCTTTTAATCGAAGCTAGCAATTCGGTTATAAGGAATTAAAAAGCTCTTTAAGGCTTCTGATCGTGAGACGTTCAAGAGTCGTGAGATCCGTTCGTGTGGATACCGTAGAGGCAGGAACGAAAAGTTGCTGCTTGTGACTCGACCAACGATAGAAAATTCAGAGAAAACGTCAGGTAAAATCTCGAAACCCTAATCAGGCAACTCTCCGAATCGATCTTGGTGGAGGCCGAATGATTTAAATTCCGCTGCGTGTTGTTTCGGTTTCCTTCAGTAAAGCAATTCACTTGAAATCATTAAAATGAAATAAATGCACTTGCATCAGAAAAACATATACTGTAAAACTTGTATCACTTCTTTTGTCACTTTTCAATCAATTCATGTATTAATCTCATCAATGAAATCATTCACTATTCTCATAAATTAAATCATTCGGTAAATCCATCTGTCAAATATCACTTATCGATAGAAAATAATCTCCCAGAGATTCATGCATGCACGCACTATATCCCATAAGGGACCTGTATAGGAAGGCCAGGGATCCGGAACTCCTTAGCCAATCCTATGAACCACTATAACGAATGGCCATCGTCGATCACTCACAGTTCGCACTGGTCAGGTGCTCACTGTGTAGACCTGTGGGGTTCGACCGTAACTCCCACAGTCATATCATGTAAAGGGGAAGGTCTGGGACGTCTCCCAGCCTACTCATCACTGTCTCGTATGCACGATCATCAGGGAGACATCAATTTCATAAAATCACTTCATATACTCGTAAATCATTTCATATAAATTACTTCATGTAAATCCTTTCATGAAATTCAGTTCATGTAAATCATTTTGTATGGTTCCATTCATGTAAAGCACTTCCTGAACCTCAATTCATGTAAAATACTTCATATAATTCAAATCATGTAAATCGTTTCATGTAATTTAATTCATGTAAACCATTTCTTGTAATTCAATTCGTGTAAATCATGTCATGCGATTCAATTCATGTAAATCATTTCTTGTAAATCAATTCAGGTAAATCACTCGTGTAATGCAATTCATGTAATTTATTTAATATAATGTAATTTATCTAAATTATTTCAGATAATGCAATTCATGGAAGTCATTGCATGCAATTTTAATTTGTGTAAATCATATCACGTACTCATTTCATGTAAATCATTTAATGTAATTCAATGCATGTAAATCATTTCATTTAAATCGACTCATGTAAAACATTTCATATAATGAAATATTCAACTTGTAGGAATTAAAGATAATTTCTATTTCTTGTATTCGGAAAAATTGGGTAAGAACGATTAAAATGAGATTTCAATGAATTTTCAATTGCAAATAAAACATGTTTTATACAACTCTTATACATGTATCTTACCTCTATTCCCTTGCAGTATATAAGTCCAGTAACTCCTTTTGCGCCTCTTTATTCCTCGTACTTCATACTGCACAATAAATCTAAATTATATTCAAAATCCTATATTACAATTTCTAATTCTAATATATATTTCATTATTTGCTATTATCATTCTTGAATTTCACTTCTTATTGTCCAACTTATAGTTTAAATTTTGCATTTTAGCTATAATAAATTTTCTATAAATCAATTTCAACAATTAATATATTTCATCTCATATCAAATATTAATACGAGACCATAATTAAATTTATATTCTTTTCCAATTTAATTCCATCTTGTAACTCTTATTTAAATTTCCCTTGATTTCTTATCTTTTGCTTTACTATTGATTCCAACTATTTCATTTATTTTATTTTCTACCAAACACCAAAATATAATTTCAAATAAATTCCATTCTTCCTTAAATTTTCATATCAACGATAATTTCAATTTATATTTAAAATCTCATATATAACTATAGTGAATATTTCTATAAATTCCTATTTTCCTTCTTCTTCTTTTTTTTTGCAAAGCTCAGCAATTATTTATTTAATTTCCATGACTAACATATATAACATTTCACTCCAATATTTATTCTTCACCTTACATTACGTTAGTCTTATTTCTATTTAATTTCCCAATTTATCTTTATTCAGTTTATATAACATTCCTACTATCATTTATTATGATATTAGCCCAATATCATCTTTTGCTTCACCATGGCCAATGGCCTAATGTAACATTATTTTTGTCATTTTCCATTCCTTATTCAATGTTAATACTTTAACAATCTTTATTCATTATGTACTTTCATCTTATACCATACTGACATCAAAATTTCATTCAACACCTTGTATTTAATGCCATGGCCGTGAGCTTCAATCACCACCTTCTTATGGTTTTCTTTCTTTTTCTAACTTCATGAACTTATTTTACTCATCTAAAAATTCTATCAAACAACTTCAATTCAACAAAATTCCATCACCACTACTCAGCCCACAATATGGCCGAATAACACCCTTTTCACGCCACTGCATTTTTCCCCTAACCGTGAGCCTCCTTTAGGCATATCATCGTAGTTTTCATTCTTTAATCCCTTCTAGTTTCATGACCTCTTTTTTTTTTTTTTTTTTCATTGAAGTATTTAAATCAAACATATTTAAATTCATCAAATTCACCACCAAGGTCAGCCCCTGTTCTGGTCGTGAGGCATCCATGCTCACGCCACTTGCTGTTTTGCAAATTTTCCCTTCAGCCAAGTCCCCAAACAGCTTTCATTCATCAATTTTTTTTCTACTTATCCAAACCAATCATACATCAATTCAACATAATTTCTTTAATTTCCTCTCCTAACCAAACAAATTATACATCACTACCATTCAGTTTACTTAAATCTAAGGTCACAAACATCATCTATTTACCTAATACAAGCATATACAGTAAGTAGGATTACATGGAATCATAATCTTCTTCCTTACCTTACTCAAACCGAGAACTACAGCAGCCTATTTCTCCTTCGATTTGTTCTGTTCCAGCCCATTAAATCCCAGGCATAGGCAGCTCTTGAGGAGAGGAATAAAGTTTGTTGAAAGTGCTTGGTCATTTGATGAAGAAAGAATGAAGTTTCAACAAACTTACGTGAGGAATTCCATGGAGAAAATGAAGAAAACGCAGCAGCAGAAAAAAAACAGGTGAGTCGGTTGCAGTTTATTTTTGCCGACTTGGAAGAAACTTCAAGAAGGCCTTTCTTTTTGTCTTCTTCTATAATAATTTAGGCCAATTAAGTTTTACCACCTAGACCTCTTTTCTCTCTTCTTTTTATTATTATTATTTTTTTCTGCTTTTAATTGATTTGCAGCAAGCTTCCACGAGAAGCTTGCTGCAACGTTCTCTTCTTTTTTTTTTTTTTTTTCATTTTTCATTTTCTTTTTTTTTTATAAATATATATATATTATAAATCTATTCTATATTTACAATTTTTTATATAACATATACTATTTATATATTTTATATATACATATAAATATAATTTATACTTCATCTATGTATATATATATTTTTAAAACACTCACATAAGTATAAATTATATTATAAATATATATAATTCTTAAATCATATATTTTCCTATTTTATTATTTATTAATATATATACACTTTAATTCAAAATAACATTTATTATTTATATATATACACTTATATATTTGTACATATATATATAATCACATATATTTACACACTTTCTTTTTTTTCTTAATACCTGAATTAAATTCTTAATTATTAAATTCTTAATTTATCAATTGATCAAGTGTTATAATATCAAAATATTTCAATCCTTTAATAAATTTATTTATTTATTTATATCAACCAGTCTATTAATATCTAAAATTAAATTTACATATACTTAACTCCAAAAATAGGAGAATTTGCGGTTATCACAGATATTCAAGTGCTATTTACTTGCAATCCTCTAAGATTTCTATCTTCGGAATAATTTGTGTTGTTGCGCAAAATAATAATAAAGTATTGAGGTTGTAATCACTTGAGTCTTCTTTGCACATGTTACTAGGATCTTTGCACATGTTACTAGGAACTTTGCAAGGGGACATAAGTCAGAGAGATGCAAAGATTTTTCCCCTACATAAGCACTCTGATGCTTAAGTTGGAAAAAATTTGACAGAGTCTTAGTAATTCCAAAAAATAGAACTTAGCTTGTTAATCGTACCTAGAGGTGGTAAATGGGCAGGTCGGATCGGGTTTGAGCTAAATCATTTTGGATCGAATCATTATGGGTTAAGGAAAAATCGGATCATTTCGGATTCGGATCATTTCGGGTTTAGATAAGGTCAGGTTTGGGTCAAGGAAAAATCAGTCTATTTCGGGTTTGGATCATTTCAGGTTCGAATAAGGTCGAGTTTGGGTCAAGGAAAAATCGGTCTATTTCGGGTTTGGATCATTTTGGGTTCAGATAAGGTCAGGTTTGGGTTAAGGAAAAATCGGTCAATTTCGGGTTTGGATTATTTCGGGTTCGGATAAGGTCGGGTTTGGGTGAAGGAAAAATCGGTCTATTTCGGGTTTGGATCATTTCGGGTCGGAAAAAGGTCGGGTTTGGGTCGTTGACTTTTTTAGTCAATTCGAGTTGATCGGATTTGGATTCGGGTTAGTTGGATTTGGATTATGGTCGATTGGACAGATTTATTAGATTAAGCTTTAGTCATCTTGATGTGATTTATTTGGTATGAAAATCAACTAAAACCATATTTCTAAGAATTACAAAACTCATGAAAATAAAATTTTCTTCTTACATGACCTATAGTACAATTGGGATTGAAATAATCAAAATATTTAATAATCTGTATGATAGTTTTCTTTATAATATATTTACCAATATTCATAAATTAATTACTTTTTTTTCATTTTATTTTTATTATCTACAATAATTAATAACTTTTGAATCAAAGTGATTTAATAATCCCTACTAAATATCATAAAACAGTACTATATATTTTTTTAATTTATTTTGATTTTTTATAAAATAATTGGAGACATTAGTGTAGACGATATAGCTTCTGTACTCTATTATAGGTAGCCATTAAATAATTATATATTAAGTTCAAATAAATGCAATATAAAAGTGAATATTTAAATTTAACTAGATTAAAAAAATATATAACACTCATATTATTGAAAAAAAAATTATGTTTTTACTATATTAAAATACTTTGATATTTAATTTTAACATTTAAATATTTATTGATAATATTAAATTTAAATTTAAATCTTTTCAGGTTTGGATAAATTTGGATTCGAGTCAATTTGGGTTCGGATCAATTCGGGTTCGAGTTAATCTAAATTCAGATGAATTTGGACTCGCATCAATTCGGGTTCGGATCCGGTCGTGTTTGGATCAATGTAAATTCGGATAAATTTGGTTTCGAATCAATTCGGATTCGGATCGGGTTGAATTTGAGTTGTTGACTTTTTTCGTCGAATCATATCAATTGAGTTTGGATTCAGGTTAATTAAATAGATTTTTCGGATCAGATTAACTTTTGCCACATCTAATCGTACCTGTTGTATTTATATAAGAATTTAGATGGATAATTAATGGTATTTACCACGATAAATCCTGTAATCTTCATGTGGGCCCAGCTCTTCGGTCAAATTATGATTGAAAGAGCCCCAATGAAGTCATGGGCCAGATGGTCCAAAGTCACTTAATACCGGCTGCTGAGTCACTTGCCTGTAGGCAGATGAATCAGCTGCTTCTGGCAATTAAGGCAGTCGCCAACCTTAGGCAGCTAGATCATTTGCCAGTTTTGGGTTTGGGTTACTCACCTCTGTGGCAGTTGGGTCAGCTGCAGCTTTGGGGGCTTGCTCAGCGGCCACTGGTGGCTGGGTCACCTGCTATGGCAATGGGGGATAGCCATCAGGAGACGCGTGGCAACGCGCCATCTCGTGTTGCCATGCCTTCTTAAGTGTTCTCTATCTACCTTTGCATTCCCAGGCTCATATCCTTTGGGCCTTAGAATGTTAGTTTTGGGCCTATCATCCGAATCCAGCCCACATCAACTTGCAGTCATCTCGTTTTATTTAACTTTTATGTATTTACACCTTTATTTATATTTATAAATAATCCTCTTTTAATTTATTATATTTATAAATAATCCTATTTTTTTAATTTATAATTCACAATCAATCCTAATTCATACGTTTTTTTTATTTATCTTAATTCGTATAAACGCTTCAACTTAAAAAATAAACACATATTAAATATCTCTTCAAATTAAACATGCCAAACAAATTAAATTTTATAATTAAAATATTCTAATCATGTTAATAAGATCAACTAAATTAAATTTCAATAAATTACCAATTTAATCATTCAAAATCATTGTTCAAATCTGTTATCCAAATCAAATTCCCATATATATTATTCAAACCAATCATCCAAAATTAATTATTTTAATTTCACATTTTAATTTCAACCATTCAATTAGTAGTAAAAATAACCTAAATTTATATTAAATTCTAATCCGCTTAATCAACTTAAACTAAATAAATTTCTTAAATTACACTAATTAAATTATCCTTATTAAATTTCTCTAATTAAATATTGATCTAATTAAAACTTCCTAATTAAAATCATCCTAAATAAATAAAATAATTAAACTATAGTTATTTACATGGATTAAATATATATAAATAATTAAAGATATGAGGAAATGGGCAAAATCAAAGGAAGCATTAATGACTTAATTTACAACCAACTTAAATCTTGATGCCAGAAAACAAATTATTTTGAAGTATTACATTTTTAAGGTGGAGAGCATTAATAATCCAGCTTCTATCCAACTCCGGTTAAGGGTTGTTAATTTGTTATTATAAGAAGTAGATATATACCAACAAGTGGTTGGAAGAAGTAGAAGTGGATTTTTTTTCCCAGGTGCTTGGATAGGGTTCGAATCCTAAAGTCTTCATTGTTGGGAGGGTTTTACCGTTTATCACTCCCAATCCAAACAAGACTAATCTCAGGATACTTATACTTACAAAAAAAAAATAATAAGTAGATATTTTAATTTAGTTAAACTATTTCTTTTAGATCAGAGAGCTTGCAGAATTTCCAAAAATATTATTCAAAGATTTAAAAAAAAAAAGCATGACTAATCTAAAATCTCCTACATGAGCAACATTGTCATGGTCAAGCATAGTGTTGCTTGAATTCAAATCACTATGAACTTCAGGCCACCTCATAGTGATGCCGGAGGTAATCAATTGCAGAGGCCAAAATGTTTAGCTTTTGGTGAAAGTTAAGATATTTTGGTTCTCCTTTTGTGATGCCATTTACTTCAATTGGTTCAGGCAATCATCACTTCCATATGGCATGAACTCGTAAATAAAGGCCCCGAAAGGATTGCCTTGAAAAGTAGTACTGGAGCAAAGAGATATTATCTTGACGAGAGCTCGATGATTGGCATTTCTCAATGTTTAACATTCTGTGAGCAAATTCTTGAAAGCAACTTTTTTTTGGGTACATTAGAGCAGTGACCTGCTGAAAAACTAAATAATACGAGTCTAAACCCATTACATCATGTTGTAACCAAAACCCCAACCCAGGCTGTGGATGATGAAGTTGCATAATCTCAAAGGTACTGTTATGTCCACAAAAGGCCAAGAAATCTGCACAGATGTTAGTTTCGCGATACACATGTCTGATCAAACAAATCCATTCTCTCTTAAGCAGATCTTGACATTCACGACTAATCGTAAACATTGGATCAAAGGTACTAACTGGATGTAAAATCTTTGTCACTGCAGATAAGGAGTCCGATTCAATGATTACTTTCCTATACCCCATATCCCACGCCATCATCATTCCGGTGTAAACAGCATAAATTTCAGCTCTAACAACAGAGCCCCAACCTAACTTCCTAACAAAGCCCGACAGCCATTGCCCATTATAATCTCTGAAAATTCCACCAGCTGAGGACAAACCAGGATTTGATCTTACAGAAGCATCCACGTTAGATTCATTACCTTCATTAGAATTATATTTCGCACTTAGTTTTGATCTAAAATTCCTCGGCAAATGATGCCAAAGTTTCCTTTACCAATAAATTTGTGTTCTTCTTGATGGGGTCTTTGTGGACGCTTCGTGATGGTTCGTTGCTTGCGGTGTCCTGGCTGGTGATTTGCGGACATTTTGCTGTGACTATGATTTAGGAGAGGTGCAGTTTACAGAACCTTGTTGTGCTTGTTGGTGAGTTTGGAGTTGTTTTGGGGATTTTGTGTTTGGTTTGGAATGTAATACAGGAATGTATGATGTATGGTTGGACTTTATTGGGTGATTCTTCACTCTGTAAAGTTATATTCAATAATAAAATTGACTGAATTAGCAAAAAAAATTTGGTTGAAGCGAATCCACCAGCAGCTTGAGGAGTTGCTGAAACCTGAAAAGAAACGATCAGATTGAATTTCCCAAGCGACCAAACTAGAACATAATATTCAATAATAAAAAACTAGAACATAAAATTGCACAATAAAAGCAACCAAACTCCATTCCATGGTCGTTCTTATCTTTGTGTCCTAGTTTAGGTCGCAAGAAATTTCTCCCTGATAAAATGCAGTTCCTTGGCTGCATCGACAATGTCCATGCGGTCCTTTGGCGATTCTAGAGAACAAGCGATTCCAACTCCTAAGATGGAGATCAGGCACTCTTGCATTTTGGTTTCTTTCATCCCTACCCTCCTTGGGTTTCTGCTGCTACTTGCATTTTCTTGTTCGTTGTCTCCAACTAGAAGTAATGGATCCACAATTTCAATTACTTGATCAGGCAATGCCATCTTTGCAAAATGATGAAGTGTTAGACCTTCTTTGAACATCTCATCGGTGGGTCTCTTACTTGTGAACATTTCCAATAAGAGTATTCCAAAGCTGTACATGTCCCCACTTGTTGCCTCTGTTCCAATGCCATACTCTGCCCAAGAATAGGAATTATAATCAACTTAGATCTTGACGCCATAAAACAAATTATTATGAAAGAATTACAGCTTTAAAACGGAGAGCATTAATAATTCAGCTTCTATCCAACTTTGGCTAAGGGTTGTTATTAAATGAAGTAGATTAATTTACCTGGTGCAACATAACCAATTGTTCCCTTTATACCAAGAGAGCTGGTAGAATTTCCGGAAAAATTATTCATAGATTTTGGAAAAAACCTGGCTAGTCCAAAATCTCCTACATGAGCAACCATGTCATGGTCAAGCAGAATGTTGCTTGGCTTCAAATCGCAGTGAACTACCGGCACTTCACAATGGTGATGGAGATAATCAAGTGCAGAAGCCACATCAATAGAAATGTTTAGTCTCTGAACAAAGTCTAAGATTTTTGCTTCAGGTGATGCATGCAGCCATCCTTCTAAGCTTCCATTTGGCATGAATTCATATACAAGAGCTCTGAAGGCATTGCCCTGAAGATCAATACTAGAGCAAGCAGATATTATCTTGACGAGATTTCGATGCCTGACATTTGTCAGTATTTTACATTCGGCAATGAAACTCTTGAAGGCTCTTATTTCTTGGAGATTCATCACTTTCACTGCAACAACTTTTTGCTCTTGATTCTGATTAAAAGTTCCTCGATACACGTACCCAAAACTTCCTTGACCGATCAAATTGGCAGGAGAGAACCCATCAGTAGCTTTGAGAAGTTGCTGATAGGAAATCCTCGAAATTGAAATATTCAAGGGGAACATTGATAGAGTCTCTGTTAGTACTTTTCTATTATTCTTCAGGCAATAGAAAAGTAATGAAAATGACGGTGAAAGAAATCCAAGAACCCCACAAACTATCAAGGTTATTTTGAGTGAATGTGGAGTTTTTGATTTCTTCTGCCCATTGAAGTGGCATGAAGGCAAATGCAGATCAGCAATACCCCCACAGAGCTTCTCATTCCCAATCAACGAAATTGCTGTTGCATTACTGAACAATCCTTTCGTTGGTACTTTCCCCTCGAAGTGATTATAAGACAAGTTTAAGTATGTCAAGAAGGAT
This sequence comes from Heritiera littoralis, assembly GCA_031772115.1. NCBI lineage: Eukaryota > Viridiplantae > Streptophyta > Magnoliopsida > Malvales > Malvaceae > Heritiera > Heritiera littoralis. The sequence continues at coordinate 565,125 of JAPDPK010000088.1, read as the reverse complement.
AATTTTTCAAGATATTCAGGAATTTGTCCAGAAAAGTTGTTGTGGGAGAGATCTAGACGTGCAATGCTTCTCAATGAACTGAAAGAGTCTGGAAGACTTCCATAAAAATTATTATTTCCCAAATTGAGATTTTCCAAGCTTGTGCAACCACCTAGGGTACTGGGAACCTGACTAGAAAAGTGATTTCTGGATATATCGAGATCGACTAAATTCCTTAGGTTTCCAACTTCAGAAGGCAGTGAGCCTCTGAAGAGATTGTCGGACAAGTTTAGGTAAGTTGAGAGGGTTGTTATGCTAAAAATCGATAGGGGAACAACACCAGTAAGTCTATTGCCAGCTATATCTAGCAACATCAAATTCTGACAATTGCCCAGCCCTGGAGGTATGCTGCCCTCTAGCTTGTTGAGCTCTAATCCAAGTTGGTTTAGCCGTGTCAAATTTCCCAAAGAGGTTGGGATTCTCCCTGATAATTTATTTCCACCCAAGGTGAGACCTTGCAAATTCTTAAGCCTACCAATGGCATGAGGAATGGGGCCAGTTAGTCGATTTTGCTCCAAACCTAAGGCAATTAGATTTACAAACTTTGCTATCCCTGAAGGAATGGTGCCAGTTAATTGATTACGACCTAACGATATTCCAGTAACTGTAGTTGAAAGATTGATTAGAGAATTTGGCAGCATCCCTCCCAATTGATTATTAGCTAAACCAAGTCCATTCAGATTGCTACAGTTAGTTAAGGATGTTACAAAATCTAGATCACCAGCAAACCCACTTCCTAAATAATTACTTTCCACATTTAACCTTGATAAATTTTTACGGTTAAAATCAATTGATATATAACCGGTGAAAAAGTTATAGGAAACGTCCAGCTTTTCAAGCTTTGAAGCATTGGATAATGACTCTGGCAGAGTCCCAGAAAAATTATTAACTCCAATATAAATTTCTTTAATGTTTGGAAGTGTGAAGCCTAAGTCTTCAGGGAGGCTCCCATGGAATCTGTTATTTGGTAGACCAAGTATCTCTAGAGAAGAGATGTTATAAATTGAAGAAGGAACTAAGCCAAAGAAATTATTCTGGGTCAGTGCAAGATAGACTAACCTTTTTAGCTGGCCTAACGTATCAGGAATTCTCCCTTGCAAGCTATTATCACCAACATTCAGAAGATCTAGACTTGAAAGGTTCCCAAATGAAACTGGCAATTGCCCTGTTAAGAAATTCCTATCAAATAGTAGTTTCTCTAGCTTCAATAAATTGCCAAACTCTGCTGGAAGATTCCCAACAAGGTTGTTCTTTCCTCCATCAAGATAGATGAGCTTAGAGCAACGGGACAAATTGGCTGGTATTGTTCCCCCAAAGGAATTATTTCTGAACATTAAAGTTTCAAGCCTGGACAGACGACCAATTTCAGGAGGAATTCCACCAGAAAAATGGTTGTGCTGGACGTCGATGAATCTAAGAAAGCTGACGTTCCCTATGCAGGGAGATAAAGAACCTCTCAAATTCCGCAAATTCAAATCCAATTTGATGACCCTTTGATGCTTATGACCACATGTTATGCCCCTCCATTGACACAAGGACACAGAGTTGTTCCATGAGCTTGTGACTCCATGGTTGTCATCAATAATTTGAGATTTAATTGCTAGTAAGGCCTGCCGATCTGTCTCATATCCTCTGAATTTGAACACTGTGATTCCTTTGACTGGGCTTGGAAAACCACCAGCAAACAGCAAATATATGCACCATTGTAGAATGGCCACTCTGTTGATTGAGAAAATGGTGTTTCCGATCATTCTAACGGATGAAAGAGAATTGCGATCAAGAACTAAGACTGTAAGAACTGTATCAAGCAGTACTAGAAGAAAATGTTATTGGTGAATAATTCCTTGAAGTCCGCAATTTGATCGATTATATGATTTATCTAAAAGACTACAAGGGGTTAATGATAGCAACAGAATAAGAAACTATTTTTGGCCGGCTGTCAATCAGTTGCGTTCTTTACAGTCGGCGAAAATGTGCATATTGGTTTGGAAAAAAATTCCAACGCTTGAATTATAGACTTTAATCATTACTAAAAGTACTCGTACGTTGTTGTGGGAAGAGTAAAACAAATGAAATTTTTTGCTTATTTAAAGATAATTTGATTTTTGTTAAAAAATTAAATTTCTTATTTACAATTATGGATAAAAAAACTCAAAAAAACATTATAACATTTCGACAATATCCTTAGTTAATAAAGCAAGAGCAATTTTTAATTAATAATATAATTTTAATGAAAGAAGTTATACTAACATAAAAAAATTGTTTTATATTATATAGCGTTTTTTAAAAGCTAAATAGAAAAAGACACAAAACATTAATAATGTAACGTGTTTTAAAAGTAGAATTGAAAAAGACACAAAACATTTTCATAACATCTTACCATCGGATGTTTCTTATTTAATAAATGTTAGTGAAAATGATGCATATGATATGGTCAGATATTCACACAAATTCATTATCAATAATATTGATATTGTTGTTTTCGTTAGTATTATTGTTGTTGTCATCGTTGATGCTATTACTTTTTAATACTTTTAGTTTCATTAGTCGATTTATTTTAAAACGAGAAAACATTAGTTATTACTATTTCTTTTTTAAGAACAAACATGACTTTGTTGTATCGAAAAATTACATTTTATGTCCAAAAGTTTTTTTTTTGGTTACATTTATGTCCAATACTTTAATAACTGTTGATGAATTTTCCTTCTAAGAAATCACTATTTTCGATTTCGTTGGAATCCTATCATGGAGAACTCATGGTTATCATTTTTATTACCTTTTAATATTAGTTTTTATGGACAAACAAACAAAGAAAACTTTATCATATCATCTTTATTTTATGACATGTTTGTAGGTATCATTATTATATATACTACATAATAGATTATAAGTTCAATAACTTAAATTAAATTAAAAGGGAAATCATAAAACGAAATACCATAATAAAATTATCCTTGTGATTTCTAAAAGGTGTTGTTACAAGCAAATGAAAAAAAAAAATCTAGTTGATAGTTATAGCATGTATTATGATAATATTAGTGTTAGTACAAATCTTGATATTTGAGTCCTTGCACTACAAAAAAATGAACCTTCAGCGACGGAATTAGCGACGGAAAATTCCGTCGCTAATAGTTAAATTCCATCGCTGATGGTCTTCAGCGACGGATTACCTACGGATTACCGACGGAAATTTTTCTGTTGGAAAAATCGATGTCGCTGATGCTCACTCTGTCGCTAAAACTTCATTTCCGTTTGTAATTCCGTCGCTAATTAGCAACGGAATTTTTTTACATCAGCGACGGATTTTATGTCATTAGTGACGGAAAATTCCGTCGCTAAAAACATAATTTCGTCTTTTAATTTACATGAAAATCCGTGGCTAAAAGGCATCAGCGACGAAAAATTCCATCGATGATAGTTTTATTATTATTTTATTTTATAAAAAAATCCGTCGCTAAAAGGCATCAGCGACAGAATTTCCGTAACCAATTCCGTCACTAATAGTTTGTTATTTTTGTTAATTCAATAAATATTCTGTCACTAAAGAGCATCAGTGACGGAAATTCCGTTGCTAATGTTATGAATTTCGTCACTAATTTGATGAATTTTTTCACTTATTTAACAGATTTTGTTGTTAATTTCTATGAATTTTGTCAAAAAAAATGTTCTGAAATTAATTATTTATATTTATATATATATAGAGAGAGAGAGAGAGAAACATTTAAAATAAACCTAATATTTATACTTAAATCCATAAACATTATCTTAAAATAAATTAACTAACAAAAACAAAAATACATTATCTTCAACATCATTATCACCACTACCACCAGCACCTCACAGTATCATCATCATCATCTGCAAGTAAAAAACAAAAAACAAAAATATAAGTATTAAAGTTTATCATATAAAAAAATTGACAACATAAATATAAAAGAAAAATAGAGTAAATTTACAAAAAAAAAGGAAAAAAATAAAAGGAAAGAGGGATAAAGAAGCAAAACTAAGAAAAAAACGAGAAGATGGACAAAAAAGAAGATAGGGAGAAGTGAGGAGGAGAGAAAACAGAGAATATATAGAGTCTTTGGAGCGCATACAGAGGAATTACCGACGGAATTACCGACGGATTAGCAGTGGAAATTCCGTCGCTAATGCTATGTCAAAATATTTCCTGCTACAGCTCAGGCGGGAAAAATTCAAAAATTTTTTTTATTTTTTTCAAATTTAAGGCATCAGTGACGGATTTTTTCCGTAGCTAATTCCGTCGCTGTTGCTTTTTAGCGACGGAATTAGCAATGGAAAAAATCCGTCGCTGATACTTAATGAAGGAAATTTATTTATTTTTTATTTTTATTTTTTTCGAATTTAAGGCATCAGCGACAGATTTATTCCGTCGCTAATTCCTTCGCTAAAAAGCAACAGCGACAGAATTAGCTACGGAAAAAATCCGTCGCTAATGGCTTAAATCGAAAAAAATAAAAATAAATAAATAAATAAATTTCTTTCATTAAGCATCAGCGACGGATTTTTTCCGTCACTAATTCCGTCGCTAAAAAGCATTAGCGACGGAATTAGCGACGGAAAAATTCCGTCGCTAAGTTCTATACACTTATTTCTTCGAAATTATGAAGGGAAATTAGCGATGAAATTTTTCCGTCGCTAATTCCGTAGCTAATGACCTTTAGCTACAGAATTAGCGACGAAAAAATTCCGTACCTAAGTTCTATACACTTATTTCACCGAAATGTTGAAGGGAAATTAGCGATAGAATTTTTCCGTCGCTAATTCCGTAGCTAAAGGTCATTAGCTACGGAATTAGCGACGAAAAAATTCCGTCGCTAATTGCTATACACATATTTTCTCAGGCATTATGAAAGAAAATTAGCGACGGAATTTTTCCGTCGCTAATTCCGTAGCTAATGACCTTTAGCTACGGAATTAGCGACGGAAAAATTCCGTCGCTAAGTTCTATACACTTATTTCACCGAAATGTTGAAGGGAAATTGGCGACGGAATTTTTCCGTAGCTAAAGGTCATTAGCTACAGAATTAGCGACGGAAAAATTCCGTCGCTAATTGCTATACACTTATTTTCTCAGGCATTATGAAGGGAAATTAGCGACGGAATTTTTCTGTCGCTAATTCCGTAGCTAAAGGTTATTAGCTACGGAATTAGCGACGGAAAAATTCCGTCACTAATTGCTATACACTTATTTTCTCAGGAAAATTAGCGACGGAATTTTTCCGTCGCTAATTCCGTAGCTAATGACCTTTAGCTACGGAATTAGCGACGAAAAAATTCCGTCGCTAACTTCTATACACTTATTTTCTCCGAAATTATGAAGGGAAATTAGCGACGGAATTTTTCCGTCGCTAATTCCGTAGCTAATGACCTTTAGCTACTGAATTAGCGACGGAAAAGTTCCGTCGCTAATTTCTATCCATGTTTTGGGTTTAGCGATAGACAATTCCGTCGCTAATTCCGTCGCTAATAATTTGGCGCAATTGAACAGTATCTCCATGGGCATCATCTCCCGCCATAATTAGCGACGGAAAATATTCCGTCGCTAATTACCGACGAATTTCTATCGCTAATCCGTCGCTAATTCCGTCGCTAATACTACTTATCAGCGACGGAAAAATTCCGTAGCTAAATTTCCGTCGCTGAAAATCAATTTTCTTGTAGCGTTGTTTGAAGCTAATAGTTTCAATTTTGAAGGTACATTACTATCAAGGCGTGTAGAAATTCATTAGCACTCACTTAAACTTACTTTGCCTTGAAAGTTCATTAACATCCATAACTTGCAAAGGCAAAACAAAAAAAATTTATCAAATGTCTTGAAAACGACAAATGCACTTGCAGTAAATCAAAGTAAAAGGAATGATGTTTTCCCAAGCAAATAAAAAACATCTACTTAGGGAATCACTTCTAAAGCTTGTAGGAAACAATTTCAATAGCAAATCAATTCATTTGAATTTTATAATGACAGAAAAATGAACAATTTAATTTCCATTGCAGCAACCAGCTTGTGGGTGAGCTAAAGAGTTCAAAGTTAAAGAATTTATTAAGTGATACTCTTACTGCAAACAATGCTTCACCTAAGAACCCAAAAGGATTATTGGAAAAAAACAACGACCAATTGTTGAATTCATATATCATAACAACAATAAAATTATAACAAATTATTACTGGTGGCATAACTTATGTGTTAATCAAGAGTTAAGACTAATCTTTATAGCCAAAAAAAAAAACCCTTGTGTGATGACATGTTAAAGTATAGTTTGATAGAATTAGAAGTTGGTAAGCAGTCTCATGGATACAATATAGGCATGTATTACCACCCTAAGTTATCCTCACTTTTTAGAGGTTATTGACAATGGTGGGATCATAAGACTAATCAAAATGTTTGAGTTCTAAAAGTTAGTGGTTTACACATAGCAGAGGCTTGCTTATCTGTTTTCTTATGTTCTTAACTTTTACTATTCTCTATCTTTGTTTACCCAAAAAGTTTCAAAATTGGGTTTTGGATGCATGGGTGGAACAGGAATCTACAACTATCCTCTCCCTGAGGAGGAAGGTATCTCAACCATAAAAGATACCTTTACTAAGGGAATCACTTTCTTTGATATAGTTGATGTATATGGAGCTCACACCAATGAAGTTTTGATTGGGGAGGTGAGTCTCTCTTTTTGTCAATCAGAAGCTAGATGTTTAAACATGGAATATTTTGTTTCAAATTTTTAATGACAATCATTCATTCAAATGGAAAATGAAATAAAAACCATGACAATGAGTATCTAGAAAATGACAGTACAATTGATTAAACAAAAAGAAAATAGCAATATATATTTACATAGGCTTAAAAGCAGATCAATAGCATTGTATCATCCATTTTAGCAATCTTGAAACAGAATTGTATCACATTAATTTGTCAGAATTAGGCATACAAAGAGAAAAATATAATAAGTATTAATACACCTTGAGAGATTGGCATCATTGAGAGCCCTGACCCTGTGATGGGAGTTGCCTCAAACACCTTCAACATTCCAACCTCTCATTGGATTCTATGAAAAGGAAAAAATGCCTCAAGTAACAAAACAAAAAGAACCAACAATTGAAAACCAACAAATGACGGAAAAAGAAAAGAGAACTACATCATCACCCAAATATAAGAGAGCTTACCAATCGTGTGATACTTGACAAAAGCATAAGATTCTAAATTCACAAATAGTGTGCTGGGTGTCACACTCTGTGTGATGTATTCATAAGTAGCATGGCCAGTGTCTGCAAAGGAAACGGAAGAAAAAACTTGCTCAGGATCCCTAAACTTGAAACTATACTTTTTAATTAAGTTAATTAGCTTGTTTCCATTGATAGCTTCTTGCCCTTGTGGATAGATCAAGTTTACACATGTAAAACATGGATAGTCAAGTATAAATAAAATGGTAAAAGAAAAAAATACCTGAACTTGGTCATGCAGGAATTGGATGTACCCAATGGCTTCTATTAACATAGTGTCCTTGATTCTCCTGCCTGCATTCAATTATTACTATCATTTTCTTATCTATTTGGCAACTCTCAAGACATCAAAGTACATAAAAATGTGCTCATAACACCTTTAATGGCATATAAAGCCGAGAGCGAAGCGAAATACACAAACAAAGTTAACTGGTCGATATAATCTTATTTGATAAGCAATTGATATGTTCATTAATCGATTAACATCGAGCTCTAAAAAATCTCAATTTCAATAATAGTAATTGAAGATGCAAATAATAAAAAAGAAGTAAACAATAATGAATTACTTAATTGATTTAAACAACTTGAAGTCTATTTCAAACCTTAGTTCTACTTTAAGCTTCTTTACCTTACATCAATTAAATTTTGTAGCCGTCGTGATAAGGGATTAACTGTGAGTCCAACAACAGCCATAAACTCTAAGGCCGCATCAACTTAGTAAGCAAGTTCTTGGTACCTACTAAGACAAATAAAAAGAACATATTCAAAGTGAAGATATTAGAGATCTCAACAAAGATTACCTTGTACAATCCTGCAAAAACTTCAAGCAAGTGAATCCTCACTATTGAAGCAAAGCACTATCCATCCCAGAAAATGATGCAAATTCACATATAAAACATGGATGAACCCTCGAAAAATAACCTGGAAAAGGATAAAAAGAAAAAAATCCTTTCCCTTGTAACATACTTATGATTTCAGACCTTAAGTAGGTCAAAGAGAAAATCACCTACATCTAATTAGCAAAAAGAAGGAAATGCTATTTTGTCATGTACTGGACATTGTATACAAACCAAACTTCTATTTAGATCATAACCCTAGCGACAAAAAGATACTATTGCTATAAAAAGTTGATTTAGATAACATATAAATCATCAAAGAAATCACCTTAGTATTGTAAGTAAAAAAAACAAACACACACACACACACACACAAATGCATAGTATTATACTATAAATAACAGAACCATATCAAATGTATTGTGAGCTGATGTTTTTCTTCATTTTCTAATTCTTTTTTTCTTGTTGTTTTTTCCCCCTATTTATTAAAATATTCTTGTTATTGTTAACCCTTTAGATAGGCCAACACACAAGCAATCTCAGAATAATAATGATTATATAAATATTGACATTATCAAAATTCTAATATAGAAAATACCCAAATTCACTTATAGAATTTAGACAACAAATGCAATAATATAGCAAATCTGGACTATATCCAAAAATAATTATATGATAAGAGGAAGCACACAGATTCATGTATATTATGAATCATAAAAAATTTTCATGTAAATGCACTTGATAATTGAAAATAACCTAACAACATATATGATTTGAAGTACAATTAATTGCTTAATCACACAAAAAAAATGTTGCTCAAAATTCTTTAGATGCCTTTAAAAAAAATTAATGGATCCTAGTCAACTCCTAATCCCTTATGCAGTTCTAGCAATAAGATAAATTACGATCAAGTTAAAAATTCGAAAAAAAAAAGCAACTTACTTCTTTGGCAATTGATGCTACAGGTTGCTATAGGGAAGCCTGATAATTAATATCAAGGCTTCTCAGGCGTAAAACCCCTTTAACAACTGAGGAAAGAAAATTAATTCAACCACATTCAACTCGAATATGAAAATATTCTCAAGAATTTCAAATTCTTGAACCTAGCAAAGTAACTAAATTCAACTAACCTAACTATTGTTCCATTCATGACAACAAACAATGAAACAATAGAAATGCAAAATATTTTCATCCAAAAAAATTTTAAATAACTAATTCTAGCTAGTTTCATATAAACTCTGAACCATTTCATCAAGTACCATCCTTGTTAAACTCTACCTCATCCTAGAAAATCCTCTCTTTTCACACACTTTCTCAACAACCAAAATAATTTATAAATATTTCTTAAGAATAATAAAACAATCAAATGCAAAATAGAAAGTTAAGAAGTTGCGTAAGAAGCAAAATAATCATTACAAAATAAATAAATATATACAGAGCACAAATTCTTATATCCAAGGTAAAATGTATGAACAATTGATATTTTGAAAACCAACATGTTTGATTGAATAACTATCCATTAATATAGGGAAAATGAAGTTATCTTGGTAGGAAATGGGAAAAAATAATTATAACATAATGGAACTTTAAATAAAATCAAGTATAAATTTGTTTATAAAGCAATGAACTCAGCCAAAATCAAGTCTTAATGAAGCAAAAAATCAGTGCAAAAAGAGTTAAACTTACGACAGGCATTGTTCTTGTTGTGATTCCAAAATTACCACAGCAAAATGAATCATTCGGTCTATAAGCCTCCTCTTGTCAAGACATAATAATTGAATTAAAAAAAAACACAACAAAGAAAGTCAAAATTAAGGTAAAAAAATAAATTTGGTAAAACGCAATTGATGTATGGCTTCAAAAAGAAACTCTAATAAGTTTCCCTAAACTTTCCTTCGTTCTCTCAGCGAACAAAGAAATGAGTGTTTAAGCAAAATTCAACTACGCCAATTAATGAAAGAAACCCAACACTGAAAGACGGATAGCCATGGAGAGGAAGGAGGGTGAACCAACCTGCTACTCAGGGGAGCTTCAATGGTGGTATGGTGGATGAAACAATCCCCAAGGCAGGCGAAATCATTTTTACTAAGGAGGAGGTAGGTTGAATCAAGCAAATAGGGATGGGTATTGAAGTAGGAATGGCCAGACGATGGAAAAGGGCAAGGGAACCAACAAAAGATTTGGAGGATGGTAAAAGATTTTCATCAAATTGAAGAAATCAAGGGCTGAAAGGAGGCACATGGTTAGGTTTGACTTGGCCAAACAGGGTTAGAGAGAGCAGGCAACGAATGGGAGCTGGGAACACAGTACAGAGTAAGTAGGAGATTCTAAAAGAAAAAGCGAAAAGCACAGACAGGAACGACTATGGATGAATCAAGCATGAACGGGAAGGAGAAAAAGGGGCATGACCGAGAGAGAGAAGCGAGACAGAGCAAGAACGGGCAGACAGCTGCTGAGTAGGCTGAGGACTCAAGCAAGACGCGCGTAAACCACGTGAGACAAAAAACTTCAAAGGAAATTACAGGAAGACCATAAATAAACAATCAACAGTAATTTAATAAAGGCTAAATAGTGTCAAAGCGATGAAAGATGACGTGGTTGAAGGTGCAGCCGCGTTCATCTACAATTTTTATTATATAGATTCATTACTTATTCCATTACTTTCCCATCCCATTGTCCATATCTATTATGCTTTGGTTTATTATTATTTTATATTTAGCATTTTTATATATGTATTTTAGAAATATAACTTCTCAGCATGCCAACACGCGAACTCTTCAACATTCGACAGTAAGATTCGACAACGCACTAAAAAGAAATTCAAACGTGAACGTACAGGCAGTGATGATGAGATAGTAGAAGCGGAAGCACCGGTCGTTGATGGTGGCTTAACACAGAACAACAGCGAGAAAGAGCCTGAGACATACCATAAGTTCTCATACAGGGGTATGCTAACGGGTGGAAATGTCCCCGCTTCATCTGGTTGGGATGTTGGGGAATAAATAATGGGAATGATGAGATGCAATTTGAAGATGAGATCTCGGATGATGAATGTGATGTGGATAATACTGTACCCAGAATTGTCTTTACCTGGGAGGAGAAGCAGCAAATGAGAAAGCCTTAGCGTACGGCTATTATTGTCAAACTTCTAGGAAAATCCTTGGGATTTCAAACTCGATCAAGTAGAATCAAACAATTGTGGCAATTATGTAGCAGGTACAAGATTGTTGACTTGGGGTTTGACTACTTTCTCTTTAAGTTTGAAAAGGAGGAGGATTATGTGCATGTCCCGAAAGGTGGCCTATGGATTATAGGAGGCCATTACTTAACAGTGAGGCAATGGACCCCTAACTTCAATCCGGCAAAAGATACTATTGAGAAGGTGGTTGCATGGATTCATTTTCTCGGCCTACCTATGGAATACTAAAATCCTACAGCTTTATTAAGAATGGGAACATGTGTAGGAAGGGTGATTAAAATTGACAAAAACACAGAAGATGCCATCAGCGGAAAGTTTGCACGATTATGTGTTGAAATCGATCTGCAAAAACCATTAGTCTTTACAATTTCATTGTGGAAGTATTATTAGAGAGTTGAATTTGAAGGTCTTCATGTTATATGCTTTCAGTGTGGCAAGGTGGGGCATAAAGTTGATATTTGTCCCATGAGCGTTCACAGCTCGAAACATAAGCATTCGCAGGAGAGGACTGCAGATGCGAAAATGTCTACAAATGAAACTAAAACTAAAAATCATGAAGCCGATTTCGGTCCATGGATGATAGCTCAGAGAAGAAACTAGAGGCCTTAGTGAAAGGAGGATGCCAACAAAGGAAAGACAAGGAACCAACCGAAAAATGAGGATCAAATCAGCAACAGATTTGCCAATTTGGTGATAGAAAAAGGAAAAGAAAGCATATCGGCAGATTTTCAGGGGAGCTTTTCAGTAGGGAAGGGAACTAATTAGAATTTGGGAGCTTTTCTTCCCCAAGTACTTGGACAGGGTTCGAGTCCTGGAGTCCTCACTGTTGGGAAAGCTTTACTGTTTACCACTTCCGGCCCTAACAGAATTAGTCTCAGACCGTAAAACGGATGAGGATATCTGTGGTTACACCAAAAAAAAAAGGATTTGGGAGCTTTTAATGAGTCTAAATCTAAGGAGATGGCTCAGTCCAAACAGGGAAGTAAAGTCAACTCCAAGATGGCACAATCAGCTAGCGCAGTACGCTCTTCAGATTCTCCTACCTTGTAATCGAAACCTGTTAGTAGTTCAAGTTTTATTTTTCTGGTAGGATCTTCACTAAATGTAGCTGATTATCATATTATTAATGGGCTTAATAAAGAAAACAAGGGGCCCAAGGATGTTTCAAAGCCTCATGAAAATGGTCAAAGAAATGAAAAGAAGCCCAAGGATGCTCTAGTTGTTACTGGACTGATGCAGTTTAATAAGGTTGTGAAGTCCAATGAATATCTTGATGAGGGAGCTATGCAACATCGAAGTATTAATTCGCCCAACCTGGATGTCTGTATTGTTGTAAAGCAAGGAAATGATGCTGAACAGAGTTTTATACAAGTGCCAACGTTGCATGGAACTGAAATCGTTACTGCACCTTCTGAAGTGGTTGTGTTAAAGGTTTTTTCAATACTTGAAAACACTCTGTATGAGGGGAGCAAGGTTACCAATTGCTCTATGGATCTCGCTTAGACCTTGGGAGGTCTATCTTCTCTTTTACATATCCATATGTCCATTTTATTTTGGAGTTGCAGAGGGGCTGGTAACAGCGAGTTTCGAAGACTTGTTTTGGAGTACAAATGTATTTTTATAGTTGATTTTTTAATACTTGTCGAGCCAAAAATAAGTGGAGCAGTGGCAGATAAAGCTATTCATCGTTTGCGGTTTGAGAATTATTTTAAAGTTGATGCTAATGGTTTTGCAGGAGGAATTTGGCTTCTTTGGAATTCTTCCTTTGGGGAGGTTGATATTCTACAAAGTTGTGAATAGTTAATAACCATTGTTGTTGTCCAAAATGATGTCACATGGGTCTTGACGGCAATATATGCTAGCCCTGTACCATCTAAAAGATAGAGGTTATGGAGATTCCTTGCTGACTTTAATGGTTTTGATAACTCCCCATGGCTGTTGGTTAGAGACTTTAACCAAATAGCATCAATGGAAGAAAAGCAAGGAGGGGTGAATGAAAGTCCTTACCGAATGAAAGCTTTTGGTGATGTTCTATTTCAACGACAGTTGGTGGATCTTAGAGCTTCGTGCTGTAGATTTACCTGGACTAATAATAGAAATGCAAGGGGGTTAATCAGAAAACGACTAGATAGAGCCATTTGTAATGGAGAGTGGAGATTACTCTTTCTTGAAGCAAATGTTGCTAATCTTCCAAGAGTTCATGGTGACCACTGTCCGGTACTTTTGAGATTTCAACACAGCATGCCTCAAGATCGTAATCGTCGACCTTTTAGATTTGAAGTAGCTTGGCAACTACATGACCTAATATGTTCCTCTTGGAATGATAGTTTACAACTTCCAGGTAACTTGCAGCATTTACAAAGTGTTCTCAAGGAATAGAATGTAAATGTTTTTGGGAATATCTTTAAAAGGAAGAGGACCCTATTGGCTTGACTAAAAGAAGAGTTCAACAACATTTAGAATTTAAGCCGAACTCTTTCTTATTTCGTTTAGAGAAGGATCTAAAGGAGGAGTATAATTCGGTTTTGCAACAAGAAGAGCTTATGTGGTTTCAAAAATCTCGTTCAAAATGGATACAATTTGGGGATCGAAATACTAAATTTTTCCATATGACTACAGTGATAAGAAGGAACAAAAATAAGAGTCTTGCTTTAAAAAATGAGGAAGGAGAATGGTGTTCAAATCAGACTACTTTGAGGGAGCTGGTCTTGGGATTCTTTAAGAAACTATATACAAAAGAGGGGGTGGCAATTATTGACTTTGATAGTTATTACCCAAAGACCACTTGTTTGCTTACTCCGTAGTAAGCTGAGACTATTGGGTTAGTTCAAAGTGATGAGGAGATATATAAAGTTTTGTGCACCATGGCTTCCTTTAAAGCTCCGAGTTCAGATGGATTTCAAGCGGGTTTCTATCGAGCAAATTGGGATGTTGTGAGCAAGTCGGTGTGCCAAACTATTCAAGAAGCTTTCACTAAGAGTGTTTTGGATGAAGAGCTAAGTAAGGTTCTAGTTGTATTGATTCCGAAGATTGTACAACCAGAATATGTTTCACCTATCGGCTTGTGTAATGTTTCAATCAAACTCATGTTAAAGGTAGTTGTTAATAGACTTCGACCTTATTTAACAGATATCATTTCACCTATTTAATGCAATTTTATTCCAGGGAGAAGTTGTGCAGACAATATTGTAGTGGTGTAGGAAGCGGTTCATTCCATGTCTTGGAAAAAGGGAAGAAAGGAGAGATGATTTGGAAGATCAATTTGGAGAAAGCATATGATGGAATTGATTGGGATTTTTTGCAGTGGTTTTAATCGATGTGGGACTGCCTTCTCATTTGATTAGATTGATTATGTTCCTGGTTACATCGATCGAGATGAGCATATTGTGGAATGGTGAGTTGACAACAAGCTTCAAACCTTCCCAAGGGCTCAGACAAAAATGATCCTTTATCTCCCTACCTGTTTGTACTTTGTCTTCAAAAACTCTCGGATATTATTGATACTGCAGTTGCATGTGGTGCATGGAAGCCTATTCATTTGTCACGAGGGGGACCTCCTTGGTCCCACATTTTCTTTGCAGATGACTTAGTCCTCTTTGGAGAAGCTTCTGCTAAAAAGTGCCAGGTGTTTCTTAATTGTTTAAATGTTTTCTATGATTCTTCGGGGCAAAAAGTGAATTTTAATAAATCAAAAATTTCCACCTCTTACAATGTTCACCCGAATGTATTAACAAGTTTGTTGGAACTAACAGGAATATCTCATAGCGAGGAGTTTGGAATATACTTGGGTGTACCAATTACTAGGAAGAAACCCAAGAAAGTTGACTTTCGGCCTATGTTAGATAAATTTAAAAGCAGGTTGGCTGCGTGGAAGGTTCATCATTTGTCCTTAGCAGGTAGAGCTACACTAATTCAGTCAGCCACCAATACTATAGCCAATTACACAATGCAAACCTTAAAGTTGCCTACTACAGTATCAAAAGAAATTGACCACCTAAACAGGGATTTTTGTTGGGGATAGACAAGTAGCCACAAGAGGGTTCCCTTAGTGAAGTGGGAACAAGTGTGTAAGCCTAAAATTGATGGAGGTCTGGGTTTTAGCAGATCAAAGGATATGAATTTGGCTTTACTAGCCAAACTTGGATGGAAAATGGAAGTTGGCGATACAGGCCTGTAGACACCTTATTTTGTCCGGAGTCTTAATTTATAAAAAATAATTAATTGGATTGGGTGACATTGTATTTTAATTTGACAATTTAGAGTCAGGCTAGAATTAAATTAGAATTTTTAAGTTTAGAATTAACATTAATCAGTAAATTAAAAGTTTAAATAGGATTTAGGAATGATGAAAAAAGAGAAGAGATAAGAAAAAAATAAAATAAGATTAATTTTAGGATAGGATAATTAGATTTTTTAGGATAATTATTTAGATTAATATTAAAGTTGATAGAGTTAGATTAGGATTAACATAAAAATTAAATAGATAAAATATTGAAAATAAAAGATAATTAATAAAATAGGTTGAGTTGTATTATGACTCTAACAAGTTTATGACTATAAAAGGGGCTAAACCCCATAACTTTGGGGGGAGCAGTATCAAACAATTGAGAGAAAATTAGAGGGAAATTAAGAGTAAGATACAGAGAACGGGAGAGCAATTTGGAGAGCACAGAAAATTAGAGAGCACATTAAAAAGGGAGGCAAACTGAGGTGAGTGAGATCAGAAAGCGAGTAAATACAGAAGTTTGGAGGAATTGTTGGCGACTGAAGTAACAGCAACACCGGTGATAGACGACGCTCCAGGAGTAGCTGTTGATACAACAACCATATAGATCTCCGTTCCGTCCATACCTGGCCGCCTTGGTCCTCCTGTTCTTCTAAGTTCAAGCGAAGTGGGAAGCCCAGCTTTACTTTAGTCTTCAATCTGTCTACTCGTGAAGCTTTCATTTTACAGCCTACAAAAGGTAATGTCTCAATAGCAAATTTATATATACACGTGATGTGACTCAATCTCCAAAACCGGTACTGCTGCATCCATCTCTTTGTTTTCATTCTACGATTATTTGTTTCTTATAGCTGCACTTAATATGGATGGTAGGAATGGTAAGTAGTAAATAAGAAAAAATAATATTATAGGAAGATAAGGAGTGTAAAAGAACATGGGACAAAATAAAAGACAAATGGCATTGATGGTGGTCATGATGACGATAAGAATGTAAGGAATTAAAGAGATAAAAATAAAGGTAGTAATGAATTTAGGATATAAAATAGATAATTGAAATAATGAAATAAAGTAATAAATGACATCACCAAAGTTATATAATAATAATAAATGAAAGAGGTAAATAAAAAATTTAGAACAATCCAAAATAATAAACTTTGAAAATTGGTTAAGCCTTCCCGATGATGGAATCTTTGAGGCGATTGCGAACGAGTAACACTCAAGGAATTCCTAGGTGAGAGAATCCTTCTAAGTTTATCCAGAATGATGGAAGATATAAAAGGTATTTTCAAAAGATGAAGTTTAAACTTTATTCTCCAAATAATTAAAATAGAATAACACATAAAAAATCATAATCGTGAAAAAAATAATAATAAACATAATAGTAAAATTTTTAGGATAATAATAAATAAAAACATAAATTATATAATTAATCCGATGATGGAATTTTTGAGGCGATTACGAATGAGTAACACTCGAAGAATTTTTAGGCGAGAAGATCCTTCTAAGTTTATCCAGAACGATGGAAGACTTAGAAGACATTTTCAAAATAAATGAATAATAAATAAAGATAAAAACATAATAAATAATAAAATTTATATTCTAATAAAAATAAAATAATAAATAATAAATAAAGTTAATAAATAATAAAATAATAATTCTGATGATGGAATCCTTGAGGTGATTGCGAACGAGTAACACTCGAGAAATTCCTAGGTGAGAGAATCTTTTTAAGTTTATCCAGAACGATGGAAGATTTAAAAGGCATTTTCAAAAATAAATAAATAAATAATAAAACATAATAAATAATAAAATTTATATTCTAATAAAGATAAAATAATAAATAATAAATAATAAATAAAATTAATAAATAATAAAATAATAATTCTGATGATGGAATCCTCAAGGCGATTGCGAATGAGTAACACTTGAAGAATTCTTAGGTGAGGGGATTCTCCTAAGTTTATCCAGAATGATGGAAAATTTAGGAGATATTCTCAATATTAAATACCAAAATCCTAAATATAATAAAAAATAATATATAAAAAATAATATTCAAAATAAATAAATAAATAAAAATAATAAATTAGGGAATAATAAAATTTTAAAGTACTTCCGACGACGGAACCTCTTCAGGGGAGTCGAATGGTACCCCTTGAATACTCTTGAGGTGAGAAGAGTCATTTAAGAGTTCATCCAGAATGATGGAGGATTCTTAAAAGAATTTTCAATATTTAAACAAAAAAATTAAAAGACCACATAATTAAGACTAAGTTAAAATAACACAAGATTAAAATGGTACCAATATTGGGCGTTGTAGGGGTGCTATAACCTTCCCTACGCGTAAATGAACTCCCGAACCCAAAACTTAAAATGTAGACCAGTCCTAGAGTCATTAGGTGGCCAATCACACCTAGGTTAAAAAAGATTGGTGGCGACTCCATTTGTTTAATGTCTAGCGTCCTAATCCTAGGAAACGTTATGACAGCTTGGCGACTCCACTGGGGACAATTAAGAGAGTCGAGCCATAATTTAATCTTGTGTTATACTAAGTCTAAGTGTGATGGTCTAAATTTGGAAAGTTCTGATGTTGTTTGATGCTCTTTTGTTGATTTCTTAAGTGGTTGGTGGAAATTAATAAGATGAAGTTCCTTCTCACACACCACACTTTGCACTTGCATGCATAAAGCTCTCGACCTGAGCTCAATCCTTTCTAGGAGGGAGTAGAGTACCAACCGCTCTCGTGAGGTGATAACCTCCGCATGGGCTAGCAAAATACTCCCACTCAAGTTAAACCTTTTCCGTTTGTAGCCTGTCATGGGTAAGGATTATGGTGCCTTACTAGTCCAGAATGGATAATAGTGAGGAACAATTTGAGAACCTTTAGCCCTTTTATCTAAAGTCATGCATATAGTGAAATTAAGAAGACCAACTGTAAGATAGAGCCATATCAACCCATGCTATAGAAAGTACCCATTACTTAGGACACATTTTTTATCAAGTTTGTTTGATTTTGATTTATACATGAGACACAAAAAGGGTACCATGTGTTTTTCACCAAAACATTTTCATGCATTAACCATCCATGGCAACTTTTACCATACCATCCCATTCATACATATTTTTGTTCATCTTCAATCATTGTTTTCAAACAAAGCAATTTCAAACTTTTTCAAGCATCACCACACGAAAAATAATAAACTCTAATTGTGGTAATAAAGGTTCAAAGATAGCCCGACCAAAAGTCCATTCGTATCACACTCGTTATCAAGCTAGGATCATGGAAGAAGAGCAAAGTGTCCGTATTGAGAAGATGGAAAAGGCTCAAGAGGAAATGAAGGGGCAGTTGGCTCAAATAACTGAATTATTGAAAAACTTGAGCAAGGGAAAAGGAGTAATGGAAGAAGCTATTGTCCAAGAAGGGGTCCAACAACGTAGCATGGAAGATCCCATATACCCTCCTGGATTTGGTCCTCATCCAAGTCAAACATCTCAAGTAGGAGGATATCCATTTGCTTATACATCCATACCTCAAATGTTTGGCCCAGCTCAGGGACAAACTCTCCCTTCCCAAGGGACAAAATTTACTGATCCAATTGAAGTACCTAACTTGGATGACCCGAGGGAGATTGAAAAGATAAAAGTCAAACAAGTAGAAGAGAAAGATGAGGCGAAGTCACAACAAAAGATCGATATGTTGGAGGAAAGACTTCGAGCTATTGAAGGCTTAGACCTATATGGTCCCATGGATGCTATGGGGTTGTGTTTGGTGTCTAATTTAATCATCCCACCCAAATTTAAGGCCCCGGAGTTTGAAAAATACAATGGGACTTCTTGCCCTAAGTCTCATCTCATTATGTACTGTCGAAAGATGGCTGCCTATGCTCAAGATGATAAACTTCTTATTCACATCTTTCAAGAAAGCCTTACTGGGTATGCAGCGAAGTGGTATAATCAATTGGATGGAACTCGAATCACCACTTGGAATGACTTGGCAAGAGCATTTATGGCTCAATATCGACATGTTGCTGATATGGCCCCTGATCGTCTGTCAGTCCAAAGCATGGAAAAGAGAACTAATGAGAGTTTCAAGCAATATGCCCAAAGATGGCGTGACATGGCTGCAGAGGTGCAACCTCCACTTTCAGATAAGGAGCTTACCATTATGTTCGTTAATACTTTGAAGGCTCCATATTACGATAGGATGATCGGTAATGCTACTAAGAATTTTGCTGATATGGTATTGTCTGGTGAGATAATTGAGAATGCAATCAAGAGTGGAAAGATTGAAGCTCCCAACAATATTGAGAAGAAAGGAGGAACTAACAAAAAGAGGGAAGAAGAAGTCCATGCTGTTGCATATGGAAAGCAATATGGAGGCTATGTCCCACAACACCCTTATCACATGCCACAACCTTACTATCCTACTCAGAATCCTTACCATTCATACCCTAAGGTTAATGTTCAACCTATTCCTCAGACACCTGCACCAGTTACTCAGTCAGCTACGCAGTTCAATAAACATAAGGGCAATCTTAAAGGATCATGGCCGCAAAGAGAAAGGACTCCCATTGACCCAATCCCCATGACCTACACTGAGTTGTATCCAAAATTGATCAAAGGACAACTCATCGCACCCGTCTATGCGGAACCTCTCAAGCCTCCATATCCGAAATGGTATGATGAGAATGCTCGATGCGAGTATCACTTCGGGAACGTGGGTCACTCTCTAGAGAATTGCATTGCGCTAAAGTATAGAGTGCAAGGACTGATAAAAGCTGGCATGTTGAATTTTGAAACGAAAGGGGAATCGGCTACGGATGCAAACCCATTGCCTAACCATACCAATGAGGGATGAGTTTCATGGAGGCATAAAGGGTTCGAGCCATGCGATTTTGAATATCTATAAATTCTAGTTTTGTTTTTGCTTTCTTTTAAGTAATGCAAGATAGTTTTTGAAAGTGCTTAAGCCCATAAGCACAAAATAAAGTTTTATGTATGGGCTAACTTTTATTTATTCCCTTTTCAATAAAGCGACTAGTGTGATGCACTGTCATTTTCTCATTTTCTCTGTTCATTTGCCATTTCCCACATACTCACCTTACCTTTCATTCACAAGTATCCAAATAATGAACATGATGATAATGATGTCAATAAATCTGGGATTCAATTTTGAAAGAACTACTACTGTTGATGAATTACTAGTCTGCTAATGTTGCGAAAGCAAGAAAATGAAGGAAAGGTTGTTCACCATCCGCACTTGATAGATTGTACAAGAAAGGTGAATCTCTTACAGAAGCTTCTAACAAGTTTGTCATTGTTCAGTAAATAATTTTTAATGAGAGTATTTACATTTGAAATGATAAATGGCCTTCTTTCACTATCCTTCAAGCATGAGTAAAATTATCCTTTGATTACCCCTTTTGAGCCTATTATATTTTTTGTAATATAACTCACCAAGGATCACCCTCCACACTGGGGACAAAGAAGATGAAAATCATTTATAAAGAAAATTTGGGGGCAAAGATGAAAGTGTTCATGATGAATTGAGGGGCAAGAAGAAAAACCCAGTTTTGTGAAACAAAAAAAAAGAAAAAGGGTTTAAATTCAAAAAAAAACCCAAAAAAGAAGAAGAAGAAGAAGAAGCAAGAAAAGAAATGAGTGAACTAGAAAGGTACTAAATGCTTGAGTGTTTTACTTGTGATCCTTTGGTTTATAAAACCCTGAAATACATTTTGAGCCTATTATATCCTTTTCTTTCATAAACCCTCACCTGAGCCTACATTACATACCTTTAAAAGCCCATTTTGATCAAATGTAAATGCTTAAATTGAAGAATCATGTATTGAATGAAGATATATTTGTATAATGAGCTAATGATCCTTTGAAGGAAGTAGATCAAGTTGAATGAAGAAACCCATGAGCTTTAGAAGATATCTTGGATCGAAATCAAGAACGCCTATTAGGGGCATGAATTTGGATTGAGCATTGAAGGTTGAAGTTTATCAAAGCCAATGAATTTGAAAATGAAAAAAAAAGAAAAAATAAAACTATGAAAAAAAGAAAAAGAAAAAAAAAGAGAAAAATAAAAAGAAAAAGAAGGATTCAAAATTGAAAACCCAAAAAGGGCAGTTTGAATCAAATAAGGGGCATCTAAGTTGAAAACCTGAAAAGGCGGCTTAGAAAAATATCATCATCAAAAAGTTTTGATACAAGGGCAAGACTGACAGACACTACATGAAAGAACATATCAATAAGAGTGGGCTTTTGGAAAAGAATTTTAGATTGACCTGATTGAAATTGTCAAAATGTTTGTTAAATGGATACTGAAAACCCTATTCCAAACTGTCCCATTGATTTTTCTTGATTTCATGTTCCTTTTCTAAGAATGAATACCCATATCTCTCATGATCATTTTAAATTCATTTCACCCCTATAATAAATTGAGAAGATGTATGAGTGCATTACATTGGTGGTCTAATTGGAAGGAAAATAAATAAATGTTGATAACCTTTTTTGGGTAAAGTTTTGAAAAAAAATATATTCTTTTGAGAAATCTTGCATTACTAAGAGAGAAAGAAACAACAATAAAAAATGATGGAAAATATAAACTTGAAAGCATGATGGCAAGTCTTCGAGCATAATTGGACCAAGACTCAATAGGAGATGGGATAAGAAGTGAAGATAGAAGATTTAAATAAGAAGATTCCAACAAATTGAGTGGACTTGAGAAAAATGAGATGAGCTTGAGAATCTTGTTACCACAATGGAGATTGCATTTACATACATTCATGGAATAATTCAGGGAGAATGACATTGACATGTGCATAACATTCATAGTATTGTGGTATTCATGGCATTCATTATATTCATGACATGCATGACGTTTCATTGCTGCGTTTTGACATTGAACTATTTGTTAAAACATTAGGATAAGAAGTTCTAAATGATGAAATTTTGAAGAAAAGAGAAAGTGTAAGAATACCATGGATAGGATGAAAATATAAGAGATGGTAATTTAAAAGAATTATGAGGTATGAGAAGATGATGAGAAAAATATTTTTTTTTTGAAAAACCTTAGATAAGAATAAAGCCCAGTTTAGCTGGCACCTTAGAGGAGGATGAAGCCTAATATTGTTGGCATCAAAATGAAAGTTAAGCCCAGTCAAACCCATGTACGCTGGCATTCTGAAATGAAATCTTTATTTTCAAAAGTCTCAATGCCTCTGTTGAGAGGAGCTCTTTATTTTTCAAAAAGTTTCAAAGCCTCTGTTGAGAGGAGCTCTTTATTTTTCAAAAAGTTTCAAAGCCTCTGTTGAGAGGAGCTCTTTATTTTCAAAAGTCTCAAAGCCTCTGTTGAGAGGAGCTCTTTATTTTTCAAAAAGTTTCAAAGCCTCTGTTGAGAGGAGCTCTTTATTTTCAAAAGTCTCAAAGCCTCTGTTGAGAGGAGCTCTTTATTTTTCAAAAAGTTTCAAAGCCTCTGTTGAGAGGAGCTCTTTATTTTTCAAAAAGTTTCAAAGCCTCTGTTGAGAGGAGCTCTTTATTTTTCAAAAAGTTTCAAAGCCTCTGTTGAAAGGAGCTCTTTATTTTTCAAAAAGTTTCAAAGCCTCTGTTGAGAGGAGCTCTTTATTTTCAAAAGTCTCAAAGCCTCTGTTGAGAGGAGCTCTTTATTTTTCAAAAAGTTTCAAAGCCTCTGTTGAGAGGAGCTCTTTATTTTTCAAAAAGTTTCAAAGCCTCTGTTGAGAGGAGCTCTTTATTTTCAAAAGTCTCAAAGCCTCTGTTGAGAGGAGCTCTTTATTTTTCAAAAAGTTTCAAAGCCTCTGTTGAGAGGAGCTCTTTATTTTCAAAAGTCTCAAAGCCTCTATTGAGAGGAGCTCTTTATTTTTCAAAAAGTTTCAAAGCCTCTGTTGAGAGGAGCTCTTTATTTTCAAAAGTCTTAATGCCTCTGTTGAGAGGAGCTCTTTATTTTCAAAGTTTCAATGCCTCTGGTGAGAGGAGCACAAGGTTATTTTCGAAAGTTCCTCTGATGAGAGGAGCATAAGGTTATTTGTCAAAGTCTTACAGCCTCTGGTGAGAGGAACTAAATGTTTCTTAAAAATTGTAAATATTTTGTAAAAAAAAGAAAAAAAACAAAAAAATCAAAAAAAAATAAAAAAAATCCGGACAAAATGGTTGTCTAATTGTCTTTGCACAATTCCTAATTTTCAGAAAATGTGCAAAGAGGGGCAGCTGTAGACACCTTATTTTGTCCGGAGTCTTAATTTATAAAAAATAATTAATTGGATTGGGTGACATTGTATTTTAATTTGACAATTTAGAGTTAGGCTAGAATTAAATTAGAATTTTTAAGTTTAGAATTAACATTAATCAGTAAATTAAAAGTTTAAATAGGATTTAGGAATGATGAAAAAAGAGAAGAGATAAGAAAAAAATAAAATAAGATTAATTTTAGGATAGGATAATTAGATTTTTTAGGATAATTATTTAGATTAATATTAAAGTTGATAGAGTTAGATTAGGATTAACATAAAAATTAAATAGATAAAATATTGAAAATAAAAGATAATTAATAAAATAGGTTGAGTTGTATTATGACTCTAACAAGTTTATGACTATAAAAGGGGTTAAACCCCATAACTTTAGGGGGAGCAGTATCAAACAATTGAGAGAAAATTAGAGGGAAATTAAGAGTAAGATACAGAGAACGGGAGAGCAATTTGGAGAGCACAGAAAATTAGAGAGCACATTAAAAAGGGAGGCAAATTGAGGTGAGTGAGATCAGAAAGCGAGTAAATACAGAAGTTTGGAGGAATTGTTGGCGACTGAAGTAACAGCAACACCGGTGATAGACGACGCTCCAGGAGTAGCTGTTGATACAACAACCATATAGATCTCCGTTCCGTCCATGCCTGGCCGCCTTGGTCCTCCTGTTCTTCTAAGTTCAAGCGAAGTGGGAAGCCCAGCTTTAATTTAGTCTTCAATCTGTCTACTCGTGAAGCTTTCATTTTACAGCCTACAAAAGGTAATGTCTCAATAGCAAATTTATATATACACGTGACGTGACTCAATCTCCAAAACCGGTACTGCTGCATCCATCTCTTTGTTTTCATTCTACGATTATTTGTTTCTTATAGCTGCACTTAATATGGATGGTAGGAATGGTAAGTAGTAAATAAGAAAAAATAATATTATAGGAAGATAAGGAGTGTAAAAGAACATGGGACAAAATAAAAGACAAATGGCATTGATGGTGGTCATGATGACGGTAAGAATGTAAGGAATTAAAGAGATAAAAATAAAGGTAGTAATGAATTTAGGATATAAAATAGATAATTGAAATAATGAAATAAAGTAATAAATGACATCACCAAAGTTATATAATAATAATAAATGAAAGAGGTAAATAAAAAATTTAGAACAATCCAAAATAATAAACTTTGAAAATTGGTTAAGCCTTCCCGATGATGGAATCTTTGAGGCGATTGCGAACGAGTAACACTCAAGGAATTCCTAGGTGAGAGAATCCTTCTAAGTTTATCCAGAATGATGGAAGATATAAAAGGTATTTTCAAAAGATGAAGGTTAAACTTTATTCTCCAAATAATTAAAATAGAATAACACATAAAAAATCATAATCGTGAAAAAAATAATAATAAACATAATAGTAAAATTTTTAGGATAATAATAAATAAAAACATAAATTATATAATTAATTCCGATGATGGAATTTTTGAGGCGATTACGAATGAGTAACACTCGAAGAATTTTTAGGCGAGAAGATCCTTCTAAGTTTATCCAGAACGATGGAAGACTTAGAAGACATTTTCAAAATAAATGAATAATAAATAAAGATAAAAACATAATAAATAATAAAATTTATATTCTAATAAAAATAAAATAATAAATAATAAATAAAGTTAATAAATAATAAAATAATAATTCTGATGATGGAATCCTTGAGGTGATTGCGAACGAGTAACACTCGAGAAATTCTTAGGTGAGAGAATCTTTTTAAGTTTATCCAGAACGATGGAAGATTTAAAAGGCATTTTCAAAAATAAATAAATAAATAATAAAACATAATAAATAATAAAATTTATATTCTAATAAAGATAAAATAATAAATAATAAATAAAATTAATAAATAATAAAATAATAATTCCGATGATGGAATCCTCAAGGCGATTGCGAATGAGTAACACTTGAAGAATTCTTAGGTGAGGGGATTCTCCTAAGTTTATCCAGAATGATGGAAAATTTAGGAGATATTCTCAATATTAAATACCAAAATCCTAAATATAATAAAAAATAATATATAAAAAATAATATTCAAAATAAATAAATAAATAAATAAATAAAAATAATAAATTAGGGAATAATAAAATTTTAAAATACTTCCGACGACGGAACCTCTTCAGGGGAGTCGAATGGTACCCCTTGAATACTCTTGAGGTGAGAAGAGTCATTTAAGAGTTCATCCAGAATGATGGAGGATTCTTAAAAGAATTTTCAATATTTAAACAAAAAAATTAAAAGACCACATAATTAAGACTAAGTTAAAATAACACAAGATTAAAATGGTACCAATATTGGGCGTTGCAAGGGTGCTATAACCTTCCCTACGCGTAAATGAACTCCCGAACCCAAAACTTAAAATGTAGACCAGTCCTAGAGTCATTAGGTGGCCAATCACACCTAGGTTAAAAAAGATTGGTGGCGACTCTATTTGTTTAATGTCTAGCGTCCTAATCCTAGGAAACGTTATGACAAGGCCTTTGGGCTAGAGTTTTGCAAGCTAATTATCTTAAAGGAACATCCTTTATTAAAGCAAGAAACTATCGGGTAGCTTTCCACACATGGAGGAGTATTATGTCAAGCAAGGGAGTAATTGCAAAAGGTTGTGCTCGAATTATTGGGGATGGAAAAAATAGCTCTTTTTGGTATCATAGATGGGTTGGAGAGAAACCTTTAGCTAAGTGGTGTATGGATTCTGCACATGTGGAGCATTCGACTTGGATGGTTAATGACTCGCGGCTTGGCAACGGGGATTGGGATTGGTCAAAACTGAACATGCTTCCAAGGGAGATTGCAGATCAACTTAAGCTGTTACCACCACTAAATGAAGACCAGGATGATACCTTTTGGACTGCTTCCTCAACAAGAGACTTCTTAATAAAGTCAGCTTATAAGTTAATCTTGGGGGATAATCAGACTACATTTCTTTGGAACAAGATCTGGAAGTTGAATACACTGCCAAGAATTAAACATTTTCTTTGGCTTCTAGCTCATGACCGGCTATTAACTAAGCAGAATTGTTTCAAACGAAAAATAGCTGGAGATGCCTCTTGCTCAAGATGTGGATACTACCTAGAATCTGCCTTGCATTTATTCCGAGATTGCTACTCCTCGCATCAGATTTGGATAAAATGGATTCCAGGTTTGATCCTCAATTCTTTTAATAATATGGCACTAATGGATTGGTTACTTTTCAACCTTAGTGATCAGGTTTCTACAGCAAACAACGCTTTAGATTAGCCATCTACGTTTGGTGTCATATTTGTGGACTTGGCGCAATAAAAGCATTTTTGAACAGGATTTTTTCTGGCCAACAAATGGACATTATGACTAAACCTGCTCATGGGTTAGGTCGAGCCGAGTTCGGGTCGGGCTTATGACAAGTAATAAGAATATTAGTCTATTCCTAAGCCCAACCTGGCTCGATAAATCGGGCCTGGTATTTAGTCCAAACTCGTTTTATTTTTTATACAATAAGCTCGAGCTCGAGCTCGGCCCGTCCGAATATAATTTTTTTATATTTTAATTATTTATTTATTTGTTTTTATTATTTTATTTCCTTTAAAATTTAATTTAACTTGTCAAAATTTGTATATCCATTTTCATATTAAATATTTATAATCATATTTTTTAATTAATAATGTTCATCATCATCATCATCATCATCAGAGCCTTTATCCCAATAGATTGTGGTAGGCTATATGAACCAATATCTAAAATCACGTTAGATCGTCCATATGTATTCTCTGCCTCCATAGATTCCTATTCAAGGCCATTTGCTCATCTAATTCTAAAACCTCCATGTCTTTCCAAACTACTTCTTTCCAAGTCTTTTTTGGTCTTCCTCTAGTCTTAACCCTTCTCTCAACATCCATAGCCTCTATTCTCCTAACTGGAGCATCTACAGGTCTACGTCTTACATGTCCAAACCAACGTAAACGATTTTCACACATTTTGTCTTCGATAGGTACCACTCCAATCATCTTACGAATATCATCATTTCTCATTCTATCCTTTCTTGTATATCCACATATCCACCGTAACATTCTCATTTCTGTTACACTCATCTTTTGTGTATGTAGCCTCTTAGTCGCCCAACATTCACTACCATATAACAATGTTGGTCTAACAACTGTCCTATAAAACTTGCCTTTCAACCATGTAGGAATTCCTTTATCGCACAACACACCTGTAGCACTTCTCCACTTACTCCATCCAGCCTGGATCCTATAGGTCACATCACCATCAATCTCTCCATCCATCTGTATTATTGATCCCAAGTATCGAAAATGATCCCGCTTAGGTATCGCCACCCCATCTAACTTCACTACATCATGCTCTTCCAGTCGGTTAGAACTGAATTTACACTCCATGTATTCAGTCTTCACTCTGCTTAGTTTAAATCCTTTTGATTCCAACGTTTGTCTCCATACTTCCAACTTTGTATTGATCTCAGCTTTAGTTTCCTCATATAGGACAATATCATCTGCAAACATCATACACCAGGGCACCTTATCCTGGATGGATTTTGTCAGTTCGTCCATAACTACCGCGAACAAGAATGGACTCAACGCTGACCCTTGGTGTAATCCTACCGTGATAGGAAACTCACTTGTTTGCCCCCCACCTGTCCTTACATGTGTCCTTGCGCCTCTATACATGTCCTTAGTTAGTTTAATATATTTCAAAGGAACTCTTTTCTTCATTAAGAACCACCAGAGTACCTCCCTAGGCACTTTATCATATGCTTTCTCCAAATCTATAAAGACCATATGAAGATCTTTACCCATTACTCGAAAGCGCTCCATAAGTTGTCTAAGCAAATATATTGCCTCCGTAGTTGATCGACCCGGCATAAAACCAAATTGATTCTCCGATATCTCTACATTCTTTCTTAATCTCCGTTCTATCACTCTCTCCCATAGTTTCATCGTGTGACTCATCAATTTTATGCCTCGGTAGTTGGCGCAACTTTGAATATCTCCCTTGTTCTTATATAAAGGTACTAAGACACTCTTCCTCCATTCCTCTGGCATTTTGTTAGTGTGCCAAATCTTATTAAATAGATTTGTCAACCACCTAACTCTTACATCTCCAAGGCATTTCCAAACTTCAATTGGGATGTCATCAGGTCCAACAGCTTTTCCATTCTTCATCATCTTTAGTGCATCTTTTACCTCTGTCTCTTGGATTCTACGCATAAAGCACCGATTTAAATCCTTAAGAGGCACCGAAATATTATCCAAAACTTTATTTTGTCCATCATTAAATAATTTGTTAAAATAATCTCGCCACCTGTCCTTAATGTCATTATCTTTAACGAGAGTTCTTTGATGCTCATCCTTAATACATTTCACGACTCCTAGGTCACGACTCTCCTTTCTCTTGCTCGCGCCAATCTGTATATCCTTTTCTCTCCCTCCTTTGTGTTCAACTTGTCGTAAATCTTTCGCAACCCTCGTCTTAGCTTCTGCCACAGCCTTCTTTGCCTCCTTTCTTGCTACCTTATATTCCGAAAAACTCTCTTCTGTATTGTTCTTCTTTAAAGCCTTGTAACGCTCTCGCTTAATCTTTATAGCATCTTTTACTACTGCAGTCCACCATGTTGCGTCCTTTCCAGTCGGCACTTTTCCGTTTGATACTCCTAATGTCTCTTTGCCTACCTCCCGAATGCATTTTGCCATCTTATTCCACATTACATTTGGGTTCTCTTCTGTTGTCCAAGCCTCTTTTTGAATCCAACTATCTCTACATGTTGTATGACAATCTTCTTTTAGCTTCCACCATCGAATCCGTTCAATTCCTTTTTGTTGGTTTCTTCGATGTCGTCTATCTATCATCATATCTAGAACTAAGAGTCTATGTTGCGCGGTAACACTCTCACCTGGGATAACCTTACAATCCAAACATCTATGTCTATCCCTACTCCTAGTTAAAAAGAAATCTATCTGACTTGCTCTTGGTCCACTTCTAAAGGTTATAAGATGAGAATCTCTCTTCTTAAACAATGTATTTGCTAGGATTAGGTCATAAGATAAAGCAAAATTTAAAATAGCATCTCCTCCCTCGTTTCTTACACCATAACTAAAACCCCCATGTACTCTCTCAAAACCCTCTCTACTTGTACCTACATGTCCATTAAGATCACCGCCAATAAAAAGGTTTTCTCCTATGGGTACTTCTTGTACTACCTTATCTAAATCCTCCCAAAACTGTCGTTTACTAACCTCATCAAGTCCTATCTGGGGTGCATACACGCTAATGACATTCAACACCTCTTCTCCTAAAACTAGTTTAACCAAAATAATCCTATCCCCTTGTCTCTTAATCTGTACAACATCCTTATGGTACTCTTTATCTATAATGATACCTCCTCCATTTCGGTCTCTATCTTTCCCTGTGTACCAAAGCTTATATTGCCAAGGTGCTATCTCTCTAGCCTTTTCCCCAACCCATTTGGTCTCTTGGAGACACAAAATCTTAACCCTCCTCCTACTCATAACCTCACAAATCTCACCTAACTTACTACTAAGCGTACCTATATTCCAAGATCTTAACCTAAGCTTATGGTTATGGACTAACTTCTTTACCCACCCCCGTCCATTGTGGTGTGGGAACCTTTGCCTATTTAACACCACATCCAGGCGTCGATGTGGCGCGTCACTTCCGGGCGACGACCTAGCAACCCTTGCCCACTTTTCACTACACCCGAGCTCCGATGCAGCGCGTCGCTGTGTAGGGGACGCCCCAACGATGTTTTGATATTGGTTCATTTCATGAGATTGGACTAGTTTTTAAGGCTGGTTGTCCAAACCTACCGCCACCCTCCTCCTTTACCCGGGCTTGGGACCGGCTGCGTTAACTCACACAGGCGGAGTTTAATTAATAATGTTATATAAATAAAATTATAGTATACTTAATAAATATATTAAAAATATACTTAATATTATAAATATATTAAAAAAGTATATTTAATATTAATATCGGGCCGAGACTAGGCTTTGAAAAGTTAAGCCTGGGCCCAAGCCTGTTTTCAAATGGGCCTAAAAATTTTGTTCAAGTCCAGTAATTGCGTCAAATATTTTTGTTTAAGCCCTACCAAATATCAAACGGGCCTTCAGGCTTGGGCGAGTAGCTTGGCCCTTGATCAGGTTTAATTATGACATACAGAGGTTCATTGATAGCACTAAGAACATGGGAGCCACAAGAGTGAGCATCCAGGGGAAACATCAGCGGAATATTCCTTGGACAAAACCTGCAAATCCCTTTATTAAAATAAATGTTGATGCATCAGCACTAACCAACCCTGGTTTTATAACAATGGGAGGAGTAGTGCATAGTTCATAGGGGCACTGGGTGTTTGGCTTCCTGAGACGTTTAGGCTGGGGCTCCATCGCTAAAGCTGAACTCTACACCATTTATGCTGCACTGTCAATAGCATGGGAGCTTGGATATAAGAATGTTATTATTGAGTCAGACTCTCTATTTATAGTGAACAAACTTTCTCAACCTTTAAGGACTAGAGACCCTTTACTTGGTTGTTAAAGGCGTGCAAAGATCTTTTGGAAAGAGATTGGACCTACTCTGTTCAACATGTGTTTCGAGAGGCTAATGTATGTGCTGATTTTCTAGCAACTCAAACACATGACTCCTTTTTAGATTTGGTTCAACTCACTCAGCCACCGGTAGGGCTCGAGAAGCTACTACATGAGGATTTACTTGGCATTGGCCGTTCTAGACTCTCTGTAATATAAGCAGTTTACTGCTCTTATGTACCAAAAAAAACACTTATTATCGCGAATACACATGATCTCTTTGTTTTGGAAAATTATACCAATATTTCAATACTTTAGTAATATTTGGTAAATTTCTTCACTTAGAGAATTTCAAAGAACCGCTATTTGCAATTTCCATAGCATCTCATCATAGTAAAATCATATTTATTTTGTTAATATTTCTTAATGCACAAATTCACCAAAGCAATAATATAATATAAGAAGTTGCAAATTTCTTTAGATTATTATTAGTTCGCAAATATCATGCAATTAGGAAAATTTAACTACCCAAGAACAAATTTATGTTCATGTGTATTTTTTAAAGATGTTATGGAAATTAATATTAAGACAAAACATCTTAATGGGATTGAAATAAATTGCTAAATATAAGAGCGTACCCAAAGACTTTGGGCCTACAACCCAAGAAATGCTTGCAAACGGCCCAGTTGGGACAGTCTAAGGATGGCTTCACAGATTGAGCTCAGATGGGTCGGTCCACCATTGCCGGGAGCGGGTCGGTTCAGGCTACTGGATCCGGTTCCGCCGGTCAAGTAGGGCTTCTCAGCTTCTTTTTCAAAACTGCACCGTTTGGTGCAATGTTCACTTTCTTCTACCAACATTTCAGCTTCCTTTTTGCTAGCATTCAACCCATTTAATATTTTCCTGAAAAAACCAGAAATCTCCTCTCAATGCTGTCAACCCACATCCTCACCGGCCACTGTAATATGGCTCCCATAAATCACCCAAAAGAAAATCAAAGAAAAGCTTCTCAACTCTTCTCTCTCGAGCTCCTATCTCCCTGTTTGCCTACACCTTATGTCCGGCCACCCTAAATAACCACTAGCCGCCGCCTATTTCCACTCTGGTTGCCGCCGATTGCCGAAAACGCAGCAAACAACCCTCTCCCGAGAGCTCTTCATCCCCTTAACGCAGACTAAGCCTAGCATCACCTAAAATCCCACGGTTTTTCCTAGATCTAGCCTAAACCGAATCTCCCCAAAGCAAAACCCAACTTTTACTCCTTTTGATATATTTAAATATATATGGGATTTTTTATGGTTTCCAGGAGTGTGAGTTTTAAGGGATGGATTGTTGGTTGAAGAAGATGCTGGTTCTGGGCGTAGAAATGAGACGTTGGGTTTATGGCGGAATGAGGGCTCTGGGAGGTGCTGTTGAGGTCGAAATAGTGGAGTGTTAGGTGACTGAAAGATTGGCTGATGCATGGTGAGGATGTTTGGAACCGAACCTCCCTTTTTTGTTTGTGATATTCGAGCTTCATATAGGGATTTTTTAATTTACCGTAGGGGGTTTTTGGATTCTAGCCGCAGCCATGACTGCCGATTTTGGTGAAAAATAGATTTGAGGAAGATTAGCTTGGTTGAATTCATCTTAGTTAGATTCACACAGGGGTAAAATTACTCAGAGAAAGAGTAGTGAAAGGAAAAATTAGGGATTGAAAGTCAAGAGAACAGCTACATTGGTGCTTGCAGCAACGGTTACAGTGAAAGTAGATGGGGGTGAGAGTTAAAAATGGCAAGGGACAATAAGGGGTGATGCTTGCCGTTGATTTTTTTTTCCCCTAAAATTAATAATAACAGTAACAATAATATAATTATACATAGCGAAAGTAAAACAAAATGCATCTCCAAATTTTTTATAAAAAAAAGCAAACCAGCCAGTAGAATGTGAACCCAAAATTGGGATCATTCATTGGGTTTGGGATTGTTGTGATTGAACTTTGGGTTTCAACTTAGCATTATTCAATTGTTGAATTTTTGACAATGATGAACTACGTTAAAACTTGAATCTAAATGAATCCAAAATTAAATGTCAAAATTTGATTCAGTTCAAATAATATTAAAAATTCGGACGAAATCAGGTTTAAACAACCATGCAATATTTTCTTTAAATCTATTTCACTAAACAAATCTCTTATCTAATTCAAATCTTATTGTCCCTATCTTTTGTTTTGTTAAATATAGCATCTTAGAGAAATTCTTGAGGAATTTTCTTAATCCCACTTTTCTTTTCTAGTATTTGTTGATATACTTTCTCTGGGAATAACATATACACTGATTGGGCTTGAAAAACCAGCGGCTAGAAGGAAACATATGCACCATTGTAGAATGGTCATCTACTGATTGAGAAAAGGGTGCTTCTAATCCTCATTCTAACGGATAAGAAAAGAGGAATGCGATCAAGAACTAAGACGATAACAACTATATCAAATAGCATTAGAATAATTCCTTGAATTCCGCAAGTTAATCGAGTATAAAACAAAAGAGGAATTATAAAATTCTAATATGGCGTGTATATAGGGTTGGAAAAAAAATGCTAACACTTAATTATAGACTTCAAATATGCTGTGTGTATAGGGTTGGAAAAATTGCAAACACTTAATTATAGACTTCAAATATGCTGTTTATATAGGGTTGGAAAAAAATGCCAACACTTGATTTCTAAACAGAATCTTGAAGTGGGAAAATCATCATCAAAGTGTCGACATTCTGCATAAAGGCATTCGTACTTTTGTCTTTGATTAAACTATCGGTAGAAAAATTTTTACATTTAAAAATTTGCATTTGTAGATTTGTCTTTGATTAAACCGTCATACAGAAATTTCTATGGTTAAAAATTTAGTTTGGAACTAGTAACAAATTAGCATAGAATTGAATCGTGGCTTTGATTATTACTAAAAATACTTCTGTGTTGATGCAAGAAGAGCAAAACACGAATTTTTTTGTTAAAAAAATTACAATTTCGTAAGAACAATTATTGATAAAAAAAAACTTAAAATCTATAACAACATTTTGACACTATTTTTAAATAATAAAGCAAAAGCAACTTTTAATAACGTGATTAAGTAACATGATTTTAATGAAAAAAATATATATCAAAGTGAAATAATCCTACCATATCATATAATGTTTTCTAAAAGAACACTTGAAAAAGACACAAAACATTTCCACTTCCACCACGTTAATGTTCCCCAAAAAAAAGCATTAGCCAATCCCTTTTAGTTCATTTTTCTTAAAAAAATAATAAAAAAAAGCTAGTGGGATCCTCTGTAAATTGAAAGCTTTTTGTCATAAGGTCCATGTCTTCACCTATGTTGCAAGGTAGGTAATTAATTATGGCATTTATGCTTAGATATATGAAATTGATTCCGACCCATCACCCTTTCAATGGGTTTGTCTACAATTTTTCACTAAACAAATCTTCTATCCAAATCAAATCTTATTGTCCCTATTCGAAAAATATGTTGATATTTAGATATGGTCATTTATGCCGTATTTATTTCATATTAAATTGTGTAAAGCACAATTATTATCGTATCATAATTCTGTTATTATGTCACTATACAATTATTTATTAACTGATTTATTAAATAAATGTATTAAAATAAATTTTCATCTTTTAATTATGACATATAAATGATTATTTTTTTAATAACATGATCATGTGATATGAATTTAATGAAAAACAAAATATGTTAATGTGAAATGATTATTTCTGATGTGAGTCAGGTTAAAGATTACTGGGCTTTTTTAGAAATCAAGCTAAAGACAGTTAGGTCGAATGATAATTTAAGCCCAAGAGGAAAGAGGACTCAAAGGACCCATAAATGATCCACTGGGTTATTATTTAAGTTGTGGGTCTTAAAGGTAATTATGTGCAAAAGCACTCCTATAAATAGGTCACATATTATTTTTAACTCTAAGCTCTATTTGCCTACTAAAACCTTGCTAAAACCCTATCTGACTTAAGCATCGGAGTGCGCGCGCAGGGGAAAACCTCTGCGCCCCCTGATGGTTTTCTATTTTGCAGAGTTCTTGTGAACAGCTTGACACGAAGATCGAGAATCCGACGTTAGCAAACATTTATTGTTGTTTTGGGCGACAACAATTGGCGCCATCTGTGGGAATACAAACAAAAAAGCCATCAAAAAAAATGTTGAAAGACGATCTATGGGAGACAGGGTACGTAGGCTGCGGCAGGGTGCACAGTTTACGCGACAGGTCTTGGACGAGAGAGTGGCACGTGCACGATCACAGAATAATCTGTCGCGCACAGGTTTCACACTCACATAAGAGTCTGTCACACACAAATAATTAAATAATAATAATAAAAATAATAATACAATAGCGATAGAGTGGTATGTGCACAGGACAGAACAGTCTGTCGCACGCAAGGCTTCAAGCGATAGAATAGTCTATCGCGCGCAAGTTGCATGCGGCAGACTATTCATGCGGCAGACTATTCGCGCGACAGAATAATCTGTCGCGCAGAAGACATATGACAGACACTCTGTCGCAAGCTAACACGAGGCTCACGCGACAGAGCAATTCACTCGACCATATATACGTGTAGCAAACCTTGGACGAGAGAGTGTCTGTCGCATGAGATGGCACAGGCGAGAGAGTGGCTCTCGCGCCGAAAGAGCTGGGGCGAGAGAGTGGCTCTCGTCTTTGAACCAGCTGATCAAGAAATGGCCAATCAAATCGTGGTAGAATAACACGTGAATGAAGATATTTATTTTCTAATGATAATGGGGACAAGGCAAAGCAATTTACGAGGAGGATCATGGAGGTAAAGAAACACGCCTGACACCCAAGATGCTTTTACACCTGCATAACACACTGGCAAAGTCCATGGATCCATGGGCTAAGCAATGGTAGAGTGGAGTCGAGGCTGGCCTCATTTAAACTGGGCTTAGATACAGAGCTCATGAAAAACAGTCAATGATTAACCTAGTATTTTAAGGGATTCTTCTTTGCATGAATCTTTATATGAACGCAAGTAAACTTTAACATTCACGGCAGCCCAACTCAAAATTTCGACTTACAACCTCTTGGGGCTTTTGGTGAGCACCCGGTGAAAGATTGAATGCTTGCAACCTATCCCTTTAAGGTTAGAATGAAGCAAAATTCTTGAGGTAGCAGAGAAATCAGAAGCTAACACAAAGTATACAAGCAACAGAATACAAATACATATACTCTCAACACAATAAAATGATTGGAATAATTTATATTTACTAACATGGTTAATCTATAGTGGAATATGAAGTAAAGTGGAGTATATGTCAGGTGCAAATTATGGTGTCTCCTCATAATAGCACCTTTAGCCAGATTTCTATACAAATAACGTGGAGATCTTTCTATAAAAGCCAAGAAAGATCAAAAGAAAAGGAAAGAATTACATTAAAGCTAACAGAGCACAAAATTGAAGCTCTGTCCTAAAAAAAAAAAGCTCCATCTTCACCGAGTTAAGATGACACTTCAGCTTCAAAAAAAAAAAAAAACTAGGAAGAAAATAAAGAAAAGCAAGAAAGCTGAGAAGGAAGCGACGTGGTCATCTTATTCTCCAGGTTTTGATCAGCCCATTTTCCAGCATAAGAACAACACCATTATTCGTCATCACAACTATTGAATACCTCGTTTACTGTGAATCTTTTGGGTAGAAATCCCGTTCCTCTCGTCAGTTTGTGAATGGCTTTGATCTAAGTAACAACATGTGCTTGGGGTATGTAAAACTTCATCGAGATATTTTTAGGCTGATGTGGTATTTTTTGTCAACATGAAAAATTCCTTCTTGCTCTAATTACCGAGTGTTTATGGTGCCAAACATTGCCATTGGTGCAATGATGCTTATTCTCTTTAAATACACCTGTAAATCAATCATGTCTTTTTGTCGTTTATGTCTTCTGCTTGGGTAACAATTCTTACCTTAGCATTCTTACTTGTTTCCCTTACACGCGAGGATGGGAAAGATGCTTTTTCTTTTGCATGATTTGACAATAAAGCAAGCCCAAATGATATTTTTGATTTTTATATGGAAATGATTGTGGGTGCTTTTCTACCGCTATGCTATCCAAACAAACGTGGTGATCTTTCTATAAAATTCAAGAAAGATCAAAAGAAGAATGAAAATAATAAATTGAAGATGGTGAAAATATGGAAATGATCCAAACAAACGGTAGCTTTTGCTTTAAAGCATATTTTTCTTAATTTCAAGGCGTAACGGGCCTTGGGCGAGACAAGGCTCCTGCACTCAACAGTCCTTAGGCGAGAGAGGAGCTCCTGCACGTGACAGGCCTTAAGCGAGACAAGAGCTCCCGCATGCGACAAGCCTTGGGCGAGAGAGGAGCACCCACGCGCGACAGGCCTTGGATGAGATAGGGGCTCCTCCACGCGACAAGCTTATCCACTGCACCCAAGCTCGCCTGGTATAGGGACGGGCGAGCACAGTACTCACGTGGTAGGACCTTTGGCGAGGAAGAGCAATGGACGAACACAGATCGCATGTAGCAGGCTCTTTCGATGAAAGAGTGGCTCGCCTAATATAGCAAAGATGGCGAGCATAAGGTGCCCACGGCAAGCATATTAGGCGATAGATTTGCTCGCCTACACAAAAAAACTTTGGCGACAGAGTGGCTCGCCTATGCATCAGCCAACGCAGGCGAGGGCAGGACCACGCGGTACTCTTTTTTCGTGATAGATTGGCTCGCCCACTCGACAATCACTTTGGCAAGAACCTATACGGCAAGAATAGTTCCACAAGGCAGGCGACAGCCTCGTCTGCTGCTCTCGGTAGTCCTCTTTGACGAGAGAGCATAGGTCCCGCGCAGGCCACTCTGGCGACACAGTGCTCAATTGCGCGATAGCTAAAGCAAGCGAGCAATGATTCTCGTATGTGACATCTCCCCTGGGCAAGAAGAGTCTCTCGCACGCAAAATTGCGAGAGAGGGGCTCCTGCGCACTGATAGCGAGAAAAGGGCTTCCACTCCCGGCATCCCCCTTTGTCGAGAGAGTGGCACGCGCGGCAGGTGCCCTGGTAGAACAACGCATGCGTGCAAACAAAGCCTAGCTAGAAATGCTCATTTGGCAATGGCGAACAAAGGACTGTTACGATGACTCACACCAAGGGCGGAATGTGGGAAAATAGGACCATACAGAAGGACCCTTTGGCGAGATATAGTAACTCGCGCATACAAGGGAGGTAGGGTGCCGCATGAAGAGCACACGTAGGTGTGAATGTAGTAATCATGTTGCATCACAGGCCTTTGATGAGAGATTGTGGCTCGCCTATCGACAGCCAGAACAGGTGAGCACAGTTAAACGCAGCACGAGTTTGGCAAAAGAATAAGTCGCGATGGCGAGCACCGCACATACACGACAATCTTGGGCAGTAAAGAAACGATGGCAAGCACGGTCTGTAGAGTAAAAGATCGAAAAAACAGCTAATGTACGGCAGAAACCGTCGCAACAAAAGGGCTCCTGCCACAATAGATCAATCCGCTGTATGCAAGGCGGTAGCACAAATACACGAGCATTGATCCCAAGCTGCATGCTTGCCCAGTAGGTAAGAGGTAATGGTGAGCACATTCGACATGTCATATTGTGATAAAACGGTTCGTCCTATGCAACAGTCATGTGGGCAAGAAAAAGTCATATAACGAGCATTCTAGGTGAGCGAACGGCTCCCGTGAGCCCAGCATCCCGCACACAAGCCGTGAAGCAATGCTGACGAATGCAGTGTCATGTGGCGAGCACAAGACCATCGCAGCAGACACTTTCGGTGAAGGAGTGGCATGTGGCGATTGCATAACCATTGCCACAACCTAGCCTCCGTAGCAAGGCTTGCTTGGGAAAAAACTTGCCAAGGTGCGAGAAGCAATCTAGATGGACAAGCAAGGAACAAGTTAAAAGGTTTGGCAAAGATGCGCACACAATGCTAGATGAGCTCGCCTAGGAAAGGAAAAAGCTGGACGAAGAACTCAAAATGAGCGAGAATAAGTCCAAGGGAGCTCTATTGGACGAGCCCCAACCAAAGACCTCAGGGAACACGCACCTGCTTGTGTTCGCCCAGATGCGTAAGAACATAGATGAGCGGCGAAAACCATTGTGAATGATGAGTAAGAATACAGCCATCCTAAGACCCAGGCAAGCAAGCCCTTGTCAATCGATATAGGAACTCGCCTAGGAGAGAGAACTCGATAGGCAAGCCATTTTGGGTGACCAAAGCGAGAAAGGATTAGACAACTTTGTACATCATCAGGCACATGCCCATGTAATGAAGGACCAAGCGACGATGCGCTTTCCCAAACAATGAGAACTCCGGTTTGCAAGCGAGATTTTGGCGAGCCTAGCCGCAAAAGCTCTTTATGAACACAGTAGAGCTCGATTGGTGATATGGCTGAACACCCAGCAAAGAAGAAATCAAGATGGCGAGCACATTTCAAACGCGACAAGCTCTCCACTTTGATAAAATGACAGTGAAGAAATTAGGTGAACACAGCACCCATAGGCAAGATTCCCTCGTTAGCACAATGTAGGCGAGCAAAGAACACCCGAGTCATGCTTTTCAGCAATGGCTAGCAATGCTGGCAAGCACGGAATCCAAACTATTGGTTCGCCCATTAGAAAAAACTTTGGCAAGGACATTTAAATTTGATGATCCAAGCGCATGCCCAAGTGCGAGATCTGCCTGCGGGATTTGAGCGGAATGATCTAGAATCTTCTAGACCTAGTGCGGGCACTAATCGAACAGAGTGTCCAAAAGCTTCCTTCGGCCCATCTGTCGATCGTCTGACACAGAAGCTTCCGAGAACTGCTCTAGCAACCATTTAGAAGTGGCTTAAGAGCCACACACTTGGCATATTGACAACCACACATATGAAAGAGGGTTTGTTTATATAAAGAGTGTGTCAGCTTCATGAGTCCTTTAAGCAAGACAAGGATGTGCCAGCTTAGGGGGTCGAGATCAAGGCTGTGTCTCCCTTGTAAGCCCCTATACATAGCATTCTTGAGTATCAATACAAGTGAGTGCTTGGCACAACGGAAATGCAAACACACTCAAGCAGGGACATACGGGTGGTAACCAGATTTGAGGTACTCTCATACGATGTTTTCAATTTTCTTGTCCACTCTAACAATTGTGATTGAATTAGGCAGGTGTCCGAGGCAGGCACTAGCCATTGTCATGTGAGGCAGCAAGCCAGAGAGAGCTTGGTTCGATCGAAAACAACTCGTGATAAACTCATAAAGGTAGGTTGCTGGTACCAAGGCACGACTTAGTGCACAATCCATGGTTGACAGCAGCACATCCCAGCACTCGTACTTTACAGATTTTTCAAATATAAAGATTGGGAATGGTACTGGTGGTAAACATTTGCTATTATTGTTTTAACATTTGTTGCAATTATATTGTTACTTACTCCATCTAATTGAAAATACTACGTTATGAAACGAAAGGCCAGTTATTTTTATCTATACTATGATAATCCTCCATGTTTGATAGACATGTTGCAGGAATAAAAGAAGAAAAAATGCGAAATGGGCACAAATAAGACCGTAAGCGAAAAAATGCGAAACCGGCAGAAATAAGTCCCTGAGAGAGAAGAAAACGCGAAACGGACACAAATAAGACCGTAAGCGAAAAAACGCGAAACCGGCAGAAATAAGTCCCTGAGCGAGAAGAAAACGCGAAACGGGCACAAATAAGACTGTAAACGAAAAAACACGAAACCGGCAGAAATAAGTCCTTGAGTGAGAAGAAAACGCGAAACGGGCACAAATAAGACCGTAAGCGAAAAAACGCGAAACTGGCAGAAATAAGTCCCTGAGCGAGAAGAAGACGTGAAATGGGCACAAATAAGACCCCAAGCGAAAAAATGCGAAACGGGCAGAAATAAGTCCCTGAGCGAGAAGAATATACGAAACAGGCACAAATATATGTTGTTACAAGGACCAATACTCCAATAAAAGTTCTTCTTTGGACACAAAAAGTCACAAAGAAAAACTTGGGGAGCACACAGTATACAAGTTATGAGGTATGGTACGAGGTACGTTACAATTTTATCATTGGATATGTGCTACAATTGATTGACAAAGTGCATTTAACGTTTTATATTGGCATTCCGAATATAAAAACGATGTTATAGTCTTATCAATTCTATAAAGTCCCTACGCGAAAAATACGCAAGATGGGCAACACATGGACTTAAAGCGAAAAATGAGCAAGGTAAGCCATGAATCAAATAAAAGTCTCTAAGCAAAAAATGCACGAGATGAGCAACGCATGCACTTAAAGCGAAAAGTGCGTAATGTAAGTCATACATGAAGTGCTTGTGCTTAAAGCAGTAATTGAGCGGCATAAGCCACATATGTAAAAGAACTTGAAGAAAAAAGTGCACAAGAAAAGTCTGATTATTACGTAAGACTAATATAAGGTAAATGTGTAGTTGCCTTTGCAGATGAGTTTAAAAATGTGTTGATCAGTTTGTAAAAGACTAAGCTCTTTCACAAAAAAATTGGGGAGCACTTTAGATTAACTTCTGCCTCAAAAGGAGCATCGATACTAACATGCACCCAAGCATGTACGCCCTGAGGTGCTATAAATCATCTTTGTCCTAGCCTATGAGAACCCCGACCATCTCGGGTAGACGAAAAAGCTCTTAAGGGCTGGTAATATCAGATAGATCTTCATAAATGCCTATCCTCAGAAAAGGTTCCAAGTCCTCAGCATCTGGATCAAGCTTCAAGCAATCAAGAGCAAGCCAAGCACAAATTGCATTTGATGAAACCTATGCATCCTCTTGTGGCATTTCTTGACGATGCGCTCCCATGGCCTTAACCCAGAATTGGTTTTCTTCCTCTTGGCTAATAGAAGGCTTTGGTGGCTCAGCAATCTTGTAATTTCTCCTTATAGCTCTTGGTTTCAATCAGTTAAGGCCTTGAATTTGAAAAGAAGGGTGGTACATTCCACTTAGGAAGTATCTAGCTTAGAGGAGAAAAACATATCCCGATAATGTCCTGAAAAAGGCACTTGACAACAGAAATGATGACACGATGTCGTTTCTGTTACAAATAATGATGAAGTCCACTAGTTGAGCCCTCAAATAAAGATGAAAAAAAATTCTTCTAATAATCCCAGAAGGAGGGTAGCAAAAGAATTTGAAAAGCCCATTCTTTATATACTCTTTCACAGGGTAAACCTTGCGAAAGAGTGGGGAGCAATTGATGTGGGTCAGGTTAAAGATTACTGGGCTTTTTTATAAGTCAAGCTAAAGACAGTTAGGCCGAATGATAATTTAAGCCCAAGAGGAAAGAGGACTCAAAAGGTCCATAAATGATCCACTGGGTTATTATTTAAGCTGTGGGTCTTAAAGGTAATTACGCGCAAAATCACTCCTATAAATAGGTCACATGTATTATTTTTAACTTTAAGCTCTATTTGCCTACTGAAACCCTGCTAAAACCCTATCTAACTTAAGCATCAGAGTGCACGCGCAGGGGAAAAGCCCTGTGCCCCCTGATGGTTTTCTATTTTGCAGAGTTCTTAGGAACAGCTTGACACGAAGATCGAGAATCCGACATCAGCAAACATTTATTGTTGTTTTGGGCTACAACAATTTCATATGACATAATGTTTTTTAAAGGCTGAATCGATAAAGATAAGGCAAATTCTACTGTAAGTTCGTAAAAATTGAACTTACTATAAGGTCATTAAATTATAACCTTTAGATTAATCATATTTAATCTAAACTATTGATTAAATTAAAAAATTAAAAAGTCTTTAAACCTAGTAACCTACTAACCAATTATTAAAATTATCATTATATTAAATATTATTAAAATTATAGTAGTATATTACTAATATAACCTTTTTATAATTCCAACAGAATTCTTCCTCTTATATAAGCTTTTCTTACTATTTGTAAACCCAAAATCCTAAATCATAAACTCTTTTTATAATTCCAACAGAATTCTCCAGCTTATATAAACTTTTTTACTATTTGTAAACCCTAATTCTTAAATCATAAACCCTTTCTATAATTCCACCAAAATTCTCCCTCCTATATAAGCTTTTTTACCGTTTGTAAACCCTAGTTTATAAATTACGGTTCATATAAAAAAAATAAAAAAGAAAACTTTTTTTTGGTATTTCAAAATTCAACGATCACAACGGATATGTTAATATCTTTAATAACATTTTCCAAACAAAATTTGAAAGTTCCAAGAAGTTCTAAAACCGTGTTCAACTACAGAGTGCCAAACACTTAAAACATTAAAACATTAATGGGTTATAAGAATCCTTGATATTTGCAACACTTGCTTAGTCGAAGAGGCCACATCCTGCATCAAAAGAAAATTTTATTTTTCAGCATACATACATACATACATACATACATACATACATACATACATACATACATACATACATACATACATACATACATACATACATACATATATTAGACTATACTCCAACAATAAAGCAACTCTATCCTTTCATCTTCATGCCTTTTTGTATTATAGATCAAAAGAACTACCTCTCGATGTAATTTTTACATTTGTAAATGGCAGCCGATTGTCTTGAATAGCAGTCAACTGCCCTGTAAATAAATGTTTCTGTTTTAGTTTATTTAATAGGCAGTCGAATACAGTAGAATGCCATTATCGAGCATTCGACTGCCCTTGTAAATGAAACTAAATTTTTGTAAAATTA
Source organism: Heritiera littoralis (assembly GCA_031772115.1). Taxonomy (NCBI): domain Eukaryota; kingdom Viridiplantae; phylum Streptophyta; class Magnoliopsida; order Malvales; family Malvaceae; genus Heritiera; species Heritiera littoralis. The sequence continues at coordinate 521,010 of JAPDPK010000088.1, read as the reverse complement.
GGAAAATTAATCATAAATTTGATGAGAATAAAGGTAAAAACACCCAAATAAGCATAGATGATAAAATATGATAACTAAACGTAAAATTTATTAGATTTATCGTAAAATTTATTAGATTTATCGTAAAATTTATTACATTCATCGTAAATTTTATGATATTTATTATAAAATTTATTAGATTCATCGTAAATTTTATAAGCTCTCATAAATTTTATAAGATTCATCGTAAAATTTATGACATTCATTGTAAATTTTATTAGATTCATTGTAAAATTTATGAGATTCATCGTAAAATTTATTAGATTCATTGTAAGAGATTAATCATAAAATTTATTAGATTCATCGTAAAATTTATAAGATTCATCATAAAATTTTATTTATTGTAAAATTTATTAGATTCATCGTAAAATTTATGACATTCATTGTAATTATTATAATTTTATACTTATTTTAGTATTTTTACGCTTATTCTTATAAATTTTACAATTCATTATTATAGTTTTATGCTTATTCTAGTGTTTTTATAGTTATTCTCATCAATTTTACGATGATTCCCATCATTTTTATGGTTAATTATCATAGTTGTATACTATTTTTAGTCAATTTTATGATAAATATCATATTTAAAGTGTCATTTTTAAGGGCAATCGAATGCTCGAAAATGGCATTCAACTGCCCACGAGAAAAATTGAAACAAAATATTTTGTTTAATTAAAGGAAGTCGACTGCTATTTGAGGTAGTCGACTGCCCCTGTTACAAGTAAACATAAGCCTTCGCCTAGAGCTTTCATCACTTCTCCATAACCGTCCTTTTCGTGTAGACCACAGGTATTCTCATCCGTTTTAATGGTCTGAGACTAATCCTGTTCGGGATTTAGTCACAGTTAAGGCTCTTCACCCCTCCCCACAGATGTGTTTAGTGGGAGTCGAACTTGAGAGCTCTTCCCACAAACTCAGTCTGCGTTGCCAACTGAGCTACAACCCTTGGGTCTCCATAACCCTCCTTACTAGCAACTCTTGTGATCTTTTACACGTTGAGCATAAGGAGATTCTCATAGAATTGATTCGTATTTTTAATAAATTGCAAATCATGAGTATTGTTCTCAACCTTACATGGAACAAAGTATGGCTTTGTGTAGATTGGAATTCACGTTATATATTAACTTAAATCAAAACCAGCATGGGCATTTATGCCATACAATAACTCGGTTTCAAGTTTTTAACATAATTGTTGTATATATTTATTAATCTTTAATATAATTTTTAATATAATCTTGATGGTCTAATTGTATAACACTTAGCTGCTTTGAATATTATCAGTTTTAATTCATTGCCCATTTTTTATATTTGTTACAAATCATTGAGAATAAGCAAAGGTTAAATTGGTAATATACTTAATATATAATTATAATTTGAAAAATTAATTGAATAGCTTTTTCGAGTGTTTTTACGCTTACTCTTGTAAATTTTACGATTAATCTCATAAATTTTGCGATGAATCTAATAAATTTTACGATGAATGTCATAAATTCTACAATAAATCTTATAAAATTTATGCTGAATTTTATAAATTTTACCATGAATTATATATATAAATCATATATATATCTATGACTCAACAAATCCAATATAACATTTGATTAAAAACACAAATAAATATTTAAGAAGCAATTTAATGGGATGTGCAACCGATAACATTGTAGTTGTCAACTATAATGCTAAATGCTAACATTGGAAGGTTTTTTATATGCTAACATGGGCAGGTTTTTTATCTATAAATATTTTGTTTGTTTCTATATTAAATATCAAACTGCCAAAATAAAATTAAAAGAATTTTTATCTATAAATGTTTTGTTTTTTATTATGTTAAATATTAAAATGAAAAAAAAAACTTAAAGAAGGATAATCAAAATAATATTTTATTTTTCATTTTTATTGATATAATTACACTAATTTTATTTTTTTCATTTTTATTAATATATAAAATTTGTAACATATATTTGCTACAGAGTAGTACAAAAAATTGTGTATGAATGAAATATGAGGAAATACATAATAATAAAAAATTTTGTATTTTATATTTAACCCTACAACTATGAGGAAGAGCAAAATTTAGATTGAATGGATTGTATTAATAAGAAAAATAATATAAAGTAAAGTTGTGGGAATTATAAGAAAGTTAAATTAGTAAGACACTACTATATTTTTTTATTAATATGGGAAGGTTAAATTAATACTCTAATGTATTTTTATTAATATTTAATACATAAGAATAATTTGAAAAACTAGTAAGTTTAAGCTTTTCTTATCTTTAAAATTTAATCAATGGTTTAGATTAAATATTGCTAACCTAAGGGTTATTAATCATGAAATTATTATATTTAGTGTAAACATATGAGAATAAGTGTAAAGTTACTAGAATTAACTTAAAACTATTGGAATCATCATAAAATTTATGAGATTACTCGTAAATTGAATCAGATTCATCATAAAATTTATTTGATTAATCGTAAATTTTATCACATTCATTGTAAATTTATGACATTTATCATAAAATATATGAGAATCATCCTAAAATTTATTAGATTAATAAAATTTATAATAATTAATTATAAAATTAATGCAATTTAGATCAAATTTTAGGTAAATAATTATAAAAACATTATAAACAATTTAAATAAATGATAATTAGTCGTAGAATTTACGACAATTTCTGTAAAATAATTCTCAAATTAAATGTGACAATGGATATATATATATATATATATATATATATATATATATATATATATATATATATGGTAGTTGATTGCCTAAAACAGAGGCAATATAGCAAGTAAAATAACTTGGTCAATTGATTGTCATACATGGGCATTCGACTGCCGTAACTTTTCTGAACAATTAGATAATATGGTTTAATATTTTTAAGGGCAAAATTATAATTTGGTTTTTTTGAATTTTTAAAGATGTATTAAGATATTTTGTTGCCTTTTAAAAGGATAAAAATATAATTTAAATCTTTTTAATTAAATTTAAGTTTACCTGTTGACCTGTTAACCCATTACTAACATTATTCAATTTTTCATGAGATATTCAATATCTCATGACCTTACAATAAGGTCGATATTTTGCAAACTTACTGTAGAATCTCCCATAAAGACAACATTTCCAGCTTGACCACTTTAGTGCTTCCTAAATATCTTTTACTTTCCAAGAAAAAAAAATAGCCAATGACCTTTAATTTTCATTTTTCTTTCTTTTTTAATCAAATTTTCATCTATTTATAACAGTTGATGCTCATTTGACTTAGTGGCTGATTTAAACTATCATTTTCTTAATTTTCATTCAAATGGTGAACTTCATTATTTCCATCAATTTGTTAAATTCCTTTCATTCTTTAACACAGTTACAGACGTACGACGCTTGCGACTGCCCAAACATGAAGTTTTTACTATGTGTTGTTGCTCAAAACAACGATAAATGCTTGCTGACGTCGATACCTTTCTTCTTCTTCTATGTGTCTCTAAAAAGCTTCTGTAAAAACAAGAAAAGTCAGAGGAACGCCGGGGTGGTTCCCTGCGTAGGCATTTCGATGCTTAAGTCAGCAAAAGATTCTTGAGTATTGGGAAACATAAAAGCCAACAGTCAAAAATTAGAGAATAAAATTGTACCTAGAGCCTATTTATAGGCGAATATTATAGGGTAATTACCTGAGGATGATTATGTCTTTTTGATAAGAGTTCGTTTCCAAGTATAACAAAAATTTTGTCAGTCTCGGGAATGGTGGGAATCTATCGTCGGTGGGAGACTGTAAGATGGATGCGACACATAACAACGAGAGACGTATGTCACCTCATGTGGGAGGTTAAAAACCTGCCATGTGTTTGGGCGATAGACTTTTGGGTGAGAGATCCTTTGGATCTCTGTCGTTGCGACAGAGGGTCTTCCGCAGGCGAGGGATCTCATATTGCCTCAAGCTATCTCTCGCCAAATGCCACATGGTCTAATGAGCTTCCGCCACGTGGCAGACTCCGGTTTTTGGGCCTTGGCCCAACGTTAATGGGTTTTTTCCATATCAACTGCTCCCCACTCTCTTGTTGGATTTTTCCAATCAAGAGAGTATAAATACTTGAGTCTAGGACATTGTAGTCTTTTCCTTATTTTTTGTGTTTTTTCTTATATTTTTTGCAGGTGAAAAAGGTCTAGCTCTGCAGGAGGTATTACCTGGCACGACATTTGGTATTCCCTGTCGCGACTATATAAGCAATAGGAGTTCGACGAAACCGAGTAAGAAAACCTCTGAGCCAGCACTCTGCCACACGTTTTTAGCTCTCTCGTCTAACATAGTCTACCGCATCTTATAGTCTTTCGCCCTCACAAAAAAGCCTCTCGCTTGTCACTGTCACAATAAGTGCGCACCTGTCGCTTCATTTTTCTATCTCTCGTACTTGCCTTAAGTCTCTCGCAGAAGTTTAGTCCCTTGCATAGTGCTAGGTCTCCTGTGTAATTGGGTTTTTCACCTAAAGCTTAGGTCTCCCGTGTACTTAAGTCTCTCGCCACATGGATCTCTTGCAAACCCGTAGGTCTCTCGCAAATCCTCAGGTCTGCCGCAGCCTAGGTATCTTGCAATACTAGGACTCCCTTAAGTCTGCCGCCTCCCACCTATTTACTTGTTAAATCTCACTTTCGACCATGTCTTCTCAACGCGTAGGTAAGACATTAAGAAGGGGCGATGTTGAGTCTAAGCTATCTAACATAGACTTAGAGGAAATCAATACTAGCTTTCCCCTTCCATCCGGTTATCAGTATAGACTTCCAAACGATAGGGAGTTTACACCTTAGTTAGAAGCGGCGTGGCTGTACATAAAGCGTCTCTAGTCTTCGGTTTCATTTTCCATTATCGGAGTTTGGTCTAGCATTCCTCAGGTATAAGGATATAGTTCCATGTCAACTTCATCCCCATGCATGGGCTCAACTCGTAGCATTTTCAATAGTATGCCATAGTCTAGATGTCGTTCCAACTATTCCCCTTTTAAGCGCTTTTTTTAGAGTCCGTGGGTTGAAAGGGCTGATTACATTCTCTCTTCAGAGGTTAAAGGTTGACGGGTTTCTAATAAAATTTTTTCTGAGCTTTCTAATAAATTGCGCTATTTGAGAGCGAGTGGGTCGTTGTTGAGATTCATAGTGATTTAAGAATTCGCACTAGATGGAACCGTGATACCAGCGACCACTCAAAACGCTCAAAAAGGTTCGACTTAGCTAGCTTAAGGGTCCACTTTGGCGAGTCCATTAGGCATATATGTTCCACTAGGGAGCAAGATTTATTTTCTCTTTTAACTCCCGAAAACATTACAGTCGCCGGCTGGGGAGTAAGCAGAGTTGTTCCTGGGACTTCTATTGCTCCATCTAACCTTACTACAACCTCACCTACTCCCAGTTCTAGTTCTAGCCACCCGCCCACGGTTCCGTAGTTGAACCAACTACCCCCATAGGTCGTCTCGTAAATGAACCCTCTCCTGACTCGTGGGATGAGGCATCCTAGGCCGCTGGCATCGGTAATCCATCTGAAGAAGATCTTGAATGGAACCAAGGCGACGCCTTTAGGAGTCCTTTCTACGACTTTCCATCGGATGTGGACTTGGCTAACTTAAAAGATTTCGGTGATATTATAGGCTTTCAATTCTCTTTACTTCTTGGATACGTGTATGCGGTATTTTTGAACTTTATTTGCTAACTCCTTCTCCTTGTATTACGCAGATATGAGCTTTCAAGCAGCTATGTGTAGAAGGGAGGCTACTGTGTCTGCCAAGGTTACACCAACAGCTTCCGCTCCTCAAGAGCGGCCTCGGGCTGAGGCATCCACTTCCGGGCATCCTTGCACTCATACTCCTCCTCCTCCTCCTCCGATCGTTGGTGAGCCTAGTCTCCCTTTAGAAGAAACTAGAAGAAACAAACGGAGGAGGTATCTGATTCGCGATCATAGCTCAAACGATCGCGAGAGCTCGGGATCACAAAGAAGCGAGTCTGCTTCCCAAGAGGGCAATCCTGATGCTAGTGGAGATAGGCGAGCCCCTCACAAGCCTCGCCACAAGTATCGAAAGCAGTTATATATCGAGGATGCAATGAATGCAAGGCCTATTCTGCCAAAGATGGCGGATCTTACCCTCAGGTGGTACCAGGTAGACAGAGGGAGGGTCGTTGATGGCGACGACTTTCAGACCTACCCCATGTAAATTACAACGATAGTATCGAGGAACCTGAGGTAGCTTCTCGTCTGGCTTGGAGCACCATCCTCCCGCGTGATGAAAAAGAGATTTTCAAAAATCTCCACGCAAGAGAGGACGGTTGTGATTACCTCGTGATGAAGATAGTAAGGTTTGGTCTCCTTTAGTAATATGAATGTTCTATCTTTTTCTAATTCAGGTTTTTAATTATTTTATTTTTGCTTTGCTAGGCTGCTCAGCAAGTGGTGGTTGTGAATGCATAGCACCGGACTTTACGGGAACGGGCTGAGAAGGAGCGAAACGATCTTCTGGAGAAATGCTTGATGTTTCATAACGAGGCCTGTCGTGATGTCCAGGCTCGGGGACTTGATCGCTAAACTTAAATTATTTCGAAAAGGAAAGGAGTCGCCACCAATCTTTTATATAGGTGTGATTGGTCACCTATTTGACTCTAAAGATAATGACTGATTTACATTGCAGAGATTGGATTTGCGAGTACGGTTACTCGTGGGGAGGGATTAGCACCCCTATAATGCCAGTCCGATGGACGGTACCATTTAATCTTGCGTAATCCTAATACTGGTCTTAATCAGTGGTCTTTTATCTAATATTAAAGTTTTTTTTTATATGTTTCTTCTCCTTTTATATGTTTCTTCACCATTCTAATGAAACACTAGTATGCCTCAAAAGTATTCGGAGAAAACTTTCCATTTCTCTGAAATGGTTCCATCGTCGGCAGTTTATATATTTTTTTATTTATTTAAAAAGAAATTTTATCTTCCACTATTTCGGATGAATTATTTTTGAAATTATATTATAGTTATTATTAATTATATTTTCATTAAATGTAATTTTTATTAGATTATTTATAATCCACCTTTTTGAACTGAAAGATAATAATTTTTGTTTTTAAGAATTTTAACTGTCCATCAATTTGGACAATTAGATTTTAATTATTAATTTAAATTAAAATTTCGATTGTCCACCATTTAGGACAATGAGTTTTAATGTATTTATAAACTTGTTTATTTAATTTACGAAATTTTATTGTCCATTATCTTAGACAAAATCTAAAGTATTTATAAACTAATTTAACAAAAAATATAAATATATTTATCATCCATCATTTTGGACAACATAAAATTTTCATTGTCCACCCTTTGGGACAATCTCTTAAAATATTTATTAATTTTAATTTTAAATTTTAAAAATACTTTAATCATTATTTTTTAAAAAAATCTTTAACTACTTATTTATTTGATTTACAAATTTTTATTTAATTTAATTTAATTATTTATTATTAATTAAATTTGTCCACCTTTTTGGACAAATTCTATAAGATTTATAAGGAACTTAAAAAAATATTAAATTTAGATAATTAAATAAATATAACATAACAAAATTAAGTTAGATAAATAAATTAATACTAAATGAACAAAGTTAAAATAATCAAATAGGTAACCAAACAAATTAATAAATGAATAAAAAATGAATAAAAAATGAAAATAAAAAAAGATAGGGGAGGAACACGAGGATCCTCCCCTTTTCTTATATTTATTCAGTTTTTTTAATTAAATATACCTTGTTTTTAAAAAAATTTTAGACATCCTCTCCTTCTCCCTCAAGCGATATCCAGCCGCCACCTGCACCTGTCGAACTGCCACTGGCTATCGTCACCGGCGGCTAAAAATGGAAAAGAAAGGCACTTTCTGGCGCCTCTCCTTGTCCTCTTCCCGTTTCCAGCCTTCTTTTCTTTTGAAAACGTTTCTAGCTCCGTAGATCTGAAGTCGAAACCAACTTCTCTATCTCGATCTACCTTTCTCCGCCGCTTGGACGACCTTGTCTTTCCACTATGTTTTATCCTTCTCGGCTTAATAGCCAAATATAACCCCAACATTTAGGGTAAAATAGAATTACGGCCTCAACGTTCAATTGCGTGGAAATAAGGCCATAAAGTTTTATTTTCAGCAAATAAGGCCTAAACGTTAAAAAAGAATGGAATTATGGTTATAACCGTTAAATCACTGTTATGTCCGTTTGTTTTGCCCACATGACATGCCACGTGTCATGCTGACGTGGATAATAATGCCACGTGTTATGCTGACGTGGCATAATATTGCCACTTGTCATGTTGACGTGGATATAAGTTAATTTTTCTTTTTTTTTTCAATGTTTAATACCCAAATACATCCCCAACATTTATAAAAATATGCAATTAAGCCCTCAACGTATAATTTCATGGAAATAATGACACTAAGTTTCATTTTTAGCATGTTAAACCTAAAGTTATAAAATAATAGAATTAAGGATATAGCTGTTAAATAGCTGTGATATTCGTTTTTCTTGCCCATGTGGCATGCCACCTCAACGTTGAAATGGATTATAATGCCAGGTAGACTAGTGACATAGCATAATATTGCCACGTGTCATGCTGATGTGAATATAAGTTAAATTTTCTTTTTTTTTCTTCAAAATTTCATTTTTTTTTCAAAATAAACATTTTTTTAAAGTTCATTTCTTTTCAAATTTACATTTTTCATAATTTTATTTTTTTAATTAAATATTTTTTAAAAATTACATTTTTTTCATAACTTCATTTTTTAAAATTACATTTTTTTCATAATTTCATTTTTTTAAAATTAAATTTTTTTATCATTTCATTTTTATTTTTTAATAATTACATTTTTTTCATCATTTCATTTTTTGGGTTGTACAATACCAAAATTAGTACAAATATGCATGTGGTATTCAACCAAAAATACTAAAACGACAAGAAAAAAGAATTAGTATAGTAGAAAAAAATAAAGAAAAGAATCATACCACATGCATTTTTGTTCTAATTTTGGTATTGTACAGCAGAAAAAAATGAAATGATGAAAAAAATGTAATTCTTAAAAAATAAAATGATGAAAAAATGTAATTTAAAAAAATTAAATTATGAAAAAAATGTAATTTTAAAAAATGAAGCTATGAAAAAAATGTAATTTTTAAAAAATATGTAATTAAAAAAATGAAATTATGAAAAATGTAAATTTGAAAAGAAATAAACTTTTAAAAAATGTTTATTTTGAAAAAAATGAAATTTTGAAGAAAAAAAAAGAAAATTTAACTTATATTCACGTCAACATGAAACGTGGCAATATTATGCTACGTCAATGGTCCACCCGGCATTATAATCCATTTCAACGTTGATGTAGCATGCCACATGGGCAAGAAAAACGGATATCACAACTATATCCTTAATTCTATTATTTTATAACTTTTAGGTTTAATATGCTGAAAATGAAACTTAGTGTCCTTATTTCCATGAAATTATACGTTGAGGGCTTAATTGCATATTTTTACAAACATTGGGGATGTATTTGGGTATTAAACATTGAAAAAAAAGAAAAATTAACTTATATCCACGTCAGCATGACACGTGACAATATTATGCCATGTCAACATGACACGTGGCATTATTATCCACATCAGCATGACACGTGGCATGCCACATGGACAAAACAAACGGACATAATAGTGATTTAACGGTTATAACCATAATTCCATTCTTTTTTAACGTTTAGGCCTTATTTGCTGAAAATAAAACTTTATGGCCTTATTTCCACGCAATTGAACGTTGAGGCCTTAATTCTATTTTACCCTAAACGTTGAGGTTATATTTGGTTATTAAGCCTATCCTTCTCCCTAGCCCTTTATTATTATTATTATTATTATTATTATTATTATTATTATTATTATTATTTGATTTTGCTACTGAAGTTATGTGTTTGGTTGATGTGTATATGGTTTTGGTAGAGGTTCTGTGTACGTTGGAACTGTTTCGTGATTGTTTTTGGATGGCCGTATTGGTTTGATGTGCTGGCTGTGTAGATGGGTTTAGGATTGATTTTTTGGGTGGCACTGTGGTGGGTTGATGGGATAGGATGAATGGATTGATTTGGGGTTGAGAATATAGCTGTTTGGCTTGGGGATTAAAGGTGAGTGTGTCGATTTTAGAAGGTGGTGGGATTTGGGGTTGAAAACTGTGAGTCGTGGGTGCGGCTCTGGGTGCTACAGTGTTCTGCCTGCGACTGAAATTTGAAGGGAGATGAGGGTTGTTCTTTGGGCTGTTATTAGTGTTTGGAGTAGAGGTTGGCAAAGGGGGACTTCGGTGGCTTTTGGTAGATTTTAGGGTGATGATTACCTCGGTTGGCAAAGGGGAATTCTGGTAGTGGTTGCCTTCTCTCCATAAGTTTCTCCTCTCTGGTTCCTTGTCGGCCCCTTTGGTTTTTCCTTGGCCCCCCTGTCGTTTGTTGTGTACTCTGAGCACTGCGATTTATAGTGCTCCAAGGTTGAATTTGATTGGATGATGGTGGTGGCAAGCAACAGAGGTGATGATAGCAGTGCAAGTGGCAAGGGCGGTGGCATTAAATGCAGTTGGCAACTTGCCGAATTTTCATTATTTTATTATATAAATTTATTTGTTTATTTATTATTTTTACTTAATTTTACATTAATGATGATATGATTTCTGAAGCTCAAAAATTAAAATAAAATTCAAAAATTTTTATTCTTTTATTATTTTTTGTTTGATTTTTTAATATTAAACTAAATAAATAAAATAAGATAAAAATAAAATGAAAAATAAAAATTGAACAAAGTAAAGGAGAAAGGGAAGCCAATTAGAGAACGGACACATATTGAACCGTGAAGCCTTGGATTGATTTTGACATTTGCAATCTGAATTATATTCAGATTTAAACCAAAATGAGATGGTTCAATTTAAATTTATTTGAGAGATTTGACAAAATCAAAGGCTTTAGGTTCAATTAGAATCCTGCACTTATTTGCACAATTAACATTTTGACTCGGATAAAATTAGGTGCCTACAGCTGCTCCTCTTTGTCTATTGCTGAAAATCAGGAATAAGACAAAGACATAGACAACAATTTTGTCTGACTTCAAATATTTGCAAAGTGCATTCAAGAATGGCTCCCCTATTTTTTTTTGAAGAATTTTGAAAAACGTGCCTTCTCAATAAAGGTATCCTCGAAACAATCCTCTTTAACAAAAGTTTTAAAAATAAAAAATGCACCTCCTCAATAAATTTTTTTTAAAACAATTCTCTTCAATAAAAGTTTTGAAAAATGCGCCCCCTCAATAAAGGCTTTGGGACTTCGGAAACTGATTTGTGCTCCTCCTCAATATAAGCATTTAAACTTGGAAAAATAACATGTGCTCCCCTCCAATAGAGGCATTAAAACTTGAAAAAATAACCTTTGCTCCCCCTCAATAGAGGTATTGAAACTTTGAAAAATAACATGTGCTCCTCCTCAATAGAGGCATTGAAACTTGAAAAAAAAACATGTGCTCCCCCTCAATAGAGGCATTGAAACTTTGAAAAATAACCTTTGCTCCCCCTCAATAGAGGCATTGAAACTTGGAAAAATAACCTTTGCTCTCCCTCAATAGAGGCATTGAAACTTCGAAAAATAAACTTTGCTCCCCCTCAATAGAGGCATTGAAACTTGGAAAAATAACATGTGCTCCCCCTCAATAGAGGCATCAAAACTTGGAAAAATAACATGTGCTCCTCCTCAATAGAGGCATTGGGACTTTGAAAACGAAAAATGCACCTTAGCAATAGAGGCTTTGAAACTTACATGTGCGCCTCCTCAATTAAGGCTTTTGAAAACAACCCTCCTCAATAGAGGCTTTTTGAAACAACCCTCATTTATAGAGGTTTCAAAAATGAAAGATGTGCCCCTTCAATAGAGGCTTATGGAATTAACCCTTACCGAAGCCCGCATCTATAATTTGGAGAAAAAGGGGCTTAATTTGACATGTGTGCTCTATGATCTACTCATTACCATGTCTTGTTTGATGAAGTCATACTTTTGTTCATTCAATTTGAGCCTCAGGCTTTGTTCATCATCTAAACTCTGATTGACCCAATGGATTTTCAACTTCCAACTCTTAGTCTCAGTAGATCAGATTGGATTTTCAACTGATGTTCAGAATCTGCACTTGCAAAGATACCATGACCACCCTTTGTAAGTAGTGAAATTGCATCTTAATAGATCAGATTGGATTTTCAGTTGATGTTCACTATTAGATAGAATCTGAACTTGCAAAGGAACAGAGATGAGACTATATCTTAGTAGACCAAAAAGAAATTTGGCACTTGAGCTTGGAGGGTTTGAAAATTTTATGCCCGAAGAACTACAAAAAATTTCCTTTTCCTCTTTCTTTTTCTTTTTTTTTTCAATGCTTGAGGGACTTTGAAAATTTTCTTGGAAATTAGTGCTCGGACGTAGAGTTTTTTTTTTTTGCAAGTAGTGCCTGAAAGGACTTAAATTTTGTACTTGGAGGACTTGAGATTTTGCTTAGAGGTCTTAAATTTTGTGCTCGGAGGACTTAAATTTGTGCCCAGAGGTCTTAAATTTGGGACCAGAGGACTTTGAGATTTTGCTTGGAGGACTTAAATTTGTGCCCGAAGGTCTTAAGATTTTGCTCAAAGGACTTAAATTTTATGCCGGAAGGTCTTAAATTTTGTGCCTGGAGGATTTGAAATTTTGAATTTGTGCCGGAAGGTCTTGACATCTGCTCGGAGGACTTGAGATTTTGCTCGAAGGACTTAAATTTTATGCCCAGAGGTCTTAACTTTTATGCCTAGAGGACTTGAGATTTTACCCGGAGGTCTTATAATTTGTGCCCAAAGGACTTACATTTTATGTCCGAAGGATTTAAGATTTTGAAATTTTGAAATTTGTGCCTTGACGTCTTGACATTTGCTCGGAAGACTTGAGATTTTGCTCGAAGGACTTAAATTTTATGCCCAGAAGTCTTAAATTTTATGCTTGGAGGACTTGAGATTTTGGTCGGAGGTTTTATAATTTGTACCCAAAGGACTTACATTTTGTGCCCGGAAGACTTGAGATTTTGCTCGAAGGACTTAAATTTTGTGCTCGGAGGACTTGAGATTTTGCCTAAAGGTTTTAAATTTTGTGCCTGGAGGACTTGAGATTTTGCCCGGAGGACTTAAATTTTGTGCTCGGAGGACTTGAGATTATGCCTGGAGGTCTTAAATTTTGTGCCCGGAGGTCTTATAATTTGTGCTCGGAGGACTTGAGATTTTTCCTGGAGGTCTTGAAAATTCTTTTTATTTGAAAAATCATGCTTCAATCTTAATTATGTTCATAAACATGGTAACAATAAAACTGGACTTGAAAAGCTTTCTTGTCATGTGTAAACTTGATTCTCTTTCGTTTTCATAAAAGTTTGTATCCTTAAAATCTTAATTGAAATGCTTTCAAGCCTTTAGCTTGAGAAAAATGCCTTAAGCTTAAAATTTACTTGAAAATTTTCAATTATGAATGCTGCATTATAATGTGTATGTACCTATGTATGCATGACACTCAATCTTGTACATTGCTCTAACTTTAAAACCTTTTTCCTTATGTTGTAGAAAAAAAAACACATCATCCACCTTTTTCCTGTTCTTTACCCCAAAATGATCATAAAGCTTCTCTCTATCTTTGTTCCTTCAAAATTCTTGTACTCTTATCATAGCCCTTTGACAAAAGGCTAAAAAATTTTCCTCATAGCTATTTTCTAGGAGGGAAATGAATCAAAATTTCATATATGATACTTGATCCTTTCAAAATATTAGTGATTACTTTTCAAGATGAGTGACATAAATCCTATCAGGATCTTTCCAGCTAGACAATTGAAAATTTGGTGCACCAGGACGTATTGTTCAGGGAATACTTTGCCATTTATCAAAAAACTTAACTTTTTTTGGCTCAAAATAATTTTCTTAAAGTACCATCCTCTTTCATTTTTTGAAAAGAAAATTTCACAATTGGGTTTGACAATCTCTTAGATTCTCGAATAATGGCATTCTAACAAATGCCAAGATCAGATATGAATGACTGAGGTCTTTTCTATTTAGGAAGAGTATGTACAAGAAGAAAGGTTCAAAAATGTTAGGTAATCAAGTGACATCAAAATCTTTAGGCATCTTGAGGGTTTCCTAGGGATTTTTTCATGTCAATACTTGGTTACATTGAGAGTTCTATATTTTTCTTTTTTTCTAAACTGTCCTTTTTGGGTTTTCACCTTAAAACTCCATTCTTTCTTTTGTTTTCTTTTCTCTCTCTTTTTTTTTCAATCGTTCTACCATGCATTCAAGAATTCAGATTTCATTCATACCAGATAATGGTGACAATTTTCCCAAGAAAAGCTCTTTGACACAAGCACACACATTCGATCAAAATGGACTTTTAAGTACGTAATGTAGGCTATGGTCTAGAGTTTTGAAAGAACGGATAAACAGGCCCAAAACATGTGTTTAAAGGTTAATTAAACCAAGGATCATTTCTTCTTATATGGACATTTATCCTTTTCATTCTTTAAAGCACTTTTTTTTTGTTTTTTTTTTTCATGTATTCCTTCTTCTTTCTTTTCTTTTGTTTTCTTGTTTTTTTCTTTCTTTTTCCTTCTTCTTTTTTTTTTTCGTCCAAGATTTCAAATCTAATTTGCTTCATATTGTCCCAGAACATAATAAACTTTATTTGACCAAAAATTATGAGTTGAATCATTCCTGTACTTTGAAGGAATACTTTTTGCACATGCCCCCCAGTGTTGAGGGTAATCCTTAGTTAAGGTTTATTCAGAAAAGAAAAATATTTTCAGGCTCAAAGGGGTAGCAAATGGATAGTTTTTGTATTTGTGAAGAGAGAATGAAAGATGGTCATTCATCATTTCAAATTATAACGCTTCTATCGAAGAGCAATTCTTAGGGTAAATTTTCTTTTGGCCATTGAAATCATTTGAATATCACACTTGCATGGTGTCACAATCAATCTTTGATTCTATTGCCGTCGATCCAGTGTCGAACTCTACGGTTGTTGATGTTGCTAATCCTTCAAGTGACGCTCCCTCTTCTGGAATGGCTCCTCCGGCTCCCCAAGATCCTGATGTTGACGTAATGCCTTCTTTATCGATTGACTCGATCGTCTCAATAGACTAGCTAGGATTTTTTTCTTTTTATTTTCACTTTGTTTTTCATTTCAATTGTAATTAGTACAAACTATTCATAGTTGTAAATGATTCATTTGCTTTTAATGAAAAGTATAATTCCTTTTTGTGTTTTGTTATTTTCTTTTTATGCTTGTGACAAAATGTATGCTATGTTATGTCATCATGTTCATTCAAATTTCAAACATGTTCATTCAAATTCCAACTGTTGTAGTCATGACAATATGAGTATGTCAAAGTGCTGTAACATAACAGTATTTTATCGATAAAGCAATTACGTGCTTTCATACCTTTTATCTTTATAATTCCTTTTTGTGTTTTGTTCTTTTCTTTGTATGCTTGCGACAGAATGTATGCTATGTTGTATCTTCATGTTCATTCAAATTTCAAACATGTTCATTCAAATTCCAACATGTTGTAGTCATGACAATATGAGTATGTCAGAGTGCTGTAACATAACAGTATTTTATCAATAAAGCAATTACGTGCTTTCATACCTTTTATCTTTCATATGGTACTGCCCCCCATATTCTTCTTTGAGAAAACATTATTTTTCTTGTTCGAAGAAGAACTTTTTGCTTGAGCGTTGTGCCTGTCTCGCACTTTTTCCACTTAAGGACTTGTATTTGCCCGTCTTGCACCCTTTTGTGCTTAGGGACTTATGTTTTACTAGTCTCGTACCCTTTTGTGCTTAGGGTATCTTTGGCCATCTCGCACCCTTTTGTGCTTAGGGACTTATCTTTGCCCATCTCGCACCCTTTTGTGCTTAGGGACGTATGTTTTGCCTGTCTCGCACCCTTTTGTGCTTAGGGACTTATGTTTTGCTCGTCTTGCACCTTTTTGTGCTTAGGGACTTATGTTTTGCCCATCTTGCACCCTTTTGTGCTTAAGGACTTATCTTTGCCCGTCTCCCACCCTTTTGTGCTTAGGGACTTATCTTTGCCCGTCTCACACCCTTTTGTGCTTAGGGACTTATCTTTGCCCGTCTCGCACCCATTTATGCTTAGGGACTTATGTTTGGCCAGCTATTGTCTCAGTCATTTCTATTCTTGTAACACATAAACCATCTAATGTATTGCATTGGAAAATGTAGAATACGAATAACTGGCTTTTATTCATAAATCAGATGAGAACAAAGAAAGGATAATATTATCGGAATAGATGGAGAAATAAGAATAACAACAATAAGAAAATATAATGCTTTCACTGCCGGTATAACTTAAGGTGATTAGTGTTCCAGGTCTTTGAGATCTTTTTGCCCTGTAAAGTTTCTAAAGCGCATGTGCTAGGTTCGATCATCCTTCTAATTCTGTAAGGCCCTTCTTAATTGGCCCAGAGTTTACCATACTCTGTATGGGCATTTGTGATGGCTAACTTTCTCAGTACTAGGTCTCCTTCTTGCAATTCTTTGCCCTTAACTCGTGCATTGTAATAAGCTGCTACCCGCTGTTGGTAAGCAGCCAATTTCATCTTCGCCGTGTCCCTTAGCTCATCTATCAGATCAAGATTCTCCCTAAGTCCCTGAGAATTAAATTCTTCAACGTAAAGGACCAACCTAGGTGATTCAGCTCCAATTTCAATAGAGATGAGAGCCTCAGTTCCATACACCAAATTAAATGGTGTTTCTCCTGTCGATACTTGTCGTTCTGTAGGCCCATAGGACACTCAGGAGCTCATTTACCCACGCTCCCTTATCCTTGTCCAACCTAGTTTTCAACCCATGTAGTATTGTTCGATTGCTTACTTCGACCTGCCCGTTGGCTTGTGGGTAGGACACAGACAATACCCTCAGCTGAATACTCAAGCCTCTACAAAATTCTTGAAATGTATCATAATCAAATTATTTCCCATGATCAGCATTTAGCACCCGGGGGATTTCAAAGTGGCAGATAATACCTTTCCATACCATCGCCTTCACTTTCTTTTCAAAAATTGTAGCCAAAGGCTCCGCTTCTATCCACTTTGCAAAGTAGTCTGTGGCTACCAGTAAATATTTCCTTTGGCCTGTGCCTAAAGAAAAAGGTCCCAAGATGTCGAGCCCCCATTGCGCAAATGACGTTGGTTGAAGGGTCCTCTGAAGGGTCGAGACTGGCGCAGTAACTATAGGAGTGAACTTCTGGCATTTTTCGCATCTTCGCACCTTCTCAGTGGCATCTTTTTTCAGTGTAGGCCAATAAAACTCCGCATGTAATATTTTTGTGGCCAAGGCTCGAGCCCCTAAGTGCTCGCCACATATCCTCTCGTGAATTTCAGCCAAGGTGTATTTGGCTCGTTGAGGCCTTAAGCATTTTAACAAAGGCATAGTGAACCCATGCTTGTAGAGTTCTCCATTCACCATGGTAAACCTGCACTTTGCAATTTAAGCCTAAGGGCCTTATCTCTGTCGGTGGGGAGTTTACCTCCTAATATGTAGTCTTTGATCGAGCTTCTCCAATCACTTTCGATCTCGACATCGCAAACATTTTCTTCTTCGATACTCGGCTTGGCGAGGGATTCTACCTTTACCATACCACCTTTAATTCCCCTGGAGAATGCCAACTTGGAAAGAGCATCTGCATGACCGTTCTCAGACCGGTTTATTCGGGTTAACCGAAAATTCTTGAACGATTGTGCCAATAATTACACCTTCTGTAAATAAAGGACTAGAGCCGGTTCTCGTGCTTTATACTCACCTAAGAATTGATTTACCACCAACTTTGAATCGCTATGGGCTATTAAGTTGCTAACTTCTAACTTCTCAACAAGTTTCATTTTGGCTATCAAGGCTTCATACTCAGCTACATTATTCGAGCTTGGAAAATCGAAGCGCAGGGAATACTCATAGGTTTTTCCTTCAGGCGAAGTTAGCACAATTCTAGCTCTACTACCATCCATACTACGAGCCTTGTCTACAAATAATTTCCACCAGACTAATTCTGTTTCTTCTTAGGCCTCCCGACTAGTGCATTCTACAATAAAATCCGCCAGTGCTTGCCCCTTTATTGCTTGACGAGGTTGAAAGTGTATGTTGTATTCACTTAGCTTAATAGCCTATTTGGTCAGATGTCCGTAGTGTTCCAGTTTTTGCAATATTTGCCTCAAAGGCTGATCTGTTAAGATAGTCATCGAGTGAGCCTGGAAGTACGATCGTAACTTTCGAGTTGCCATTACCAATGATAAAACTATCTTTCTACTAGGAGGTACCTTGTCTCGGCATCTAGTAAGACTTTGCTTACATAATAAATTGGACAGTCCTTGTCTCCTTCCTTCCTCAATAGGACTGCACTTACAGCCTTCTCTCCTACACCGAGATACATGAGGAGTTGCTCTTCAGGTTGTGATTGAGACAATAGTGGCAACTCTTTCAAGTAGTCTTTTAATTTCTCAAAGGCATCATTACACTCTTATGTTCATTTGAAATTCTTTCCTGCCTTTATTGCCCTAAAGAATGGCACACTCCTTTCAGTTGATTTGGACAAAAAAACGGTTCAAAGCTGCTATCCTTCTCGTTAGCCTTTGAACTTCTCTAACAGTATTTGGTGGCTTCATGTTTAAAATGGCTTGGACTTTCTCGGGATTAGCTTCTATTCCCCAATTAGTGATCATGAACCCCAAGAATTTTTTCGACCTTACACTGAATGAGCATTTGTTGGGGTTCAACTTCATCTTATACTGCCGCGACACCTTAAATGCCTTTGACATCTTCTCGGCATGTGACTTTTATTTTCGACTTTTGATGATCATGTCATCTACATACGCTTCCATGGTGTTGCACAACAGGTCCTTAAACACCGTATTTACCATGTGTTGAAATGTTGCCCTTACATTTTTCAAACTGAATGGCATTACTCGATAGCAGTATGTTCCGTTATCAGTAATGAAAGAAGTCTTCTCCTCATCATCGGGATGCATCATAATTTGATGGTACCCTGAAAAAGCATCCAGAAAACTTAGCAGTTCGTATCCACAGGTCTCGTCCACTAACTTGTCAATTCAAGGTAACAGATATGAATCTTTAGGATAGGCTTTGTTCAAATCCGTAAAATCCACACACATCCTCCATTTTCCGTTAGCTTTCTTTACCATTACCACGTTAGCCAACCAATCCAAGTAATCGACTTCTCTGATGAACCCAGCTTGCAACAGTTTCTGAATTTCCTCATCTATGATTTGTTGATTTTTAGGGGCAAAATTTCTCTTCTTTTGCTTAATCGGTTTGGCTCCTGGGACTAAATTCAACCGGTGGCAAGTAATTCTAGGGTCAATTCCAGGCATGTCAGCGGGAGTCCATGCGAAGACATCGATGTTTTCCCTCAAGCATTAGATTATTTCCTCCTTCATTTTCTTTGGGAGTTGACTTCCCACATGCACCACCTTTTCTTCATCTTTATCATCTAACCGAACTACCTCTATCTCCTTGTCAGGCTTTGGCTTAGGCGGTTCTTCGATTGTAAGGGCTTCTTTTCTCTAAATTCCCTTGCACGTAGTTGACGCGATATAACACGTCCTAACCTTTCTTTGGTCCCCTTGCACTTGTCTAACACCGTGGGGAGTGGAGAACTTCATTAATAGATAACAAGGGTGTACTACCACCCTCATGTTATTTAATAATGGTCGCCCGAAGATCATATTATAAGCCACTGATGTTGACTTTACCACCATAAACAAAACTTGGCAGACGACATTTCTCAGGCTCTCCCCTAACGTAACAGGTAGCTGAACTGCACCTACTACCTTCACCTTTTCTCCAAAGAAGCCATATAGTGGTGTGGGCATTAGCTTCAGCCTGTTCTCCGAGATGTTCATCTTCTCAAAGTAATTCCAGTAGACTAAGTTCACTAAACTCCCATTGTCGACTAGGATTCGACTCACTGGGTGCTTTGCTACAACCATCGAAATCACCATCGGGTCATCATAGGGGATCGTTACATCTCCTTTGTCGGCTGGTGTAAAAGTGATGGGCTCCTCATCTTAACTTTCTTCCATCACTGAATTAACTTGGTGGGCTTGTTTGGCATAAGACTTTCGAGATGAGGATGATGTACCAGCTAACGATTCCCCTCCAGATATAACATTGATTGTTGGTCCTGTGGGCTCGTTATCTTCCTCGTGATTCCTCATTTCTCCTTACATTCCTCCTGTTCTCATCTCTTCTGTCCTTGAAGTAATTTCCTCTGTTTCGTGCGGGATAATTGTTTATGTCACTCCTATACACAAATCAGTTTATCTTCCCTTCTCATGCCAGCTTCTCAAGTTGGTTCATCAACTCCCTACATTTTTCTGTTGAATGTCCATGTGCCAAGTGATAATTACAGTATGAGTCGAGGTCGTGACCCAGATTCCCAGATGTTTTCTTTGGAAATCATATAAGACCTGACCCCTCGATAGCTGCAAACACCGAGGTTCGAGATTCAGTAAGCGAGGTGTAGGTGGTGTATTTCAATGCAGGGGCTTTATCAAATTTCTTCGGTTGACTAAAGGACGCCTTGAAAACTTCTCTTCCTCGTTTCCTTTCTTCCTTATGCTCCCTACTCGATACCATCTTCATCACCTCTTCTTGAGTGATATACTTATTTGCTCGAGAAAGTAGTTCTGAGATTGTGGTGGGCTGGTCTAGTGACAGGGACTCCTGTAATTTCTTAGACCTTGTTCCCTATAACATAGTTGCTACGGCTATACCAACTTGCAAATCTCGTACCTCCAGAGTAGCATCTATGAACCGATCTACATAACTCTTTAACGACTCCTTAACTCCTTGTTTAAGGGTGAGTAGATATGTTAGCTCCTTATTCCTCTAGCTATTTATCGCAAATGCCTTAAGGAATTCACTTTGCAGCTAGTCAAAAGAGGCAATAGACCCATCGGGCAAGTTGTTGAACCACTTCATCGCATGCCCGGTCAGAGTGAGCGAAAAAGCCCTGCACAATGTCTCATCCTCCCATCCATGTAACACCATCAAGGCGTCATAGTTTTGCATATGGTCGTAGGGGTCCGTCTTCCTTGTGTATGCGGTCATCTGCGGCATTTTGAACTTTGGGGGCAACAGTTTCTGCATGATGGCTATGCTAAATGGTACTCTTCTCCTTTGGCTCTCTTCTGCGGACACCAGTTTCTTCTCTTCCAACACCTGTTCTATCATTTTTTTCATGTCCACAGAGGGAGCGAATTGATTTTTGTCCCGTTCAGCATGGGACGAATCAGATAGGTCTTCAACCACTATTTCCTTACCCTTCCTTCGAGGTGCATCTCCTCATGTTATTTGTGTGTTCCAGGTAGGGTCAAACTCCGAACTGGCCCTCCAAGTGCTCTCGCTATCGACCCCATTCTTTCCAGCACCTGCAACACCATGTTCCAAATCGGCGAGATTCATCGAACCCAAGATTTACAATATGCCATAACTCATCCTTAACCACTAGGCCAAGAGGTTGTTGGCATCCTTTGTTTTTATCAGCTACTCAATGGGTTTACATATGTTTGTATTTAGATCTCATAATTCTTGTATTTGTGTAGAATTTATGTGCTAAATCATGCGAAACTCGAAAATGATCTTATCGTATTTCATATCATTACATCTAAATTAAATCGATTTTTCAGTTTTTGTCAAATTTATATTTAGTTTTTATTCAAACTTTAACTCATGCCATTTTTTTATCTTTTTTGTATAATTTTCACAGTGTATCACTATTGAATTTCTAGTCTGATGGCATACTTCAATTGAATTTCCAGATTAAGAATATAATAATAGTAAAAACAAGAATAAAACCAATTAAAACACTACAATAATATCCACAGAATCAATAAAAAACCTTTGGCAAGCTGCTGCTATTTTAAGATGAAGAGCATTAATAATCCAACCACACGAGTGCTTGTAGAATTTCCAGAAAAATTATTCATAGATTTTTGGAAAAAAAAAAAAAAACCTGCCTAGTGAGTTTCTGGCAGTGAGTCCTACCAACTTGCCTCGCTAATCTTACAGGAATGCATTCCAACACCAGAAGCATGTAATAAGTTTGAATTTCTATAATTAATTAGTGTTGACTTCTGAATTTGGTCGAACCTGAAGAACTTGCGAAAGCAAGTCCTCCACTATCATTAATCTTCTCTTTACAAGTCTTGGTCAAGCTAAATTGCTTGCTTGATCAAGACCTCATGATTGAAAAGCTTGATCAAGACCTCATGATTGAAAAGCAGAAAGAGGATTGGCCAACATTCACTGTCCCTTACCGATTTTTTCTTGTTGATTGCACAAAGCAAGAGATCTAGAGTCCGTGATTTTGATGGAATTTTCTTTTAGACTTCTAATTTTTCGTCCTTGTAAAATAAATTTGGCTTTGTAGAAATAAAATTAAAAAGTTGCACTTCCTTCAATTTTATATTTGCTTATACTTTAATAATTTTAATTGTTCGTAATTAGACAAGGATTTTTGAAAATAGTTATTAACTAAAACAAGCCATGCATTCAGCTAGAAGAACAAAAATGAAGTGCCTGCTGAAATATATAATTAGAAGTAGACAAGGATTAAATAGAACATAATATCACATAACATAAACAACCAAACTCCATTCCGAGGTCGCTCTCATCATTAAGTCCGAGTTTTGGCCCCAAGAAATTTTTCCTTGATAAAATGCAACTCCTTTGCAGCATCGACAATGTCCATGCGGTCTTTTGGGGATTCAAGAGAACAAGCTATTCCAACTCCTAGAATGGAAACCAGAAACTCTTTCATTTTGGTTTCTTTCATGTGTGCCTTCCTTGGGTTTCTGCTGCTACTTGCAGTCTCTTCTTCGTTGTCTCCAACCAGAAGTAATGGATCCACAACTTCATGTACTTGATCAGGCAATGCCATCGCTACAAAATGATGAAGTGTGAGACCATCTTTGAACATGTCATCGGTTGGTCTCTTCCTTGTGAACATCTCCAGCAAGAGTATTCCAAAGCTGTACATGTCCCCGCTTGTTGTTACCTCTGTTCCAATGCCATACTCTGCCCAAAAATAGGAATTATGACAAATTTAAACTTTGCTACCAGAAAACAAAACATTATGAAAGAATTAGTGAATTACAGTTTTAAGATGGAGAGAATTAATAATTTAGCTTATATCCAACTTTGGCTGAGGTTGTTATAAAAAGAAGTAGATATATTAATTTACCTGGTGCAGCATAACCAATTGTTCCCTTTAGACCAAGCGAGCTTATAGAATTTCCAGAAATATTATTCGTAGATTTTGGGAAAAACCTGGCTAGTCCAAAATCTCCTACATGAGCAACCATGTCATGATCAAGCAGAATGTTGCTTGGTTTCAAATCACAGTGAACTATCGGCACTTCACAATGGTGATGGAGATAATCAAGTGCGGAAGCCACATCAATAGAAATGTTTAGCCTCTGAACAAAATCTAAGATTTTTGCTTCGGGTGATGCATGCAACCATCCTTCTAAGCTTCCATTTGGCATGAATTCGTATACAAGAGCTCTGAAGGCATTGCCCTGAAGATCAATACTAGAGCAAGCAGATATTATCTTGACAAGATTTCGATGCCTGACATTTCTCAGTATTTTACATTCAGCAAGGAAACTCTTGAAGGCTCTTATTTCTTGCAGATTCAGCACTTTCACTGCAACAGCTTTTTGCTCTTGATTCTGATTAAAAATTCCTTGATACACGGATCCGAAACTTCCTTGACCAATCAAATTGGCAGGACAGAACCCATCAGTAGCTTTGAGAAGTTGTTGATAGGAAATCCTCGAAATTGAAATTCTCAAGGGCAACATTGATAGTCTCTCTGTTAATACTTTTCTATTATTCCTCAGGCAATAGAAAAGTAAAGAAAATGACAGTGAAAGAAATCCAAGAACTGCACAAACTATCAAGATTATTTTGAGTGAATGTGGAGTTTTTGATTTCTTTTGCCCATTGAAGTGGCATGACGGTAAATGCAGATCAGCAATACCTCCACAGAGCTTCTCATTCTCAATCAATGAAATTGCTGTTGCGTTTCTGAACAATCCTTTCATTGGTACTTTTCCCTCGAAGTGATTATAAGACAAGTTTAAGTACGTCAAGAAGGATAATTTTTCAAGATATTCAGGAATTTGTCCGGAAAAGTTGTTGTGGGAGAGATCTAGATGTGCAATGCTTTTCAAAGAACTCAAAGAGTCTGGGATACTTCCATAAAATTTATTATTTCCCAAATTGAGATATTCCAAGCTTGTACAAACACCTAAGGAACGGGGAATCTGACTAGAAACTTGGTTTTCTGATATATCCAGTGTGACCAAATTCTTCAAATTTCCAACTTCAGATGGAAGGGAGCCTCTAAGGAGATTGTTGGACAAGTCTAGGTAAGCTGAAAGTGTTATAATGTAAAAAATTGATAGAGGAACAACACCAGTAAGTTTGTTGCTACCTAATGCCAGCAGCATCAAATTTTGACAATTGCCAAGCCTTGGAGGTATGCTGCCCTCTAGCTTGTTGTACTCTAAACCAAGCCTGCTTAGCCGTGTTAAATTTCCCAAAGAAGTTGGGATTCTCCCTGATAAATTATTTTCTCCCAAGGTGAGACTTTGCAAACTCTTAAGCCTACCAATGTCTTGAGGAATAGGGCCAGTTAATCGGTTTTCCTCCAAACCTAATGAAATTAGATTTACAAGATTTGCTATCCTTGAAGGAATGGTGCCGGTTAATTGATTAGCACCTAAAGTTATTGTAGTAACCGTAGTAGAAAAATTGGTTAGAGAATTTGGCAGCATCCCTCCAAATTGATTATCATCTAAACCAAGTGCATCTAGATTGCTACAGTTAGTTAAGGATGTAACAAAATCTAGATCACCAGCTAACCCACTTCCTAAATTATTTATTGCCATACTTAACCAGAATAAATTTTTATGATTAAAGTCAATTGACACTTTTCCGGTGAAAAAATTAGAGCCAATGTCGAGCGCTTCAAGCTTTGAAGCATTGGAAAATGACTCTGGCAAAGTCCCAAAGAAATTATTATTCGCAATATAAAATTTTCTAATGTTTGGAAGTGTGAAGCCTAAGTCATTAGGAAGGCTCCCATGGAATCTATTATCTGGCAGACTAAAGCCCTCTAAAGAAGAGATGTTATAAATTAAGGAAGGAACTAAGCCAGAGAAATTATTCTGGTCCAGTACAAGATAGACTAACCTTTTTAGCTGGCCTAATGTATCAGGAATTCTCCCTTGGAACCTATTCACACCTACAATAAGACGATTCAGATTAGAAAGGTTTCCAAATGAAACTGGCAGTTGCCCTGTTAGGAAGTTCCTATCAAATGCTAGTTCCTCTAGCTTCAATAAATTGCCAAACTCTGCTGGGAGATTCCCATCTAGGTTGTTCTGTCCTCCGATGAGATAGAGGAGTTTAGAGCAATGGGACAAATTGGCTGGTATAGTTCCCCGAAAGGAATTATTTCTGAACGTTAAAGTTTCAAGCCTGGACAGATGACCAATCTCGGCAGGAATTCCACCTGAGAAGCGGTTGTGTCGGAGGTCGATGAACCTAAGAAAGCTGAGGTTCCCTATGTAGGGAGATAAGGAACCTCTCAAATTCTGCATTTTCAAGTCCAATTTGGTGACTCTTTGATGCTTACGACCACATGTTACGCCCCTCCATTGACACAAGGACATGGTGTTGTTCCATGAGCTTGTGACTCCAAGTGGGTCATCAATAATTTGAGATTTAATCGCTAGCAAGGCCTGACGATCTGTCTCATATCCTCTGAATCTGATCCCACTGATTGGGCTTGGAAAAGCACCGGCTAGCAGCAAACATACGCACCATTGTAGAATGGCTACTTCGCTAATTAAGAAAAGGGTGCTTCCAATCTTCATTGTGACGATAAGAAAAGATGATTGCAATCAAGAACTAAGACGGTAACAACTCTATCAAGCAGTACTAGAAGAAAATACTATTGGTGAATAATTCCTTGAAGTCCAATTTGATCGAGTATATATAACAAAAGTGGAATTAGACTTCAAATATGCCGTCTACATAGGGTTGGAAAAAAAATTCTAACAATTGATTTCTAAACAGAAACTTGAAGTGATTGAAAAATCATTATGAAAGTGTTGACATTTTGCATAATTGCGTTCATAACTTTGTCTTCATCAGTAGAGAAATTTCTATGGTTAAAATTTTCCACTCATACATTTGTCTTTGATTGAATCATCAGTAGAGAAATTTCTATAGTTAAAAATTTAGTTTGGAAATTGTATTAAACATAGAATTGAGTCCTGGTTTTAATCATTACCAGAAATACTCGTGCGTTGTCGCTGGGAAGAGAAAAACCACGAAATTTTTTGCCTACTTAAAAATAATATGATTTTGTTAAAATAGAATTTAAATTTCGTAATTTAAATAATTTAATAAAATAAAATACTTATACCATTAAAAACAGTAAAAAGAAGACAAAAATCATTACAAAATTTCGAAAATATTCTTAATAAAATAGAAGCAAATCTTAATATCGTGATTACATATTTTAATTAATAAAAAATATATAATAATGTGAAATGTCGTTTTATATCACATAACGTTTTTTAAAAGTTGAATTGAAAAAAACACAACCTTTCCCACCTCGACCACGTTAATGTTCCTCAATACCCTTTGCTTTCAGAAAACATTAGCCATTCTTTTATTTTCATTTTTCTTTCCACAAAAAAGCTAGTGGGATCTCCTGTAAACTGTCTGAGAGGTTGTTATCGTAGGGTCCATGTCTTCACCCATGTTGAAAGGTAGGTAAATGATAATGGCATTTGTGCTTAGATATATGAAATTAATTCTTACCTTAATACCACTTACCATTCAATCTTTTCTTTAAATCTATTCCATTAAACATATCTCTTATCCGATACAAATCTTATTGTTCCTATTTTTTATTTTGTTAAATATACAAACAGAACTTGGGAAAATTTTTAATCCCACTTTTCTTTTGTACGTAGTATTTGCTGATATACCTTCTTTATGAATGTTATTTCTTTTTTATTAGCCCCTAGATGGGTTTACATGTTTAGCTACAGGAAATATATATAGTGGAAAAATGAGTAATGCTGAAGAAAAATATCCTAATCTTCCATTCGAAATATATGTTCATATCAAAACCAGATTTTTGAGTCCAGCTTATTAGGGGCAATCTTTAATAAGTTTCCAGATTAAGAGTAAAATCAGTTCCTTTAATCTTAGAAAAGAATGTGAGTTTTGCAGGAGTTCACGTTAGTTTGTCAGTAGGTTTTGATTTTTCTTTCTTTTTCTTCTCATTTTTATGTTTTTAACTGAGTGCTTTCTTTTGAAGGCACTGCTCTCCTTTCACCTGTGGAAAGAAAAATCACTTGTACTGATGGTGCAATAGAAAGATGATTTTGAGATTTATTTTTATAGAAGGTGGACATGTTAGTATATCTCCATAATTATGGAAATAATTGTTTGGTTGACCAATTCCGGATATAATCCATAATTACACGCTGAATCTCAACTCAATATTTGGCTATTAAAACACGATTTTGTGATGGCGAAAACGTGATTTTATTGCCATAATTAGCATGCTCTCGTTAGTAATAAAAGAGGGCTCCTTTCGGTCCCCAAGTACGTGAATCTTAAACACACAAACACCATCTAGTGAGGTTTTGAGTGCTTGGAAGATTTGGAAGGCCTGTGATCGACACAGAGTAGACTGTCAGATTCGAAAATTGCTTCAACAGCAGAGTTACAGAGTGCAATGGCTAGAGGTTAGATCCTGTCGCTTCCGCATTTAATTGTTTAACATGTTTCATGTATGTTTAGAAGCATGTTTAGAAGCATGTTTAGGTTTGTATGATGAACTTACATTTGGCATCAGAGTCGCATTAACCTCTGTCTTGCGTTAAGATGTATACTCTATATCTTGTTGATTTGCCACATTGTCTGCCTCTGTTTTGTAAGTTTTGGTTATAATGGATTCCTAGAAAATTTGGAATTATGTTTTAAGACATTTTCAGCCAAACCATTTTCAAGAAAACTGTTTTCGTTTCCTCCTGATTGATTTGGGATCAAGAACCACTCAAATTGAAGCAGGGAAGGTTGTTTTTCAAACTAGTGGCAAATTGGGTTGAAAACCAGGCATTTGGGCGAAGAAGATGGTGTTTTTTGTGAAGAAGGAAGCAGCAAACGATGTCGATCGCCGTTCGCCATAAGGGAAAAGGTGGGCCGTTCGCGATCAAGTTTGCTTCCTTGATCACCGTCCACCATTCGCCATTTCAGTAGGCGAAATATGGGCTCGCCGTTCGCCATTCAGCTGATAGCGAATGGGACACGCTTGCCATTCAGCTAGGGCGAAATGGCCGGTACTCAGTTCGCCATTCAAATAGGGCGAAAAATGGGCTTGCCGTTCGCCATTCCGTTAGGAGCCAAAATGGTAGGCATTTAGTTCACCATTAAGTTTAAGGCGGACCTGCTTCCTCGATCACCGTTTGCGATTAAAGGGCAGGCACAGTTTGCCATAAAAAAGACCTACCAAGCACTGTGCGCCGTAAAAGGAATGGGCGATCATAACAGGCACTCAACTCGCCATTAAAGCTAAGGCGAATAGCCGGCACACAGTTCGCCATTTCAGCTGAAAGCGGAATGAGGGGCACTCAGCTCGCCTTTCGTTAAGGCGAAATGGTGGACACGCTATTTGCCATTCGGTTAACGCGAAATGGCGAGCACATTCGTTTGCCTTAAGACTAGATCGTCGTTCGCCATACAGACCGCCTGGAATTTTAAAAAAAAAAATGAAAGGGCATTTTGGCATAATTTTAATATTTAAAATTTTTTATTAATTGTGTGCTTATTATGATTATATATAATTTTGTTATTACATACTATGATTGATTTAAGCACATGTAATAGAGTTTATTCATATTATTAGGAATTAAATTACCTTGTGTTGATTGTAATTTTAAAATATGAATAAACTTAAAATTTGATAATATGTCTAAGCGATCCATAATTTGTTTGATTAGGGCTTAGCCACAGCAACCTTAATTAAATAAAATTATATTTGTCAGAATCACATAATGATATTAGACATAAATTTTAATTAGTTATAAGGTTATGGTAAATTTTATCCCATAGGAATTTTTATCATAATTTTATAACTAATTAGGATAAAATATCAAATTAGTTTCTTAATTTACCCACAAGGATTAGGAAATGATATAATTTGATAGTTTTATCATTATGATATGAATCTATTAAAATTAGAACTTTAACCCACAAGCAAGTTTTATGTCTGAGATTCATTAATAAAATATGTTTACATTGGTAGACATAATTAAGTTTGCCTCAAAAATTCTAGATACATAAGCATGTGTTTTTCTTTAAGCAGTGTTTCCTCGGACTAATATTTACCTAGAAGTTCCCAAACTAGATGGAGAGAACTACAAGGTATGGAAGGAGAGAGTTCTCCTCCAATTAGGGTGTATGGATATAGACTATGCTATAAGGAAAACGAGCCCGTATTGACTGAGACCAGCACTCCTACTCAAGTAGCTTTACATGAATGCTGGGAGCGATCTAATCGCCTTAATGTCATGTATATTAAGACAAAGATATTTGCTGGGATACGTGGTTCTGTTTAATAGCATACCAACGTTAGGACCTTGCTGAATGCCATAGATGATCAGTTTGTCACTGCAGACACAGCGTCGGCCAGCACCCTGATAATGAAGTTCTCATCAATGAGGCTCACCAATGTCAAAGGAGTGCGCGAGCACATAATGGCCATGGGAGATATAGCGGACCAACTCAAGAAGCTAGAGGTGGAGATGTCTGAATCTTTTCTTGTCCACTATATTTATTGAACACTCTACTAAAGCAGTACGAACTATTCAAGATATCCTACAACACACATAAGGATAAGTGGACCATCAATGAATTGATGACCATGTGTGTTCAAGAGGAGGGAAGACTGCTTATGGAATCGGGTGAAAGTGCATTTTTTGCAAGCCAAGGAAAGTCCAAGGATCGAGCCAAGAACAAGGGAAAAGGGAAACTCCCTACCCAAGCTGACATTAAGAAAGAGTCCAAGTGTTTCTTCTGTAAAAAGAAAGGACACATGAAGAAGGACTGTGCCAAGCTTCAGCAATGGCTCGTTAAGAAAGGTAATCCACTCTCATTTGTTTGTTCTGAATCAAATATGGTTGAAGTTAATCATAACACATGGTGGATTGATTCTGGATCTACAATTCACATTTCGACTTCCTTACAAGGTATGACAAACCTAAGGAATCCAGTAGGAAATGAGGAGAGCATCTATTCAGGAAACAAGATGCGCTCGTGTGTTGAAGGCGTTAGAACGTGCACTTTAGTTCTTAGAAGTGGTTTTGTTTTGCAATTAGAAAAGACTTTTTATATTCCTAGTTTCTCGAGAAATTTAATCTCTGTTTCTAGCTTGGTACCTTATGGATATTCCTTTCAATTCTCAAATAAATCAGTATTGATATATTTTAAGTCTGATATTGTTGGGAATGGTACCTTATGCCTTATGTGATGGTCTTTTCTGTATTGATTTGCAAAATGACATTGCTCATAACGCCTTGCATGTTCAAACTGGTACTAAAAGATGTGTTACGAATGAGGACTCCTCCACGTTATGGCACCGGAGATTAGGTCATATCTCTATGAATAGAATTAAGAGATTGGTAAATGACGGAATACTTAGTACTCTCGATTTTACTGATTTCGACACTTGTGTGGATTGCATTAAGGGTAAGCAAACCAACAAGTCTAAGAAAGGTGCCAATAGGACTTCAACCATATTAGAGATCATACATTCTGACATATGTTGTCTAGACATTTGCATATGGTCAGAAATACTTCATCACCTTTATTGATGATTACTCGAGGTTTATGTATCTCTACATGCTTCATAACAAGAATGAAGCATTAGATGCCTTTAAGATCTTTAAGGCTAAAATAGAGAAACAATGTGGAAAACCCATAAATATAGTAAGAACTGATAGAGGTGGGGAGTATTATGGTAGATACACTGAAGATGGACAAGCACCTGGACCATTTGCGAAGTTCCTTCAAGAAAATGAGATTGTTGCCCAATATACTATGCCTGGTTCACCGGATCAGAACGGTGTTGCAGAAAGAAGGAACTGAACTTTGATGGAAATGGTGCGTAGTATGCTTAGCAACTCGAAGTTACCTAAGTCCTTGTGGATTGAAGCTCTTAAAACGGCAGCGTATTTATTGAACCGGGTTCCAACCAAGGCTGTTCCAAAGACGCCTTTTAAATTATTCAAAGGTTGGAAACCGAGTTTGCGTTATATGCGCATTTGGGGTTGCGTTTCTGAGATAAGAGTTTACAACCCACAGGAAAAGAAACTGGATCCTAGGAACATAAGTGGGTATTTCATTGGATATGTCGAATGGTCCAAAGGCTACAGATTCTATTGTCCATCTCATAACACTAGAATTGTGGAATCAAGGAACGTCAAGTTTCTTGAAAATGACTTAGTTAGTGGGAGCAATCAATCTCAAGAACTAGTTTCTGTGAGAGATCAACCCTCTAACTCGAGTCAAGGATTGGTTATTATGAATAATATCCTTTTAGTACAACTGGACATTGAACAACCAATCATTGAAGATCCACAAGTAGTTGATAACTTACCAGTAGACGAGTCTCCTCTGGATACACCAGAATTGAGTGAGCAACCAGTTGAACAACATGATCTTTCGGAGAATGTTGAACCAACATTAAGAAGGTCTACTAAGGAAAAGAAATCAGCTATTTCTAGTGATTACATTTTGTATCTACAAGAGTATGATTTCAATATTGGGCTCGTTAATGATCCAAAGACGTTTTCACAAGCCATGAATAGCAAAGAATCAAAACTTTGGTTCGATGCTATGAAGGATGAGATGGATTCGATAGCATCTAATGGAGTATGGGATCTTGTCAAGTTGCCTAATAGGGCTAGGGCTAGGGCTATAGGCTGTAAATGGGTCTTTAAGACCAAGACTGACTCATTAGGCAACATTGAGCGTTATAAGGCAAGACTCGTAGCCAAAGGATTCACTCAAAAGGAGGGAATTGATTACAAGGAGACCTTCTCTCCTGTATCTAAGAAAGATTCTGTGAAATTCCCCAATTTCATATGAATTCTCTATAATTGTAAAGTAACTCAGCTTAAATGAAGTAAATAGATATGAGAATGATGAAAGGAAAATGATGCATGGAACATGGGAGAAGTAATGAGATGGAAGATTTAATAGTTAAGGAAATTAAATTGATGTTATAAGAATAATTAAGGTATGAGCAAAGAATTAATATCAGGAAATTAAGTGTAACTAAAGACAAGTGTTATATGGGAGAAAGAAGACCAATTAAATGAATGGTCAAATAATAATGGTTAAAAGTTAAGATGAACTGATTTAATTGGATGATGATAAAACCATATCAGATTTTCATAATTAAGTGATATGTGTGGCTGATATGAGAATGGAAGAAGAGAATTAATGGGTCAAAGGGTCAAGGGAAAGCATGGCTGAGATTGATGATGGGATAAGAAGCAATTAATGAAATGGCATGACTCATCACCCTCATCAGCCATCTCCTACGGCAGCAACTCTTTCCAGCCCTCTCCCTCTCGTTCCATCTCCAAACTTCCATAGTTTTCTATTCCAAGCCCTTTGATAAACCACCTCATTCTTCCATCGATCCATTAAGTTTATTAAACGAAAAATTGATCCTTGTCACTAGACTAAGTGATATCCGAAGTTTGGTAGATTGAATCCAAGTATTAAAGGAGATCTCAAAGTTTGAGATTTTGGTCACTAGTAAAAGGTAAGAGAAGAAGATGATTTGTTCAATTATGTTCATGGTATGGTGTTGTACTGAATTAGTATAACATGTTTATGGCAAATTCTTAAAGGTTTGCTTTGATATGATGATTTCATATTTGAAGAAGAAAAAGGTTAGGGTTGGTAAATCAAGTGATTTCGTGTTCTCGAAGAAATCGAGGTAAGAAATTTATGTAACGGACGTAAGGCGGCTATGTCCGCATGTTTTATGATATATGTATATGGTTTGGAAAGAAACACCAGCTAATTTCATGCAGGAATATTGACATTTTCGGACTTGTCTCCTAGTACCAATTAGGCTAGGGGCAGCCGACTGCCTTAAAGGGAAGTCGACTGCCTAGAGACAACCAAAACGTCGTTTCTCGAAAATCGACTCAAACCAGTCGACTGCTATTTACCCAGAAGCATTCTGTTTCAAACCAGTCGACTGCTATATGGAACAGTCGACTGCCATTTGCCAAAAATGCATTCTGTTTGAAAACCAGTCGACTGCTATATGTTCCAGTCGACTGCTATTTCTTAAGAAGCATTCTGTTTGAAAACCAGTCGACTTCCATATGGACCATTTGACTGCCCTCATACGTTTTCAAAATGAAAAATATCGGAATTTTAAATAAAGAGAATTTCGATAAATGAAAGTATGAAGTAGCAGCCGATTGCCCTATGAGGCCAGTCGACTGCCATGTTTTGAAAAGAGGTTTTCAAACCTATTTTCCAGAAAGTATGAAATGTCATGGCAAGAAGCTATATGGCATATGTTTTGAGATTATGCACTTTCATGTTTCTAGTAGGGGCTCTGATCAAGTCCTGAAATGATGTATGTTATGGGCTGAGGAACCATAAGTCAGGCCTCAGTCGCTACAGAAGGACACCTGACTAGTGTTAACTGTAGCCACCCACAGTTGGCCAATCTATCTATATTTCATGTTCGGCTAAGGGAGGATTCCTGGCCCTACGGGGTACGCCACATGATGATGATGATGATGCAGTGCATAACTCCATAAAAGTACAAATAGTTTTTATGTTATCAAGAACTAATGTATATGCGATTTCAAAGAATAAAGAAATCGAAAGTACTTGGTTTACTTGTACAAGAAGTTTTAAAAGAAGTATATGATGTACGATTTAAAGAAAGTATAAGATGTTTTAAGAGAAGTAAGTATGTATGACAATGATATTTCAAAGAAGTACTTGAAATATGTTTTGAAGAAGTATACGAAACATGCTATGCTATAGAAGCATGTAAAGTATGTTTTAAAGATAGAAGATGATGCATGTTTTTAAAGAAAGTATGTTTGCTTAAACCATTGAAAGAAATATGCATGGTTGCAAACAATGCATGAAAGGAGTATACAATGTATGCATGCTTTATAATGCTTTACATGACATTATAGAGCCAAGTAGGAAAACTGCATATAGAGGCATAGTACGCTCTTTTACATATTTTTCTTACTGAGCGTAAACTCATCCTTTTACGAACATTTTTCATACAGACTATCTGAAGTAATCCCTCGCTCTCGATAGAAGAGCCTCCGAGTGGATCTTGAAAGTTTACCTTCGAGAGACGCTTCCCCAGTAGTATAGAAGGTATACTTATGTAATTATGCAAAGTAAATTGTAATTCAGCTATGGTACAGTACAACTAACATTAATGTATATAAGATGTCGGGGATTTAAGTTAAGATGATGTATGAGATCCTGTGGAAACAGATGATACATATATACATGTATCATTAGTTTGTTTTATTGAAATTGAATTATTCATATTAGGACTGTAATCGAGCCGAGCCGAGCCGATACAGTGAGGTGCTCGAGCTCCAGCTCGACTCGTATATTCGGTACTCGGTACTCGGCTCGAGCTCGATCGAGCCTTGAATTCTGAACTCGAGCTCGGCTCGAGATCGAACTCGAGCTACTCGAGCTCGCTCGATTAGGCTCGATTCTCCGAGCTCGAGTCTCGTGCTCGAACTCGAGCTCGAGTCTCGTGCTCGAACTTAAGCTCGAGTCTTGTGCTCGAATTCGAGCTCGAATTTATTTTTGTACACATAATAAAATTATTAATTAAATATAATAAAACATAAAATTTAAAAAAATAAAATAAGTCAACAACAACAGTAACTTAAACATCTACATAAATAAAAGTACGATACAGATCACACTAACAAAAATAAAAATTACAAAGTCTTACATTAATTTGGAATTATAAAAATAAACAAATATAGTAGATCATATAAACAAAACATTTAGCAGCATCGTCTACAACACCTGCAACACCTGCAATAGTAAACAAAATTAATGATTTAAGGAAGCAAATTGTTTGGCAATATAAAGGAAAGAAGTTCTTAAACAACTCATTAAGAATTCTCAGAGTTTCTTAAACAATTCTTATATGTATTCCACTTTGCTAAGACAACAAAATCAATACCATAAGCTGAGTAAGAAGACATGACAATGATATGCACTGAAGCTCCCTTAAGAAGACATGACAATGATATGCACTAAAGCTCCCTTAGACAAAACGACAGTGCAGAAGAACAAGATTACAATCACCAGTGGCAAGGGCAGCCTGTCCAAGGAAGAGATTGAGAAGATGGCTCAAGAAGCAGAGAAATACAAGTTAGAGGATGAGGATCACAAGAAGAAAGTGGAGGCTAAGAATGCATTGGAGAATTATGCTTATAATATGAGGAACACAATCAGGGATGAGAAGATTATTGCTAAGCTGAATCCGGTTGACAAGGAAAATATCGAGGATGCAGTTGAGCAGACCATTAATTGGCTGGACAGCAACCAACTGGCTGAATTTGATGAGTTCGAGGATCAGATGAAGGAGCTTAAAAGCATTTGCAAGTGGAGTACCAAAAAAGAGATATTGTAATATTGATAATGGCTCTGCTTTAAAGTTTTTTGAAACTTTTCTTTTCTTATCATTCTTTCTTCAAAATAGTTTTAGAAGTTCCTCATGCTTGCCAATGATCAAATAGTCATTTCCATGTTACACGGTTCAAGCACAAGACAACCATCACATTTAGGGGACAGAATCGATCAATACCAAGCAAAGAGAATGAGCAGTAAAGGAAAAAAATATTCACGAAACTTGCAGAAAGCATAAAAGCAGCCCACTTGGGAACATGTTAGCAATTCATATCATCTTAAGTGGGAACATGTTAGCAATTCATATCATCTTATAAAGTACCAGGTTATCCGACAAGAAAGGCCCTATTATAAAGCTGAGAAGTTTCTAAGCATTTGAAAACATAGGTTCTAGACTCTGGACTGCAGATGACAACATTTACCTCTTTAAAGACTCCCATATCCAAAATCCTGACATCATTAGGAGGCTTAAAAACAATAAATACAACCAAAAAATTTAACTATTCTATCAGCCTAATACCTAAACTAGCATCTCTGATGGAAACAATACCTGTTGTTGGTTACACACACACACAAAAAAAAGACAAATGTAAGAAGAAATTAGCTTTGAAATGGATGGAACAACAGGACAATTTTCATCAACACCCAGACCTTAGAGATGCTAACATAGAACATATAATTGCATCCACCTAAAAACTATTTCAGACCTTACTTTGGCTAATTTAAAAGTCCATGAAGAGCTGCAAAATTCAAAGAACTAAGATTTACATCTAACTTATGGCCAAAAAATATACTTCATCCAACCATCAAACAAAGATAAAATCAAAAGGAACTTTTCCTCCATAA
Source organism: Heritiera littoralis (assembly GCA_031772115.1). Taxonomy (NCBI): domain Eukaryota; kingdom Viridiplantae; phylum Streptophyta; class Magnoliopsida; order Malvales; family Malvaceae; genus Heritiera; species Heritiera littoralis. The sequence goes on along the minus strand of JAPDPK010000088.1, from coordinate 484,212 downwards.
ACAAACCAGCCAAACTAAAGGGAGAATCAAACACATAAGAAGTTAATTGAACCATCCAAATCAACAAGACAAAATAGAGCTCCCGGACTGAAGAAGCTTCCTTAGCTGAACTTACTAATCTTTCACAAATTTCATGCTTCTAAATTTAGAACTGCAAACTTCATAACAAGAAAAGGGAGAGGAGCAAGCAAAAGGTAGAAGTGTGTAGTGTTATAGATAGTTACATATGCTATTTCCCAAGAAACCACAAACTAACTTAAAACTTACTCACATTCTTATATAAGGGCACCAACCAGTACATCATTAATATGCCAATAGCTTAATACCAAACATCAAATATCTAGAAAGACATGTAGAGCTATCTTCAAAACCTTAACAAATCATATCCCATTGTTCATTCCCTAAAAGCTACAGGATATAGGGCATTCCCTAAACCTAACTCAAAATTAATATCATCTAAAGTACCACACAAAATTTCAGCCATATACACTTATAGGCAGCAAGCATATACACTTATATAGCAGCTATATAATTCATAGACAACAGCAAACATCACACAACAACCTTATAAATTCATCACATGGCAAACACAGACACTTATACAACAGCCAAATAAACAACATATCACAATGATTAAATTGACAAAGTACAATAAAAAATCAATTACCTTGATAAAGAGTACTCCATCTCAATTGGTTTACGGGAATTTAAGCGCAATTTCAATTGGTTTCTTCTCTTTCTATATAGACAAAGTAAAAGAAACCGAAAGTTAAAAGTCAAATTAAAGTAAGACAATCATGAAATAACAAAGATAAAGAAAATGAATAAACTTACTTTGCTCTTCTTCTTCACTCCATGAAGATTCCGACACCAATCTCCTCCACAAAGTAATGCTTGCACTGTGTCAGGAGCTAATGAGGCACGATAAGTATCTATAACTCTACTTCCCGCACTAAAGGTAGCCTCTGAAGCCACTGTAGTGATGGGAATAGCGAGTATATCACGAGCCATCTTGGATAGAATGCGATACTTTAAAGTGCTTGCTTTCCACCAATCTAAAGCATCAAATGTATTAGAATCTCCTTTGCAAATAAAGCAACCCTCGGCTAAGTAGATATCTATATCAGATTGTTGTGGTTGAACAATCTCAACTGACATCACATAACTTGCAAATTCAGACCAACTTGAAGAAGAAGTTTCCACACTCCCACCACTAACACTATCAAGCACTTGAGTTTCAGCACTTTGCTCATTGACAGATTGATACTCGCGAGCATATTCCTCATAGATCTCATATAGAGCATCTCGAACTCGAGCAATATTTTCTCTTGCTTCTCTCTCAGGGTACATCCGAGGAAAACAAAACTCAATCACCCTCATTTTGCACCTTGGATCTAGGATAGCTGCGATAGCCATTAATAAATTGCATTCTCCCCAATACTTATCAAATTTACTCTTCATCTTATGAACCATTGCTTGAATAAACTCATCTTCAACTTGTGCCTTTTTATCCAACAACACTTTCACACGATACACTTCATTCAAAAATAAGTTTGAAGTTGGATAATTGCTCCCAGCGATGATTTTAGTGGCTGAATTAAAAACCTCTAAAATCTCACAAACTTTTTCCACCTTTTCCCAATCTTCTTGACTTGGACAACAATGGTAGTGAGGTTCTCGTTCTTTGAATCTTGGAAACACTTCTTTGAATTTGATTGCAGTTGACAACATCTCAAATGTAGAATTCCAACGTGTCTTACATTCGAGAATAAGTTTCCTATCAGGCAGTTGTAACCGTTGTGCTATGTCAGAAAATGAGTTAAGTCTTGCCTCATTTTGATTAATAAAACTGACACTCTCATGAACATCTTCAATCACATGCTTGATCTCAGAAAGACCATCTTGAACCATGAGATTCAAGATGTGTGCACAACACCGAACATGAAAGAGTTTTCCTCCACAAATCAATCTCTTGTTTCTCGAAAAAGTGTCCTTAAGAATTCTAATTGCCACATCATTGCTTGAAGCATTATCCACAGAGAGCGTGAACACCTTGCTTTCAATCCCCCATTCTTTCAAACACTTAAAAATGCAGTCAGAAATCTCAACACCATGACGAGGAGGAGGTATGTGGACAAAGCTGATAACACGCTTTTGAAGTCTCCAATTAGCATCTACAAAGTGTGCTGTAAGAACCATGTATTCAATCTTCTGATTGCTTGACTTCCACAAATCGGTCGTTAAACTGATCTTGTTAATGGTTTTCAACAGTGTCTTTAATTTTTTCTTTTCTGCTTCATAAACTTGCACGCAATCCTTCTTGATAGTATTGCGTGATACCTTCTCCCATTCAGGCATCCTTCGTTTTTGCATCATGTTAAACCCTTCTTCTTCCACAATTGAGAAAGGATGCTCATGCATCAATATCCAGTGTGCGGCTGCCTCTCTCATTTTTGCCATATCAAACTTCCCATCTGTGAGAGCCGGTGGCATTTGTACATCAACACTTGTATCAACTGATTGGAAATTAATCCTTTGTTGTTGCCTCTGATAGATTTTCCTCCTCAAACAAGTTTTCAAGTGCCTATTAAACTGAGTTGTACTTGTACTTGAACTTACAGCTAACCTCCTCTTGCAATGGATACATTCACTTTTTTTAGAACCGTCAGGAAGAGTAACTTCCTTGAACTCCAACCAAACAGCAGATGTCTTTTGCCTCTTTTTCTGATTACCTTCCCCTTCCCCTTCTTCTTCTTCACCCTCTAGAGGATCACCATTGCCACCTTCCTTATCACTACTAGCATTGGTTGGCGTTGCATCTGTGTTAGCATCTACATTTTCATCCACATCGTCATCTAACACAACTCGACTTGCACCTGAATCCGATGTAGGTTGAAATGGTGTAGAGGAGACATCCGGTGTACTTGACATATCTAGTTTTCTATCACAAAAAAAAAATAAACATTTAAAAATCTAAGAACATACTTTGAAGCAAGCAACATTACAAGTACACAAAGCAGAGGATAGAACTCATCCAATTCCAAGCGTATACAACATAATACATCCAAAATCAAAATGGTTTGTAAAAAGCTCAGAAAAAGGAATAAGCACATACAACATAATAAGCTCAAAGGGGACTTTTTTTATTTCCAATTTCCATAGACCAGCCTGGTCAGTACCTGGCCAGGCTCTTTTTTTTTATTTTCAACTCAAATAAATCATTTTTTCTATGATTCTGCGATCTGACTTGTTGTAATAAAAAAATCTTGTTATTGGATTGAATCAACAATCAGAAAGAAGCAGAAGAAGTAGGTAAATCACCAACTAACACCAAAAAGACATCAACATTAATAATAAAAGGTTATTGCAATTAGTAAAATGCAATTAATGATAGTAATTGAAAAAGGCAATCCAATATATATATGGTCAGAACAAGTTGATCAAGACATGTATGTGATTTGCATAAGTCCCTCTTCATTGATGAATATCAAACAAGAAGCAGATAATTAAGGGATCTCCAAAACTTCAATGACATAACAATATAAATGGTAAAGACTAAAACAAAGAAGGAAAGACAACCATGAGGAGGAACATGAATATTATGAACACAAACCAAAAGCATTAATACAAATTCCAGAACAAGAAACAAAGGGCATCTGCTTATTTTTCTAGTAACTGAGTCTGACAGAACCATAATACCCTGAACAGTATCAGTAATACAGCTCCATGATGGCATGTAATAATACACACTAAGAAGTAAACTCGAAAGAGCCCTTATACCAACCAAATTAGACAATTTGGAATCGAAAAGTACTCATAATTTGCAGCCTGACAAACAAACTGCCTTCTGCACTTGAACATAGTAGAACCATTTGGCTTAAATGAGGTTACAGTTCCTATTATGATGTTGTATTTATGAATTATTAAATGTTGCATTCAATGATGAGTAACAACAAGGAAAAGTTGTTATCAATTGAAGAAAATACACCACCGATCACTCATGTGATAAGCATGATTTTCTCAACTTACAGGAAAAAAAATCTCAGTTTTTATGAGATATATATTTATATATATATATAGGGAACTAAGGTTAATTTTCAACAGTAAGTTCATAGAAGAAAAATATATAGAAAAGTCAATCAAAATTAAGTGTGACTCATAATAGATTGTCTAGAGTTGCTTTTCTGTGAAAGTTGATAAATTAACTCATGGAAACTTATATGTTTCTGAATTATTAAATGTTGCATTCAATGATGAGTAACAACGAGCAAAAGTTGTTATCAATTGAAGAAAATATCAATACTCCGTGATATTAAACATAAATTGCAAAACTTCATGCAAGATTACATAAATATGCCAAAGCCAAAGGGTCTTTTAGCTTTTTTTTATCATTTCCATAAATTAATTCATTTTTTTCACTTAAAAAAGGTGTCAAAAGCTACAAAATTAAAGACTACAGGTCCTGATATTCAGCATAATATCAAGAGGAAATACAACAGAAACTGAAGAAATATTTTTATACAAGTAAAAGAAATTCACATATTATATTAGAATACATTTAAAATTAGTGAAATAAATATGGTAAATAAAAGGATTGTTATAACAACCACTGAATAACGATATTTTTTGTAGACTCTTAATATTTATTCGACAGATAATGAAATTATGTAAAATGAATTATAAATTAGTAGAACATGAAAATTTTTACCTTCAATGTTTCGAATTCGACTGGTAAATAAAACTTATGAAATAAAATAGATTGAAAAGATTATTATCATTATCTTACTTAACATTAGACACTTAAGTTCTGTTCGATAAAAGAGAGATGAGATTGAAAATTTTGTTACCTTGAGGATTAGTTTTCTTACCACTTGCCTATTTCTAAATTTAAGATTTGAGTAACAAATATTTTAATTAATTTTTTCATCAAACAAAACCTAAATATACATGGATATACATAAATTATGGAAAAAAAAATGTCAGCTAGCTAATGTCAATCTAATTAGACTCGTGTGTCAACTTTCACTTGATTATTAGTTTGTTTGTATTATTTTGAATCTTCACCAACAAACCATCAGATTTTGGCAAATAAAAATAAATCAAACTTCCATCTAAACCATTTTTTCTTATTTCCAAACAAAACAACACCTTCCATTACTATTATATTTTGGATCTGTGTTGTGGTCAGTAATTCCTCGTTATCAATACTAAAATAATACAAAATGAGATTACTAATAAACACAAAATTCTAGTCGGACATTTTGGAGACATGGTCAGTTTTTAATCTAGTATAGGAATACACCACTAAAAGTTTGAGACAACAACACCTTATCACAAGAAAATAAGAAAAGAAAACACCAAAAGCAACAAACCAATCTGTAGCAGAACATTCCACACCAAAAATTCCACCAAGCTAAAGGAAAAGACTTTTACCGGTGTGAGGAGTGAGACTTTCGAAAGAGGTCGCCGGAAAGTCAAGTTGGAGAGTCACGCCGGAGACTTAAGTCAAATATGATATGGTGGTTTGCGATCTAGGTCGCGCCGTGCTCGTGAGATCTGATTTGAGTGACGCCACTGGAGCTCTAGAGATAGGTGGTCTGGGTCAAGCCGAAGAGTCACGCCGTCACCAGAGATGGAGGCAGATCTGGTCTGGTCTGGTCAGGGCCTAGGACTTTGGGTCACGCCGTGGGTGTGAGATGTGCTTTGATTGACGTCGTCGGAGAGCTAGAGAAGGGGAGATCTGGGTCGCACCGTCGCCGGAAGTAGTCTTCAGTCAGAAATGGAGGAGGGGTTACGGACGATTTGGAGGAAATGGCTGAGGAGGGGGAGGGGTGAGGGGTCTGGTCGAGGGGGACGGACGAGGAGCGGAGGGAGCCCGATTTTTACAATTTACTTTTACATTAGGTTTTTTTTATGTTATTTTAAGTTTCAAAATATAAAATTGTATTTTTTTAATAATATAAACAAATAATAATATAAATAAAATTAAAAATATATATTAAAATATTAGGTGCTCGATTAGGCTCGCGAGCTACTCGAGCCGGGTATCATGATGCTCGAACTCGGCTCGTTCGATAGCTCGAGTAGCTCGAGCTCGAGCTCGGCTCGACAAGAATCGAGCCGAGTTCGAGTTTTGTTCGAGTCGAGCCCGAGTAGCTTGCGAGCACCAGTGTATCATTTACACCCCTAATTCATATTGAGCTGTTAGATATTAAGCTTAAGAAAGAAAAGTATGATTGACATTGACAAGCAAATCTAATCAAGTTAAGTGGAAAGGGAAAAAGGTGAATTGTAAATGTATGGTGACTGGGACGTCACAGATTCTCTCCGCATCATAATGGCGCTTGTTGCACATTTTGACTTAGAGTTGCAACAAATGGATATGAAAACGGCATTTCTCAATGGTGATCTAGAGGAAGAGGTTTACATGAAACAACCTGAAGGTTTTTCCTCTAGTAATGGTGAGCATTTGGTCTGTAAGCTCAAGAAATCCATATATGGGTTGAAACAAGCTTCCCGCTAATGGTATTTAAAATTCCATGAAGTCATCTCATTATTTGGTTTCGTTAAGAACATCATGGATCAATATATATACCATAAGGTCAGTGGGAGCAAGATTTGTTTCCTTGTGCTATATGTGGATGATATTTTGCTTGCAACCAATGATAAGGGGATGCTACGTGAGGTGAAACAATTTCTTTCTAAGAACTTTGATATGAAGGATATGGGTGATGCATCTTATGTCATTGGCATTAAGATCCATAGAGACAGACATAGAGGTATATTAGGTCTGTCACAAGAAGCCTATATCAACAAAGTCTTGGAAAGATTCAGAATGAAAGATTGTTCACCAAGCCCAACTCCAATTGTGAAGGGTGACAAGTTCAATTTGAACCAGTGCCCGAAAAATGATCTTGAACGGGAACAAATGAAGAACATTCCATATGCCTCAGCTATTGGAAGCATTATGTATGCACAGGTCTGTACTAGGCTTGATATTGCTTTTGCTGTGGGAATGTTGGATAGATACCAAAGTGACCCGGGGATGGACCACTGGAGAGCTACGAAGAAGGTGTTTAGATATCTTCAAGGTACTAAGGATTACATGCTTATGTATAAACGAACTGATGAGTTGGAGCTGATTGGCTACTCAGACTCAGACTTTGCTGGCTGTGTTGATACCCAGAAATCAACATTCGGTTACATCTTCATGCTTGCCGGTGGAGCTGTTTCATGGAAGAGTGCTAAGCAGACACTGACTGCCAGTTCCACTATGGAGGCCAAGTTCTTTTCCTGTTTTGAAGCTACCTCAAATGGTGTATGGCTTAAGAGTTTCATTGGTGGGCTTAGAGTTGTTGACTCCATATCTAAGCCATTGAGGATATATTGTGACAATTCAGCTGCGGTATTCATGGCTAAGAACAATAAGAGTGGAAGTCGAAGTAAGCACATCGACATTAAGTACTTAGCCATTAGAGAACATATTAGAGATAAAAGAGTGGTCATTGAACACGTTAGTACTGAATTAATGTTAGTTGATCCTTTGACTAAGGGCATGCCACCGTTTAAATTTAAGGATCATGTAGAGAGGATGGGACTTGGTCCCACATTTTGATTGTAATTGAAACTCTTATTAATAATATGATGTTTCTCATTTTGATTTGTATACACTAAAGTTTTATTTGAGAAATATCCTTATTGTTTGGACCGAGAATAAACATAAGGTTTATTCATTAAGTAAAAATGGGTTGATTTAGAAACATTTTACATAGTAATACATGGAAGATAATACTCACCATTAGAGGAACTGTCGCCATGATTCATGTGATTTGTTTCTTCTATACGTGAAATATATGGACCAAGTGGGAGAATGTTAGTATATCTCCATAATTATGGAAATAATTGTTTGGTTGACCAATTCCGGATATGATCCATAATTACACACTAAATCTCAACTCAATATTTGGCTATTAAAACACGATTTTGTGATGGTTAAAACGTGATTTTATTGCCATAATTAGCACGCTCTCGTTAGTAATAAAAGAGGGCTCCTTCCGATCCCCAAGTACGTGAATCTCAAACACACAAACACCATCTAGTGAGGTTTTAAGTGCTTGGAAGATTTGGAAGGCCTGTGATCGACACAGAGTAGACTGTCAGATTCGGTAATTGCTTTAATAGTAGAGTTACAGAGTGCAATGACTGGAGGTTAGATCCTGTCGCTTCCGCATTTAATTGTTTAACATGTTTCATATTGTGTAGAAGCATGTATAATCTGTATGACATACTTACAGGACACAATTGATAGGTACAATTTAGCATGTTGTTGCTTGGATTATATTTATTTGATTTTGTATTTTTTTTCCTGTAAATTTGAATGAAGAAAGAAAATTAAAAATAAAAAGTAAAAAAAGAGAAAAGGATGGTTTTGAAAAGATTGATTTGTGTTTGAATAGTAACAATGGAAGAGAATAGAAGAAAAGAATTGAAAAGCAAAAAAAAAGGATAAAAAATTGATTGGTAAAATATTTCTTTTCCTTGAATAATTTCTTTTCATATTTGAGTCATTTTTTGTTTTATTTTTAAGCTATTTTTTATTTTAGGTGAAGAAGAAAGATGCAACAGAATTATGAATCTTTATAAAAAAAAATAGTTGCTCTTCAATTTTTTTCTCTTTTAGTGTTGTGTTTTTTTTCTAGTTTTTTATCTTAATTTTAAAAGCAAGAATAAAAGCTGCTAAAAGAATAAAATGATAGCCAAAGATGAATCAAGAAAATATCTTTGGCAACCGGTTAGTCAATTTTGTTCTGCTATCCCTTTACAGTATGCCAAAATGTACATAGTGCGTTCATTTCTTTGTTCATTTGTCTTTATAACTCTTCATGTTTGCTTTTGGATTTGTGCTAAAAGCCTTAACTTGGGTTTTTTTTTCTTTTTTCAGTGCATTAGTTTGGGTCATATAATTATATATATATATATATATAATTATTTTTTATTTATTCAAATTTTATTTTAGTATCTTAATTATTTAATGGCATAAGAATAAAACAATATAATTTCATTTTTTTTAACTCTACTAAACAATAAATTATATTTTCTTTCGCCTTTTCAATATTTCATACAAAACATATCAATAACAAATATATATTTTATTTTTTTCAATTTTTTATGTTTTTATTTTTTATGCTCTACCAAGCAAAGTTTAAAAATTGAAAAAAAATGCAGGTAATATCAAAATTATACATGTAAGATGTCTGGTTGCTTTCTTTTTTTACTAGGTTCACTTGAGCTTTATAAAATTATAATACATAAAAAATATCTTATACTCTTTCTTTCAACGTTAACAAAACTACAATACATCAATACTATTTTTAATGTTAAACATTTTATACTTTGATTTTTTTTCTTATATTTTTCCTTCCCTTCTCTCTAAAATCTTTCTCTCACTAAAGCTCTTTCTTCTTTCTTCTCTAAGTTAAACCTTCAAACAGGACGGTAATAACTATATATATTTTTTTAAAAAAAATTTGTACATTCTTTTTACATTTTTCAATCCCCATTTTAACGTATAATAAAGGAAAAAAAGACTTCGATCAAGGACGGTAACAACTGTACCAGATTGTACGGAAAGAAAATGCTATTGGCAACAACATTGGAATTATGGACATCAAATATGCCGTGCATATAGGGTTGGAAAAAAAATGCCAACACTTGGACTTGTAATAGAGAATTGGAGTGATTGGCGAATCGTCATGAGAATGTTGACATTTTGCATAATCGCTCATTCCCTTGGCTTCAATTATAGCTAAATTGACAGTGAAATATTTTACCGAATATGTGTTAATTAATTTTTAAAAAAGTTACATCAAAAACAATCATATATTTTTTCGACCAGGCTTCCGTCATCCGTGGCTCCACTCCACGTGGCGTGGTGTCGGTGTCGGTGTGCGATTGTCCCACAGTGAAAGGAAGCCAAGGATCCGTGAGCAAGCCCCTCGCTTTTGAGCGCTCCACGCGAGATTCCATTATCTATTACGTTGCGGATACGGAGAATATCACGCTCCAAATTTGAAACATAACACAAGTCGTATATTTTGTAAAAGATATAATTTTATAGACATGTAAAATATTTAATATACAAAAATTTATCCTTTCAAATATCTAAAAAAAATTTAATCCTTTCTTCTAATACAATTGGATACAGTTATCATACTAAAAAAAAACATTAGCCAGTCTTTTATGTTCATTTTTTATATTTTTAGTGAATATTAAGCTAAATACTTTTTCTTACCATCAAACCAAACCCTCATCGGCAGTAACTAGTGGGATCTCTATAAATATGACCATCCCAAGGTGATAATGGTATTTGCTCTTAAATATATGAAATTGATTTCCTACTTGTTACCGTTCAATTTTTTCTTTAAATCTATTTCAGAAAACTAATTTCTTATCCAATTCAAATCTTACTGTTCCTATTTTTTATTTTGTTAAACATAACATCATATCGAACTTGAGAAATTTTTTTAATCCTACTTTTCGTTTCTAGTATTTGTTGATATACTTCCTTTAGGAATTTTTTTTTCTCAGCCACTTGATGGGTTTACATGATTAGTTACAGGAAATAATACATGGCGGAAAAATGCATAATGCTAAAGCAAAAATGATCATATTAGATTTTTTTTAATAACTGTATTAAATTGTACTAGAAGAAAATGTTTTTGGTGAATAGTTCCTTGAATTCTGCAATTTGATCGAGTATATAACAAAAGAGGAATGATAGACTTCAAATAGGCCGTGTATATAGGGTTGGAAAAAATTGCTAACACTTGAATTCTAGACTTCAAATATGCAATGTATATAGGGTTGGAAAAAATGCCTACACTTGATTTCTAAAGAGAAACTTGAAGTGATTGGAAAATCGTCATGAAAGTGTTGGCATTTTGCATAAAGACATTCAAACTTTTGTCTTTGATTAAACCATCAGTACAAAATTTTATACGGTCAAAATTTGCATCCATACATTTGTCTTTGATTAAACAATTACCAGAGAAATTTCTATGGTAAAAAATTGAGTCCTGATTTTAATCCTTACTAGAAATTGTTTACTATAAAAAAAACAATTAAGACAAGATACTTTTGTAATATCTCATTCATAACAAAAGTTTAAATTTCAAAAAAAAAAAAAACAAGATACTTTTGTACTTGTCAAATGTGTTCAGTGGTTTGATTTCATAAGTGTAATGTGATTTTAAACGATGATTTCATTGTATGTTAATGCTATTCGACAAACCCTCGTTACATACCGTACTTGGTGAGGCAAAATATGTCTAAGGAAAGTGACATTAATAGCACACTTTGAAGTCATTTTTGCATTTATTCGTGTTTCATCATAGTTCAACAAAGAATTCAAAGGCCAAGGTATTAGAAGCACTCAATGAGAAACAAGCTCATCTTCATCCACCATCAAGGAGGTTTGACCAAAATCCAACATGAATTTAATGAAAAACTTACACTTCAATGTGAAATAATTATTTCATATCATATAACATTTTTTAAATTGAATTGAAAAAGTCATAAAACATTTCTAGCTTGATCACGTTAATGTTTTTAAATATCCTTTGCCAATGTCTTATTTTCCCTTTTCTAAAAAAAAAAAAAGCTAGTGGGATCCCTGTGAACTTTCTAAGAGGTTTTTGTCATAAGGTCCATGTCTACACCCATGTTGAAAGGTAGGTAAATGATAATGGCATTTGTGCTTAGATATATGAAATTAATTCTTAACAGAATACCACTTACCATTCAATCTTTTCTTTTAATCTATTTCAGTAAACAAATTTCATATCCAATCCAAATCTTACTGGTCTTATTTTTATTTTGTTAAATATAACATCAAACAAAACTTGGGAAAATTTTTTAAATCTTATCTAGTATTTGTTGATATACTTTCTTTAGGAATGTTAATTTTTTTTATCAGCACTCAATGGTTTTACATGTGTTGTTGCCCAAAACAACAATGAGTAATTGTTGACGTAAGTATTTGTCTCTCTTCTCCACATGTCTCCAAAAAGCTTCTATAAAACAAGAAAAGTCAGAGGAATGCAGGGGTGGTTCCCTACGTAGGCACTTCGATGCTTAAGTCAGCTAAGGTTTTTGTGTATAGGAAACGTCAAAAGCCAAACTGTAACCCTTGACTGCCCTTTGTGGATGGGCCGAGGCCTTACAAAAAAACGCACGTTGTCTTGTAAGGCCCCAGCCCATCCGCCGTTACTCATCCGTACTGTCTTCTTTGGCGAGCCCACATGGTGTGATAACCGCTAATTTTCTAAAATCAATATTAAATATCTGTAAATTTAATTTTTAATGCAAATAGATAAACTACAGTAAATAAATAAAGAAATTTATATTAAATATTTTTCTAAATCTTAAGTGAGAAGCCACATGGGGCCCACTTAGAAATACAGGGTCCGGATAATGATATGAGTGAGAAAATAATTTTTGGGAAGTTAAATAATGATATTATGGTGATTTGGAAGTGAAAATACCCAAGTGGCCTTAATTGGTGAATTTTTAGAGACAAATTAGAAAATGACAAATACGTCCTGAGGGTATTTTCGTAATTTCTTCCCAAACTAAAATGAATTAAAATTAAAAAAAAGGGATCATAATACTCTACAAAATAAGTAGAAAAATATGGTACCAAAAGATTGGTTGAAAAAGTTGGTTTGATCGAAAATTTTAGCTGGCGGTCCACAAGGGGTAAAATCGTAATTTTACATTATCGATGCACCGCGCAGCAACAAAACCACTTCCATTCATCAAGTTACATTAAATTTGATCTATTGGTGCTGGAATTATAATTTTTGGAGGTCATTTACATTGTTTTTACGAAAAAGAGGCTTAATGACAAAACCGTTAATATTTTAAGTAACCAGGGGCAAAATGGTCATTAACATGAAGGGAGACCGGTCAAATTAGTCAATAATGACTGAAAATTGACTAAAATAAATTAAATTGAATTTAAATAAAATTTATAAGCTGAAAATAATAATAATAGTGTGATAAAGGAATATATGATGGAAAATGAGAATGAAATTTTATGATTGTGACAAGTGGCAACTTTTCATTGGTTGGAAGAAGACTAAAGTTATCAGAATTTTGCTGAATACAGTCGGCACTATTCCTTCTTCTTGCCCAGCAGCTTCACGACATCCATGGCCAAAAGAAAATAAAAAACTTTAAAGCTCCAAAAACAATAAAAATATTTAGAAATTCAAGAAAGCTATTTCTAACAAAAATATTTCCCATCACTTTCTCTTTCCATAGACACCAAAATCTTATTAAAAGAAGAAAGACACAAGAAAAAAGAAGGCCAAGAAGATTTCGGCCAAGGTATGGAACCCACCAAAATTTGATGTTTTAATTTGAATTAAAGTTGTATTCTAGCTAAGCTTAAGGTGTAGAACATCATGCTAGCAATGGATTTGCATTATTTTGGCTAAATGAAAAATCACCATTTAAAGGGGGCTACGGTTTGGATGAGATGATGGTGAAGCCATGCCTTTTCTTGCATGAAAATGGAGGGAAATAACTGAGAATTAGATAAACATCGTATGAAAGCTAGAATTGTGAAAATGAAAGAAATCAAAGAAAATGGTATTAAGGGGGTTTCGGCCAAGGCTTTTTTTGGGCATGAATTATTGCTGTATTTTATGATTTTATGGTAGAAAATTAATGTGAAAATCAAAAGAGGAAGGTTGGTGAAATCAAAATCGAAAAAGAAGCTAAAACGGGAAAGTTTAGTTTTAGCACCAGTCTAAAAAATACTGGTTGTGCATGTGCAGTGTCATTTATGGCTGCATTTTATGGAAGTTAGTAGCTTAAAATTAGGAGGTAAAATATTGATAATTTTTAATAAAATTATTTTGCAGCCAGGGATTTAGGATTACGGTAGACGCAACCGGAAAGTTCGGTTTCGCGAGACAAGTAAGGGATGCATGTGCAGCACTGTAAGGATATTCAGTATGCATGTTTTAATTACGAAATATTTTATAGAAATATTTTATGAAATTATTATGATGAATGAGAATGATTGGTTTGAATTTGGGATGAAGTACTGGTTGGAAATTACAAACTGTATTTTTCGTGCAGGAGGTTAGTCAATCGGCAATCGTTATGCTGCCGAAAAATTTTAGAAAATTACATAAAATCATAATAAATGATTTTATTTCACGAGAAACAATTTTCAATCACAAAAACCAAGAAATTGATTATTTTTCATAAAATATGAATATATGGTATTCTATTTTTAAAATATTCATGTTTTCGATATCGGTGATAATGAAATCATTGAAAATTTTCACGATATGTAATTTACATGATTATTTTACATGAATTGAAATGCATGAAATGATTTACAAGAGATGAATTACTTGATTTGATTTACATGAAGTGATTTATTCGCATTGATTTACATGAAATGTATTCCATCGAAAATGAAATTTTTTACTGCTAATCGTTATTTGAAATTGATATTTTATTGTTAAATGAATGATTTATGGAAATGTTTTGAGACTGTGGGAGTGACTTGACACTTGAGGAAGTCAAGGGTTCAAGTCGCTCCGGACGCGAATTGTGAGTGATCCAGTGAACGGGCTGGGCTTCACGACAAAACCTTTAGGGGGTCATGTGGGCTCGCCAAAGAGAACCAGTACGGATGAGTAATGGCGGACAATGGACAAAAGGTCATCAGGCAACAGGTCCTCTTGCATGCGGAAGAATGTATTAGCGACCTCCCACTGGCAGGAGAGTGCCTCACACACTCTCCTTCAAATGGGAGTGCATGGTGCAACCCATACGGGATAATGCTCTCCATCGATAATATCATTATTAATAGTAAAATCAATATTATTATTATTATTTTTCATTTGTCATTTGTGTAACCTATATCAACATGTTTTTTTACAGGAATTATATATGGTGGAAAAAGGCGTAATGCTATGAATCAAGAAAATATCTTTGGCAAGCTGTCAATCAATTTCGTTTTGCTGTCCCTTTCTTTACATTTTCTTTAAGTTTTGCTATCCTTTTTCTATACTTACATTCATTTCTCTGTTCATTTTTCTTTATAACTTTTCCGGTTTGCTTTTGGATTTGTTCTAAAAGTGATCAGAAAATTATCATCAAAGTGTTGACATTTTTCATTAAGGTATTCATACTTCCGTCTTTGATTAAACCATCAATAGAGAAATTTCAATGGTTAAAAATTTGCATTCATATTTGATTAAACCATCTATAGAGAAATTTTTATGATTAAAAATGTAGTTCGGGAATGGAAATTAAATATTTGTAAAAGAAAATAAATTTAGATATAATTCGTCTTGCTTCAAAAAAAATATTAATGCTTCGTTATGCATCTCCAGTTAAAAAAAGGAACAACTACTATTTTATAAAAAAGTCTTTAAGAAAATATGATTTTAATAAAATAAATATATGCTAACATGAAATAATTGTTGCATACTAAATTTCAGGTATTCTCAAATGTTCCAAATGTGGAAACTCTTATTTATTTTTCGTCTTCTCAAACATTCTACTTATCTTTTCTCATTTTTCCTTCTTCTTCATTTGACTTTCCCACTTTCCAAAAACTCTTTTTTTTATTATTTTTGTTATTTTTGTATTACCTTTTCTTTTATGTGTTTGAAATAAATCTCTTCTTTCATTTTCAAACTACATTTTCATCACCTTATTATTTTCAACAAGAAATTTCCTTTTATTTCTTCCACTCTCTTTTTTCTTTTCTTTCTTTTTTCTTTTTTCTTTTCTTTTTCTTCTTTTTTTCTTTTCTTTCTTTCTTTTTTTCTTTTCTTTTTCTTCTTTTTTCTTTTCTTTCTTTCTTTTCCTTCTTTTTCTTCTTTTTTTTTTACAAATTTTCCTCTCTTTTTTAATCAATTTTTTTCAATCCAAAATCTCCCATATTCACCTTTTTTCAATGTTTAGCTGATGCAATGATCACTAATGCAAATGCAATGTCAACAATACGAATGCAAATTTCTTTATCAATGAATAACCAACTAATATGACACAAATACAGACGACTTCTATCATGATGCAAATGCAAATGAATTCTATCAAGATGCAAATGCAAATATTTCATGCAAATGTGCATTGTAAAGGTGCAAATGCAATTATCCAAAATTTTCTTTCGATTTTCTCTTCTTGTTGACCAAAACCTTTTCATTTCCTCTTTCTCATCTATATTACTTTAAAGTATTTGTCTCACCACTTGAAGCCATTTTTTACTGTGCAACAAGGGTTGCCTCATGACAATCATCACATTTTTATTTACCATTTTTTTTAAACATCCTAAGAATTCATTTTACAAACAAAATTTTTCCTAACAAAATTTTCCCCCAAAATGGCACAAGCAATTCTTTGCGCGACAATAATGGTCAAATTTCCCTATTTAATCAGCAATAAAAAATTAAAACAAATTTGCCCCTCAATGGCATAAAAATCCTTGGCCCACAATAATTGTCAAATTCTCTCTCATTCTTGTTTAAGACATTATCAAAATTTGATTGGCAATAAAAAATTTTCAAACAAAATTGCCCCAAGCATCCTTCCCATTTTCATATTCAAAAGACAAATGGTTTTCATTTTTGAATAATATCTGTCTAGCCAAAACTTTTTAATTCTACAAGATTGCCCCACATAACCATGATCAAAGAAAGTTAAACACAAATGCAACAAAGAATTATCATTTGAGTTTCTTGAAGATTGGTGATCACTATTTAGGTAGGTGTGGGGAGAAGGTAATTTATCCTCATCAAATGGATCAGGTGGTTTTCACACATCAACGTTTAGTCCATCAAGAAAAAGCTGACAACTCAGTGAAGAAGGGAATGAATGTTCTTTCATTTGGGCTCACAAATGAAACACAAGTTTTTCAAAAAATGATGAATTCCTTGCAAATCATGGTTTTGCCAAAAGGTTTATCTTGAAATGCAGACAAAATTTGACACTCCTTTAATTTTCAATTTATGTATTTTGATAGTTGTCAAAACTAGCCACAATGGACCGAAGCTTTTGCTGGGTTGTTTGGGAATGGAGAGTAGGTTCAAAATTTTACATCAATCCCTTTGACGTATCATCAAAATGGACATTCTCTTAAGGGCCTTAGATGTTCATGGGTCTCAAAATTATTTCACAATGTCACTTCTTATTTGACCTTGCCAACACTATGAATGACCTCACAAATATTTTCGTTTGGCTCTAGACTGCCCCTTTTTTTGCGGTTTTCACCCTAAAGCCCCGTTCTCTTTTCTTTTCTTTTTTTTTCTTCTTTTTTTGTGTAATTGTTCCATCATGCACTTAAGAATTCAAAATTCATCAAAATTTGGTTGTGAAGATTCTTGAAGAACAATCTTGGTTGAGAAATAAGTGAAGTGCCTCACTGGTTATGATCATTCATCAAGGAAAAATCTCTTCAGTTTAAGTATCCACGCTTGATCGAAATGGACTTTTCAAGGTATGTAATGTAGGCCAGGTTTCAGGGGTCTGGAAGAATGGATAATAAGGCCCAAAAATGTGTTTAAGGGTGATCAACCAAGGATCATTTAGTATAATGTGAAGACTTATTCAATTCATTTGTCCTCTTATTTCTTATTTTGTCACTCCTTCATTTCATTTTCTCTTTCTTTTTTTTTTTCTTTCTTGCAATTTCTTCTTTTTTTATTTTTTATTTTTTTACTTTATGGAATGAAATCAAAATCTTGTAAAGCTAATTCACCTCACATTTGCCCCTTACAATGATAAACCATTTTGACTTAGAATTGGGGCTGATCATTCGTACTCTTGGACAAGGTTTTTGTATATGCGCCCCCCGATGTGGAGGGTGATCCTTGGTTAAGGTTTATTTAGAAAGAATTTATAAGGCCCAAAGAGGGTAGCAAATGGATAAATTTCAGATTTGTGAAAGGATGATGAAAGATGGCCATTTGTCATTTCAAACATGGTCACTTAAATTGACGAAAATTTCCTTGAGCCAAAAAAGTCAAACATTTTGTCTTTTTGGCTTTTTTGTTTTTCTGAATTGAATTTCTTAGATATTTTCATATTTTGGCACCTTCTTCTTCTTCTTCTCTCTCTCTCCCTTTTTGTTGTTTGGAATCATTCGAATATCTCGGGTGCATGATGTCACAATCAATTTTTCTTTTTTTGTTTTTGTTTCATTTTTTTCACTTTTTTTCTTTTTCTTTTTTTTTTGCTTTTTTTCTTTCTTTTTTTTTTACAACTCATGCGACAACAAAATATTGCTACAAAATACCCACAAGCTAGTGAAAACTGTTGGAATTGGCATATTCAACTTTGGGTTGCTCATGGTATTTTTCCCGAGAGAGGAAAAAGATATTGCATCATTTGGGCAAGTTAAGGGTATGATACTTTGTCTCCTCAATCTTGGTTTTAGTCACATGAATGAATCAAAGATTCAGAAATGGCTTAAGGAATCTCATGGTTTATGGTTCTTCAAACACAATTAGGCAATTCTGACAAGTATGAATTTCTGGCATAGTTTTGATACATATCAAATTACTAAAATTCAAATTTAAAAGAGTGTCATGCTCGATTATTCAAGGAATCCAAAATTGAATTTTATCAAATTGATTATTTCATTGTTCATTGCCCAGGTGAAGGTCATTATACCGTAATGGCATATTGTGATCGGATGAAAATGGATCATTTGAGTTCAAGTTTTTGCCCCTCAAATGCCTGAAGGCCTTTTAAGAATTTTAGGGCATGAAAACAATTGGCGAAGGTAGTTGATGAATTTCTCTGATAATGATCACCAATTTTTCAAAACTCTCTTCAATCTTTCTTCATTTTTTCTTTTTCTTTCTTTTTGTCATTTTGTTCAACTTCTTTGATCATTCGGTTTAGTCATGTGAGGCTTTATTTGAATCATTATTTATATTTAAAAAAATGTGATTTCTTTACAAAAAGAATCAATCAATGCCATTTATATATATCAAATACAATGACAAATTAAAATAAAAAATGTACATAAAAAATTTTCAAATATATTTTCGAAAAAATCTATTTACAACAATTAATGACATAGCAAAGTAAAATACACAAAAAATTTTTGTTGAAAATTCCTTCCTGTTTGACAACTTTACATATCAACTTGGAAAATCAAATCTGAAACATGTAGAAATGACAAGTTAAAAAATCAAAGAATCATTTTATGCCCCACAAAATGTTCCAAAAAAATAAAAATCAGAAAGAATTTCTTCCACTCTGAAATGTGGTGTAAAATGCATGAGATATGATACAACAATGATGCATTGGCGAAAGACATGTACATATACAAAATGCAATCTAGGCCAAATGCAATTATAAATGAAAATCAAATTCTGTTTTATTTCACTTGTATGATCCTAAAATGCACCTAACATGATTTTCAATATATGTAGACACGATAATGTCAAAATGATATGAAATTAAAAGGATATATGATGCTGACATGCTTAAAAAATGAATGCTTCTATATACAATACCTAGACACAAATTCTATTGTTGCTGAGTCCAACATGCAAGGAGGAAAGAAGAAAAACATAATTTTTAACTAAAACTAAACATTCTTCACACTTTTTTTCATCCTTTTTTTTCTTTTTCTTTTTCTTTTCTTTTTCTTTTTTTTCTTTCTTGTGCACCAAACAAAAAAAATTTTTTATTCTTTCTAAAAAAAATTTACATTTCCTAGTAGATTTTTTTTCAAGAATTATTTTTATTTCATTTTTATTCCCAATCAAATTATTTTTTGAATTCTTTTCCAAACAAATTCAAGAACAATTTTTTGTTGACAACTTTTTGTTCGAAAAAAAGAAAAAAGAAAGAAAAAAAATTTTTTAATGAGATAATCAAGAAAAGAAAAACATTTTTTTATAACATTTTTCAAACTTTTAGCATTTTTAAACTCTCATCCAAAATTCCTATACAACCTCAAAAAGATTTTTTTTTGTGCATGTTAACTTATTCTTTGAATTATTCAGAAAGAAAAAAAAATCAAGAAAAGATTTTGTTGACTCTATTTTACCTTTATTTAGAAAAATGTCAACTCTCTTTTTTATTGCTTTATAAAGCGCATTTTTCTATTTATTCCAATTTTTATGTCCAAATTTTTGAAAGAAATCCCTCTTCTCTTTTTTTCTCCAAGAAAAATTATTCTCATTGTTTTGAAAGAAAAGTTTGTTTTATTGTATTTCTCACACTTTTTTATAAAAACTTAGATTTTTCTTTTTATTTTGCAAAATCTCTTTCCACAATTTTATTATTTTAAAACAAAAATCCTTTTTGAAAAGCAAGAAGAACAATTCAAACTAAAACCCATAGTACCTTTATTATTGATGCAATAAATGGGGTCAAATAATGTTCCCTCTTGTGTCCTAATTTCGGGATAATTTCTACAAAAATTGGACATGGCTCTACCTAAGGCTGGCCTCTTAGGTTTCTATATGCTAGGTTAGGATCTAAAGATCTTAAGGTTCCCAAATTATACCTTACTGACGTCCACACTGAACTAGTAAGATTTAATTTGAGTGGGAGTATTTCGATTGCCATTGCGGAGGTGATTACCTCACGAGAGCAAAGGTACTCTACTCCCTCCTAAGAAGGACAGAACTCGGGTATAGAGCTCATGTTATGCAAATGCAAGTGCAAGTGTGTGTACGAGAGAACATTTATCAAACCATAACCCTTATTCTACCCCAACAATTTATTAGCAATAATATATACAACTAAAGAATGCTATAAAATAATCAACATAATTAAAACACAAATGCAACTAATTATTTTAAAACTAAAGAAATTAAATTTAAATATTAGTTAAGACCTTTAAATTAAAACTTAGGATAACACATGATTAATAAATGGCTTGACCCTCAAAAAAGTCCCCAGTGGAGTCGCCAAGCTGTCGTAACGATTTCTCGCTCGACGATTTTGAAAAAACGTTTAAAAACAAAAATGGAGTCGCCACCAATCTTTTTTGACTAGGTGTGATTGGCCACCTGAAAACGTTTATCTTCTCAACAAAATCTTAAAATTAATTAAGTTTTATTAAAAAGATAATCTTTTGGTCTGCGAAACAAAAATTGGGTTCGGGGGTACGGTTACGCGTGGGGAAGGATTAGCACCCCCACGACGCCCGTTAAAAAATGGTACCATAATAATCATGTGTTATCCTTTGGTTTCAATAAAATGGTCTTAATTTAATATTTAAAATTAATTCCTCTTTATTCCATTTTGAAGCATTTTATTATTTATCAAAATTATTTTTCATTTAAAAATGTTAGATTTTGTTTATCGAAAGTGAGTGTGAACGCTTTTGTATTGAATAATTAAATTGAATACTCCAATACTTTTGGCAGCATTCGAAATAATTTTTCTCACCTAGAGATTTCTTAAGAATCACTACTTGTGACTTCTACAGAATCTTATCCTCGGAAGGGCTCACACCCGTTTTGAAAATTAAAATAAATTTTACTTTGAAAATAAATATGAATCCCTTTTATTGAAAAATTAAATCAAATATTCCAATACTTTTGGCAACATTTGAAATAATTCTCCTCACCTAGAGATTTCTAAAGAATCACTACTTGTGACTTCTATAGAATCTCGTCCTCGGTAGATTCACGTTTATTTGAAAATTAAATGAATGCATATGATGCAAACAAATAATATATGATGCAAATGAATTTTTTTATTTCAAATTTCATTATTTATTTGTTTATTTATTTATATTTCTTTGTTTTTAAAAAAACTTATTCATTTTCTTTTTTGTAAAAATTTAAATTATTGAAAAATCATACTAAATACCTCAATACTTTTGACAATATTTAGTAGACTCTTCTCACCTAGGGATCAGTTAAGGAATCACTACTTGTGACTTCCATAACGTCCCATCATCGGACTTCATTTAATTTTAATTTTATCATTAATTTTAAAAATTCAATTTTATTTTCAAAAATTTAAATTATTGAAAAATCATACTAAATACCTCAATACTTTTGACAATATTTAGTACGACTCTTCTCACCTAGGGATCAGCTAGGAATCACTACTTGTGACTTCCGTAGCATCCCATCATCGGAAATTTTATTCAATTAATATTAATTTTATTATTAATTTTAAATATTCAATTTTATTTTCAAAAATTTAAATTATTGAAAAATCATACTAAATACCTCAATACTTTTGACAATATTTAGCAGGATTCTTCTCACCTAGGGATCAGCTAGGAATCACTACTTGTGACTTCCATAACGTCCCATCATCGGAAATTTAATTGAATTTAAATTTCATAATTTATTTAATTTCTTTTCCTATTTTCTTTTTAGAAAAAATTATTTATTTTTATATTTATCAAAAAATTAAATTATTGAAAAATCATATTAAATATTCCAATACTTTTGGCAACATTTAGTACGACTCTTCTCACCTAGGGATCAGCTAGGAATCACTACTTGTGACTTCCGTAACATCCCATCATCGGACGAATTTTATTTAATTAAACTTAATTTTTATTATTAATTTCCTTTTTTGATTTTCTTTTAAAAACTTATTTATTTTTATTTTTAAAGAAAATTTAAATTATTGAAAAATCATACTAAATATCCCAATACTCTGGTAACATTTAGTACAACTCTTCCCACCTAGGGATCAGTCAAGAAATCACTACTTGTGAGTTTCATGACATCCCATCATCGGAAGATTATTATTAATTTCCTTTTAAAAATTTATTTTCATTTTTAACAAAAAAATAAATTATTGAAAAATCATACTAAATATTCCAATACTTTTGGCAACATTTAGTAAATTCTTCTCACATAGGGATCAGCTAGGAATCACTACTTGTGACTTCCGTAACATCCCATCATCGGTCATTC
Source organism: Heritiera littoralis (assembly GCA_031772115.1). Classification (NCBI taxonomy): domain Eukaryota; kingdom Viridiplantae; phylum Streptophyta; class Magnoliopsida; order Malvales; family Malvaceae; genus Heritiera; species Heritiera littoralis. Next base: position 461,269 of record JAPDPK010000088.1, on the reverse strand, counting down.
ATTTTAATTTAAACTTTGTCATTTTTTTATTAATTTAATTTTTTATTTTTTTTAGCTTTCTAAAATACATTTCTTAATTATCTAATAAGAATTTTATTTTTATTTCAAAAATTATATGGTTATATACGTATTTTATATAATTATTTATATATTTTATATATTTACATACATCTTAAAACTATATATATATTTCCTATATTGATTTATGAGTTTTATTTATTTTATTTATATATATAAATATTTATTTATATTATGAGAGTATATTAAAACACCTAAAATAACTTATCTAACAAAACAAATAAGTAAATACTAAGTAAATAAATGAGGAAGAAAAAGATACCAAACAGACTTGGGCTTGGGTCCAATCTGCCATGGAAAACGGGTCACGAGCGGGTCGGGCACGTGAGTCGTGAGCTGGGTTGCGGGTTGTGGGGCCGGGTCGGCTACTGGCATGCGGATCTTCCTATGCGGACCGGTCGGGCGCGCGGATCCCGGGTCGGATCTCGGGTCGCGCGCCTGCAAAAAAAAAATTCAACTATAAAAATCGATCTTTTTTTTTTCACTTCATTTCTTTTGCTTTCTCCAAAAAAAAGCTTCAGAGCCTTTGAAGGCTCTCGGCCGGGGCGATTCCCGGCCACCGCTGGGGTCGCCTCCAACCGCCGTTGGCCGCCGTCGCCGGTGGCCAAACTCCGAAAAGCCTCCGACTTTTCGAAAGCTCTCCGCCTCCTCTTTCAAAATCCGACCTCCGTTTCGCCAAAAAAATCACCCTAGCCCCCAGATCTGAGCTTCACCGAAATCGATTTCCCCTCTCTTTTTTGTTTTTTTTTTTGGCTGTTGGTTCTGGCTTTTCGGTTGCTTGTTGTTGTGATTTCTTTCTTGGTTTTGTGTTTTTTTGCAGGTTTTAAGATCTAGGTTTTGAGGGGTTCTCGGGTTTGGGTTTGTGTAATGGATGGTGGCTGAGTTGTGGTTGTTGGTGTGGCTCGGTGGTGGTGTATGGTGATGATTTAGGCTGCTGATGGGTTCGGTGAGGTGGGGCTTGGGTGAGTTCAGGTGGCTGTTGAGCCGTGGGGTTTGGGTGTCGGGTGGTTGAAAGGCTCGGTCGTGATGGTGAGGAATGAGGCTAAGAGTCCGTTCTGTTCTCGGTGGTGAGGGGGAGCTGGGTTCCTTTTTGGTTCCGGGTGATGTTGTGTTTGTGGGGGAAAAGGGGTCTTGTGGTAGTTTAGGGGCAGCCGAGATGGGATCCTTCAGCTTCGATGGTGATCCTCCCGAGCCCCCAGCTGGTTTTGGGTTCTCGGGTTTTTGTAGAATTGAGGGTTTGGGAAAGGCTAGGCAGGGGCTGATGGACGGGTGACGGAGATGGGTGGCAGGGGTCAGTGACAGGAGATTAGACAACAAAACAAAAACAAAAACAAAAAATAAAATAAAAATAATATTAATATAAAAGCAATAATAATATAAATAATAATAGATAATAATAATAATATAAATAATAACAAACTAAATAATAAAAATAAAAATAAAAATAAATATATAATAATAATAATAATAAGAAAAAAAATGGGACAAAATTAGGTGTCAACAAAGAGAATGTAATTTAAGAACTTAAATTATATTGTGTTGAGTGTATATACATATATATATATTATATATATATATATATGTATAGATAGCTATCAAGTAAGAATTTAAAATTTCATAAGTGTATAGAAAATTTGGGCTAGACCTTATTAAGTCGAAATTCCTTGTGAATGTGTAGTGCGCCAAGAGGACGACGGACACGGTCTAGCTGGACACAGGACATGCTCAAGCTAAGCTCGCACTTAGGTAAGACGTTTATATAACGTAGAAGTAGGATTATCCTGTATAAGATTGAATCTTACGATAAGATGAATTGAATACTTAGAGATTTGGTTTAACGAAACGAAATTCAGGTACGATATTAGACTTGATAAAGTACCATAGTGGTGAGATATTAACTGGAAATAAATCGATATGGTATAGACTCAGACATCATGAGATGAAATGATAAGCATTCATGCAAATTCATAAGCATGTCATTTTACAATTTTTATTTCATTTCCTTGAATTTTATTGCTATTAAGCATGTCTTATTACTATACATGAAAATAGAAATTATTTATTCTTATCATGTTAATAAGAATACTTTGGATGCTTGAATGGCTTTGAAAAGAATAAAATTATAGTTTTCACATATGTACGTATATATATGTAAATGATCTTAAGAAAAGTATTACATACATTGAACTATTTTCATAAGAAAGATTGAATGCTTTATGAGACTATAGGCACCCTAAGAGAATTAAATTCAATAAAGCATAGTGGAAGTCGCCTAATTGGAGATTACTTATTAGGCATAGATGCTTGTCCGACAATAGTTGTGGACAGGTATCAGTGTCGCCTGATCAGTGGGGCTGAGAGATATGAGGTCTATGGCCATAGATAGCGCCCTAGTGGTTTCCAAGGGACGATGATATGATTCTTCACTGCTAGCGACAGTGAACTAAGTCTTTATTGATAGAGAAATAGGGATCTAGCCTAGTCTCAAATGATACGAAATGAAGTTTAGAGTATGCCTTTAAAATGAAAATGAACTCTAAACTTGATATTGATTTACAGTATATGAAACGCATTTTGATGCTATATGTGATATGAAATGTATTTCAAAAAGTATATGTGATATGAAATATACTTCAAAAAGTATATGTGACATGAAATGTGTTCCAAAAAGTATATGTGATATGAAATGTACTTCAAAAAGCATATGTGATATGAAATGTATTTCAAAAAGTATATGTGATATGAAATATGCTTCAAAAAGTATATTTGACATGAAATGTAAAAGCTTGCATATTTTAAGCATGTCTTAAAAGAACACATAAAATGTATTGATATTTCACATGTCTTGAACTTGTTGAAAAGAACATGTAGTATATGTTTTATAATTGTAACTACTTCATTCATAATTACATGATCATATTATGATTTCAAGACTTGGAGATCTCATGACATGTTGAAGCATAGTTGGGTTGAGTTGGAAAGTATAACATGTAAACGTTGCATAATAAATAAGAAAACGATTAATAATGAATTCTCCTCACATGACATCATGCATGGCATATAGAACAGTATAATTCTAACTCTGCACTTACATAAATGACTTACTGAGCCTTGCTCATTAAACGCTATTTAAATTTTTCAGATTGAGCACGGAGTTGGGGGAGTATTTCGGAGCCTTCCGAATAGTCCCGAGCCTGAAATATAGATTTTTGTGAACATTTGGTATACACATTGTCCTTTTGTATCTATTACCAATTCAGGCTGTTTTTTATTCAGTACTTAGATGGGATGTAATCTGATATAGAGAATAGCGTCTAGACTAGCAATGATAAAGTATGAAATGTCGATTTTGCATGAGTATGAATATGAATTGAATAGCATGAATATGAATTGATTAGCATGAATAAGTAACCAAGTAAGAAAATGTTAACCGTGAGATACAATGTCATAAGTTAGAAATGAACTTGGTCATAGAAATGCTAGAATATAATCAACTGCTATTCTGGGAAGCATGAGCTGGATATTTCTTGTAATTTTTATGCAGGAAAATAACCTGGGTAAAGTGATAAAAATAGGCGAGGGAGTTAACGTCTCGAAACAAAACAAATATAGGAACTCAAAAAAAAATTAGCCCTAATTTCTACACATCCGTATAAGTAAGAGGCACCGTCACGGCCTTCGGGTCGTGACAGATTTATTGGTATCAGAGCCGAAATTGTCTAGTGCATGTCAGTGTAGATGAGTTAGAATGGTTTACATCCCATAGTACTGTCATTGCCTGATTGTTAAGTGCTCAGTAAGTGCAGAATACTATTCTAAATGCATGTGTTTTATATAGAAATTAAATGATAACAAAGTAAAGAAGACTACTAAATGGTGAATGATTTGAAACCTTGATAAGTAACACAATAGCCTGTAAGGTATTGTGATGTAAAAAAAAAGGACTCTTCAAACCTGTCATTGGTAGAATTAAGATTGAATACGACATGCTATATACTATGAATCTTTTGTAAATGTTAGAGATTTGTAAGGTATGTCGTGCAAGATAACAAATTGATGTGGAAGTTAAGATTGCGTGAAATAAGACACATAAGACCATAATGTCTTACTATTGATCTTGACCTAGTTTGATAGTTTCTAAAGTATAAGAGGATGAATGGTCATAAGATATGAACTTACGAGATACATCAAATTTGGCAAAGTTATCGAGTATTGAACTTTGAAATTAAAAAGAGATTGTAATTCGAGAATTTTACATGAAATAGGTGATCTTATAATCTTAATGTTAGGTTTGTTCGATAAGGCACTGAGAGGAACTCGGTGAGGGCCTCACCAGGACTTCTCTATCCGAATCGAACTAAGACCCTGAAATGATGATATTGGAATGAAAAGGGATATCATCAGTCAATAGATTTTAAGATCAGCTGTTTAAAAGGTATCTTGAAGAGAGAGAACTAAACTGAGAAATGATGAATATACCCATATATTGAAATAATTCTCCTGAATCATAGATGACTAAATTGATTTGGAACCGATTGATGGTAATAAAGTAAAGGATGGCGTAAAGAATGTATTACAGGTATAATGGTCCATTCTATTAGCCCTACCTATACTCTGATGAGTAATGCGACCGGAGTGTATATTGTGGGAGGTCGCGAGATAGTCAGCCCTGTTATGGATTCTTAGGGCCTGAATTAAATGTGAAAAGATGAGGTATTTGGTTAGGGATTATTGGAGATTATGAAAAGTAATACACTTACTAAGTGAGAGTAAAAAAGTGAATCGATGTGAAATATATGTTAAATGATTTAAAAGTTATACGTATGTGTTTTGAGGATACATAGGAGAATTGTGGAATGTAAATAACGAAACATCCAAGATGATATGAGGTTATGATTTAGAAGTTACTGGATGAAATTCTAAATAATTTCGGAGTAAAATGGATTCGAGAGATTATTAACTCGATTCACAACATGGAACCTATTTATAAGCTCTTATCAGGGAACATAAAAGAGTCTAAAGAGCTTAAGAAATTACTCTAGAGATTAATGAATAAAGAACCCATCTGTATTAGTGTAACTGGTAGAAACACAGATGATATGGTTCGAAAGAATAAGCATAGCTTATGATTGTGTACCAAATTCTGAGTATTCAATAGTATTATTATTGAGAATGAATAAGTTATTGTTCAAGATTGATGATATATTTGATCCACTCAATGGTGTATGTAGAGTTTCAATATCAATCTTTGAACAAGATGTTATCGGATAAAAAGCTTACAGATAAATGTTTATAAGGTGATGTTCATAACTCAGTATAACTCTTAAGAGTCCTTTATGGTACTTAAGAGATTTATGAAATATCTTGTGATGTTTGTGGATTTAATGAATGAATTATTTTAGTCACATACAGATAAATTATAATGGCATGAAACCAGGAAATGTGGATATGTATATTTATTTGAAGAATATAAGCAGCATCCTTGAATAATTCCACAAACTTCTAGGAACGGAGAATTTTGTTATCAAGTTCAGTAAATATGAGTTTTAATTGAACAGTACCTTTGTAAAGACGTGAGGTCACGAATGATAAAGTGAATATTGGTTTGTTTAAAAAAGAGGTTATTGCTAAGTGAGTAAAATTAAAATATAGTTATTGTGGTACAAAAATTACTAAGTTTACCCGAATAATATAAATGATTTGTTGAGGAGTTGTGGAATTGGTTGCTTTACTGATATGATACATACATATAAGAAAATTAAGTGGGAGCAAATGAATATGTAAGAATATAGTATTCGAAATTGTTAAAAGATTTTTAACGGAAGAGTACTATACCATTTGGAAAAGCAATGGAAATAATGAATATGAAAAGATGAAAAAGTATTAAAAGACAAATCATATGATGATAAGGGAACACAAATTATGAGGTGGTTCCCAAACCTAAGATTGTATGTGATTTCCTATGATTTTCATGTGGTTATGGCTAGATATAAGATCGATCCAAACTTAACATAAAAAAAAAATTGTTATACTCAGAGGAACGAATAAATGAAGTACTGCCAGTCATGTAAATGGATATATATGCATATATGTATATATATTGGAACTGTGAAATTGCATAAGTAATGTGAAGACGGAATTAGTATTTTGATAAATTCAATTACATAATTTGATTGTAGAAAAATTACATCTTCAGGTACATCCTAAAATTTAGTGATATTACATTTACTATAAGAATAAAGGATGTAAGGGTAATATTATATGAAAAGAGATGTCAGGAAAAATTATTACCTAATGTCTCGTTCACTGTAATTGATGATTGGTATTGAAGTTTGCAAATAAAGTGCAGTCTTAGCTAAACTGTGAAATGATGATTGTGGGATAGTAAAGAATCCGAGGAAACCATAATGCCATTTGGGTGATTATTGACAGATTGATTAAGTCTGCACACTTTTTGGTTATGAAAGCCATAAATTCACTCAGTGCCCTTGCAGATTTATATGTCAGGGAGACCGTAAGATTACATGGAGCCCTTGTAAGCATAGTTTCGGATAGAGATTCTCGATTTACTTCTCATTTCTAGGAACATTTCCAGGATGCTTTGGGAGCTAAATTGAGTTTTAGCACTGCTTTCCATCCTCAAACTGATGGGCAATCCGAGAGAACAATTCAAATTCTTAAGGATATGTTAAGAGCGTGTGTCATGGATTTTCCGGGGTTCATAGGATTGGTTGAATTTGCATATAGCAATAGCTTCCACTCCAGCATTGGGATGGCATCATATGAAGCACTGTATGGACGTAGATGTAGATCCCCGATAGGCTGAGAAGAAGTGGGTGAAAGGAAGATGTTTACCCCCGAACTTGTAGAAAAGGCTTTAGAGAGTGTTAGATTGATTTGTGATTGATTGAAAACGGCACAAAGTAGACAAAAGAGTTATGCTGATAATCGCAGGAGACACTTGGAGTTTCAGGTTAGAGATAAGGTGTTTTTGAAGATCTCCCCATCCAAAGGCATAAATGAGGTTTGGTAAAAAAGGAAAGTTGAGTCCTCGGCACATTGGTTCGTTTGAGATACTAAACGAGTGGATGATGTGGCATATCGATTAGTGCTACCACCAGAGCTGTCGAGTGTGCACAACGTCTTCCACGTATCTATGCTTAGAAAATATCATCCGAATACCTCCCATGTGATTGACTATGAACATTTGGAAATCAGGGAAGACCTAAGCTATGTTGAGAGACCGTTTCAGATTTTGGATCGGAAAGATAAGGTATTGCGGTCCAAGACAATTCTTTTAGTAAAGGTGCTTTGGCAACACCGCAGCTCAGAAAAAGCTACATGGGAGTTGGAGGGTATGATGAAAGAGAAGTACCCCCACTTATTCTAGGATAGCTTGTAACAATTTGGAGGACCAAATTTTTAAGGTGGAAAGGATGTGAGAACCGCAAAATTTCTAACTAGATATGTACTCCACATGTAATCTAGTCAATGTAAAAGATAATTTTACTCTTGAAATTTCAAGTATAAAATTATGGTACGTATCCATAAAAATGAAGCCTCCGAGTAGAATGTAAATAGTACACCAATACCACATACGCAACATCCGTGAGCACAAGTAAAAATATATAAACAGATAAATGAATAGATAAAATACATATATAAATATATATATATGTATATACAAAGGTGAAAATAATTCAATATGCATATAAGTAAATAAGTTTGAGAGTGAATATATATAATATCACTTATACCAATATAAATAGATGATTAGACAAATAAATTGAAGTATAAGTGTATAAGTATTAAAAATATATACATATGTATAAAATATATATAAAATAGATATAAATATATATCTTCAAAGTATATTTATATACATATGCAAAATATCAGTAATGATGAAGAAATGAATAAATAAAATAAAAATGTGTAAAAAAAAAAGAAGAAGGTTGTAATAAAATATGAATTTAAATAAAATATATATATATATATATGTATATATATATATAAAATATAGGTATTAGGGTTAGTGGGAAACACCCACTAACCCGTCGGTGTCCAAGGGAGACAATTCTGTCTCCCTATCACATCTTTTCATTTTTTAAAAATTGTTACAGACTAAACACTCAGCCCTTTCTTTTGTTTTTCTTTCTCCCGTTCCTCTGTACATTTTTTAAGCTTCATTTCCTTTCCGTCGTGCCTTCCTTTTCCTTCCTCGTGTTGCACATTGTTGGGCCAAGCAGAATAGACCACGAAGAGGTCGCTGGCGGGTGCAAGGCGTCAGGTTGAGACTGGCGGTGCAGCAAAAAACGATGGCTAGAAGTGCTTGCTGGAATCGAGCTTGATCTGAGAGAAGAGGAGACAACAATGGTGTTGGTAAAGGCGGAGTAAGGTAGGGTACAAGGACGCTGTTCGAATACAAGAAACAGAGGTGGGAAATTGATTTAAAAGAGGGATTCTGTGTGGTATTACAAATCAAATAATAGGGCAGTTGACGAGGGCTGAGCTGGGTGGTGTTGTGAGCTGAAAATGAAAGGGGTAGACTATGGTTTTTGGAAAGCTAGGTTAGGGCTTTGAGAGGGCTGAACGTGGACAGCTTATGGGAGTTGTGTTTAAAGCTGGAAAACGTGATTTTGAAGGGGGTTATAAGCTGCCACGAAGAAGGGAGAATAAGGCTGAGGAAGAAGCTTAAAGTCTTGACTGATCAATGGGCATTTTAAGGACTGGAAGCAAGATTTTCAGTGGCTATTTGGGTTCTGAAAACAGAACACCAAACAGTGATATTTGTGGTGGCTGAGCTGGGCGTTTCCAGCCCTAAGCAAGAGACGTACGAGGGCTAAGACTGGCGGCATTATGGTGGTGGTTGTAGCCGACATCTAAGGGCTGCCGTAAGAGGGGTATTCCACACCAAAGCTGCAGAAATTTCCTAAGGTAAAAGAATAGAAAGAAGAGGAAAAGAAATAAAAATGAAAGAAAAGGAAATAAAAGAAAAGGAAATGAAATAAAAGAAAAGAAAAGGAAAAGAATTAAAAGATATATATATGTAATACATATATATATAACTATATATATATAAAGATGTAGGAAAGTGAAGAAATTGAATTTAGAAATTTATATTATGTTAATGTTAAATATATAAATATATATGCGTGTGTGTGTGCATGTACATATTATTTACTTGGAGAAAAGGTAGGAAACAAGGAAAAGAAAAGAAATAAAAAGGAAGAGAATGCACATAGATTTCAATATATATATATATATATATATATATATATATATATAAGGATATGGGAAAAATAAGAGAATGTAATTTAAGAACTTAAATTATATTGTGTTGAGTGTATATACATATATATATATATATATATGTATAGATAGGTATCAAGTAAGAATTTAAAATTTCATAAGTGTATAGAAAATTTGGGCTAGACTTTATTAAGTCGAAATTCCTTGTGAATGTGTAGTGCGTCAAGAGGATGACGGACACGGTCTAGCTGGACACAAGACACGCTCAAGCTAAGCTCACACTTAGGTAAGATGTTTATATAACGTAGAAGTAGGATTATTCTGTATAAGATTGAATCTTACGATAAGATGAATTGAATACTTAGAGATTTGATTTAACGAAACGAAATGCAGGTACGATATTAGACTTGATAAAGTACCATAGTGGTGAGATATTAACTGGAAATGAATCAATATGGTATAGACTCAGACATCATGAGATGAAATGATAAGCATTCATGCAAATTCATGAGCATGTCATTTTACGATTTTTATTTCATTTCCTTGAATTTTATTGTCATTAAGCATGTCTTATTACTATACATGAAAATCGAAATGATTTATTCTTATCATGTTTATAAGAATATTTTGGATGCTTGAATGGCTTTGAAAAGAATAAAATTATAGTTTTCACATATGTACGTATATATATGTAAATGATCTTAAGAAAAGTATTACGTACATTGAACTATTTTTATAAGAAAGATTGAATGCTTTATGAGACTATAGGCACCCAAAGAGAATTAAATTCAATAAAGCATAGTGGAAGCCGCCTAATTGGAGATTACTCATTAGGCATAGATGCTTGTCCAACAATAGTCGTGGACAACAATAGTCGTGGACAGGTCTCAGTGTCGCCTGATCAGTGGGGTTGAGAGATATGAGGTCTATGGCCATAGATAACGCCCTAGTGGTTTCCAAGGGACAATGATATGATTCTTCACTACTAGCGACAGTGAACTAAGTCTTTATTGATAGAGAAATAAGGATCTAGCCTAGTCTCAAATGATACGAAATGAAGTTTAGAGTATGCCTTTAAAATAAAAATGAACTCTAAACTCGATATTGATTTACAGTATATGAAACGCATTTTGATGCTATATATGAAATGAAATGTATTTCAACAAGTATATGTGATATGAAATATACTTCAAAAAGTATATGTGACATGAAATGTGTTCCAAAAAGTATATGTGATATAAAATGTACTTCAAAAAGCATATGTGATATGAAATGTATTTTAAAAAGTATATGTGATATGAAATATGCTTCAAAAAGTATATTTGACATGAAATGTAAAAGCTTACATATTTTAAGCATGTCTTAAAAGAACACATGAAATGTATTGATATTTCACATGTCTTGAACTTGTTGAAAAGAAAATGTAGTATATGTTTTATGATTGTAACTACTTCATTCATAATTACATGATCATATTATGATTTCAAGACTTGGACATCTCATGACATGTTGAAGCATAGTTGGGTTGAGTTGGAAAGTATAACATGTAAACGTTGCATGATGAATAAGAAAACGATTAATAATGAATTCTCCTCACATGACATCATGCATGGCATATAGAACAGTATAATTCTAACTCTGCACTTATATAAATGACTTACTGAGCCTTGCTCATTAAACGTTATTTAAATTTTTCAGATTGAGCATGGAGTTGGGGGAGTATTTCAAAGCCTTCCGAATAGTCCCGAGCCTGAAATATAGTCCCAACTCTCTAAAGAGATTTTTGTGAACATTTGGTATACACATTGTCTTTTTGTATCTATTACCAATTCAGGCTGTTTTTGATTCCGTACTTAGATGGGATGTAATCTGATATAGAGAATAGCATCTAGACTAGCAATGATGAAGTATGAAATGTCAATTTTGCATGAGTATGAATATGAATTGAATAGCATGAATAAGTGACCAAGTAAGAAAATGTTAACCGTGAGATACAATGTCATAAATTGGAAATGAACTTGGTCATAGAAATGCTAGAATATAATCAACTGCTATTCTGGGAAGCATAAGCTGGATATTTCTTATAATTTTTATGCAGGAAAATAACCTGGGTAAAATGATAAAAATAGGCGAGGGAGTTAACGTCTCGAAACAAAATTCACTACATTGCACTTAGACAAAACAAATATAGGAAATCAAAAAAAAATTTGCCCTAATTTCTACGCATCCGTATAAGTAAGAGGCACCGTCGCGGCCTTCGGGTCGTGACATTAATGACTAAGCAATAATCATGCAGTTCAAATTTTTATGTGAGGGAAAGTGCAAGTCAAATAGACATATGGCCATAGTCCAGAGGAGGTCCACAGTGAGCACTAATCAAGTGTCAACTAGGCCCACTATGAACTGGATCAAGGTCACACAGCATCAGCATCGAAAGTCAAATACTTACTGTGGACTGGATCAGGGTCACACAGTAGTCCAGAACAAATACCTACTACAGACTGGATCAGAGTCACACAGTAGTCCAGAACAATACTGTAGTGACTTTAGTTAGTCATGTCTCAAAAAATTTTCATATATATATATATATTTATATATATATATATATATATATATATTCGGAATTCAAAGTAGTGTTCTCGAAACTTCACAAATGAATATACATATAACTTCTTGCAAATGTATATAACATATAATTATTCATAAACATTTTCTAAAAATACAATACTTTGGTAATATCTATGTGTCATAACGTCTAGGTCCGTGAACCTAACCGCTAGACTTTAAAATTCAAGGAGTCGCCACCAACCATTCAAACCTAAGGTGTGATTGGTCACCTACTCTTGTCTAAGGATAAGGCATGGTCTACGTTCAAAGAATCTAGGGTTCGGGAGTACGGTTACGTGTGGGGAAGGATTAGCACCCCCACAACGCCCATCTTAAGATGGTACCAAATAGTCTAAAGTTATCTTAATTTTGCCTATTTGTTTGTTTTAATTTCGATATGATTAAATATTGAAAAATCTTCTAAGTCTCCTCCATCAAGCTGGTTGGACAACTTAAAAGTTCTTCTCACCTCAAGAGTATTCAAGTAGGACCAATCGCCTTTCTTGAAGAGGCTCCGTCGTCGGATGATTTAAATACATTATGAAATACCTATTTTTGACTCCTATCCCAATTTATATAAAAATTATTAATTGTTTTTCTATTTTTATTTTTTTAATCTTGTAATTATTTTTATTTTTTATATCTTGAATAAATATGAATTATTTAATATTGAAAATTCCCTCTAGACCTTCCGTCAAGCTGGTCAGACCTTGGAAGAAATCTCCTCACCTAGGAATTTTAAAGAAAACTACTCAAGCGCAATTCTCTTTTAAATTCCATCATCAGAATAATCCATATTTATCCAAGTTGTTTATTATTGTTTAATTTTATTTTAATTTTTTTATCATATATTTGTCTTATTTTTATTCTATTCTTTTTAATTATTTTAATTTGAATTTAGTAATTTCAATTTTATTTTATTTTTATGATGAATTTTTAAATATTGAAAATATCCTCTCAAACCTTCCATCAAGCTGGTGAAACTTAAGAGGACTCTCCTCACCTCAAGATATCTAAAAGTACTACTCAAGCGCAGTCCCTTTAGAATTCCATCATCGGATAACTCATCTTCTATTTATCTTTTATTATAATTTTATTAGTTTTAATTAATATTTCTAATTTTAAATGAATTTTATTGTCTTCATTATTTTTTATTTTTTTATTCTAAGCATTAATCCTAATATACTATGTTAAGTTTATACAATTCATCATATCTGTCACGACCCGGAGATCGCGACTTTCACTCGATTCTTATACTTTTCTTAGTCTACAAATTTATGGACTAAATTTTTCTTTTTCATTTTAAGGTTTGTATTCGGTGTCAGTGTAGTTACTATACTATCTAGGTGACTTATAGTCATTCCATTTAAAAATTAAACAAACACGGAAACGGTTCTTAGTTACATCCCGACTTGTTAAACAAAATATGTACTGTGCATCAATTAAAGTCATAAATGTAAACAAGTATTTTATAAGTCCCATATACCTCAGAAAACTAGTACCAAGTCCATACACCGTCTCCGATGCCCACTTAGCAGCTCACACGGCAGATGTTAACTTCAATAATCTGAAAGAGAAGAAATTTAGTGGGGTGAGCAAAACCACGGCTCAGTAAGATACTAATATAAATACAGGAGTAGGATTACACTGTCTTAAACTGCAATACTTAAACTTGCAATGATACAATTACAGTTAATCCTTTCTCATCGATACATCTCATTATTACTTCTCATTTTCACTTTTCATTTCATAATCATACTCTGGTATGCTATCATCTCATATCAGTTCTCATATTTACCTTTCATTTCATAATCATATTTCTGTATTCTATCATCTCTTATCAATTCTCATATCATCTCTTATCAGTTCTCATATTGTGGATCATGATCACGGTGGTACGAAGTCAGAATTCTCTTCGTGTATTTCTATATTCATGTTTCATATCATATCATGACATCATATCGATGAAATATCGCTACCACCGAGTCATGATGCTCCTCATATATTCTTCATGTTTAATTGAGATATCCTATCGAGTCACTTTACATTTAACAATCATATTCCCGTCTTATATCAATTCATATCACTTATCGTATGGGAAATTTATGATCACGATAGAGTCAGATCAGAATTCTCTTCGTATCAATCTTATGTTCATATTTCATATCGTGTCATGTCATCGTATAGATGAAACATCATTAACGTCTAGTCATGACATTCCTCATGGAATTCTCATATACTAAGCATATTATCATATCAGGGTTTAATATGCAATTCGTGAAATTTTTCTGTATAAACCGCTATCTTTTCAAATCATATCATATATACTTTAGGACATGCTCAACATATAAATTTTCAATTCATTTCTAATTTGCCTTAAAGACATGATAGAAACATGTTCATTTTCAGTTCATGTATTCGTTTTCGGAGCATGTCTAAAACATGTGCGGTTTTAAAACATTTTTCATATACTATAAATCATATCAGGTTTAGAGTTCATATCAAATCAGTCTATACTCTAAACCGCATGTCATTTCAAATTCGACACAAAATCTTATATAAATCATGTAAGTGTCGAAATCATTTATCATGTACTTTTAAAACATATTCTGTAAATCATATCAGGTCTAGAGTTCATATCAAATCAAACTATACTCTAGACCACATATCATGCCATGTTCGACACAAAATCACATATAAATCATATAAGTGTCGAAATCATATCTCATGGACTTTTAAAACATGTTTAAAACATGTACTGTTTCAAAACATATTTTATTTCAAATCTGTTTCATGTACAGTATAAATCATGTCAAGTCTAGAGTTCATATCAATAAAATCATACTCTAGACTTCATATCATATCGGTTAGAGACTAGGCTAGATCCCTATCATCTCTCTATCAATAAAGACTTAAATCACTGTAGCTAGCAGTGAAAATCATGTCATCGTCCCCTGGAAACCAACTAGGGCGCTATCTATGGCCATAGACCTCATCTCTCTCAGCCCCACTGATCAGGCGTGACTGAGACCTGTCCACGACTATTGTCGGACAAGCATATCTGCCTAATGAGCAAAGCTCCAATTAGGCGGTTTCCACTATGCTTTATTGAATTTAATTCTTTTAGGGTGCCTACAGTCTCATAAAACATTTAAATCTTTAGCTTTTCGTTTTAAAATCATGTAAAGCATATGGTGAAATTCTTTAAGAGGTTTCGTATATAAAAATACGTATATATACCATATACTTTATTTTTAAAGCTGATCTATACTTTATAGCATTTATATAAATGCTATTATGACATCTGAAACTATAGCAAATTATGCTTAAAAGCGATGCTATGAAATCATCTCCGTATGTAATTTTAGTAATAGTTTCAAATGTCAATATAAGTAATACCTTCCTCTAATACGGTGAAACAATTCATTTAACTTTATCACTATCAATCGTTCGATTTCAAACTATCCATTTGACACATCAGTAAATCAGTGTTCAAATCAATTCAATATTCATTTCATTCAGTTTTCAACTTATTCAGTACTCCTGATTATTCAATAATCAGATCATTTGGTATTCAAGTCATTCAGTATTCAATATCCTTTTTCGATAGCTATAAACTATACCAATCATTTCTACCTTTCACTATTAATACTAAGACCACATCACTTGCATGAATCCTCTTAGTATTCATAAATATTTAAATATCATGTCACTATATCGCCATCAAAATACTGAAATTATGCAATATTAATATCCTCATTCGTTATCTATTCCAGAGTCGACATCGAGAATTATAGAACCACAAGATCAATAATCGCTTATCAAATCCATTTATGGTTTGACCTATAGGTACATATTCAGAATCCTCAACTTGCGGTTCAATTTCATTTACTATCGTAAAATCAAATCACAATCCTAAATTCACTTTTCATATGGTCTGTAAAATGTAATATCATGCTAGAATTATCTATAAGACATCTTTAATTCAATTTTTGATTGGCAATTTACTACTTAAAAGAATTTGCCAATTTCAATTATCAACAGTGTTTCAATCATTTAAGTCGCCTTGCGACTATCCATATTATTGCAAAAATCTCAGTTTACATCTATTTAACATCGATATCACAATCATACCACTAAAACGGTCCATTCATTTGAATTTATCAATTCTATAATCATCACTGTATCAGTGATCCGTCTAATAATTAATTCCACCTCAATCTCAACTTGATACCATTTGTGCTATTAAAATCACTGGATTTATCGAGTCTTAAGGTTTAAACCATATAATTCATCACATTATCGTGTTTCAACGATCTATCTTTTCATCGATTTCAATATCAAACTTCTCCAGTAATATCATAAAGTCCTTTAAATGTATATTTTTCAATAATTATTTCCAAGATTCCATTTACGTGAGAACTTAAATCTTTTTCCTCAATGTTTTCCTAAGAATTTCGGCAGCATAACGGCTTAATTTTCCCTAAGCTCCTGCAAGGGAAACACAATTTATACTTGCAGCCGTTAATTCTCACCAATTTTTTTTCCTCTTACTAAGACCCCCACCATCAGTTGTGGGTCCTCTTAGCATTTTTAGTAAATCAATTTAAATCGATGCATCATATAAAAAATCACAATTCCATTTAAAATCAATTAAATAAATGCATCATATATAAAATCATAATTCCCACATACAATATAAAGCTACTAATGCTTTATAAAAGTATCTTACCCATTCGCCAAGCTTAGCGTACTTTCCGATTTTCGAGCCTTGCCGACCATTCGTCTCATTTCCGTTTTGCTAAAATATCTAAAATCGACATATATCTTCATTTAGAAAATAATCCGAAATTTCTAATAAATTCCATAAATTCAAAGGGAACAAAATGAAGTCTTTCGATTCCTTACCAATTCTTTTTCCTCTTCTTCTTCTTCTTCTTCTTCTTCTTCTTCCTTTTTCTTTTCCCCTTTTTTTCTTTTCTTTTCTTCTTTTTCTTTTCTCCTTCTTTCTCTTTTTCTTTTCTTTTCTTCTTTTTCCTTTCCTTCTGTTTTTTTTCTTTTTTGAACCGGGTCGGGTCGGGTCAGGTCGGTTCGGGTCGGGTCGGGCCGGTTCAGAGCTTGGCTTGGCCGGTTCAACTTTGGCTGACCGGTTCGGTCACCGGTGGCCACCCATTCCAGCGGTTCGGCCACCCAACAGCTTGCCGAGGTTGCAAGGACTCCGGATCTGGCCTCGGTTTCGCCCCATCACCGGCGACGTCGCCCCATCACCGGCGACGGCGCCGGATCTGGAAGCGACACCTGCGGCTCTTCTCTTCCTCTTTTCTCCTTCCTCCGCCGGTTTCCTCTTCGTCGGTGGCTCCTCTCACCTTCCCCTGGTCCCCGCCGGTCTCGTGGGGGGAGTGGCGGTGCCCGGATCGGTCGGCACCGCCGATCTCCTCTTCTCTTTTCCTCTCTTTTTCCTTCGATTTTCTCTTCTGTTTTCGCACCGCTTCTTTCTCTTTCCGCCTCGGTCTACCGTCATCGGCTTCTTCCTTTGCCGGCGACGTCGCTCCTCCCGCTTCTTCCTTTCTCCGGTGGCCGGCGTCGTCCGGCGCTTTCCACTTTAGTTTCCTCTTCTGTTTTTGGCTAACAGAAAAGGAATCATATACTTCTCTTTCTTTTTTTTTTAAATATATATATATATAAATTAGATTTATATATATATATATCATATACTATTAAATTTTAATATATATACATATATACATACTTTATCTTAAATTATATGTATATATATACACTTTGATCTAAATAGTATATATATTTCATATATATATATATATATACTTATTTAAAACGTGTAAAAATATATTATATAATCTATTTATATAATTATATTTTTATTCACATTTTTTTTCTTTAACATTAAAAATATATTTATATAATATAATTTTATAATTATATAAATATATACCTTTTTATTTCTTTAATTTTGGATTTCCTAATATCCAAATTAATTTCTCCAATTTCATTCTTATTTAATTTGGATTTTAATTTGTCCAAATTAAATTTTTTCCGGATACCTATATTTATTTAGAAAATTCTCGGTCTTCACAATATCATATTATAAAAATCATTCATACAAAATATACTATGCAATTATATTAATTGAATACCATCATATGTAGATATTTATATACATTAATTACAAAACAACAAAAAACCATAAAAGGATAATACCTGGGTGATTTCCTCAAGCCTTAAACATATTTACTTTATTGCTTCACGTAGCACAAGTAGCAAACAATGATGGTGACTAAAACAGAGGCACGGGTGGCTTTGAATGAATGCGGCTTGGGTGGTTATGGCAGCGTCAATGCAGGTGTAGCAGCCTTGAGAAGATTGATGGTCTTTTGCCGGGTATTCTTGGACGAACAACAAGTGCAGCAGCAGACGCAGGTAGTTGGAGTAGTGCGATACAAAAGATGGCAAGGTTGGCTGGGAGCTTGGGTTAGGGAAGGTAGGGTTCCGGTGAAGATGAAGGTGGGATGAGAAAGATGCAACGATCGTCAGACCATGATTCCCCAATAGCGGTGTCCTCTTTTTATAGCCACAAAGAGTTAGAGTTTTAATTTAATTAAATAACAATTAGTCTTTATCTTCCTTTTTTTATCTATTTTTATCTATTAATTCCTAGACTAATCTAACTCTACTAGTCTAAATTTAATCTGATAACAACTCTCCTATTAATAAATTTTAATAATTATCCTAAAAAATCTAATAATCTAATTATCTTGTCCTAAAATTAATTTTATTTTATTTTCTTATTTTATTTTATTTTTTATTTTATTTATTAATTCTTCCCAAATCCTAATTTTAGTGTCAATTCTAATCTATAAAAATCCTAATTTAATTCTAGCCTAATTCTAAATTGTTAAATTAAAATACAATGTCACCCAACCCAATTAATTATTTGTACAAATTAAGATCCCGGACAAAATAGGGTGTCTACACTATGCAAATCAAAATCTCGAATAAAAGTTCCATAAACATTTGCATTTTAGCATTTTCCAAAACAAAGATTGATAGAAAATTTGCTATTTTCAAATTATTATTAAAGCTCTAGCTTAATTTGCAAAACCAATATTTTTACAAAAATCCAGTAGCATAACAACTTAATTTTCTTAAAACCCCCTACAAGAAAATACAGTTTATACAAGGCAGTTGATTTTAAAATTTATTCAGTATCTCCTACGTTTCGATATATATCTCTTACCAATTTAGTGTCAATGCCTTTTCTTACATTCCCATTTGTAGCACGAAGCTAGTAGGTGAGCATATTTTCACCTACTTATCCATTTCTACCCAACTACTTCGGAGCTTCAGAAAATAGTTTAAAATCAGTTATTGTCCGAGATCCTTTTATGGCAAACATTGTACACGTAAAGATCTTTCATATTTTCTAATAAAACAGCAAAACTAGTCTAATTCCTACAGTTGTCTTTAGCTGCAACTACAGTTAAAATATTTCCTTTATCGACTCTAGCTTCACTAACAATCTTATATTCACCTATATTGCATTCTATTACCATTCACACTTCACTAACTCATCACAAAATTACACCAAAATCACGCCATTTTCACCATGCCCTTCACTGGGGCCTAATGTACATTTATGTCATGCAATCAGCTTTAATGCCATTTAACATCTTAATCATGCTTAATTACATGAATTACACCTTATATATAAAAATCACTATAAAGTCAAGCATGATTACACCAAAAACACCAAGTGACCAAATGCTCACTAATTTGATAAATTCTAATTAAATTTCATTTTCCTTCAAATCATTCTCAAACAATTAAAACATATTCCATATATATTTATCTTAATATTTTAAGTATACTTAGACTTCAAATACTATGGAACCAACTCAATGTTTCTTTCACATATTGCATTTAAATCTAATTTTTCTTCAGTTAAACCTCCAATCACTTCAATTTCACTAAGCTTCCAATTAACTTCAATTAACACCAATTATTAAAATTAAAGCTTAATTCCTAAAATTCCCCAAATTCACCTAAAGGGGAAAAATTCAATTCTTGGCAAATCTATGCCAGCCAATAAAATTGAAGCTACAATAACTTCTATTTATATCAATTAATAATAATTTAACTTCAATTTAATGGAATTTAACTCAATTATACAAGACCCCCAATTTTAGCAAAAGGGGAAATCCTAATTTCTATCAATTCTTGAAAATTTTAAGCAACCCATTGAAATTGAAGTTATAATTAGCTTCTAATATCTTCAATTAACTAAATTTAACTTCAATTTCATGAGAATTTAACACACCCAAAAATCCCCAAATTCATCAAGTTGGTTGAAAACCCTAGGTCTCCATTCTTGAACAATTTCTTCAAATTGAAATCATAGAAACACTTCGAATCAATCCTTAAACAACATATTAAGAGATCAAAACAAACAACCAAATAATTGTTAACAAATCTAGTAAAAACTGAATTCCCTTACCCATTCTTTATTTTCGGTGTTCTTCCATATATTCCATGAAAACAACTTGCAAAATGTATGCGCTTTTATATATGTTTCTTACTGGGCTTTCCCCAAAGCTCACCCCCTTACTCACCATCCCAGATAGCTCATCAGTAGACGTGCCAACCACTGCGACAGGTTAGTTGAAGAAAACTACTAGAAGTTTAAGGTATTCGATGATCAAGTATTCATAGAATTTTATATTTATATTCAGACTAGTGTATGCACAGTAGCTGTAAACAAATATCAAAATGTAAATAATGTAGTGATTTGCGGGGTGTATTTAAATTGAATTGACAGTAACAAAATTATATATTTTATATTATAGTTTATATTTCGATTTCTGATTTATTTCTTATTGATTAAATGATTTAATGGGATAAAAATAGATATGAAATGAAAATTATAGATTGTACTTGCACCGACACGGAATGCAAACCAACTATTACCGAATGACGAATGAGAAAGATAGAAGTGAAAAGAAAAAATTTGGTTCGGAATTTTATAATTCCGAACATTATAGTGTGTATGAGAGAACTTGTCAAATCACACAACTATCTCAACCGTAAATGCCCTAACATGGTATTCACAACAGTATTTTAAAAAAAAATAAATAATGCCATAAAATAAACAACATAACTAAAACATAAATGCAACAAATTATTTGAAATTAAAGAAATTAAATTTAAATATTAATTAAGACCAATAAAATTAAAACTTAGAATAACACATAATTAATAAATAGTTCGACTCTCAAAAGTCCCCAGTGGAGTCGCTAAGCTGTTGCAACGATTTTATCCGTGGATTCGACCGCTTGACGATTTTGAAAACATTAAAAACAGGGGAGTCGCCACCAATCTTTTTTGACTAGGTGTGATTCTCTAGCTAAAAATTTGTCATTTTAACAAAACCTTCAAACTGATTAAGTTTTACTAAAAAGACACGTTTAGGGTCTACGAAAACAAAGTTGGGTTCAGAAGTATAGTTATGAGTGGGGAAAGATTAACACCCACACGACGCTCGTTTAAAAACGATACCATCTTAACCAAGTGTTATTTTTTGGTTTCAATAAAATGGTTTTAATTTAATATTTTTGTGAAGATCGAGAATTTTCTAAATAAATATAAGATATCCGAAAAATTTAATTTGGACAAATTGAAATCAAAATTAAATAAGAAATGAAAAGAAAAATTAAATTGGAAATAAGAAATGAAGGAGGAAATTTAATTTGGATAAATGGAAATCCAAATTAAATAAGAAAATGGAGAAAATAATTTTGGATATTTAGAAATCCAAAACTTAATAAGAAATGAAAATATTTTGATATATTTATATAATGATATTATATAAATATACCTTGGATAAATATAACTATTATTTTGTGTTAAAAGTGTAAAAAGTATATATATAAATATATATTTTGATACAAAATATGTATTTAAATACATATTATGAATAGTGTATATATATATAATTATGGTGTATAATAATTATATATATTATAGTTATTATTATTATATATAATAATAAATATATACTTAAAAGAAAAAAAAAAGAAAGGATGAAAACGGGCGAGAATCGGGATACCTGATTCCCACCCATTTTCCTCCTCTGTTTACAATAGAGGAGGGATTTCCAAAGAAGAACCGGCCAACGCCAGCCGGCCAAAAGAGAAAGCGGAAGAAAGAGGGCGTCGCCGGCGAAGGAGAAAGAAAAGGAAGATGAATCCGGCGACGGAAGAAGGATCGGAGAAGCGAAAACAGAAGCGAAAACCCGAGAAGAAAAGAGAAGAGGAGATCGACGGTACCGGCCGATCCGGGCACCGCCACTCCCCCCACGAGACCGGCGGGGACCAGAGGAAGGTGAAAGGAGCCACCGGAGAAGGGGAAACCGACGGAGGAAGGAGAAAAGAGGAAGGAAAGGAGCCGAGAGCCACGGACCAGATCCGGCGCCGGCGCCAGTGATGGGGCAAAGCCAAGTCCAGATCCGGCGTCCCTGCAACTGTGGCTAGCTGTTGGGTGGCCGAACCGTCGGAATGGGTGGCCGCCGGTGACCGAACCGGCCAGCAAAAGTTGAACCGGCCAAGCCCGAACCGACCCGCCCCGAACCGACTCGACCCGACCCAACCCGACCCGGTTCAGAAAAGAAAAGAAAAAGAAAGAAAGGAAAAAGAAGAAAAGAAAAGAAAAAGAGAAAGAAGGAGAAAGAAAAAAAAAGAAAAAGAAGAAACGAAAAGAAAAAGAGAAAAAAAAAGGAAAAGGAAGAAGAAATGGGTAAGGAAAATTAAAAGTTTTGCTATATTTCTATAGAATTTATTAGAAATTGTTAGATTATTTTCTAAATGAAAATATGTCTCAATTATTGAAATTGTAGCAAAACGGAAATGAGACGAATGGTGGAGTTCGACAAGGCTCGAAAATCGGAAAGTGTGCTAAGCTTTGGTGAATAGGTAAGATACTTTTATAAAGCATTAGTAGCTTTATATTGTATGTGGGAAATATGATTTTTATATATGATGCATTTATTTAATTGATTTTAAAAATGCTAAGAGGACCCACAACTGATGGTGGGGGTCTTAGTAAAGATGTAGGAATTGTGAGAATCAACAGCTATAGTTATAAATTGTGGTTTCTTTGCATGAGGCTTAGTAAGAATTAAGCCGTTATGCTGCCGAAATTTTAGGAAAATATTTGGGGAAACAGATTAAGCTTATCACATAAATGGAATCTTGGAAATAACTATTGAAAATAAACATTGAAAGGACTTTATGGTATTACCGGAAAAGTTTGATATTGAAATCGATGAGAAGATAGATCGTTGAACACGATAATGTGATGAATGATATGGTTTAAACCTTATAGAATGGATAAATCAAGTAATTTTAATATCACAAATGGTAACAAGTTGAGATTGAGGTGAAATCATTTATTAGACGGATCACTGATAAAAGTGACGATGATTAAAGGATACAACTTAAAAGAGAAAAATTGAAGTTGTGATTTAGACGGTCGAATGATAGAAGTGCGGAATTATCAATCAAGTGATGATTATAGAATTGATAGATTCAAATAAATGGATCGTCTTAATGGTATGAACTGAGATTTTTGCAATAATATGGATAGTCGCAAGGCGATTTAAATGATTGAAACACTATTGATAGTGGAAATTGGCAAATTCTTTTAAGTGGTAAATTGCCAATCAAAAATTGAATTGAGGACGTTTTATAGATAATTCTAGCATGATATTACATTCTACAGGCCATATGAAAAGTGAATTGAGGATTGTGATACGATTTTATGATAGTGAATGAAATTGAACCGCAAGTCGAAAATTCTGATTATGTACCAATAGGTCAAACCATAAATGGATTTGATAAGCGATTATTGATCTTGTGGTTCTATGATCCTCAATGTCGACTCTGAAATAGATATCGAATGAGGATATTAGTATTTCATAAATTCAGTATCCTGATGGCTATATGAAACATGATATTTAGATGCTCATAGATACTAAGAGGATTCACACTGATGATGTGGTTCTAGTATTGAAAATAAAATGTACAAATGATTATTATAGTCGATAATTATCGAAAAAGGATATTGAATACCGAATAGTTTGAATACCAAGTGATGTGGTTGTTAAATAATTAGAGTATTGAACAATTTGAATACTGAATGAAATGAATCTTGAATGATTTGAATAGTGATTTACTGATTTGACAGAAAGAAAGTCTTGAAATCGAATAATTGATGGTGATAAAGTTAAATGAATTGCTTAAGCGTATTTGATGGAAACATTACCGAAGTTGCATACTGAAATGTTTTACAGCATTGCAGTTAAGCATGCCTTCTTGCAACTTGAAACATTTTAATAATGTTTATATGAATACTAAAAAGTATTGATTTGTTTTGAAATGAAAGTATATGGTAAATATATATATTTTTTGATATATGAAGTCTCATACAAAATTTTACCATATGCTTTATATGATATTGAAAAGAAAGCTATAGATTTAAATGTTTTATGAGACTGCAGGCACCCTAAAAGAATTAAATTCAATAAAGCATAGTGGAAACCTCCTAATTGGAGCTTTGCTCATTAGGCAGAGAGATGCTTGTCCAACAATAGTTATGGACAGGTCTCAGTCAAGCCTGATCAGTGGGACTGAGAGAGATGAGGTCTATGGCCATAGATAACGCCCTAGTTGGTTTCCAGGGGACGATGACATGATTTTCACTGCTAGCTACAGTGATTTAAGTCTTTATTGATAGAGATGATAGGGATCTAGCCTAGCCTCTAATCGATATGATATGAAGTCTAGAGTATGATTTCATTGATATGAACTCTAGACTTGACATGATTTATATTGTATATGAAACAAGTTTGAAATGAAATATGTTTTGAAACAATACATGTTTTAAACATGTTTTAAAAGTCCATGAGATATGATTTCGACACTTATATGATTTATATGTGATTTTGTGTCGAACATGGCATGATATGCGGTCTAGAGTATAGTTTGATTTGATATGAACTCTAGACTTGATATGATTTACAGTATATATTTTTAAAAGTACATGATAAATGATTTCGACACTTATATGATTTATATACGATTTTGTGTCGAATTTAAAATGATATGCGGTCTAGAGTATAGATTGATTTGATATGAACTCTAGACCTGATATGACTTATAGTACATGAAAAATGTTTTAAAACCGCACATGTTTTAGACATGCTCCGAAAACGAATACATGAATTGAAATTGAACATGTTTCTATCATGCCTTAAAGGCAAATTTGAAATGAATTGAAAATTCATATGTTGAGCATGTCCTAAAGTATATATGATATGATTTGAAATAATAGCGGTTTATACAGAAAAATTACATGAATTGCATATTAAACCCTGACATGATAATATGCCTAGTACATGAGAATTTCATAAGGAATGTCATGACTCGACGTTAATGAAGTTTCATTTATACGATGACATGACATGATATGATATGATATGATATGATATATGAACATAAGATTGATATGAAGAGAATTCTGATCTTACTCTAAAGTGATCATAAATTCCCAGACGATAAGTGATATGAATTGATGTAATACGGGAATATGATTGTTAATTGTAAAGTGAATTCGATAGGATATTTCAATTAAACATGAAGAATATATGAGGAGTGTCATGACTCGATGGTAGCGATAATTCATCTATATTGTTGGCTCTTATAGGCAATACCGAGAGCGGGGTGAATCGGTTCTTAGCTAGCCTTAAGCCCGTTTTTCCATTCTTCTAAATTCTCTAGCCTATATGAATATTTTCTAAGTTCTCTAGGCTATTCAATCATGCAATATAAATTTAATTCAATTAGCACAATATAATTGTAAATAAAGAGAGTAGGGAAAGAGAGATTTACACAAGCGATTTATAGAGGTTCGGCAACCTTGCCTACGTCCTCTACCTTGAGACGCTCCCAAGGATTTTCTCCAAATCCACTATCTTGAATTTGTGATTACAATCCCTCTTTTTCTTAGGCTCAAGAGTAACCTCCCTCTTTTTCTAGGCTCAAGAGAAACCTCCCTCTTTTTCTTAGGCTAAAGAGTAACCTCCCTCTTTTTCTTAGGCTAAAGAGAAACCTCTCCTTTTTACAAGGATTGAATTGGTTTACAAATGATGTAATCAAAGAAAGGCCTCTAGGTAGGCAAGTGATTACAGCAATTAAGCACAATGAAAAGCCTATACAACATTTTGTGCTAAGCAATACAAGAAATAGATGAATGATAGATGATGAAGACTTTAGAGCTCTTGATTTGTTATTTGAGGCTTGAGGATTTGAGGAATATGTGTTATGGAGTTGCTGAGTAGTTCCTCTTTGCTTCCTTTAGCTTCTAAGCCTCTATTTATAGTCCCTTGGATGTATTCTAGCCGTTGGGTGGAGCCAAACTCGAATATTACCGTTGTCTCACAAAAACTAGCCGTTATAGGCTATTTTCGGGCAAAGGGATCGATCCCTTTCCATAGGGGATCGATCCCTTTTGTCCAGAATCTTGATTCTGGGCTTTAGGGACCTTGGAAAGACTTTCTGCCAAAAAAGGATCAATCCTGCTACAGTGGGGATCGATCCTTTTCTTCCAGAAGGCATTTTTCCTGCACTTTTGAGTTAGAAATGATATGACCTTTGATCCTAATTCAACCCAAAACATTTATAAGCTTTAAGGGAGTTTTTCTTGACTTTCTCAGATAAAAACATGGTCTAAACATTCATCAAGTGATTTTCTAAAATATTCAAAACATTTATAAAGAATTAAGACCAATAGGGATGTATCATTAAATCATGGTCTTAATGTTTGATATGATCACTTGAAAATGGATTGAGAAAATCATGTGTGATAAGGCAAATTTACAATATGAATTAAACCATTAAAGCTTACTTAAGTTTTTGTCATTTCAAAATACATATTGCAATTTAAAGCTAACAATCTCCCCCTTTTTGATATGACAAAACTTAATGTAAATTTGCTTTGAAAATTCTTTCATAAAATACTCCCCCTCAAATAAAGCAGGATTTTATAAAGCTCCCCCTTAATATAAGCATGGGTTTTGAAAATGAATTTTCCCTCATTATCTCTCCCCCTTAATATCTCTCCCCCTTTTTGTCATAACAAAAAGAATGAAAAATAAGAAAAAAATATGCTCCCCCTAAAATTATGGCTATGTGAGAAGAGATAAAAATGCTCCATCCAACAAGAAACATGTTAGTACATAGGACTCATAGCACAAATAAATAAGTCAATATTCACAAAGAGTATGAAATATACATGCAATGAATATGACTTATGATCCTATACCAATTGTTTATAAATAATTTTGATACCAATTGTTGATAAGTAATTTTGCAAGAAGGTTCCAATTGGTAAGAGGTTAAGCAAGCACCTAAGTATATCAATTGTTCTCTAAGGTCCAACTAAGGTGCATGGTAATACATCATGATTATGAGCTAAGATTAGATGGCATATCATATGCATGAGCTCATAAATCATGTTCAAGCAAGAGTGTACATAGAATCAAAACATATAGCAATTAACTTCAAATTCTAGCACACAAGAGTTTCATGCAAAAGTGACTTATGTGAATTCTTCCCTATTTGTCATTTCAAACTAAAGAGCATGAGAAGAATTGTCAATTTAAAGCTCATACCAATTGGCAATTTAGTTTTGGCTTACCAATTATTGAAAATATGGTTGCCAATGATACAAATTGTTATTTCAATCTAAATACCAATTGTTACTAATGGTTAACTTAGTCATTTTGCATGAATCCAATAATTATGTGTAGTGTATTCATGTCAAAATAATCATTCTAAATATGAAAGAACACAACTCACATCATCAAATATGCATATGGATCAAATAAACATTAGCACACTATCATAGAGTATTAATCCATATTCATATTCACAAAGTTATACCGTATGGAAGAAACAATCAAAGTATTCAAGCAAACACATTTTCTTCCATTTTTTTAAGCACAAAAATCCTATGCTCATTTTCCAATTCAAGTCCTTAACCAATTATGAGCAAGGAAAGATTATCATTTTAATCATTTAATAGCCATATCCCTAGTTAATTTTAACGTTTAAGGTTCCAAAGGGTATATGCTATTTTAGCTAAAATGTATTTGTCTAAAGAAATCAATATCATGCTTAAGTATATTTTAACAATAAAATTCATAATCTATGAGTGAGGTTAAGTACAAAATATCATGAAAGCAACTAATCTCATCTCATAGGCATGATTATTGATTCAACTTAAGCAAACATGCATGTTCAACATCAAAACAGTCAAGATACAATGCATGTATATCAATAGTTGGTGTTGTC
Source organism: Heritiera littoralis (assembly GCA_031772115.1). Taxonomy (NCBI): domain Eukaryota; kingdom Viridiplantae; phylum Streptophyta; class Magnoliopsida; order Malvales; family Malvaceae; genus Heritiera; species Heritiera littoralis. The sequence continues at coordinate 432,911 of JAPDPK010000088.1, read as the reverse complement.
ATTAAAGTCCAAGTTCTTTAATAATTTGGCCACCATTACCAATTGTTGAATTTACATTTGAAATTAATCCACTAGATGTATAATTCTCATGAAACCTAGTGTGGTGTAGTTGAGTCAAGCTAATAAACATAATCCTATAAGCATGCTTGACTAAGATGAACAAAAAGAATGATCAATAGTCATTATGCACAAGTTCATCAAATTCTCAAATATATCCATAAATTATTGAAATAGATCTCAAAATTATGTTTAAGAATTCATTGAAAATATATTTCAAGATTATTTCAAGATTTATGCCATTCATGACCATTTTTAATGAGAAAACTGATTTTGCACTTGTGAGCTCAAGAAAAATGATATTGATTGTTGAAAGTGATACCATTTGTTGGAGATGATATTAATTGATGAAGTTAAGGCATGATATCAATGAAAAATGATTTTTCATATATTAAGGATCATCAAAAAGAAGTTCAAACAATGAATTTTAAGTTGAGAAGAAAGAAGATATCAAGAAAGTGAAAAATCCTTCTCAAATTCGGTTGAAAAGTGCAAAAAAGCCCTTTCTGGCCTGGGGGGATCGATCCCTTTAGGAGGGGGATCGATCCCTTAACTCCAGAATGTAGATTTCCTGCATTCTGTTCAAGGGGGATTGATCTTGCTTGTTGAGGGATTGATCCCTCATCCTATTTCTGCAGTTTTTTGACAAAAAAATCCAACCTTTGAGGTGCCAAAACTTCGTTTTTGAGTATTTTAAGTCCAAGTAATGGTTTAAACATTTGTAAAACATGTTTTGGACTTGTATGAATGAAAAACATGAATGAAAAACCATTTAACAAAAGATTTTGCAATTTTGGAAGAATTTTCACCATAAAATGCATTTTTTGCCTCAAAGGGGGTCATTTTGAGAGTTAAACATATTTTGACAAAACTAAAGTATTAGAAACCACAAATATGCCAAAACAAACTTGTTCACATAGATTTTAAGCACATATAACATCAAATCATCATACTTGTGGACATTATGCCATGATTTCCAACATACATATTCTTCATTAAAGCTCATGACATGGTATTTTGCATGTATGACACATTTATCATCTTTTGAGCAACTAAATATATTATCTAAACATATCAAACTTGCTCAAACTACAGAAATTCAATAATCATTTCAAAATCACAAATCAAGCCTTTCATTCAATCATCCAATGCATCAAGAACTAACCATTAACCAATCAACAATCATTCAACATGCCTTTTCTTTATTCATTCAACTCACAATGCACCAATAATCATCAACTAAGTGCCTCATTAAATCAAACAAATAATTTTAATATATATGAGTTTTGAGAAGATAGAATATAAGCTTACAAAACTCCTTTGCTTGAGAGTGCTTTGCCTTGATGTGTTGGATCCACCTTGTGCAATTCTTTGAAGAATTGTTGTGATCTTTGCCAAGGATGGATTCTTAAGCTCTTCCTCTTTCTCATTGGCATAAGCAATCTCCATGGGGGGTGTGTAGAGCATTTGATCTCCATTGTTTCTTTGTATTCTCATGCTCTAACACTCCTACAACAAACAATTTAAGCATGTTTTGGTACCCAACTTTTCTTGGGTCCATGAGAGTTAGTGCTAACAATTTTTGATCCTTTAGGGATCCATTTCAAGCACAATTCATCGTTATTTATTGCATGCTTTGGCACCCACATTTTTCTAACTACTCTTCCTCTAAATGGGGTTTTTCTATATGTGTATACTTGTGAAGAGTGTCCTATTCTATTGCATAGTGAGCATGTAAGAGATAAATCATGCATAGTATTTTTGCTCACAAGGAAATTCTTTAGATAAATTTCTTTTTGTATTGCATTATAACCTAACCCATCTTTATCAAAGAAAGCTCGTTGGGTCTCTAACATATGATCTAGCTTTTGTTGTCCCATATAAAACCTAGTAAATGAGTTATGCAAATTTGTATTCTTTTTATTTAACTCATTTATCTCTAAGTTAGCCTCTTCTAATTTCTTTTCAAATTCTGTCTTAGCATTTGTCAAGGCTTCATTTTCTATTTTTAATTTAGCAATGATTTTCTTATATTTGGAGTTCATGCATTGAAATTCATTTGCTAAATCATTAAAAGCATCTTGTAACTCATCAAATGTAAAATCATTATTTTCACTTGAACTACTACTAGCCTCATCATCACTAATGGCCATAAAGCATGAGTAGGCTACCTCATCATCTATGTTTTCCTCATCGGAGCTATCACTATCGCTCCATGCAGCCACAAATGCTTTCTTCCTAGGTTTCTTATCATTTTCTTTCCTAAGTAAGGGGCAATCTAACTTAGTATGACCCGGTTCATTACACTCATAACACACTAAGGGGTCCTTTTCTCTTCTACTTGACTCTCCCCTTTGATGTCTCCTATTCTTTTCTTTTTCTTTCATTCTCATGAATCTATTAAATCTTTTGGCAAACATAGCCATTTCCTTCTCTTCCTCATTTCCACTCTCATCACTATCATCTTCAAGGACCTCATGAGTGGAAGACTTAAGTGCTAATCCTACTTTCTTTGACGGCTCTTCATTTCTTTTCAATTTCATCTCATATGTAAGTAGGGAGCCCATAAGTTCATCTAGAGACAAGGTGTTTGGATCCTTAGATTCTTCTATAGCCGTCACCTTTGCCTCCCAAGAATTTGGCAAGCTATTTAAGATTTTCTTAACCATTTCTAGATTGGAATAGCTCTTGCCTAATGCCTTAAGTCCATTAATTATATCATTAAACCTAGTAAACATTTCGCTAATGGACTCATTTTCTTTCATCCTAAATAGCTCATAATCATGTGTGAGCATTCCTACTTTGGTCTCTTTCACTTGATTGGTCCCTTCATGTGTGATGGCCAATTTGTCCCATATTTGCTTAGCATTTTCACATAGAGATACTCTATTATACTCATTGGGACCTAATGCACAAAAGAGGGTGTGCATAGCCTTGGCATTCATTTGTGCCAATCTCATGTCATTTGTATCCCACTCATCCTCACTCTTAGGGACATCTTTTCCATCTACTTTCTTCATGGGAATCCTAGGACCATTCACTATAATTCTCCACACTTCATAATTATTTGATTGTACAAATAACATCATTCTAGTTTTCCAATATGAGTAATTCTCACCATTGAAGAGTGGAGGTCTAACTAATGATTGTCCCTCTTCTCCTAGGGGTGTGCCTACATTCAAGTGAGTCATTTATGATCGTTTTGCTCGATAGAGGTTAGTCTAAATCAATCTCGAGCCCAAGCTCTGATACCAATTGTTGGCTCTTATAGGCAATACCGAGAGGGGGGTGAATCGGTTCTTAGCTAGCCTTAAGACTGTTTTTCGATTCTTCTAAATTCTCTAGCCTATATGAATATTTTCTAAGTTCTCTAGGCTATTCAATCATGCAATATAAATTTAATTCAATTAGCACAATATAATTGTAAATAAAGAGAGTAGGGAAAGAGAGATTTACACAAGCGATTTATAGAGGTTCGGCAACCTTGCCTACGTCCTCTACCTTGAGACGCTCCCAAGGATTTTCTCCAAATCCACTATCTTGAATTTGTGATTACAATCCCTCTTTTTCTTAGGCTCAAGAGTAACCTCCCTCTTTTTCTAGGCTCAAGAGAAACCTCCCTCTTTTTCTTAGGCTAAAGAGAAACCTCCCCTTTTTACAAGGATTGAATTGGTTTACAAATGATGTAATCAAAGAAAGGCCTCTAGGTAGGCAAGTGATTACAGCAATTAAGCACAATGAAAAGCCTCTATAATATTTTGTGCTAAGCAATACAAGAAATAGATGAATGATAGATGATGAAGACTTTAGAGCTCTTGATTTGTTGTTTGAGGCTTGAGGATTTGAGGAATATGTGTTATGGAGTTGCTGAGTAGTTCCCCTTTGCTTCCTTTAGCTTCTAAGCCTCTATTTATAGTCCCTTGGATGTATTCTAGCCGTTGGGTGGAGCCAAACTCGAATATTACCGTTGTCTCACAAAAACTAGCCGTTATAGGCTATTTTCGGGCAAAGGGATCGATCCCTTTCCATAGGGGATCGATCCCTTTTTTCCAGAATCTTGATTCTGGGCTTCAGGGACCTTGGGAAGACTTTCTGCCAAAAAGGGATCGATCCTGCTACAGTGGGGATCGATCCTTTTCTTCCAGAGGGCATTTTTCCTGCACTTTTGGGTTAGAAATGATATGACCTTTGATCCTAATTCAACCCAAAACATTTATAAGCTTTAAGGGAGTTTTTCTTGACTTTCTCATATAAAAACATGGTCTAAACATTCATCAAGTGATTTTCTAAAATATTCAAAACATTTATAAAGAATTAAGACCAATAGGGATGTATCATTAAATCATGGTCTTAATGTTTGATATGATCACTTGAAAATGGATTGAGAAAATCATGTGTGATAAGGCAAATTTACAATATGAATTAAACCATTAAAGCTTACTTAAGTTTTTGTCATTTCAAAATACATATTGCAATTTAAAGCTAACATATATGATGTCATTATATGATATGAAACATGAATATGGAAATACACGAAGAGAACTATGACTTCGTACCACCGTGATTATGATCCACAATATGAGAATTGATAAGAGATGATATAAGAATTGATAAGAGATGATATGAGAATTGATAAGAGATGATAGAATACAGAAATATGATTATGAAATGAAAAGTAAATATGAGAATTGATATGAGATGATAGCATACCAAAGTATGATTATGAAATGCAAAGTGAAAATGAGAAGTGATAATGAGATGTATCGATGAGAAAGGATTAACTGTAATTGCATCCTTGCAAGTTTTAAGCATTGCAGTTTAAGACAGTGTAATCTTACTCTTGTATTTATATTAGTATGTTACTGAGCCGTGGTTTTGCTCACCCCACTAAATTTCATCTCTTTCAGACTATTGAAGTTAACATCTGCCATGTGAGCTGCTAAGTGGGCATCGGAGACGGTGTATGGACTTGGTACTAGTCTTCTAAGGTATATGTTCCTTACAAAATACTTGTTTACATGCTTAAATTGATGCACAGTACATATTATGTTTAACAAGTCGGGATGTAACTAAGAACCGTTTCCGTGTTTGTTTAATATTTAAATGGAATGACTATAGGTCATCTAGATAGTATAGTAACTACACTAACACTGAATACAAACCTTAAAATGAAAAAGAAAAATTTAGTCCATAAATTTGTAGACTAAGAAAAGTATAAGTATTAAAGGAAAGTCGCGCCCTTCGGGTCGTGACAATTTTAAAATAATTTTTATTACAATTTTTTTAAAGCATATTTATCATTTATCAAAATCATTTTTCTTTATTTTAAAAAAGTTAAATTTTACTTTTCAAAAGTGATGTGAACCTTTTTGTATTGAAAGATTAAATTAAATACCCCAATACTTTTGGTAATATTTGAAATAATATTTTCACCTAGATATTTCTTAAGAATCGCTATTTGTGATTTCTATAGAGTCTCATCTTCGGAAAGTTCACACTTTGAAATTTACATGGATAATGCAAACAAAAATGTATGATGCAAATGAATCTTTATTATTTCTCCTTTAAAACTTTATTCTATTTTTAACAAAAATTTGCATTATTGAAAAGTTACGTTAAATATTTCAATACTCTGATAATATTTAGTGGACTTTTCTAGCCTAAAAATTAGTTAGAATTCACTACTTATAAATTTCATAACATTCCATCATTCGGGCACTTTATTATTTTCCTTATAAAATGAAATGCATATGAAACAAGCATATTATCAATTATGTATATGAATTTTATTTTTAAAAAACTTTAGTTATTTTTTATAAATTTCGTGTTGTTGAAAAGTTAGACTAAATATCCCAATACTTTGGTAATATTTAGTTAACTCCTCTCACCTAAGAATCAGTTAAGAATCACTACTTGTAATTTTCGCAACATCCCATCATTGGCAAAATTTACTTATTTTAAATTAAGATTTATAGTTGTTTAATTTAAGAAAACAAATTTTAACATACAATTCAGTTTTATAATTTTTAATTTTATAAAATTGTTCTGTGCGTCGAATAATTACCAACCAAATTTACTCAACCTGGTCTAAAAAAAGTGACAAACAATCAAACACACTTTCCTTAAATTTGCAGAAAATAAATGCACGAAAAAATGCAACGTGTACCTATATAAAAGTATTCAAACTAGTGGGCAATCATTGAATAGTCAACAAAAGGATCTTATATAAACAAATGGACATATCTATGACATCTATCTATAATAACTATATATAAAAAGAATCCCAACGTGTTCTTTGTTTGACATATGTCATTTGTCATTATTTACTTAGCTTGGTAGTTTTTTTAAAATTTTTTAAATTTATAATTAGTTTTAATTTTTTTCTTAACACTAAAATATTAAAAATAAATTCAATTATGTAGTAGCTTTTAGTTTCATATGTAATATTTTTTAATGAAAATGAAAATATCTATTTTCAAAATTTTTTAATGCTAAAATACTTAATATACGAAAAAAAAAACTTACGATGAAGAGAATAGAAAGACAATAAAAAGTTTAAAAAATTTTGAAAAAAATTAAATCAAATATTCACAATTTGTTTTATAAATAAGTATTATTTTTCTAAAGTTAAAATAAAAAAATGAAAACAAAATTTAAAATTCAAAGATTTTTTTTAAGGAACTAAACCAAGTATTGTGTAAAAAAATATTCAAAATACATATTAAAAGTTTTTAAAAATTTAAATCAAATACTCAAGAAATTTGGTTTACAAAAATTCAAATAAAATCTTAAAAATATTAAAAATAATATAAAAATTCAAAAAAATGATAAAATTATAATATAAAGCAAAAAATTTCAAAAAATAATTTTTTAAAACTTAAATACAAATAAATATAAAAAATTATAAAACATAAATCTACGAATCAAAAACTTTCAAAGAAATTCTCTAAATATGAAAATTGAATGATATAAATGTCACGACCCGAAGACCGCGACTTTCACTTTCCTCTTATACTTTTCTTAGTCTACAAATTTATGGACTAAATTTTTCTTTTTCCTTTTAAGGTTTGTATTCGGTGTCAGTGTAGTTACTATACTATCTAGATGACCTATAGTCATTCCATTTAAATATTAAACAAACACGGAAACGGTTCTTAGTTACATCCCGACTTGTTAAACCGAATATGTACTGTGCATCAATTTAAGTCTTACATGTGAACAAGTAATTTATAAAGAACGTATAACTCAGAAAACTAGTACCAAGTTCATACACCGTCTCCGATGCCCACTGAGCAGCTCACATGGCAGACGTTAACTTCAATAATCTGAAAGAGATGAAATTTAGTGGGGTGAGCAAAACCACGGCTCAGTAAGATACTAATATAAATACAAAAGTAGGATTACACTGTCTTAAACTGCAAGGCTTAAACTTGCAATGATGCAATTACAGTTAATCCTTTCTCATCGATACATCTCATTATTACTTCTCATTTTCACTTTTTCATTTCATAATCATACTTTGGTATGTTATCATCTCATATCGATTCTCATATTTACTTTTCACTTCATAATCATATTTCTGTATTCTATCATCTCTTATCAATTCTCATATCATCTCTTATCAATTCTCGTATTGTGGATCATGATCACGGTGGTACCCAGTCATAATTCTCTTCGTGTATTTCTATATTCATGTTTCATAACATATCATGACCCCATATAGACGAAATATCGTTACCACCGAGTCATGACATTCCTCATGGAATTCTCATATACTAAGCATATTATCATATCAGGGTTTAATATGCAATTCATGTAATTTTTCTGTATAAACCGCGATCATTTCAAATCATATCATATATATTTTAAGACATGCTCAACATATGCATTTTCAAAAGTTGCCTTTAAGGCATAATAGAAACATATTCAATTTCAATTCATGTATTCGTTTTCAGAGCATGTCTAAAACATGTGCGGTTTTAAAACATTTTTCATATACTATAAATCATATCAGGTTTAGAGTTCATATCAAATCAATCTATACTCTAAACCGCATGTCGTTTCAAATTCGACACAAAATCGTATATAAATCATGTAAGTGTCGAAATCATTTATCATATACTTTTAAATCATTTACTGTAAATCATATCAGGTTTAGAGTTCATATCAAATCAATCTATACTCTAGACCGCATATCATGCCATGTTCGACACAAAATCACATATAAATCATATAGTGTCGAATTCATATCTCATGGGCTTTTAAAACATGTTTAAAACATGTACTGTTTCAAAACATATTTCATTTCAAATCTGTTTCATGTACAGTATAAATCATGTCAAGTCTAGAGTTCATATCAATAAAAATCATACTCTAGACTTCATATCATATTTGTTAGAGACTAGGCTAGATCCCTATCATCTCTCTATCAATAAAGACTTAAATCACTGTAGCTAGCAGTGAAAATCATATCGTCCCCTGGAAACCAACTAGGGCGCTATCTATGGCCATAGACCTCATATCTCTCAATCCCACTGATCAGGCAAGACTGAGACCTGTCCACGACTATTGTCGGACAAGCATATCTGCCTAATGAGCAAAGCTCCAATTAGGCGGTTTCCACTATGCTTTATTGAATTTAATTCTTTTAGGGTGCCTACAGTCTCATAAAACATTTAAATCTATAGCTTTCTTTTCAATATCATGCAAAGCATATGGTAAAATTCTGTATGATATTTAATACATCAAAATATATATATCTACCATATACTTTCATTTCAAAACAAATCAATACTTTTCAGTATTCATATAACATTATTAAAATGTTTCAAGTTGCAAGAAGGCATGCTTAAATGCGATGCTGTAAAACATTTCAGTATGCAACTTCGGTAATGTTTCCATCAAATACGCTAAAGCGATTCATTTAACTTTATCACCATCAATTATTCGATTTCAAGGCTTTCTTTCTGTCAACCAGTAAATCACTATACAATTCATTCACTATTCATCTAATTCAGTATTCAATTTGCTCAGTACTCAATTCATTTGGAAATCGAATCACTTGGTATTTAGACCATTCGGTATTCAATATCCTTTCTTGATCGTCATTGACTATTATAATCATTTATACACTTCATCATCAATATTAAGATCGCATCATTAGTATGAATCCTCTAAGTTTCGATAAGCATTTAAACATCAATTTCTAAAATAGTCATCAAGTTACCGAATTTATGCAAATAATAATATCATCCTTCAATATCTGTTCCAGAATCAACATCGAGGATAACAGAATCATAAAATCGATAGTCACTTATCAAATCCATCTATGATTTGATCTATTGATACATGTTCATCATTTTCGATTTGAGGTCCAATTTCATTTACTATCACAAAATCGCATCTAAATCCTCAAATCCATTTTCATGTGGCCTTTATGATTTTATCCGAACTTATGCAATTGTCGATCTTATTATTCAAGATCTATTCTAAGGTTATAAGCAAAATCATCTTTTCACATATTTATCACTCGTTTCTTTGAATCCATAATTGATCGGATTATGTCGTAATTCAATCTCCATTTCAATCTCTCGAATTTGTCCATATTATCACTTTCGAAATTATTTCAAAATCATGAAACCGGACTCGGTAAATTCTGGAAATCATTACTCCGTTAATAACTTCACAATCCAATCATTCGACCATCGAAATTTCAACTGTGATCTTCTCTTCCAAGCTATATCATATAATTATCATCACTTTTATCCGTGATCCGTCTAATTAATAATTCCACCTCAATCTCAACTTGATACCATTTGTGATATTAAAATTACTTGATTTATCGATTCTATAAGGTTTTAAACCATGTAATTCACCACATTATCGTTTTCAACGATCTATCTTCTCATCGATTTCAATATCAAACTCTTTCGGTAATACTATAAAATCCTTTCAATATTTATTTTCAATAATTATCTCCAAGATTCCATTTATGTGAGAAACTTAAATCTTTTTCCTCAAATATTTTCCTAAAAATTTTGACAGCATAACGGCTTAATTTTCCCTAACCTCCTGCAAGGGAAACACAATTTATACTTGCAGCCGTTGATTCTCACCAATTTTACCTCTTACTAAGACCCCCACCATCAGTTGTGGGTCCTCTTAGCATTTTTAGCAAATAAATTTAAATCGATGCATCATATAAAAATCATAATTCCCACATACAATATAAAGCTACTAATGCTTTATAAAAGTATCTTACCTATTCGCCAAGCTTAGCGCACTTTCCGATTTTTCGAGCCTTGCCGAACTCCACCATTCGTCTCATTTCCATTTTTGCTACAATTTCAAAAATTAACATATATTTTCATTTAGAAAATAATCCGAAAATTTCCAATAATTCCAATAGACATATGGCGAAAAGACTTAAATTTTCCTTACCACATTTTTTTTTTCTTTTTCCTTTCCTTCTTCTTCTTCTTCCTTCTTTTCTTTTCTTCTTTCTTTTCTTTTCTTTTCCTTTTTCTTTTCTTTTCTGTTTCTGTTTGTTTTTTTTTTTTTTTTTTCTGGCCTGAACCGGTTCGGACCGGTTTAGGCCGGTTCTGGCCGGTTCTACCGGTTCGGCCGGTTCGGCCACCGGCGGCCATCCTTTCCGCCGGTTCAGGCTTCCCACAAGTAGCCGAGGTGGTGCTGAAGCCGAATCTGGTCTCCTTTCCTCCCCACCGGCGGTGACGGCACCGGATCTGGAGGTGGCAACGGCGGCCTCTTTCCTCTCTGTTTCTTCCTTCCCCCTCCTTTCTCTTCCATCGCCAGTGGTCTACTTCCCTTCGGTTCACCTTCGTCTACGCCGGGGTGGTGGTGGCGATGCCCAGATCGGCGGCATCGCCGGTTTCCTTTCTCCCTTTTTCCTCTCGGGTTTTTCCGTTTTGTTTCGCCGTTTTCTCCCGCTTTTCGCTTCGTTTCTGTTTCCTTTTCCTTTCCCCCGCCGTCGGCGTCGGCGTCTCTTCCTCCATCACAGTTCGCCGGCGGCGTCACTCCTTCTCCGGTAAGCCAACAGGGGTCGGCTTTCCTTTTTGGTCTTCCTCTTCTGTTTAGTTAACAGAAAAGGAAATGTGGGAATCGGGTTCCCCGATTCCCACTTCTCTTTTTTTTTTTTTTTAATTATAATTATAAAATATATTTATAATTATAATGTCTATAAATATATCATATAATTAAATATACATAGGTATACATATATAAAATCTGTATCAATAAAATATACATGTGTAAATCTATACATTTTACATTTAAAATACTATACATATAATTCATATATATTTTATATATATATATATATTTCATATATAAACCATTTATATATGTATACTTTACTTTAAAATACTATATATATATATTTCATATATAATATATTATATATATACATAAATGTACAAAAATTTACATATATATATATATATTCAATGATATAAAAATGGTATTTTTTTAACATATGATGTATTCATATATTCCATATATGAATGTATATATATTTATAAAAAAAAATATATATTTATATAATAACCTTATATAAATATATATAAAATTACATATCTTTATTTTGGATTAAATTTGGATTTCTTGATATCCAAATATATTTTTCTCCAATTTCATTCTTATTTAATTTGGATCTCAATTTGTCCAAATTAAATTTTCCGGATACCTTATATTTATTTAGAAAATTCTCGGTCTTCACAATAAAAGAGAAAATAAATAAATAAATAAATAATTTCAACATTAAACACTTAGAGACTACGACAAATAAAAATAAAAAAGTGATATTGGGATTAGTTTAATATGAATTTATCTTGAGACAAATAAATTAAGGTCAAATTGCATGAAAATTTAAATATTTTATAAACTTTTTTATTTTGGTCTATTTAATTTTCTAACCTTATATTAGAATTTTATTTTATTTTATTTTAAAAAATAAAAATAGAAAATAAATAAAATGATTAATTGATAAATTAAAAATTATCATTTTCATTTAATAAATCAATATTTTAAAAATAATTATCTTGATTTATTATTTTTTAATACTATTTATAATATAAATATTTATAATAAAAATATTTATTTCGATTTTCTTAAAAAATTTTAAGAAAAAAATAAATTATACAATTATTTTTAAAAAACAAATTATACAAATAATATTCTTTTATTATAATTGAAATATGAGAGTATCATACGCCAACTTTATTTTTTTCATTCTATCTAATATAAGTTAAGAATTACAAATATAAGTTCAATGTAGTTTCAAGCATGTAAACATATGCTTGATTAATAATGATACGATACACATACTTTAATATTTTAATACCAATCATTTAATAAACAGTTAAAATATATATACACACATCATTATTGTAGATGACAATACGTAATATGTATCTATTTTTTATTTATAAATATTTTAAATAAAAAATAATATAATTTAGAATATTTTAAAGACAAAATGTAATATGTACATTTAGTATATGAAATTGCTTTTTTTTTAAAATAAATTTGAGCAAAAAGATTTAAAATATATATACTCATTAATTAAAATAAAATATATGCATATGTGTGTGTGTGTGTGTATATATATATATATTTAAAAAACTCCTTTTGAGATTAATGTTTATTTTTATGCTTTGAGTTAATGATCGAATTTTTTTTGAAAAAAATATGTTTTTTTAAATGAGCCGAATTTTATTTCATTAAGTTAAAATAAATCCTTGAGGGTGTTTGAGTACCATATTTTTTGTACTCACACTTTCACTTTAATATATTTTAGGTAAACAAGTTCAACAAAAAGTAAAAGTAATTAGTTTAATTTTATTTTCCCTTCTTTTACAAACATGTTCACTTATTATATATTCTTAACTTTTATGTTAAATAGTAAAAAAAAACAATTATTTGAGAAATCTCCAAAGAGTCATGAAAATTATTTTAGAAGTTATAATGGCAAATTGAAAAAAAAAATTTTAGTTTCATATAGTTAACTTTACTAAAGTGTATGAAATTTTTTAAAATTTACTCCAATTAAAAAATATTTTCAAATGATCATAACAATAATTTATTTTTATTATTAAAATTAAAAATTTTTAGTTTATTAGATAAATAAACATCAATAAAAATAATAATAAGAATATAATATAATATACTTTTTGTAATGATTGCAATATATATAAAATAAATCTTATTAAAAAATATTTATTTTAAATAATTAAAATAATCTGAGAGAATACAATATTTTAAAAATAAATTTTTTTATTAAAATAATTAAACAAAAATCTCAAATTGAGTTAGATGTATCATTTTAAAAAAGAATAATTATTCCATACATTGTTGGTAGAGTTTTTTTTTACGCCACAAGCAAGGTTAGAATCATGACACATGTCCTATTTTATTTATTTATTTATTTAATATTTTTATAAAATACATCTCACGATCCTAACACCGCTTGTGAAATAAAAAACTCTATCGACGATATATATAATAATTATCATTTAAAAATTTAAATAATTAAATTTAAAATTTATATAATTTTTTTTAAATTTTCCCTCCGCAACAGAGTGCGGGTATCTTACTAGTTAAATAAAAAGAATCCTAGCACTGTCAAAATGGGCCGGGCCAAAAAGCCCTTTTTGTTAAATTGGCTTAAAAATGCAAGCCCATATCCGGTCCTAAGGGCTAACGGGCTTAAATGGGCCGGCTCGTATAAGAAATTAAAAAAATTAAATTTTATATTAAAATCCCATTTTTAGTAAATAAACAAAGTAAAATTTGAAATAAATATTAAACAAATATCAAATAAATTCATATCAAATCCATCAAGTCTTCAACATCATTTGAACATTACATATTAATAGTTTAACAAGCATAATATAAATTGTTTTAACAAACTTAGATACTGAAAAATATGTCTCAATAATATTAAAAATCAAAACATGATAAATAGATCCATGTGCATCCATCTCCTCCATAGTGTCAATCACATTCAATCAAATTTTTTCAACTTTGCCATCTACAAATATAACTAAAGAACAATATAAGAGCTCACAAGAATTTAACTTATGAATCGATTAAAAAATTGTCAGCTAATTAATAATATTACTTTCAAAACCAAAAATCCAATTTTGGGTGCAAATAAAAGTTTTACATTATCATGATTTAAAAAACTTCAATACTTATTTAAAACACAAGAACCAATACTAAAAGAACTCTCTGATGCTACTGTTGTTATTGCAATGTTCAAGATATTACAAGCTATACTTGTAAGCTTTGGAAATCTTGGCTTATGATCTTTCTACCATTGCAACACATTTAAATTTTCAACCATGCGACTCATAATCTTTAGCTCTTCTAAATAAAGATCTAATTGAGATTTTGGTTTTTCCACTTGAATAGTTTCAAATATTTTGAAAGCCTATATCTTTGGACATTTCAAAATAAATTAATTGTCATTACAAAAGAGAATTTAAAATAAAGTATATGCTTAAAAAACAAAAATGAACTTACATCACTTAAAGCAATGTACTTTTCCCCTTCCAACTAGTATAAGTAAGAGGTTGTGAGTCCTTAATTTGGTTTGAAGTGTAACACTAAATAGAATTAATTTTATATATTTTAATTTGATTAAAATGTTAAACATATAAATAACTGAAATAAAAATAAAATTTTAATATAATTAAAAATATTAAAAAATTAAATGGACCGGCCCATTTAAGCCCGAGCTAAATCCATTTAGGCCCGGGCCTAAATGAGTTAGGCCAAAATGCCTTCTTTCTTAAATAGGCTACAAAAAAGAAGTCCAATGTGAAGACCAAGAATTTTCGAAAAATAAATATAAGGTATCCGGAAAATTTAATTTGGACAAATTGAAATCCAAATTAAATAAAAATGAAAATGTGAGAAATCCAAATTATAATAAATACAAAGGTGAGTATTTACATATATTTATATAATTTGATTATATAAATACATTTTTTAAAATATATTTTATATGCTTTACATATTTACATATGTATATGAATAAATATATATGAAATATAGTATATATATAATATGATAGATAGATATATATATACTATTTTTATCATAAAATAAATACATATGTATTTATGTATATAAATAAATATATATGAAATATATATATATATATTTTAAAGTTAAAGTGTAGATATATATATATATATATATATAATAATTTTAGATAAAATTTTACAAATATGATTATATGAGTATAGTAATTATATATGTATATAATTATAAAAAAAAAAATAGAAACAGGGGTCGGGACCCGACCCCTGTTATTTCCTTCTGTTGAAGGAAAAACAGAAGAGGAAAGACTAAAGAGAGAACGCCGGACGACGCCGGCCACCGGAAGGAAGAGGAACGAGGGAGCGGCGTCGCCGGCAAGGGAAGAAGTAGATTACGGTAGCCCGAGGCAGATAGAGAAGGGATCGGTGCGAAAATAAAAAGGGAAAACCGAAGGAAAAAGAGGAAAAGAGAAAAGAGGGAAGTGGCGGTGCCGGCCGGTCTAGGCACCGCCACCCCAACCCCGAGCTCGGCGGAGCTGAGGGGAAGCAAAGGAAGACCGCCGGTGAAGAAGAACGACGGCGGAGGAAGGAGAAACGTGGAGGAGAAGAGGTCGAAACCCACGGTCCAGATTCGCCACCGCCGGCGCCGCCGCTGGGGAAACGGAGACCAGATCCGGCATCCTCGCAACTTCGGCAAGCTGTGGAGTGGCTGAACCGCCGGAATGGGTGGCCGCCGGTGACCGAACCGGCCAGCAGAAGCTTGAACCGGCGGAACCGGTCCGACCCGATCCGACCCGCCTGACCCGATCCGACCCGATCCGAACCGCCTGACCCGGTCCGACCCGACTGACCCGGTCAACCCGAACCCGACCCGACCCGGTTCAGAAAAAAAAAAAAAAGAAAAGAAAAGAAAAAGAAAAAGAGAAAGGAAAAAGAAGAAAAGAAAGAAGAAAAGAAAAGAAAAGAAAAGGAGAAAGAAGGAAAGGAAGAAGAAAGGGAAAAAGGAAGAAAAAATGGTAAGGAAATTTAGAAAAAAATAAAATGATGGTATTTATTGAATAATTTATGGTTATATTGATGTAGTGCATTGATATTGAAATTGTAGTAAAACGGAAATGAGACGAATGGTGGAATTCGGCCAGGCTCGAAAAATCGGAAAGTACGCTAAGCTTTGGCGAATAGGTAAGATACTTTTATAAAGCATTAGTAGTATCATATTGTATGTGGGATTTATGATTTTTATATGATGCATTTATGAAATGATTTTTAATGGAATTGTGATATTTTTATATATGATCCATTGATTTAATTGATATTAAAAATGCTAAGAGGACCCACAACTGATGGTGGGGGTCTTAGTAGAGACGTAGGAATTGTGAGAATCAACGGCTGTGGTATAAATTGTGTTTCCCTTGCAGGAGGTTAGGGAAAATTAAGCCGTTATGCTGCCGAAAATTTTAGGAAAATGTTTGAGGAAAAAGATTTAGTTTCTCCCATAAATGGAATTTTAGAAATAATTATTGAAAATAAACATGTGAAGGACTTTATTGTATTACCGGAAAAGGTTGATATTAGAATCGATAAATCAAATTATCTTAATATCTCAAAGTGATTATCAAGCTGAGATTGAGATGAAATAGATATTTGGAGGATCAACTGATAAGAGTAACAATGGTTATATAATATAAATTAAAAGAGAAAGATTGAAGTATAAATTAGATGGTCGAATGATAGAATTGCGGAATTATCAATCGAGTGACGATTATAGGATTGATAAATTCAAATAAATGGACCCGTCTTAGTGGTATGAACTGAGATTTTTGGCAATAATACGGATAGTCGCAAGGCGACTTAAATGATTAAAATACTGTTGATAGTGGAAATTGGCAAATTCTTTTAAGTGGTGAATTGCCAATCAAAAATTGAATTGAGGACGTTTATGGATAATTTTAACATGATATTACATTCTACAGGCCAGATGAAAAGTGAATTGAGGATTGTGATATGATTTTGATGATAGTGAATGAAAAATGAACCGCAAGTCGAAAATTCTGAATATGTACCAATAGGTCAAACCATAAATGGATTTGATATGCGATTATTGATCTTGTGGTTCTATGATCCTCGATGTCGACTCTGGAACAGATATTGAATGATGATATTATTATTTGCATGATTTTGGTAACTTGATGACTATTTAGAAATTGATGTTTAAATGCTTATAGAAACTTAGAGGATTCATACAAATGAAACGATCCTAATATTGATGATGAGATGTATAAATGATTATTATAATAGTCGATGTGATTGAGAAAGGATATTGAATACCAAATGGTCTGAATACCAAGTGATTCGATTTCCGAATGAATTGAGTACTGAGCAAATTGAATATTAAATTAAAGGAATAGTGAACGAAATAAATAGTGATTTACTGATTTGACAGAAAGAAAGTCTTGAAATCGAATAGTTGGTGGCGATAAAGTTGAATGAATCGCTTCTCTGTATTTGATGAAAATATTACCGAAGTTGCATACTGAAATGTTTTACAGCATCGCATTTAAGCATGCTTTCTTGCAACTTGAAACATTTTAATAATGTTTATATGAATACTGAAAAGTATTGATTTGTTTTGAAATGAAAGTATATGGTAGATATTTATATATATATATTTTGATATATGAAATATCATACAGAATTTTACCATATGCTTTACATGATATTGAAAACAAAGCTATAGATTTAAATGTTTTATGAGACTGTAGGCACCCTAAGAGAATTAAATTCAATAAAGCATAGTGGAAACCGCCTAATTGGAGCTTTGCTCATTAGGCAGATATGCTTGTCCGACAATAGTCGTGGACAGGTCTCAGTCACGCCTGATCAGTGGGGCTGAGAGAGATGAGGTCTATGGCCATAGATAGCGCCCTAGTTGGTTTCCAGGGGACGATATGATTCACTGCTAGCTACAGTGATTTAAGTCTTTATTGATAGAGATGATAGGGATCTAGCCTAGTCTCTAATTGATATGATATGAAGTCTAGAGTATGATTTTTATTGATATGAACTCTAGACTTGACATGATTTATACTGTACATGAAACAGATTTGAAATGAAATATGTTTTGAAACAGTACATGTTTTAAACATGTTTTAAAAGTCCATGGGATATGATTTCGACACTTATATGATTTATACGTAATTTTGTGTCGAACATGGCATGATATGCGGTCTAGAGTATAGTTGATTTGATATGAACTCTAGACCTGATATGATTTACAGAATATGTTTTAAAAGTATATGATAAATGATTTCGACACTTACATGATTTATATAAGATTTTGTGTCGAATTTGAAATGACATGCGGTTTAGAGTATAGACTGATTTGATATGAACTCTAAACCTGATATGATTTATAGTGTATGAAAAATGTTTTAAACCGCACATGTTTTAGACATGCTCCGAAAACGAATACATGAAATGAAAATGAACATGTTTCTATCATGTCTTAAAGGCAAATTTGAAATGAATTGAAAATTCATATGTTGAGCATGTCCTAAAGTATATATGATATGATTTGAAAAGATAGCGGTTTATACAGTAAAGTTACATAATTGCATATTAAACCTTGACATGATAATATGCTTCGTACACGAGTTTCATGATAAATGTCATGACTCGACATAAAATATTTCATCTAGGCGATGACATTATATGATACATGAACATATGATAGATATGAAGAGAATTGTGAACTTACACTGTGGTGATCATGATTTCTCTATAAGGAAAAGTGATATGAGATGATAAATTACAGGAGTACGATTATGAAATATAAAATGAATTAATATGGTGCTTCAATTGGACATGATGTACTCCGAGATAGAGGAAAATATAGACTAATAGTATATGACATTCAATTCGGATACGACAGATTGTTGTGTGATGCACTATAGTGTAAGGACAAGAAGATTGAAAAGTGATTATGATGATAATTTTAAAAGTATAAGTGATAGACATATGACAAGAAATGAGATAATGATATGTTATCGATGAGAAAGGATTAACTGTGATTGCAAATTTGCAAGTTTCAAGCATTGCAGATTAAGACAGTGTAATCCTACTCTTGTATTTATATTAGTATCTTACTGAGCCGTGGTTTTGCTCACCCCCCTAAATTTCATCTCTTTCAGATTATTGAAGTTAACATCTACCATGCGAGCTGCTCAGTGGGCATCGGAGACTGTATATGGACTTGGTACTAGTCTTCTGAGGTATATGTTTCTTATAAATTACTTGTTTACATGTAAGACTTAAATTGAAGCACAGTACATATTCTGTTTAACAAGTCGGGATGTAACTAAGAACCGTTTCCGTGTTTGTTTAATATTTAAATGGAAGGACTATAAGTCACCTAGAGAGTATAGTAACTACACTGACACCGAATACAAACCTTAAAATGAAAAAGAAAAATTTAGTCCATAAATTTGTAGACTAAGAAAAGTATAAGTATTAAAGGAAAGTCGCGGCCTACGGGTCGTGACATCCAAGCCCTGAATAAATGGGTCAGGTCGGGCCGACCCAACGGGCCTTGGCCCATTTTAACAGTGCTAAAGAATCCCCTGAAAAATACTGTAGCTGACGAGAAAGCTAAGAGCAACACGTGGCCCATTTGACAAGTGCTGAAGTGAAGACAAAATATGGAAAAAGTATGAGAAAAGATACTAAATAAAAAATTTATAGATTCACACTGTATTCCATAGAAAATGTTAGGCTTTAGTTATTACCTATCAATGGAAGCCAAAGTTCCCTAAGAATTATAACCAACAACTTAAAAATCAAATGAAAAATCAAACAAAATTTTTACAACAGCAAAACTAAACATTCTTAAAAATCTAAATGTAAACCATTAGTAAACAACTTATGCTTACAAACCTTAAGTCTAACCAATATTATCGTTGAAAGTTTCACATTAGTAGAAAATTTTAGGAATTCATAGTGACATTAATTTGTCAAAAAAATTGAAAGCGTTCTCCCAAATTTTTGTAAGAGTCCACGAAATTATTCTAATGAAAAATATAAAAAAAAGAAATGAAAGATTAAATAAAGCTAAATACTCAGGTTTTTTTGTTTCGGATATTTTCGAATTCGGTTATTTTTTGTTTCGGTCCGGTTTCGAGTTCTGTTCGGTTTTAATCGGGTGGGCTTAGTCAGTTTATTTTGAAATTTTATAAGTTATAAATATTTTTATAATTTTGAATCTAATAATTAATATAATTTTATATAGCTAAATTAAAATATTATAGAAATGCTAAATTAAAGTTAAAATTTAATAAATATTTATATAAATATAAATTTTTACATTTTAATGTTTTTATTACTTGATAATTATTATTTATTTTTTCAAATTTTCTGTGATGTTCACATTTATCATAAAATATATAATTATTATTAATAATTATATAAAATTTATTTTTAAGTGAGCCAAATCTAATAATATATTATGTTATATTATATCATATATATTATATATTACAAGGTACATGCTTACATGTATAGTTTAATTTTTTTACATGTAAGCTTTGTAATAGTTACCAAATAAGTATTAAATCAATAGTTAATATATATTAAACAAATACCAAATTTATAACATGCATTAAATATTGATCATATATATCATATATATATATATATTATATTACAAGGTACATACTTACATGTACATTTTCTCTAATTTGGACTCCTATATGGATAGTTTAATTTGTTAACACGTAAGCTTTGTAACAGTTATCAAATAAGTATTAAATCAATAGTTAAATATGTATTAAACAATTACTAAATTTACAACATGCATTAAATATTAAATAGTTTGACTTAATTTATTGCTTTAAAATTTGATTTTTATTTTGAACTTATGGTATGGTATTATTTAATCATGTATTAAACATAATATATTATATTATTAATATATATATATATATTTGCCAATGAGGCCTTGGCTTAGTCGTAAGGAAGAAGCCTTGAGACTTTGAGGTCTCAGGTTCGAGTCTCACCAAGTGTGTGCTTGATTTAGTCTAGTTATTTACTAGTTTATCTAGTTTGAGTAATGTGATTTTCATAGTTACTTGTGCATAGAATGTAATATGCTGATTGTGATTGTAACTTCTAATAAAAATGTACTACTCAAAAAAATAATATATATATATTCAAATATATATATACCGTTTACCACTCCTAGCCCGAACAAGATTAATCTCAGACCGTAAAACGGATGAAGATACCTGTGCTTTACACCAAAAAAATATATATATAATTTCTATAGAGTAGGGATCCACTTACACATGTGTAAAACAAATTTGTTTTACACAGTTTTATATCTTCATATAGGATTAATATTTTTGCAAACTAACCGTTGGATTTAACAACCTACTCATATTTATTATGTATGTAAATTTTTGAATCAATATGCTATTTCTTTCATTTTAATCAAGAATAGTATTTTTTTCAATATACATCAACGGTTGAAATTTTATTTTATGAAATAAATATATAGACGTATTCGATTAATTTGAAATTTGGTATGCATGATCTATGTGAATGAACATAAAATTCAACGGTCGGATTAAAAAATTATAAATCATATAAAAAGATATGAAAGTGTGTAAAATTAAATTTGTTTTACACATGTTACACATGTGTAACTAGATCCCGCTTCATTTCTATATTATATTTAATAATTGAGTAATAAATGTATTACTTTAGTTATATTTAATACTGAAGGAATAGAGATATTTAAATATATAAATTTTTAATTTTATTTATTATATATAATATTTATTACTTATAGTTAGATCTATTTATGGGTCAGGCCAAGCTTGATTCGGGCCGAGCTTAGGCAAGATATTAAAGAAGTGAGCATAAGCCCAAGCTCTAAAATTTACAATCCTTAAAATTTCTCAATTTATAAAAAAATTATCTTAAAATAATTTTAAAAACTATCTAATCCAAGATTATTTAAAAAATTTTAATTTTAATACTTTCTATTCAGAAAACTAAATAAAATATCTATTGATATTTATTTATATTATGAAATAAATAATTTTAATTTTAATTTATTTAAAAAATATTTTATTAACAAAATTGAAAAGTATAAAAATAAGCTATCAATATCATGTCTATTATTTAAACATTTAAAATTATTATTTTTCTAAATAAATACAATGCATGTATAAAACATCTAAATTTATAAATATATATGTTACATACATATTTAAATAGATAAAATTAAATCGTGTATTGCACAAATTACTAAGCTTTCATATATAATTATAAATACTTTTATGTTATAATTATTCTTTTATATATATTATATGCAAATAAAATGCATATATATATAATAATGATTATCTATGTCAATAATAAAAATATACCTAAAAATGTTACTCCAATACTTGAAATTGTTAAAATATACATTTAATTTCTATTTTAACATTTTGTTGATATACTCAATAATTTTATTTATAATATGTTTTTATTTTTTTATTCTTCCTAATATTTGTTTATTGTGAATTTTATAATTTTTAATTAAATATTTAAATTTTTATGATTGAATATCTTGAATATATTATATATGTATTTTGTATATCCTTTAAACAAATAAATTAAATAATATTATTTATATATTTACAAATTTAAATAATTAAAAATAATTCGTGCATTGCACGAGTAAAAGTTAGTATATTATAAAATAAAGTACATCACAAATTTAGTAAGATATCTACATAGATGCTTATATGGACATTCTCTTCGAATGACACATTAGCATCCATTAATTTTATATTCACCAAAGTCAAAAGGAATAATTATTAACTTTTCCACTTTTTCACTTTCCTAAAAATTGTACTTGTATTGTTTAATTTAATCACTTAACTTTTTCTAATCTTAAAAACCTGAATTTTAATTTTAAGATTAGGTTTTTTTAATGTAAATTTAATATCTTTCTATATTTGGGACTTTAAGAAAATATAGTTTAAATTTAATTTTATTAAAAATATTTTTAATGTGTTGCACAAAATATCAAATTCAAAGTTTCAAACAAATATTGAAATTATATAATTTTTTATATATTTGATTTATTATTGGTTTAAATTAAAATTTCATTACAAAATAAAAATAATAAAATGTTAAAATGATTTTTATAATAGAATCAAATGTTAAATTAATAATATATTTATTATTATAAATGCAATAAGTATAATATTAAAGATATTATGGTGTTTTAAAGTAATTTAATTGAATTGAATTAAAAATATTCAATATTTTTTTTGCTAGTAATACATAATTGATAAAATTGTATAATAAATAATAATTGTTTTCAAAATTTTAAACTTTTTAATGAAAAAAGAGTATCAATTATTTCTTTATTTTTAAATAATAATTATATAATTATAATTCGGGTTTTCTCAGGTTATAAATTCAGTTTTTTACGGGTTTCGGATTGGATCGATCTCCATTTCGGATCGTATCGGGCTCGGATTATGTCGGGTTCGGGTTTTTTCGGTTTCGAGTTTTTTTGGTTATGAGCGTTTTTGATTATGGGCTTTTTTGGTTACGGGCCTTTAACTTTTTTGGTCAATTCGAATTGGTCCTGTCACACCCTGAAAATACGAAACATTTTCAATAACGAATTAGCGAAAGAAGAGATTTTGGGGCTAACTCTTTCTTTTTCCTTTAACTACGGTTTGTGTAGCGAGCAGTCTTACTCTTTCAATTTTGATGTACTATTCACTGGATAACAGTTCAAGATTGATTTTCTTAGGTCCCAGTTCATTTCACAACTTAAAATTTCTCAAGACTAAATTTTGGCAGCATTTCCGCTCAACTACGGAAAATCTCCTGCACTATAATTCAAACCACAACGCAAAATACTATTCACATCAACAATCAACCAACACTCGTTCACATCCCGTTTTAACCCAATTTTTGAAAGTAATCAGATATTTATACTTATCACATCTCACACTACATTACTGTACAAAATTACCAAATTCCAAGTACATAGGAATAGTAAACATATATACCGAGCTATGAACTGAGGTCTGACATCTAGCTTGAAATGTCAAAACAAGGAACGGCTCTTATCAAATGTTGCTATCTCAACTTAACCTGTGGAGGAGAATGAAGGGGTGAGCTTTTGGGGAAAAGCTCAGTAAGCCACTACACAAGGGCAGAGATAGTAACACACAGGATATATCACCACTAATGCATGCAACACATGTTTCGTGTAAAATCGTATATCAACAACTCATTTAAACTTCATATCTCATGTAACTCAATAGCATCATGCCTTTATGGTAAAACCGATGCAATGCACGTAAAATGATGCAAAGTCGATTTTATCAAACCATGTAGTTATCATAAAAGCAATGCTTCATAAAGTTCAATCACATATCATGTAATCTCATATATCATGTTCATAAAACATTCTCATTAGACAAACCCAGTAATTCAACTAATAAAGTCTTAGCCTACTGTAGCTATCAGCAAGCAGTCCTCGTTACCCGGGATCTAGGGTGTTACCTATGGCCATAGATCCTCGTCATCTGTAATCCCAGTGATCAGCCAGAATTGGAACCTGTCAACGACAATGTCGGACAAGGCTCATATTGCCCATACAAGAGTATCAAATACTCGGGCATGTTCCATAGTGCTCTATTAGTCTAATAATACAATGGGATGCCATAACAGTATGTAAACTAGTTATCATCTCATGTTTTGAAGTTTCACATCAATAGGATATACAAGCAATACATGCTCAATCCAATAACTCATATGAATATGCTATAAAGTCATATTATTCACATACTTCAAAACATGATATAAATGAGATGTAAAAGCTTTCATACATTTCGTATAACCTTCGTGTAAGCTTAAATCTCATAAAAACAATTATGCATAAAGATGCAATACCTTGATGTAGACATGGAGATCTACATCCAACTTTAATCAATTTTGCAAAATTTTTGCAATAAGAGATGGTTAGGATGTGTTATTAGCCAGTCTGCAAAGGAAAATCAATTTATATTTCCAATGGCAGCACATCTCGAAATTCACATCCAAATCAATTCCTTTACTTTATAAACCTTTCATTTATTTTGTAAATCATCACATGTAGCTCATATAGGGCACCTACCCTATAAGCTACTACTCGTAACTTGCATAATAAACTTACCGAAAGCAAAAAGTAAACTCACTCGTTCAAGCTTGGAAATCCATGTACTGTACACAACCAATTGCGTTGTTAACACCTGTGTAGAAGAAAATTCCAGAACAGATTTCCCCTATCAAACGTGGTCCGTTTGATTTGATTTTTGGATTTGTGGTAGAGAAGAGGTAGATCTTCAATTGATCCTTCTTGGCTGTTTCAAGAAAAGGTCATCTTCCTGATCGTTCCTGCCCTACAAAGTGATTCTCTCAATCTCGTCACAACAGGGCAGCTTGACAGATCTGACTTCCAGCAACCTTTTCACCAGCCAAATGAACTCCATTTGAGATGAATTTCGGACATGTTTTAGAGGAGAGGATTTGGAACAACTTTCATGAGGGGAGGAAAGGATAAAACGTACTGGAAATAGGATGAAAAATGGTAACAAAATATGCTTGCATAGTGAATTACGGGATTTCCATTTTTCCTACCAATCTCTCATGTTTTGTTTTTCTTTCTTTCTTTCTTTCTATCTTGGCTTTTAAATAGCTGAGAAATGGGGCTAAAAAAAGGTTGGCTGGTCACTCAATGAGGGAAAGACATATTTAATCCTTTGGATAAGATGGAAGCTTATCCTATAATATTTCATCCAAAAAAAAGTCTAAGTTGACATAAACCTTGCTTCCTTGACCTTCTTTCTTTGACTTTGCTTCTTTTAATTCTCACATGTGCTATTCATATATGACAAATACATATTTTGGTTGGTTATGATAATGCTTTGTAGGATTTATGACCCAATTTAGCCTTTTTTAGTCTTTTTGCTAAAATTACGGATTAAGCTCAACTAGCTGTAAAAGCTTTAACTTAACTTTCTTGAGTCCATAAATCATCAACATATGATAATTCAGATGTCTTTGGCTAGGTGCACACTTTTGTGGGGCCCACCAGCTTACTTGTATGAAAATTCTAACTATAGTCATCTGAAACCGAAATTTTTCGATTAAGCGTCTTTTTCATTGTCTGCTTAATCCATATTATTCGTATACTTGTAAAATTGTGATTCTTACATCCGGTTCAGTCTTGGACGATTCGGTCGGGTTTTCGAGCTCATGCCAGTTTTTGCCACCTCTATTACTGTGACGACTAGTATCATGTGGGGCCGGTCGCACTCAACCGTATTGTCCGCTTTGGGAGTATCATGTGGGGCCCCCTCACGGATTTCTTTCGCGTCCGCCGCTACTCGAACCCTTGACATCCAAGCGATTCGAGTAACGACTAACCTAGGTCCAATGGTTAGTCGTTACTCGACACTTACGGGAAGTAAGGGGTTCGAGTAGCGGCGGACGCGAAAGAAATCCGTGAGGACCTAAGTGCCACGTCAGCCGAACTGACGGGGGCCACCTCTAGAATCCAAAGCGGACAATACGGATGCGTGAGGTAGTCCGGGAAGCGAGCCTCACAATTACTGATGAAAGCAAAAAATATCTTGCAAGTTAATTGCAAGTCTCCGTGTTTGCAGATCAAATTAAATTTTATCATATTCTGTCTAGACTGTAGATTATGGTTTAATGCAATTGTTGGCAAGGTAAAACAATCTTTAAATTGTCAATAGCTAGTGGGATCGTAAACTTTTTGACAAGTTTTCGTCATAAGCTCTATCCCTTAGTATTTTTGTCTTCACGACTTCACCCATGTTGAAATGTAGGTAAATGATAATGGCATTTATGCTTAGATATATGAAATCGATTATGTGAGATTTCAAATTTTTTCATTTTTTTTGTACTTATTAAAAGTACTAAATTAAAATATTGAGTAGAGTTATGAAAATTAATTTTCCTATATGCTGTGATTATCAAAAATAAAATAAAATAAAAATAATATAATTTAATAAAAAATTAAATATAAAATCTGACTTGACAGAAAATTTACTCTTCAGTGGCAAATATTGTAAATAATTAAATTTTTAGAGGTATTTTGGACTCTAGCAAAGCTAATTGAGATTTTATAAATTAAATATTAATTATGACCGATAGAATTATGACAACACACACACCAGCCTTCTATTTTTCCAGCCTCTTGCACCGCCTCAACCATTTTTGCTACAGCCCACGTTTTCTTCTCTTCTCATTCGTCGTTTCTCACATTTCCAGCCTTGAATCACCACATTATCATCACTAATTCAACTAGGCTGCTTCACATAAATTAATCCTCACCTCCATAGCTCTTTAACCCCCTAAAAATCTCAGTCAAAAACCACCGAAAAGAGGCTCCCCTGCTGCTGGACAGAGGCGTTCTGAGCAGGTAATTTTCAGCTTGCATTTTATTAACATTTGCCTCTTGTTTGTGGTTGATTTAGATGAGTAGATGATTAATATGATTTTGGTTTAAAATAAAAACATGTGTAAATCAGTTTTGGATGTATGGTCATGGTGTTTGAGGGATTGAATGTTGGCTGTTGTGGCGTTAATGACAGAAAATTGGGGGCTGACCATGGAAATAAGTATAATCATGGACTTTAATTGATTTAAAACATAGGTATGGTGTGTTCAAACATAAGGATTTAAGAAGAGGGTAAGCATGGTGTTTGAATGGCTGATGGTGGCGTAAATGGTTGAAAAATTCTGCTGTAGGTGGCGTACTGGGCTGATTATAGTGGCTGATTGTGTGCGGAAAATTTGACCATAAGAATATAGCTATAAGATTTAGTTTTATATATATATTTAGAGAGAGAGAGAGGGGGAGAGAGAGAGAGAGAGGAAAGATGATGAAGATGTGGCGTGGGAGGTGGAAATAGGGGCTGACTTTGAGTGTTTGATGGCATGGAAAGTCAAGAAGAAGGGGCTGATTGTAAGAACATCAAACAAACCTATACATGCTTCTACACAATATGAAACATGTTAAACAATTAAATGCGGAAGCGACAGGATCTAACCTCCAGCCATTGCACTCTGTAACTCTGCTGTTGAAGCAATTGCCGAATCTGACAGTCTACTCTGTGTCGATCACGGACCTTCCAAATCTTCCAAGCACTCAAAACCTCACTAGATGGTGTTTGTGTGTTTTAGGTTAACGTACTTGGGGACCGGAAGGAGC
This sequence comes from Heritiera littoralis, assembly GCA_031772115.1. Classification (NCBI taxonomy): domain Eukaryota; kingdom Viridiplantae; phylum Streptophyta; class Magnoliopsida; order Malvales; family Malvaceae; genus Heritiera; species Heritiera littoralis. The sequence continues at coordinate 404,498 of JAPDPK010000088.1, read as the reverse complement.
CCTCCTTAAATAGTAATGAGAGCGTGCTAATTATGGCAATAAAATCACGTTTTAACCATCATAAAATCGTGTTTTAATAGCCAAATATTGAGTTGAGATTCACCGTGAAATTATGGACCATATCCGGAATTGGTCAACCAAATATTTATTTCCATAAATGAGGAGATATACTAACATTCTCCCACTTGGTCCATATATTTCACTTATAGAAGAAACAAATCACATGAATCATGGCGACAGTTCCTCAAGTGGCGAGTATTATCTTCCCTGTATTACTATGTAAAATGTTTCTAAATCAACCCATTTTTACTTAATGAATAAACCTTATGTTTATTCTCGGTCCAAACAACAAGGATATTTCTCAAATAAAACTTTAGTGTATACAAATCAAAATGAGAAACATCATATTATTAATAAGAGTTTCAATTACAATCAAAATGTGGGACCAAGTCCCATTCTCTCTACATGATCCTTAAATTTAAACGGTGGCATGCCCTTAGTCAAAGGATCAGCTAACATCAATTCAGTGCTAACGTGTTCAATGACCACTCTTTTATCTCTAACACGTTCTCTAATGGCTAAGTACTTAATGTCGATATGCTTACTTCGACTTCCACTCTTATTGTTCTTAGCCATGAATACCGCAGCTGAATTGTCACAATATATCCTCAATGGCTTAGATATGGAGTCAACAACTCTAAGCCCACCAATGAAACTCTTAAGCCATACACCATGTGAGGTAGCCTCAAAACAGGAAACGAACTCGGCCTCCATAGTGGAAGTGGCAGTCAGTGTCTGCTTAGCACTCTTCCATGAAACAGCTCCACCGGCAAGCATGAAGATGTAACCGGATGTTGATTTCCGGGTATCAACACAGCCAGCAAAGTCTGAGTCTGAGTAGCCAATCACCTCCAACTCATCAGTCCGTCTATACATAAGCATGTAATCCTTAGTGCCTTGAAAATATCTAAGCACCTTCTTCGCAGCTCTCCAGTGGTCCATCCCCGGGTCACTTTGGTATCTACCCAACACTCCCACAGCAAAAGCAATATCAGGCCTGGTACAGACCTGTGCATACATAATGCTTCCAACAGCTGAGGCATATGGAATGTTCTTCATCTGTTCCCGCTCAAGATCATTTTTCGGGCACTGGCTCAAATTGAACCTGTCACCCTTCACAATGGGAGCTGGGCTTGGTGAACAATCTTTCATTCTGAATCTTTCCAAGACTTTATTGATATAGGCTTCTTGTGACAGACCTAATATACCTCTATGTCTGTCTCTATGGATCTTAATGCCAATGACATAAGATGCATCGCCCATATCCTTCATATCAAAGTTCTCAGAAAGAAATTGTTTCACCTCACGTAGCATCCCCTTATCATTGGTTGCAAGCAGAATATCATCCACATATAGCACAAGGAAACAAATCTTGCTCCCACTGACCTTCTGGTATATGCATTGATCCATGATGTTCTCAACGAAACCAAATGAAGAGATGACTTCATGGAATTTTAGATACCATTGGCGGGAAGCTTGTTTCAACCCATATATGGATTTCTTGAGCTTACAGACCAAATGCTCACCATTACTAGAGGAAAAACCTTCAGGTTGTTTCATGTAAACCTCTTCCTCTAGATCACCATTGAGAAATGCCGTTTTCACATCCATTTGTTGCAACTCTAAGTCAAAATGTGCAACAAGCGCCATTATGATGCGAAGAGAATCTTTCTTAGATACAGGAGAGAAGGTCTCCTTGTAATCGATTCCCTCCTTTTGAGTGAATCCTTTGGCTACGAGTCTTGCCTTATAACGTTCAATGTTGCCTAATGAGTCAGTTTTGGTCTTAAAGACCCATTTACAGCCTATAGCCCTGGCCCCATTAGGCAACTCGACAAGATCCCATACTCCATTAGATGCCATCGAATCCATCTCATCCTTCATAGCATCGAACCAAAGTTTTGATTCTTTGCTGTTCATGGCTTGTGAAAACGTCTCTGGATCATTAACGGGCCCAATATTGAAATCATACTCTTGTAGATACACAATATAATCGCTAGGAATAGCTGTTTTCCTTTCCCTAGTAGACCTTCTTAATGTTGGTTCAACATTCTCCGAAGGATCATGTTGTTCAACTGGTTGCTCACTCAATTCTGGTGTATCCAGAGGAGCCTCGTCTACTGGTAAGTTATCAACTACTTGTGGATCTTCAACGATTGGTTGTTCAATGTCCAGTTGTACTGAAGGGACATTGTTCATGATAACCAATCCTTGACTCGAGGTAGAGGGTTGATCTCTCACAGAAACTAGGTCTTGAGATTGATCGCTCCCACTAACTAAGTCATTTTCAAGAAACTTGGCGTTCCTTGATTCCACAAATCTAGTGCTATGAGATGGACAATAGAATCTGTAGCCTTTGGACCGTTCGGCATATCCAATGAAATACCCACTTATGGTCCTAGGATCCAGTTTCTTTTCCTGTGGGTTGTAAACTCTTATCTCAGAAGGGCATCCCCAAACGCGCATATGACGCAAACTCGGTTTCCAACCTTTGAATAATTCAAAAGGCGTCTTTGGAACAGCCTTGGTTGGAACCCGGTTCAATATATACGCTGCCGTTTTAAGAGCTTCAATCCACAAGGACTTAGGCAACTTCGAGTTGCTAAGCATACTACGCACCATTTCCATCAAAGTTCGGTTCCTTCTTTCTGCAACACCATTCTGATCCGGTGAACCAGGCATGGTATATTGGGCAACAATCCCATTTTCTTGAAGGAACTTCGCAAATGGTCCAGGTGCTTGTCCATCTTCAGTGTATCTACCGTAATACTCCCCACCTCTATCAGTTCTTACTATCTTTATGGGTTTTCCACATTGTTTCTCTACTTCAGCCTTAAAGATTTTAAAGGCATCTAATGCTTCGCTCTTGTTATGAAGCATGTAGAGATACATAAACCTCGAGTAATCATCAATAAAGGTGATGAAGTATTTCTGACCATATGCATCAATGTCTGGACAACATATGTCAGAATGTATGATCTCTAATATGGTTGAACTCCTATTGGCACCTTTCTTAGACTTGTTGGTTTGCTTACCCTTAATGCAATCCACACAAGTGTCGAAATCAGTAAAATCGAGAGTACTAAGTATTCCGTCATTTACCAATCTCTTAATTCTATTTATGGAGATATGACCTAATCTCCAGTGCCATAACGTAGAGGAGTCCTCATTCATAACACATCTTTTAGTACCAGTTTGAACATGCAAGGCGTTATGAGCAGTGTCATTTTGCAAATCAATAGAGAAAAGACCATCACATAAGGTACCATTCCCAACAATATCACACTTAAAATATATCAATACTGATTTATTTGAAAATTGAAAGGAATATCCATAAGGTACCAGCCTAGAAACAGAGATTAAATTTCTCGAAAAACTAGGAATATAAAAGGTCTTTTCCAATTGCAAAACAAAACCACTCCTAAGAACTAAAGTGCATGTTCCAACGCCTTCAACACGCGAGCGCATCTTGTTTCCTGAATAGATGCTCTCCTCATTTCCCACTGGCTTCCTTAGGTTTGTCATACCCTGTAAGGAAGTCGAAATGTGAATTGTAGATCCAGAATCAATCCACCATGTGTTATGATTAACCTCAACCATATTTGATTCAAAACAAACATATGAGAGTGGATTACCTTTCTTAACGAGCCACTGCTGAAGCTTGGCACAGTCCTTCTTCATGTGTCCCTTCTTTTTACAGAAGAAACACTTGGACTCTTTCTTAATATCAGCTTGGGCAGGGATTTTACCTTTTCCCTTGTTCTTGGCTCGATCCTTGGTCTTTCCTTGGCTTGCAAAAAATGCACTCTCACCCGATTCCATAAGCAGTCTTCCCTCCTCTTGAACACACATGGTCATCAATTCATTGATGGTCCACTTATCCTTATGTGTGTTATAGGATATCTTGAATGGTCCGTACTGCTTTGGTAGAGTGTTCAATATGTAGTGCACAAGAAAAGACTCAGACATCTCCACCTCTAGCTTCTTGAGTTGGGCCGCTATATCTCTCATGGTCATTATGTGCTCACGCACTCCTTTGACACTGGTGAGCCTCATCGATGAGAACTTCATTATCAGGGTGCTGGCCAACGCTTTGTCTGAAGTGACAAATTGATCATCTATGGCCTTCAGTAAGGTCCTAACGTTGGTATGCTGTTTGACTGAACCACGTATCCCAGCAGATATCTTTGTCTTAATATACATGACACTAAGGCGATTGGATCGCTCCCAACGTTCATGTAAAGCTACTTGAGCAGGAGTGCTGGTCTCAGTCAATACGGGCTCGTCTTTCCTTATAGCATAGTCTATATCCATGCACCCTAATTGGAGGAGAACTCTCTCCTTCCAAACCTTGTAGTTCTCTCCTTCCAGCTCGGGAACTTCTAGGTTAATACTAGCCTGAGGAAACACTGCATATAGAAAATAAACATGCTTATGTATCTAGAATTTTTGAGGCAAACTTAATTATGTCTACCAATGTAAACATATTTTATTAATGAATCTCAGACATAAAACTTGCCTGTGGGCTAAAGTTCTAATTCTAATAGATTTATTTCATAATGATAAAACTATCAAATTATATCATTTCCTAATTCCTGTGGGTAAATTAAGAAACTAATTTGATATTTTATCCTAATTAGTTATAAAATTATAATAAAAATTCCTGTGGGATAAAATTTACTATAACCTTATAACTAATCACAATTTATGTCTAATATCATTATGTGATTTTACAAAATAATTTTACTTAATTAAGGTTGCTGTGGCTAAGCCCTAATTAAATAAACTATAAATCACTTAGACATATTGGTAAAATTCTAAGTTTATTCATATTTTAAAAATTGCAATTAACACAAGGCAATTTTAATTCCAAATAATATGAATAACTTAGCTACATGTGCTTTTAGTATAAAAAATAACAAAATTATACATATTCAAAATAAGCACATATGCACATTCAAAATCAAATTTTCATAATTTAATCATAATTTTATGATAATTTTCACAAAATTATTCAATTTAAAATTATAGCATTAATAAAAATTCCAAATTTATGAAAAATCCTCATAAAATCCAAATAATGAGAAGTTTTCATAATTATATTAATTTTGTGAAAATAATCTAATTATTCATAAAATTATGAAAATTACAGAATTGAAAATCTGATATAAAACTATCAAAAAATATAATTATTTGGCCTAAATTAAATAATTTAAATTTACTTAAATTAAATAAATCCTTAATGTCTAAAATAAACCAAATGACCCTTTTATTTAATCCATATGGCCCAAATAATCAACCAAAAGAGCCCAAAATAAATGGCCCAAAACTAACCAAATAAGGACCCAAACAGTGGCCCAAAACCCGAAGCCCAAAGGTTTTTTTTTTTTTTTTGCACAGTGTCACTGCACTGTACAACAGGCGGGCGCGTGAGACTCACGCGCCCGCATTATCTCTATCGGGCGCGTGAGACTCACGCGCCCGCATTTCCTCTCCTGTCGGGCGCGTGAGACTCACGCGCCCGCATTTTCTTCCCTTGTCGGGCGCGTGTGACTCACGCGCCCGAGGCTTCTTCTTCACCACCGAATGGGTGTTTTGCTGAATTTTGGGTCTTTTGACCCGACCCGGCACAAAACCCTTCAAACAGTCTCGTTTTTCATGTATTTTTCATCCCTAGAGCTTTACAACAATAGATCTAAAGTATTTGAACCAAAATCACAGGAAAACAGAATGAGTTTTATGAAATCCGAGACTTAAAGTTTCAAAATATGGGTTTTTATGGCTTTTTTCTACAGATCTCTAGCAAGACAGAGGTTAAACTACGGCTCTGATACCAAATGTAAGAACATCAAACAAACCTATACATGCTTCTACACAATATGAAACATGTTAAACAATTAAATGCGGAAGCGACAGGATCTAACCTCCAGCCATTGCACTCTGTAACTCTGCTGTTGAAGCAATTGCCGAATCTGACAGTCTACTCTGTGTCGATCACGGACCTTCCAAATCTTCCAAGCACTCAAAACCTCACTAGATGGTGTTTGTGTGTTTTAGGTTAACGTACTTGGGGACCGGAAGGAGCCCTCCTTAAATAGTAATGAGAGCGTGCTAATTATGGCAATAAAATCACGTTTTAACCATCATAAAATCGTGTTTTAATAGCCAAATATTGAGTTGAGATTCACCGTGAAATTATGGACCATATCCGGAATTGGTCAACCAAATATTTATTTCCATAAATGAGGAGATATACTAACACTGATGGCGTGAAGGATAGGAAAATATGGGCTGATTTAGTGCTGATGGCGTGAATGATATGGCAATGGAAAGGAAACTTTGTACATAAATTAAAGGTAGTCAAAAGAATTAATTGACAAAAATATGAAGCGGAATGGTATAGGTAGTCGGCCATTAAGAAAGAAAAGAAAATTTAGCTAACTTTGTGGGGGTAAACGGTAGGAAATTGGCAGCAAAGGATGTGATAAATATGGCCATAAATTAAAGCTATTAAAATGTGAAATTGATGGACTACTATGTAATTGACTATAGAAAATCTTGGAGTGTACAAATATTGACTAATGGCATGAATTATGAAGAATAGAAGCTGGACTGGATGTAAAATAACCATGAAACTTAAAATAGTAAAAACGTGAGCTAATGGAAAATTAGGCAACCGAACATTAAAAGAAGAGGGTGACAGTGGTGTAGCCTTCGGTCATGAAAAAATTATGATGGAGTTTTAAAATAAATTGAAGAAATAATTGGTTTTGAAAGAGAGCCATTCAGTCATACTAAAGAATATGATGTTGGTGATATGATGTGAAGACAGGAAATAATAGGAAGAATCAAGGAGCAGGGCAATTTTGGTGTGAGCTGTCCACGAAGGAAAGAAATTATTTTTAAATGGATAAAGGGTTAAATATTTTATATATATATATATATATATATATATATATATATATTAAATTCATTTAACCTATTCGGTCACCATAGGAATTCATGGGAATTTCATAATATTATTTTTCAAGTGTTGATAAATAAAAATAGAATTTTAGGAAAATAAAAGGAATTTATAAATTTGAGCAGTGAATGTTGACTATTTTAAAATGTTATCCTACAGCTTGTAATTTAGAGAAATAAGAGGCATAGTGGTGCAATTCGGATCGATTATCTAACACTGTGATTGAGGTAAGGAATAGTATAAGGAAGTAGTGTAGAAAATACTGTGCATGCATTTGGGAAATTTGGGTGATTCAGAAATTATAAATCGAAATTTATGAAAAGGGTTAGGATAGAAATTTACCAAAGGTTACCGAAAATTATAAAAAATTTCCCTTAATTATTTACACGCTCTGTATCTTAAATAAATAATATGAATTTATTTTATAAATTAAATGTGTTTGAGACTATATGAATTGTATTTGAGTGATTTTAATTAATTAATTTATAATAAATCTTATTACATGAAATAAATAGTATTTTTATATAGTTTGAATATTTGAATACGTGAAATGATGATAATATGTTTTTGAGTTTTATGAGATTTATTTAGAATATATAAAGTGTTGATTTGTTTACATAATTATAAATCGATTGAAATAGTTTACATGAAAAATGATTTACTGTGATTTTAAGATACATGAGAATGATTTTATAAGAGTGTTAGCTCCTTGTGGTTTCATGCATACAGATTGATGATTACGGCTGAGAGACCATAGCTAAGTCCCCAGTACCTTCCACTTTATCCGATCACAGTTGTCATTGATGAGTGTACATTGTAGATCTTCGACAATGGCCATTGTTACAAGTAGGAACGGTTTAGGGCTAGATGCCTGGCCCCACGGGGGTACGCCTAATCCTATACAGGTCCTTGTAGGGATACAATTTGTGCATGAGTTTCTTAGATGTTAACTTCTATAGTGACTTTAACGATATTGATATGATTGATTTGACAAACAAATGATAGATTGATTTTGAATGATACAGTGTACGAAATGATCGATTTATCGATAGACAACAGATTGATTTAAAAGAGATAAAAAGTGAAAAAGTATATGAATCGTATATGTTTTAAATGAGTTTTCTATATATGTTTTTATGAAACTGCATGCATTATTTTATATATAAAAATTTATATTCATGATTTTACTGTATATAGTGGCATGGTACCCTTCTTTTATATGCTCTTCCTTACTGAGCGTAAACTCACTCTTTATTTTTTTCACCCAGACCATTTGCAGTAGATTTTCGCTCACTGTAGAGGAACACAGTTTTGGGCGCATACAGTATTCCTTCGAGACCCACGTGCTGTCCACATATTTTGGATATATTGTATAGTATTCTTATTTTGTAAATATTTATGGGGATGTAAACTAGTAGACTTGTACTTCTGGAAAAAAGGATATGTTCAGGATTGAATATAGAATAATTAGTAGTGAACATAATTACAAGTGAAGTTATTGGTATTATTTATGCTGGAAGGGGACTACTCACTTTGTGTGCGCTCAGAATCTCCGATGGAGATTAGTCACTTTCGACAGTGGATACTTTGTATCAATATCATGGTAATAAAAAAAAAGTTATTGGTATTGTTTTGTATTTTAACTAAATGGAAAGTTTAGTGATAGTTATTGTATATGACAGAAAGAAAAATGACATTGACCAACTATCTAATTAATTGTAGAAAAGGAAAAAGTTAATTGGTATTTTAACCCAAATCGGATGTTACAGACCCGTTACCATTCAATTTTTTCTTTCAATCTATTTCAGTAATCAAACCTCTTATCCAATTCAAATTTTACTGTGCCACTGGCACAAAGGCTACAGAGTTGTTCCATGAGCTTGTGACCCCAAGTGGATCATGATTAATGCTTCGTGATCTCTATCACGTCCCTTGATTGTGATTCCAGGAGTAGCGGTTGGAAACCATCCTACTAGTAGAATAATTGGTGTCTGAAGAATTGATGCTTTGAGATGCCATTTTTCTAGGACAAGAAATGATTGTTTCTCTATATATATGGCGATTCTCACCTGGGCCTATATATTTGCAATAAAAGGATTCGGTTGATTGATTGACCAATAAGAAAAGCCGGATGGTGACTTTTTGACCGTAAGGCATGCGCACTAAAGTTTAGGGTGATGTCCAGCAGGATTCCTATAGGCAGAGCAGGATTCTGTTGTAGGTATTGAAAATTTTACTACTTTCTGAAAAGTTATTTCATGCATATCTTATCTCATTCATTTTTGAATTTCTTCTTGCCAAAAGTATAATTAATTAGTGTAGACTTCTGAATTTAGTCGGTCCTGAAGAATGTGCAAAAGCAAGTCCTCCACTGTCGGTAATCTTCCATTCACAAGCCCTGCTCAAGCTAAATTGATTGCATGACAGCGCCAGCCCTCTCGGAGTCAAAGTCTACCACTCCAAAGTCCCCCACCACCACGTCTTTAACTGAATCATAGCTATTCTAAGGTCGTCCACTTGGGAAATGGAAAGAGAATTGGATCAATTCGATTGATCGGTCCATTGTCCAACACTCACTGTCCGCTAATGATTCCCACTTGTTGACTACGAGCGCAAAAGAGTCAGTAATTTTGATGGAATTTTCTTTTATTTCTAATTTTTCTCTTTGTGATATAAATATGGATTCGTAGAAATAAAATTCAATAGTCGTTTTTTCTTCAATTTTATTTGCGCTTATATTTTGAGTATAACAATTTTAAATGCATGTTCGTAATTAGAAAATGATTTTGAAAAACAAGTCACGCTTTCAGGTAGAAGAACAAAAACGCAGTATCCGCTGAAATATATAATCAGAACTAGGCAAGGATTACATAGAACTAAAGTACAGCTCACCAAGTAGCTTTTGAAACAAATTAGAACATAATATCGTACAACAAACACAATCAAACTCCATTTGAAGTTTGTTCTTATCTTTGTGCCCAAGTTTAATCCCCAAGAAATTTGTCCCTAATAAAATGAAGCTCCTTGGCTGCATCGGCAATGTCCATGCGATCTATTGGTGATTCAAGAGAGCAAGCGATTCCAACTCTTATGATGGAAATCAGACACTCTTTCATTCTGGTTTTTTTCATGTGTGCTCCCCTTGAGTTGTTGCAACTTGGATACTCTTCATTGTAATCTCCAACTAGAAGTAACGGATCCACAACTTCAAGTACTCGATCTGGCAATGCCATCTTTGCAAAAAGATGAAGTGTTAGACCATCTTTGAACATGTCATCAGTGGGTCTCTTCCTTGTGAACATTTCAAGCAGGAGTATTCCAAAGCTATACATATCCCCACTTGTTGTTGCCTCTATTCCAATGCCATACTCTGTCCAAGAATAAGAATTATAACCAACGCAAATTTCGAAGCCAAAAACAAATTATTATGAAAGATTTACATTTTGAAGATGGAGAGCATTAATAATTTAGCTTCTATCCAACTTTGGCAAAGGGTTGTTATTAAAAGAAGTAGATATATATTAATTTACCTGGTGCAGCATAACCAACTGTTCCCTTTAGACCATGCGAGCTTGTAGAATTTTCAGAAAAATTATTCACGGATTTTAGAAAAAACCTTGCTAGTCCAAAATCTCCTACATGAGCAACCATGTCATGGTCAAGTAGAATGTTGCTAGGCTTCAAATCGCAGTGAATTATCGGCACTTCACAATGGTGATGGAGATAATCAAGTGCAGAAGCCACATCAATAGAAATGTTTAGTCTCTGAACAAAGTCCAAGATTCTTGCTTCAAGTGATGAATGCAACCATCCTTCTAAGCTTCCATTTGGCATGAATTCATATACAAGAGCTTTGAAGGCATTGCCCTGAAGATCAATACTAGAGCAAGCAGATATTATCTTGACAAGATTTCGATGCCTAACATTTCTTAGTATTTTGCATTCAGCAATGAAACTCCTGAAGGCTCTTATTTCTTGGAGATTCATCACTTTCACTGCAACAACCTTTTGCTCTCGATTCTGATTAAAAATTCCTTGATACACAGATCCAAAACTTCCTTGGCCAATCAAATTGGCAGGAGAGAACCCATCAGTAGCTTTAAGGAGTTGCTGATATGAAATCCTCAACATTGAATTTCTCAAGGGGAACACTGTAAGGGTCTCTGTTAATACTTTTCTATTATTCCTCAGGAAATAGAAAAGTAGAGAAAATGATAGTGAAAGAAATCCAAGAACCCCGCAAACTATCAAGACTATTTTGAGTGAATATGGAGTTTTCGATTTCTTCTGCTCATTGAAGTGGCATGATTGCAAATGCAGTTCAGCAATACCCCCACAAAGCTTCTCATTCCCAATCAATGAAATTGCTGTTGCGTTACTGAACAATCCTTTCGTTGGTACTTTCCCCTCGAAGTGATTATAAGACAAGTCTAAGTACGTCAAGAAGGAAAAATTTTCAAGATATTCAGGAATTTGCCCAGAAAAGTTGTTATGGGAAAGATCTAGCTGTGCAATGCTTCTCAAAGAACTTAAAGAGTCGGGGATACTTCCATAAAAATTATTATTTCCCAAATTAATAGTTTCCAAGCTTGTGCAAGCACCTAGGGCATTGGGAACCTGACTAGAAAATTGGTTTCCAGACATATCCAAGTAAATGAGATTCTTCAAATTTCCAACTTCAGATGGCAGGGAGCCTTTAAGGAGATTGTTGGACAAGTCTAGGTAAGTTGAGAGGGTTGTTATGCTAAAAATTGATAAGGGAACAACACTAGTAAGTCTATTGCCAGCTAATTCCAGCAGCATCAAATTTTGACAGTTGCCAAGTCCTGGAGGTATCCTGCCTCCTAGCTTGTTGTAATCTAAGCGGAGCTTGTTTAGCCGTGTCAAATTTCCCAAAGATGTTGGGATTCTCCCTGATAATTTATTTTCACCCAAGTAGAGACCTTGCAAATTCTTAAGCCTACCAATGGCATGAGGAATTGGGCCAGTTAGTAGGTTTTGCTCCAAACCTAATGAAATTAGATTTACAAGATTTGTTATCCCTGAAGGAATGGTGCCGGTTAATCGATTGTTACCTAAAAATATTCCAGTAACTGTAGTTGAAAGGTTGGTTAGAGAATTTGGCAACACCCCTCCGAATTGATTGACCTCTAAACCAAGGGCATACAGATTGCTACAGTTAGTTAAGGATGTTACAAAATCTAGATCACCAACTAACCCACTTCCTAAGTAATTCCTTCCCATATTTAACCATGAAAAATTTTTATGGTTAAAATCAATTGATACCTTACCGGTGAAAAAGTTATTGGAAATGTCGAGTTCTTCAAGTTTTGAAGCATTGGATAATGACTCTGGCAAAGTTCCGGAGAAGTTATTTAGCCCAATATAAAATTGTTTAACGTTTTGAAAAGTGAAGCCTAAGTCGTCAGGGAGGCTCCCATGGAATCTATTAGCTGATAGACTAAATAACTCCAGAGAAGAGATGTTATAAATTGAAGAAGGAACTAAGCCAGAGAAATTATTCTGGCCCAGTACAAGATTGACTAACCTTTTTAGCTGGCCTAATGTATCAGGAATTCTCCCTTGCAAGCTATTCGTATTTACTTGAAGAACATCTAGATTTGAAAGGTTCCCAATCGAAACTGGAAGTTGCCCAGTTAGGAAGTTGGTATCAAATGCAAGTTTCTCCATCTTCAAAAAATTGCCAAACTCTGTTGGGATTTTTCCAACAAATTTGTTCTGTCCGCCGTCAAGATAGATGAGTTTAGAGCAGTGAGACAAATTGGCCGGTATTGTTCCCCCAAAGGAATTATTTCTGAACATTAAAGTTTCAAGCTTGGACAGACGACCAATTTCAGCAGGAATTCCACCAAAGAAGTGGTTGTGTTGGAGGTCGACGAATCTAAGAAAGCTGAGGTTCCCTATGTAGGGAGATAGTGAACCTCCCAGGTTCTGCCTTTTCAAGTCCAATTTGGTGACTCTCTGATGCTTACGGCCACATGTTATGCCTCTCCATTGACACAAGGACGCAGAGTTATTCCATGAGCTTGTGACTCCAAATGGGTCATCAATAATTTGAGATTTAATTGCCAGCAAGGCCTGGCGATCTGTTTCATATCCTTTGAATTTGATCGTTGTGATTCCACTAGTTGGGCTTGGAAAACTGCTGGCTAGCAATAAGCATACGCACCATTGTAGAATGGCCACTTTGCGGATTGAGAAAACGGTGTTTTCGATTCTCATTCTAGCGGATAAGAAGAAAGGACCGATCAGGAACCAAGACGGTAGTAATTGTACTAGAAGAAAATGCTACTGGTGACTAATTGCTTGAATTCTGCAATTTGATTGAGCACGTAACAAAAACAGCAGCTATATACTTCAAATATGCCATGTATATAGGGATGGAAAAAAAAAAAAGCTAACAGTTGATTTGTAAACAGATACTTAAGTGATTGGAAAAGTATCATGAAAGCGACGTTTTGCATAAATGCATTCATGCTTTGTGTCTTTGATTATAGCTAATTTGATAATAATTTTTTTTTTTGGTTACGAATTTGATATTAAATTTTAGGACCAACAGTAGTGAAATACTTTACAGAATGCGTTAATTAATTTTGAAAAAAATTGTACGAAATATTATTTCACATCAATATATATTTTTCAATTAAATTATATTATATAATCACATTATTAAAAAACTCAGAAAATTCAACTATTTGTTGTCTGATTCGTTAATGAATTTATAAAATAAATATTTACCATTTAAATGTGTAATAAATAATTGACTGTTTTATTAATGCGATTACATGATATAATTTAAATGAAAAAAAAATCTATACTAATGAGGAAAAATTCTTCATGCAATCCTTTTTAGAATTTAAATTAAAAATAACAACTTATTTTTTAGTTCAAATTAACTTCATCTTTACTCAAGATTAACTGTAGATTAGATTATGACTTCATACAAAGAAGTAACTTGATAAATTGGTAAATATAATAACAATAACAAATTACGCAAATAATAACAAAAGATTAATTCTGGATTATAGATTATGGCTTTATGCAAAGAGATGACTTAATAAAATGGTAAATACAATAACAAATTATGCAAAGAACAACAAATTAAGCAAAGCTCACATTTAGTGAGACTTAAACTTAAGACCCGAATATGAGACCTCAAATCTCAAGAAATTCTCTTTACTACCGAGTCAAAGCCTCATCAGCAATAACTAGTGGGATCTCTATAAATATTACCATCCCAAGATGATAATGGCATTTGCTCTTAAAGATATGAAATTGATTTCCTACCCGTTACCATTCAATTTTTTCTTCAAATCTATTTCAGAAAACTAGTTTCTTATCCAATTCAAATCTTACTGTTCCTTTTTTAATTTTGTTACATATATATATATATATATATATATATTATATTGAACTTGAGAAAGTTTTTTAATCCTATTTCTTTTCTAGTATTTGTTGATATACTTTCTTTAGGAATTTTTTTTTTCTTAGCCTTTGATGGGTTTACATGATTAGTTACAGGAAATAATATATGGTGGAAAAATGCGTAATGCTAAAGCAAAACTGATCATATTAGATTTTTTTTTTATAATAACTGTATCTAATTGTACTAGAAGAAAATGTTATCGGTGAATAGTTCCTTGACTTCTGCAATTTGATCGAGTATATAACAAAAGAGGAATGATAGACTTCAAATATGCCGTCTATATAGGGTTGGAAAAAATTGCTAACACTTGAATTATAGACTAAAAATATGCCGTCTATATAGGGTTGGAAAAAATTGCTAACACTTGAATTATAGACTTCAAATATGCAATGTATATAGGGTTGGAAAAAATGCCTACACCTGATTTCTAAAGAGAAACTTGAAGGGATTGGAAAATCATCATGAAAGTGTTGGCATTTTGCATAAAGGCATTCAAACTTTTATCTTTGATTAAACCATCCGTACAAAATTTTATACGGTTAAAATTTGTGATGACCCTGGGAGTACTGCACACCTCATAACCCCAGCGATTTCACTCACTCGTATTGTCCGCTTTGACCCAAGAGTACACTCGCCTCCTAACCCCGAGCCTCACAGCTTTGTCCCAAGAGTCTTGAAGAACTCAAGATAAATTCTCTTGAGCGTGTCCGTAGTGACTCGAACCCTTGACTATGTCAAGATGTCAAGTCACTAGTTTGAGTTAGTTTATTTGTTATTTATTTAGTTTGTTGTTTTCATTTGTATTTACCAATTTATCAAGTTACCGGTTCATGGAATGTAATATATTGATTGTGATTGTAACTTTGATGATAATGTACTATTCAAAAAAAAATTAATAAACAGCCACAAGCACATAAGCCAAGAACCAAAGAACAGCAACACGAATGACCAACTTTGATAAACAAGTATATTTATAAACAAGTCTGAATTGAACCATTATGGCAGCCAATTTTAATTAGTATTAATTGTAAAACATTATGGCAGAATTAATGAATTGTAAATAATTAGTATTAATTGACGGAATTTCAAAATAAATCATTATGGCAGCCAATTTTAATTGTAATATATCAATGGCTTCTTAAGGAAAATTGAACTAATATGGAAAACAGAATTATGGCATTGATGTTTTTTTACATTTGAATATATTAATGAGGGTCAACGTTTTTTTTATACTTGAATTTACTCCCATCAAATTCCACGTTTCCAACTAAATTTCCAAATTATTTTTAACTCCAAATAAGATTACTTTCAATTAAATCAATATGAATTGTAAATAAGTTTCCAAATATATGAATTGTTAACTCCAATTTTTATTAATTGGTTCTTATTAATTGGTAAAATTTCAAATTTTGGTTTTATGGCAGCCAATGTTAATTTTAATACGTAAATCCAAGTCGTAAAATTCAAAGGGAATAAAATTTTAAATGATAATTAATACGTAAATCCAGGTCGTATATCTTTTGTAGGGAAAGAATGACAAGATTTTCGACTTGGATTTAAAGGGAATAAAATTTTAAATATTAAATTTTACGTATTAATTGGCAGAATTAATGGCAGAATTATTAATTGGTTCAAAGTAATTGTAATATATAACATTGAATTATGGCATTGATGTATTTTTAAATTTGTCTTATATTTGCGGTAGAAGCAGTAAGATGTTTGCGTAACTCCAATTCTCATTCTCATTTTGCATGTATTTTTTATGACAGATATAAGTTGATTGTTAAAGTATCAGATTGGAATGGGAGTGCCTTATTTGTTCTTCTTGATGGAAAAGCTAATCGAATATATAAGCTGATGTTCTTCTTGAATATATAATTGTAATATATTTAAAAGGCACTTGTATTTATTACCTGGCATAAATTGTCTTGCATGATCTCAATTTTTTTTTAGGTGTAAACACAGATATCCTCATCTATTTTACGGTCTGAGATTAATCTTGTTCGAGCCGGGAGTGGTAAACAGTAAAGCCCTCCCAACAGTGGGGATTTCAGGACTCGAACCCTGTCCAAGCACCTGGGGAAGAAGTCCACTTCCACTTCTTCCAACCACTTGTTGGTGTCTTGCATGATCTCAATGATGTCAGCTATCGATCTCCTCGGTGCAAATAACATTTCTTTGGAAGATGCACCTTTTTTGGTGTGATGTACTCTTAATTTCATCTTTATTTTGAATATATAAATTAAGTTAAATTTATGTATCTACATATACATTTAAAAAAAGAATCCATGCATTGCACGGGTCATAAATTTTCAATCTAATAAATCATATATATAATTCTTTATAGGTAATTATAAATTTCCACATATTCAACTTTCAATCTAATAAATCACATATATAATATGATACATAATTTTAAATAAAAATACAGTGGAATTGTTGGTAATTATCAAGTACAAGAGTACATCACACCAAAAAAAAGTGCATCTTCCAAAAAAATGTTATTTGCACGGAGGAGATTGATAGCTTACATCATTGAGATCATGCAAGACAATTTATGCCAGGTAATAAATACAAGTGCCTTTTAAATATAGTTCACTATATATTTAAACTTAAAATTATAATATGGAATACAATATTGCTATTGTTAACAGGTGAAAAAATATACATGTCAAGGGACTATAATCCAAATTGACACAAGTTATGGATGGTATTATTTGTCATGCGCTGTGCATCGTAAAAAGGTGTTAAAAGTTGATGGAGGCTATTCTTGCAAGGATTGTAGTCATCAAATTCAACTTCTAACTGCAAGGTATGTCATTTAAATTCTATAATAGTTACATTTTTAATTTAACTATATACAAATATTCTAATTTATATATTAAACTTTTTTATGACAGATATAAGTTGACTGTTAAAGTATCAGATTGGAATAGGAGTGCCTTATTTGTTCTTCTTGATGGACAAGCTAATCGAATTCTCGATTGTACAGCTCAACAATTGTTTGACTTGAAAAACAAGGTTATTTTTTTTACCCATATTTCTAAAATTATTTGAACATATATTGTAATAACCGCAAATTCTCCTATTTTTATAGTTAAGTATTTGTAAATTTAATTTCAGATGTTAATAGACTGGTTGAAATAAATAAATAAATTATTAAAGGATTGGAATATTTCGAAATTATAATACTTGATCAATTGATAAATTAAAAATTTAATATCTAGGAATTTAATTCAGGTATTAAAGAATCCGAAAATTAAAGAAATAAGAGCGTATGTAGATTTATATATCTATATATATAAATATATTATTATATATGTACAAATATACATATGTACATATATGAATAATAAATATTATTTTGAATTAAAATATATATATTAACAAATAATAAAGTGAATAAATATATGTTTTAAGGATTAAAAAAAATAATAATAAGGATTTGGCAAATATAAATTTGGGGTCAAAGCTTAATTTATGAGCTCTCATAGAAATTATGGAAATATTCATTTGAGTTATTTATGAGATTTTAAATAGAATTTAAAAAAAAAGAGTGAGAATCAACAGAAAATAGCAAATGATGGAATATTTATTAGAATTAGAATTTGTCATATAGGATTTTGAATATAATTTAGATTTATTGTGCAGCATGGGGTACGAGAGATAAAGAGACACAAGTAGAGCTACCGGGTTTTTATACTGTGCGGAAGTAGAGGTAAGGAACATGTATAGGAGTTGCATAAAATAATTTTTACTTGCATTTAAAATTTTTTGGATACCGAATCATAACCGTTTACTCGCTTAATCCTCCCAAATGAAAAATAGAAATCTATCTTAAATTTCTATAGATCCAAATATTACCTTACATGAAAAGATTTACATGAATCGTTTTGAATGAAATGATTTACATGAATTGCATTACTCGAAATGATTTATATGAATTAATTTCCACGAAATGATTTACATGGATTGATTTACATAAAATGAATTACATGAAATGAATTCCATGACGTAAATTACATGAAATGGTTTACATGAATTGAGCAAATGGCATAAATGATGATTTATTAATTATGTGCCAATGAGTTAATTGTATATTTAAAGTTTTCATTTAGTTTCTAATGAATCTATGGCTACCAAATTTAATAACTATTCTTTATATGATTTTGAATTGATTGAAGATAATTGCTATTTAAAATGATTTCTGCTATTGAATTATATGATTTAAGGAAATGTTTTGAGACGGTCGTTCCTTAGTGATCATGCATACTGTTACCGACTGCGAGACCTTGATCAAGTCCGCAGGTTACTGACATACTGACTACCGGCTGTGGGATTATTATGGTCAAACCCACAGATTTACTCAGCTAGCACCTGACCAGTGCGAACTGTGACCGTTCAACGATGGCCATTCGTAACCGATCGTCCCTTCGGGGATACCGATATTGTTTTATGCATGATTCTATTAGATGTGACTGTCTCCACTGAATTGTATTTGAATGATTTGAATACCGAATTGAGTGAGGTGATGAATGACCCGTAAGGTACTTCGGGCCCTCACAATAAATACCAAATACTTTGAATACTGAATGAATTGATTTCTAAACGATTTGAATACCGAATGATTTGAATACTGATTTACTGATCTGACAGAAAGAGAGAAAGGTTTGAAATCAAATGATCGAAGGTGATAAACTTAAATGATTTGTTTTACTGTATAAGACGAAAATCTTGCTTATATTGACATTTAAACTTGTTACTGAAGTTGCATACTGAAATTTGTTTTATAGCATCGCTTACATAAATGACTTATATATTGAGTAATGATTTCAAAGTGCATCGCATAAATTATAAAATGTTTTATACTGATTATTGATTTGAAATAGTATCATATGAATTATTAATTGTTTTAGATTTATTAATGAATTGAAATTGCATTGCATAAAACGTTAAGCGTGTATTTAATATGCTTTTCTCTTAATTAGTAAAATAAGTGATTTTTTTATTTAACTGCATTTTATACGCGCTTTTATATATGTTTCTTACTGGGCTTTTCCCAAAGCTCACCCCCTTACTCACCATCCCAGATAGCCCATCAGTGTACATGATATCTGCTGCCTCCGGGTTAGTTGAAGAATGCATTAGAAGTTTAAGGTATCAAGTGAACAGGTATATGTCTAGAATTTTATATTTATATTCGGATTTATAAATGTACAGCAGATGTGTTTGCGATGGGATGTAAATAGTGTGATGTTAAGTTAAAGCATGTTCATGAATTGTAATGAAAATTGTAAAATGAACTTACATTGACACCGAATGCAAACCGAACGATACTGACTAATTGAATGGGAAAGATAGTAATTAAAAAGAAAAAGTTCGTCTGAATTTCAAAATTCTGGATGTTACAAAAGTGGTATCAGAGCAAGGTTTGCCTAGTACGTGTCAGTGTAAGTAAGTTAAAATTGATTTACATCACATGCTACTGTGCATAGTCTAAATATAAATTGTAAAGAATAGTTAGAGAATGGAATAAGATGTCGATCGATAGAGAAATTTTGGTAGGAATGGAAGGAACAAGAAGGATCGATATGGATATAGTATGGAATTATCATGGAGATAAATATTGAATAATCGGAGATAATTGATGATGATTAAAGGCATTAGATTAAGTAAGAGTGATTGAAAGTGATTGGTGGTTTTCGAGTAATTGAAGATGATAGAACGATTATATTGGAGATGAGTGGTACAAATAGAAATGAGAATTGTTAGAGAATAATGTAGAAGTTATACGAAAGTACGAATATAAATGAATGAGATAGGTATTAAGTGATCGAAAATGATTGATAACATTATGGTCAATTGGAGACGATAGAATGATCTTATGGAATATGTTGATCTGGAAATCAATATGAAGTAACAAAGGCAAGTGAATTGATAGAAAATGGTGTAAACCTAGTATAAGAATATTGATATGAATTAGCGATAGGATTGATTACAACGAGTAGTTATGAAAATGATAAGTCTCCAGGTACTGAATTTTCGGATTACTTGTATTGAATTTGGAGGATCCCAAATTTTCTTATATTCGATAAAAACTACAAAGTGGAGGAATTTAAAAGAGAAAAATTATTTTTAAAATATTTAATGAAGGATCTCTTCGATAAGGTTCAGAGAGGTACTCGGTGAGGGCCCCACCAGGATTTTCTCTGTCCAGATCGAAGTGAGACTCTAAAATTAAGATGGTTAAGGTGAAATATGAATATAGAAAAATTTATAAGAGTAGGGTTGTCAGTAAATTGGAAAGAAGATAAATTGTGTATAAGGAGGGGAACGGTTTAAGTGTAATAATAGAATTGTGGTTGTTTGGCAGTGATAAAATGATTGTAAAGGATATAAGTAATATGAGGATTGATGAGAATAGAAGGGATGCAATAGAATAGTTGATAAATGGTATAGACATGACATTATCTAGAAAATCGTGTATCACCATAAAGGAATAGGATAGATATCAAATGATTGAGATTGATTTATTGAAGTATGTGATGTAATTGATGTGGAAATTGATACAAATCAACAAAAGTAAGAGAATTGTTAGTAAATTGTGTATATATTGTATGAGAGTATTGATAAGAATAAATGAAATGAGTGACTTTTAAGAGTAAGTATGAGAAATTGATAAGTCTCTATGTACTATATCAATGGAGCACGTGTGTTGAATTTGGAGGACCAAATTCTATAAAAGTGGGGAGGATGTAATAACCGCAAATTCTCCTATTTTTATAGTTAAGTATTTGTAAATTTAATTTCAGATGTTAATAGACTGGTTGAAATAAATAAATAAATTATTAAAGGATTGGAATATTTCGAAATTATAATACTTGATCAATTGATAAATTAAAAATTTAATATCTAGGAATTTAATTCAGGTATTAAAGAATCCGAAAATTAAAGAAATAAGAGCGTATGTAGATTTATATATCTATATATATAAATATATTATTATATATGTACAAATATACATATGTACATATATGAATAATAAATATTATTTTGAATTAAAATATATATATTAACAAATAATAAAGTGAATAAATATATGTTTTAAGGATTATATAAAAAAAAATATAAATTACATATATAAATATGTTTTTAATATAAAATAATTATATTGTAAAATATAAATGTTAATTATATAGAAATATAATGTACATATAGTACATGTTAAGAATATATTTATATATACAAAAGTGTTAATATAAGTGTGTGTATATAGTTGTTAATAGAAAATATGTTCAAGATATATTGATATATTATGCATAAAAAAAAAAACAGAAATGTGAAAGATAATAAAATAATGCATTGGTAAAGTTGAAATTAGTTGAGTTTAAAGGGGGCAATTTAATATTTTTGCTCGTACCAGATTTTTTATAGGAATATTATAATATTAAAAACGATGAAATGAAGTAGAAAAAGTCTTCTTCAACCCAGCAGAAACCGACCTACTTTGTTGTCCCCTGCTGGTTATTTTTTCTTCATTCTTCTCCAAGCTTCCTCACGTGAACCATGCTAAACCCCAACCTCTCTTCATCAAATCATCCTACCTTCTTTAGGAAACTTATTACCCACCTCAAGGACGTCTTAAACTTGGAAATTAGTGGGCTAAAATGAAGAATTCAGAACTGATATAGGGGCTGTTCTGTTTCGGTTGGGGCAGGTAAATTCATATGGTAATGAATTGCTTAATTCTACTATGGTATTTGCTTATTTTATGCATGAATGAGATGATTAGAGTCTTTGATTGAATTAATTAAGAGTGTAGAAGGAGGAGACAGATTCGATTAATAAAGAAAAGTGAGGAAATTTTGCTAACTTTAATACATGATAGGTAGAAATTAGTAGTTTAGGATGAATGGAACTTGATGGGAACATGGCTGTAGTGATAGTTTACAAGAAAATCTGAAATGGCGTGAATATGGAAATCCATGGGTTTTAAATAGGTTGAACGATGGTGTTGGTGTTTTGACGATCTGAAATTGTTTGAGGAAAATCCTAAGAGAAGTTGGAAGAGTAAAGAAAGAATTAATTAAAGACCATAAAGATATAGTCATGGGAAGTTCACGGTAGTGACTGTTAAAGATTGGATTTTTCAGTTTTAATTATAGAAAGAAATTGTATGGTGAAAATATTAAGTGAGTAGAGAATACATCTCTAGTTGATGTGAGAAGAAACCAAATGAAAATAATGAGAATGGGAAAAAAAAAGAAAACAATGAAGAAACAACAGCCGGTCATGAAGAGGGAACAAAAAGAAGCTATCGGTCATGTAAGGAAAAAAAAAAAATGGAGGCTGCTGACAGCTTCAGGGGAAAATAGAAAAGAAAACAGAAAAGAAAGGAAAAGAAAACAGAAAAGAAAGGAAAAGAAAAACTAGAAAAGAAAAGAAAGGAAAACAGAAATGAAAAGAAAAGAAAAGAAATGTTAATATAATTTAATGAATGGTACTAATAAAATTAATATAATGATGAATTAAGATTTATTGTAAAACTAAAGTTGGAAAAAAATAATAATAATAAGGATTTGGCAAATATAAATTTGGGGTCAAAGCTTAATTTATGAGCTCTCATAGAAATTATGGAAATATTCATTTGAGTTATTTATGAGATTTTAAATAGAATTTAAAAAAAAAGAGTGAGAATCAACAGAAAATAGCAAATGATGGAATATTTATTAGAATTAGAATTTGTCATATAGGATTTTGAATATAATTTAGATTTATTGTGTAGCATGGGGTACGAGAGATAAAGAGACACAAGTAGAGCTACCGGGTTTTTATACTGTGCGGAAGTAGAGGTAAGGAACATGTATAGGAGTTGCATAAAATAATTTTTACTTGCATTTAAAATTTTTTGGATACCGAATCATAACCGTTTACTCGCTTAATCCTCCCAAATGAAAAATAGAAATCTATCTTAAATTTCTATAGATCCAAATATTACCTTACATGAAAAGATTTACATGAATCGCTTTGAATGAAATGATTTACATGAATTGCATTACTCAAAATGATTTATATGAATTAATTTCCACGAAATGATTTACATGGATTGATTTACATAAAATGAATTACATGAAATGAATTCCATGACGTAAATTACATGAAATGGTTTACATGAATTGAGTAAATGGCATAAATGATGATTTATTAATTATGTGCCAATGAGTTAATTGTATATTTAAAGTTTTCATTTAGTTTCTAATGAATCTATGGCTACCAAATTTAATAACTATTCTTTATATGATTTTGAATTGATTGAAGATAATTGCTATTTAAAATGATTTCTGCTATTGAATTATATGATTTAAGGAAATGTTTTGAGACGGTCGTTCCTTAGTGATCATGCATACTGTTACCGACTGCGAGACCTTGATCAAGTCCGCAGGTTACTGACATACTGACTACCGGCTGTGGGATTATTATGGTCAAACCCACAGATTTACTCAGCTAGCACCTGACCAGTGCGAACTGTGACCGTTCAACGATGGCCATTCGTTACCGATCGTCCCTTCGGGGATACCGATATTGTTTTATGCATGATTCTATTAGATGTGACTGTCTCCACTGAATTGTATTTGAATGATTTGAATACCGAATTGAGTGAGATGATGAATGACCCGTAAGGTACTTCGGGCCCTCACAATAAATACCAAATACTTTGAATACTGAATGAATTGATTTCTAAACGATTTGAATACCGAATGATTTGAATACTGATTTACTGATCTGACAGAAAGAGAGAAAGGTTTGAAATCAAATGATCGAAGGTGATCAACTTAAATGATTTGTTTTACTGTATAAGACGAAAATCTTGCTTATATTGACATTTAAACTTGTTACTGAAGTTGCATACTGAAATTTGTTTTATAGCATCGCTTACATAAATGACTTATATATTGAGTAATGATTTCAAAGTGCATCGCATAAATTATAAAATGTTTTATACTGATTATTGATTTGAAATAGTATCATATGAATTATTAATTGTTTTAGATTTATTAATGAATTGAAATTGCATTGCATAAAACGTTAAGCGTGTATTTAATATGCTTTTCTCTTAATTAGTAAAATAAGTGATTTTTTTTATTTAACTGCATTTTATACGCGCTTTTATATATGTTTCTTACTGGGCTTTTCCCAAAGCTCACCTCCTTACTCACCATCCCAGATAGCCCATCAGTGTACATGATATCTGCTGCCTTCGGGTTAGTTGAAGAATGCATTAGAAGTTTAAGGTATCAAGTGAACAGGTATATGTCTAGAATTTTATATTTATATTCGGATTTATAAATGTACAGCAGATGTGTTTGCGATGGGATGTAAATAGTGTGATGTTAAGTTAAAGCATGTTCATGAATTGTAATGAAAATTGTAAAATGAACTTACATTGACACTGAATGCAAACCGATCGATACTGACTAATTGAATGGGAAAGATAGTAATTAAAAAGAAAAAGTTCGTCTGAATTTCAAAATTCTGGATGTTACATATATATTGCATTTAAATTTATGTAACCTACTCACGGGAAGATGGAGATGCCAAAGTAGAGAAAATTTTGGAAAAATTAATAGGTCGTTTGTATGTGTTCGAAGTGGAGCTAAATGATTACAACTTTTCTCATGGTAGCTCTAAATTGACAGTTACTCGCGTTCATGATATGATTTATGCAGAAGAGAGTCAGTATTTACTTGACAAAATACAAAAGGTAAGTAATATATATTTCATGATTTAATGTATGTTGTTTTTTAAATGAATTGTTATAGTTTAAACTATTGGATACTCAATATCTAAAACTATTTTGTTTCAGCTTTTACTAGAACGTGCTTCTACGTCTAATGTAAAGCATACACCAACCAAAATGCATAATATTTTGACAAGTAATTTGTGACGTCCCCGTCACTACATCTTACTAACTAACTTTTTCCTTTATTTCTTTATCTTATACGACTTGATTCGATTGGTTCATCAATGTCATTCATTCTTTTCTTTCTTAAGCTTAATAGCTAACAACTCAATATCAAAATTTACTTTCCAATGAAACAGACTAATGATACATATATATATCATCCGTTTCCACAGGATCTTACACATCATTCCTAACTTAAATCCCTGACATCTTATATACATAATTATTGCTTATACTGTACCGTAGCTGAATTACAATTTACTTTGCATATTTACATAAGTATACCTTCTATGTTAACTGGGAAGTGTCTCTCGAAGGTACACTTCAAAGATCCACTTGTAAGATCTTCTATCTAGAGCAAGGGATCGCTTTAGATAGTCTGTAGGAAAAATAGTCGTAAAAGGGTGAGTTTACGCTCAGTAAGAAAAATATGTAAAAAAGCGTACTATGCCTCTATATGCATTTTTCCTGCTTGGCTCTATAATGTCATGTAAATCATTATAAAGCATGCATATATCGTATACTTCTTTCATACATTGTTTGCAACCATGCATATTTCTTTCAAATGGTATAAGCAAACGTACTTTCTTTAAAACATGCATCATCTTCTTTCTTTAAAACATCATACTTCATAACTTACTTCAAAACATACATCATATTCTTTAAAACATACATCTTATACTTATTCAAAGCATACATCTTATACTTTAAATCAGATGGAGACTATGTACATTTATTCAAGCGATTGCATCATCATATAAATCATTTATACCCATTTATATGATTGATTTATATGATTCTAATCATGCATTAATACAGTGGTGCACCATGTAGAGGTCAGGGATTCTCTCCTGCCTTTAGTAATCCACAGTGAACACTAGTCAGGTGTCATCCGTGGTATTGAGGACCGAACTAGGGTTCCTCGCTCAAACATACATAATACTGAGGACTTGATCAGAGTCTCTTAGCCATCAAGGATGCATGATCATCACGCAGTCCATAGTCTCAAACGTTTATCATATACTTGTTCAGAAAACACTTTAGTGTTTAAATCAAATTGGCTTTGAAATCATCTTTTCATACAGTGCAGTCGACTGGTCACTTAGGGCGGTTGACTGCTTCTTCATATTTTCATTTATCGAAATTATTTTCTTTTTAAAATTTCGATAATTTTCTTTTCTGAAAACACATGGGGCAGTGAATGGTCAAAATAGCAGTCGACTGGTTTGAAAGAGAATGCTTCCGAGAAAAAGGCAGTCAACTGGTCCATATAGCAGTCGACTGGTTTGACAAACAGAATGCTTTTAAAAATAGGGCAGTCGACTGGCTTTGAAACAGAATGCATACTGGAAAATAGCAGTCGACTGGCTTGTATAGCAGTCGACTAGTTTATCCCGGTTTTCGAAAATCTACGCTTTAGTTGTCTTTAGGCAGTCGATTGCTATTCAAAGCAGTCGGCTGCTCCTAGCCTAATTGGTACTAGGAGTAGAACCTGAAATGTCACTTTTCCTGCATTAAATCAACTGGTACTTCTTTCCAAAACACTTAAAAACACATCAAAAACATATGGACATAGCCACCCTACGTCCGTTACATAAATTCCTTACCTTGATTACTTCGAGAACACGAAATCACTTGGTGCGTCAACCCTAGTTTTTTCACTTCTTCAAAGCTGTAACATCATATCAAATTAAACCTTTAAACAATTACCATACACATATCATACCAACTCAGAACAACTCCAAATCATAAACAAAATTGAAAGAATCATTTTCTTCTCTTACCTTTGCTAGTGACCACAATCTCAAATTTTAAAATCTCCTACAATACTTGGATTCAATCTACCAAATTTCGGAGATAACCTAGTCTAGCGACAAGGATCGATTTTTGTTCGACAAGCTTAATGAATCGATGGAGGAATGAGGTGGTTTGTCAAGATGACAAAATGGTAATTTAGAAGCTTGGAGATGGAACGAGAAGGAAGGCTGGGAAAGAGGCTGGCGTAGGGGTGATGGATGATGAGGGTGATGACTATGCTTACTTGCATTAAATATACCTCTATCCCTTCAATCATCTCAGCCAATCTTTTGACCCATTTAATTCTCCTTCTCCTCTCTTCACATGACACATGCATTTAATTATCAATCAAAATTCTGATTTTATTTCTTTTCTCATACTCAATTTATTTTCCTGATATCAACATTAATTATTTGACTAATTGACTTTCACTTTCTTATTTCTTCCATATCCCATACATCATTCATACATCATTTATACATCATAGTTCATATTTACATAATTATTTCAGAGTGTAATATTTTACAAACATGGAGGAATTACATGGAAATTGGGGATTCACATCCTCCCCACCTTAGAAAATTTGGTCCTCCAAATTTGGAAGGCTTATCAAGTGAACAACTCCGGATACTTTTCTTTCATCAAGCTCTTTAGCTCCCATGTAGCTTCTTCCGTCGTATGGTATTGCCAGAGAACTTTAACTAGTGGGATCGTCTTAGACCTCAAAACTTTCTCTTTTCTATCCAAAATCCGAATCGGCTTCTTTACATAACTCATATCTTCCCTTATTTCCAAGGGCTCATACTCTATGACATGAGATGGATCCGGATTATACTTCCGAAGCATCGATACATGAAACACATTATGCACTCCCGATAGCTCCGGAGGCAATGCCAATCTATAGGCAACATCACCAACTCGATCTAAGACCTCAAATGGACCGATGTAGCTGTAGACACCCCATTTTGTCCGGGGTCTTGAATATTATTGGGCTTATCGAGATATTTTTAATCAAAGTTTGAAACTAAATAAATTTTAATATGAGTTTAATGCTCTTTTAGAGTTTAATTAGACTTTTGGATATGAAACTATGATTTTGGACTTAAGATTAGATTTGGACTTTAGGCCCGGTGATTAAAGGACCAATTTTTATATTTAAATTTAATTTTGAATATATTTTACATTTATTAAGGAAAAATAAAAAATGAAAATTCAAAAAAATCAAGGAAACAAAATAAAAGGGGAAAGTCAAACTTATATTGCAAATTGTGGAATAAAAAAATCAAATCTTTTAGTTTCAAAAACTTTGGACAAATCTAGAATTAATTAAAAGGATCAAATTAGAATTTGTTTATGGAAAGCTTTAAAAGAAAAGATGTCAATGTTGAGATTATGGGATTAATGACCAGGAAAAAATCAAGGAAAATTAAGATTAATATGAGGAGAAACAATCATGATAAAGAGGAGGATAGATAAAAGGGGAGAAAAAAAGGAAAAAAAAAACTAGAAACCTTGAAAACCCTAGAAACCTAGGAGGAACAAAAAAAAAAGAAGAAACCCTGGAAAAAAAGAAACCCTAGAAAAAGCCTAGAAAAGACCGAAAAAAAGGGAGGACCTTTTTTTTACTGGGGGGACGTGACCATCCTCTGGGGATCTTCACTACTCGATTCAGCCACGTCCTTACCGCCGATACTCAGCTCACGACAATCATCACTAAGCCATCATCATCACCAAGCTTCTATCTTTTTCACCGATCCCTTTCCTACAGCAGCCCACTACCTCTTGCTTCCCCAACGCCCACACAGCCACCATCCTCTGTCATCCTCGCTACAACCCGCGGCCACCTTACCCAGTTCTTTGCCACGCTGCACTGCCCCACGCCTTGTTGCCCTGCCCTGCGCTTGCTGCTCTGTTGTTGCTGTCTACCTCTGCACGCACCGCTCCAAGTTCGTTACTACTTTGCTCCATTTAGCCACGCTACGTTGCTTTGCGTTAAAGTTGTCCTTACTGCTTACCGAATCGCACTGCTCACTCCATCCCTGCATCTTTACTGGTCCTTGATGCAAATGTTTGAACTCGTGGCTATCACAGTATAAGAGGCTGGCGGTTTCAGAAAAAGAAAAAAAAATCGAAAGCTTGAAGGAAAGCACTATTCTTGCCCAACGGCTGGCCACCTTCATCATCCTCCCTGCATTATTGCCCATCACCATTCGTTTCATCACTTGGTTGCTTTCACTTGCTGCCACCTTGCAAAACCGAGCCAGCCCCTCAACACCTCCAAAAACCCGTGCCCTTCATAGCACCGCTGCTCCGACACCATCTTCATCGCCTGCTAGCTGCCGTTGCAGCACCACCTACTGTTGTCCATTGCATCAAGCCCTGCTGTTTTGTTATTATTATCATTATTGTTTGTGTTTTGCCCACTACAACGTGAAGAGGCAAGAGACTCAAGCCATACGTGAAAGAGCAAGGAAGTTCCCGAAGAAAAAAAAAAACATCTTTAAAACAGTGCAGCTTCAGCTTTTTCCTTGAGGAGCTGACCGAATTCTTCTGCTGGAAGCAATAAAGAAAAGTGAAGGGAAGTTTTAAAGAAAAAGAAAAAACAAAAGGCGGGAAAAAGAGGAAGAACGTGTACTGCAAAAGGCTGCTGCGGTTCAGTTTTGTCGTGGAGTTTTGGAAGCTGTTGTTTGACTGAGGCTGTGTAGAAGGCTGGAAGCAAGAGTGGCGTGGTTGGCTTGCCGTTCGTGAAGGCAGAACAGACGATGTACGTGGAATGTGCTGCTGCGTGGCTGATGGTGCGTGCATGAAATGAAGACACGTCTGGAAATGGGGGGAGCATGAAGGCAGAAAACTGACCAAGAAACAAGCTGAAAAACCAGGAGCGATAGGGAGAAGAAAGGAGAAGCTGCTCACATTGTTACCACCTCATTTGGCTAACCCTTCTAAGCCATAAGAACGTTGGAATGGCTGTTGTTTAGAGCTGAGGTATTCGGTTGGAACAAGGGAGACGTGAGGTAGCAAAATAGACCACAAAGCAAGTGCCGTTCACTGTACAGGTAAAATAGCTTCGTTTTTTTTTCATTAGTTTTATATCTATGATTATATTAGTAGTTTTAATGAATATTTAGGATAGTTAAATTTAAATTAGGAAATTTTATTAAACTAGGTAGATTAATTAATTTATTAAATTAATTTATTTAGGTTTGTAAATAATTGTAATAAATTTACGAAAAATGTTTAAATAAATATATTTGGTTAAAATAATAGATAAGGAAACTAAATTTTAAAAAGAAAAATTAGTTCTTTAGAAATAAAAATAAAGTTAATTGATAAGTGTGGATTATACCAATGATGTAATTTAAGAAAGTCGATCGAGACTCCTTTTAGATATCTTGAGGTGAGGAAGTTTTTTTTTAAATCTTACCAGCTTGATGGAAGATTTAAAAACTTATTTCCGATATTTAAAACTTAAAAATCTTTAAAAAATTGAAATAAGAATTAATGAAAAGTAAGCGCAATTAAAAAAATTAGTAATCAAATTAGAAATTAAGAGTCATAAAAATTAATATATTTAGAAATAAAATATTTTAAAATAATAATAAATACGAATATAAATAATCCGACGACAGAATTCTAAAGGGACTGCGCTTGAGTAGTACTTTTAGATGTCTTGAGGTGAGGAGAGTTCTTTTAAATCTTGCCAGCTTGATGGAAGATTTATAGGACATTTCCAAGATTTAATAAATTAAATTATAAAAATAAAAATTAAATTAGATTAGATTAAAAAATAGTAAATGAAAATTAAGTTTATTATAATAAAGAATAAAGATCAAATAAATAAATTGGAATTAAAATTAGAAAATAATTAAAATAAATAGAAATTAAATTAAATTAAATATTTTTAATAAATGTGAATTATTCCGAGGATGGAATTTAAAAGGAATTGCGCTTGCGTAATTTCTTTAAAAATTCCTAAGGTGAGAAAATTTCTTTAAGGTCTTACCAGCTTGATGGAAGGTCTTTAAGAAAATCTTCAATATCAATAATTCATGTTTATTTAAAAATATAAAAAATATATGAAATAATAATTTATATAAGAAAATAATAATAATAGAATAAAATAAGATAAAATAATAAATAGAAATTCGGGTAGGAGTCTAAATAGGGATTGCATAAAATATTTAAACAATCCGACGACGGAGCCTCTTCAAGAAAGGCGATTGGTCCTACTTGAATACTCTTGAGGTGAGAATAACTTTTAAGTTGTCCAACCAGCTTGATGGAGGAGACTTAAAAGATTTTTCAATATTTAATTATATCGAAATTAAAGTAAAAGGCAAAATTAAGATAACCTTAGATCACTTGGTACCATTTTAGGATGGGCGTTGTGAGGGTGCTAATCCTTCCTCACACGTAACCGTACTCCCGAACTTAGAACTCTTAATGTAGACCAAGCCTTATCCTTAGTTTGAATAGGTGACCAATCACACCTAGGTTAGAATGATTGGTGGCGACTCCATAGTTTTGTGTCTAGCTATTAGGTTTCCCCCGAAGCCTGATACGTTATGACAGTTTGGCGACTCCACTGGAGACATTTAGAGAGTTAGGCCATTAGGAAGTCTAAGGTTATCAAAATCTTGCCTAAAAGCTTTAAATTTCATAAGACATTTAAATACACACACTTCACTTGCATGTGCATACATTAGCCTTCGACCCAGGCTTACCTTTTTAAGAGGAAGTAAAGTAGCTTTGCCTTCGTGAGGTGGTAACCTCCACATAGGCCAGTGAAATACTCCCACTCAGGTTGAACCCTTTCCATTTGAAGCCTATAATGGGTGTTGGGGTGCCTTACTAGTCCACGTGGACGATAGTGGGGAACAGTCTGGGAACCTTTAGTATCCTACCTATCCAAACCAAGCATGTAGTGAACTTATGCTGCCCACTCGTAAGCTAGAGCTTTAGAATTGAAGCCTATATTAGGACATAAAGAATGACCATCATCTCATACAAGAAAAATATGGAAAATAAATAAATACAAAAATAATAAACCAAAAAAAAAAGAAAAAAAACATAATGCATATTCTCATTCCTTGCATTTTTTTTTCTTTTTTCTATCTCATAACAAATTGAATAGGTTAAGATCCATTTGCATCCATGGAGAAATTATCGCAAGAGGAACCAGCCCACATAGTGAAAGAACGTTCAGAAAAGGCCTAACGTGAGAATGGTGATTACCTACCTATTGGTTTTGTTTCTACTCTACCAGAAAGAATTCATTTGGACCTAAGACAAAATGACTACACTGAGTTGCTAGGAATTTTGAAGGCATGGGGTGAAGAAAAGAAGATAGAATTTCAGAAAAAATATGGGGACTTGATGCTATTATTGTCAGTGGAAGTGGACTTGGATTTGATAAGGGCCATGGTGCAATTTTGGGACCCGTCCTATAGATGTTTTGTCTTCAATAAGGCCGATTTGATGCTAACCATGGAGGAGTATTCATTCTTGCTCCATTGTGAGTTAGAAAATCCCAACAAAATCTATTGGAAGAAAAGGAAATCGGGATATGATAAGAAATTGTCCTCCATGACTGACCATAGTGTTTCAGAAATTGATCATCACACAAGGCAGAAAGGGGAGACCACTTATGTACCATGGAGTCTTCTACGAAGTTGTCTTTAGAAGCAACTAACGAAAGAACAACATATGAGCATAATGGCATTAGCTGTGTATGATATGGCCATGTTCCCTAAATTATTAGGACACATTGAGATTACAATGGTGGATTTTGTTGAGCAGCTTGATCATGAGGTGAACGTGGCCCCAGTTATCTTGTCTGAGACTTTTAGGTCTTTAAATTTTTGTCACCGCAAGGGAGAATGACGTTTCATTGGATGTACCCCATTGTTATACATTTGGATGAAAAGTCACCTTGGAGGCAACGAAGAAAAGTTTCGAGAAGCTTATCTCAGTACAGTCTCGATAAAAGAATTCTATGAGAAAACTTAGCCTGCACCGAAAGCAATTGGGCATTCAACAGGAAAGTGTAGGCAATTGAAGGAAAATGTCGAAGAACTCATCAGTAGTGGTGCCTTGACTCAAGAGCTTATTGAACAATGGAAGTCTGCTCCTCCATAGGCCAAGATTTCTATATGTGGATGTGAGATGTTCTCAGGATTCTTAAAATTTTCATCAAGTTGTTTTGAAAGCTTTCCATATTTTTCTTTCCAAGTAGATGAAATAAAATAATTTTGAAAAACATTGGTGATTGTTATTGAGAATGAATAGACTTAGCCATTACATTTCCAGTATACTTCCCAATTCAATGAAAACTTGGAATCCATAAAGAAACACAGGCTTGAAATTCATTCATTCATTTCTGCGTACCATGATAAACTTTTGAAGTCAATAATCTTCATTAAGGTAATGAGCAATGAAATGATTGATGAATTTGCAAAACGTTTTGAACTGTTTTGAAGGACCAATTCATGAAGCATTCTCTTAAGGACTTTGTATTTGGAAATTTGATAGATGTTAAGGCCAAGCTAAGAGTCCCAAACACATCAACCAAAAATTCTTTCTCATAACTTGAACTCTCTGACTCAAATCATCCTTCGCTACACCTTGGGGCAAAATGATTGAAAGAGCCAAGTTTTTGATAAGCCTCAACATCTTTTAATGACCATTCTTAATTTGATCGATATCCTTTTTCCTATCTTAAACCATGATAATGAAGTTGTTGCATATGGCCTTCATAAAGTTGAATTGATACATTCTAGGCATGAGTTGTGAAAAAAAAAGGGCAAAGAAAAAGGAAGAAAAAAAAGAAAAGAAAAGAAGAAAAAAATTGATTGTGAAATCATGCACGAGGGATATTCAAATGATTTCAAAAGCCGATTTTTCATCTTGAGGATTGGTTTTCAATAGAAGTGTCAATATTTGATATGACAAATGGCCATCTTTCATATTCCTATTACTGAAATGAAATCATCCTTTTGTTACCCTTTTGAGCTTATTGATTTCTTTTCTAAATGAACCTTGACCAAGGATCACCCTCCACATTAGAGAGGCAAATACATCAGAGGTTTTTAGAAGCATTAGTGATTGGTCTTATGTCAAATGCAAGAAAATGATGCCTTTGTTAAGGGGCAAATGTGAGAAGAAAGATATGTGAAGATGGAAATCAATATGAAAAAAAAATGAAAAAAGGTAGATGAAAAAAAGAGAAAAAAAGAAAAAAGAAGAAATGAATGCGAATAAAATGTTAGAAAAAAAATGCTTCGAAGAGTGGGAAGGACAGATGTTCACAATCGAAGAAATGATCCTTGGTTCGATAAACCTTGAAAATACTCATTTTGGGCCTATTTATCCATTCTTTGAAAACCCTAAACCTTGGCCTACGGTACGTGCTTAAAAGTCCATTTTGATCAAATAAAGATGCTTGTATTGAAAAGCTTTTCTTTGAGAAACCATCGTCATTATTTAGTTTGGGATGAAATTTGAATTCTCAAATGCATGGTAGAATAATCAATAAAAGAAAAAAGAAGAAAAAAAAAAGAATGAAGCTCTAGGGTGAAAACCCATGAAAGGGCAGTCTAGAGCAAATTTGAAACAACTCAAGGCCATTGTTTGTGACTATGCTAAGGCAATAACAAGAAAGAAGAAAAACCAGAGGAGTGATGCTTTCAGTCAAGACCTTTTGAGAAATTCAAAAACCATCACCTTGAAATTTTGACTTGAGATTTGTATCTTTGGTTTCCTTACCCCGAAATTTGAGCCATCACAGCTAGTCTTGACATTTGTTAAAGTCCACGTATCAAGAAATTAAGAGAGTGCTAAAATGGATTGTGTTCTGTGAAAGTTATTTTTACAAAAGGAATTTTGATTTTCAAGGAATTTGTTTCATTTGTGAGCCAAGATTGAAGAGACATTGATCAATAGAACCTTTCTTGATAACCAAACATCCTTGATGCACCAAATCAGCACATTTATTCAACTAAACCAAGTTGTAACTCATTCTATTTGTTCTCAATAGTAATCACTAATTTTTAAGAGATTTAAATGTCAAATGTTTTTTACCTTGGAAAGTTATTATGTGGGGCAATTTTCTATTTTCAAAAAGAAACTTGAAGAAGTGAAAAATGAGAGTTTTGAGATTTTATGGGGGCAAGTTCTTGTTTTAGAGAAATCAAGTGTGGTGATGATGTTTTTAAGACTATTCTTGGGACAATCTTTGGTTGTTATGAGAGCATGAATCTTCTGGAAGATATGAGAAGTGGTGAAGTGTTCTTGTGAGTAGTTTGAGGTGATTTTGTTGTTATGATTTGGATTGATGAATTTTAAGTTGATAAGAATTGCGAGGCAAGAAGAAAGCTAAATGAATGATGATGATGGGGCAACAGGTAGATTGAATGATTTATGATTGCTAAATTTAAAGAAAGAAGAATCGTGGGGCATGAAAAAGACTGAATGAATGACAATGATGGGGCAAATGATTTTAAGATTGCTAAATTTGAAGAAAGAAGAATGATGAGGCATTGAAAGATTGAATGATAAGACAAAGAGAAGATTGAAGGATGACAAATTTTTGAAGAAAGGAATAAGGTAGGCTGATGATGTGACTTGGTAAGGCATTGTTTATCATTTGCATTGCATTCATGGCATACGTGACATTGCATTCCATTACATGCATTCTGACACAAAAAAAAAGAGAGAGTTTGTTTGTTAAGACAATAGGATAAAAAAAAAAGAAGGTTCTGGAAGACTAGATGACTAAAAATTTGGAAAATCTTAAAAAAAAAAAAAGAAAAAAAAAGTCAGAAAATGTGAGAAAGATTATGAATAAGATGTGACAAAAAAAAAGGTATGAAGTTTTGAAACAAAAATGTTAAAATTTGGAAAGAAAGAGGAAATTAAAAAGTTATGGATATGATGGGATAATGAAAAAGGGATTGAAAGATGTGATGAGATGAAAAAGTGTGATAGGAAATAACAAAAAGAAGAAACTGGAATGATAAGATGATCTAGAAGATAGAATTGAAATGATGAGATAAGGTCAAAGCCTCCGGGTACAATCTGTAAGACCTCCGGGCTCGATTCATTAAAACCTCCGAGTACAATCTGTAAGACCTCCGGGCTTGATTCATTAAAACCTCCGGGTACAATCTGTAAGACCTCCGGGCTTGATTCATTAAAACCTCCGGGTACAATCTATAAGACCTCTGGGCATGATTCATTAGAACCTCCAGGTACAATCTGTAAGACCTCCAGGCATGATTCGTCAAATCCTCTGGGTACAATCCGTAAAACCTCCGGGCATAATTGAACACATTTAAATGAGCAAATTTAAAGTTTCAGGGCCTTCCTAGTCGAAGGAGCATTTTGGAGATGAGAAATTTAAAGTTTCAGGGCCTTCCTAGTCGAAGGAGCATTTAAGAGATGAGAAAATTTAAAGTTTCAGGGCCTTCCTAGTCGAAGGAGCATTTAAGAGATGAGAGAATTTTAAAGTTTCAGGGCCTTCCTAGTCGAAGGAGCATTTTGGAGTCGAAGGAGCATTTTGGAGATGAAAAATTTAAAGTTTCAGGGCCTTCCTAGTCAAAGGAGCATTTAAGAGATGAGAAAATTTAAAGTTTCAGGGCCTTCCTAGTCGAAGGAGCATTTTGGAGATGAGAAAATTTAAAGTTTCAAGGCCTTCCTAGTCGAAGGAGCATTTTGGAGATGAGAAAATTTAAAGTTTCAGGGCCTTCCTAGTCGAAGGAGCATTTTGGAGATGAGAAAATTTAAAGTTTCAAGGCCTTCCTAGTCGAAGGAGCATTTACGAGATGAGAAAATTTAAAGTTTCAGGGCCTTCCTAGTCGAAGGAGCATTTTGGAGATGAGAAATTTAAAGTTTCAGGGCCTTCCTAGTCGAAGGAGCATTTTGGAGATGAGAAATTTAAAGTTTCAGGGCCTTCCTAGTCGAAGGAGCATTTTAAAGATGAGAAAATTTAAAGTTTCAGGGCCTTCCTAGTCGAAGGAGCATTTTAGAGATGAGAAATTTTAAAGTTTCAGGGGCCTCCCTGGTCGGAGGAGCATTTTCATCATGAAAACCAATTTCTTTTAGAATAAGTAAATATCCACAAAAAAAGGGGGGGAACAAAACAAAAAAAATAATAAAAATAAAAATTTTTGAAAAGAAAGGAAAAAATAATAAAATGGATGCGGACAAAATGGATGTCTATGTCTTTGCTCAATTACTATTTCATAGCAAATGTACAAAGAGGGGCAACTGTAGACACCCCATTTTGTCCGGGGTCTTGAATATTATTGGGCTTATCGAGATATTTTTAATCAAAGTTTGAAACTAAATAAATTTTAATATGAGTTTAATGCTCTTTTAGAGTTTAATTAGACTTTTGGATATGAAACTATGATTTTGGACTTAAGATTAGATTTGGACTTTAGGCCCGGTGATTAAAGGACCAATTTTTATATTTAAATTTAATTTTGAATATATTTTACATTTATTAAGGAAAAATAAAAAATGAAAATTCAAAAAAATCAAGGAAACAAAATAAAAGGGGAAAGTCAAACTTGTATTGCAAATTGTGGAATAAAAAAATCAAATCTTTTGGTTTTAAAAACTTTGGACAAATCTAGAATTAATTAAAAGGATCAAATTAGAATTTGTTTATGGAAAGCTTTAAAAGAAAAGATGTCAATGTTGAGATTATGGGATTAATGACCAGGAAAAAATCAAGGAAAATTAAGATTAATATGAGGAGAAACAATCATGATAAAGAGGAGGATAGATAAAAGGGGAGAAAAAAAGGAAAAAAAAAATAGAAACCTTGAAAACCCTAGAAACCTAGGAGGAACAAAAAAAAAGAAGAAACCCTGGAAAAAAAGAAACCCTAGAAAAAGCCTAGAAAAGACCGAAAAAAAGGGAGGACCTTTTTTTTACTGGGGGGACGTGACCATCCTCTGGGGATCTTCACTACTCGATTCAGCCACGTCCTTACCGCCGATACTCAGCTCACGACAATCATCACTAAGCCATCATCATCACCAAGCTTCTATCTTTTTCACCGATCCCTTTCCTACAGCAGCCCACTACCTCTTGCTTCCCCAACGCCCACACAGCCACCATCCTCTGTCATCCTCGCTACAACCCGCGGCCACCTTACCCAGTTCTTTGCCACGCTGCACTGCCCCACGCCTTGTTGCCCTGCCCTGCGCTTGCTGCTCTGTTGTTGCTGTCTACCTCTGCACGCACCGCTCCAAGTTCGTTACTACTTTGCTCCATTTAGCCACGCTACGTTGCTTTGCGTTAAAGTTGTCCTTACTGCTTACCGAATCGCACTGCTCACTCCATCCCTGCATCTTTACTGGTCCTTGATGCAAATGTTTGAACTCGTGGCTATCACAGTATAAGAGGCTGGCGGTTTCAGAAAAAGAAAAAAAAATCGAAAGCTTAAAGGAAAGCACTATTCTTGCCCAACGGCTGGCCACCTTCATCATCCTCCCTGCATTATTGCCCATCACCATTCGTTTCATCACTTGGTTGCTTTCACTTGCTGCCACCTTGCAAAACCGAGCCAGCCCCTCAACACCTCCAAAAACCCGTGCCCTTCATAGCACCGCTGCTCCGACACCATCTTCATCGCCTGCTAGCTGCCGTTGCAGCATCACCTACTGTTGTCCATTGCATCAAGCCCTGCTGTTTTGTTATTATTATCATTATTGTTTGTGTTTTGCCCACTACAACGTGAAGAGGCAAGAGACTCAAGCCATACGTGAAAGAGCAAGGAAGTTCCCGAAGAAAAAAAAAACATCTTTAAAACAGTGCAGCTTCAGCTTTTTCCTTGAGGAGCTGACCGAATTCTTCTGCTGGAAGCAATAAAGAAAAGTGAAGGGAAGTTTTAAAGAAATAGAAAGAACAAAAGGCGGGAAAAAGAGGAAGAACGTGTACTGCAAAAGGCTGCTGCGGTTCAGTTTTTTCGTGGAGTTTTGGAAGCTGTTGTTTGACTGAGGCTGTGTAGAAGGCTGGAAGCAAGAGTGGCGTGGTTGGCTTGCCGTTCGTGAAGGCAGAACAGACAATGTACGTGGAATGTGCTGCTGCGTGGCTGATGGTGCGTGCATGAGGTGAAGACACGTCTGGAAATGGGGGGAGCATGAAGGCAGAAAACTGACCAAGAAACAAGCTGAAAAACCAGGAGCGATAGGGAGAAGAAAGGAGAAGCTGCTCACATTGTTACCACCTCATTTGGCTAACCCTTCTAAGCCATAAGAACGTTGGAATGGCTGTTGTTTAGAGCTGAGGTATTCGGTTGGAACAAGGGAGACGTGAGGTAGCAAAATAGACCACAAAGCAAGTGCCGTTCACTGTACAGGTAAAATAGCTTCGTTTTTTTTTTCATTAGTTTTATATCTATGATTATATTAGTAGTTTTAATGAATATTTAGGATAGTTAAATTTAAATTAGGAAATTTTATTAAACTAGGTAGATTAATTAATTTATTAAATTAATTTATTTAGGTTTGTAAATAATTGTAATAAATTTACGAAAAATGTTTAAATAAATATATTTGGTTAAAATAATAGATAAGGAAACTAAATTTTAAAAAGAAAAATTAGTTCTTTAGAAATAAAAATAAAGTTAATTGATAAGTGTGGATTATACCAATGATGTAATTTAAGAAAGTCGATCGAGACTTCTTTTAGATATCTTGAGGTGAGGAAGTTTTTTTTTAAATCTTACCAACTTGATGGAAGATTTAAAAACTTATTTCCGATATTTAAAACTTAAAAATCTTTAAAAAATTGAAATAAGAATTAATGAAAAGTAAGCGCAATTAAAAAAATTAGTAATCAAATTAGAAATTAAGAGTCATAAAAATTAATATATTTAGAAATAAAATATTTTAAAATAATAATAAATACGAATATAAATAATCCGACGACGGAATTCTAAAGGGACTGCGCTTGAGTAGTACTTTTAAATGTCTTGAGGTGAAGAGAGTTCTTTTAAATCTTGCCAGCTTGATGGAAGATTTATAGGACATTTCCAAGATTTAATAAATTAAATTATAAAAATAAAAATTAAATTAGATTAGATTAGATTAAAAAATAGTAAATGAAAATTAAGTTTATTATAATAAAGAATAAAGATCAAATAAATAAATTGGAATTAAAATTAGAAAATAATTAAAATAAATATAAATTAAATTAAATTAAATATTTTTAATAAATGTAAATTATTCCGAGGATGGAATTTAAAAGGAATTGCGCTTGAGTAATTTCTTTAAAAATTCTTAAGGTGAGAAAATTTCTTTAAGGTCTTACCAGCTTGATGGAAGGTCTTTAAGAAAATCTTCAATATCAATAATTCATGTTTATTTAAAAATATAAAAAATATATGAAATAATAATTTATATAAGAAAATAATAATAATAGAATAAAATAAGATAAAATAATAAATAGAAATTCGGGTAGAAGTCTAAATAGGGATTGCATAAAATATTTAAACAATCCGACGACGGAGCCTCTTCAAGAAAGGCGATTGGTCCTACTTGAATACTCTTGAGGTGAGAATAACTTTTAAGTTGTCCAACCAGCTTGATGGAGGAGACTTAAAAGATTTTTCAATATTTAATTATATCGAAATTAAAGTAAAAGGCAAAATTAAGATAACCTTAGATCACTTGGTACCATTTTAGGATGGGCGTTGTGAGGGTGCTAATCCTTCCTCACACGTAACCGTACTCCCGAACTTAGAACTCTTAACGTAGACCAAGCCTTATCCTTAGTTTGAATAGGTGACCAATCACACCTAGGTTAGAATGATTGGTGGCGACTCCATAGTTTTGTGTCTAGCTATTAGGTTTCCCCCGAAGCCTGATACGTTATGACAGTAGCGAGGACTCAACTTACCTCGTCGGCCAAATCTCATGATCCCTTTGGATGGAGCAACTTTCAAGAATACAAAATCTCCAACCAAGAACTCAAGTGGTCTCCATCGAGCATCCGCATAGCTCTTTTGCCTTCTCTGAGCTGTCTTAAGCCTTTGGCAAATCATCTTAACATCTTCAGATGCTTGCTCGACTAGATCTAGAGCCAACAACTTACGTTCGCCCACTTCTTCCCACCCAATCGGAGATCGACACCTTCTACCATACAAAGCTTCATATGGTGCCATTCCGATACTTGCATGATAACTATTATTGTAAACAAACTCAGCCAATGGCAGATGGTCATCCTAGGAGCCTTTAAAATCCATAGCACAATCTCTTAACATATCCTCGAGTGTCTGAATCGTGCGCTCAGACTGTCCATCAATCTGCGGATGAAAAGCTGTGCTAAAATTCAACTTAGATCCCATTGCTTCTTGAAAATGCTCCCAAAAGTGTGAGGTAAACCTGGAATCTCTATCAGAAGTAATGCTCACTGGAACACCATGTAGTCTTACAACTTCCCTTACATACAAGTCTGCCAAAGCGCTAAGCGTATCCATTGACTTAATAGGCAGGAAGTGAGTTGACCTAGTTAGTCTATCCACGATCACCCAAATACCGTCATGATTCTTCTTGGTTCTGGGCAATCCCATAATGAAATCCATCGTAATGTGTTCCCACTTCCACATAGGTATAGGTAGAGGATGTAACAATCCTGATGGCTTTTGATGTTCTACCTTAACCTGTTGACATGTGAGACACTTTGCTACAAACTCAGCTATGTCTCTCTTCATGCCATTCCACCAATACACCTTGCGAAGATTGTGATACATCTTCGTGTTTCCTGGATGCAACGTGTATCTAGTGGCATGTTGTGACAACCGCGAATTCTCCTATTTTTGGAGTTAGGTATCTGTGAATTTAATTTCAGATGCTAATAGATTTATTGACATAAGTAAATAAATTTATTAAAGGATTAGAATATTTCAAATTTGTAATACTTGATCAGTTGATAAATTAAAATTTTAACAAGTAGGAATGTAATTTGGGTAAAATATATATATAAATTATAAATTTTAAACATATAGAAACATGTGTATATATATGTAATTGTTAATACAAAATACATTAGTGATATATTGATGATATTGTGAATAAATAAATAAATATGTAAATAAATAAAAATCTGAAAAAAAAAGAATAAAATAAAATTTATGATTTAATGGTGAATATTGACTTTTAAGGGGACAAATAAGTCAATTAGCATGTGAGATTTTTGTACACCAAAATTTTATTAAATAAAGTTAAAA
This sequence comes from Heritiera littoralis, assembly GCA_031772115.1. Classification (NCBI taxonomy): domain Eukaryota; kingdom Viridiplantae; phylum Streptophyta; class Magnoliopsida; order Malvales; family Malvaceae; genus Heritiera; species Heritiera littoralis. The sequence goes on along the minus strand of JAPDPK010000088.1, from coordinate 362,026 downwards.
TCTGGTTTAATTGGTTGAGATGGGGTCGGTTACAGCACACGTTTTCCCCTCCCCCTGCTGCTGCCCGATTCTGTTTCTATTTCCCCCAATTCCTCACGTCAGTCTCATAAATTTCCATGTAAGATTCTCCTTTTAAGCTTTCAATTCATCAAACTTTCTACCCAACTTCTGCTGTTCATCTCAAGGACTGCTCAAAGTTGGTGTTTGCCGAACTGAATTTAACGTGGAAAGGCTGATTGGTGTGGCTGTTCTGTTCGGTACATATGGAAGGTGAGAAAATAGTTGAGTTTATGCTATTCTGGTAGGTGCTTTAAGTGTTTAAGGTGTGAATAGGATAATTAGAATCTTAAGTTGAAACAAAATGAAGGTGTAGTGTTTGGGGAGAGTCTCGGTTATGATAGAAAAATAGAAGAAACTTGGTGATTTTGATGTGTGATTGAGTAAGAATTATTTATAGATACTGAATGAAACTTGTTTGAAATTTGGATTAGATGATAAATTAAGCTTGAATTGATTGGGATTGGATGACAAATTGAGAACACAGCAAAGTGGCGTGGGCAGGGGAACCATTCGGCCATGTATGGACTGAATATGGGAGATAAGATTTTGTTGAATTTAAGATGTTTGATGATATTCCTAAATGAGTAAAAGAAGTGTACAAAATTGGAGTTGATTGAAGAATAAAACATGAGGATAGGGTAGTGGAAGCTTACGGTTTGGATGGGAAAATGGAAACTAACGGCAGTGAACAAAAAGGAGTAGGAAAAGAAAAGAAAAGAAAAGAAAATAAATTAATTGTATCTATGTTACATTATTCAATAGAAATTAAAATAAATTACTTATTGAAAGAAATAAAAAGGAAATAGGAATTGTAGAGAATTCATTGTAGCTAAAATATAACATTTTAAATATAATTGGGAAAATGATTAATGAAATTCAAGAATGGAAAAGTTACATTGTGACAAATAATAGAAATTAAAATAAATTGATTATGAGAATTAATAAAATGGAGGTAAATTGATACAAGTAAATGGTAAAATTGATAGTAGTAGTGTATAAAGATTATTGCAAAATGGAATTAGAAAGCAATAAATATACTAGAAGAAGAAGAAAATACTTGATCCTGATAAAAATAATTAAAGATAAGAAAATTTTAATGAAATTAAGATTAGAAGAATAAGTCAATTTAATTATAATTAGGGATTTATGTTTAATATGAGATAAAATAAATTTCCATGAAAATGATACATTAGGAAATAAGGGTTGATAGAGTAAGTGATTTATAGAATAATTATTAGAATTGAACTATGAAATATTTATTAGAATTAATATTTGTAATATAGGATTTTGAATATAATTTATATTTATTGTGCAGTATGAGTTGCGAGAGATAAAGAGGCGCAAGTAGAGCTACTGGATTTCATACTGCACAGAAATAGAGGTAAGAAACATGTATGGAAGTCGCATATGACATGTTTTAATTACAATTGAAAATTCTTCGAAATCTCGTTTTAATCATTCCTTCCCAATTTTCCCGAACACAAGGAAAAGAATTTATCTTTAACTTCTACAAGTCTAAATATTGCAATACATGAAATGTTCTACATGAATTGATTTAAAAGAAATGATTTACATGCTTTGAATTATATTAAATGATTTACATGAAGTGAATTACATAATATGATTTACATGAATTGAATTACATGGCATAAGTTACATAAAGTGCATTACATGAAATGATTTACATGAATAGATTTATACGAAATGATTTATATGAATTGAACCACATGAAGTGATCTATATGAATTGATTTACATAAATTAAGTTACATGACATGATTTACATGAAATGAAATACATGATTTGAATTATATGAAGTGTTTTATATGAATGGAATTATACGAAATGAATTACACAAACTGAGTTATATGACATGATTTATACAAAATTATTTACATGAAATGATTCAAAAGAAATGATTTATATGAAGTGACTTATATGAAATGATTTTATGAGAGTGATGTCTCCCTGATGATCGTGCATACGAGACAGTGATGATTAGGCTGGGAGACGTCCTAGACCTTCCCCTTTACATGATATGACTGTGGGAGTTACGGTCGAACCCCACAGGTTTACACAGTGAGCACCTGACCAGTGCGAACTGTGAGTGATCGACGATGGCCATTCGTTATAGTGTTTCGTAGGATTGGCTAAGGAGTTCCGGATCCCTGGCCTTCCTATACAGGTCCCTTATGGGATATAGTGCGTGCATGAATCTCTGGGAGATTATTTTCTATCGATTAGTAATTTTTGACAGATGATTGATTTACTGAATGATTTAATTTATGAGAATAGTGAATGATTTGATTTACAAGATTAATACACAAATTGATTGAAAAGTGACAAAGGAAGTGATACAATTTTTAGAGTATATGTTTTTCTAATACAAATACATTTATCCTATTTTAAGGATTTTAAATGAATCGCTTTATTGCATTGTATACTGAAATGATTTATATAGATTGTTTACATAAAGTATTACTGCATAAAATGATTTTAAAAGTTTTAATATTTATATTTTAAATTATTTTTATAATGTGCACTTTTATATATGTTTCTTACTGGGCTTTCCCCAAAGCTCACCCCCCTTCTCACCATCCCAGATAGCTTATCGGCATACATGAAGTCCGCTGCCTTTAGTTAGTCGAAGAAATCGCTAAAGGTTAGAAGTACCAAGTGAACAGGTATATGTCTAGAATTTTATATTTATATTTGGATTTATAAATGCACAGTAGATGTGTTTGCGATGGGATGTAAATAGTGTGATGTATGAATTGTAATGAAAATTGTAAAATGAACTTACACTGACACCGAATGCAAACCGATTGATACCGACTAATTGAATGGAAAAGATAGTAATTAAAAGGAAAAATTTAGTCTGAATTTCATAATTCTGGATGTTACACATGTGCTTCAATCAAAATCAACTTTCTTAACTCATTATCATTAGGAACACATATACGGTTATTAAACCTTAAAATTCCATCATGATCCATATTAAACTCTTAGGTCATACCTGACTGAATCTTACTCTTAGCCTTAATACATCGATCATCTTCCTTTTGAGCAATCCGAATTCTGTCTAGCAACTCCGGCTCAATCATCATACTAGCCATCACTCCGAATTGCTCATAAGGCATAACATTTAGGTTGATGCTTGCAAACTGCTCAAGTAATTCATGTTCTCTTACCATCATATAGGATATCATTCCTACATGCTTCCGGCTCAGAGCATCCGCCACCACATTAGCTTTCCCTGGGTGGTACAAGATCTCACAATCATAGTCTTTCAGAAGCTCGAGCCATCTTCTTTGTCTCATGTTCAATTCTCTTTGAGAGAACAAGTATTTCAGACTTTTATGATCCGTAAAAATCTGGAATCTCTCACCATACAAGTAATGCCTCCATATCTTCAAAGCAAACACTACTGTAGCTAACTCCAAATCGTGAGTGGGGTAGCTCTTCTCATGGTCCTTTAGTTGTCAAGAACCATATGCAACTACCTTACCATGCTGCATTAATACGCAACCCAAACCTTGCCCTGAGGCATCACTATATACCGCAAATCCTCCAGAACCACTAAGAATGGTGAGGATAGGTGCCGTCATCAGTTTGCGCTTCAATTCTTGGAAACTGTGCTCACAGGCATCATTCCACTCATACTTTACCTCCTTGCGCGTCAAGCGCGTCAATGGAGTAGCTAACTTCGAGAAACCCTCTACAAATCTTCTGTAGTAGCCAGCTAGACACAAGAAACTCCTAATCTTCGTCACCGTCTCCGATGGATCAACCGAGACTCCATCTTTACTGATAACATGTCCCAAAAAGGAGATATGGTCTAGCAAAAAATCACACTTACTTAGCTTGGCATACCATCCTCTATCTTTGAGGGTTTCCAAAACTATCCTTAAGTGCTGCTCATGCTCTTCCCGAGACCTCGAGTATACCAAGATGTCATCGATGAAGACAATGACAAACTGGTCCAAGTACTGTTTGAACACGTCATTCATCAGATTCATGAAGGCTGCGGGTGCATTGGTCAAGCCAAATGGCATCACTAGAAACTCATAGTGGCCATACCGTGTCCTGAATGCAGTCTTAGGGATATCTTCATCTCGAATCTTCAACTAATGATATCCCGACCTCAAGTCTATCTTGGAAAAGACTTGTGCACCCTTGAGCTGATCAAAGAGGTCATCAATCCTGGGAAGAGGATACTTGTTCTTGATCGTCACTTTATTCAACCATCGGTAGTCTATACACAACCTCATACTACTGTCTTTCTTCCTGACAAAAAGCACAGGAGCACCTTAAGGGGATACGCTGGGTCGTATGAATCCCTTGTCTAGCAACTCTTGAAGCTGCTTCTTCAATTCTTCCAATTCCACTAATGCCATCCGATAGGGCGATCTCAAAATGGGCTCAGTCCTTGGCACCAAATCAATCGTGAATTCCACTTCACTATCCGGAGGAAGTCTTGGAAGATCATCCAGAAATACTTCTGGAAAATCCTTGACTACAGGAATTTCAGGAAGCTCGGGATGTTTCCGATCTACGTCCTCCACATAAGCAATAAATCCTTCACATAACCATACGTATCATCCATTATTTCATTTACAATCAAATCAAAATTAAACATACTTTCACATTATGTACTTACAAAATTTACAACATAGCTAATGGGTGAAGAGAAGGTTACACTCTTAGCATAACAATCTAATATGACATGGTTCTTAGCTAACCAATCCCTACCTAAGATAACATCAAATCCATACATATTCAGTAGGATTAGGTCAGCTACTGATTCTCTTTCTCCTACCCGTAGCTTACAATTACGGTACACTATGTCCGTCATTTGAGATTCCCTAAATGGAGTGTTTATTTGCAATAATTGTCCTAAAGACTCAGGATCAACAAGCACTTTCATAGCAATCGTAGGTGACATAAATGAATGCGTAGAGCCTGGATCAAACAAAGCTATAACACTTATATCAAACAAATAAATCTTACCTTTGATCACTTTGGACGAGGCATCGGCAAACTCCTCATCGATGGCAAACACTCGTCCTTGGGTCACAGCTTTCTTTCCCTTCTCGGCAGCAGTGGCTTTAGGTTGTGGTTGAGGGGTCTTATTAGATTCCTCGGGCACCCTCTGATTTCTCTTAGGGCAATCCCTAATCATGTGTCCCTGCTCACCACATCTAAAACATGCGCCACTTGCCAACCGGTATGGCTGCGATCCATGAAACTTCCCGCATTGCTCACATCTTTGCATCATACTTTTCGGTGAGCTAGCGGTACTACCTGCTGGATATCGGGATCTTTCATCACCTATCTTGATCCCGGTAGCTCTAGGAGTACCTATATCATTATCATCGTAACTCCAAATTCAATATATTTCCATGGAAACATTTAATTAAATTAGAAATCATCTTCTTATACTTTACTTACCTATCGAAACTCCTTCAGATTGTCTACTTTTCTGGGATGGATACCTATCACTCGAAGCTTTCTCATCCGACTTTCGCTTCATTGGCTCCTTGCCTTTACCCTTAGCTCGGAAGTCAGCGTGGTGGAGGTCATAGTCCTGCTCACACAACTGAGCCTTACAGACCGCCTCTCCATAGGTTGTAATATCCATCGGATACAGCTTAGATCTAATAGGGGACTTCAATCCCTTTATGAACCGGTAGATCTTGTGTCCTTCATCCCTTAGGACCTCTGGATCGAATCTACTCAAGGTAATAAACTTTGATTCATACTGATTCACCGTCATCGTACCTTGAGTCAAACTCAAAAACTCTATCTTCAGCCTATTCCGATCAGTGCGTGCGATGTATTGCTCATTAAAAGCTTCTACAAACCGATCCCACGTGACCTCATCATATCAGGCCTCCAATACTATCTGAGTGGCCTGCCACTAATGCTCGGCATCATCTATCAACAAGTAAGCATCTAAGCCTACCTTCTCCCTTTCGGAGCAGGTCATATACTTAAAAGATTTTATGACCGCCTTCATCCAGTTCTCTGTGGTCAACAGATCTCTCTCCTTCTTAAATTTAGGCGGATCCAACTTCTTAAACTCTTTAATCAAGGTCACACTGCAGTATGCCTTAGGATCCCACCTTTTAGTAGCTGGGACTGGTGGGGGTATTTCTGTAGGAGGAACAACAGGTGTAGCTACTGGGGTACTTGTGGCCACATTCGGGAAGTTAGACATGAACTGTGTAAACATCGTGGTCATATTCTCCATGTGCTTCTCCATTTTTGCTATCCTAGTATTCGGGCTATGCGGTGGAGATGGATGAGGAGACGGAGTTGGGGGCTGTCCTTCACGACCCCATCATCTTCTTCTACTTGTACCTCTTCTACGTGAGCTCATTCTGTCAATATAATCACAATTGAGCTCTTTAGTATAACTTTAGACAGTTATACTATGCATATATATATTCACACTAGTACAGTACATTGGGAATATTCTAATTCTAGCTTTTTGACACTGACAAACACCAATTCGAATTGCTCTGATACTAATCTGTGTCGTCCCCGTCACTACATCCTACTAACTAACTTTTTCCTTTATTTCTTTATCTTATACTACTTGATTCGATTTGGTTCATCAATGTCATTCATTCTTTTCTTTCTTAAGCTTAATAGCTAACAGCTCAATATCAAAATTTACTTTCTAATAAAACAGACTAATGATACATATATATATCATCCGTTTCCACCGGATCTTACACATCATTCCTAACTTAAATCTCCGACATCTTATATACATAATTATTGTTTGTACTGTACCGTAGCTGAATTACAATTTACTTTGCATATTTACATAAGTATACCTTCTATGTTAACTGGAAAGCGTCTCTCAAAGGTACACTTCAAAGATCCACTTGTAAGCTCTTCTATCTAGAGCAAGGGATCACTTCAGATAGTTTGTAGGAAAAATAGTCGTAAAAGGATGAGTTTACGCTCAGTAAGAAAAATATGAAAAAGAGCGTACTATGCCTCTATATGCATTTTTCCTGCTTGGCTCTATAATGTCATGTAAATCATTATAAAGCATGCATACATCGTATACTTCTTTCATACATTGTTTGCAACCATGCATATTTCTTTCAAATGGTATAAGCAAACGTATTTTCTTTAAAACATGCATCATCTTCTTTCTTTAAAACATCATACTTCATAACTTACTTCAAAACATACATCATATTCTTTAAAACATACATCTTATACTTATTCAAAGCATTCATCTTATACTTTAAATCAGATGGAGACTATGTACATTTATTCAAGCGATTGCATCATCATATAAATCATTTATACCCATTTATATGATTCTAATCATGCATTAATATAGTGGTGCACCATGTAGAGGTCAGGGATTCTCTCCTGCCTTTAGTAATCCACAGTGAACACTAGTCAGGTGTCATCCGTGGTATTGAGAACTGGACTAGGGTTCCTCGCTCAAACATACATAATACTGAGGACTTGATTAGAGTCTCTCAGCCATCAAGGATGCATGATCATCATGTAGTCCATAGTCTCAAAACGTTCATCATATACTTGTTCAGAAAACACTTTAGTGTTTAAATCAAATAGGCTTTGAGAAATCATCTTTTAATACAGGGCAGTCGACTGGTCACTTAGGGCGATCGACTGCTTCTTCATATTTTCATTTATCAAAATTATTTTCTTTTTAAAATTTCGATAATTTTCTTTTCTGAAAACACATGGGGCAGTCAACTGGTCAAAATAGCAGTCGACTGGTTTGAAACAAAATGCTTTCGAGAAAAAGGCAATCGACTGGTCCATATAGCAATCGACTGGTTTCCCAAACAGAATGCTTTTGAAAACAGGGTAGTCGACTGGTCACTGAGGGCAGTCGACTGGCTTTGAAATAGAATGCATACTGGAAAATAGTAGTCGACTAGCTTGTATAGCTTTCGACTGGTTTATCTCAGTTTTTGGAAATCTACGCTTTAGTTGTCTCTAGGCAGTCGACTGCTATTCAAGGCAGTCGACTGCTCCTAGCTTAATTGGTATTAGGAGTAGAACACGAAATGTCACTTTTCCTGCATTAAATCAACTGGTACTTCTTCCAAAACACTTAAAAACACATTAAAAACATGTGGATATAGCCACCCTATGTCCGTTATGTAACGGCCCAGCCCAATCGGCCATGGCCACCCATTTTGGGCCTACGACAACGATCGCTGTGACAACGCTACTCATCCGTACTGTCCTCTCTGTGAGGCGATGAGCTACCCACTGGGACCACACAGGTCCACCTCACGCAAGGCTTTATCGGGAATAAATTCCCAATTCGCGTTCGCCATGACTCGAACATAGGACTTACTTTGCCTATGTCAAATCATGACTAACCATTAGGCCGTTTTTTTGTAAAGCCCTGGATCGGCCTACGGCACAACCACCGTGCACTTTACTCAATCGTACTGTCCTCTCTGTGAGGCGATGGGCTACCCACTGGGACCACACAGGTCCACCTCACGCAAGGCTTTATCGGGAATAAATTCCCAATTCGCGTCCGCCATGACTCGAACATAGGACTTACTTTGCCTATGTCAAATCATGACTAACCATTAGGCCTAGGCCTAATGGTTAGTCATGATTTGACATAGGCAAAGTAAGTCCTATGTTCGAGTCATGGCGGACGCGAATTGGGAATTTATTCCCGATAAAGCCTTGCGTGAGGTGGACCTGTGTGGTCCCAGTGGGTAGCCCATCGCCTCACAGAGAGGACAGTACTGTTGAGTAAAGTGCTCGGTGGTTGTGCCGTAGGCCGATCCGGGGCTTTACAATTTTGGAGGGGAATGAGAGGAAGGCTGGAATGTGCTACCGACTTTGATGATGGCTGAAGATGATGACTCATGCAACTTTCATTTAATGCATATTAATCCATTAATCATCTCAGCCATTGACCATGCATTTCTTTGACCATTTGACATTTGACCATTTAGTGATTGGTTTTCTTTCTTCCATATGCCATATATATCATCTATATTTTTTGATTTCTTATTTATTTCCACATAATTAACATCTTCAATTAATATAACAGAATTTCCTTATTCCCTATATGTCCCATACATCATTCATACTTCATACTTTCACATCTATTTAATTCTTCCAAGTTGAAATACTATACAATTATGGGAATTTACATGAAATTGGGGGATTTCACACTGCAAATAGTCTGGGAGAGAAAGAGGGGGTGAGTTTACACTCAGTAAGAAACAATTATGAAAGAGTGGTACTATGCAACTATATGCACTAAAACATTTGTAACAATTTAATTCATGAGTTTCATGTAAAACACTTCACTTGAAAACATTGTTATATAATTTAGTAGCATATCAAATCAAGAAATCATTAGAGCTATCTTTTGAAATTAAATACGTCAATTCAGTAGGACATTACATAAAATCACTGGCTGGAGAAAGCTATCATCCAAGATTCACATGTCGATATCACTATAGGAATGAGCCTACCCCCGTACGAGCCAGGTATCAGTCCCTAAGCCATTCCTATTAAACACTACAATGGCCATTGTGAAAATAGATCCACGGTATGCACTAGTCATGTGCCTTACAGTAGGAGCTACGAACTTGACTAGGGTCTCGAAGCCATAACACTCATTGGGTGCATGTTCATCAGGAAATAACCATCTCAAAACATTTCACTTATAATGAGCAAAACACTTCGGTAAACGACTATTGTCAATCAATCAATAACCATATAAATCGATAAACATTATAAATAATTCAATAATAATTCTCTGTAATAAATCAAATCAATGCTTGAGAAATAATTAATTAAATAAAACAATAAATAAAATAAAGTTACAAGTAAATTAATCATAATTTACTTCATATAAATATATGTATAAAATACCGTATCGTTTTAATTTAAATATAATTTTGAAATATTGGATAATGCTAATTATGCAAATTTCAATTGATTTGTCGATGTTATCACTACTCTAAATCCCATAAAATCATATTTGAATTCGTTCAATTCGATCCATATCCCACATGCATACATAGTACGTTCCTACACTACTTCCATAATTATTCCTTACCTCAATAGCAATGTGGGATAATCTTCCGAATTGCACCACTACGCCTCTTATTTCGTCGAATTATAAGCTACAAAAATAACATTTTAATATAATCAATATTCACTGCTTAAATCCATAAAATTCCTTTACTTGTCTAAACTCTCATTTTGAATCATCATTGCTTAGAAAATATTATGAATTTCTTAAGATCTTCCGTGGTGGCTTGGCCAATTACTTCTCTTTTGTAACAACCCGTTACCATATTTTTTACGTATTTCTATACAACTTTTCCGGTTGGGCCGTCTGTGATGCCATTAACATTCTATAGTGATAATAATAAATGATAAACATTTATTTAACAAATACAGAATATGAAATTTTTTTCACTATTCCTTACATCTGACATCCCCTATTGTCCTTGTTTCAATAAAGTAGTACTGTATACTTTTGTCTGAAATGTAAAAGAGAAGTGGCTGTACCTGTCATATTTGACATAGTTTGCCCCAGCACTTTATATGTAGCTATATCCATCTGGAAGCTAATTCTCTAACTCCGTGTCTTTTTATCTGTGGAGTTAAAACAAAAGGGGTGAGCGAATCACGCGCTCAGTAAAGGAGACGTATGCTGCTTTAAAGAAAGCAAAACTATATGCCACAAAGTATTTATTTTTCCTAAAATCATACCAAGTAGGAAAACGGTGGATATAGTAAACAGCCCTCTCAATACACCATTCAAATCACTGGCTAAACAGTTTACAATATAATGTAGTAAACAGTAAATAGGATTCAATAAATCCTCTCAATAAACAGAAATCAGTAAGTTGAGACTAGGCAACAAATAAATCATGCTCTCATTATTCCCCCAGGAACACAAGTCGTCCGCTTTTGGGGTGCACCCGTAGGCCATCGCCCTTCACGGCTATCTCGGCTAGATCTATGGCCATAATCTATAGGTGGTCCTCGGGTCCACTTGTCAGGTGACCTCGAGACCTCTGATGACTTGGTGGGTCCATTAGCCTTGTGACGCCCTGGGGTGCACCTGTTGGTCTATCGACCCGAGCCATCGCCCCAGGCGGGTCACTCAGTTACGTGAATATTAATGCATGAACTCAGGGCCTAAAGTCTCAAAAATCACTTTTATATCTCATGAAAAACCTTTATGGAATTATTTCACCAAATTCATCATTTTCTCAAAATGATTTATTTTCCAAAAAGGTTTTATATAAAATAGTAAAACAGCCCGCAATCTCACCATTTTTCGTATGAGAAAGGCACAGGTTAACTGGCTCGCCCATGGCTAGTTTGCCCATGGTCAACTCACCCATAGTCAACTCGCCCATAGTCAATTCGCCCCAAAAAGGTTTTATATTTTCTGTTTACAAAGATATTAAAAACAGCCCATTGTTTAACATTTAATAAAAAGTAAAGCATCACAGATAGTCCAACCGAATGAATTATGTAAAATAACGTGAAAAATGTGATCACGGACCGTTACACCATATCAAGCAATACTAGAGGAAAATGTTACTGGTGAACAATTCCCTGAAGTCCGCAATTTAGCTGAAAGCCTACAATGAGTGAATGATAGTCACAGAATAAGAAAATATCTTTGGCGGGCTGTCAATCAATTTTGTTCTTTACAATAACAGTCGGCAAAAATGTGCAGAGTGCATTCATTATTCATTCACTGTTCATTTGACCTAAGTTTTGTCACAAAAGTCTACCCTGGTAGGCGTTGCCAAGGCTTCTTTTACCAACTAATTTGGCTGAAGCGAATCCATCTGTAACTTTGAGGAGTTTGAGTTGAACATTTGTTTTTGTTCCTTGGGCTAGTTGAAATGGTCTAACGATTCGTCTAAATTTATATCGCAATATTGCAAGTGTATGGGTCATCTCAGGTCTCCATTCTCCATCTGCAATTTTTTTTTTCGCTAAATCATAGATGTACTAAGCATAATAATCAAAATTGTAAAATACACTATATATATACTATATGATACGATTCAATTCACTACAAAATCGATTTATATTATTGCAAAGAATCATTTTATAATGAATCGATAACATATCTATCGAATCAATAAATATCATATAAAAAATCAATATACTTTGATACACTTTTGTAGTGAAATTAGGTTACACTCCGTCTAAATCTTTTCTAACACAATTATTTAAAAATACAATTTTAATAGCTTTTTAACTTAAACAACTTATATACATATTCTTTACATATTTTAATCTTAAAAAAATATTTTTTTAGAATTCTAGTTTAGTAAATTAAAATAAAAATATAAAAAATATTTAAAAGTATATACTATTAATGAGAATGTTAATTGTTCAAAAATAATCATATTTCTTATTTTTATTACATATTCACTTAATTCTATTAATATGTATAAAATTTTCTATTTTCTTATTTATATGTATTATTAATTATAACTAATTTTAAGATACAATAATCGATGTTTGATTTTCAAAAATGAAATATTCATTTACGATACATATCTTGATTTAATAACTATTTAAAGGTGGTTGCTTGAGAAACAGTAAAAGGATTGGATCACTTCTTTTTATGAGTGCACGCATAGTTATCAATATCGCATGATACACGATACGTATCATACGATATGTTTCGATACACATATAAAACGATACGAATCTATATGCTGTATCGTTTTTGTTAAGAATCGGAAGCGAATCGTACGATACATGATACATATAGTACGATACTCGATACTCTCGATACGGTACGATACAATTTATTTTATCTAACTCAAGTCCAATTAAATCTTTTTCTTACAAAATTACTAACAGCCCAATTTTATTTTATTTTTTTTTTGATTCAAATGAAAAAAAAATCTTGAGATCTTGTGAAAATAATTAACCAATTGAATTTTTAAAAATTTATAAAAATATATAGATAATTTAAAATTTTTAATAAAAATATTAATTTTACTTTCAAAAAATTAAAAATTTTAACGAAAATAATAGTTTTGTCCCATTTAAATTTATTAAAAATTAAAATATGAGCATATAAAATTTTTTGAGTAACTTATCAACTTATTTTAATATTTTATTATTGTATAAAAAACATGAAAGATTATATTAAAAAATAACAAACCATTTATTTAAATAATTTTGCATTCATTGATATATATATATATATATATATATATATATTATTTGTTCTTGTATATTAGTACATATGAAAAATTGAAAATATCAAATACTCATATATAAATATATATTACATGTATAAATTATTTGTAATTAAAATTTTTAATCGTATATTACAATATGATACGATACTTGATATTTGATTTTCAAAAATAAAATTTCAATATACAATACATATCTACATATCTCAATTTAATTACTATAGGTGCACGTCAAATATTTGCTGTCCTTCACTTATTCTAGATGGTTGATTATGAAAGCAAGAGAGAGCCAATGGTTCTAAATTTTTTAAAAGTTGAATTGAAAAAGTCATAAAACATTTCCAGCTTCCTAAATATCCTTTGCTTTCCAAAAACACATTAGCCAATCTCTTATTTTCATTTTTTTCCACAAAAAATTTAGTGCAATCCCCTGTAAACTTTCTAAGAGGTATTTGTCATAAGGTCCACGTCTTCACCGACATAGAAAGGTAGGTAAATGATAATGGCATTTGTGCTTAGATATAAGAAATTAATTCTGACCAGAGTTCCACTTACCGTTCAATCCTTTCTTTAAATCTATTTTAGTAAACAAATTTCCTATCCAATCCAAATCTTACTGGTCCTTTTTTTTTTGTTAGATATAACATCAAACAGAACATGGGAAAATTTTTTAATCCTACTTTTCTTTTCTAGTATTTGTTGATATACTTTCTTTAGGAATGTTATTTTTTTTTATCAGCCACTCGATAGGTTTACATGTTTCGTTACAGGAATTATATATGGTGGAAAAATGCGTGATGGCGGTGATGCTATGCATCAAGAAAATATCTTTGGCAAGCAGTCAATCAATTTCGTTCTGCTATCCTTTTCTTTACAGTCCGCAAATATGTGCATAGTTACATTCATTTCTCTGTTCAATTTTCTTTGTAACTTTTCCTGTTAGCTTTTGGATTTGTGCTAAAAGTCATCGGAAAATTGTTGACATTTTGCATTAAGGCATTCATACTTCTGTATTTGATTAAACCAACAGTAGAGAAATTCCTATGGTTCTTTGCATTCAAATTAGTTTGATTCAATCATCCATTGATTAAAAATTTAGTTCGAATTGAAATAAACATTGAATTGAGTCCTGGTTTTAACCATTATACGTGTCTTTTCCACCATTAGGAGTGAGAAAGAGAAGATTGAATGAACATGTTATTTTTATACATGTCAGTTAATCACATAATTAAAAATTAGTAATAATTTATTATGAGTCATATGTGATAATTAAATGTGAATATTTATTTCAATAAATTTATTGATATTTATAATAAATGATATATTTTTTAATAATGTGAATATGTGATATGATTTGAATAAAAAATAAATACTAACCTGAAATAATTATTTTATATAATTTTTTTATCAAGAGTTAGATAAAAAGATTCAATACATTTCCGGTTTGATGACACTAATGTACCTAAATATCCGTGGCTTTCCCAAAAAAAAAAAAAGGAACACTAGCCAATCTCTACTTCTCATTTTCTGTTTTTTATTGTAAGTGGAAAATAACCAAAACCAGTTTCTTGTTTTTATCTAAAAATTTGTTTTAGAGTTTATATATAATACATTTATAATGTGTAAAGACTATACACTATCAGTTAACCACATAATTCCACTTCATTATTAAATAAAATTTTAAAAATGCACGAGCTCTTAGAAATAAATATTAATAAAGTTTTTAAATTTATTTTTAAAGATTTGTTTTTTATTTTTTGGTCGAAACCATCCGATATCCCCACACCATTCTGGTATAAGACTAATTCGGATTCGAGCCGGGCAGGACCCAAAGGGCGGCAAAGCTCTCCCTCAAGAGTTTTAACACAGCTGCGTACCCGGGGCTCGAACTCGAGACCTCTGGTTAAGCTAGAACAGCCCCTTACCAACTGATCTACGTGCTCTTGGGTTTTTTAAAGATTTATGCATTTTTAAGTTTTGTTCATGTAAAATCCCGTTACCATATTTTCACGTATTTCCATGCAACTTTACCGGTTGGGCTGTCTGCGATGCCATTAACATTCAACAGTAACAGTGATAAATGATAAACATTTATCTTATTAATTATGGAATATGAAATTTCTTTTCCTTATTCCTTACATTTGACATCCCCTATTAACCTTTATTTCACTATGGTAGTACTGTATACATATGTCTGAAATGTAAAAGAGAAAAGACTGTACCTGTCACGTTTAACGTGCCATGCCTCAGTGCTTTAAGCGTAGCTATACCCATCTGAGAGCTAATTCTATCAACTCCGTGTACTTCTTATCTGTGGAGTTAAAACAAAGGGGTGAGCGATTCATACGCTCAGTAAAGGAAACATATGCTGCTTTAAATAAAGCAAAACTATATATCACAACGCATTTGTTCTTTTCTTAACCCAGTAGAAAAGACAGTGGATATATAATAAACAACTCTTTTAAAACACCATTCAAATCACTGGATAAACAATTTACTTTAAAATGTAGTAAACACTATATAGGATTTCAACAAATCCTCACAGTAGACAGAAATTAGTAAGTTGAGACTAGGCAACAAATAAATCATGCTATCATCGTTCCCCCTCCCCCTTGCGAGAACGGAATCTGCCGCTTTTGGGGTGCACCCGTAGGCCATTGCCCCTCACGGCTATCTCAGATCTATGGCCATAATCTATAGTGGTCCTCGGGTCCACTTGCCAAGTGACCTCGAGATCGCTGATGACTTGGCGGGTCCATCAGCCCTGTGACGCCCTAAGGTGCACTCGTTGGTCTATATGACCCGAGTCATTGCCCCAGATGGGTCACGCAAAGTATATAATTAATAACGCATGAATTCAATGCCTAATGTCTCAAAATCAAGTTATATCTTATGTATCATTTCCACAAAATGATTTGATTTCTTATAAAACAATAAAACACCAAAAACAGCCCGTAATCTCAACTTTTAAAACCTGTCCGCCCATGGTCAGCTCGCCTGTTATGGCTCGCCCATGGCAGCTCGCCCATGGCGGAGAACATGTGTTCGCCCGCCCAACTTTGCCCTTTAAATCGACAAGCAAAACTGGCTCGCCCTCAGTGGCTCG
This sequence comes from Heritiera littoralis, assembly GCA_031772115.1. Taxonomy (NCBI): domain Eukaryota; kingdom Viridiplantae; phylum Streptophyta; class Magnoliopsida; order Malvales; family Malvaceae; genus Heritiera; species Heritiera littoralis. The sequence goes on along the minus strand of JAPDPK010000088.1, from coordinate 345,620 downwards.
CCCGTTAGTCAACTCGCCCAAAAGGTTTCATATTTCTATTTTGAAAATATTTAAAATAATTCATTTTTCGTTTAGGAAATTACACATAAAACCGTTCGCCAGGGTCAGCTCGCCCTTCACGGCTCGCCCCTGACTAACTCGACAAGACGGTGAATTAGTATTCGCCCGCCACTTAGCTTTTCAAAACAGAAATATGTCTCATTGGTAGCGGTTCGCCCGCCTTATATTTAAATCAAGGGCCGCCCGCCCAAACACATTAAAAAGGGTTCGCCCGACTATGGCTTTACCCGAATTTCTCTTTAAAACAAGGGCACTCGCCCAGTTCTCATAAAAGAGAGCTTGCCACTTGGCTCGCCCCATAGCTTTCCTATAAAAACGGTTCGCCCGCCCTTAAATTTAGAAACGGGTGTATAAAAATTATAAAACGGCTTGGCTCGCCCGCCAATACCAATTCGTCCGACTACAAATACAAGGGCTCGCCAACATAAATATACAAGAGCTCACCCGCCCTGTATCAGTTCATCCAGAAAACAGCATAGGGGTCGGCTTTTAGCTCGCCCGAATCAAAATAATTATCAAATAACTTCCTCAAACAATGCATGTCAGAAAACAAAACATTTAACTTAATGTTTTCATAAAATTTAACTCCACAGGACATGCATCACTTCACACACATCTCCCTTACCTGTTAGAAACGAAGCCTTGCTTCGCCATGCTCTTTGTTCGCCCATAGCCATTCCCAATTATCGGCTGCAAATTATATAAATTCCATTAATATTTTCTTTATATAATATATATAATTTTCCATTACTTGGGCGAAATTAAAATAACTCGTATCACTACTCGCCCAGATAGAGCTTCACTAGTTCGCCCAGACGAGCTCGCTATTCACCAAAAGGCTACCACGTGGCATCTCGCCCGCCATTACTCACCGTGGTTTTGTGAGCTCGCCCATGAACTAAACTACTGTTGGGCGACCTAGCCCACATGAATAACAACATTGGTGAGTTCATCATTTCCTACTCGCCTCATTGGCGATTACAAACTTTCAACACGGGCGATCAACATAGTCGCCATTGTCGTCACTTATTCCATTATTTTCTTTGTTTCCATATTCTCCAAAGATCTAACTAAAAACAAGACTGTATCTATGTTTATTACTTCATAAAACATAGAAATCTATCATTGAGCATCAAGAAATCCTCAGAAAATATGAAACTCATCTCAACCAACTGCACTTCCAAAACAGCTTGTTTTTTGTCTCATGTTGGCCTTCTTTTGCTTATTCCTTCAGCTCATCAACGAGGAAAGGTTTTAGAAGCAGGTTTATGTGTTTAGCCAAGTTAAGGAAGAAGCTTAGTAGATCAAACATGGCAGAGAAATGGAAGAAATAGAGAAATGGTTTTCGTGAAGAAGCTGGAATTGGCTAACTCGTTTTTCCTCAATTGTCTCTGCTTATATAGCCATGCTCAGCCAATCAATAGCCACCGCCTGCCTCTTATCCTGTTTCTTTCATCATTCCTCACGTCTATCATGCATTTAATGCATGTAGAAAACTGAAGCACAAGTGGCGTGAAAGTCTCCCTTTCACACTCTTTTTCTTCTGCTGCAGACTTTGTTTACTTCCTCAACAAATAAGGCTAATTCCCTTATTGACTTTAACTTTCCTTCATTTATTGTCCTCGACCGTATATCTCACAAAGTCAATCTTGGCTGCTAATGGTTCTGAAGCCATTTTCCTTGTCCACACAAGCTGATTCCCAGTCTTCACCTCTTCTTGAGACCTCAGCTCGCCACACTACATCAGTTCGCCAACATTCACAGCTTATTACTCTACTCGCCCACTTGTAATTATATGGGAAATCAATAGTCTTCGCCACGTTGGGCGATCATCCAAAAAAAACTCAATTGGCCAACACATTAATCAATAAGATGCATATTCATACTCGCCCTCAACAACTGGCCACAAGCCTTTATCTTACTCGCCCTTTGGCAAACTGAACCATATACTTGCCCATAATCATCACTGGGCGATCACACTCCTAGCCACACACGGGCCATCACCATATAAATTAACTTGGCGAAGTCAACTATCTATCAAACAAAAAGGCCAACAAACAGCTTGCATCATCAACTCGCCACCATCAACTCGCCATACTTATTCCTTGGGCGATCAGGCGGCACATCACATTGGGCGATCACCGGTTCGCCGTGCCACATATTGGCGAACTCACCAGTTCGCCGGTATAAGGAACTTTTCATCCGAGGGGAAATCAATATTCAATATTTATTTAATTTCCATTATTAATTTTATGAAATTAGACTCTACAGTAGTGTAGAATCAGGTCTTACAGTTCATAAATGATATGACATTATGCCAAGCCCTTGTGGTATGCTACCCTCTAGCTTGTTGTGCTGTAAAGCAAGTTTGCTTAGCCGTGTCAAATTTCCCAAAGAGATTGGGATTCTCCCCAAAAATATATTTTCACTGGAGGTGAGAGCTTGCAAATTTTTAAGCCTACCAATGGCGTGAGGAATGTGGCCAGTTAGTTGGTTTTCCTCCAAACCTAACGCAATTAGATTTACAAGATTTGCTATCCCTGAAGGAATGGTGCCAGTTAATCGATTAGTACCTAAATATATTTGAGTGACCATGGTTGAAAGATTGGCTAGAGAGTTTGGCAGCATCCCTCCAAATTGATTTACATTTAAACCAAGTACATCTAGATTGCTACAGTTAGTTAAGGATGTTACAAAATCTAGATCACTAGCTAACCCACTTCCTAAATAATTAATTTCCATATTGAAATACCTAAACTTTTTATGGTTAAAATCAATTGATACTTTACCGGTGAAAAAGCTACTTCTAATCTCGAGCATTTCAATCTTTGAAGCATTGGGTAACAACATTGGCAAAGTACCCGAGAAATTATTACATCCAATAACAAATTCTTTAATGTTTAGAAGTGTGAAGCCTAAGTTGTCTGGGAGTGTGAAATCCCTAATTTCATGTAATTTTCTTATGTTTGTAAAGTGTTCTAGCTGAAAGGAATTAGATAAATATGAAGTTTTGATATATCAATGAGGTATGAATCATATGAAGGAATAAAGAAATTGAAAGTCAATTAATCAAGGAATTAATGTTAATATCAGGAAAATATTTAGAGTATGAGAAAGGAATCAAAAATCAGAAAATTTAATTGGTAATTTAATATATGAGTCATATGGAAGAGAAAAGATCAATTTAATTACATGGTCAAAGAATCTTTAGTTAAAGGGGGTCAAAGGCTGAGATGGATGATGAGATAAAGCATGCAATTAATGAAGTTAATGAGTCATCATCATCTCCATCACCCCTACGGCAGCTCCCTTTCCAGCCCTTCATTCTCGTTCCCTCTCCAAGCTTCCAAGTTTTCCATTTTATCATCTTGACAAGCTACCTCATCCCTCCATCAATCCCTTTAGCTAGTTGAACGAAAATCGATCCTTGTGACTAGACTAAGCTATATCCGAAGTTTCGTAGATTGAATCCAAGTATTGGAGCAAATCTCAAAGTCTGAAATTTTGGTCACTAGCAAAGGTAAGAGAAGAAGATGATTCTTTCAATTATCTCCATGGTATGGAGTTGTACTGAGTTGGTATAGCATGTGTATGGTGATTGTTTAAAAAGTTTAAATTGTATGATGTTACAGATTTGAGGAAGTGAAGTGGAAGGCTAAGTTAATGCAAGCAATCTTGTGGATTTTGGCAATCGAGGTAAGGAATTTATGTAACGAACGTAAGGTGGCTATGTCCACATATTTTAATGTGTTTTTATGTGATTTGGAGAGAAGTACAAGCAGGAATTTTGTGCAGAAAATGTCATTTTCGGACCCTACTCCTAGTACCAATTAGGCTAGGAGCAGCCGACTGCCTTAAGTAGTAGCCGATTGCCTAGAGACGACCAAAGCATAGTTTTTCGAAAACCGAGACAAACTAGTCGACTGCTATGTAAGCCAGTCGACTGCTATTTTCCCATAAAGCATTCTGTTTTAAACCAGTCGACTGCTATTTGCTAAATTGCATTTTGTTTCAAAACCAGCCGACTGCCTATAAGACTGGTCGACTGCCATTTCTTAAGAAGCATTCTGTTTGAAAACCAGTCGACTGCTATATGAACCAATCGACTGCCCCCATGAATTTCAGAAAATAAAAATATCGAAATTTTAAATAAAAATAATTTTGATAAATGAAAATATGAAGCAGCAGCCGACTGCCCTATGAGGCCAGTCAACTGCCCTGTTTGAAAAAAAAGTTTTAAACCCTCTTTCAAGAAAGCATAAATGTCATAGCAAATAGCTATATGACAAATGTTTTGAGACTATGATGTACTTAATAATTATGCACTTCTGAAATTATTCAGGACTCTGATCAAGTCCCCGGTATGACATGAAATTGACTAAGGAGCCTAAGTCAAGTCCTCAGTTGCTACAGATGTCACCTGACTAGTGTTCACTGTAGCCACTGACGTTTGGCCAAATTGTCCCTGTTATTAAATTGGCTAAGGGAGGATTCCTGGCTCCTACGGGAGTACACCACATGATTCAGTGCATAATTCTGATGAATGCTATAGTCTCTCTGTTATTTAAAGAAGTATAAGATGTATGTTTTGAAGAAGTATAAGATGTATGTTTTCAAGAAGTATATGATGTTTGTTTTAATTCGAAACATATGATGTATGTTTTAAAGAAGCATGTAAAGTATGCTTGCTTATACCAATTGAAAGAAGTATGCATGATTGCAAATGATGTTTGAAAGAAGTACATGAAGCATGCTTTATAATGATTTACATGACATTATAGAGCCAAGCAGGAAAACTGCATATAGAAGCATAATACGCTCTTTTACATATTTTTCTTACTGAGCGTAAACTCACCCTTTTACGAACATTTTGCCTACAGATTATCTGAGGTGAACCCCACTCCAAAAAGAGGAGCTTGCTTTTGAGATATTAGAGTGTACCTTCGTGATATGCTTCCCAATTATAAGTGAAGGTATACTTATGTACTTATGTAAAGCAAATTGTAATTCAGCTACGGTACAGTACAAGTAACATTTGTGGATATAAGATGTCGGGGATTTAAGTTAAGATGATGTGTAAGATCTTGTGGTATGAAATGGTATATATACATATCATTATTCTGTTTATCGAAAGTAAATGTATCATATTGAGCTATTAGATATCGAGCTTAGGAAGAAGAATGAATGACATTGATGAACTAAATCGAATCAAGTCGTATAAGATAACAAGGAAAAAGTTAGTTAGTAAGATGTAGTGACGGAGACGTCACAGATTGGTATCAGAGCAATTCGATTGGTGTTTGTCAGTGTCAAGAAGCTAGAAATAGAGTATATCCCCAATTCTACTGTACTTGTCTGAATACATATGCATAGTATAACTGTTTATAGTTATATTAAAGAGCTCAATTGTGATTATATTGACAGAATGAGCTCACGTAGAAGAGGTACTAGTAGAGGAAGAGGACGGGGTAGTGAAGAACAGCCCCCAGTACAGTCTCCTCCTCCATCTCCACCTCATAGCCCGAACATTAGGCTAGCGAAAATGGAAAAGCATATGGAGAATATGGCCACCATGTTTATGCAATTTATGTCGAACTTTCCGAATTTGGCCACAAGTACCCCAGCTGCTACACCTGTTGTTCCTCCTACAGAGATACCCCCACCAGTCCCAGCTATAGGAAGGTGGGATCCTAGGGCATATTGCAGTGTGACCTTGATTAAAGACTTCAAAAAGCTGGACCCGCCTAAGTTTAAGGGGGAAAGAGATTTGTTGGCCGCAGAAAACTGGATGAAGGCGGTCATGAAATCTTTTGAATATATGACATGCTTTGAAAGGGAGAAGGTAGGCTTGGTTGCTTATTTGTTGATAGTTGATGCCGAGTATTGGTGGCAGGCCACTCGGACAGTATTGGAGGCCCGATATGATAAGGTTATGTGGGATCGATTTGTTGAAGCCTTTAAGGAGCAGTACATCCCACGCACTGATCAGAATAGGCTGAAGATTCGGTTTTTGAGTTTGACTCAAGGTACGATGATAGTAAACCAGTATGAATTGAAGTTCATTACCTTGAGTAGATTCAATCCAGAGGTCCTCAGGGACGAAGGATATAAGATTTACAGGTTTGTAGAGGGATTAAAGTCCCCTATCAGATCTAAGCTATACCTTATGGATATTACCACTTATAGAGAGGCAGTCCGTAAGGATCAGTTGTGTGAGCAAGACTATGACCTTCATCACGCTGACTTTCGATCTAAGGGTAAAGGCAAAGAATCGATGAAGCAAAAGTCGGATGAGAAAGCTCCGAGTGATCGGTATCCATCTAGGAGAAGTAGGCGATCTGAAGGAGTCTCTATAGGTAAGTAAACAAATTGAAAGAAACTAATCTTTGTTTTAACTTAACGGTTATATAGCAATATGCTGATTTTGGAGTTATGATTATGATGACACAGGAACTCCTAGGCCTACCGGGATCAAGATAAGTGATGAAAGATCCCGATATCCAGCTGGTAGTACCGCTAGCTCACCGAAGAGTACAATGCAAAGATGTGAGCAATGCGGGAAGTTTCATACATCACAGCCATGTCGGTTGGAAAGTGGCGCATGTTTTAAATGTGGTGAGCAGGGACATATGATAAGAGATTGTCCCAAGAGAAATTTAAGGACGTTTGAGGAATCAAAGAAGACCCCTCAACCACAACCTAAGGTCACTGCTGCAGAAAAGGGAAAGAAAGCTGTGACCCAAGGACGAGAGTTTGCCATCGATGAGGAGTCTGCCGATGCCTCGTCCAAGGTGATGAAAGGTAAGATTTACTTGTATGATATAAGTGTCACTGCATTGTTTGATCCAGGCTCTACACATTCATTTGTTTCACCTATGATTGCAACGAGAATACCTAGTGAGCTTGAGCCCTTAGGACACTTGTTGCAAATAAGTACTCCTTTTTACGGAATCACAAATGACGGAACTAATGTATAGAAATTGTAAGCTACGGGTAGGAGAAAGAGAATTAATAGCTGACCTAATCCTACTAAATATGTATGGATTTGATGTTATCTTGGGTATGGATTGGTTAGCTAAGAATCATGTCATATTAGACTGTTATGCTAAGAGTGTAGCCTTCTCTTCACCCGTTAGCTATGTAGTAAATTTTGCCAATACTTAAAGCAAAAGTATGTTTACTACTTGATTTAATGGCAAATGAAAGTAATGAAAAATATGTAAGGTTATGTGAAGGATTTATTGCTTATGTGGAGGACGTAGACAAGAAACATCCCGGACTTCATGAAATTCCTGTAGTCAAGGATTTTCCCGATGTGTTTTCGGACGATCTTCCAAGACTTCCTCCGGATAGGGAAGTGGAGTTTACGATCGATTTGGTGCCAGGAACTGAGCCCATTTCGAGATTGCCTTATCCGATGGCTTCAGTAGAATTGGAAGAATTGAAGAAGCAGCTTCAGGAGTTACTGGATAAGGGATTCATACGACTTAGCGTATCCTCTTAGGGTGCTCCTGTGCTATTTGTCCAAAAGTAGGATGGCAGTATGACGCTGTGCATTGACTACCGATGGTTGAATAAGGTGACAATTAAGAACAAGTACCCTCTTCCCAGGATTGATGACTTGTTTGATTAGCTTAAAGGTGCACAAGTCTTTTCCAAGATAGACTTGAGATCAGGATATCATCAGTTGAAGATCCAAAGTGAAGATATCCTTAAGACTGCATTCAGGACACGGTATGGTCACTATGAGTTTCTAGTGATGCCGTTTGGTTTGACCAAGGTACCCGCGGCTTTTATGAACCTGATGAATGATGTGTTCAAACAGTACTTGGACCAGTTTGTCATTGTCTTCATCGATGACATATTGGTGTACTCGAGTTCTCGGGAAGAGCATGAGCAGCATTTGAAGATAGTTTTGGAGACCCTTAGAGATTGAGTATTGTATGCCAAGCTAAGTAAGTGTGATTTTTGGCTAGATCATATCTCCTTTTTAGGTCATGTTATTAGTAAAGATGGGGTTTCGGTTGATCCATCAAAGATTGAAGCGGTGGTTCAATGGGAGAGATCGAAAATGGTGACGGAGATTAGGAGTTTCTTGGGTCTAGCTGGCCACTATCGATGATTTGTAGAGGGTTTCTCGAAGTTAGCTGCTCCATTGACGCGCTTAACGCACAAAGAGGTGAAGTACGTATGGAATGATGCCTGTGAGTGTAGCTTCCAAGAGTTGAAGCATAGGCTAACGACTGCACCTATCCTCACCATTCCTAGTGGTTCAAGAGGATTTCAGTGTATAGTGATGCCTCAGGGCAAGGTTTGGGATGTGTACTAATGCAGCATGGTAAGGTAGTAGCCTATGCTTCGCGACAATTAAAGGACCATGAGAGCAACTACCCAACTCATGATTTGGAGTTAGCTGCAGTAGTGTTTGCTCTGAAGATATGGAGGCATTACTTGTATGGTGAGAGATTTCAGATTTTTACGAATCACAAAAGTCTGAAATATTTGTTCTCTAAGAGAGAATGGAATATAAGACAAAGAAGATGGCTCGAGCTTCTAAAGGATTATGATTGTGAGATCTTGTACCACCCGGGGAAAGCTAATGTGGTGGCAGATGCTTTAAGTCGGAAGCATGAAAGAATGGTAGCTTATATGATGGTGAAAGAGTATGAACTAATTGAACAGTTTGCAAGCCTCAGTTTAAATGTTATACCTTATGAGCAATTTGGAATGATGGCTAGCTTGGGAATTGAGCCAGAATTGATAGATAAAATTCAGATTGCTCAAAGGGAAGATGATCAGTGTATTGAGGCTATGAATAGGATTTAGTCAGTATGACCTCAGAATTCAATATGGGTAGTGATGGAATCTTGAGGTTTAAGAACCGTATATATGTTCCTAATGATGATGAGTTAAGAAAGTTGATCTTGACAGAAGCACATGCCACTAAGTATATGTTGCATCCAGGAAACACGAAGATGTATCATAATCTTTGCAAGGTGTATTGGTGGAATGGCAGGAAGAGAGACATAGTTGAGTTTGTAGCAAAGTGTCTCACATGTCAGCAAGTTAAGGTAGAGCACCAAAAGCCAGCAGGATTGTTACATCCTCTACCTATACCTATGTGGAAATGGGAGCACATTACAATGGATTTTGTTATGGGATTGCCCAGGACCAAGAGGAATCATGACGGTATTTGGGTGATTGTGGACAGGCTAACTAAGTTAGCTCACTTCCTACCTATAAAGTCAACAGATACACTTAGTGCTTTGGCAGACTTGTATGTAAGAGAAATTGTAAGACTACACGGTGTTCCAGTGAGCATCACATCTAATATATATTCCAGGTTTACCTATCACTTTTGGGAGCATTTTCAAGAAGCCATGGGATCTAAACTAAATTTTAGCACGACTTTTCATCCGCAGACTGATGGACAGTCCGAGCGCACGATTCAGACGCTCGAGGATATGTTGAGAGCTTGTGCTATGGATTTTAAAGGCTCCTGGGATGACCATCTGCCATTACCTGAGTTTGCTTACAATAATAGCTATCATGCAAGTATCAGGATGGCACTATATGAAGCTTTGTATGGTAGAACGTGTCGATCTCCGATTGGGTGGGAAGAAGTGGGCAAGCGCAAGTTGTTGGCTCCAGATTTAGTCGAGCAAGCATCAGAGGATGTTAATATGATTTGTCAAAGGCTTAAGACTGCCCAGAGTCGACAAAAGAGTTATGCAGATGCTCGACGAAGACCACTCGAGTTTGTAGTTGGAGATTTTGTGTTTTTGAAAGTTTCTCCATCCAAAGGGATCATGAGATTTGGCCGACGAGGTAAGCTGAGTCCTCGCTACATCGGTTCATTTGAAGTCTTAGATTGAGTTGGAGATGTCGCCTATAGGTTGGCATTACCTCCGGAGCTATCGGGAGTGCATAATGTGTTTCACGTATCGATGCTTTGGAAATATAATTCGTATCCATCTCATCTTATAGAGTATGAGCCCTTGGAGATAAGGGAAGATATGAGTTATGTAGAGAAGCCGATTCGGATTTTGGATAGAAAAGAGAAAGTATTGAGGTCTAAGACGACCCCATTAGTGAAAGTTCACAGGCAATACCATATGATGGAAGAAGCTACATGAGAGTTAGAGAGCTTGATGAAGGAAAGATATCCAGAGTTGTTTACTTGATAACCTAATTCAAATTTGGAGGACCAAATTTTCCAAGGTGGGGAGAATGTGAAATCCTCAATTTCATGTAATTTCCTTATGTTTGTAAAGTGTTCTAGCTGAAAGGAATTAAATAAATATGAAGTTTTGATGTATCAATGAGGTATGAATCATATGAAGGAATAAAGGAATTGAAAGTCAATTAATCAAGGAATTAATGTTTATATCAGGAAAATATTTAGAGTATGAGAAAGGAATCAAAAATCAGAAAATTTAATTGGTAATTTAATATATGAGTTATATGGAAGAGAAAAGATCAATTTAATTAAATGGTCAAAGAGTCTTGAGTTAAAAAGGGTCAAAGGCTGAGATGGATGATGAGATAAAGGATGCAATTAATGAAGTTAATGAGTCATCATCATCTCCATCACCCCTACGGCAGCTCCCTTTCCAGCCCTTCATTCTCGTTCGCTCTCCAAGCTTTCGAGTTTTCCATTTTATCATATTGACAAGCTACCTCATCCTTCCATCAATCTCTTTAGCTAGTTGAACGAAAATCGATCCTTGTCACTAGACTAAGCTATATCCGAAGTTTGGTAGATTGAATCCAAGTATTAGAAGAGATCTCAAAGTCTGAAATTTTGGTCACTAGCAAAGGTAAGAGAAGAAGATGATTCTTTCAATTATGTCCATGGTATGGAGTTGTACTGAGTTGGTATAGCATGTGTATGGTGATTGTTTAAAAAGTTTAAATTGTATGATGTTACAGATTTGCAGAAGTGAAGTGGAAGGCTAAGTTGATGCAAGCAATCTTGTGGACTTTGGTAATCGAGGTAAGGAATTTATGTAACGAACGTAAGGTAGCTATGTCCACATATTTTAATGTGTTTTTATGTGATTTGGAGAGAAGTACAAGTTGGAATTTTGTGCAGGAAATGTCATTTTCGGACCTTACTCCTAGTACCAATTAGGTTAAGAGCAGCCAACTGCCTTAAGTAGCAGCCGACTGCCTAGAGACGACCAAAGCGTTGTTTTTCGAAAATCGAGACAAACCAGTCGACTGCTATGTAAGCCAGTCAACTGCTATTTTCACATAAAGCATTTTGTTTCAAACCAGTTGACTGCTATTTGTTAAAATGCATTTTGTTTCAAAACCAGCCGACTGCCTATAAGCTCAGTCGACTTCTATGTTTTGAGAAGCATTCTGTTTCAAAAATAGTCAACTGCTATATGGACCAGTCGACTGCCATTTCTTAAGAAGCATTCTGTTTGAAAACCAGTCGACTGTTATATGGGCCAGTCGACTAACCCCATGAATTTCAGAAAATAAAAATATCGAAATTTTAAATAAAAATAATTTCGATAAATGAAAATATGAAGCAGCAGCTGATTGCCCTATGAGGCCAGTCAACTGCCCTGTTTGAAAAAAAAGTTTTAAACCCTCTTTCAAGAAAGCATAAATGTCATAGCAAATAGCTATATGACAAATGTTTTGAGACTATGATGTACTTAATAATTATGCACTTCTGAAATTATTTAGGACTCTGATCAAGTCCCTGGTGTGACATGAAATTAACTGAGGAGCCTAAGTCAAGTCCTCAGTTGCTATAGATGTCACCTGACTAGTGTTCACTGTAGACACCGATGTTTGGCCAAATTGTCCCTGTTATTAAATTGGCTAAGGGAGGACTCTTGGCTCCTACGGGAGTACGCCACATGATTCAGTGCATAATTCTAATGAATGCTATAGTCTCTCTGTTATTTAAAGAAGTATAAGATGTATGTTTTGAAGAAGTATAAGATGCATGTTTTGAAGAAGTATAAGATGTATGTTTTCAAGAAGTATATGATGAATGTTTTAATTCAAAACATATGATGTATGTTTTAAAGAAGCATGTAAAGTATGCTTGCTTATACCATTTGAAAGAAGTATCCATGTTTGCAAATGATGTTTGAAAGAAGTACATGAAGCATGCTTTATAATGATTTACATGACATTATAGAGCCAAGCAGGAAAACTGCATATAGAGGCATAGTACGCTCTTTTACATATTTTTCTTACCGAGCGTAAACTCACGCTTTTACGAACATTTTTCTTACAGATTATCTCAGGTGTACCCTGCTCCAAATAGGGAAGCTTGCTTTTGAGATATTAGAGTGTACCTTCGTGATATGCTTCCCAGTTATAAGTGAAGGTATATTTATGTACTTATGTAAAGCAAATTGTAATTTAGCTACAGTATAGTACAAATAACATTTGTGTATATAAGATGTCGGAGATTTAAGTTAAGATGATGTGTAAGATCCTGTGATATGAAATGGTATATATACATATCATTATTCTGTTTATCGAAAGTAAATGTATCATATTGAGCTATTAGATATCGAGCTTAGGAAGAAGAATGAACGACATTGATGAACTAAATCGAATCAAGTCGTATAAGATAACAAGGAAAATGTTAGTTAGTAAGATGTAGTGACGAGGACGTCATAGGGAGGCTCCCATGAATTCTATTTGTAGCTATACTAATTTTCTCTAGAGAAGAGGTTATAAACCGAAGAAGGAAACAAGCCAAAGAAATTATTCTGATATAGGCCAAGCTGGACTACTAATGTATCAGGAATTCTCCCTTGCAAGCTATTTAGACCAATGAGAAGAAGATCTAGATTTGAAAGGTTCCCAAACGAAACTGGCAGTTACCCTGTTAGGAAGTTCCTATCAAATACTAGTTCCTTTAGCTTCAATACTAGTTCCTGTTAGAGTTACCATTCAATCTTGTATTTTAGAGAGCTTCAACCTGTATTTTACTTTTTCTGTCTACACTTCAACATTCATGTCCTTGTATAAAACGATAATTTTACCTTGATAAAATTTTTAACATAACAATCTCACATTCTTCTTCCTTATTCCTATTCTTTCTGTTCTTTAAATCTTAAAATTTTTGTACTGTTTTTCTACTATCAATCTAAAGAAATATGAAAATTTTGAGTGAAATTAGTAATTATGATTGTATGGAAATCGTAGAAGAAGATAAGTAAGCTTAAAAAAAACTGAAAAATGTTTTTTGCAGAGCGTTCTTTGCGAGGGGAGCATGATCTTACACAAAACAGCTTGTGCGAGCAGTAGAGGTGTCCTGGGCATGTCCTACCTCAAGGTGCCTAGCACTGGTACATGGCACTACCGCGAGGAGCATGTTTCCATGCAAGGTAGTTTGTGCAGAGACATGGTACCAGCGCAGGCTGTCTTGTGCGAACAATACTATTTTAATTTAATTTATAATTTTTTTAATAATTAAAATTAATTAATTTTATTATAATTTATTCACAAATCAACTCTATTCCAATTTCAATATAAAATATAAAGAAATAGTATTTTAATTGAAGTTGAAGATGAATTGATTTGAGAATTTTTAGATTTGGAGTTAGGAAGTTAGATGAAGAAATATAGACTCTATGAAAGGACGTAGAGAGTAAGAAAAAATTTGTAATTTTAGGGGACATATTTAGTATTTTTTGAAATTAACTTATAAGCATAGTGTAAAAAAAAAAGAATGTCTACAAAATTTCTCTATATTTTAATCATACTTTTTTTACTACAAAAATAATAACTTCATTAGCTAGTTTACGAAGGAGTCAGTCTGATACAATAAATTGTGCCATAACTCTCAGATTAGGTTACTACAATCTAAGGTGGGTACACTTGAGAAACAGTAAGAGGATTGGATCAATTCGATTGATCGATCCATCGTCCGAAAGTCACTGTCCATTATAGATTCTAGATGGCTGATTATGAAAGCAAGAGCGAGCCAATGATTTTGATAAAAATTTTCTTTTACTTCTAATTTTTTGTCTTTGCAATATAAAACTGGTTTTGTAGAAATAAAATTAAATAGTTGTACTTCCTTCAGTATTACTTGTGCTTATATTTTGAGTGTAACAATTTTAGTTGTGTTGGTAATTAGACTTTTTAAAAATAGTTACTAACTGAAAACAAGTTGTCACGGCCCGAAGACCGCGACTTTCACTTGATTCTTATACTTTTCTTAGTCTACAAATTTATGGACTAAATTTTTCTTTTTCCTTTTAAGGTTTGTATTCGGTGTCAGTGTAGTTACTATACTATCTAGGTGACCTATAGTCATTCCATTTAAATATTAAACAAACACGGAAACGGTTCTTAGTTACATCCCGACTTGTTAAACAGAATATGTACTGTGCATCAATTTAAGTCTTACATGTAAACAAGTATTTATAAGTAACATATACCTCAGAAGACTAGTACCAAGTCCATACATCGTCTCCGATGCCCACTAAGCAGCTCACATGGCAGATGTTAACTTCAATAATCTGAAAGAGATGAAATTTAGTGGGGTGAGCAAAACCACGGCTCAGTAAGATACTAATATAAATACAAGAGTAGGATTATACTGTCTTAACCGCAAATGCTTAAAACTTGCAAGGATGCAATTACAGTTAATCCTTTCTCATCGATAACATCTCATTATCACTTCTCATATTCACTTTTCATTTCATAATCATACTTTTGTATTCTATCATCTCATATCGATTCTCATATCATCTCTTCTCAATTCTCATATCATCTCTTATCAATTCCTGTATTGTGGATCATGATCACGGTGGTACCCAGTCATAATTCTCTTCGTGTGTTTCTATATTCATGTTTCATAACATATCATTGCCTCATATCGATGAAATATCGTTACCACCGAGTCATGACATTCCTCATGGAATTCTCATATACTAAGCATATTATCATATCAGGGTTTAATATGCAATTCATGTAATTTTTTCTGTATAAACCGCGATCATTTCAAATCATATCATATATACTTTAAGACATGCTCAACATATGCATTTTCAAAAGTTTGCCTTTAAGGCATAATAGAACCATATTCAATTTCAGTTCATGTATTCGTTTTCGGAGCATGTCTAAAACATGTGCGGTTTTAAAACAATTTCATTTACTATAAGTTATATCGGGTCTAGAGTTTATATCAAATCAATCTATACTCTAGACCGCATATCATTTTAAATTCGACACAAAATCGTATGTAAATCATGTAAGTGTCGAAATCATTTATCATATACTTTTAAAGCATATTCTGTAAATCATATCAGGTCTAGAGTTCATATCAAATCAAACTATACTCTAGACCACATATCATGCCATGTTCGACACAAAATCACATATAAATCATATAGTGTCGAATTCATATCTCATGGACTTTTAAAACATGTTTAAAACATGTACTGTTTCAAAACATATTTCATTTCAAATCTGTTTCATGTATAGTGTAAATCATGTCAAGTCTAGAGTTCATATCAATAAAAATCATACTCTAGACTTCATATCATATTTGTTAGAGACTAGGCTAGATCCCTATCATCTCTCTATCAATAAAGACTTAAATCACTGTAGCTAGCAGTGAAAATCATATCGTCCCCTGGAAACCAACTAGGGCGTTATCTATGGCCATAGACCTCATCTCTCTCAGCCCCACTGATCAGGCGTGACTGAGACCTGTCCACGACTATTGTCGGACAAGCATATCTATCTGCCTAATGAGCAAAGCTCCAATTAGGCGGTTTCCACTATGCTTTATTGAATTTAATTCTTTTAGGGTGCCTACAGTCTCATAAAACATTTAAATCTATAGCTTTCTTTTCAATATCATGTAAGGCATATGGTAAAATTCTGTATGAGACTTCATATATCAAAATATATATATATTTACCATATACTTTCATTTCAAAACAAATCAATACTTTTCAGTATTCATATAAACATTTTTAAAATGTTTCAAGTTGCAAGAAAGCATGCTTAAATGCGATGCTGTAAAACATTTCAGTATGCAACTTCGGTAATGTTTCCATCAATTACGCTAAAGCGATTCATTTAACTTTATCACCATCAATTATTCGATTTCAAGACTTTCTTTCTGTCAACCAATAAATCACTATACAATTCATTCACTATTCATCTAATTCAGTATTCAATTTGCTCAGTACTCAATTCATTTGGAAATCGAATCACTTGGTATTCAGACCATTCGGTATTCAATACCCTTTCTTGATCGTCATTGACTATTATAATTATTTATACACTTCATCATCAATATTAGGATCGCATCATTAGTATGAATCCTCTAAGTTTTGAGAAGCATTTAAACATCAATTTCTAAAATAGTCATCAAGTTACCCAATTTATGCAAATAATAATATCATCCTTCAATATCTGTTCCAGAATCGACATCGAGGATAACAGAATCACAAAATCGATAGTCACTTATCAAATCCATTTATGATTTGATCTATTGATACATGTTTATCATTTTCGATTTGAGGTTCAATTTCATTTACTATCACAAAATCGTATCTAAATCCTCAAATCCATTTTCATGTGGCCTTTATGATTTTATCCGAACTTATGCAATTGTCGATCTTATTATTCAAGATCTATTCTAAGGTTATAAGCACAATCATCTTTTCACATATTTATCACTCATTTCTTTGAATCCATAATTGATCGGATTGTGTCGTAATTAAATCTCCATTTCAATCTCTAGAATTTGTCCATATTATCACTTTCGAAATTATTTCAAAATCATGAAACCGGACTCGGTGAATTCTGGAAATCATTACTCCGTTAATAACTTCACAATCCAATCATTCGACCATCGAAATTCAACTGTGATCTTCTCTTCCAAGCTACATCATATAATTATCATCACTTTTATCCGTGATCCGTCTAATAAATAATTTCACCTCAATCTCAACTTGATACCATTTATGATATTAAAATCACTTGATTTATCAATTCTATAAGGTTTAGACCATATAATTCATCACATTATCGTTTTCAATGATCAATCTTCCCATCGATTTCAATATCAAACTCTTCAGTAATACCATATAATCCTTTTAATATTTATTTTCAATAATTATCTCCAAGATTCCATTTATGTGAGAAACTTAATCTTTTTCCTCAATTATTTTCCTAAAAATTTTGGTAGCATAACGGCTTAATTTTCCCTAACCTCCTGCAAGGGAAACACAATTTATACTTGCAGCCGTTGATTCTCACCAATTTTACCTCTTACTAAGACCCCCACCATCAGTTGTGGGTCCTCTTAGCATTTTTAGCAAATCAATTTAAATCGATGCATCATATAAAATCACAATTCCATTTAAAATCAATTAAATAAATGCATCATATATAAAATCATAATTCCCACATACAATATAAAGCTACTAATGCTTTATAAAAGTATCTTACCTATTCGCCATGCTTAGCGCACTTTTCGATTTCCGAGCCTTGCCGAACTCCACCATTCGTCTCATTTTCGTTTTGCTACAATTTCACAAATTGACGTATATTTTCATTTAGAAAATAATCCAATAATTTTTACTAAATTCCAAACATATAGCGAAAAAGGCTTTTAATTTTCCTTACCTATTTCTTCCTCTTCTTCTTCTTCCTTTTTCTTTTTCTTTTCCTTTTTCTTTTTTTTTTTCTTTTTCTTTTCCTTTTTCTTTCTTTTTTTTTTCTTTTTCTTCTTTTTCTTTTCTTTTTCTAAACCGGGTCGGGTCGGGTTCGGGTTGACCGAGTCAAATCGGGTCGAGTCGGGTTGACCGGGTCAGGCGGGTCGGATCGGGTCGGACCAGGTCGGATCGGTTCAATCTTCTGCTGGCCGGTTCGGTCACCGGCGGCCACCCATTCCGGCGGTTCGGCCACTCCACAGCTTGCCGAGGTTGCCACGAAGCCGGATCTGGTCTCGGTTTGGCCCCATCACCGGCGACGGCGACGGCGCCGGATCTGGCGACGTGGGTTTCGGCTCCTTTCTCCTCCGTTTCTTCCTTCCTCCGCCGTCCTTTACCTCGCCGGTGGTCTTCCTTTGTTTCCCCTCAGCTCCACCAAGCTCGAGGTTGGGGTGGCGGTGCCTAGACCGGCC
Organism: Heritiera littoralis; assembly: GCA_031772115.1. Classification (NCBI taxonomy): domain Eukaryota; kingdom Viridiplantae; phylum Streptophyta; class Magnoliopsida; order Malvales; family Malvaceae; genus Heritiera; species Heritiera littoralis. The sequence continues at coordinate 327,424 of JAPDPK010000088.1, read as the reverse complement.
GGCACCGCCACTTTCCTCTTTTCTTTTTTCTCTTCGTTTTCACCCGCTTCTCCCGTTTCCGCTTCGCTTCTGTTTTCCCTTTTTTTTTTCGCCGTCGACGTCTACGTCGGATGCCTCTCCTTGGCTCGCCGGCGGCATCGCTGCCACTTCCTCCCTCTCCGGCGTCGCCAGCTTCTCCTTATGTTTCTTTTTATTTTCTCCTCTGTTTTGAAACAGAGGAGAATAAGGCTGGGAATCGGGTTATCCCGATTCCCGCCTGTTTTTTTTTTTTTTAACATATATATAATTATATTTTTTTTTATAATTATATATATATATAATCAAAATATTAAACATATATATATATATGTAAATATATATTTTTCATATAAATCATCTATATATATATATACTTTGATTTAAAGTACTATATATATATATATATATACATTTTTCATATATTATATATATATATATATACATAAATGTATAATAAAATACATATGTATTTATTCCATGTATAAATATATTTTTATCAAAAGCATATTTATATAATATCATTATATAAATATATCAAAATATTTTTATTCCTTATTAAGTTTTGGATTTCTAAATATCCAAAATTATTTTCTCCATTTTCTTATTTAATTTGGATTTTCCATTTATCCAAATTAAATTTCCTCCTTCATTTCTTATTTCCAAATTAAATTTTCCTTTTTATTTCTTATTTAATTTGGATTTCACTTTGTCCAAATTAAATTTTTCGGATACCTTATATTTATTTAGAAAATTCTTGGTCTTCACACAAGTCATGCTTTCATGTAGAAGAACAAAATAGTCTTTGCTGAAATATATAACTAGAATTAAACAAGAATTAAGTAGAACTTTGAAACAAATTAGAACATAAAATCACACAACAAAAACAAACCAAACTCCATTCCAAGACAGTAATAACTGCATCAAACTGTACTAGAAGCAAATGATATTGGTGAATAATTTATTGAATTCCCAGTTTGATCGAGTTTTTTTTTTTTATATAAGCAAAGAATTATAGACTTTAAGGCTTTGCTTGATAGGATGAAAAAAAAGGGGTGAGGAAGAAAAATTAATTAATAAAATGATTATGTTTCATAACAATTTTCTTAATTTATAGCTTAACCATTTGATTAATTAATTTTCTTTCCTCACCCATTTCTTTCCACCATACCAAGCAAAGCTTAAATGTGCCGTGTAGATTGGCTTAAAAAAAATGCCAAAACTTGAATTGTAGACTTTAAATGTGCCATGTGTTTTGGTTTGGTAAAAAAATGCAAACACTTTAATTATAGACTTTAAGGGTTTGCTTGATAGGGTGGAAAGAAAACTAAAAAGATTGAAAATTGAAAAGAGGGAAAAATGGAAAGATAGAAAACTTTAATTTTTTTGCTTAGGTGTGCTTGGTAGGAAGGATGAAAAATATATTTTTTTTCTTTTTATTGCTTGGTAGAATTGAAAAGTGAGAGGAAAGAAAATTAAAAATAAAATGATTTTATAATCCTACCCTTTATACAAATATTCATTAAGTATAATTTTTTTTCTTTTTTGGCATTTATTGATTTTTCATTTTTAATTAAATATTTTTTAAAAAAAAATCTTATCAAAATAATTAATTAATAATTAATAATTAATTATAAATAAACAACTCATTAATTAATTATTTTATTCATTATTGATTAATTATTATTTAGCTATTAGTTAATGATTAATTAATAATTAATTATTAATGATTAATTAATCAATATTAATTATTTAATGATTTATTATTTATAATTAATAATGGTTTTGTTATCAGTTTTTCTGTACTAATAATGATATCTTCCTACGTGAACAAGTACAAGTAAATAAGGAATCAAGCAATAATGCTAAAGGTTGGTTGAGTGTTCAACAACCTGCACTGTTAGGTAAAAAAAACTAATTAGAGGTAATTAGGTATTTTTAACTTATTTATTGAATCCGTCACCATTTTCTTTCTTATTATTTGCCCAATTTGGACAAATTGTGATTTGTGAAGAGGGAAGGAAAATGTCCATCCTTCTCAATTTCTTTCCTTCCCCTTTTCCCTTGCACCAAGCAACTTAAAATTTATTTTCCTTCCACTTTTCTTTCCACTACTTTCAAGCCTTCCAATTTTCTCTTGTACCAAGCATAGCCTAAGGCTTTGCTTGGTAGAATGGAAAGAAAAATGGAAAGAAAGAAAATTGAAGGGAGGGAAAATTGGAAAGATGGAAAATTTTAATTTTTTTCCTTAGGTGTGCTTGGTATGAAAGATGGAAAAATAGATAGAAAGTATATTTCTTTCTTTCTATTGCTTGGTAGAGTGAAAAAGTGAGAGGAAAGAAAATTAAAAATAAAATGATTTTACTATCCTACCCTTATACAAATATTTATTAACTATAATTGTTTTTGGATAATATTTTTTTGGCATTTATTAAGTCAATTCTTGCATTAATTCATGACGAACTTGTTCTCTATCCCCACTATCATTGATGACTATAGTATTGACATTTCTTGAATGATAGTGCATCTTCATCAAGCACACTACATGAATGATGTGACAAAGAAGATTAACAATTCCCATACGTTGTCTTTGCTCCCAAGCATTTAATTCTTGCAAAGCATATCCTACGAGATGTTCCTCAAAATTGTCTTCTTCATTTTCCTTATCAACCAATTCCATATCACTCAATCTTGGAGGACATATTTCTTCTCTAGACTCCAAAAAACTACTATCCTCATTGGATTCAAACACATCATTTGTATTCATTCTTGAACTTCCATCACAATTAGTTTCTCTATCCATCTATACAAGGCAATATAATTAATAGAAAATTAATCAAATACAACAAAAAAAATATATATGCACGCATGAAAAAATAAGATGAACAGAAATAAGTTGTAAAGATTAACCTCACTAGTTAAATAGAAACAAATTACAAACAACTAACTTTAGAAAACCATTAGGGGCAGAAGAGGCTACCTTGTTCTTGTCTTCCTGGGACTGTTTTCTTTGGATTTCTTCGTATGAATCAGATTTTTCTTTTTTCCCCTGGAATGGAACTTAGAAGAAAACACGTAGAAATTTCGTGTTTCTGGAGTTCTTCTGTGTCATTACAAAAGGGTGGGCTCTTTGGAATTTTGCATTGATTGATTAATGAACGTGCTCCTGGATATATATATTTTCCACTTTAAAAGGTATCAATAATTTTCTTTTCCATACATGACATGGCTAACGTGTCATACTGTATATTCCCATGTTTCATTGTTTTCATTGGTTTATGTGATTTATCTAAACAAGTTGACTGATGACATGATCCAAAAGGTGAAAAAATCAGCATAATTGCAAATCTTTGTCTGCTATAGTTAGTTTTGATAAGTTATATATAGATTCTAAAGTTCTAACATAACTAGCATAACAAATTCATCAATCTGGAAACGTTTCCGGTCCTTCCATTTGCTAGAAAGAGTTCATGTACAAATGTTGTATATGGGAAATGCATATCGCACATTGCACATGTGCTATGGTAAGTAGAAAATGAGCATCAGAGTGATGATTAGTAACCAAGTAAAAGTGGCTTACTACCTTGCCCACTAAAATTAATTAAATGTGCAATGTTATCACCTTTGAATATTTATAGTCCTGCAAATCGACGAATATTTCACCACAAGAGCCTCTACAGTCAACTGTATAAAATGCTACACACTTTGATAACTTCCAGCACTTCTGATTGATTAATTTCTGCAGTGAAAGAAAAGTTTCAGTTCTAAATTAAAGGAAAAGCATTGATACATCAAAATATACTGAAACATATAGATAACATATCATCTACGGGCTATAAGATCCATAGAGAATTCTTTTCTGATGATTTTTTTGCAAGAGAGCAGCAACTGATGACCACAGCATTGAACTTTTCAAAGAATTCTATACCGAATGTTGATATATCACTTGCAAGCCCCCCAAACAAAAGAAATTTAACTGAACAACTTCCAGATATTTGCATACGAAGCATTATTTAACTTAATACTCGTAAAGGGGCAAAAAATGCACACAATTTACAAGCATAGCTAAAATTTTCACCTTACCCCACATGAAACAACAATAAAAAATAAAAAATCATCTCCAACAAGAATTTTCCAAGCATAACAAATTCAAAAATGGGTAAAATTCGATAGGCTACAACTGTTGCTAAGAACTGAAAATTCGATAGCCTAGGTCCTAAGAATCTGCTATGCCTACTGGTTAGTATTTTGGAAATAATTTTCCCTTAGGGGAGAAACTGGAGAGAAAACTCACTCTCCTATTATCTCTTAACGACATGGAAAATAACAAACATAGCAACCAACCAAAACGATGTGAAACTGTACCTGCAGCCTCCAGTTGCTTCTGAAGTTGTTGGCGTACAGCATCATTTTCCATAAGATGTTGAAAAAATTATCAATTTATAAAAGCCATGGGCATTAATCAAGTCAATGAAATACTAAAAGATAATGTTTTATCGAGAAAACCATTCCCAAGCATTAAGTTATCAAGCACAAACAACCCAATAACCGATCAATACTGCGCCGTTCTCAATTCTCAATTCTCAATTCAAGACTGTGCCATTCTCCATTCAACACAAACAACCCAATAACCAAAGAAATAGAATTAAGATAAGGCATTCAAATAGGACATAACATGGAAGTAAATAATAGTGGAGCTAAATTCTGTAATAGCTAGCGTTTGCGGTTAGAAATCAAGGATCAAAACATACCTGACTAATTAGAATGAAATGATAGAAATTGAGACAATGAAGGAGCTCCAGAGTCCAAGATCAAGCTCTAATCATCCAACCCATTACAAACGATGACCTGAACGGTGGTGGGAGAGAGGACATTGGTGACAGAGAAAGAGAAATCGGGAGTTTGGTGAATGAGAGCTTTTAGGTTTCTGGAAGAAACAAACGAAAAGCAAAGTTGATAATTTAAATTTTACTAAGGATAATTTTGTCTTTTCAGTTAATTTATGCACATGCTCCTATTTTCTTTCCTTTTTTCTGTCCGATTCGGACAGATTGGTTTTGTTTGAAGAACAGAAAATAGTTTTCTGTCCCATTTTCTTTCCTTCTTCTTTTCTATTCTACCAAACAATCTCAAAATTTGTTTTCCTTCCCCTTTTCCTTCCCTAACTTTCTTTCCTTTCAGTTTTCAGCTGTACCAAGCACAGCCTAAATGTGCCATGTATATTGGTTTGGAAAAAAAAATGCCAGCGCTTGAATTGTAGAATTTAAATGTGCCGTGTATATTGGTTTGGAAGAAAAATGCCAAAACTTGAATTATAGACTTTATTAAAACAATTTTGCCTTTCTTAGTTTCATTTAAGTATACTTTTTGACCAGCTTCATTATTTCCTCCAATATGTTAAACTCCCATCATGCTTATGCAGTTGCAAACATTATGATGGTTGCCACTGCCCAAACATGAAAAGTTTTCTGGGTTCCTGTATTTTTTATGACGTGGTGATTAATTCACCTTCACTTTGGTAGTATTCATTTTGCAGCTTGATTTTTTTAATCAAATCAGACCAACCAAACGAATTTTTTAAATCGAATAACTTTTATCATCTTTACTTTATAGATTGTGGTTTAATGCAATTGCTGACAATTTAAAATCATATTTAAATTGGCAGTAGCTAGTGAGATCCCTGTAAACATTGTGATGAGGTTCATCCCCTAGTATTTATGACTGCACCCATGTTGAAAGGTAGGCAAATGATAATGGCATTAGTTAAATATGGAATTGATTCCTACCGGTAACCATCAAATCTTTTCTTTAAATCTTACTGTGCCTATTTTTTATTTTGTTAATTATAACATCATACAGAACTTGAGTTGTTTATTTGGTACTACTGTTTGTTTATATACTTTCTTTAGGTATATTATTTTTTTATCCGCCACTTGAAGGGATTACATGTTTAGTTACAGGAATTATGGTGGAAAAACGCGTAATGCTGAAGCAAAAATGATCATAATCTTTCTTTATAATATATGTTCATATCTAGATCTGACAATTCGTCTATTTGTGTTGTATTTATTTCGTATTAAATTAAATAGAACATAAAATTTAAGGATTTATATATGATGCACTGACAGTGTATAGTTTCTATACATTGTCAATGCACTAGAGGTTAACACCTCATCAATAGACCCTTATATGCAAATATAAATAATTTTTTTTAATTTGCCTCTAAGGGCCTATTGATGAAGTGTCAATCTCTGATGCATTGACAGTGTATAGAAATTATACACTGTCAGTGCATCATCTACAAACTCAAAATTTAATAGGATTTATATAGAGTTTGTATATGATGCACTGACAGTGTTTAGTTTTTATACACTGTCAATGCATCAGAGGTTGACACATCATCAATAGGTTCCTATGGGCAAATTAAAAAAAATATTTATATTTGCATATAAGGGTCTATTGATGAGCTGTCAACCTCTGATGCATTGACAGTGTATAGAAATTATACACTGTCAGTGCATCATATATAAATCCATTTATATATGATGCACTGACAGTGCATAGTTTCTATACACTGTCAACGCACCAGAGGTTGACACCTCATCATATGCCCTCATATGCAAATATAAATAATTTTTTTTAATTTGCCCATAAGGGCCTATTGATAATGTGTCAACCTCTGATGCATTGACAGTGTATAAAAACTAAACACTGTCAGTGCATCATATACAAACTCAATTTAATATATCATAATTTGTGTCAGCATGTCAAACATAAAATCGATTACTAATTTAGTTTTTTTTTTAAATTTATATATAATTTTTATTAAAATTTTAACCTATGTTTTATATTTTTTTCATATTATTTTCATATTGTATCGCGATACCACATTTAAATAAAATTATCAAGTTGTCTTAATTCTGTTTGGGGTTTAGTCACAGTTAAGGCTCTTTATCCCTCGTCAAAAGTGTGTTTAGTACTTCTATTTTTTGGTCTTTGATTCTAGCTAAATTGATATTAAATTTAAGACTAGCACTAGTGAAATACTATACAGAATGCGTGTTAATCTTGAAAAAGGAATGTAGCAATGATTTTTTTCACCATGCGCTTAGAAGGCGCTTCGCACCTTCTGGAGGTTTTTGGGATAAGGTTCATCCCCTAGATATATGAAATTGACTCCCACCGGTTAATTTATCATCTTTAGTCTAGACTATAGATAATGGTTTAATGCAATTGCTGGCATCCCCTAGTATTTATGTCTTCACCCATGTTGAAAGGTAGGTAAATGATAATGACATTTATGCTTGATATATGAAATTGATTCCTACCGGTTACCATTCAATCTTTTCTTTAAAACTATTTCACTAAACAAATCTCTTATCCAATTCAAATCTTACTGTTCTTTTTTTTTTATAAACATAACATCAGAACTTGAGGAATTCTTTTAATCTTGCTTTTTCTTTTCTAGTATTTGTTGATATACTTTCTTTAGGAATATCGTTTGTTTTTATCAGCTACTCAATGGGTTTACATATGTTCGTATTTATATCACATAATTCATGTATTTGTGTTGAATTTATGTTCTGTATCATTTAATATTAGAAAATGATCTTATCATAATTCATCTTATTACATCAAACATTAAATCGATTTTTCAGTTTTTATCAAATTTATATTATATTTTTATTAAAACTTATGTCATTTTTGTACATTTTTCATATTATTTTCACATTGTATCACTATGAAATTTCCAGATCGAAGGCACACTTGAATTAAATTTCCAGATTAAGAATATAATAATAGTAAAAGACAAGAATAAAAGCTACTAAAAGAATACAATAATATCCACAGAATCAAGAAAAAATCTTTGGCGCTGTTGCCAATCAATTTGGTTCTGCTATCCTTTTTCTTAAAAATTTCATCATAATTGTCCCAACACAAAAAGTGCATACTTTCAGTGTTTCAGTTATTTCTCTGGTTATTCGTCCTTTTAACTTTTCATGTAAGTGTTTGGATGTGTGCTGAAAGCACTACCTTGGTTACGGTCTGGTTCCTTCCAGGATAACAATAGAACACAGACAGAGCAAATAGGACTACAGGGCAAGAGAAGAATGATCAAACAAGCTGAGAATAGCCATGGCAAATTTTTATCTGCAAATATATTTGATAATTCGTGTTTATAATTTATTTTCGTGTCATGTAAAATTTTGTTCGTGTAGTGTAAAATATAAAAATTTCATGTTAAAATTTATATCGACATGAAAAATCAAAAACTTTATTTTTACTGTTTAATATATCCATATATGATTTTTACTCAATTTTAACCCGTTTCATCTTCATATTTTTTATTTGTATCGATTTTATATCATGTTATTATATCATATTTAAGATTATCAGATCTATCCGCAAAGCCACCACTTCCCAAATTTTCCTTTCGATATTAGCCTTGGCAAAGTTTTAGCGTTTTGAAAAGTAATGGATACTTAACCACTGAAATGATTCGTACAATAGAAACATCCAAGGCTTCCAAACTTTTTGTTTTGGGTTACACAAGGCTTCCAACTTTGAAGCAATAGATAATGACTCTGGTACAGTTCCACTAAGATTATTAGCCGTTATAACAAATCCTCGTAAGTTTGGCAAATTTGAGCCCAAGTTAATTGGGAGGCTTCCAGAAAGTAGAAAAGCAGGCTAGTGACTTTTTGGCCCAGAGTCATGCGCACGAAAGTTGCCTCGCTAATCTTACAGGATTCCAAGAGCATTCCAACACCGGAAGCATTTATTAATTTTGCCACTGTGCTTGCTTCTAGACCCGGCAATCCGTATCTCCGTGTCATGATACGACACGATACGAGTTCAGACACGACACGAATTATTAAAACACGAACACGACACGAATTATAAAACTTGTCTGAATAGTAAACACGAAACACGACACTTTTTTTATACGTGTAACATGTGACACGACACGATTGATACGTGATAATTAATCGTGTCACATTACACGACACGACACGATTAACACGACACGACACGATTTAGATAAAATAACACGAAATAGACACGACACGAATAGACACGAATGACACGATTAAAAATAAAATATAATAAAAATGATAAAAAAATATTTTTACATTTTTTACATCTATATTAATTAACATTCAAATATTAATAACAAATATAACAAAATAATAATATTTTCAATCTATACAATCCATAATATGACTAACATTCATCAATTCATTGTCATCATATGACTATGATTTAAGATTAAGTATATAAAATAAATCAATAAATCATTAATAAGTATATTAATATTATTCTTACTATAATAATTTGTATGTTAATATTATGTTATTTTATTTTCTATAATGTGATAATTGATATAGAGTAAATTAATAAACTATAAAATCTCTTAGTATACCGAATAATGTAATTTTGTAAAGTGTAAACTCTTAATTTCTTATGAATATTGTGTGATACAGTTAGTGTCCGTGACATAAAATAATTAATTAATTATACAATCTTTTATTAGTATAATACAATATTTATATTTTATACATTATAATAAAAAATATCATGTATATTTATACATTATAGTATTGTATTTAAGTTCTTAACTTAAGTTCTTAATACTTTATTTTCAAAATTTATAAAATTTTATTATCTTAACCACAAATTAATTTTCATAACACATTATACTAATATATTACAATTGTTCATTTGGTAAAACACTTATGTATTTTACTTTTGGTCAAGGTTCAATTCCCACTAAAAACATATATGATTATCGTGTCTTATACGTGTATCCGTGTATTCGTGTATCCATGTAACTCGATTTTCTTTAAACGTGTTTTCGTGTCGTGTACGTGTTAATCGTGTATTCGTGTAACACGAAATTCTTAAACGTGTTTCCGTGTCTTACACGTGTTTAGCCGTGTCAGACACGGCTAAACACGAAAATTGCCGTGTCTGAATTCTTGTCGACACGGATAAACACGAAACACGAATTTTCGAAACACATACACGATTTTTTCGTATCGTTTTCGTGTCGTGTCACCCGTGTCGTGTCTAGATTTGCCATGTCTACTTGCTTCTTTGAGTTCAATTGGCTTAACATCATTCTGGTCTTGGACAATCCAATAAGCAGAGCAGGACTTTGACCATTTTCAACTTAATTATTGATGTAGATATTGAAAGTTTTACTACTAACTTTCTTAAATGTTATTTCATGTATATCTTATCTCATTGATTTGAATTTCTTATGTCAGAATTATAATTGATTAGTGTTGACTTCAATTTAGTCATGTTCAAAGGTACCCTAAGCACATGGAGAATTTAAACAAAGTAAGCCCTCCACTATCAGTAATCTCGTGTCCACAACACCAACCTTGGCAGAGTCAAAGTCTCCCACTCAGAAGTCGACACCTCCACTTCTTCAACGGAAGCATAATTTAATTTTAAAATTAAATGAATATTGTTATGCAAACATATTATTAATCATGCAAATGAATTTTTATTTTCCTTTTAAAGAAACCTTATTTATCTTTATTTTTAACAAAAAAAATCAAATTATTGAAAAGTCGCATTAAATATTTCAATACGTTGATAATATTTTGAAGACTCACTCACTTAAAAATCAATTAGAAATCACTATTTGTGATTTTCATAACATCACATTATTAGAACAATTTTTATTTTATTTTCAAAATTTAAATGGATGCATATGGATGCAATTGATCAAATATTAAATATACAACAATTTGGACCAAAATTCAAGCAGAAATGGGCCTGCCGCTGATTGAGCTTGCCCAAACAAGAGCCCAACACAAAAGGAGCCTGCTGGAGGCTGGGTCCAAAAAAGGGTCGGGTTGGACGAACTTGGGTCGAGTCGGCAGAGGGATTCCTTGGCCCCAAAACGGTGTAGTTTTAGCTTATTATAAAAGACTTACATATTTTTTTGTTTCAGAATTCCCAAGGTTTCAACAAAGAAAAACACCTTTTATTCTCCAAAAAAAAATATTTACCTCTCTCCTTCTCTTGATTAATTTTTTTTTGGCCAATCATTCTCTTGATTGATTAGAATCGCTGATATTTAAACAATCTTTTGAATTAAAATTAGTTCATAAGAGTACGACTTTTACTCCAGAAACTTGATTATTACGTGCAATGTAAGCGCAAAATAATAAATATTAGAACAGTTGTTAACTTTAAAGATTAAAATTACCAGTTTGTAAAGCATGGAAGAGAATGAAGAGAGCATAGGATATATCTAAAGGACAAAATGAACAATATAGTTTTTCTTTTGAAAGAAAATAATTGAAACATCAAGTTACATATTGCAAAAAAAAAAAGTTGAACGTTGTTTCTAATTAATTAACCTAAAAACTAAATGAAATAGAATAAACATTAAAGGCGACATACAATTTTGAAAAAGAGTAATATAGTACAGGAAAAATTATGTACCAAAAAAAAATATATAGTACAGGAAAAATTAAAGTTGATCAGAAATATTAAATCTCTAAAGTGAAGTAACTTGTGCATTTTTATTATGTTGTCTTCTACAGCACATTAATTAAGAAATTAATTATAAAATGAGAGTTCAAATGAGAACTAAAAAATTAAAGAAAAATAATCAAATTTTAACACATAGATGATATCTAACAAAAATATCAAACATGATTGTAGACAATAGATATAAGGAAGCACATAAAGCATGATTAGTTGAAATTTAGGGGAAAATTGCTTTAATAGAAATTAGTCAATTTATTTTCAGTGACATTTTATTTATGCACAGCATTTAGCCCATTTATTTGAACTATAGATTAGGCAACGATAAATTGTTGGTAAATTAAAAATTAGAAATTCATTTATTAACAGAATAAGTTTTTGGATTTTACGCGATATTCAGTCAAAACTGCCACAAATCCAAACTAATTTCCTTGCCTGAATCCCAAAACAAAGATGGAGAATCTATGGCGAGCGGCAACGGGTCAGGACCCGAATCCGGCGGACTACAAAGGCATCGTGGCTGACTAAACAAGGCAATTACATCAAGACCTGGCGAAGCCGCTGGTTTATCTTGAAGCAAGGCAAGCTGTTATGGTTCAAGGACCCGGCTTCCGTCACCCGCGGCTCCACTCCACGCGGTGTGGTGTCGGTGGGCGATTGTCTCACAGTGAAGGGAGCCGAGGATGTAGTGAACAAGGCCTTCGCTTTCGAGCTCTCCAGTCGAGATTCCACTATGTATTTCGTCGCGGATACGGAAAAGAGAAAGAGGATTGGATCAATTCGATCGGTCGGTCCATCGTCCAACATTCACGTTCCGTTACTGATTCTGAGATTGTCGATTACGATAGCAAGAGCCGTTGATTTTGCTGAAATTGCCTTTTAGTTTTAGTTTTTCGTTTTCTGTACTGTAAATTTGGCTTGTAGAAATAAAATTAAATCTGGTTTCTTCCATGATTGCCCACACTGAGTATCTGCTGCTACCTGCGCTCTGCCTAAGAATAGGAATCATATAATAAAAGTTGCAGAGAAATTCGGCCTCTCATGTATCCACGTCGCCCACCCCTCTTTTTCCATCTCTGCCCTCCACCATTTCATTCTCTGCGTGTTGTCTGGCGGGAAAAAAGAGAATTGTCTTAGTTGGGTTGGACAATTTGCCTTCAGAGCGGAGATTGTTTCTCTGCATGACACTTGTTTAAAAGAACGGCTTTGATGAAGATGGTGGTAGTTTGTCTTCTCTCTTTGCCTTCAATTTTACCGTATTTCTCTGAAACCTTCTCTCTTTGCTTTCGTTTTTGCGCTCCATGCTTCAGCCATTACTTACCTGACTTAGTTTTTTTTTTTTGGTGCAAGCCTACCTTAGTTTTGATAAGGCTTTTCCTTTCTTCCTACAATGAAACCAGTCGGGTGCCCTGTTTTCACGGTTGTTGTACCCTCTCCAAGACCCCTCACCAACAAAAAGAAAAATGAAGAAAAAAACAATTGATAAAGCCATAGCCTCATTTTCTTCTTCCTCCACTTCTTCTTTTTCTTCTATTTAGAGTGGGACGCGTCTTTCGTGGTTGTTGTTGCTTAGGTTTGATCAAGTTTCAACTTTTTTTTTTTACTTTTTAAATCTTATGTTATTGGAAGATTAGTGAAGTTTTGATTATGTACGGGTCCTTATATGCTAAAAACATTAATTTTTTAGTTGAAATTTTTGAAATTTTTTAGGGGAGTTCTTTAGAAATCTGGTAGAGATGTACGGTTTTTGTTTTGGTTTGGGAATTTTGAAGTTAACCAAATAAAGTTTGATTTTTTGTTTTGTTTTGTTTTGCATTTCCAACGAGTAATCAATCTTTGTTTTATTTAAATGTCCTAAGTTATACGATTGTATAGTTGGCTTAAATACCCTTTGAAGCATGAAGGTGAACATGTTTGCTATTTATTTACGCAGGTACTTAATCTAAGTTACAGTGTGCCGTTTGTGATAAAAAAAAAATTATGAACAGTTCCTCAATTCTGGTGTCTTCTGTTCATGGTATTTAATTAACTTTCATGCATTCGTTTATTTTAATGGTTTTTATTTGTATTTGCTGGAAATGTGATGTTTTTGTTTTTTATTGGATTGAATCAATTCTTTAGTCTTAATACTAAATAAACGATTGTAGGTGTTTGTTATATCTTTGAAAGAATAAATGAAAACATATGGATTGAATCAATTATTTGGTCTTAATACAATTTTTTAGATTTCATTCAAATAAATATCCAACCCAAATATGTAAATAATTGAAGGTATTTGTTATATCTACATAAGAAGAAATGAAAATCTATTGATTGAATTGATTATTTAGCCTTAATACTATTTCTTAGATTTCATTCAAATAAATACTCAACCCAAATATGATTTTGGGATTCATCCAGGATGTTTTAAAACCTTGGGGTTGTACAATATGAAATTTCTACAATCTAGATATTATGATTTTAACTATTATGATAGGATCTTTCAATTTCTAAATAAAAAATTAATTGTTTTCAAAGTTTCATAAATCACTCTAATCTTTTAAATGGATTGTAACTTTTTTTTTTCTTTTTAATGGATTAAATCACTCTAATCTAGATATTGACCTTTTTTTTTTAATTTTCCTTTAAAATATCTACTACGTACAATGATTGATGCCATATTGTATCATTTCAAATTATCATCATACAAAATTTTAACCTATCTTGTATTTTTCAGGCATGTTTGGTTCTTCATCATAATATGTTTTTGATATGTTGAGAACACTTATATAATGCATTATGGCTTTTGGCTTCAGTCGTTAAATTAAATATTTGTTAATGAGAATATATGTTTATTTTTAATCTTAACTGACATTTTATTTTTAACATTAGAGAACTACAGTCTGCGGCAAAGCACGAGTTGAATTATGCATGTTTTTAATATTGTTTATGCACACATTCTATAAGATGATCATGTTGTATGAATTGTTGATGATTACATTGTAATTACTCATGAAATTGTTGTTATATCATTTTTGCCTCTAAGCCCATTGAACCTCAACCATAATACAAGGAAATATACCAACTTACCCAATAAATTTCCAAGTTGCTTGCTTAGCTTAAAAGGATGCATAAATCTATTCTCATTTTTTATTAGTTTGTATTTATGTAGGTTGAGCTTATATCACTTAAGCATGTTGTCTATTTTAGTACTCTTTTGCCTTATGTTATAATTGGTAAGATTGATGACTCAAAGTTCTCTGCGTAGTTTTGCATCCATAATCACAAGCTCAACACATCATGAGATCTGAAACCTATAATTTCTTCTATTCTTAAGATTGATTTCACATATAGGATTGTTTAATGAAAACTTATGTTTATTCATTGTATTGTCAAAAGTATTGAATTCAATTTATTAATTTGAATCATTTGTGAAAAAGTGTTATTCATGCCAAACATTCCGAATCATGTTATTAGTGCATGCAATTTTCTCTTTTTATTTTTAATTTTGAAATCAACTAAACTGAATTAAATTCGGTTACTTTTGTTAATTGATTGAATTAAATGAAATAATTAAAAATGTTTAAGTTAAATTATATTATGACTTATTAATTTCTTATGTTTGAAATGGATTAAATTATATAATCTGGCAAAGTATTTAAATAGCAAAAGATCAAGTTAAAAGCTTTAACGATATTGAAGTTAAAGCATTATCTCAACTTTAAATGTTAAATATATCTCTAGGTTTAATATGTTTTGTTTCCTTTTCTACTTTTTAAACTTTAGTTAAGATTTTAGCCCTTTTGGCAATTATAGGTTTTCAAGTCTATTTAATAAAAAATTGAAATTGATTCAAAATCATTTTTTGTTTATCCACCGAAATGATTCGATAACTGATTGATTAACTTAATTTAATTTCCGATCGATCATTTGATTTGGTTTGAATTCAAATATTAAGGCCAATTTTCCTTTAATATATTACTGCTATTATTAAATTCAATATATGCTTTTTTCCTTACGTATTAACAAATCAAATTCCACATGAATTTGAGAGTTGTGTCTTATCACTATATTGGATATAAATCTATTGCAATATCTGGAAAAATCTATGATTCTTTTAAATCATATGAACAAGAAGCATCGCACGTTACATCTTCAATTTTGGATAAAATGAACCTTTACGTGTCCTTAATGCATCTTTTCCATATGATTTGATTTGATGGTATGGTGTCTTTCCTCTAATTTGGAAGTAGATTTAAAAGAATTTTCATGCTCCACAAATAATGAGGAAATGCAGCCACTCTTAAGTCTCATGGAATTTCAATTTGTTTGAGAGTAGGAAAAAATGGTAAACACCAATCTTTAAGATGCCAGTAACGGATATATCTTTTTAAAGTAAAGAAACATACAGAATTGAATAAAAAAAATACATGTCCCGCTTGAGGACATTGAGTATGTTGACATACCTTTCCATTAAGCAATATGGTTCTTAATTGAATGTTTATCCTTTTGTGTTGCTTAAAATTTGATATTTGTGAGATTCTGTCTCGATGAGCACTCACAGATAAAGGAAGATAAAAAACTACAGTTTTATTTCGAGATGTGGCCATCATTTTTTGAGATTTTAATTGGTATCTATTTCATATAATGTGTGTTGCCATTTTATGTCCTAACTTTAGATTTCTTCTCATTTTGAATATTGAATGCATAGAATCAAGGTGAAAAGTCAAAATTTGTTGTTTATAATCATAGTTTAAATGCTTATGAGTGGATCCATAATTATTTTTTTTCTAAGGCTAACTATCATGCTTATGAAATTAGATTTAATATCATTGTTTTCCCGCAATTGCAGTCTCTTCTTTCCTAATATTGTGTTTTTTAGCCATTTAGAAATCGATGACTTTTTACTTGATAATTCCTTAATGTATTTTGAGGCATCTTCACTTTTCCTTTTGCTTGCTGCTACAAGACTTCCTCAACCTCTACAAACTTGGTAAGATTATATTCAATAAGTATTTCATAACCTGATACCTAAATATATATTGTGCACCATCTTCTTATTATTACATTTGGTTGTATAAAAAAATGCTAAAGCAATTCGCTATGTTAAAGCTGAATTTGTTCTGGAATTTTTTATTTTTATTTTTACATTAGGTCATAATTAATTTGTAGTTCAGTTATTTTCTTTTGATCTTTGATGAATATCTTTTAATGCATGATAGCCTTTTAGTATTCCAAAATTAGTTTTATCTGCTTGATCAATAACCAAAGCTTTAAAATATGACTATTAGGTCTGTCCTGGTTGCAAACCTGATTTGATTGACAACTATTTACATGAAATGGATTTTGAGAGACAAGAAATTCCAAATTTAATGCTCAAAATGATGAAATAGAACATTACATTCATCCAAGGAAAGAAAAAGGCGGACTTAAATTTAGCTTTTATGTTAATTTTATTGTGTATATCATTTATTTTATAAGCATTTTGGATTCCTCAATGGATATCATAATACTATTTTATTTTGTCGGAATGTGTAGCTTTGTTATTATTTATGCAAGTTTTGCAAGTCCAATGCTTTCAAATTAGCAATTTTGTGATGGAAATAGCTTGGTTGCCACCAGGTAATGAAAATTTTCATGAACCTTTTTTAAACTAATTGTGTAATTATTTTACTTGATTCGTTAAGATTTATCAAGGAATGCTATAGAGTGGTGCTCTTCATGTAAGGACCTAACTCTTATTTTGTTAATTTATTTGAGTTATCCTTGATTTACCTTTTCTACGTAGTACTTTTGCAAATGCTAATTGTATAACAATGTGATTAGTCATAAAAAATTTCTTTCATTACTTTGATTGAAGTTAAGGCACAGAGGATGTTGTTTGTTTTATTATTTGAATATTATTTCATTAAATAAAGTAAGGTTTTTTATGTATATTCTTGATATTTGCCTTATGATTATACCCCCTTAATAGTCGATCCACTGATAAACATTTTAAAATTGGAAATTATTGTTTACAGGTCTCTCATTTTATAGCAGGGATAAAGAGAAGAGAAAAAAGAATGACTAAAGTCTGACCGCTAATATTCTTCTCTCGCCTAACCAATCCAAGGCTGGGAAACTTGGTATGACCTTTTAGCATTACTTTTTTTTAATTAAACATGAAGAATGGAAAATATAAGATGCAGTTGGTGTGTTTGGCATATTATCATGGTCTTTTTGTTCTTTTTGTCATTAAGAAAGTACCTTTCTTATAGGAACAATAGTCCTATCATGTATCCATTTCTTTTAGCCTTGAATATCTTGCTATCCAATATCCGTTTTGACTCTTGATAGCTCCACGGTGACTATGTTGTGTTCTAATGTTTTCATCTATTGCAACCATTGATTAACTCATGGTTAGGTTCCAAACTAAATTAAGGCATAGACATAACATTTTTCTTTTGTATTTACTACTTCATGTCCTAATTATGGTACAACCTCGCTTTTGCTAGGAACCTATTCTTGAACAGTGGATATTAACTTTAGATCGTTATGTTAAAGTTAAATACATTTTGGTAAAAACGTTTTGAATCATGAACACCCGCGATAAATTGAGCATTCTTTTTTGTTTAAAAATAATTGTCCTCTTTAACTTGTTTTAGTTATAAAGTTACTTACTATACCCAAAAATTTTTTATGTTTGAATGAGAATTGTTAAGAGGGAATTGATGCTTTTATTAGTTGGAATTCGAACTGCATGCAGTGGATATTATTTAATAATGTTATCAATTTAGGTAAGACTAGGCATCATTGTTCTTTATGAGAAAATAAGATTGACTTGTTTTGGCAATAACCATTCATGCAATTGCTGCGAAATCAATCCATCATTATTAGAACATTCGCAATTATCATTCAGTGTTCTGCTTTGGATTGCTTCACAGGAGACAAATTATCCATATTTGACTCAAATCATGACAGATATACTTTTCAAAGATTAGCTAGACTTTTATGTTGTTATGCTTGGATAATTAAATTTAATTTTTCTTCCCAGTGAAAATTTTGGTAAATATTCTATAAACATGTATTTTTGTTATTAACATTTTGTTATTTGTTTTATTATTTTGAATATATAAATTTTATACACCAAATTATCAATGGATCCCGCGGCAAAGCGCGGGTTTCATTCTAGTTAAAAAAAAAATGCAATCCAAGACAACGATTTAATAGACCTAAACTATAGCTCACCGAAGAGCTTTTGAAAAAAACTAGAACATAATATTGCACAACAAAAGCAACCAAACTCAAATCCATGGTCGTTCTTATCTTTGTGTCCTAGTTTAGGTCGCAAGAAATTTGTCCCTGATAAAATGTAGTTCCTTGGCTGCATCGACAATGTCCATGCGGTCTTTTGGCGATTCAAGAGAACAAGCGATTCCAATTTCTAAGATGGAGATCAGGCACTCTTGCCTATTGGTTTCTTTCATGCGTTGCCTCTTTGGGTTTCTGCTGCTACTTGCTTTCTCTTGTTCGTTGTCTCCAACTAGAAGTAAAGGATCCACAACTTCAAGTGCTTGATCAGGCAATGCCATCTTTGCAAAATGATGAAGTGTTAGACCATCTTTGAACATCTCATCGGTGGGTCTCTTACTTGTGAACATTTCCAATAAGAGTATTCCAAAGCTGTACATGTCCCCACTTGTTGTTGCCTCTGTTCCAATGCCATACTCTGCCCAAGAATAGGAATTATAATCAACTTAAATCTTGAAGCCATAAAACAAATTATTATGAAAGAATTACAGCTTTAAAAGGGAGACCATTAATAATTCAGCTTCTATCCAACTTTGGCTAAGGGTTGTTATTAAATGAAGTAGATTAATTTACCTGGTGCAACATAACCAATTGTTCCCTTTATACCAAGAGAGCTGGTAGAATTTCCAGAAAAATTATTCATAGATTTTGGAAAAAACCTGGCTAGTCCAAAATCTCCTACATGAGCAACCATGTCATGGTCAAGCAGAATGTTGCTTGGCTTCAAATCGCAGTGAACAACCGGTACTTCACAATGGTGATGGAGATAATCAAGTGCAGAAGCCACATCAATAGAAATGTTTAGTCTCTGAACAAAGTCTAAGATTTTTGCTTCAGGCGATACATGCAGCCATCCTTCTAAGCTTCCATTTGGCATGAATTCATATACAAGAGCTCTGAAGGCATTGCCCTGAAGATCAATACTAGAGCAAGCAGATATTATCTTGATAAGATTTCGATGCCTGACATTTGTCAGTATTTTACATTCGGCTATGAAACTCTTGAAGGCTCTTATTTCTTGGAGATTCATCACTTTCACTGCAACAACTTTTTGCTCTTGATTCTGATTAAAAATTCCTTGATACACAGATCCAAAACTTCCTTGACCAATCAAATTGGCAGGAGAGAACCCATCACTAGCTTTGAGAAGGTGCTGATAGGAAATCCTTGAAACTGAAATACTCAAGGGTAACATTGATAGAGTCTCTGTTAATACTTTTCTATTATTCCTCAGGCAATTGAAAAGTAAAGAAAATGACAGTGAAAGAAATCCAAGAACCCCACAAACTATCAAGATTATTTTGAGTGAAGGCGGAGTTTTTGATTTCCCCTGCCCATTGAAGTGGCATGATGGCAAATGCAATTCAACAATGCCCCCACAAAGCTTCTCATTCCCAATCAATGAAATTGTTGTTGCATTATTGAACAATCCTTTCGTTGGTACTTTCCCCTCGAAGTTATTATAAGACTAGTTTAAGTATGTCAAGAAGGATAATTTTTCAAGATATTCAGGAATTTGTCCAGAAAAGTTGTTGTGGGAGAGATCTAGACTTGCAATGCTTCTCAATGAACTCAAAGAGTCAGGGATACTTCCATTAAAATTATTATTTCCCAAATTGAGATTTTCCAAGCTTGTGCAACCACCTAGGGTACTGGGAACCTCACTAGAAAAGTGGTTTCGGGATATATCGAGATCGACTAAATTCCTTAGGTTTCCAACTTCAGAAGGCAGCGAGCCTCTGAAGAGATTGTTGGACAAGTTTAGGTAAGTTGAGAGGGTTGTTACGCTAAAAATCGATAGGGGAACAACACCAGTAAGTCTATTGCCAGCTAAATCTAGCAACATCAAATTCTGACAATTGCCTAGCCCTGGAGGTACACTGCCCTCTAGCTTGTTGAGCTCTAATCCAAGCTGGTTTAGCCGTGTCAAATTTCCCAAAGAGGTTGGGATTCTCCCTGATAATTTATTTCTACCCAAGCCGAGACCTTGCAAATTCTTAAGCCTAACAATGGCATGAGGAATGGGGCCAGTTAGTCGATTTTGCTCCAAACCTAAGGCAATTAGATTTACAAACTTTGCTATCCCTGAAGGAATGCTGCCAGTTAATTGATTACGACCTAACGATATTCCAGTAACTGTAGTTGAAAGATTGATTAGAGAATTTGGCAGCATCCCTCCCAATTGATTATTAGCTAAACCAAGTCCATTCAGATTGCTACAGTTAGTTAAGGATGTTACAAAATCTAGATCACCAGCTGACCCACTTCCTAAACAATTACTTTCCATATTTAACAATGATAAATTTTTACGGTTAAAATCAATTGATACATCACCGGTGAAAAAGTTATAGGAAACGTCCAGCTTTTCAAGCTTTGAAGCATTGGATAATGACTCTGGCAGAGTCCCAGAAAAATTATTAACCCCAATATAAATTTCTTTAATGTTTGGAAGTGTGAAGCCTAAGTCTTCAGGGAGGCTCCCATGGAATCTATTATTTGGTAGACCAAGTATCTCTAGAGAAGAGATGTTATAAATTGAAGAAGGAACTAAGCCAAAGAAATTATTCTGGGTCAGTGCAAGATAGACTAACCTTTTTAGCTGGCCTAACGTATCAGGAATTCTCCCTTGCAAGCTATTATCACCAACATTGAGAAGATCTAGACTTGAAAGGTTCCCAAATGAAACTGGCAATTGCCCTGTTAAGAAATTCCTATCAAATAGTAGTTTCTCTAGCTTCAATAAATTGCCAAACTCTGCTGGAAGATTCCCAACAAGGTTGTTCTTTCCTCCATCAAGATAGATGAGCTTAGAGCAACGGGACAAATTGGCTGGTATTGTTCCCCCAAAGGAATTATTTCTGAACATTAAAGTTTCAAGCCTGGACAGACGACCAATTTCAGGAGGAATTCCACCAGAAAAATGGTTGTGCTGGACGTCGATGAATCTAAGAAAGCTGACGTTCCCTATGCAGGGAGATAAAGAACCTCTCAAATTCCACAAATTCAAATCCAATTTGATGACCCTTTGATGCTTATGACCACATGTTATGCCCCTCCATTGACACAAGGACACAGAGTTGTTCCATGAGCTTGTGACTCCATGGTTGTCATCAATAATTTGAGATTTAATTGCTAGGAAGGCCTGCCGATCTGTCTCATATCCTCTGAATTTGATCACTGTGATTCCTTTGACTGGGCTTGGAAAACCACCAGCAAACAGCAAATATATGCACCATTGTAGAATGGCCACTCTGTTGATTGAGAAAATGGTGTTTCCGATCATTCTAACGGATGAAAGAGAATTGCGATCAAGAACTAAGACTGTAAGAACTGTATCAAGCAGTACTAGAAGAAAATGTTATTGGTGAATAATTCCTTGAAGTCCGCAATTTGATCGATTATATGATTTAGCTAAAAGACTACAAGGGGTTAATGATAGCAACAGAATAAGAAACTATTTTTGGCCGGCTGTCAATCAGTTGCGTTCTTTACAGTCGGCGAAAATGTGCATATTGGTTTGGAAAAAAATTCCAACGCTTGAATTATAGACTTTAATCATTACTAAAAGTACTCGTACGTTGTTGTGGGAAGAGTAAAACATGAAATTTTTTGCTTATTTAAAGATAATTTGATTTTTGTTAAAAAATTAAATTTAAATTTCTTATTTACAATTATGGATAAAAAAACTCAAAAAAACATTATAACATTTCGACAATATCCTTAGTTAATAAAGCAAGAGCAATTTTTAATTAATAATATAATTTTAATGAAAGAAGTTATACTAACATAAAAAAATTGTTTTATATTATATAGCGTTTTTTAAAAGTTAAATAGAAAAAGACACAAAACATTAATAATGTAACGTGTTTTAAAAGTAGAATTGAAAAAGACACAAAACATTTTCATAACATCTTACCATCGGATGTTTCTTATTTAATAAATGTTAGTGAAAATGATGCATATGATATGGTCAGATATTCACACAAATTCATTATCAATAATATTGATATTGTTGTTTTCGTTAGTATTATTGTTGTTGTCATCGTTGATGCTATTACTTTTTAATACTTTTAGTTTCATTAGTCGATTTATTTTAAAACGAGAAAACATTAGTTATTACTATTTCTTTTTTAAGAACAAACATGACTTTGTTGTATCGAAAAATTACATTTTATGTCCAAAAGTTTTTTTTTTTGGTTACATTTATGTCCAATACTTTAATAACTGTTGATGAATTTTCCTTCTAAGAAATCACTATTTTCGATTTCGTTGGAATCCTATCATGGAGAACTCATGGTTATCATTTTTATTACCTTTTAATATTAGTTTTTATGGACAAACAAACAAAGAAAACTTTATCATATCATCTTTATTTTATGACATGTTTGTAGGTATCATTATTATATATACTAGTGTTGAACCCGCGCGTTACCGCGGCTTAAAAAAATACATAATAGATTATAAGTTCAATAACTTAAATTAAATTAAAAGGGAAATCATAAAACGAAATACCATAATAAAATTATCCTGGTGATTTCTAAAAGGTGTTGTTACAAGCAAATGAAAAAAAAAATCTAGTTGATAGTTATAGCATGTATTATGATAATATTAGTGTTAGTACAAATCTTGATATTCGAGTCCTTGCACTACAAAAAAATGAACCTTCAACGATGGAATTAGCGACGGAACTGATAGTTAAATTCCGTCGCTGATGGTCTTCAACGACGGATTACCTAATAAAATTATCCTGGTGATTTCTAAAAGGTGTTGTTACAAGCAAATGAAAAAGAAAATCTAGTTGATAGTTATAGCATGTATTATGATAATATTAGTGTTAGTACACATCTTGATATTCGAGTCCTTGCACTACAAAAAAATGAACCTTCAGCGACGGAATTAGTGATGGAAAATTCTGTCGCTGATAGTTAAATTCCGTTGCTGATGGTCTTCAACGACGGATTACCTACGGATTACCGACGAAAATTTTTCTGATGGAAAAATCGATGTCGCTGATGCTCACTCCGTCGCTAAAACTTCATTTCCGTCTGTAATTCCGTCGCTAATTAGTAACGGAATTTTTTTACATCAGCGACGGATTTTATGTCATTAGTGACGGAAAATTCCGTCGCTAAAAACATAATTTCGTCTTTTAATTTACATGAAAATCCGTCGCTAAAAGGCATCAGCGACGGAAAATTCCGTCGCTGATAGTTTTATTATTATTTTATTTTATAAAAAAATCCGTCGCTAAAAGGCATCAGCGACGGAATTTCCGTCACTAATTCCGTCGCTAATAGTTTGTTATTTTTGTTAATTCAATAAATATTCTGTCACTAAAGAGCATCAGTGATGGAAATTCCGTCGCTAATGTTAGACCTGCTTATTGGGCTGGGTTGGCCGGACCCGGTTCGCAACCGGATCAGGTCAATCCGGCCCAAAATCCGAACCGGTATTGTACCGGTTCGGAACCGGCCCGGCCCGGTATGTTACCGGGCTGGGGCGGTTTTAGTTTATTAAAATCGGGCCCGGTAAGGGCCCGGCCCGTTAAGAACCGGGCCCGTTAAGGGCCCGGTTCATAACCGGACCGGTTCGAACCGGTCCGGTTTAAAAAAAAAAGAAACTACAGTTGCACTGCAGCATGCAGACTCGCAGAGGCTTGCCTCTGCGAGTCTGCTTTTTGATGGGCAACGGCCAAATCAATCTTTCTTTTCTTTTTTTTTTATTTTAATTAAATTAAAAAAAATAAAAAGAGGCTTGGCTGCCACTGCGCAGTTAGCCTCTTGCAGTTGCACTGCAGTAGTGCAGTGCAACTGCAATATGCAGAGCAGAGGCTTGCCTCTGCTCTGTGTTTGATGGGCAACGGCCAAAACATCAATCCTTTTTTTTATTTTTTTTATTTTTTTATTCTAATTTTTTTCCTATAAATACCTCTATAATCTTCTATTTTCATTTACATTTCTTCTATATTTTCTCTCAAATCTACTATCTATATTCATCTACTCTTATTCTCTTCACTCACATACTCTCTCAATATTCACTCAAACTCTCTCAAATTCACTTAAATTCCCTTATTCCAAATTTATAATATCATCATTTCCTTTCTAAATTTCATTTTTCTTTTTATTTTATAATTTTACAAATTTTACTTTTAATTTTCAAATTCTAATATATTATATATATTCCTTATTCCAAATTTATAATATCATCATTTTCTTTATAAATTTCATTTTTCTTTTTATTTTATAATTTTGCAAATTTTACTTTTAATTTTCAAGTTTCAATTTTCAAGTTCCAATATATTATATATATCATACATCTATTTTTTTAATTTTTAACATATATTTATTTTCAAAAAAAATATAAAAATGTCAAATTTCTTTCGTCGTTCATGCTCTGTTTCTCGACCTTTTGGTTCCACTGAAATTCCTAATTTGGGTGACGAATCATTTAATGAAATCGAACCCGATATTCATCCGGAGGAGGAGCTTCCTTTGGCGGCGCCATCGGTTGGTCGTGGTCAACGTGGAGGTCATGCTCAAACACAATCATCAGCTGCCACCACTGCTGCTACATCATCAAGGCCGAAGTTTAGTCGAAAAAAACGAGCAAGGTATGGGAGTATTTCGATATTGTAGCAAAAGAAGGTGAGACGAATAAATATTGTGCTATCTGTAAATTGTGCCAAGGCGTTTACTCTTATAAGTCCGGTGGAGGTGCTGGCGGTACAGGTACGTATAAAAGACATTTAATTACTGCACATAAAATTAATCCTGATGCCAAAGAAGATGAAATTTTAGAAGGTAAACAATCTCAAATTAATACACGTGATGGTGGAAAAAATTTTATTTTTGATAATGTTCAAGCTAGACGTGGTTTAGTTAGATTTGTAATTAGGACTGAACAACCATTCACAATTTGTGAAAAATCAGGATATTTAGAATTTGTTTGTAACTATTTACAACCCGCATATAAATCTATTTATAGACATACATTAAAAAGAGATTGCATGGATATGTTTAAAGAATATAGACAAGCTTTAATTGATAAACTTAGTAATATTTCATCTAGGGTTAGTTTAACTAGTGATATATGGACTAGTACTAATGGTATAAGTTATCTTGTTATAACTTGTCATTGGATAGATGAAGATTGGTCCATGCAAAAACGAATTTTATCTTTAGATGTAATAGAAGAAGCACATAATTCATATACTATTCATAAATATATTACTAAAGTTTGTAAATTATATGGACTAGAAAATAATAAAGTTTTTGCTATTACTTTTGATAATGCTTCGAGTAATACTGCAGCTATTCCTAATTTAATTAAAAGTTTAAACCCTGTTATGCAAGGCATATTTTTTCATGCAAGATGTGCATGTCATATTATAAATTTATGTGTTCAAAGTGGTTTTAGTTCTAGTGGTACTGGTACTGGCATAGGTCCAATTGATAAAATTAAAATTTTAGCAAAATGGATTCGCACACCAAATAATAAACGTGAATGGAAGCAAATTTGTATAACAAATAATATACCTGTTAAAGTATTTCCACTTCCCGTGGAAATAAGATGGAATTCACTTCATCGTTTGCTTTCTTCTATTTTACCTTATAAAGAACTTGTTACTCCTTTTTATAACAATTATACAAATAGCACACAATTAGTACTTTTTGAAGATGATTGGACTTTTATTGAATATTGTGTTGATTTATTATCTACTTTTAAAGATGCAACCGAAAGATTTTCAACTCAAATTTATCCAACTACACCGTATTTTGTTCCTATTATCTACACAATGTTTGATAAATTTGTAAAATTTAGGAATCATGAAACTTTAAGTTCTTTTGTATATGATATGGAGGAAAAATTTAAAAAATATTGGGAAATAATTCCTCCTATTTATTGTATTGCAACTTTACTAGATCCTAGTCAAGGTGAGGTAAATATAGAAATTTTTTTTGATTGTTATAAAGAATTTCTTGGTCTTGATTCTATTGAGGATCAAAAGTCCTCAATTAACAATCTTTTTCGAGAATTGTTTAATGTTTATGAAACAGAAAGGGAGCAATTCAACTTTAATCGAGAAGAAGAAGATTCATACGAAGAAACCGAAAGTAGCAAAAAAGGAAAAGGAATTTTAAACGCAATTAAGGAAGCAGCAAAGAAAAGAATGAAGCTAAAAGGAAAAGCGAACGGATCGGGATCGGGATCGGAATCAACAACTCGACGAAGTTCTAGCTTCAATGAGCTAGGATTTTTCTTAAGTCAAGATTTTTCTGTAGATGATAACTTTGATCTTCTCCAATGGTGGAAAGAAAACCAAAAACAATTTCCAGTTTTAGCTTCTATGGCCCGAGATGTTTTTGCGGTGCAAGTTTCTTCTGTTGCTTCGGAATCCGCATTCTCGACGTGTGGAAGAATTATTGGAGACCATCGAACCACTCTTAATTCGGATTCATTGTGCATGTTAACATGCCTTAAAGATTGGTTTGATGCGGAATCGCGCAATGTCGAACTTGGAATGGCCAATGAATTTGCTGGTAATAATTCAGAAGAGGAGGAAGAAATTTCCAAGGCAATCCGTATAAATTATGAAGAGTAGAGAATAATCTTTTTTTTGTAAATTGTATGTAAAATTGTAAATAAGTTTAGTCATAGTGAATATTTTTATGGACTACGGTCCCGTGGTTTTTACCCTTCTAACTTTTGAAGGGGTTTTCCACGTAAAAAATCTTTGGTCTCCTACTCTCTGCTTTTTTTTTTTGTTGTTGTTGTTATTATTATTATTATTATTATTATTATTATTATTATTATTATTATTACATACCAAATTAATTAATGTTATACTTATCTATGTTTAAAATAAATAAATATTTAAAATACAAAATGAATTAATATTTTAAAAACATATTAAATAAATGAATAAATAAATAAATGAATAAATATTAAGTAAATGATATTTCAAATATAATAAATTATTTTAAATGCAAAATGAATATAATAAATGAATATAAATAAAGATATGCAAAATGAATATAATAATAATATTCATAATATCATTATTTGTATTTTGAATCAAATATCATTTTATCATAATATTATATTCATAATATAACTTTAATTTATTATAACAATAATTTTATTAGATAATTTTATAATAGTTTATTTTTACATTATTGTTACATTAATTAAATAAATTATAATATAACTTTATAATAAATTATTGTTAAATTAAACTATTAACATTATTTATTATAAAAATAAATTTATTAGATTAAATTATTAAAATATATTAATATATATTAAAATAAATTAATATAAATTTTTAGAAATAAAAAGTCTAAAAAGCAAAAAAAACCGGTTCGGTCCGGTTTTGAGGCGCCGGTTCGCCTTTTATAAGAAATAGAACCGGTCCGAACCGGACCGGTTTGATACCAGTTCGGACCGGTTTTCTCATGGTTAGGGCCGGAACCGGTGAAAACCGGTCCGGAACCGGCCCGGTCCGGCCCGTAACCAGCTCTAGCTAATGTTATGAATTCCGTCGCTAATTTGATGAATTTTTTCACTTATTTAACAGATTTTGTTGCTAATTTTTATGAATTTTGTCAAAAAAAATGTTCTGAAATTAATTATTTATATTTATATTTATATATATATAGAGAGAGAGAGAGAGAGAGAGAGAGAGAGAGAGAGAGAAAGAGAAACATTTAAAATAAACCTAATATTTATACTTAAATCCATAAACATTATCTTAAAATAAATTAACTAACAAAAACAAAAATCTTCAACATCATTATCACCACTACCACCAGCACCTCACAGTATCATCATCATCATCTGCAAGTAAAAAACAAAAAACAAAAATATAAGTATTAAAGTTTATCATATAAAAAAATTGACAACATAAATATAAAAGAAAAATAGAATAAATTTACAAAAAAAGGAAAAAAATAAAAGGAAAGAGGGATAAAGAAGAAAAACTAAGAAAAAAACGAGAAGATGGACAAAAAAGAAGATAGGGAGGAGTGAAGAGGAGAGAAAACAGAGAATATGCGAATATATAGAGTCTTTGGCGCGCATACAGAGGAATTAATCATAAATTTGATGAGAATAAAGGTAAAAACTCCTGAATAAGCATAGATGATAAAATATGATAACTAAACGTAAAATTTATGATATTTATCTTAAAGTTATGAAATTCATCGTAAAATTTATTAAATTCATCGTAAAATTTATTAGATTTATTGTAAAATTTATTACATTTATCGTAAATTTTATGATATTGATTATAAAATTTATGAGATTCATCGTAAATTTCTCATAAATTTTATAAGATTCATCGTAAAATTTATGACATTCATTGCAAATTTTGTGAGATTCATCGTAAATTTTATTAGATTCATCGTAAAATTTATTAGATTCATTGTAAAATTTATGAGATTAATCATAGAATTTATTAGATTCATTGTAGAATTTATTAGATTCATTTTATTAGATTCATAGTAAAATTTATGAGATTTATCATAAAATTTATTAGATTCATCGTAAAATTTATGACATTTATTGTAATTATTACAATTTTATACTTATTTTAGTATTTTTATGCTTATTCTTATAAATTTTACAATTCATTACTATAGTTTTATGCTTATTCTAGTGTTTTTACAGTTATTGTCATTTTTACGATGATTCCCATCATTTTTATGGTTAATTATCATAGTTGTATACTTTTTTAGTCAATTTTATGATAAATATTATATTTAAAGTGTTATTTTTAAGGACAGTTGAATGCTCGAAAATGACCTTCAACTGCCCATGAGAAAAACTAAAACAGAATATTTTGTTTAATTAAAGGAAGGTGACTGCTATTTGAGTTAGTCGACTGCCCTTGTTACAAGTCAACATAAGCCTTCGCCTAGAGCTTTCGTCACTTCTCCATAACTCTCCTTACTAGCAACTCTTGTGATCTTTTACACGTTGAGCACAAGGAGACTCTTATAGCATTGATTCCTATTTTTAATAAATTGCAAATCATGAGGAGTATTGTTCTCAACCTTACATGCAACAAAGTATGGCTTTGTGTAGATTGGAATACACGTCTTATATTAACTTAAATCAAAACCAGCATGAGCATTTATGCCATACAATAACTTGGTTTCAAGTCTTTAACATAATTGTTGTATATATTTATTAATCTTTAATATAATTTTTAATATAATCTTGATGGTCTAATTGTATAACACTTAGCTGCTTTGAATATTATCAGTTTAATTCATTGTCCATTTTTTATTACAAATCATTGAGAATAAGCGAAGGTTAATTGGTAATATACTTAATATTATCAGTTTAATTCATTGCCCATTTTTTATATTTGTTACAAATCATTGAGAATAAGCGAAGGTTAAATTGGCAATATACTTAATATATAATTATAATTTGAAAAATTAGTTAAATAGCTTTTTCTAGTGTTTTAACTCTTACTTTTGTAAATTTTACGATTAATTTCATAAATTTTGTGATGAATCTAATAAATTTTACGATGAATGTCGTAAATTCTACAATAAATCTTATAAAATTTATGATGAATTTTATAAAATTTACCATGAATTATATATATAAATTTGTGAAGACCATGAAATTTCAAAAATAAATAGTAAATATCCGAGAAAATTTAATTTGGATAAATTGCAATCAAATTAAATAAGAAATGAAATAAAGAAATTAATTTGGATATTAAGAGATCCAAATATTAAAGAGATGAAAATGAGTATATTTATATTGGAGGATAAGAAATCCAAAATTAATGAATAAAAATGTGTATATATATTGTAAATATAATATATATATATATATATATATATATTGTATAAGTATATTTATATAACCAAATATAGCTATATTAAAAAAAAGGAAACAGAATCAAAGGGAATCGGGAAACCCCAACCCCCTTCCCAGCCAAGAAACCGACGGCAGCAACCGCTGCCACCGTCAGCGAGAGGAAGCAAGGGAGAGGTCACTGGTGAGAAGAGAGAAAAAGGAAGCCGACACCGGCAACGGGGAAAAGAGAAGAAACGAGCGAAGGCGAAAACGAGAGAAGAGGAAAATCGAAGGAAAAGAAAAAGAAAAGGAGGCGACGCCGGTCGATCCGCCTGTCGCCGCCGCCTTGCGAAGCTCCGGTGAGGTCAGATCTGGAGGAAGGAATGACCGACGGTGAAGGAAAACGACGGAAAAGGGAGGGAGAAAAGAGGAAAGGAGCCGCCGTTGCCACCTCCAGATCCGGTGTCGTCGCTGGTGATGGGGAGAAACGAAGGCCAGATCCGGCATCCTCGCAACGTTGGCCAGCTGTGGGAAGCGTGAACCGACGGAATGGGTGGCTGCCGATGGCTGAACCGGCCAAGCCAAATTGAACTGGCCCGAACTTGATCCGACCCAACCCGACCCGACCCGGTTCAGAAAAGAAAAAGAAAAAAAAAAGAAAGGAAAAAGAAGAAAAGAAAAGAAAAAAGAGAAAGAAGGAGAAAGAAAAAGAAAAGAAAAAGAAGAAAAGAAAAAGAAAAAGGAAAAGGAAAAGGAAGAAGAAGAAGAAGAAATGGGTAAGAAAAATTGAAAGATTTCGCTACATTTCTATGAAATTTATTAAAAATTGTTGGATTATTTTCTAAATGAAAATATGTGTTAATTATTGAAATTGTAGCAAAACGGAAATGAGACGAATGGTGGAGTTCGGCAAAGCTCGAAAATCGGAAAGTGCGCTAAGCTTTGGCGAATAGGTAAGATACTTTTATAAAGCATTAGTAGCATTATATTGTATGTGGGATTATGATTTTATATGATGCAATGATGAAATGATTTTTAATTGAATTGTGATTTTTTAATATGATGCATTGATTTAATTGATGTAAAAAAATGCTACAAGGACCCACAACTAATGGTGGGGGTCTAAGTAGAGACGTAAGAATTGTGAGAATCAACGGTTGTGGTATAAATTGTATTTCTCTTGTAGCAGGTTAGGGAAAATTAAGCCATTATGCTGTCAAAATTTCTATGAAAATGTTTGAGGAAAAAGATTAAGCTTCTCATGTAAATGGAATCTTGGGAAGAATTATCATAAATCAGTTTTAAAAGGATCTTATCGTGTCATGGAGAAATTGATTGTTGAAATTGATGAGAGAGGTAATGGATGAGCAAGATAACGCGAGGAATTTTGTTGAGAATCTTATAGAACTGATAATTCAAGTCATCTTAACATTTCAAGTTGATTATTGAGTCGAAAATGAGGAAGAATATCGGTTGGTTGGAGTATTGATGAAAGTAACAATGATTATATGATGTAGCTTGGAAGAGAAGATCGTAATTGAAATTTTGATGGTCAAGTAATTGAATTGTGAATCTATTAATGGAGTAATGATTTTTCCAGAATTTACTGAATTCGATTCTTGATCTTGAAGCAATTTCGAAACGTGATAACATGGACTATTCGAGAGATCGATGTTGAGATGATTTCATCGTACTACATCGTATTGCTAGATATATGTGAGATAATAAACGTACATACACTAGTGATATTGGTATTAGCAGCAATATTGTGGTACAAAATGGATAGTTATGATACTGAATCATAAACGGATATATGATTTGTACATACATAACTTTATTGAAAGTGAAGTTGAATCACGACACAATCTGATCAATTATAGATCCAAACAAATGAGTGATAAAATATGCAGATACATGGTTTTTCCGTATAACCGTGAAATAGGCCTTGAATATTGAGATTAATAATCGCATAAGTTCGATATTAAATTATACAGGCCACATGAAAAATTGAATTGAGGATTGTGATCTAACAGGTGGTTCTGTTATCTTCAATATCGACTCTGGAGTAGATATTGGATGACGATATTGAAAATTACATAATTTCTGTATCTTGATGGTTACACTGAAACATAATATCTAAATGCTCATAGAAACTAAGAGGATTTATACTAATGATGTGATCCTAATATTGATGATGAGATGTATAAATGATTATTACAGTCAATGAAGATTGAGAAAGGATATTGAATATCGAATGGTCTGAATACCAAGTGATTTGATTATCGAATGAATTGAATACTGAACAATTTGAATACTCAATGAATCGAATATTGAATGAGTTGAATACGGATCTACTGATTTGACAAAGAGGAAGTTTCGAAGTCGAATGATTGACGGTGATAAAAATTGAATGAATTACTTCATTGTATTAGATGAAATATGATTTATATCGATATTTGAAAATAGTATCGAAATTACCTATTAGGTATGATCTGATTGAAATCAAAAGGATGGAAATGAGAGAATTGAAATATAGTGAACGTTATAATTAAATGACATGGTTGATGAAAATGATAGTTCACTATTGAACTCGGGATTTAAATTGCATTGCATTAAAAAATGCCTTGTTACAACTTGAAAACATTTTAATAATGTTTATATGAATACTATAAAGTATTGATTTGTTTTGAAAGGAAAGTATATGGTAGATATATATTATATATAAAATTCTTTAAATGATGATACCATATGCTTTACATGATTTTGACAAAAAAGGATAAAGATTTAAATGTTTTATGAGACTGTAGGCACCCTAAAAGAATTTAAATTCAATAAAGCATAGTGGAAACCGCCTAATTGGAGTTTTGCTCATTAGGCAGAGATGCTTGTCCGACAATAGTCGTTGACAGGTCTCAGTCACGCTTGATCAGTGGGGCTGAGAGAGATGAGGTCTATGGCCATAGATAGCGCCCTAGTTGGTTTCCAGGGGACGATGACATGATTTTCACTGCTAGCTACAGTGATTTAAGCCTTTATTGATAGAGACGATAGGGATCTAGCCTAGTCTCTAACCGATATGATATGAAGTCTAGAGTATGATTTTATTCATATGAACTCTAGACTTGACATGATTTATACTGTACATGAGACATGTTTGAAAAGAAATATGTTTTGAAACAGTATATGTTTTAAACATGTTTTAAAAGTACACGTGATATGATTTCGACACCTATATGATTTGTATATGATTTTGTGTCGAACTTGAAATGATATGTGGTCTAGAGTATAGTTTGATTTAATATGAACTCTAGACCTGATATGACTTATAGTATATGTTTTAAAAGTACATGATATATGATTTCGACACCTATATGATTTGTATATGATTTTGTGTCGAACTTGAAATGATATGCGATCTAGAGTATAGATTGATTTGATATGAACTCTAGACCTGACATGACTTATAGTATATGAAAAATGTTTTAAAACCGCACATGTTTTAGACATGCTCTAAAAACGAATACATGAATTGAAATTGAACATGTTTTTATCATGTCGTAAAGGTGGACTTGAATGAATTGAAAATTCATACGTGGAGCATGTTCTAAAGTACATACGATACGATTTGAAATGATAGCGGTTTATCCAGTAAAGTTACATAAATTGCATATTAAACCCTGACATGATAATATGCTTCGTATATGAGAGTTCCATGAGGAATGTCATGACTCGACATTAATGATATTTCATCTATACGATGACATAAGATTGAACATAAGATTGATATGAAGAGAATTATGATCTTACACTATCGTGATCATAAGTTCCCACACGATAAGTTATATGAATTGATATAATACGGGAATATGATTGTTAAATGTAAAGTGACTCGATAGGATATCTCAATTAAACATGAAGAATATATGAGGAGTATCATGACTCGGTGGTAACGATATTTCATCTACATGATGTCATGATATGATATGAAACATGAATATAGAAATACACGAAGAGAATTATGACTTCGTACCACCGTGATCATGATCCACTATATGAGAAGTGATATGAGATGATAGAATATAGAAGTATGATTATGAAATGAAAAGTGGCTTGATACGATATCTCAATTGGACAGGATATAATATGAGATTGATGAGAATATGGACTAATAGTACATGATATTCAAATTAAACACAACATATTGTTGTGCGATGCACTATAGTATAATGATGAGAAAACCGAAAAGTGATTATGATGATTTATTTAAAAGTACAAGTGATAGACAGATGACAAGAAATGCGATAATGATATGTTATCGATGAGAAAGGATTAAATGTAACTGCAAACTTGCAAGTTTTAAGCATTGCAGTTTAAGACAGTATAATCCTACTCTTGTATTTATATTAGTATCTTACTGAGCCGTGGTTTTGCTCACCCCACTAAATTTTATATCTTTTAGACTATTGAAGTTAACATCTGCCATGCAAGCTGCTAAGTGGGCATCGGAGACGGTATCTAAGCTTGGTACTAGCCATCGTTCTTCGAATTCGCTTCATTGCATTGAGGTATATATTCTTTGTAAATCTCTTTATTATTTGTACAGACTTTAATTAATACACAGTACGTATTTTGTTCAACGAGTCGGGATGTAACTTAGAAGTGTGATAAAGTATTGTATAAAGGATCAGTGAAATTAGAGTAATAACTACACTAACATTGAATGCAAACCTTAAAATGAAAAAGAAAAATTTAGTCCATAAATTTGTAGACTAAGAAAAGTATGAGTAATAAGTGAAAGTCGCGGCCCTCAGGTCGTGACAAAATCATATATATATATGACTGAACAAATCCAATATAACAGTTGATTAAAAACACAAATAAATATTTAAAAAGAAATTTAATGGGATGTGCAACTGATAACATTGTAGTTGTCAACTATGATGCTAAATGGTAACATTGGAAGGTTTTTTATGTGCTAACATTGGCAGGTTTTTTATCTATAAATATTTTGTTTGTTTTTATATTAAATATTAAACTGCCAAAATAAAATTAAAAGAATTTTTATCTATAAATGTTTTATTTTTTATTATGTTAAATATTAAAATGAAAAAAAAAACTTAAAGAAGAATAATCAAAATAATATTTTATTTTTCATTTTTATTGATATAATTACACTATTTTTATTTTTTTCATCTTTATTAATATATAAAATTTGTAACATATATTTGCTACAGAGTAGTACAAAAAATTGTGTATGAATGAAATTTACCATTATGAGGAATTTATGAGGAAATACATAATAATAAAGAATTATGTATTTTATATTTAACGCTACAAATATGAGGAAGAGCAAAATTTAGATTGAATGGATTGTATTAATAAGAAAAATAATATAAAGTAAAGTTGTGGGAATTATAAGAAAGTTAAATTAGTAAGACAATACTATATTTTTTTATTAATATGGGAAGGTTAAATTAATAGTCTAATATATTTTTATTAATATTTAATACATAAGAATAATTTGAAAAACTAGTTTAACAGGTTATTAAGTTTAAGCTTGTTTTATCTTTAAAATTTAATCCATGGTTTAGATTAAATATTGCTAACCTAAGGGTTATTAATCATGAAATTATTATATTTAGTGTAAACATATGAGAATAAGTGTAAAGTTACTAGAATTAACTTAAAACTATTGGAATCATCGTAAAATTTATGAGATTAATCGTAAATTGAATCAGATTCATCATAAAATTTATTTGATTAATCGTAAATTTTATCATATTCATCGTAAAATTTATGACATTTATCATAAAATATATGAGAATCATCCTAAATTTTATTAGATTAGTAAAATTTATAATAATTAATTGTAAAATTAATGCAATTTAGATCAAATTTTAGGTAAATAATTATAAAAACATTATAAACAGTTTAAACAAATGATAATTAGCTGTAGAATTCACGACAACTTTTGTAAAATAATTCTCAAATTAAATGTGACAATGGACTTCTTATATATATATATATATATATATATATTATATATATATATAAATATATATATATATATGGTAGTTGATTGCCTATAATAGAGGCAATCTAGCGAGTAAAATAACTTGGTCAATCGATTGTCATACATGGGCATTCGACTGCCCTAACTTTTTTGGACAATTAGATAATATGGTTTAATATTTTTAAGGGTAAAATTGTAATTTAATTTTTTTGAATTTTTAAAGATGTAATTAAAATATTTGTTGCCTTTTAAAAGGATAAAAATGTAATTTAAATCTTTTTAATTAAATTTAAGTTTACCTGTTGACCTGTTAATCCATTACTAACATTATTCAATTTCGCATGAGATATTCAATATCTCATAAGATCTTATGACTTTACAGTAAGGTCGATAGTTTGCGAACCTACTGTAGAATCTCCCGACAAGACAAGTAGACAACATTTCCACCTTGACCACTTTAGTGCTTCCTAAATATCTTTTACTTTCCAAGAAAAAAAAAACATTAACCAATGACCTTTAATTTTCATTTTTCTTTCTTTTTTAATCAAATTTTCATCTATTTATAACAGTTGATGCGCATTTGACTTAGTGGCTGATTTAAACTAGAGTTTATATATGATGCATTGACAGTGTATAGTTTCTATACATTGTCAATGCATCAGAGGTTAACACCTCATTAATAAGCTCTTATGGGCAAATTAAAAAAAATTATTTATATTTGCATATAAAGACCTATTGATAAAGTGTCAATCTCTGATGTATTGACATTGTATAGAAACTATACACTGTCAGTGCATCATATATAAATCCTTTAAACTATCACTTTCTTAATTTTCATTCGAATGGTGAGCTTCATTATTTCCATCAATCTGTTAAATTCCTTTCATTCTTTAATATAGTTACAGACGTACGATGCTTGCGACTGCCCAAACAAGAAGATTTTACTATGATCTCTATATTTTTTTTCTGATAGCGTAATTAATTCACCTTGCTAGCGTTCATTTTTGATTTATTTTTTTTAATCAAATCAAATCAATCGATTTAGATTGATGAGACGAATTTTTCAAAAGGAATTACAGTTTATCATCTTTACTCTAGAAAATGACGCAATAATTGCTGGCATCCCTTAGTATTTATGTCTTTACCCATGTTGAAAGGTGGGTAAATGATAATGGCATCCGTTCTTAGATATTTGAAATTTATTGCTACCGATTAACATTCAGTCTTTTCTTTAAATCTATTTCATTAAATAAATCTCTTATCCAATTCAAATCTTATTGTTCGTATTTTTTATTTTGTTAAACGTAACATCAAAACTTGAGGAATTCTTTTTGTAATATCCGGAATTATAAAATTTCGAACCATATTTTTCTTTTTACTTCTATCTTTCTCGTTCAATTGTTTGGTATCAATTGGTTTGCATTCGGTGTCGATATAAGTTTAATTTTATAATTCTCATTACCAATAAAACCTTAAATTATTAAATTTATTTAACCATAAATAATAAGTAAGAAATCATAATAAAACTATACTATAATATTTATAATTCTATTTATAACAGTTCAATTTAATTTACATCCTACTAGATCATACATATTTTTCAATTTAATACTACACTGATTACATTCCATTTACAAATACATCTATTGTGCATTTATTAGTTTGAATATAATATTAAATTCTACATGTACCTGTACTCATGACATTTTAACCTTTAGCGATCTCTTCCACTACCTTGTAAAGTCTGTAACCATGAGCATTGAAGAACTATCTGGGATGGTGAGTAAGGGGGTGAGCTTTGGAGAAAGCCTAGTAAAGAAAAGCATATAAAAGAGTGGTACTATACCACTATATGCAGTAACAATCATAAATTTAAATTTTATAAATAAAATAATGCATATGGGTTCATGTAAAACATTTGTTGAAAACTCTTTTAAAACATATACTATTCATATAAATTTTCACTGTTCAAATCATTTAAAATCAATCTGTCTATAATTCAGTCACTGTTCATATACTATTCATATACTCTTTTCACAATTCATTTCATTCAAGTAAATCATTAAAATATAATAACTGTACTCGTATTATGAAATCATATGCTTTAAAACTCATTCACTTTTCTCGTAACTTTTTGGTCAAATCATATACTCTTCGTATAAATCAAATTGAACAATCAATCATCAATTATATATCATATGTCAATGAGAAAATAAATCTCTAAGAGATTCATGCACAAATCTCGTATCCCATAAGGGACCTCATATAGGAATTAGGCATACCCACAAGGGGCTGGGATCCATCCCTAAGCTGTTCCTACCTCGTAACAATGGCCATTGTCAATAAGGTACTAGGGACTTGATCAAGGTCTCCCAGTCCTAATCATATAAGTCTCGTATGCATGATCATCAAGGAGTGATCTGTAACAGTCTACAGTATAGTAAATAACATATTTTATACATAATTTACAGTTGGGCTGTCTGTGATGCCTTTAACACTTGCACAGTAATATTAATAAACATTTATTTATTTAATAAATTCGGAATATAAAATTTTTACAATATTCCTTACACTTTACATCCCCTGTTTTCATTTTACAATAAAGTAATACTGTGTACATGTGTCTGAATATATAAGAGAAGTGACTATACCTTTAAAATTCAACATACTTTGCCCCAGCATGCTACTTGCAGCTATATTTATCCAAGGAAGATCTCAAATAATCCTTGCATTTTATCAGAGGAGTTAAAAAATAAAAGGGTGAGCGAACCACGTGCTCAGTAATGGAGTCGTATGCTGCTTGATATAATGAAATCTATACGCCGTAAAACGTTTATTTTCCTAACAGTGTACTAAGCACAGTAAGGAAGGATATTATAGTCGACCAGGAAATCTAGATGGAGCATGGAAGGTATTTTGAAATACCTATCTTGTTCCGGAAACCCAGAGCGACTATAGAGCGTAATAAATAATTCTTTCCCCTTAAAACAATTTAATTCTCATTTCTCATAAGTATAAAAATGGTATAAACCATTTTATTATATCTCTTCAGTAACAGTTTTCCAAAACACGTGACAGTATAGTGATAAAACAATATAGTGAACTGTAGATATAAAACTGTAGAAACAGTAATCAGTCACTTTCAGTACAGTAGTTTGTAAATATCCAAAATCATTAGATAAATAGTTCAATAATTATTTCTATATTAGAAATAATTTTTATAATATACTTTTTTCGATAAACAGTGATTCTCAGTACAATTCAGTAAATAGTAATCAGTACGATACAGTTCAGTAAATAGTATTCCTCCGTACAGTACAGTTTAGTAAACAATATTCAGTAAAATCCATTTCAGTAAACAGTATCAGTGGGTTGAGACTAGGCATCACCTTAAATCATATCATGCTATCATCATCCCCTAAGGGACACAGTAATCATCCTCGAAGGGACATAGTAACAGTATACAGTTAGATCTATGGCCATAATCTATAAGGGGTCTTCAGTTTACACTTGCCAGGTGATTCCGGGACCGCTGATGACTTGGCGAGTCAATCAGCCACATGACAGTAACAATAATCAGTAAGCATGAAATTGGGGACTAAGTCTCAAAACAGTATAAAAATTGTATCATAGCCTTTATGGATCATATTCTAAATAATTTGAAATATTTCATGTTTATCCATAAAGCTCACAATTTCATATATTTCCTCTTTTCATGAATTTCCATCATTTTCACATTTTTCCCCAAAATCATCTCAAAACATTTTATTCACCATCTCATCACCTTTATG
This sequence comes from Heritiera littoralis, assembly GCA_031772115.1. Classification (NCBI taxonomy): domain Eukaryota; kingdom Viridiplantae; phylum Streptophyta; class Magnoliopsida; order Malvales; family Malvaceae; genus Heritiera; species Heritiera littoralis. The sequence goes on along the minus strand of JAPDPK010000088.1, from coordinate 287,008 downwards.
GAATTTATAAAATAAATAAGATCATTATTTAGTTCCATAAGGTATAAAATCATTTCTTTTTCCATAAAAATACCTTTAAGGAAATCTAATAAATTAAATCATTTATTTAAATAATTGTTTCGAAAAAAGTATTTATTTCTCATTTCCTGTGAGATCCCTGAATTTCATGTAGTTCCTCCATGTATGTAAAGTATTCTAAGTTAATATGATTAAATGAGTATAAAGATTAATGTGTAATTGAGGTATGAATAATGTATGGTTGATGTATGGAACATGGAAGAAATAATAAAGTTGAATGTCAATAAGTCAAATGAAGCATGTTGATATCAGAAAATGAATAAGCATGAGAAAAGAAATTAAATCAGAATTTTGATTGGAAATTAAATGAATGAAGCATGAGGAAGAGGAATTAATTGATGGTCAATAGTCTTGAATCAAAAGAATACAAGTGGCTGAGATAAAGGATGAGATGAGCATGCATTTAATGCCTTGCATGACTCATCACCCCCATCAGCTCATCACCAACGTCAGCCTCTTCCCAGCTCTCCCTTTCGTTCCATTCAAACTTCCATAGTTTCCATTTCCAAGCTCCTTGCTAAACCACCTTACTGCCTTACCAATTCACTAAGTTCGATTAACGAAAAACGATCCTCGTCGTTAGACTAGGCGATATCTGGAGTTTGGTGGATTAATTCCAAGTATTTGAAGAGATCTCAAGTTGTGAAATTCTGGTCTCTAGTGAAGGTAAGAGAAGAAGAGGATTCTTGCAATTTCGTTCATGATATGAAGTTATTTTGAGTTGGTATAACATGTGTATGTGATTTAATTTAAGGTTTGATATGGTATGGTGATTTTAGGTTAAAAAGGTGAAAAGCTAAGGTGACGCGTCAAGTGATCTTGCGTTCTCGAGGAAATCGAGGTAAGGAATTTATGTAACGGACGTAAGGCGGCTATGTCCGCATGTTTTAGAATGTTTTTACATGTTTTGGAAAGATGTACAAGTTGTTTTATGTAGGAAAAAAAATACATTTTCGGACTTTCACTTGTCTCCTAGTACCAATTAGGCTAGGAGCAGCCGACTGCCTTAAATGGGAAGTCGACTGCCTAGAGACAACCAAAACGTCGTTTTCCGAAACCCGATGCAAACCAGTCGACTGCTATGTAAGCCAGTCGACTGCTATTTACCCAGAAGCATTCTGTTTCAAACCAGTCGACTGCTATATGAGACAGTCGACTGCTAATTTTCAAGATGCATTCTGTTTCAAAACCAGCCGACTGCCTATAGAACCAGTCGACTGCTATTTTCCGAGATGTATTCTGTTTCAAAAACAGTCGACTGCTATATGGGCCAGTCGACTGCTATTTCTGAAGAAGCATTCTGTCTGAAAACCAGTCGACTGCTATAATGACCAGTCGACTGCCCTCTCGTATTTTCAAATATGAAAATATAGAAATTTAAATGAAAATAATTTCGAAAAAGGAAGTTATGAAGTAGCAGCCGACTGCCCTATGAGACCAGTCGACTGCCATGCATGAAAAGAGCTTTCAAGCTTAATTGATTTAAACTCAAAAAGTGTTTTCTGAAAAAGGATATTATAATGTTTTGAGACTATGGACTGCGTAATGATTATGCATTTCTGATGGCTGAGAGACTCTGATCAAGTCCTCAGTAATATGTATGTTGAGCGAGGAACCTTAGTCCGGTCCTCAATCCCACATGTGACACCTGACTAGTGTTCACTGTGGAAATTATAAAGGCAGGAGAGAATCCCTGACCTATACGGAGTGCACTACTGTACCAATGCATGATTAGAGTCATATAAAGTCATATAAATGGGAATGAACGGTTTATATGACGACTCAATCGCTTAAACATTGTACATGGTCTCCATCTATTTCAAGTATGAAGTATGCTATGAAGTATGAAGTTTTAAAGAAGAAGTATGATACATGTTTTATATGTATGCTATGTTTTAAAGAAAGCATACAAAGTATGTTTGCCATGGCATTTGAAATAATTATGCAGGATGGCAAATAATGCATGAAAGATGTTTATTATGCATGCTTTATAATGCTTTACATGACATTATAGAGCCAAGTAGGAAAAGTGCATATAGAGGCATAGTACGCTCTTTTACATACTTTTCTTACTGAGCGTAAACTCACCCTTTTACGACTATTTTTCCTCCAGATTACCTGAAGTAGACCTCGCTCCGAGTAGAGGAGCTTTAATTTAGAAAGATTGCAGTGTACCTTCTCGAGACGCTTCCTGGTTAGCACAGAAGGTATACTTACATGTTTATGTATAATAAAGTTAATATTCAGTTACGGTACAGTACAAGTAGTCTTTATGTATATAAGATGTCGGGGATGTAAGTTAAGACGATGTATGAGATCCTGTGGAAAATGGAATGATATGTATATATATCATTTTTTATGTTTATGGTAATTGAGTAAGAATGTTACATAAGCTATTAAATAATTAGCTTAAGGATAAGAAGAGAAGGACACTGCACGAACTAAATCTAAATAAAGAAGGAAAAAAAAAAGATAAGTGATAAGATGAAGTGACGGGGATGTCACAGAGTGGTATCAGAGCAGTTTAGATTGAGGTTTGTCAGTGTCAAGAAGTTAGAAATAGAGTAGATCCCCAATTGTACTGTACTTGGCTGAATATAAATGGATAGTATAGCTGTCTATGGTTATACTAAAGAGCTCAATGATGACTATGTTTACAGTATGAGCTCACAAAGGAGAGGTACAAGAAGAGGAAGAGGACGGGGTCGTGAAGAACAGCCCCCAGTTCCGTCTCCTCATCCGTCTCCACCGCATAGCCCAAATACGAGGCTAGCGAAAATGGAAAAGCATATGGAGAACATGGCCGCTATGTTCACACAATTCATGTCGAACTTTCCAAATGTGGCCACAAGTACCCAAGCGGCTACACCTGTTGTTGCTCCTGTAGAAGTAACACCACCAGCCCCAATTACGGAAAGGCGGGATCCTAAAGCCTATTGCAGTGTGGCTTTGATAAAAGAATTTAAGAAGTTGGATCCGCCCAAGTTCAAGGGGGAAAGAGATTTGCTGACAGCAGAGAACTGGATGAAAGCAGTTCTCAAATCTTTCGAGTACATGCCCTGCTCCGAAAGGGAGAAAGTAGGCTTGGCTGCCTATCTGTTGATAGATGATGCTGAGTATTGGTGGCAAGCCACTCGGACCGTGTTAGAGGCCCGATATGATGAAGTTACGTGGGATCGATTTGTAGAAGCCTTTAATGAGCAGTATATCCCACGCACGGATCAGAATAGACTGAAAATCGAATTCTTAAGCTTGACTCAGGGTACAATGACGGTGAATCAGTATGAATCTAAGTTCACTACCTTGAGTAGATTTGATCCAGAAGTCAAAAGAGATGAAGGGCATAAGATTTTCAGGTTTATCGAGGGATTGAGGTCCCCGATTAGATCTAAATTGTATCCGATGGATATCACCACCTATGGAGAAGCTGTCCGTAAGGCTCAATTGTGTGAGCAGGACTATGATTTGCATCATGCCGAATTCCGAACCAAGGGTAAAGGCAAAGAACCGATGAAACGGAAGTCGGATGAGAAAACTCAGAGTGATAGGTATCCACATCGGAGAAGTAGAAGATCTGAAGGAGTTTCTATAGGTACTCCTAAGGCTACCGGGATTAAGATAAATGATGAGCGGTCCCGATATCCAGCTGGAAGTACTGCTAGCTCACCAAAGAGTACCACACAAAGATGTGAGCAGTGTGGGAAATTTCACGGATCACAGCCATGTCGCTTGGCGAGTGGCGCTTGCTTTAGATGTGGGGAGAAAGGGCACATGATTAGAGATTGCCCTCAGAGAGATCCGAAGACGCCTGATGAATCTGATAAGGCTCCTAAACCACAACCTAAAGCCACTGCAGCAGAGAAGGGAAAGAAAGCTGTGACCCAAGGACGAGTGTTTGCCATCGACGAAGAGTCTGCTGATGCCTCGTCCAAAGTGATTAAAGGTACGATTTACTTGTTTGATATAAGTGTCACAGCATTGTTTGATCCAGGCTCTACGCATTCATTTGTGTCCCCTAGGATTGCTAAGGAAATACCCGTTGAGCCTGAAACTTTAGAACAATTAGTGAGGATAATTACACCTCTTAGGGAATCACAAATAACAGAGTTGGTGTGTAGAAACTGTAAGCTACGGGTAGGAGAAAGAGAATCTAAGGCTGACCTAATCCTACTGAATATGTATGGACTTGATGTTATTTTGGGTATGGATTGGTTAGCCAATAATCATGTTATAGTGGACTGTTATGCTAAGAGTGTAACATTTTCTTCACCCGTTAGCTATGTTGTAAATTTTGCAAGCAACTAATATGAAAGCATGTTTGATCTTGAATGTTTGCAAATGAAATTAATGAATAATATGTATGATGATGTGAAGGATTTATTGCTTATGTGGAGGACGTAGATCAGAAACGTCCCGGACTCAAGGATATTCCTGTAGTCCAAGATTTTCCAGAAGTGTTTCCGGACGATCTTCCAGGACTCCCCCGAGTAGGGAAGTGGAATTTACGATAGATTTGGTGCCTGGAACTGAGCCCATTTCAAGAGCACCTTACCGGATGGCTTTGGTAGAATTAGAAGAATTGAAGAAACAGCTTCAGGAGTTGTTAGACAAGGGATTCATACGACCCAGCGTATCCCCTTGGGGTGCTCCTGTGCTTTTTGTCAAGAAGAAGGATGGTAGTATGAGGTTATGCATTGACTACCGGTGGTTGAATAAAGTGACGATCAAGAACAAGTACCCTCTTCCCCGAATTGACGACCTCTTTGATCAGCTAAAGGGTGCACAAGTCTTTTCCAAGATAGACTTGAGATCGGGATATCACCAGTTGAAGATTCGAGATGAGGATATCCCTAAGACTGCATTCAGGACACGGTATGGTCACTATGAATTCCTAGTGATGCCGTTTGGTCTGACCAATGCACCTGCAGCCTTTATGAACTTAATGAATGACGTGTTCAAACAGTACCTAGACCAGTTTGTCATTGTCTTCATCGATGACATTTTGGTGTACTCGAGGTCATGGGAAGAGCATGAGCAGCATTTGAGGATTGTTTTGGAGACCCTCAGAGATAGAGGATTGTATGCCAAGCTAAGTAAGTGTGATTTCTGGTTGAACCAAATCTCCTTTTTAGGACATGTGATCAGTAAAGATGGTGTCTCAGTTGATTCATCAAAGATAGAAGCGGTGGTTCAATGGGAAAGACCGAAGACAGTGACGGAGATTAGGAGTTTCTTGGGTTTAGCTGGCTACTACAGAAGGTTTGTAGAGGGTTTCTCGAAGCTAGCTGCTCCGCTGACGCGCTTGACGCGCAAGGAAGTGAAGTATGAATGGAATGAAGCCTGTGAGAGTAGCTTCCAAGAGTTGAAGAACAGGCTAACGACTGCACCGATCCTTACCATCCTAGTGGTTCAGGTGGATTTGCGGTGTATAGTGATGCCTCAGGGCAAGGCTTGGGATGTGTGTTAATGCAGCATGGTAAGGTAGTGGCCTATGGGTCTAGACAATTGAAGGACCATGAGAGGAACTACCCGACTCACGATTTGGAGTTAGCTGCAGTAGTGTTTGCCCTGAAGATATGGAGGCATTACTTGTATGGTGAGAAATTTCAGATTTTTACGGATCATAAAAGTCTGAAATACATGTTCTCCCAAAGAGAATTGAACATGAGGCAAAGAAGATGGCTCGAGCTTCTAAAGGACTACGATTGTGAGATTTTGTACCACCCGGGAAAAGCAAATGTGGTGGCTGATGCTTTGAGCCGGAAGCATGTAAGTATGGTATCTTATATGATGATAAAAGAATATGAGCTAATTGAGCAATTTGCAAGCCTCACCCTTGATGTTATGACTTATGGGCAATTCGGAATGATGGCTAGTTTAAGGATTGAGCCAGAGTTAATGGACAGAATCCGAAGTGCTCAAAAAGAAGATGATAGATGCATAGAGGCTATGAAACAGATGCAGTCAGATATGACCTCAGAATTTGATGTAAGTAATGATGGAATTTTGAGGTTCAGGAGTCGTATATGTGTTCCTAATGATGATGAATTGAAGAAGTTAATCTTGACTGAAGCACATGCCACTAAGTACACGTTACACCCAGGAAATACGAAGATGTATTATAATCTTCGCAAGGTGTATTGGTGGAATGGCATGAAGAGAGACATAGCAGATTTTGTAGCAAAATGTCTCACATGTCAACAGGTCAAGGTAGAGCATCAAAAGCCAGCGGGATTACTGCATCCTCTACCTGTACCTATGTGGAAATGGGAACACATTACGATGGATTTTATTATGGGATTACCCAGAACCAAGAGGAATCATGATGGTATTTGGGTGATCGTCGATAGATTAACGAAGTCAGCTCACTTCCTACCTATGAAATCAACAGATACACTCAATACTTTGGCAGATATGTATGTAAAAGATGTCGTAAGACTACACGGTGTTCCAGTGAGCATCACTTCTGATAGAGATTCCAGGTTTACTTCCCATTTTTGGGAGCATTTTCAAGAAGCCATGGGATCTAAGTTAAGTTTTAGCACAGCTTTTCATCCGCAGACTGATGGACAGTCCGAGCGCACGATTCAGACGCTCGAGGATATGTTGAGGGCTTGTGCTATGAACTTTAAAGGCTCCTGGGATGACCATCTGCCATTGGCTGAGTTTGCATACAATAATAGTTATCATGCAAGCATCGGGATGGCACCATATGAAGCTCTGTATGGAAGAAGGTGTCGATCTCCGATTGGGTGGGAAGAAGTGGGCGAACGTAAGTTATTAGCTCCAGATCTAGTCGAGCAAGCATCAGAAGATGTTAAGTTGATTTGTCAGAGGCTTAAGACAGCTCAAAGTAGACAAAAGAGCTATGCAGATGCTCGACGGAGGCCACTTGAGTTCATGGTTGGAGATTATGTATTTCTGAAAGTTTCTCCATCCAAAGGGATCATGAGGTTTGGCCGACGAGGTAAGTTAAGTCCTCGCTATATCGGTCCGTTTGAGGTCTTAGATCGGATAGGTGATATTGCCTATAGATTGGCATTACCTCCGGAGTTATCGGGAGTACACAATGTGTTTCATGTATCGATGCTTCGGAAGTATAATCCGGATCCGACGCATGTTATTGAATATGAACCCTTGGAGATAAGGGAAGATATGAGTTATGTAGAGAAGCCGATTCGGATTTTGGACAGAAAAGAGAAAGTTTTGAGGTCTAAGACGATCCCCTTAGTGAAAGTTCTCTGGCAATACCATACGATGGAAGAAGCTACATGGGAGCTAGAGAGCTTAATGAAGGAAAAGTATCCCGAGTTGTTTACATGACAAGCTAAGGCAAATTTGGAGGACCAAATTTTCTAAGGTGGGGAGAATGTGAGATCCCTGAATTTCATGTAGTTCCTCCATGTATGTAAAGTATTCTAAGTTAATATGATTAAATGAGTATAAAGATTAATGTGTAATTGAGGTATGAATAATGTATGGTTGATGTATGGAACATGGAAGAAATAATAAAGTTGAATGTCAATAAGTCAAATGAAGCATGTTGATATCAGAAAATGAATAAGCATGAGAAAAGAAATTAAATCAGAATTTTGATTGGAAATTAAATGAATGAAGCATGAGGAAGAGGAATTAATTGATGGTCAATAGTCTTGAATCAAAAGAATACAAGTGGCTGAGATAAAGGATGAGATGAGCATGCATTTAATGCCTTGCATGACTCATCACCCCCATCAGCTCATCACCAACGTCAGCCTCTTCCCAGCTCTCCCTTTCGTTCCATTCAAACTTCCATAGTTTCCATTTCCAAGCTCCTTGCTAAACCACCTTACTGCCTTACCAATTCACTAAGTTCGATTAACGAAAAACGATCCTCGTCGTTAGACTAGGCGATATCTGGAGTTTGGTGGATTAATTCCAAGTATTTGAAGAGATCTCAAGTTGTGAAATTCTGGTCTCTAGTGAAGGTAAGAGAAGAAGAGGATTCTTGCAATTTCGTTCATGATATGAAGTTATTTTGAGTTGGTATAACATGTGTATGTGATTTAATTTAAGGTTTGATATGGTATGGTGATTTTAGGTTAAAAAGGTGAAAAGCTAAGGTGACGCGTCAAGTGATCTTGCGTTCTCGAGGAAATCGAGGTAAGGAATTTATGTAACGGACGTAAGGCGGCTATGTCCGAATGTTTTAGAATGTTTTTACATGTTTTGGAAAGATGTACAAGTTGTTTTATGTAGGAAAAAAAATACATTTTCGGACTTGTCTCCTAGTACCAATTAGGCTAGGAGCAGCCGACTGCCTTAAATGGGAAGTCGACTGCCTAGAGACAACCAAAACGTCGTCGTTTTCCGAAACCCGATGCAAACCAGTCGACTGCTATGTAAGCCAGTCGACTGCTATTTACCCAGAAGCATTCTGTTTCAAACCAGTCGACTGCTATATGAGACAGTCGACTGCTAATTTTCAAGATGCATTCTGTTTCAAAACCAGCCGACTGCCTATAGAACCAGTCGACTGCTATTTTTCGAGATGTATTCTGTTTCAAAAACAGTCGACTGCTATATGGGCCAGTCGACTGCTATTTCTGAAGAAGCATTCTGTCTGAAAACCAGTCGACTGCTATAATGACCAGTCGACTGCCCTCTCGTATTTTCAAATATGAAAATATAGAAATTTAAATGAAAATAATTTCGAAAAAGGAAGTTATGAAGTAGCAGCCGACTGCCCTATGAGACCAGTCGACTGCCATGCATGAAAAGAGCTTTCAAGCTTAATTGATTTAAACTCAAAAAGTGTTTTCTGAAAAAGGATATTATAATGTTTTGAGACTATGGACTGCGTAATGATTATGCATTTCTGATGGCTGAGAGACTCTGATCAAGTCCTCAGTAATATGTATGTTGAGCGAGGAACCTTAGTCCGGTCCTCAATCCCACATGTGACACCTGACTAGTGTTCACTGTGGAAATTATAAAGGCAGGAGAGAATCCCTGACCTATACGGAGTGCACTACTGTACCAATGCATGATTAGAGTCATATAAAGTCATATAAATGGGAATGAACGGTTTATATGACGACTCAATCGCTTAAACATTGTACATGGTCTCCATCTATTTCAAGTATGAAGTATGCTATGAAGTATGAAGTTTTAAAGAAGAAGTATGATACATGTTTTATATGTATGCTATGTTTTAAAGAAAGCATACAAAGTATGTTTGCCATGGCATTTGAAATAATTATGCAGGATGGCAAATAATGCATGAAAGATGTTTATTATGCATGCTTTATAATGCTTTACATGACATTATAGAGCCAAGTAGGAAAAGTGCATATAGAGGCATAGTACGCTCTTTTACATACTTTTCTTACTGAGCGTAAACTCACCCTTTTACGACTATTTTTCCTCCAGATTACCTGAAGTAGACCTCGCTCCGAGTAGAGGAGCTTTAATTTAGAAAGATTGCAGTGTACCTTCTCGAGACGCTTCCTGGTTAGCACAGAAGGTATACTTACATGTTTATGTATAATAAAGTTAATATTCAGTTACGGTACAGTACAAGTAGTCTTTATGTATATAAGATGTCGGGGATGTAAGTTAAGACGATGTATGAGATCCTGTGGAAAATGGAATGATATGTATATATATCATTTTTTATGTTTATGGTAATTGAGTAAGAATGTTACATAAGCTATTAAATAATTAGCTTAAGGATAAGAAGAGAAGGACACTGCACGAACTAAATCTAAATAAAGAAGGAAAAAAAAAAAAGATAAGTGATAAGATGAAGTGACGGGGATGTCACAGAGGTGTATATATATCATTTTTTATGTTTATGGTAATTGAGTAAGAATGTTACATAAGCTATTAAATAATTAGCTTAAGGATAAGAAGAGAAGGACACTGCACGAACTAAATCTAAATAAAGAAGGAAAAAAAAAAAGATAAGTGATAAGATGAAGTGACGGGGATGTCACATTTCCAAATACAAGGAAAACAGTCAATAAATATTCATGTATTTAGTGAGAAATCTCATAAATATTCTTTTTGAAATAATTAATAGTAAAAAGAATATATTTCATTCTCACTTTAAATAAAATTCCATAACATGAATATTTAATTTAGCATTTTTCAACAATTTCCACTTTATGGAAAATTTATGGAAATGATTTCCAAAATTCATGATTTATTCCATTTATGCATCTAAAATATTTCATGATATTTTAGAATAATTCTTGATAATTTTTCGACGGCATAATGGCTCTAAATTTCTAGCTCCTGCACGGAAATTACAGTATATAAAACCAACTTTCAACCACAACTTGCATGATTTTCAAAGCAAATCAAGCTTCCAATAATTTCATAAAATTAAACTTGATAAATCATGAAATTCATCATATCCATACAACTCACACACTTCCCCTTACTTGTCTTACGAAACCGAGCTTCCCAGTTAAGCCAGACGAAATCCTTAATTCTCAGTTGCAAAATAATTTTATCAAAAATTATTAATAATTTCCTCTTAATTTTAAGCCACTAACTTCCATAAAATGCAGCCATTAATGACACAACATATGCACAACAAATATAATTTACACTGGTGCTGAAACTGAACTTTCCCATTTTAACTCCTTTTTCGGTTTCGATTTCACCAACCTTCCTCTTTTGATTTCTACATTAATTTTCTACCATTAAACCATAAAATTCAGCATAATTTCATGCCCAAACAGCCATGGCCGAAATCCCTCTTTTATGGCAAATTCTTGATTTTGCTTCCTTTTTGAAATCTAATGTTTCCATCCTTGTTATACCATTTCAAACTATCATTTCCTATCATTTTCATGCAAGAAAATGCATTATACCACTATATTCCCAAGCAAACTGTAGCCCCTATTTAATGGCAAATTTTCATATAGCCAAAAATAAATAAAATCTAATGCCACCATCTTTTTCTACACCTTAGATTTAGCTAAAATACAACTTTAGAATTAAACAAAACAATAAAATATGGTGTAAATCTTACCTTAACCGAATTCTCTTGCCTCCCTTTTCTCCTTGAATTTTCAATTATTCAATGTGTTTTTGGGTGGGTTTAATAGAGCATGAGATGGGGAATAATTTTGCTAGAAATAGACAATTTGTAATTCTAAATGTTTAAGGTGTTTTGGTAGCTTTTAGTTTTTCTTTTCTTTCTCTCCTTTCTTTCTCTTGGTGTCGTGGGAAGGTTGAAGAAGAATGAAGAAGTGCCGGCTGGAGCTTCGGCAAAATTCTGCTGAATTGGTCTTCTTTCAACCAATGAAGAGTTACACGTGTCACCACCATAAAATTCCATCTCCGTTTTCCACCACTTATTCCTTTATCACACTATTATTATTATTATTATTATTATTATTTTCCAGCTTATCAATTTTATTTAAATTAAATTTAATTTATTTAAGTCAATTTCTGGTCATTATTGACTAATTTGACCAGTCCCCCTTCATGTTAAATGATCATTTTGCCCCCAGTTAAAATATTAACGGTTGTCATTAAGCTTCCGGTTTCGTAAAAACCGTGCAAATGAACTCCAAAAATTATGATTCCAGCACCAATAAATCACATTTAATATAAATTAATGAATGGAGGTGGTTTCATTGCCGCGCGGTGCACCGATAAGGAGTAATTATAGTTTTACCCTTTTTTGACCGCCAGCAAAATTTTCCAATCAAACCACCTTTTTCAATAAATCTTTTGACACCATGTTATTCTCCTTTCCATGTAGATTATCATGATATTTTTCCTTTGTCCCAACTCGTTTTAATATGGGCGTAATTTATGAAAATGCCCTCGGGACATATCCGTCATTTTCTAATTTGTTTTTCAAAATTCTCAAAATAATTCCGAATGACATAAAAATTATTTTTATGTCTCCAAATAATTATTAGTATTTACTTCACCTTTTGTACACCATATTATCAGTCATAAATCTAATAAATCCATAAAATTCAAAGTGGGTTCCACCTTAAATATTTATTTAATTTCACTAATTAATTTATTTTCACTATTAAATATTTACAAAATATGGTGTATAATATAATATAATCAGGTCTCACATGATCAATCTTGTAAAATCGTTTTCACATATCATTAAAATCATAATGAAAATCACTTTCATGTAAACTATTTTAAATCAAGCTATAATCATGTAAACAAATCAACATTTTATTTACCGTAAATAAATCTCATAAAATATCTCATTGCTATTTCAAATATTCAAGCATTTGAGTTTTATAAAAATACTATTTACTTCATGCAATAATGTGAAAACCGAGAATTTCCAAATAAATATTAGGTATCCGGAGAAATTGACTGGGACAAATTAAAATCGAGATTAAATAAGAAATAAAAATGGAGAAAATAAATTTGGATATAAAGAAATCCAAATTTAATAAGAAATAAAGATATGTAATTTTATATATTTATATAAGGTTATTATATAAATATATTTTAAATAAATATATACATTCATATATGAAATATATGTACATATCATATGTTGAAATACTATTTTATATCATAGAATGAATACGTATGTATTTTATTATACATTTACTTATATATGATGTACATATATAAAATATATATGTATAGTATTTTAAAATAAAGTGTATATATATATATAAATTGTTTAAATGAAATATGTATTTATATATATAAATATAATATATATGAAATATATGTATAGTATTTTAAATTAAAGTATATATATATATGGTTTATACAAATTATATATATTAATATATATAATTATATGAATATAATTATATATAATAAATATATATTAAAAAAAAGAGGCGGGAATCGGGCTATTCTCGATTCCCTGCTTGTTTCTCCTCTGTTAACAAACAGAGGAGAAACTTAAAGAAAAACAAAAAATGGGGAAGTCGGTCGACACCGGCGACGAGGAAGGAGAACGGAAAGAGAGAACGACGCCGGCGACGTGAAAGGAAGTAGCAGCCAGTGACGGAAAACAGAAACAAAAGCAGAAACGGGAGAAGCGAAACCGAAGGAAAACTGGGAGAAAAAAAAAGAAAAAAAAAAGGAAACGGCGGTGTCGGCCGATCCGGGCACCGCCACCACCACCTCGACCTCGGCGGAGGCGGGAGGAAGAAGAAGGAAGCCACTCGTGAGGCTAACGGCGGTGGAGGAAGGAGAAACGTGGAGGAGAGAGGAGCCGAGAGCCACGGACCCAGATCCGACACTGTCGCCGGTGATGGGATGAAACGGAGGCTAGATCCGGCATCCTTGCAACGTCGGCCAACTGTGGGACGCGTGAACCGTCGGAATGGACTACCGTCAGTGATTGAACTGACCAAGCAAAAAAAAACTGAATCGGCCAACCCGAACCGACCCGACCTGACCCGACCCGGTTCAGAAAAGAAAAGAAAAAGAAAAGAAAAATAAAAAAAAGAAAAGAAAGGAGAAAAGAAAAAGAAAGGAAAAATAAGAAAAGAAAAGAAAAAGAGAAAGAAGGAGAAGGAAGAAGAAATAGAAGAAGAAAAAGGAAAGAAAAAGAAATGGTAAGGAAAATAAAGGAAAATAAATTGATGATATTTATTGAATAATTTTATTATTATATTGATGTAAGTGCATTGATATTGAAATTGTAGCAAAACGAAAATCAGACAAATGGTGGAGTTCGGCAAGGTTCGAAAATCGGAAAGTGTATTAAGCTTTGGTGAATAGGTAAGATACTTTTATAAAGCATTAGTAGCATTATATTGTATGTGGGATTATGATTTTTATATGATGCAATTATGGAATGATTTTTTTTTATATTAAGAGGACCCACAACTGATGGTGGGGGTCTTAGTAAGAGATAAATAAATGGTGAGAATCAACAGCTGTATGGTTATAAATTGTGTTTTCCTTGCAAGAGGTTTAGTGAAAATTAAGTCGTTATGCTGCCGAAATTCTTAGGAAAACGTTGAGGAAAAAGATTTAAGTTTCTCACGTAAATGGAATCTTGAAAATAATTATTGAAAAATAATCATTGAAAGGACTTTATGGTATTACCGGAAAAGTTTTATATTGAAATTGATGAGAAGATAGATCGTTGAACACGATAATGTGATGAATTATATGGTTAAACCTTATAGAATCGATAAATCAAGTCATTTTAATATCACAAATGGTATCAAGTTGAGATTGAGGTGAAATTATTTATTAGACGGATCACGGATAAAAATGACGATGATTATTTGATACAACTTAAAAGAGAAAAATCGAAGTTGTAATTGAGATGGTTGAATGACAGAATTGCGGAATTATCAATCGAGTGATGATTATAGAAGTGATAGATTCAAATAAATATACGTCAAACAGGTGATTATACAGATTTGATTACAACCTTGGAATAGGTTTCGAAAAATATTCTTTCATATCTAAGTGACCTGGAGAAATTTGGAGTACATGATGAATGGTCCGTCTTAATGGTATGATTGAGATAATGATAATAAGAAAGTCGATTGTGATGTCTTATGGACATTTGATATAACACACGTCTACATAAAAATGTACTTGTACATATCGATGTTAAATAGATGTGAACTGAGATTTTTGGCAATAATATGGATAGTCGCAAGGCAACTTAAATGATTGAAACACTGTTAATAGTAGAAATTGGCAAATTCTTTTAAGTGGGTAAATTGCCAACCAAAAATTGAATTGATGATGTTTTATAGATAATTCTGGCATGATATTACATTCTATAGGCCATATGAAAAGTGAATTGAGGATTGTGATATGATTTTATGATAGTGAATGAAATTGAACCGCAAGTCAAAAATTCTAAATGTGTGCTAATAGCTCAAACCATAAATGGATTTGACAAGTGATTATTGATCTTGTGGTTATGTGATCCTCGATGTCGACTCTAGAATAGATATCGAATGAGGATATTTGTATTGCATAATTTCAGTATCTTGATGGTAGAAACATGGTATTTAAATGCTCATAGATACTAAGAGGATTCATACTAATGATGTGGTCCTAGTATCGATAATGAAATGTACAAATGAACTGTTATAGTTGATAACTATTGAGAAAGGTTATTGGATACCGAATGGTTTGAATACCAAGTGATTTAATCACTGAATAATTGAATACTGAGCAAATTGAATACCGAATGAAATGAATATGGAATGATTTGAATATTGATTTATGGATTAGACAAAAAGAAAGTTTTGAAATCGAATGGTTGATGGTGATAAATTTAAATGAATTGCTTTATTGCATTATATGAAGATATTACTTATATTGACATTTGAAACTATCACCGAAATTACATACTGAAATGATTTTATAGCATGCCTTATTTCAACTTGAGATGTTATAACAACATTTATATGAATGCTATAAAGTATAGTTTAATTTTAAAAGAAAGTATATGGTATATATATTTTTTGATATATGAAGCCTCTTACAGAATTTTACCATATGCTTTATATGATTTTGACAAGAAAAGATAAAGATTTAAATGTTTTATGAGACTGTAGGCACCCTAAAAGAATTAAATTCAATAAAGCATAGTGGAAACCACCTAATTGGAGCTTTGCTCATTAGGCGCTTGTCCGACAATAGTCGTGGACAGGTCTCAGTCACGCCTGATCAGTGGGGCTGAGAGAGATGAGGTCTATGGCCATAGATAGCGCCCTAGTTGGTTTCCAAGGGACGATGACATGATTTTCACTGCTAGCTACAGTGATTTAAGTCTTTATTGATAGAGATGATAGGGATCTAGCCTAGTCTCTAACCGATATGATATGAAGTCTAGAGTATGATTTGATTGATATGAACTCTAGACTTGACATGATTTATATAGTACATGAAACATGTTTGAAAAGAGATATATTTTGAAACAGTACATGTTTTAAACATGTTTTAAAAAGTACATGCGATATGACTTCGACACTTATATGATTTATATACGATTTTGTGTCGAACTTGACATGATATGCGGTCTAGAGTATAGATTGATTTGATATGAACTCTAGACCTGATATGACTTACAGTATATGAAAAATGTTTTAAAACCACACATGTTTTAGACATGCTCTGAAAACGAATACATGAATTGAAATTGAACATGTTTCTATCATGCCTTAAAGGTAAATTTGAAATGAATTGAAAATTCATATATTGAGCATGTTCTAAAGTATATATGATATGATTTGAAATGATAACGGTTTATACAGTAAAGTTGCATAAATTGCATATTAAACCCTGACATGATAATATGCTTAGTACATGAGAATTCCATGAGGAATGTCATGACTCGACGTTAATGATATTTTATCTATACGATGACATGATATGATATGATACATGAACATAAGATTGATATGAAGAGAATTATGATCTTACACTATCGTGATCATAAGTTCCCACATGATAAGTGATATGAATTGATGTAATACGGGAATATGATTGTTAAATGTAAAGTGACCCGATAGGATATCTCAATTAAATATGAAGAATATATGAGGAGTATCATGACTCGGTGGTAACGATATTTCATCTACATGATGTCATGATATGATATGAAACATGAATATAGAAATACACGAAGAGAATTATGATTTCGTACCACCGTGATCATAATCCACAATATGAGAAGTGATATGAGATGATAGAATATAGAAGTATGATTATGAAATGAAAAGTGACTTGATACAATATCTCAATTGGACAGGATGTACTATGAGATTGATGAGAATATGGACTAATAGTACATGATATTCAAATTGGACATGACATGTTGTGCAATGCACTGTAGTATAATGATGAGAAAACTAAAAAGTGATTATGATGATTTATTTAGAAGTCTGAGTGATAGTCAGATGACAATAATTGAGATAATGAGATGTTATCGATGAAAAAGGATTAACTGTAATTGCAAACTTGCGAGTTTTAAGCATTGCGGTTTAAGACAGTATAATCCTACTCTTGTATTTATATTAGTATCTTACTGAGTCGTGGTTTTGCTCACCCCACTAAATTTCATCTCTTTCAGACTATTGAAGTTAACATCTGCCATGTGAGCTGCTAAGTGGGCATCGGAGACGGTGTATGGACTTGGTACTAGTCTTCTGAGGTATATGTTTCTTATAAAATACTTGTTTACATGTAAGACTTTAATTGATGCACAGTACATATTCTGTTTAACAAGTCGGGATGTAACTAAGAATCGTTTTCTTGCTAGTTTAATATTTAAATGAAATGACTATAGGTCACCTAGATAGTATAGTGACTACACTGACACCGAATACAAACCTTAAAATGAAAAAGAAAAATTTAGTCTATAAATTTGTAGACTAAGAAAAGTATGAGTAATAAGTGAAAGTCGCGGCCTTCGGGTCGTGAAAAATAATATTCGTTGTAAAATAATTAATTTAAAATGACACTTATGCAATTCATATAGCTAAAAACATATTTTAATTCATAAATAAATACTTTAATATTTATTTATAAAACTAGGCATGAATGCGATTAAGGATAGATTTTTCTAAAATTTTCAATAACACTTCGATTTGATTTCTATCCTAACCCCTTTCAAAAATCACATGTTTAATAATTCAAATCACTCAATTCTCCCACATGCAAGCATAGTAATTCTTACACTGCTTCTATATACTATTTTTTACATCAATTCGCAGTGTGGAATAAAATCTAATTGCACCACTAAGCCACTTAATTCTCCAAATTATTCGCTGCACAAATAACATCAAATAATTAAAACACTTATTGCTCATATCCATAGAATTTTCTTTACTTTGCCTAACTTCTATTTTGTACTATTTTCATTTAATAAAATGACATGGAAATCCCATGAATTTTATGACCATGGTCATATTTATTAACTTCCATGTTATTACTTTCTAGCAACCAAATATCAAAATCACCAAAGTCCCAAATAAAATAGCCTTTGGCCGATTGCCCTTGTGATCCTATGCTCACCATTTTTCCAATTTGATTACATGAATAATCCTTAATCAATTTCATCACCATTAAATATTAAAATCACACCAACATATTTATCCTTTTTATCATGGCCGAATGGCCTTTATGTGAATCAATTTATTGGTTCTTTTTAGTCTATAAGCCTGCTGCATTGCATGCTCATGTATTCCACCATTTTGAGCATCAAAAGTCTGCATTTTTCTCCATTTTTCTTCTACAACCGACAGCACATGTTGACTAAATTCACGTTTTAATTACTTATGCTTTATGGTTATATTTTTCTCCATGACTAGCCTCCATTTTTGACCCCTTTCACACCACCATCTTCATCATCTTTCCTTTATTTTCTTTACTGCTGATAGTACCAAGCTGTCCCAATTCATATTTTGTTGTTTAAGTTTTATAGCTATATTTATTTCTTGGTCAATTCCCTTCTCCACAGTCATGCCATTCACACTACAAACTCCCAAAAGTTTCCGTCATTGATGCACAACGGCAGTAAATTTAGTCCCTAATTTTTTCCTGTCATTAACGCCACCTACATCAGAATTTTTAGCCCCTTTTGTCACGCCATTTTCATCTCCTTCCACTTTGGCCGAATGGCCCCTACCAAGCTAAACCTATCAATCCCTTTGCTTATAATTTCTGTTGTCTTCAGCCACTAAAGTCAGCCTAGTTTCCCTTTATTTTCTTCCAGGGTCGGCTGCCAAAGACAGCCAAGTCTCCCCCTTCATTTCACGTCAACAGCTGCAAACAGCCCCCATTTTCTTTTCATTTTTCACGCCACTTATAGTCCACTTTCCTTATCATTTCCTCTACAACCGGTTGACTAAATTTATGTTTGTATTAATTAAGTTTAATAGCTATTTTTATTCCACCATCAGCCACCACAAAGTCAACCCCTTATTTTTTTTTTTCATTCACACCACACACACAGAGCCACAATTTCAGCCCCTCAACACCATGCTCAAGCATTCAAAACTGATTTGTACATGTTTTTATTTTAAACCATAATCATATTTATCATCTACCCATCTAGATCAACCACAAACAAGAGGCAAATGTGAAAATAATGCAAGCTGAAAATTACCTGCACAGAACGCCTCTGTCCAGCAGCAGGAGAGATGGATTTTGATGATTTTTGGCTAAGCTTTTTAGATGACTAGGGAGCTATGGAGATGAGGATCAATTTATGTGAAGAAGCCTAGGTGAAATAATGAACGAATGGTGAAGTTCCACTAGGTGTAACATGAAGAACTTAGTAGAAAATGGAAGCAAAACGAGAATGACGGTCAAGTCGGTTTGGAGAAGAAAAGAAGATGGTAGGTCATGTTGTCCTCATTTTATTTGTAACGACCCGAAGGCCAGTGACGTCCACTTAACACTTACCTTATTGCTTTTAGAAAATTACGAACTAAATTTTTTTCTTTTAACACTTACCTTTTTGCTTTTAGAAAATTACGAACTAAATTTTTTTCTTTTTCTATTTACGGTTTGTATTCAGTATTAGTGTAGTAACTAAATCAAATCTTGCCTTAATAATATTAATTCTTTAGCTATGTCATACTTCCCAAAATGATTTTAATCATTTTAGCTTTATTTTCACTTATCCAAAAGAAATAGGTCGAAAACCTCCCCTTTGTATTTTATCAATTTCTCCAGTAAAATCACCTGCATTAAAATACATTTCTAACTTTCACCATACAGCCAACTTTAATTCCCACAATTCACATCATCATACATCTCATATTTCTTAAGAATCTAAACTAGTGATAATTTCACATTTTGCAGTTTATACATACTTCAAAATATATATCTTATTCCGGATCGTACTCGATAATCATATAGACTTACATAATAATCTAATGCGATCCAAAGTTACATCCCATATTTCTTCCTAGTACTGTGAAATTTAAAGTTTGTATAACTATCAAAACGATTTACAATTTGTATACCTCAAAAGCACAAAAGCTAGGCTCGGAGAATGTAGACGAATACCCCAACTAGGTACAGTTCCCGAGAGAGCCTATATGAAGCCTGAACTGAATATCAACTCGTATGATCTGCATATGTTAAATTTAAGGGAGTGAGCAATCCATGGCTCTATAAGTAGCTTAAATAAGTACAGACTATGCTTATATCGTAAAATATGATCATACATGCATGAACTCTATAAAATGTCATGTATACACTAAGTCAAGATTAGCTACTAACTTATAATCTACAGCAGATTTCATAGGCTCATTCATGCTTTTCTTCATTTCTTTAACTCGCACAATATCATCCTTTTTATCCCTTTTATCGATATGGTTAAGCGTGAAAGAAACAACCATCTCATATAGTACATGATTCTATATGATAATATAAGTAAAGTTCAACAATTATTCCAATTCTTTGTCATATGTATAATATCTATCTTATCTAATGATAGTTGTCACATTCACAGATCACAATCGTTTATCCCTTGTCTCATTGGCATATGATTTCCCCTGATTCATCAGTGCACATGCAGCACTTAGCTCTCAAAGGATTCTAGAGGTGGCTCTCACATTTTCAAAGAATCTATGTAGCACGTAGGTCCTTTGAGTTCTTTAGAGGTGGCTCACACGGTACAAAAGATTGAGTTTTACTCGGGTTTGCCTCTTTGGCGTATGTTTTCTAATGGTTCATCGATACACGTGCAGCACTTAGTTCTCAAAGGATTGTAGAGGTGGCTCCCACAGTTCCGAAGAATCTATGTAGCACGTAGGTCCTTTGAGTTCTCTAAAGGTGGCTCACACGGTACAAAAGCTTGAGTTTTACTCGGGTTTGCCTCTATGACGTATGTTTTCTATTGATTCATTGGAACTCGTGTAGCACTTAGCTCTCAAAGGACTCTAGAGGTGGCTCCCACAATTCTGAAGAATCTGTGTAGCATGTAGTTCCTTTGAGTTCTCTAGAGGTGGTTCACACAGTACAAAAGATTGAGTGTTACTCGGATTGGCCTCTATGGCGCATACTTTCTAGAGATGATGCCTTAAAATCATTCAATTCCCCAAGTCACATTAGTACTTTAGTCATCATACAATTCCATTATCCTAGTTTTTGATAAATACGACTAGGTACTATTCGAGGTCCATGAGTTAAACATCTACATTTGGTACACTAGTTCGTATATACATTTCAAAGTATAATAATGTATTGGCATGCTCACTAGGTGCAACTTAATTAAATTATATACATTTCTCAAAATGTAGGCACCTACATTTTATACGAGTTCGTATTCTCAGCGAGCACAACAAGTTATAACATACCACACATAAATCACAAATAATCCGAAAACTAAGCACGAACACATCAAATCCAACTTGTATTTTACCCATACTTACTCTTATAGTCTTTTCCGAAATATTCTATTAAACTTGATGCGAATTTAGATAAATATTTAATAAAATTCATTCATCTCTTACAAGATGATACTAGTAAGGCTTATTTAACCCACTTACTCTATACCCTTAGCGAGTATCTTTCTCGACCCTCCGAATTAGAAATTTACTCCTCCGCTCCAGTCGAAGTCACTACAATCATTCTAATACTGTCTCAATCAACTACTCATATTATGTTAAATACCGAACTTAAAGCGCATAATTTAAAACTACAAATCAATTCATTACCATCTCAATAATATATTGTAATTACGCTTAATCACATACCAAAACCTATATCTTAAAACCATAATTAATCGCGATCATTTCTACATCGAAACTAAATTCTTCCTTATCACATTGATGGTATGTGTATACATATACATAGATATGTATATACGTAAATGAATATACGTCAACTATTCTCATCATATCAATGATAATCATATATATATGTGTGTGTGTATGTATATATATATATATATATATATATATATACACCTTGATCTTATAGGATAACATATTTCCTTACTTTTTACTATATATATATATATAATAAGCTTAAATCAAAGTAGTATATCTTACCCCTTGAGAAGCCTTCAAAAATTAAGCCTTTCACCAATTCCCTCAAGATTTTTCCGAGATTCCTACACCAAAAATATTTTTTTTCTTTCTTCATTATAATGCTTGTAACACACATATGTATATTTATACATCATCATTTTCATCTGTTAAATGTCTAATTACTGACTTCTAAAATAAATACCAAGTTATCTTGAAAATTCATTAAAACTGAGTCTTGGAAATACTTAGTACGCCTCCTTTTTAAACACCCATGTTCAGCTTTTATTAACCACTAAATCACCTCCTTAGAGTCACGTTCTTCACACTATTTTCAGGCCAAGTTTCAGCCTAAAATATCTTGTTGAACTCCCTTCCTTGTCTCACCTACTGCAGCCTTGTTTCAGGCCACCAAAACATAGCATTTAGCCCCGATTTTAAACGCCCCAAACAGCAGCTTTCTGTGGCCCTTTTTCCATCCCGAGGAAGCCACCACACATTCTTTGTTGAAGGCCTCGACACTACCTTACTCTCCAGCCATAATTTCATCTGCTTCAAACATCAAACAGCACCTCAAAGACCACGGCAACAACTTCTCTCGGTTCTAGCTCGAAAGTCTCTCCCTCGGTTTGCATCTATTTCCAGCCCAACAATGAGTTTTGCCCCACGCCACTTCCAGCTGTATTTTGTTTCTAAACCACAATACGTGAAGCCAACCCCTGCTACCTTGCTGTTTCTGTCCGAGGTGGAAGAGCCAACACTACTTGTTCTGGTTTTGCTCCTTTGCTGTCCAAAAATGGCAAAGCAACTACTGCACTTTCTTTCCTCTTCTTTCCCTCCTCCTTTCCTTTTTCTTTCCGACTGCTCTTACTTTTCTTCTCGGCTTCAGCTCATTTCCTTTCTTTCCGATCTGTTTCAGCCTTCAGCTCTCTCTCACCGTGTCTCACTTCTCCTTTCACTTTTATTTCCTTTCTTTTCTCTTCACCGAATGGTTCACCTTCAGCCCTCTCTCTCGTGCCGCTCTTCCCCTTTCACTCTCATTTCCTTTTTCTTTTATTTACAAGGCTTCTCTGAGAAGCTTTGGTTGATGGAGCCGGTGATGTTTGTGGGGTTTGATGGGAGAAAGTCCCATCAAACTCCACTAACACATATTTTAATTTATATTTTACTTTATATTTTCATTCTTATCTTAAATATCTATAATTCATATAATTTATAATTGTTTTTACATAATAACATATATATATATATATATACACTAATATATATTTATATGTATTTATTTATTTTATTATATTCTTTACATATAATATGTATATGTACCTACATTTCAAATAAAAATATATACATACACATACTTATATATATAATATATATTTTCATGTCTAATATATTTTTAGCGTAAGTATATGTGTATGCGTGTGTATATATATATATATATATATATTTATATATATTCCTCCTTTCTTTTAAAATTTACATATATCTATATATATATATATTTATATATATTCCTCCTTTCTTTTAAAATTTACATATATCTATATATATATATATATACATATTTAATACTCAATATATATATGTATTCCTTATTTATTTTATTTTATCTATTTTAATATTCAAGTATACTATGTAGACACCCTATTTTGTCCGGGGTCTTGACTTGTAATTGATTTAGGTGACGTAGTATCTTAGAATTAGGCTAGAATTAAATTAAGATTTTTTAGATGTAGAATTAACTTAATTAGGAAATTAGAATTAAATTAGGATTTAGGAATAATTAGAAAAAAAGATAAGAAAATAAAATAAAATTAACCTTTTAAAATAGGATAATTAGATTAGGATTTATTGATTTATTAGGATAATTTATTTTAGAGTTAATGTTAGATTAAAATTAGACTTTTTAGAATTAGTGTTAGATTAGGATTAATATAAGAATTAGATAAATAAAATATTAAAAATAGGAGATAATTATTAGAATAGGTTTAGTTGTATTAGGACTCTAACAAGTTTGTGGCTATAAAAAGGGATTAAACCTCATGATTTGATTCATTCACAATTGAGCATCTCAATTTTCAACTTCTTTCCCCAAAACCGATTCACCATGCTACAACCACGAACTACTACCCCATCGTCTTGACCACTCCTGAAGCAACCTCTATTTGTCGATGTCATCGCTTACTCTAACTTGTGGCTTGCCCTGTTCTCGTATCACCATCGTTACACCGATTATCCAACTGCAGTTGCTGCCCATGTTTCTTAGCTGTCCTCGTCAAAACGCTAATTTGCTTCACTCACATTTGCCATATCACCGCTTGCCACCGTTACACTGCACATAGCTCCAAGTTGCTTATACGCCACTGCTGTCTTTGATTACTGCACTGTAAAGCTGTAAAGTTGTAAGAAAGAAAGGAAAAAAGGGGCAGAAGGAAAACAAAGGAAGAAGACTCGTAGCCCTCTCCAGGTTTTTTTTATTTTTTTATATATTAATTAAATTTGAATATAACTACTTTAATAACCTAATGATGTGATCAATTTGCGTGTTAGTAGATAATTTGCATATAGTTGAATAGGTATTTGCATGTATAATTTTGATTTAACAATGTTGTATGATTTAGATGAGTATTCTAAGGTTATAAAAAATATATGAACAATAAATATATATAATTAAAATCAAATAAATAAATGTGAATTATACCGATGATGACATTTTGAGGAAGTCAATTGAGACACCTTAGAAATGTCTAGGTGAGAGGATTCTTCTTTAAGTTGAGCCAAATTGATGGGATACTTTTGGGAGAATTTTCAATAAAATATAATTCATATTTATTTTAAGATTAAATAGAGATAAAATAAATAAAAATGATAAAAATTAATTAGTAAAGACTAAAATTAAATGAGCTTAAATAAAAACAATAGATAAATAAAAGGATAATAAATAAGAAATAAGAATTAGATTGAGAATTAGATTTTGTAGAATAAGTATCAATTATACCAAGGATGAAACTCCAAGAAAGTCAATTGAGACTCCTTGGAAATTTCTAGGTGAAAAAATCTTTCTTAAGTTGAGCCAAATTGATGGAATACTTTTGAAAGAATTTTTTTTAATTAATTCATATTTATTTATAATAAAAATAAAAGTAAGATAAGATAGATGAATTAGATATAGATAAAAATGAGCAAATAAAGATAAATAAACAAATAAAGATAAATAAATAAAATAAGATAAGATAAAATATCTAAATAATAAATAAGAATAATAAGATAAATAAAAAAGGGTAAATATGAGTTATGCCGATGATGAAATTTCAAGAAAGTCAATTGAGACTCCTTGGAGATTTCTAGGTGAGGAGGTTCCTTTTGAGCTGAGCCAAATTGATGGGACGCTTAAAAGTGAATTTTCAATAAAACATAATTCATGTGTATTTATTAAAAATAAAGTAAATAAAAATATAAAAATAAATTAAAAAATCTAAGAAATTTATAAAATGAATATGGAGTCAATATTAGAAACAAAATTAGGAGAAAGAAGGAATCTCATAAAATACTAAAATTTATCCGACGATGGAGTTCAAGAAAGTCAATTGAGACTCTTTGAATATCTTGAGGTGAGGGGAATTTCTAAGGTTGGAGCCAAATTGATGGAAAAATCTTAGAAATTTTCCCAATATATAAGTATATCGAAATTAATATGAACTTAAGGCAAACTATAAAGATAACCTAAAGCTAGTTGGTACCATCTTAGGATGGGCGTTGTGGGGGTGCTAATCCTTCCCCATACGTAACCGTACTCCCGAGTCTAAGAATCTTTGAACATAGACCATGCCTTATCTTTAGACATGAATAGGTGACCAATCACACCTTAGGTTTGAATGGTTGGTGGCGACTCCTTGATATTAAGTCTAGCGGGTTAGGTCTTAGGACTTGACACGTTATGACATACTACATTTCCTTTAGTATACTTGTGTCCTTTGTTTCATTAAAACAAATATACATATATATTGTGGAATACATGTACCTATTTGTTCTTATATATCTCTTGAACTCATTATAAGATTTCTAAATTATCTCAAAGGCATAAATTATTTATTTTCTAATTTCACTAATTTGAGACTTCATTCTCATTACTTGACATAAGAATGATAATTACAAAAATGTATCTCAGTACTAGCTTATCTTATGTCTTTTATTCATTTACTAACATGGTACAAAGTTTTGCGGTCTTTATGTTATTGGTGGGTTTTTATTATATTTAATTTGTAAAAATCAACCATGGTCCATAAAGTCTAAAATACCCTCTTAAAGTTCATTTATTTACCAAGACATACCACTGCATAATATACTATTGTCCAAGTCAGTTTTTAATTTAAATTTTCATTTATTTTGTGTATTTTCTAGGTCAATTTAGGTCAAAAGTTGACTTTCATGGTGGTTTAACCAAGTTTGGAGAGTGAAATTACTAAACTACCTCTAAACGAATGATTTTCGTTTTGTTCGCGTTGTTTTTAGCATTTTTGGTTAATTTGATTCACGGGTTAGATTCATGTGAAACTTCTTTACGTGAAGTTTCTCCTATAATAGTAGGTGGGTTCAAATTCAATTTGGTTTAATTGTTATTTAGAAAGTTTCTTCCGAAGTATGGACACAATTGTCATTTTCGAATTTGTTGGGCTTGAACTGAGGTATGCTTATCTTAAGGAATTTAGAAACATGGTCTTCTTGACTTTTTGGTATTTCAAGTCTAATTTTCACATTTTTCTACTTCAAAGGCTATCCGAGTTACAGATTACCTTCTGGGGCCCACTTGATTGTTTTCCCAATAATTCCATAACATATGGGAATTTATTTTCGTAACTTCACTTAATATTTCACTTCAGCACCTTCAATAGATATAGGGAAAGTAGAGAATTTTGGGCTCTCACACTTTTAATCCTACTTTTCTTTTCTAGTATTTGTTGGTATACTTTTTGTTAAGAGTTTGCAATTTTTCTCTCTAAAAATTGCACGATTGTATTGTTTGATTGATTATTAATTTGATGGAGTAGTTATAGGCTAATTTGGTTTGGCCAAACTACATTAAAAATTATTGTATTTAATTTTGTTTTATTCCATTTTTGTGAGTGTTTAGTTTGAGGGATATTTTTTTCAACAAGTAGTATTAGAGTTCAAGGTTTGTAATTTTACGAGAAAAAAAAGCTATAAAGATAAAGATAAAAGCTATGTTTGATGAAGATGAAGATGACGATGATTATGAGGACCATAATGATTTGGAAGAAGATGACCGTGATGAATTTGATGATGATGATTGGAGGAAGATGATGAGTATGATAGTGATGATGACGATGATGGAGTTATTCTTCAGTTTGAGGATAATTTGCATGTTGTCAAAGAGTTTGTAGAGTTGAGGGACTCAAGTCAAAAGATGATTTATTGGAGTTTACCTTGAATCCCAAATTAAAAGTGTAAGAAAACTTATAAGGGTTATTTCCTTATAAATAATGTGTTAGGTGTGATAACTGTGACTTCTTCTATTTTTGGAGTTAGGTATCTGCAAAAATTTAAATTTTGATATTAATAGACGAGTTGAAATAAATAAATAAATTTATTAAGAGGTTGGAATGTTTTTAGATTATAATACTTGATCAATTGATAAATTAGAAATTTAATTAGAAATTTAATTTGGTATTTAAAAAAATTAAAATTTAAAGAAATAAAAATATGTATATATATATGTGTGTGTGTAATTATATATATGTACAAATATAAGAATATATATAAATAATAAATGTTGTTTTTAAATTAAAGTATATATACTAATAAATAATAAAATAGGAAAATATATGATTTAAGGAATATGTATTTATAATACAAATTATACATGTTTGTGTGTTATAAATATATGTATGGAAAGTATAAATTATATTTATATAAATATATGTAAATAATATATGTCACATATATATATTTGTAAATATAAAATAAATTTATAATATATATATATATATATATATATATATATATATATATATATATATATATATATATATATAAAAGAAGAAGAAGGAATAATGTCGCAGCAAGCTTCTCATGGAAGCTTGCTACGCTGATTAAAACAAAAGAGAGAAATTTTAAACATTGGAATTACTAGCAACTTCCCATTGGAACAACACACAAATAAAAAAGACAAAAGAGCCTTCTTGAAATTTTTCCAGTCAGCTAAGAAAGAAGAAAAAAACTGCAACACCGACTTCCTTGTTTCACTTTTCCTTTGCTGCACGTGGACTGCTATTTAATAGAAACAGAGAAAGAAAAGAACCAAAGAGAGGAAAGTTGATTAATATACATGTGGCTAATTCTTATAGGTTAGAATAAAAATAAAATAGGACCAAAACTCAGCCATTCTCAGCCAACGTAAACCAACTTTCTTCTCCCCTGTATACTGCTCCACGTTCTGTCCAGAAAATTCTCCAAGGATCTTCAAGTTGGCCTTGCAAAAAACTCCATTTTTCTCGTCAATTTATCCAACCAATGTAAACCCAACGTTAGAGTGGCTGACGTGAAGGCTAATAGCATGGGTTTGGGGCTGTTTGTCCGACTGGAAACAGGTAAGCTATGGTAAAGATCCTTTCAATTCTGGTTAAAGCTTTTGATTTATTTATAGATGGAAATATGAATGATACCTTGGGCTGAAGAAAAATTAAGTATAGTGAAACTTGTAGGATTCGGCCATGAATGAAAATGAAGAAATTTGTGGGTTTTGATGTATGTTTGGTGGGGATTAGTAAAAAAATGATACATGAAATCTGTTTGGAATCTGTTTGGAACCTGCTTGAAGGCTGAATTAAAGGATAATTGTGTTGAATATGAAAATGACGTGATGAGGGTGATGTTCGGCAAAACAGAGGGCTGACTTATAGTGATGGAATCTTAGTGAATTGAAGGTGTTTAATGGAATTACTGGATGAGTAGAAGAAGTCTAGGAAACTAGAATTGATTTAAGAAAAGAGAACACAAAGAATGGATTCCTGTAGGGGCTCTCGGCAATGAAAAAAAAAAACGTGAAGCTGCAGCTTGTAAAAAGAAAGAAACAGAAAAGGAAAAACGGAAAAGAAAGAAAGAAAGAAAAAAAAAAAAGATAAATGATGTTAATGATAATAATAATAATAAGTAAAGTTCGTGTCTGGTCAAGACTAAATGGGTGAGATGTTGATGAAATTATAGTGAATGAATGATAGTAAAATAGATGTATGTAATAAATGAGAAATATTGCAAAGTTAAATTTAAGAAAGAATGAAGTAAAGTAAATTGGAGTATTGAAAATTAATAAGAGTGAACAAAGAATAAATTTAAATTTTGAATAGGAAAATAATAAATATAATGCAAGAAATTAATATTTATATATTTTATGATAGAAATTGATGTAGGAAAAGAAATCAATTTTCATTGCAACTATATTGGGTATTTAATAATAAAAAAAATAAAGTTACCATAAAAATGATAAATTAGAAAATAAGGATTAATAAAATAATTAATAGAATCGAAATGTGAAATATTGGTCAGAATTTATAGAATATTTATTATAGCTATACATGGGATTTTAAATATAAATTAAAGTTATTGGTGACATAAGAATTAAAGGAGGAGTAGAATTTAAATTGAAATTATATTTTGATATTAAATAGAAAGCAAAATAAACTAATTATTTAGAATGATAAATAGAAATAACAAAGGATGGAATATTTATTAGTATCATGGTATAGTTTTTTAAATATAATTTAGAATTGTTGTGCAGTGTCAAGCTCGGGAACTAAAAGAAGAGCAAAGAGCATTATCGGATTTTGGACATTACACGGAAATAGAGGTAAGAAACATATATAGGAGTTGCATATGATATGTTTTACTTGCAATTAAAAATTCTCGAAAATCTTGTTTTAGTCGTTTCTTACCCAATTTCCCGAATACAAGAAATAGAAATTATCTTTAATTCCTACAAGTCTAAATATTGAATTACATGAAATGATTTACATGAATAGATTTACATGAAGTGATTTATATGAATTGAATTACATGAAGTGATTTATATGAATTGATTTACATAAACTAAATTACATGACATGATTTACATGAAATACTTTACATGATTTGAATTATATGAAATGTTTTACATGAATCAAGTTGCACGAAATGATTTACATGAATCGAGTTATATGACATGCTTTACATGAATTTATTTACATGAAATGATTTATATGAAGTGATTCATATGAAATGATTTAAAAGAAATGATTTATATGAAGTGATTCATATTAAATGATTTTATATGAAATTGATATTTCTCTGATGATCGTGCATACGAGACAGTGATGATTAGGCTGGGAGATGTCTCAGACCTTTCCCTTTACACGATATGACTGTGGGAATTATGGTCAAACCCACAGGTTTACGCAGTGAGCACCTGACCAGTGCAAACTGTGAGTGATCGACGATGGCCATTCGTTATAGTGTTTCATAGGATTGGCTAAGGAGTTCCAGATCCGTAGCCTTCCTATACTAGTCCCTTATGGGATATAGTGCGTGCATGAATCTCTGGTAGATTATTTTCTATCGATAAGTGATATTTGACAGATGATTGATATACTGAATGATTTAATTTACGAGAATAGTAAATGATTTGATTTATGAGATTAATACACGAGTTGATTGAAAAGTGACAAAGGAAATGATACAAGTTTTACAGTATATATATTTTCTCAATGTAAGTGCATCCATTTTATTTTAATGATTTTACGAGAAAAGTTTTATAGCATTAATTGAAATACAAAATGCATTTATTGCATTTTAAATGATTTTACAAGAATTACTATACTGCATCAAAGAATAAATTTTCTTGATTTTGAAAATGTTCCACATAGTTTATTTAAAAGATGATACTATTTCATTAAAAAAGTTTATTATGTTTAACTACATATAGTGTAACTTTTATATGTGTTTCTTACTGGGCTTTCTCAAAGCTCATTCCCCTTCTCACCATCCCAGATAGCTCATTCGTATACAAGAAATCTGCTGTGAAGAAATCATTAGAAGTCAAAAAGACCCAATGATCAGGTACACAAAGTTTTATATTTATATTCAGACTTATACATGCACAGCAGATGTATTTAAAATGGGATGTAAATTAAATAATGTAATGTAGATTTAAAGAAATGTACATGACTTAGTGGGATGTGGATTACTTGGAATTGTTACTAATAGATTATTTATAGAATTATTTATTTAATAGTACAACGGTTTAATTAAATAAGAAATTGTATATGAAACTTACATCAACACCGAACGCAAAGTAATTGATACCGAATAATTGAATAATAAAGATAGAAGTGAAATGAAAAAGTTTGGTTCGGAATTTTCTAATTCCGGATGTTACATTAGGCTTGGTTTGTAAAGTATCCAAAGAGTTGTAAACACGGATAGAATAGCTAGGGTTTGGGCTATTAAAAGAGTGTAGTTGGGCTTTGGGATCCTTATTAGGAGTTTGCAATTTTTCTCTATAAAAATTGCATGATTGTATTGTTTGATTCATTATTAGTTTGATTGGGTGTATATAGGCCAATTTGGTTGGGTCAAACCACATTAAAAATTATTGTGTTTATTTTTACTTTCTTCTGTTTTTATGGGTGTTTAGTTTGAGGGATAATTTTCCCAACACTTTCTTTAGGAATATTATTTGTTTTTATAAGCTACTCAATGGATTTGCATATGTTTGTATTTAGATCTCATAATACATGTATTTGTGTTGAATTTATGTGCTAAATTATGCGAAACTCGAAAATGATCTTATCGTAATTCATATCATTACGTCTAAATTAAATCGATTTTTCAGTTTTTGTCAAATTTATATTTAGTTTTTATTCAAAGTTTAACTCATGCCATTTTTGTATAATTTTCAGAGTGTATCGCTATTGAATTTCCAGACTGAGGGCATACTTCAATTGAATTTCCAGATTAAGAATATAATAATAGTAAAAACAAGAATAAAAGCAATTAAAACACTACAATAATATCCACAGAATCAAGAAAAAACCTTTGGCAAGCTGCTGCTAATCAGTTTTAAGATGAAGAGCATTAATAATCCAACAACACAAGTGCTTGTAGAATTTCCAGAAAAATTATTCATAGATTTTTGGAAAAAAGAAAAAACCTGCCTAGTGAGTGTCTGGCAGTGAGTCCTACCAACTTGCCTCGCTAATCTTACAGGAATGCATTCCAACACCAGAAGCATGTAATAAGTTTGAATTTCTACTTTGCCAAAACTATAATTAATTAGTGTTGACTTCTGAATTTGGTCGAACCTGAAGAACTTGCGAAAGCAAGTCCTCCACTATCATTAATCTTCTCTTTACAAGTCTTGGTCAAGCTAAATTGCTTGCATGATCAAGACCTCATGATTGAAAAGCAGAAAGAGGATTGGCCAACATTCACTGTCCCTTACCGATTTTTCTTGTTGATTGCACAAAGCAAGAGATCTAGAGTCGGTGATTTTGATGGAATTTTCTTTTAAACTTCGAATTTTTCGTCCTTACAAAATAAATTTGGCTTTTTTAGAAATAAAATTAAAAGTTGCACTTCCTTCAATTTTATATTTGCTTATATTTTAACAATTTCAATTGTTCGTAATTAGATAAGGATTTTTAAAAGTAGTTATTAACTAAAACAAGCCATGCTTTCAGCTAGAAGAACAAAAATGAAGCGCCTACTGAAATATATAACTAGAAGTAGACAACGATTAAATAGAACATAATATCACATAACATAAACAACCAAACTCCATTCCAAGGTCGCTCTCATCTTTAAGTCCGAGTTTTGGCCCCAAGAAATTTTTCCTTGATAAAATGCAACTCCTTTGCAGCATCGACAACGTCCATGCGGTCTCTTGGTGAGTCAAGAGAACAAGCTATTCCAACTCTTAGAATGGAAACCAGGAACTCTTTCATTTTGGTTTCTTTCATGTGTGCCTTCCTTGGGTTTCTGCTGCTACTTGCATTCTCTTCTTCGTTGTCTCCAACCAGAAGTAATGGATCCACAACTTCATGTACTTGATCAGGCAATGCCATCGCTACAAAACGATGAAGTGTCAGACCATCTTTGAACATGTCATCGGTGGGTCTCTTCCTTGTGAACATCTCCAGCAGGAGTATTCCAAAGCTGTGCATGTCCCCGCTTGTTGTTACCTCTGTTCCAATGCCATACTCTGCCCAAAAATAGGAATTATGACAAACTTAAATCTTGCTACCAGAAAACAAAATATTTTGAAAGAATTACAGTTTAAGATGGAGAGAATTAATAATTCAGCTTATATCCAACTTTAGCCGAAGTTGTTACAAAAAGAAGTAGATATATTAATTTACCTGGTGCAGCATAACCGATTGTTCCCTTTAGACCAAGCGAGCTTGTAGAATTTCCAGAAATATTATTCATAGATTTTGGAAAAAACCTGGCTAGTCCAAAATCTCCCACATGGGCAACCATGTCATGATCAAGCAGAATGTTGCTTGGTTTCAAATCGCAGTGTACTATCGGCACTTCACAATGGTGATGGAGATAATCAAGTGCGAAAGCCACATCAATAGAAACGTTTAGCCTCTGAACAAAGTCTAAGATTTTTGCTTCAGGGGATGCATGCAACCATCCTTCTAAGCTTCCATTTGGCATGAATTCGTATACAAGAGCTCTGAAGGCATTGCCCTGAAGATCAATACTAGAGCAAGCAGATATTATCTTGACAAGATTTCGATGCCTGACATTCCTCAGTATTTTACATTCAGCAAGGAAACTCTTGAAGGCTCTTATTTCTTGGAGATTCATCACTTTCACTGCAACAACTTTTTGCTCTCGATTCTGATTAAGAATTCCTCGGTACACGGATCCAAAACTTCCTCGGCCAATCAAATTGGCAGGAGAGAACCCATCAGTAGCTTTGAGGAGTTGGTGATAAGAAATCCTGGAAATTGAATTTATTAAGGGGAACACTGATAAAGTCTCTTTTAATACCTTTCTATTATTCCTCAGCAAATAGAAAAGTAAAGAAAACGACAGTGAAAGAAATCCAAGAATCCCGCAAACTATCAAGATTATTTTGAGTGAATGTTGAGTTTTCGATTTCTTCTGCCCATTGAAGTGGCATAATGGCAAATGCAGTTCAAAAATACCCCCACAGAGCTTCTCATTACCAATCAATGAAATTGCTGTTGCGTTACTGAACACTCCTTTCGTTGGTACTTTCCCTTCGAAGTGATTATAGGAAAAGTTTAAGTACGTCAAGAGGGATAATTTTTCAAGATATTCAGGAATTTGTCCAGAAAAATTGTTGTGGGAGAGATCTAGCTTTGCAATGCCTCTCAAAGAACTCAAAGAGCCAGGGATGCTTCCATAAAAATTATTATTTCCCAAACTGAGATTTACCAAGCTTGTACAATCACCTAGGTCACTGGGAATCTGACTAGAAAATTGGTTTTTGGATATATCTAGTGTGACCAAATTCTTCAAGTTTCTAACTTCAGATGGCAGGGAGCCTTTAAGGAGATTGTTGGACAAGTCTAGGATAGTTGAGAGGGTTCTTATGCTAAAAATTGATAGGGGAACAACACCAGTAAGTCTATTGCCACCTAACATCAGCGCATTCAAATTTTGACAATTGCCGAGCCCTGGAGGTATGCTGCCATCTAGCTTGTTACTATCTAAGTCAAGCAGGCTTAGCCGTGTCAAATTTCCCAAAGAGGTTGGGATTCTCCCTGATAATTTATTTCTACCCAAGTCGAGACCTTGCAAATTCTTAAGCTTGCCAATGGCATGAGGAATGGGGCCAGTTAGTCGGTTGTTTTCTAAACCTAACAAAATTAGATTTACAAGATTTGTTATCCTTGAAGGAATGGTGCCAGTTAGTCGATTACTACCTAAAGATATTTTAGTAACTGTAGTCGAAAGTTTGGTTAGAGAATTTGGCAGCATCCCTCCAAATTGATTACCAGCTAAACCAAGTGTATCTAGATTGTTACAGTTAGTTAAGGATGTTATAAAATCTAGATCACCAGCTAACCCACTTCCTAAATAATTATCTTCCATATTTAACCATGATAAATTTTTGCGGTTAAAATCAATACGTACTTTACCGGTGAAAGAGTTCAAGGAAAGGTCGAGGTTTTCAAGCTTTGAAGCATTGGATAATGTCTCTGGCAAAGTCCCGAAGAAATTATTAGTTGAAATAAAAAAATGTTTAATGTTTTGAAGTGTGAACCCAAAGTCGTTAGGGAGGCTCCCATGGAAACTATTAGCTGCTAGACTAAAAAGCTCTAGAGAAGAGAGGTTATAAATTGAAGAAGGAATTAAGCCAGAGAAATTATTCTGGGCCAGTTGAAGATTGACTAACCTTTTTAGCTGGCCTAATGTATCAGGAATTCTCCCTTGCAAGCTATTCGTGTCTACTTGAAGAAGATCAAGATTTGAAAGGTTCCCAATCGAAACTGGAAGTTGCCCAGTTAGGAAGTTTGTATCAAACACCAGTATCTCTAGCGTCAATAATTTGCCAAACTCTTCTGGGAGATTTCCAACAAATTTGTTCTGCCCGCCATCAAGATAGTTGAGTTTAGAGCAACGGGACAAATTAGCTGGTATTGTTCCCTCAAAGGAATTATTTCCCAACATTAAAGTTTCAAGCCTAGACAGACGACCAATCTCAGCAGGAATTCCACCAGAGAAGTGGTTGTGTTGGAGGTCGATGAACTTAAGAAAGCTAAGGTTCCCTATGTAGGGAGATAAGGAACCTCTCAAATTCTGCATTTCCAAGTCCAATTTGGTGACCCTTTGATGCTTACGACCACATGTTATGCCCTTCCATTGACAGAAGGACACAGAGTTGTTCCATGAGCTTGTGACTCCAAGTGGGTCATCAATAATTCGAGATTTAATCGCTAGTAAGGCCTGGCGATCTCTCTCATATCCTTTGAAACTGATCGCTGTGATTCCGTGGATTGAGCTTGGAAAACCATCGGCTAGCAACAAGCATATGCACCATTGTAGAATGGCTACTCTGCTGATTGTGAAAGGGGTGCTTCCAATCCCCATTCTAACGTGCAGGAAAAAAGGACTGCGATCAAGAACCAAGATGCTAGTAACTTTACAAAACTGTGCTAGAAGAAAATGCTATTGTTGAATGATTCCTTGAATTCTGCAATTTGATCGAGTATATAACGAGAGGAATTATAGACTCCAAATATACCGTGTATTTAGGTTTGGAAAAAATGCTAGCTCTTGATTGGAGAATCATCACGAAAGTGTTCATATTTTTCATAATCACATTTATACCCTTGTCTTTGATAATAAATTCCGAGACCAGCACCGGTGGACCACTAAATCAAGTCCCGCCAAAAAACTGGCTTCCTATTTTCATCCATTTATGACCGTAGGTGTGCATTTGATTGAGTGGCTGATTTAAACAATTTTGACTTAATTTTCTTTTAAATACACTTTGTGATCAGCTTCATTATTTCCACCAATTTGTTAAATTCTCAACATACTTATACAGTTGCAAACATTATCATACTTATACTGCCCAAACATAAAATGTTTTTCTAGGTTCCTGTATTTTTTTTTATGACAGTGATTAATTCACCTTTTATTTTCTAGTATTCATTTAATTTTTTTAATCAAATAAGACCGATCAGATGAATTTTTTGGATTGAATTAACTTTTATGATCTTTACTGAAGACTATGGATTGTGGTTTAATGCAAATGCTGACAGGGTAGAATCATTTCAAATTGTCAGTAGCTAGTGGGATCCCTGTAAACATTGTGATAAGGTTCATCCCCTAGTATTTATGTCTTCACCCATGTTGAAAGGTAGGTAAATAATATTGGCATTTATACCTGGACATATGTATGAAATTGATTCCTACCGGTCACCATTCAATCTTTTCTTTAAATCTTACTGTTCCTATTTTCAATTTTGTTAATTATAACATCATACAGAACTTAATTGAGGAATTTTTTTTATTAATCCTACTTTTCTTTTCTAGTTTTTGTTTATATATGTAAGAGCCCCGTCCGTTTCAATAGGCCGTCGGTGAGCATCTCTTGGGTGATCGCACATGCCCTAGGTTTACTCTTACACCTGAAGTTGGTGGTCGCCCACATGTCACTACGTATTGTCCGCTTTGACGGTCACCCACCTCACAGCTTTATCCCAAGAGTCTTGAAGAACTCAAGATTAATTCCCTCGGACCCATTTTCACTGAGGCTCGAACCCTGGTACTTATCGCATAAGTACCCAAGCCTTACACATTTCATATCCACACAAAATATTGTTGAGAATCAATAATTCAAGATTTAATCGCTAGTAAGGCCTAGCGATCTCTTTCATATCCTTTGAATTAATGATAACATGAGTGTAAGGCTCGGGTACTTATGCGATAAGTACCAGGGTTCAAGCCTCAGTGAAAACGCACCCAAGGGAATTAATATTGAGTTTTTCAAGACCCTTGGGATAAAGCCGTGAGGTAGGCGACCGCTTACTTCACGTGTCAAGATAAACTTGAGGCGTGTGCTATTGTCCAAGGGATGCTCGCCGATGGCCTATTAAAACGGGTGAGGTCTTGACAATATACTTTCTTTATGTTATTTTTTGTATCAGCCACTTGATGGGTTTGCATGTTTAGTTACAAGAATTATAGTGGAAAAATGGGTAATGCTCAAGTAAAAATATCATAATCTTCCATTCAAAAAATATGTTCATATGTAGATCTAACAACTTGTTTATTTCGTGATAAATCATATAAAAAACGAAAATTATCATATCATAATTTATGTTGCTACACCAAACACTAAATTAATTTTTCAATTTTTGACAAATTCATATGCAAATTTTGTCAAAATTTTAATTTATGTTATTTCGTATCATTTTCATATTATATTATTATATGCTGTCTAAAATTATCATGTCTATTCGTATCAAAACTTGATTGTTGGGTTTTCCAACTTGAGGGCATACTTTAATTAAAGAT
The DNA here is from genome assembly GCA_031772115.1 of Heritiera littoralis. Lineage (NCBI taxonomy): Eukaryota > Viridiplantae > Streptophyta > Magnoliopsida > Malvales > Malvaceae > Heritiera > Heritiera littoralis. Next base: position 248,909 of record JAPDPK010000088.1, on the reverse strand, counting down.
TCCAGGTTAATAATACAATAATTCTTACGAAGTCCTGCATGGAAGCCGTGTCTTAATTCTCAACAATATTTTGTGTGGATATGAAATGTATCACATTTTCCTTGGTGTTCTGGTCTTCAGCTTTGTAAGGACCAGGAGTGCCTAGATCTCTGTTAACTAGGGATTTACCAACCCAGTACCTTATTCATCTATACTGTGACGTCCCCGTCACTACATCTTACCATCTAACTTTTTCCTTTTCTTATACAACTTGATTTGACTCGTTCATCAATGTCATTCATTCTTCTTCTTTTTAAGCTTAATATTTAATAGCTCAATATAAATAATTTTCTTTCAATAAAACAGAATAATGATATATATACATATCATTCCTTACCACAGGATCTTACACATCATTCCTAACTTAAATCCCCGATATCTTATATACATAAATGTTAACTTATACTGTACCATAGCTGAATTACAATTTACTTTACATAATTACATAAGTATACTTTCAATACTAACTGGGAAGCGTATCTCGAAGGTACACTTTGATATCTCAAAAGCAAGCTCCTCTATTTGGAGCGAGGTTCACTTCAGACAATCTGTAGGAAAAATATTCGTAAAAGGGTGAGTTTACGCTCAGTAAAAAATATATGTAAAAGAGCGTACTATGCCTCTATATACAGTTTTCCTGCTTGGCTCTATAATGTCATGTAAATCATTATAAAGCATGCTCGTATACTTACATCTAAACATACATCATATACTTGCATCAAAACATGCATCATATTCTTTCTTTAAAACATACATCATATAGCTTGTAAATAATAGAGAGACTATTCGCATATTAACAGAATTATGCACTGAATCATGTGGCATACTCCCGTAGGAGCCAGGAATCCTCCCCTAGCCAATATATACATAACAGAGACAATTTGGCCAAACATCAGTGGCTATAGTGAACACTAGTCAGGTGACATCTATAGCACTGAGGGCTGGACTAGAGCTCCTCAGCCATGAACATATACAGAAGTGCATAATCATTAATTTCTTCATAGTCTCAAAACATTTGTCATATAGCTATTTGCTATGACATTTATACTTTCTGGAAAAAAGGTTTAAAACCTCTTTTCAAACAGGGCAGTCGACTGGTCTCATAGGGCAGTCGGCTGCTGCATCATATTTTCATTTATCGAAATTATTTTCTTTTAAAATTTTGATATTCTTATTTTCTGAAAACACATGGGGGCAGTCGACTGGTCCATATAGCAGTCGGCTGGTTTTCAAACAGAATGCTTTTCAAGAAATAGCAGTCGACTGGTCATATAGCAGTCGACTGTTTTTGAAACAGAATGCTTCTGGAAACAGTGCAGTCGACTGGTCTTATAGGCAGTTGGCTGGTTTTGAAACAGAAAGCTTTTTAAGTAAAAGCAGTCGACTGTCCCATATAGTTGTGACGTCCCCGTCACTACATCTTATCATCCAACTTTATCCTTAAAATCTTATACGACTTGATTCGATTTGGTTCGTCAATGTCATTCATTCCTTCTTCTTAAGCTAAATATCTAATAACTCGATATGAATAATTCATTTTCAATAAACATAATAATGATATATATAAATATCATTCCATTCCACAGGATCTTATACATCATCTTAACTTAAATCCCCAACATCTTATATACATAAATGCTATTTGTACTGTACCATAGCTAAATTACAATTTTACTTTACATAAGCATATAAGTATACCTTCTATGCTAACGGGGAAGCATATTGCGAAGGTGCACTATAATCTTTCAAAAGCAAGCTCCTCTAATCGGAGCGAGGTTCACTTCAGGAAATCTGTAGGAAAAATGGTCGTAAAAGGGTGAGTTTACGCTCAGTAAGAAAATATGTAAAAGAGCGTACTATGCCTCTATATGCATTTTTCCTACTTGGCTATATAATGTCATGTAAATCATTATAAAGCATATATACATCGTATACTTCTTTCAAACATCATTTGCAAACATGCATACTTCTTTCAAATAGTATAGGCAAGCATACTTTACATGCTTTTCTAAAACATACGTCTTAAACATACTTTGAAACATACATCTTATACTTCTTCAAAACATACTTTAAAACATATATCTTATATCTCTTCAGAACATACATGTTATACTTTAAAGTGGATGGAGACTATGTACATTTATTTAAGCGATTGGATCATCATATAAATCATTTATACCCATTTATATGATTCTAACCATGCATTAATACAGTGGTGCACCATGTAGAGGTCAGGGATTCTTTCATGCCTGTAGGAATCTACAGTGAACACTAGTCAGGTGTCACTTGTGGTATGTAGGACCGGACTAGGGTTCCTCGCTCAACATACATAATACTGAGTACTTGATCAGAGTCTCTCAGCCAGTAGGGATGCATAATCATCACACAGTCCATAGTCTCAAACATTTATCATATACTTGTTCAGAAAACACTTTTGTGTTTAAACCAATTTGGCTTTAAAATATCTTTTCATACATGGCAGTCGACTGGCCTCATAGAGCACTCGGCTGCGGCTTCATAACTTCATTTATCGAAATTATTTTCATTTAAAATTTAGATAATTTCATTTTTGAAAACACATAGGGGCAGTCAACTGGTCCATATAGCAGTCGACTGGTTTTCAAACAGAATGCTTCTTAAGAAATAGCAGTCGACTGGTTTGGAACAGAATGTTTTCTGGGAAAATAGCAGTCGACTGGCTTACATAGCAGTCAATTGGTTTTTCTCGGTTTTCGAAAAACTACGCGTTGGTTGTGTCTATGCAGTCAGCTGCTACTTAAGGCAGTCGATTGCTCTTAGCCTAATTGGTACTAGAAGTCAAACCCGAGAGGTAACTTTTCAGCAAAAAGACAACTGGTGCTTCTCTCCAAAACCAATCAAAATCATATTAAAACATGCGGACATAGCCACCTTACGTCCGTTACATTAATTCCTTACCTCGATTACTTCAAGAACACGAAATCACTTGGCGTGCCAACCCTAGCTTTTCACTTCCTCAAATGTGAAATCATCGTACCAAAGCAAACCTTTAAACAATCATCATACACATATCATATCAACTAAGTACCACTCCATACCATAAACGAAATTGACTAAATCATCTTCTTCTCTTACCTTCGTTAGAGACCAAAATTCAGATTTTGGGATCTCCTCCAATACTTGGATTCAATCCACCAAACTTCGGATATCACTTAATCTAGTGACAAGAATCGATTTTCGTTCAATAAACTAGTTGAATCGATGGGGGATTGAGGTAGCTTGTCAAGGTAACTATGGAAGAAACTTATGGAAATTTAGATGGAACGATGGAGAGGGCTGGAAGGGCTACCGTGGGGGTGAAGAAAAGATGATGACTCATAAAGTTGGCATTAATGGAATGCTTTATCCCATCATCTCAGCCATTAATCATCCAATTGGCCCTTTGACTCAAGACCATTTGACCCCTTAATCCCTCTTCTCCTTTCTTCATATGACACATGTATTTAATTATCAAATTAAAAATCTGATTTTAATCCTTTTCTCATACTCACATATTTTCTTGATGTCAATTAATTTATTTAACTAATTGACTTTCAATTCTCTTTATTTCTTACATGTTCCATACATCATTCATACATCATTTATACATCAAACTTCATATTTATTTTATTCCTTTCAGCTGGAACTCTTTACAAATAAAAATAAATTACATGAAATTGGGGATTTCACATCCTCCCCACCTTAGAGAATTTGGTCTTCCAAATTCAAATCGGATTATCACGTAAACAACTCCTGATACTTTTCCTTCATTAAGCTCCCTAGGTCCCATGTCAATTCTTCTGTCGTACGGTATTGCTAGAGAACTTTCACTAAAGGGATCGTCTTAGACCTCAAAACTTTCTCTTTTCTCTCCAAAATCCGAATTCGCTTCTCCACATAGCTCATACTCTATGACATGGGACGGATCTGGATTATACTTCCGAAGCATCGATACATGAAACACATTATGCACTCCCGATAGCTCCGAAAGCAATGCCAATCTGTAGGCAACATCACCAACTTGATCTAAGACCTCAAATGGACCGATGTAGCGAGTACTCAGCTTACCTCATCGGCCAAATCTCATAATCCCTTTGGATGGAGAAACTTTTAAAAACACAAAATCTCCAACCAAAAACTCAAGTGGTCTCCGTCGAGCATCTGCATACTCTTTTGTCGACTTTGAGCTGTCTTAAGCCTTTGGCAAATCATCTTAACATCCTCAGATGCTTGCTCGACTAAATATGGAGCCAACAACTTACGTTCGCCCACTTCTTCCCACCCAATCGGAGATCGACACCTTCTACCATACAGAGCTTCATATGGTGCCATCCCGATACTTGCATGATAGTTATTATTATATGCAAACTCAGCCAATGGCAGATGGTCATCCCAGAAGCCTTTAAAATTCATAACACAAGCTCTCAACATATCTTCAAGCGTCTAAATAGTGCGCTTGGACTGTCTATCAGTCTGCAGATGAAAAGCCGTGCTAAAATTTAACTTAGATCCCATGGCTTCTTGAAAATGCTCCCAAAAGTGAGAGGTAAACCTGGAATCTCTATCAGATGTAATGCTCACTAAAACTCCATGTAGTCTTACAACTTCTCTTACATACAAGTCTGCCAAAGCGCTAAGCGTGTCTGTAGACTTCATAGGTAGGAAGTAAGCTGACTTAGTTAGCTTGTCTACGATCACCCAAATATCGTCATGATTCCTCTTGGTCCTAGGCAATCTTATAATGAAATCCATCGTAATGTGCTCCCATTTCCACATAGGTATAGGTAGAGGATGTAATAATCCTGCTAGCTTTTGGTGCTCTACCTTAACCTATTGACATGTGAGACACTTTGCTACAAAATCAGCTATGTCTCTCTTCATGCCAGTCCACCAATACACCTTGCGAAGCTTATGATACATCTTCGTATTTCCTGGGTGCAATGTGTACTTAGTGGCATGTGCTTCAGTCAAAATTAACTTCTTCAATTCATCATCATGAGGAACACATATACGATTCCTAAACCTCAAAATCTCGTCATTATCCATATTGAACTCTGAGGTTATACCTGATTGAAGCCCATTCATAGCCTCAATACACTGATCATCTTCCTTCTGAGCAATTTGAATTCTATTCATCAATTATGGCTCAATTCTCAAACTAGCAATCATTCCAAATTGCTCATTAGGCATAACATTAAGGTTGACGCTTGCAAACTGCTCAATCAGTTCATACTCTTTCATCATCATATAGGCTACTATACTTACATGTTTCCGGCTCAAACTGTCCGCCACCACATTTGCTTTCCCCGAGTGGTACAAGATCTCACAATCATAGTCCTTTAGAAGCTTGAGCCATCTTCTTTGCCTCATATTCAACTTTCTTTGAGAGAACAAATATTTCAGACTTTTGTGATCCGTAAAAATCTGAAATCTCTCACCATACAAGTAATGCCTCCATATCTTCAGAGCAAATATTATTGCAGCTAACTAAAAGTCATGAGTTGGGTGGTTCTTCTCGTGGTCCTTTAACTGTTGAGAACCATATGCTACTACCTTACCATGCTGCATCAGTACACATCCTAAACCTTGACCTGAGGCATCACTATACACCGCAATTCCTCCAGAACCACTAAGAATGGTGAGGACAAGTGCAGTCGTCAGCCTGTGCTTCAACTCTTGAAAGCTACACTCACAGGTATCATCCCATTCAAACTGCACCTCTTTGCGCATTAAGCACATCAATGGAGCAACTAACTTCGAGAAACCCTCTACAAACATTAGATAGTAGCCAGCTAAACCCAAGAAACTCCTAATCTCCATCACCGTTTTCGGTCTCTCCCATTGAATCACTACTTCAATCTTCGATGGATCAACCGAAACTCCATCTTTACTGATTATGTGACCTAAAAAGGAGATTTGATTCAACCAAAAATCACATTTACTTAGCTTGGCATACAATCCTCGATCTCTAAAGATCTCCAAAACTATCCTTAAATGCTGCTCATGCTCTTCCTGAGACCTCGAGTACACTAAGATGTCATCGATGAAGACAATGACAAACTGGTCCAAATACTGTTTGAACACATCGTTCATCAAGTTCATGAAGGCTGCGGGTGTATTGGTCAAACCAAACGACATCACCAAGAACTCATAATGGCCATACCGCATCCTGAATGCAGTCTTAGGGATATCTTCACTTCGGATCTTCAATTAATGATATCCCAACCTCAAGTCTATCTTGGAAAAGACTTGTGCACCCTTGAGTTGATCAAAGAGGTCATCAATTTTGGGAAGAGGGTACTTGTTCTTAATGGTCACCTTATTCAGCCATTGGTAGTCTATGTACAGCCTCATGCTGCTATCCTTCTTCCGGACAAATAGCACAGGAGCACCCCAAAGGGATACGCTGGGTCGTATAAATCCCTTATCTAGTAACTTTTGAAGCTGTTTCTTTAATTCTTCCAATTCCACTAAAGCCATCCGGTAGGGAGATCTAGAAATGGGCTCAGTCCCTAGCACCAAATCAATCGTGAACTCCACTTCCTTATCCGGAGGGAGTCCTGGAAGATCATCCGGAAACACTTCTGGACTACAGGAATTTCATGAAGTCCGAGACGTTTCTGATCTACGTCCTCCATATATGCTATAAACCCTTCATATAATCATACATACTTCCTATCACTTTCGTTTGCATTCGAATCAAGAAGTAAACGTGCTTTGTATTAATTACTTGCAAAATTTACAACATAGCTAACGGGTAAAGAGAAGGTTACACTCTTAGCATAACAATCAATATAACATGATTCTTAGCTAACCAATCCATACCCAAAATAACATCAAATCCATACATATTTAGTAGGATTAGGTCAGTTATTGCTTCTCTTTCTCCTACCCGTAGCTTACAGTTTCTATATACTAATTCCGTCATTTGTGATTCCTTAAATGGTGTGCTTATTTGCAATAAGTGTCCTAAAGGCTCAAGCACAACCGGCATTTTCATAGCAATCTTAGGAGACATAAATGAATGCGTAGAGCCTGCATCAAATAATGTTGTAACACTTATATCAAAGAGGTAAATCTTACCTTTAATCACTTTGGACGAGGCATCGGCAGACTCTTCGTCGATGGCAAACACTCATCCTTGGGTCACAGCTTTCTTTCCCTTTTCTGCAGCAATGGCCTTAGGTTGTGGTTGAGGGGTTTTCTCTGATTCCTCAGGTGCCCTCAAATTGCTCTTGGGACAATCCTAATCATGTGTCCCTGCTCGCCACATCTGAAACATGCGCCACTTGCCAACCGGTATGGCTGCGATCCATGAAACCTTTCGCATTGCTCACATCTTTGCATCATACTCTTCGGTGAGCTACCGGTACTACTAGTTAGATTTCGGGATCTCTCATCACTTATCTTGATCCCAGTAGCTCTAGGAGTACCTATATTATCATCATCGTAACTCTCATTTCAATATAATTCCATATAACCATGAAATTAAAATAAAGATCATTTTCTTTTAATTCCTTTACTTACCTATAGAAACTCATTCAGATCGTTTACTTCTCCTATAAGGATATCTATCACTCGGAGCTTTCTCATCCGACTTCCGCTTCATCGGCTTTTTGCCTTTACCTTTAGCTTGGAAGTCAGCGTGATGAAGGTCATAATCCTGCTCACACAACTGAGCCTTACGGACCGCCTCTCTATAAGTGGTGATATCCATAGGGTACAACTTCGATCTAATAAGGACTTCAATCCCTCTATGAACCAGTAGATCTTATGTCCTTCATCTATTCAGACCTCTGGATCGAATCTACTCAAGGTAATGAACTTAGATTCATACTGGTTCACCGTCATCGTGCCTTAAGTCAAACTCAAAAACTCGATCTTCAGCCTATTCTAATCTGTGCGTGGGATGTATTGCTCATTAAAGGCTTCCACATTTCCACATAGCTCATATCTTCCCGAATCTCCAAAGGTTCATATTCGATGACATGAGATGGATCCGGATTGTACTTTTGAAGCATCGACACATGAAACACATTATGTATTCCCGATAGCTCCAGAGGTAGTGCTAACCTATATGCAACATCTTCAACTCGGTTTAAGACTTCAAATGGACCGATGTAGCGAGGACTAAAGTTACCTCGTCGGCCAAATCTCATAATCCCTTTGGATGGAGAAACTTTCAAGAACACATAGTCTCCAACCAAAAACTCAAGTGGTCTCCATCGAGCATCCGCATAGCTCTTTTGTCTACTCTGAGCTGTCTTAAGCCTTTGACAAATCATTTTAACATCCTCAGAGGCTTGCTCGACCAAATCTGGAGCTAATAACTTACGCTCGCCCACTTCTTCCCACCCAATCGAAGATCGACACCTTCTACCATACAAAGCTTCATATAGTGCCATCCCGATACTTGCATGATAACTATTGTTGTATGCAAACTCAGCCAATGTAGATGGTCATCCCAGGAGCCTTTGAAATCCATAACACAAGCTCTTAAAATATCCTCGAGCGTCTGAATCGTGCACTCGGACTAACCATCAGTCTGCGGATGAAAAGCTGTGCTAAAATTCAATTTAGATCCCATGGCTTCTTGAAAATGCTCCCAAAAGTGAGAGGTAAACCTGAAATCTCTATCAGATGTAATGCTCACTGGAACACTGTGTAGTCTTACAACTTCTCTTACATACAAGTCTACTAAAGCACTAAGTGTATCCGTAGACTTCATAGGTAGGAAGTGAGCTGACTTAGTGAGTCTATCCACTATTACCCAAATACCATCATGATTCCTCTTGGTCATAGGCAATCCCATAACAAAATCCATCGTAATGTGTTCACATTTCCACATAGGTATAGGTAGAGGATGTAACAATCCTATTGTTGGTGCTCTACCTTAACTTGCTGGCACGTTAGACACTTTGCCATAAACTCAGCTATGTCTCTTTTCATGCCAGTCCACCAATACACCTTACGAATTTTATGATACATCTTCGTATTTCCTGGATGCAACGTGTACTTAGTGGCATGTGCTTCTATCAAAATTAACTTCCTCAACTCTTCATCATTAAGAACACATATACAATTCCTAAACCTTAAAATTCCATCACGACCCATATTGAATTATGAGGGCATACCTGACTGAATCTGACTCATAGCCTCAATATATTAATCATCTTCCTTCTGAGCAATTTGAATTCTGTCTATCAATTCTGGCTCAATCTTCAAACTAGCCATCATTCCAAATTGCTCATAAGGCATAACATTGAGGTTGAGACTTGCAAACTGCTCAGTCAACTCATACTCTTTTACCATCATATAAGCCACTATACTTACATGTTTTTGACTCAGAGCATCCGCCACCATATTGGCTTTCCCCGGTTGGTATAGGATCTCATAATCATAGTCCTTCAGAAGCTCGAGCTATCTCTTTTGCCTCATGTTCAGTTCTCTTTAAGAGAACAAATATTTTAGACTTTTATGATCCGTAAAAATCTGAAATCTCTCACCATACAAGTAATGCCTCTATATCTTCAGAGCAAACACTACTGCAGCTAACTCCAAATATGAGTTGGGTAGTTCTTCTCATGGTCCTTTAGTTGTCTAGAACCATATGCTACTACCTTACCATGTTGCATTAGTACACATCCCAAATCTTGCCCTGAGGCATCACTATACACTGAAAATCCTCCTGAACCACTAGGAATGGTGAGGATAGGTGCAGTCATCAGCCTGCGCTTCAACTCTTGAAAGCTACGCTCACATGCATCATTCCATTCATACTTCACTTCTTTACACATCAAACGCGTCAATGTAGCAGCTAACTTCGAGAAACCCTCTACAAATCGTCGATAGTAGCCAGCTAGACCCAAGAAACTCCTAATCTCCATCACCATTTTCGGTCTCTCCCATTGAACCACCGCTTCAATCTTCGATGGATCAACCGAAACTCCATCTTTGCTGGTTATATGACCCAAAAAGGAGATATGATCTAGCCAGAAATCACATTTACTTAGCTTGGCATACAATCTTCGATCTTTGAGGGTTTGTAGAACTGTCCTTAAGTACTGCTCATGCTCTTCTCGAGACCTTGAGTACACTAATATGTCATCGATAAAGACAATGACAAACTGGTCCAAGTACGACTTGAATACATCATTCATCAAATTCATGAAAGCCGCGAGTGCATTGGTTAAACCAAACGGCATCACCAAGAATTCATAATGGCCATACCATGTCCTAAATGCAGTCTTAGGGATATCTTCACTCCGGATCTTCAATTAGTGATATCCCGACCTCAAGTCTATCTTGGAAAAGACTTGTGCACCCTTAAGCTGATCAAACAGGTCATTAATCTTGGGAAGAGGATACTTATTCTTAATTGTCACCTTATTCAACCATCGATAGTCGATGCACAACCTCATACTACCGTCTTTCTTCCGGACGAATAGCACAGGAGCACCCCAAGGGGATACGCTGGGTCGTATGAATCCCTTATCTAGTAACTCCTGAAGCTGTTTCTTAAGTTCTTCCAATTCCACTAATGCCATCCGGTAGGGTGATCTCGAAATGGGCTCAGTCCCTGGTGCCAAATCGATCGTAAACTCTACTTCCCTATCCGGAGGAAGTCCTGAAAGATCATCCGAAAACACCTCGAAAAAATCCTTGACTACAGGAATTTCATAAAGTCCGGGACGTTTCCTTTGTATATCCTCCACATAAGCTATGAATCCTTCATATAACCATACATAGCTATGAATCCTTCATATAACCATACATACTTTTCATTACTTTTATTTGCAATTAAATCAAGAATTAAACATACTTTAGCATTAATCACTTGCAAAATTTACAACATAGCTAACGGGAGAAGAAAAGATCACATTCTTTGCATGACAATCTAACATCACATGATTCTTAGCTAACCAATCCATACCTAATATAACATCAAATCCATACATATTTAGCAGGATTAGGTCAGCTATTGATTCTCTTTCTCCTACCTATAGCTTACAATTACGATATATTATATCCGTCATTTGGGATTCCTTAAATGGTGTGCTTATTTGTAATAAGTGTCCTAAAGGCTCAGGCTCACCAGGTATTCTCATAGCAGTCATAGGAGATACAAAAGAGTGAGTGGAGCCTGGATCAAACAGTGCAGTTATACTTACATCAAACAAGTAAATCTTACCTTTAATTACTTTGGACGAGGCATCGGCAGACTCTTCATCGATGGCAAACACTCGTCCTTAGGTCACAGCTTTCTTTCCCTTTTCTGCAGTGTAGCCTTAGGCTGTGGTTGAGAGGTCTTCCCTGATTCCACAAACGTCCTCAAATTCCTCTTGGGACAATCTCTAATCATGTGTCCCTGTTCACCACATCTGAAACATGCGCCACTCGCCAATCGACATGGCTGTGATCCGTAGAATTTCCCGCATTGCTTACATCTTTGCATCGTACTCTTCGGTGAGCTAGTAGTACTTCCAGCTGGGTATCGGGATCTCTCATCACTTATCTTGATCTCGGTAGCTCTAGGAGTCCCTATGGAAACTCCTTCATATCGTCTACTTCTCCTAGATGGATATCGATCACTAGAGGCTTTCTCATCTGACTTCCGCTTCATTGGTTCTTTGCCTTTACCCTTAGCTCGAAAATCGGCATGATGAAGCTCATAGTCCTGCTCACACAACTGAGCCTTACGGACCGCCTCTCCATAAGTGGTGATATCCATAGGATACAGCTTCGATCTGATGGGGGATTTCAATCCCTCTATAAACCTGTAGATTTTGTGTCCTTCATTTCTTAAGGCATCTACTCAAGGTAATGAACTTAGATTCATACTGATTTACTGTCATTGTCCCTTGACTCAAACTCAAAAACTCTATCTTCAACCTATTCTGATCAGTGCGTGGGATGTACTGTTCATTAAATGCTTCTACAAATCTATCCCACGTAACCTCATTATAGCGGGCCTCCAAAATGGTCCGAGTGGCCTGCCACCAATACTCGGTATCATCCATTAATAGGTAAGCAGCCAAGCCCACCTTCTCCCTTTTGGAGCATGTCATATATTCAAAAGACTTCATGACCGCCTTCATCCAATTCTCCACGGCCAATAGATCTCTTTCCCCCTTAAACTTAGGCGAATCCAGCTTCTTGAATTCTTTGATCAATGTCACACTACAATATGCCTTGGGATCTTGCCTTTCAGTAGTTGGGACTGGTGGGGGTAATTCTGTCTGTGCTGGTGGGGGCTGTACAGTAGGAGTAACTGATGGTACACTTGTGGCCACGTTTGGGAAGTTCGACATAAACTGTGTGAACATAGTGGCCATATTCTCCATATGCTTCTCCATTTTCGCTAGCCTAGTATTCGGGCTATACGGTGGAGATGGAGGAGGAGATTGTGCTGGGGGCTGTTCTTCACCACCCCGTCCTCTTCCTCTACTAGTACCTCTTTTACGTGAGCTCATGCTGTCAATATAATCACAATTTGAGCTCTTTAGTATAACTATAAACAGTTATACTATACATATGTATTCAAACAAGTACAGTACATTAGGGATATACACTAATTCTAACTTATTGACTTCGATAAACTTCAATCAAATCAGCTCTGATACCAATCTGTGACGTCCCTATCACTACATCTTACCATCTAACTTTTTCCTTTCCTTATACGACTTGATTTGACTCATTCATCAATGTCATTCATTCTTCTTCTTTTTTAGCTTAATATTTAATAGCTCAATATAAATAATTTACTTTCAATAAAACAGAATAATGATATATATACATATCATTCCTTACCACAGGATCTTACACATCATTCCTAACTTAAATCCCCGATATCTTATATACATAAATGTTAACTTATACTGTACCATAGCTGAATTACAATTTACTTTACATAATTACATAAGTATACTTTCAATACTAACTGGGAAGCGTATCTCGAAGGTACACTTTGATATCTCAAAAGCAAGCTCCTCTATTTGGAGCGAGGTTCACTTCAGATAATCTGTAGGAAAAATATTCGTAAAAGGGTGAGTTTACGCTTAGTAAGAAATATATGTAAAAGAGCATACTATGCCTCTATATGCAGTTTTCCTGCTTAGCTCTATAATGTCATGTAAATCATTAAAAAGCATGCTCGTATACTTACATCTAAACATACATCATATACTTGCATCAAAACATGCATCATATTCTTTCTTTAAAACATGCAGAGAGACTATTCGCATATTAACAGAATTATGCATTGAATCATGTGGCGTACTCCCGTAGGAGCCAAGAATCCTCCCCTATCCAATATATACATAACAGAGACAATTTGGCCAAATGTTAGTGGCTAGTGAACACTAGTCAGGTGACATCTGTAGCACTGAGGGTTGGACTAGAGCTCTTCAGCCATGAACATATACAGAAATGCATAATCATTAATTTCTTCATAGTCTCAAAACATTTGTCATATAGCTATTTGTTATGACATTTATACTTTCTGGAAAAAGGGTTTAAAACCTTTTTTCAAACAGGGCAGTCGGCTACTGCATCATATTTTCATTTATCGAAATTATTTTCTTTTAAAATTCTAATATTTTTCTTTTCTGAAAACACACGGGGGCAGTCGGCTGGTTTTCAAATAGAATGCTTTTCAAGAAATGGCAGTCGACTAGTCAGATAGCAGTCGACTGTTTTTGAAACAGAATGCTTCTGGAAACAGGGCAGTCGACTGGTCTTATAGGCAGTCGGTTGGTTTTGAAACAGAAAGCTTTTTAAGTAAAAGTAGTTGACTATCCCATATAGCAGTCGACTGGTTTGAAACAGAATGCATACTGGGAAAGTAGCAGTCGACTGGTTTGTCTCGATTTTTAGAAATCTACGCTTTGGTTGTCTCTAGGCAGTCGGCTGCTACTTAAGGCAGTCGGCTGCTCCTAGCCTAATTGGTACTAGGAGTAAAACCCGAAAATCATATTTCCTGCACTTAAAACAGCTGATACTTCTTTCCAAATGACATTTAAAATATATCAAAACATGTGGACATAGCCACCCTATGTCCGTTACATAAATTCCTTACCTCGATTGCCAAAATCGACTAGCTTGGCTAGAATCCAACACCTTGCCTTTCACTTCTTCAAAGCTGTAACATCTTACAATTCAAACCTTTTAAACAATCACCATACAAATGCTATACCAACTCAGTACAACTCCAAGCTATGAATGAAATTGACTAAATCCATTTCTTCTCTTACCTTTGCTAGTGACCAATTTAACAACAATTGTGATCTCTCCAATTACTTGGATTTAGTCCACCAAACTTCGGATATAGCTTAGTCTAGTGACTATGATCGTTTTTCGTTTAACAAGCTTGATGATTTGGTTACTAAACAAGGGTGTTTATCAAGGTGATTGGGGATGGGAACTTACGGAAAATGGTGGGGAACGAGAGTGAGAGGGCTGGAAGGGGCTGCCGATTGGTGATGGCTGATGAGGATGATGACTGATGAATTTTGCATTAAATGCATGTTAATCCCCTAATCATCTCAGCCATGCTTCCTTGACCCTTTGACCTTTAATTCTCTTCCTCTTCTTCTTTCTTTATATGACACATGTCTATTTAGTTGTCAAAATTGCTGAAATAAATTTCTTCAGACTTGAATTATTTTCCTGATATCAATATTAATTCCATGACTAATTGACTATCAGTTCCCTTATTCATTCATATGTCTCATACATCATTTATACATCAAAACGTTGTATTTACTTAATCACTTCAGATAGTAATACTTTACAAATATGAGGGAATTACATGAAATTGGGGATTTCACATGTACTATCCTCTTTGGTAAGCCCACAAGCCCCCTAAAGGTTTTATCAATGACTAACACTCCAATTCGTGTCCGGAGCGACTCGAACCCTTAACTTTATTAAAGGTTAAGTCACTCCTAACCAATTGTCCTAGGTTAGGAGTGACTTGACCTTTAATAAAGTTAAGGGTTCGAGTCGCTTCAGGTGCCAATTGGGGTGTTAGTCCCTAATAAAATCTTGAGGGGGCCTGTGGGCTTACCAAAGAGGACAATACGGATGAGTAAGGCACTAGGATGGTAAATCCCTGGTTTATGAAGATCCAAGCACTCCCGGTTCTTACAATAACAAAAAACAATTAAGTAAACAAAAGTAAATATTAATTAATAATCCAATAAATTATTTTCTGTAAATATTACTAGTATAATTTAAAACTTTCTAAATTATGCCAACATAACATCACTAACTTAAAATTCATTTGGACGGGCTGATATTTATAAAATTTTATGAAAAGATATAAAATTAAATCATATTAAAAGCAAAGTTACAATTAAAAAAAAAAAGAAAATGAAACATAACCAAAAACAGTTAACCAAATAGAAGAAAATATTAATTAATAATCCAATAAATTATTTTCTGTAAATATTACTAGTATAATTTGAAACTTTCTAAATGTGACAACTGCGAATTTTCTAACATGATAAGCAAACATTTAAAGCAATATCAAGAGTAATTGAATCATTAAAAATTTTCTACCTTGATACCCTTGCATTTTGCCGATTGTGGTGGCTGGTATAGGAGGTGTATATGTGGCGGAAAGTGGTGAAGAAGCAAAGCTGAAACAGAATATGAAGAACATGGACTGAATAAGGATTCAGGTAAGGGTCTTCTCGGTTCTAAGAACATAGTAGTAGAGGTGAACCATCCGCTGGCCAAGAAAGAAGGAAGCAAAGAAAAGAAGGAAAGGGAAAGAGTGTGAGATCGAGGAAGAACCTAAGAATGGAAGAAGAGAGAGAGAGTTGTCGCACCAGGCAGCAGTGGAAGAGGAAGATGGCACTGAAACCGGCATGGATTTTGAGAGGCGACTAGAGGTGGTTTTAAATGCTGGAGCTGGCGGGCTTCTAGGCTCTGTTTTGAGGTCCCTTAGCATTGAAGAAGGTTGGGTTTGAGGCATGTATGGGCTGAGGAAGCAGTCGATTTGGGTGCCAATCAAGAGGTTAATGCCAATGACAATGAAGATTGAACTGATGTCGATTTAAGGGCGGTGAAGATGGTCTCCTTCAGGCATTGAGTTATGGCTGAAAACAAGACTGGCATAGGCATTTTAAGAGTTGAAACAAGATTGAAAAAGGCTGAATATAAGGGCTGTGATTCGGTGATTCATGTGGTTGAAAGAAGGGCAGGAAAACAGACTTGAACAAGGCTGATTTAGGGTAGTTTTGGATGCTAGAACAGGGGCTAAAATGTCAGGATTTTAAGGCGTTTAAGGGCTGAGTTGCTGCGATAAAAGGGCTGAGTTTGGAAGCTGAACAAAGAAAATGATGGTCTGGTCGAGAGGTAAGGCTGGTTAAATGTATGAAAAAAATTAAGTTTTAATTAGTAAATAAATTCAGGGAAAGAATGATGATGATTAAAGGTTGAACATGTATGTGTGTAGTGGCTCTTTGGAAGTGCCAAATGAAAGGCTGAAACTGAGAGGGAGTTGCTGCATCTTAAAGTCCATGGAAGCTCCCAAAAACAGTAAAGATCAAGCTTCACTAGCGGCCCCCGGTTTGGATTGGTAATAAGAGGTAAGGGTTGATTTTATTATGAACTTTTAAATGATGAGTGAAAAGTGAAATAAGGAGTTTAAATGATGATTACATGAGGAAAAAGTATGCTTTAATAATTCTAAAGCTTAAAAAATATATAAATAAAATAAAATAGGATATATATATATATATATATATATATATATATATATATAGGGATTAAAGTGTGAGTGTATATATAAGTAGTAAAGCAAATTAATCATGACCAAGAATGAAGAAAATAAATAAGAAATGGTTAGATACTTATTAGATTGAGATTATATGGTAAGAGTAAAAGATAAACATAAATATATAAGTATATACATGTGACATTGTGTGATGTGACTATGTGATCGTGTATATGGAATAGGAATGAAACAACACTAAGGAAATTAGCAAGTGAACTCAAGTTTGGTGCTAAGTTTGGCAAGAAAGACAAGTTGTGAATTCAGTTAAAGCATGGTGTACTAAGCATCGAAGCTCAGTAAAAGGGTAAGAGATATATATCTGAACATAGGAGATACTGAATAATTTTAAAATCAACTGCCTTGGGTTTATAAACTGTATTTTTCTTGCATGAGGTTTTAAGAAAATTAAGTCATTATGCTGCTAGATTTTTATGAAAATATTAGTTTTGTGATTTAAGCTTTGTCATGAACCTAACCGCTAGACTTAAATTCAATGAGTCGCCACCAACCATTCAAATCAAAGGTGTGATTGGTCACCTATTCTTGTCTAAAAATAAGGCATAGTCTACGTTCAAAACTTCTAAGGTTCGGGAGTACGGTTACGTGTGGGGAAGGATTAGTACCCTCACAACGCCCATTTTAAAATGGTGCCAACTAATTTTGTGATATCCTAAGTAATTCTTAATTAAATGGTCTTTAACCTTGTTTTTATTAAATCCAAATATTTAAATATTGGACAATCTCTAAAAAACTCTCCATCATGCTGGTGGAATTCCTTAAATTTCATCCGCACCTCAAGAGTATCCAAGAAATCCCATTCGTCTTTCTCGAAGAGGCTCCGTCGTCGGATTTGTTAAATCTTTTATGAAATATCTTAATTTTATTTTCCATCTTTTATCCTTATTTTATCTTCTTTTTATTTTCTATTTAATTTTCCTTTATTTTTTTCTATTTTATTTTTATCTCTATTTTAATATTATTTATCTTTTGAAAATAAATGTCGATTATTCTTATTGAAAATTTTCTTTAAATCTTCCATCATGCTGGCGAAAATTAGAGAAAACATCTTATCTAAGAATTTTAAAATGTCAACCATTCGTGACACCTTATAATTCCATCATCGGGATAACCTCCACTTATTCTCAATTTATTATTATTTATTATAACCTAATTTCCTGTCATTAATATTTATTTTTATTTTATTTTAAATAGAGATCAATTATTAATATATATTTATATTTTTAGAAATAAATATCGATTATTAATATTGAACACTTATCTTAAATCTTCCATCATGCTGGCAAAATTCAAGGCAAATTTTTTATCTAGGAATTTCCAAAATGGCAGCCATTCGTGACACTCAAAATTCCATCCTTTGAATAATCTCAACTCATCTCCATATTTTATGATCTTTTTATTAAGTTCTTCTAATTTTTATTCTTTCTATTTTATTTTATAATTTTATCTAATTTATTTTTTTATTTACTTTCTATAACCTAAAGGCTTTTCTATTTTTTTTAAAAGTTAGTTTTCTAAATAAATTTTCTAAATTCTATCCTATCAATAATCTAAGTCGTACAAAACCATTAAATTTTAACTACAATCATACAAAATAAATCAAATTATACAAACCTTATTTATTCACATGCAAAATTAATATTCAACTATTCAACATAAACATTTATTTACAAATCAAGTTATGAAATTAAATTATTATATCACTAGATCATTAAATTGTTAAATTACCTAATCACCAACTTATTATACAAATATAATCAATATACCAAATTGTTACGATATAATTATTAACTCAAATATTAAATATTAAATCATACTACCCATCCATTAATTATTAAAATAAGAATAAAAGAAAAGAACCTGAAGAGAATTGGCCCCTTTTTGCGTCTCTTTTTTTTTTTTTTCACTTATACTTTCTATTACTTCCCTTTAGCCTGATCATGTCATGTGCTCAATAGCAAAAGCAGCAACAATTGGCTGTGCAGTGACGTAAACAGCAATGCGAGGCGGGCGGTAGCAAACAAAAGTCGGGTGTCTTAGACTATACAAACAGCAAGCAACGGAGTTAGCAGCTAGAACGGGACAATCAACGGCAGTGCAGTTGGAACGTGCGCTGGACAGCAAGTGTAGTAGTGTCCAATGAAGATGGTGTAGACAGAGGTAGCGAGTAGCGACGAGCAAGGCTGGACGGTGGTCTTTACAGCAACAAGTTCAGACAACGGAGCATGGAGAGATTGACGGCGAAACTTGTTGAAGAAAAGAGCAGTAGTAAGCTTGGTATCATGGTATGGGTGTGGCAATGGCAGTGTGCAATTTGTAGACTGGGTGGAGGTTTGATGTTTGTAAAGGATGATGGAGATAGCAGAGCACAATGGATCCGTTTTTAAAAGTTCGCCTCCCCCCTTCTTTGGTCGAGCTCCCCTTCTTTTATATACACAAGCAGTATCCATATCCTAGCTTAAGTGAATCTCTTTATTTTTATCTTATTTATTTTTTATCTTATTTTAATAATTATCTAATTCTAATTCTAATCTATTATAAACTCTAACAATAAAAATCATAATTTAAATAATTATCCTAAAAATCTAATAATCTAATTATCTAATCTTAAAATTAATTTTATTTTCTTTTCTTATTTCTCTTTTTTTATTTTCCTAAATCCTATTTTCATTCTAATTAATGTTAATTCTAAACCTAAAAAGAAAATCCTAATTTAATTCTAACCTAATTCCAATAATCTTAATATTAAATAATTATTCCTAATCTAAACTTTTAAATTAAACTCAAAGTCACTTAAGTCCATTAATCATTTTTACAAATTAAGATCCTGGACAAAATAAGGTGTCTACAGCTGCCCCTCTTTATGCATTTGCTGTGAAACAGTAATTGCACAAAGACATAGACACTTATTTTGCTTGATTTCTTCTTACTTTTTTCTGATTTTTTAAAGTTTTTTTAAATTTTTTCATTTTTTTCGAAAAGCTCCCTCTAAACAAAAAGACAGTAAACTTTAAAATCTTGTCTAAAAGCTCCCCCTAAATAGGCAGACAGTCAAACTTTAAACTCTTGTCTAAAAAGCTCCCCCTAAACAGGTAGGCAGTCAAACTTTAAAATCTTGTCTAAAAAAAGGCTCTGATTTTTTTTTTGAAAATTTTAGAAAACTCCTCTAAAAATTTTCTTGTCAAAAATTTGGAATCTGAGGAAACCCCTCTAAAATTCTTTTTCTTGTCAAATTTTTGAAATTTTGGGAAACCTTCCAAAATTTCTTTTCATGTCCAATTTTGAAGATTTAGGAAACCCCTTTAAAACTTCTTTTCTTGTCAAATTTTAAATTTTAGAAAACTCCTCTAAAATTTTTTTTCTTGTCAAATTTTGAAATTTTGGGAAACCCCTCCAAAACTTTTTTTCTTGTCAAATTTGAATTTTAGGGAAACCCCTCAAAATTCTTTTTCATGTCAAAATTTTGAAATTTTTTTTGTCAAATTTTGAAACCCCTCCAAAACCTTTTTTCCAAACTTTGTCCCCTCTAAAATATGAAATTTGGGAAACCCCTCCAAGACTTCTTTCATGTCCAATTTCAGAGATTTTATGTAATTTATCCTATTCAAGCAATTGCAATTTATCCTCTTCATGTAATGCATTCATGCAGTATCATTCATGCAATCTATTCTATTCATGTAATGTCATTCATGCCATTTATTCTTTAAAAAATATTTCAACCTCAATTGTGGCAACAACAAGGTTATGCTTTATCAATCCATCTCATGTATTCTTCTCTTTTCCTCTATCATCCTGTCCTTATATTTCCCATTCCTTTTCTTATTTTCTTTCTTCCATTTTTCTTTCTCAATGAAGCTCTTGTCTTCGTGCCCTCTTTATCTTATGTTATCCCTTATTTCTTCTTTTTACTTTCCTTCACTCTTTCTTTTTCATTGGTTTTTCTTAATTTCCATTTTCTATTCATCCATAAGTTTCCTTTTCTTTCATTTTCCTAAATAATGTAGGAATCTTTCACATATCATTCCAATTTCAAAATCAATGCAAAACAATTGCTCGATCCCTCAAGGTAAGGATATAGCAAGGGAATGATAGGTGAAAAGAAAAGAGTGGTGTTATTCAACATTTGGAAAGATTTAACAAGAAATTGTCAGGCTTAAAAGGAAAGTAGGCTTGAATGAAAAACAAGAATTTTCAGGATTAAGTTTCAGGTAATAGTATCCAAATAAAAAAAATTCAAATAATTTTGATCAATGAATACAAAATTCCCTTCCAAATGTCTACTTTATCTAATCATGTTGAGTTCATCAAAATATCCTCTTGCCTTCGTATCATTGACATCCAATTTTTCTCGTATCTAAGCCGCCTTTTCAGGTTTTCAACTTAGATGCACTTCATTGATCCCAATCGCCCTTTTCAGGTTTTCGATCTGAATCCTCCTTTCATTTTTTTCTTTCTCATTTTTCTTTTCTTCCTTTTTCTTTTTTTGCTTTTTTGCTTCTTCTTTTTCTTCTTCTTTTTTTATTTGTTTTTATTCATTTCTCTTCATTTTCAACTTCATTGTCCTTAATAAAACTTCTTCTATCTGTTCTCCATTCTGATTCATGCTCCAACAGTAGATATTTTGTCACCCAATTCAAGGATCCAAGAGCGTCTTCAGAATCCCACTTCTTCCATCTAGATGAAATCTTTTTGCTTATCTTGATCTGCTTGTCCTAATTCCATCCAAAGGATCATCATCTCATAGTGTAAGTATGCTTTTATTCAACACATGACTCTTCAATGAGAGTACTCATATTTGATCAAAATGGACTTTTAAGGCATGTAATGTAGGCTCAGGTAAGGGTTCATGAAAGAAAGGATAACGTAGGCCCAAAATAAGTGTTTCGGGGTTTATCAAACCAAGAATCATTTTTCATGAATCATTTAGGCATTTTGCCTTTTGCCCCATTCCAATTTGCTTTTTCTCTCCTTTTTATTCAAATGTCACTAGGGTTTTCACTTTCTTGATTCAAACCCTCTCTCCTTCTTCATTCTCTCTTTCTTTTTTTTTTCCACAAAAAGGTTTTTTTTTTGTTACTTTGCCCCTTTTATATATTTAATTTGCCCCACTGATCTTTCATCTTCCATTCCCTTTGCCCCCCAATGTGGAGGGTGATTCCCGGTGGGTTATATCAAAAAGAATATAATAGGCTAAAAAGGGGTAATCAATGGATAATTTTACTCACGCTTGAACAGTAATGAAAGAAGGCCATTTCTCATCTCAATACAAGTACTCTCATTAAAGGTCATCTATTGAACAAAGACAAACACATTAGATTTTCACGTAGAGATTCACCTTTACTTGTAACATTCTATGGTTGAAGATTTTAGACAAATATCTTCTATTCTCTTCTTGCTTGAACAATCTTGGCGAACTAAAAATCCATTCAACCAGCCAAAGCAATCCTTTTTAGAATTGAATTTTATACTCATTGCCATCATCATTATCATGTTCATTATTTGGATACTTTTAGGCTTGCTAACAATGTAGAGAATATGGGAATTGGTGTTTTGCATTAAAGAACAGGATTGGAATGAGAAATTAAGAAATATGCATCGCACTAATCCTTTATTGAAAATGAAAATAAATGAAAGTTGACCCAATACATAAAAGAAAATCTTAGTGCTTTTGGGCACAAGCACTCCTACATTACTTAAAAAATTGAAATGTCCTAAGATGAATGAAATTAAAAATAAGAAACAAAGAAACAACCATTAACTTCAAATTAAATGAATCAATATCATCCACTTTCTTCCATAGCATTAATCGCTACCCCTTGTGTGATCTGGCAGAGGATTATCATTCACATTTAGGTCATTCTTTGCCCCAAAACTCAAAATTCCAGCGTTGACAAGTGCTTGGACTTTCCTCTTCAAGCCCATACAATTCTCAATAGAGTGACCAACATTCTCATTATGATAAGCACACTTGGCATTAGGATCACACCATTTTGGGTAAGGAGGCTTTAAGGGCTCCACATAAACAGGGGCAATAAGGTGACCCCTTACCAATTGTGGGAATAACTCTGTGTATGTCATCGGTATAGGGTCTATGGTGACATTTCGGCTAGCTCGAGTATTCTTTTGGTCATTAGGTTAAAAAGTAGGGGCTTGTGAATAGGAAATGGGTTGGTAAGCATTTTCATGATGAGTTTATAGGTGGGGTTGAGAATACGCATAGTTCACCGAAGGTGAATAAGGGGCATAGGAGCAATGTGAGTTATTGGAGACAGCTTGTGCATCTTCTTCCTTCTTCTTTGAAAACCCATTCCTCTTGCTATCATTCATAGATGCTTCAATATTACCACTCTTAAGGGCATTTTCAATAGCTTCGCCTGTCAGCACCATGTCTGCAAAATTCTTGGTCACACTGCTAAGCATACACTCATAGTAGGGAGCCTTGAAAGTATTCAAAAAGAACATGGTGATTTCCTTATCAGTCAAGGGAGGTTGAACTTGTGATGCCACGTCTCTCCATTATTGGGCATATTCTTTGAAGCTCTCATCTTTCTCCTTTTCCATACATTGAAGAGATAAGCGATCAGGAGCTGCATCGAAGACATGTCTATATTGAGCTATGAAAGCTTTGGCCAACTCAGACCAAAAGGTAACTCGGCTCCTTTCCAGTTGGTTATACCATTTAGCTGCTGACCCAGTCAAGCTATCTTGAAAAACATGAATTAGTAACTTGTCATCCCATGCATATGCTGCCATCTTTCTACAATACATGGTAATATGGTCTTTTGGGCACGAAGTTCCATTGAACTTTTCAAATTCAGGCACCTTGAATTTTGGTGGAAGCACGACGCCAGGTACCAAACACAACATTTCAACATCAACTAGTCCAAAGTAGTCAATTCCTTCTACAGCACTTAGTCTTTCCTCTATTAAGCTCAGTTGAGCTTTAGTACCACTATATTCTTCTCTATGCCTCAACTTTCTAACTCTTTGGGATCATCTAAATTTGGCACTTCCAATGGGTTTTGAACCTATATTTGTAGAGTTGTTAGAGCTTTGACAGTACTTCCTTCAGGGACAAAAACGGGGTTGTCTCGCATGCTTTGTTGGGTCTCAGACTCATCTTGATTACCCATCTTCTCCTTTCTGTTGATCATGACTTTTAACAACTGAGTAATTTCGCTCAATTGCCCTCTTATCTTTGCATTTTCCCTTTCTAACTTTTCTATTTTATTATTTTGATCTTCTTCCATTATGCGTGCTTGATACCTTGTATGATATCTGTGGACGGTAGATCATCTAGTAGATGCAATTTTGATACCTTGAGTGCCACAATTAAGTTGAAATTATATTTCATGTGGTGATATGTTTATGCACAAAAATGAATGCACTTAGGTCCAGCAATCTCTCCTAACAATAAAAAGTGTGTTTATTCTCATGATAAGACAAATGTAAACTTATGTGAATGATATGTTATGCGATGCAAAATCAAACACAACTATGCATGACTTAATGATATAAACAAATTTTTTTTTCGTTTTTTTTTCTTTTTTTATGGAAGAAAGAAAAAACTATATTTTTTGATTTTTTTTTGTAGAAACAATGTAAAAAGAGGAAGTAAAACTTATTCCTTCATGTGTCCTATCTTGGGTTTGAGTCGACACTTCTATATAGTATGATTCCACCTTAAGGCTAAGCCTTATGTTTCATTACATGCTGGATTTGGATAATTCAAGGTCTAAAGGTTCCCAAATTGTTCCTCACTGTCGTCCACACAAGACTAGTAAGGCACCTAATCCTCACCCATCACAGGCTACAAACGGAAAGGTTCAATTTGAGTGAAAGTATTTCGCTAGCCATTGCGAAGGTTACCACCTCACGAGAGTGCAGTTACTATACTTCCTCCTAAAAAGGACAGAGCCCGGGTAGAAGGCTCATGCATGCTCATGCAAGTGATGTGTGTGTGTGTGAAGGAATATGACTCCATTTTAAATGCCCCCTAATAAAGATAACATAACAAGCAATATATACAACAAAACAAGATAAAAAAAAACATTTAATCAAAAATTCCAGATAATCACAAAATTTCCTATTGGGCTGACTCTCCAAAAGTCCCCAGTGGAGTCGCCAAGCTGTCATAACGTCTAGGTTCGTGAACCTAACTGCTAGACTTAAATTTAATGAGTCGCCACCAACCATTCAAATCAAAGGTATGATTGGTCACCTATTCTTGTCTAAAGATAATGCATGGTCTACGTTCAAAACTTCTAAGGTTCGAGAGTACGGTTACGTGTGGGGAAGGATTAGCACCCCTACAACGCCCATTTTAAAATGGTGTCAACTAATTTTGTGATATCCTAAGTGATTCTTAATTAAATGGTCTTTAACCTTGTTTTTCTTAAATCCAAATATTTAAATATTGGACAATCTCTAAAAAACTCTCCATCATGCTGATGGAATTCCTTAAATTTCATCCGCACCTCAAGAGTATCCAAGAAATCCCATTCGTCTTTCTCGTAGAGGCTCCGTCGTCGGACTTGTTAAATCTTTTATGAAATATCTTAATTTTATTTTCCATCTTTTATCCTTATTTTATCTTCTTTTTATTTTCTATTTAATTTTCCTTTATTTTTTTCTATTTTATTTTTATCTTTATTTTAATATTATTTATCTTTTGAAAATAAATGTCGATTATTCTTATTGAAAATTTTCTTTAAATCTTCCATCATGCTGACGAAATTTAGAGAAAGCATCTTACCTAAGAATTTTAAAATGTCAACCATTTGTGACACCTTATAATTCCATCATCGGGATAACCTCCACTTATTCTCAATTTATTATTATTTATTATATCCTAATTTCCTATCATTAATATTTATTTTTATTTTATTTTAAATAGAGATCGATTATTAATATATATTTATATTTTTAGAAATAAATATCAATTATTAATATTGAACACTTACCTTAAATCTTCCATCATGCTGGCAAAATTCAGGGCAAATATTCTTATCTAGGAATTTCCAAATTGACAGCCATTCATGACACTCGAAATTCCATCCTTTGAATAATCTCAACTCATCTCCATATTTTATGATCTATTTATTAAGTTCTTCTAATTTTTATTCTTTCTATTTTATTTTATAATTTTATCTAATTTATTTTTTTATTGACTTTCTATAACCTAAAGGCTTTTCTTATTTTTTTTTTTTGAAGTTAGTTTTCTAAATAAATTTTCTAAATTCTATCCTATCAATAATCTAAGTCGTACAAAACCATTAAATCTTAACTACAATCATACAAAATAAATCAAATTATACAAACCATATTTATTCACATGCAAAATTAATATTCAACTATTCAACATAAACATTTATTTACAAATCAAGTTATGAAATTAAATTATTATATCACTAGATCATTAAATTGTTAAATTACCTAATCACCAACTTATTATACAAATATAATCAATATACCAAATTGTTACCATCTAATTATTAACTCAAATATTAAATATCAAATCATACTACCCATCCATTAATTATTAAAATAAGAATAAAAGAAAAGAACCTGAAGAGAATTGGCCCCTTTTTGCGTCTCTTTTTTGTTTGTTCACTTATACTTTCTGTTACTTCCCTTTAGCCTGATCATGTCATGTGCTTATTAGCAAATGTGCTTATTAGCAAAAGCAGCAACAATTGGCTGTGCAGTGACGTAAACAGCAATGCGAGGCGAGCGGTAGCAAACAAAAGTCGGGTGTCTTAGACTATACAAACAGCAAGCAACAGAGTTAGCGGCTAGAACGGGACAATCAACGGCAGTGCAGTTGGAACGTGTGCTGGACAGCAAGTGTAGTAGTGTCCAATGAAGATGGTGTAGACAGAGGTAGCGAGTAGCGACGAGCAAGGCTGGACGGTGGTCTTTACAGCAACAAGTTCAGACAACGGAGCATGGAGAGATTGACGGCGAAACTTGTTGAAGAAAAGAGCAGTAGTAAGCTTGGTATCATGGTATGGGTGTGGCAATGGCAGTGTGCAATTTGTAGACTGGGTGGAGGTTTGATGTTTGTAAAGGATGATGGAGATAGCAGAGCACAATGGATCCGTTTTTAAAAGTTCGCCTCCCCCCTTCTTTGGTCGAGCTCCCCTTCTTTTATATACACAAGCAATATCCATATCCTAGCTTAAGTGAATCTCTTTATTTTTATCTTATTTATTTTTTATCTTTTTTTAATAATTATCTAATTCTAATTCTAATCTATTATAAACTCTAACAATATAAATCATAATTTAAATAATTATCCTAAAAATCTAATAATCTAATTATCTAATCCTAAAATTAATTTTATTTTCTTTTCTTATTTCTCTTTTTTTATTTTCCTAAATCCTATTTTCATTCTAATTAATGCTAATTCTAAACCTAAAAAGAAAATCCTAATTTAATTCTAACCTAATTCCAATAATCTTAATATTAAATAATTATTCCTAATCTAAACTTTTAAATTAAATTCAAAGTCACTTAAGTCCATTAATCATTTTTACAAATTAAGATCCTGGACAAAATAAAGTGTCTACAAGCTTGAACTTACATAACCATTTGAAAATAGCAAATTTTCTAGCAAGCTTGTTTGGAAAAAGGTTAAATTGCTTGATTTTGAATGTTTATGAAAATTTTATCCGAAATTCTGATTTTTATGGAAATTACCAACATATGGTATTCTTAGAAAATATTTATGAAATTGTCTACCTTCGAAAGAAAATATATATGTATTCATTTGTGAAGTTTCGAGAATACGATTTTGAATTCCGAAAATATATGTAAAAATGTTTTGAGACATAACTAACTAAAGTCACTGCAGTATTAGTTTTGAACTATTGTGTGACCCTGGTCCAGTTTGCAGTAAATATTTGACTTCTAGACTACTATGTGATCTTGATCTAGTCTACAGTAGGTATTTGACTTCCGAGCAATGTGATCTTGATCCAGTTCACAGCGGGCCCAGTTGACACTTGATTAGTGATCACTGTGGACCCCTTTTGGACTATGGCCATATGTCTATTTGACTTGCACTTTCGCTCACGAGAATATTTGAATTGCATGATTATTACTTAGTCGTTAATATGTCTCCATGCTTAGTATGTGTATGCTTTTTCATACTTATTTTCGTATATGAATTCTAAATGTTTAATATTTGGATTTCGAAACCAAATGGTTTTATTTCGACTATTCGCACTGAAACTAAGTATGATAAGTACATATATGTTTGGATTTATGTTCAGAATTTATTTGCTTTATTACAATTTCAATGAAATGCTTTCGGATGCATTGCATAAGCATGATTTGGTTTCTGAATCATATAAACTCCGAGATTTAATAAATGATTTAGAAAACCTGCATATAGAATTTCGGTATCTATCTCTTATATATATTTCTTATTTTGCTTTATAAGCTCACTCCCCTCTCCAGCTTCCAGATTACTTGCAGTGGGAACTTGTACAAGGGTTTATCGTGTCCTTCAAGGCTTTGCTCCTCTCTTGAAGGTATATGATGTATAGTTGCACATTTTGTATTCAGACTTGTATTTTCAGTACTATTCTAGTATGGAAATATAATTAAAAGAAGTACATGGTATATTTTGTAGGAAAATTAATACAGATAAATACACCCAGGATTTCATGTTCAATCATCAAGAAAAGATTAATACGGAAGCGTACCTAAATCCATTGGAATTGATATCTTGAGGTTAGAGTCTTCCACGTCTAAACCTTTTGAGAGAATCTGTATCTCACTCAACGATGGGATTTGTTATGAGAATTATGTTATGTTTAGACTGGGGACCATAACCTATTTATACTTGAAGTATATTTTATTTTATTTTGGCCCATCATGAAAATAAAATAAAATATTAGGTCTTTACATATTGCAAAGCCCATACTAATTGAGATGTCCTAAAGTCCAATAACTTAAACTTTATTTGATCACTTTTAAGTGGACTAAATAGATAGCCTGTAATGTGCAATTAATTGATATATGTAGGCCCACTAAATAATTTTCCAACAATCTCTCACTTGGGCAACATATGTCACTTGATAATTGTACATTTTATAATAACTTTAAGAGCTCTAAACTTGCTATCATCACAAGGCAACATCTCTAAACAATCTGGTCCATCAATCATACTAACATAGGATCAAAGCGATCTTCGTTACATATATTCCGTAACTAGACCCATCAATGATCACGTATATTAATATAATCAACGACATAGATCAAGTATGGATGTGTAGCATGGAAATTACATGCAACGTGATCCCTTAAACATGTCTATTTCCAACTGGTCCTACTTTCAAAACTTTATGCTCAACTGCAATTTGAAAGAATAATACTTTATTTCAGAGTTTCAGTAATAACAACAATACTTTATTTTGATCAGAAAAATGTCT
Source organism: Heritiera littoralis (assembly GCA_031772115.1). Taxonomy (NCBI): domain Eukaryota; kingdom Viridiplantae; phylum Streptophyta; class Magnoliopsida; order Malvales; family Malvaceae; genus Heritiera; species Heritiera littoralis. Next base: position 219,611 of record JAPDPK010000088.1, on the reverse strand, counting down.
CAATAACACATTGAATATAAATGAAACAAACTCCCACTATACAAGCATATCATCAAAGTGAACCACACTTATACGAGCTACATGCTCATGAAACACCTTAGGTGGTACACCCTTAGTAAGCGGATCCGCAATCATGGAGTTCGTATTGATATATTCAATAGATATCTGAAGACTCTTAACTCTCTCCTTAATAACAAGAAACTTGATGTCAATATGCTTTGACTTTGACGAGCTTCTGTTGTTCTTAAAGTATAATTCTGCGGCTTTATTATCACAATAAATCTTCAATGGCCTCTCAATGCCATCGACAACGCATAGCCCAATGATAAAATTTCGCAACCATATTGCCTGGTTCGATGCCTCATAGCAAGCTATAAACTCTGCTTCCATGGTAGAAGAAGCTATGAGTGACTGCTTTACACTCTTCCAAGACACAGCTCCTCCAGCGAACATGAAAACATAACCAGAAGTGGATCTTCTGCTATCAAGGCAACCAGCAAAATCGGAGTCTGAATACCCGACGATCTCTAAATGATCTGACCTCCAATATGTGAGCATGTAATCTTTAGTTCTCCGTAAATACCTCATAACCCTCTTTACTGCTTTCCAATGATCCATTCCAGGGTTACTTAAATATTTGCCAAGCATTCCAACTATGTACGCAATATCCGAACGCGTACAAACTTGAGCATACATAAGACTCCCTACTGCTGAAGCATAAGGAATCTTCTGCATCTCTTCCTTTTCAACATTATTTCTTGGGCATTGAAGCAAATTGAATTTATCACCCTTAGCAATGAGCGTGTCTCCTGATGCACAAATTTTCATGTCAAATCTGCTAAGCACCTTATCGATATAAGCCTTTTGTGATAAGCCAAGTATTCCTCGAGAACGATCTCGATAGATCTATATACCCAACACAAAAGATGCATGCCCAAGATCTTTCATCTCAAATTTATTTGGAAGAAATCTCTTGGTTTCATGCAATAAGCCTATATCGCTACTTGTAAGCAAGATATCATCAACATATAACACCAAAAGAATAAACTTGCTCCCACTGATCTTGTGATAAATACATTGATCAACAGTGTTCTCTTTAAAACCAAAAGAGGCGATCACTTGATCAAATTTTTGATACCATTGACGGAATGCTTGCTTTAAACCAAAGATGGATTTCTTTAATTTGCACACCAGATGTTTCGATTCATCCGACACGAGATTTTCTGGTTGCTCCATATAAATTGTTTCTTCAATGTCACCATTGAGAAACGCTATCTTTACATCCATCTGATGTAGCTCTAAATCATAATGAGCTACAAGTGCCATAATGATTCTAAAAGAGTCTTTCGATGAAACTGGAGAGAAAGTCTCTTTATAATCAACGTCTTCCTTTTGAGTGAAACCTTTGGCAACTAGACACGCTTTATATCTTTCGATATTGCCTTTCAAATCCCTCTTGGTTTTGAAAATCCATTTACAACTAATCGGTTTCGCTCCTTTAGGCAATTCGACAAGATCCTAAATGTCATTATCCTCCATTGATTTCATCTCATCTTTCATGGCCTCAATCCATTTATGAGAGTGAACACCTTGTTTGGCTTCACTAAAAGATTTTGGATCATCTTCTAGTCCTATATCAAACTCGTGTTCTTGGAGATAAACGATATAATCATCTGGAATCGCCGATCTCCTCTCTCTCGAGGATCTCCTTAATGGCACTTCCAATTGAGGTTGTTGTTGCTCTTCAATATGATTAGGTGGTAACCCAGGAGTGTCTTGATAGTCCGGATTTGCATCTTGAATAATGTCAGACATAATTGTCTGATCATTCTCAATTGTAACTGTAGTAACTGTAACATGTTCTTCCTCAAAGACAAAATTCCTGAGTTTGGCACCCTCATCATATTCAACATCCTCAATAAACTTAGCATTCCCTGTTTCGAAAAAGGATCTATTTGAGGGATCATAAAACTTGAAACCCCTCGATCTTTCTGAGTATCCAACAAAGTAGCAGCTTATTGTTCTTGAGTCCAATTTCCTTTCGTTAGGCTTGTATGGCCTAGCCTCAATTAGACAACCCCAAATATGTAAGTGCCTAATACTAGGTTTCTTTCCTGTCCATAATTCATATAAGGTTTTAGCTACTGCTTTGCTTGGAACTCGATTAAGAATGTACACTGTAGTCTTAAAGGCTTCTCCCCAAAGTGAGTCTGGCAAAGAAGAATAACTAATCATACTTCTAACCATATCCTTTAGGGTCCGATTTCATCTCTCAGCTACACCATTTTGACTTGGAGTCCCTGGCATGGTGTATTGAGGAACGATGCCACATTCTGCTAAATACTTTGCAAAAGGGCCTGGACGTTGTTCACCTGATCCGTCGTATCTACCATAATATTCACCTCCACGGTCAGATTTAACGGCTTTAATTTTCCTACCAAGTTGATTTTCAACTTCAGCTTTATAGCTTTTGAAAACGTCCAATGCTTGAGACTTCTCATGAATCAAGTATAGGTACCCATAACGAGAATAATCATCTATGAAAGTGATAAAATACTGTTGACCATTCCAAGAAGCTGTAGGGAATGGACCACAAATATCAGTATGAATTAAATCCAAGACGTTTAAACTCCTGTTAGCACCAGTTTTCTTGATATTTGTTTGTTTTCCTTTAATACATTCAACACAGATTTTGAAATCTAAAAAATCAAGTGAATCAAGAATTCCTTCTGACACAAGCCTCTTTATTCTTTGTTCAGAAATATGTGCTAAACGCCTGTGCCATAACTTGGAAGAATTCTCATTAATTAATTTGCGCTTTGTACCACAATTATTTATATGCAAGGATTCATTAATGAGTGAGGCATGAAGATCCAATTTATATAGATTATCAACTAAAGAACCTGTGCCAATAAGATTTGAATACTGAAAAAGACTAAATTTTCCATTTCCAAATGAACAAGAATATCCTGATTTGTCCAAAGAAGAAATAGAAATCAAATTCCGTCTAAATGACCGTACATAAAAAGTCTCTTTCAAATCTAAATAGCAACCAGATTTTAACTTTAATCTAAATAAACAAACAGCCTCAACAAGAGCTCTTTCGCCATTTCCTACGTAGATGAATCTTTCAGCATCAGTTGGCTTTCTGCTCCTTAGACAACCCTGCATAGTCACACTTACGTGAGTAGTTGCACCCGTATCTATCCACCAAGTGTGATTGGGTACTAAAGTCAAATTAACTTCAGAACAAACAAAGTTGAGAAGTTTACCCTTTTTGGCAAGCCATTTAGCATACTTGGAACAATCCTTATTCACATGACCACCTTTACGGCGAAGAAACAAGTGATCACCTTATCTTGTTTCTGTTGCCCCTTAGGCTGTGAAGTTCCAGTATTTGTAGTGCCTTTTCCTGTATTCCTTTTTCTCTTTTTGTTGGCAGCAATGTCATTGGAAGAAGATGCTAAGTGAGCACTTTCTATCTTCTCTTGTTTCAACCTCTCTTCCTCTTGCACACACTGAGCAATGAGCTCATTAAGAGTCCATTTCTCCTTTTAAGTGTTATAACTTATTTTAAAAGGACTGAATTGTGCAAGAAGAGATATTAAGACCAAGTACACAAGAATGTCCTCAGACAACTCTAACTTTAGTGCCTTTAGTTTTGTAACAAGATTAGACATTTCCATAATATATTCCCTTATGTTTCCTTTACCACTATACCGCATTGAAACAAGCTTAGACAGGATGGTGCTTGTTTCGACTTTTTCATTTGCAGTGAACCTGTCTGCAATTCGTTGTAGGAAACTCTTAGCATTTTCTTCTTCAGGCATTGCGCCTCTGATGGCATCCAGAATTGAGTGCTTCATGATCATCAAACTCATGCGGTTTGAACGCTCCCATTTTTCATAAAGTGCCCTTTCCGTAGCTGTACTATTATCAGCAAGGGCGGGAGGTTTATCAAACCTGATCGCATAGTCTAGATCCATACACCCAAGCACAATAGTAACATGCTCCTTCCATTTCTGGAAGTTATTGCCGTTAAGCACCGGGATATTATTCAGATTGGCAGATATAGAAGAAACATTTACTGTAAACAGAAAAACAACAATAATAAGCTCACAATTAACAAATAATAATTTTGGGCCATATAAGATACCAAGCACAACATTAAAATTTAGTCTTTGGACAGAAATTTTAATTTGTAAGTGGTACTCTTAAACTTTATTAGTAAATATTGATAATCAAATCCTTGCCAACAACATGCCTTCCTTTGGGCCGACATATTCCATGCATGGTAAAAAAAAGAAAATTTTATCACATATTTACTACCTTATTGTGTTTGTAATCCGGCCAAAAAATAACCTTCCTTTGGGCCGATTATTTTCCGCAGGGATTAAAAAAAACACAGTCATTTAAATTCTTAAATGACAACCTTAATTTTCAAAATAAATAAATTAACATAAAAGAGGTCACTTTGGTGGCATTTTATATTAATTTAATTTATTTTGAACTTTATTTATTTTTAACATATTATGCACATATACAAAATATTGAGAGTACACAAATCACATTAATAGGGATAGTGAATACTGTCAATCAACTCAAAATATCATGAAATATTTTATCATGAAATAAAATTTCAGAAACTACATGCATAACATATCAAAACATCGAAATTACAATGAATATTAAATAATAAATATTTAACAATTTCAAAAAATTTCAGAAAAATCACCCAAAATTATGAAATTAAATTTTATACCGGACTGGAAAATACAGTAGCCATTCAGCCACTGGAGCATGGCGCGTGTGCGCGCATGGAGAACAGTCCACACGGGACTGCTTGTTCTTCTTCTCCAGCCAGCCGGGTCAACCCGACCCAGCCAGCTGCAAAACAGACCCGAACGGGTCTGTTTTTGGTTTTTTCCAATTTTTCAACCTCTTTTTGATAGATTTTGTTGAAATTAAACTTGAAATCATCAAATTAAGTCCTTTTTCTACAAAACCCAGGCCAAGAAACAGATCAAAACAACAAAATTTGTGATGAATTTGATCAAGAAAGATGCAAGAAAATATCCATGAAAGACCCTTAACGCTTTTCTTGATTTCTTTCAACCAAAACAAAAAATATACCGAAATTGTGACTTTGATTCAACCATATAAGTCACAAGAAACAATTATCATCAATCAATTTGAATTAAAACACATAAAATGTTATTGTTTTGGTTAAATTTTAATTTCGGGATTTAAAGAATTTTAAAAATAAAATTCATCAAACATGAGACAAAATTTTCAGAACTTGTTCACATGATTTTAATCCTTATTCCATAAGGAATAAAAGCCCTAAGGTTTTACACAATAATTTTTAATTCTCAATGATCAAACATGATAGGCTCTTGATACCACTTGTAGGAAAATTAATACAGATAAATACACCCATGATTTCATGTTCAATCATCAAGAAAAGATTAATACGAAAGCGTACCTGAATCCATTGGAATTGATATCTTGAGGTTAGAGTCTTTCACGTTTAAACCTTTTGAGAGAATCTGTATCTCACTCAACGATGGGATTTGTTGTGAAAATTATGTTATGTTTAGACTGGGGACCATAACCTGTTTATACTTGAAGTATATTTTATTTTATTTTGGCCCATCATGAAAATAAAATAAAATATTGGGTCTCTACACATTGCAAAGCCCATACTAATTGAGATGTCCTAAAGTCCAATAACTTAAACTTTATTTGATCACTTTTAAGTGGACTAAATAGATAGCCTGTAATGTGCAATTAATTGATATATGTAGGCCCACTAAATAATTTCCCAACATATTTATGATTTATAGCGATGCATGCAACATTGGTGGATAAATATTTTGTTAAGTAAAATGATTCAAAATTGTGAATACATGCTTAGTGAGAGAATTTGAACTGGGACCAAGATAATTAAAGGATATTGATTTAGCTAATGTAAAGTTAGCTTAAGAATAAATTAGTGACACTACCTACAGCCCAATCAAGTAAGTGAAAAAGGAAAAAAATTGGTTCGTATTTTCGGTATAAAGGGTCGTTACACTAAATTATGCCAGTATAACATCACTAACTTAGAGTTCATTTGCACGAGGTTGATATTGGTTCGAGTAAGATTGAAAACGATGTTAGTGGTGAGATTAGTTACTACAGCATTAAGATTGGTTACTACACTAATGGAATTAAATTTAGTGGCTGGATTTGTGTATTAATGCAAACGCAATGGTAGTGGTGAGTTGAAGTGTAGGGAGAAGAGAAATAACAATTAAAGACATTAAACTAATATTTTTGCACATAAGAAAATTTATATTGATACTCTTAAAATTAATAAAAGATTAAAATTATTGAAAAATATTTTATTTCAAATAATATTTTTTAACAAATTAAAAAATACTAAAATGATTTTTACATCAAATAATAATTTTATTCTTAAATGTTTAAGAATTTTATGGTTATTTTAATAGTATTTAAAATTTAAAACTTTTGAAATTTTTTTAATTTTAAATTATTTAAAACTTTTAAAAATATTATAATTAACTAAAATATATAATTACATAAATTTATTTATTATGTTAAAATTTAAAAATCTTTAAATCTTGAAAAAGTAAAATAAGTAGATTAAATTTTTTACGTAAAAAATTAATAAATTAAACAAATTAAAATTTACTTAGCCAAAGGTTAAAATTGTAAAACATCAATCCCATTAGAGATAGGATTTTCGATTGGACGCCAATGGGTTAATGCAAATTTTGGAGAGCGAGACTGTGAGAATTATTTCTCAACATGCTGTTATGCTTTTCAAAGAGGTTCCATTGGTGCTATTAGGGGGAAAATGGCTTTATGTATAGCTTATCATGTCCTCATTTGTATTCGAATAGAGCCTTACTTATTACAGTGATCTCTCAAAAAAATATTCTATTAGAAGTAATCTACTCCAGGTCACTTAACAAATGAGTAATTCTCTTACTATTTTAGTTTAAAATTATAGCTAGAATGTACATATTATTAATTAAGTCTTTTAATATATATACAAACTTTTTTTTTAGGAAATAATTGTCATCACATGAGAGTTGAAATTATTTGGATATATTTTATTACAAATTGACTTTTTTTTTAATAGGATTTAATTTAATTTTTTAATTTTGAAAATATTAGAGATGATATAAATGTTGAAATGGATGTGCGGATATATAAAAAAAGATAAAATGAGAAATAAAATTTGCAAAAAAGTTGAAGTGGCATCGATTGAAAATGAAATGAGTGAAAGTTGTCTATATTGGTTTGGACACATATAATGTAAACATGTTTATGCTCCAATTAAAAAGTGAAGACTATAAATGAGGAAAAAAGCCCTAACTTGATTTTTTTTTCTTTTTCAATGCATTAGTTTGGGTCAAATATAAATATTTATAAAATTATTTTTTATTATTTAAATTTTTATTTTGTTATCTTAATTAATTAATTAATGGCATAAAAGTAAAATAATATAACTTCATTTTTTTTCGCTTTTTAACTCTGTCAAACAATTAAAGGAAAAAAATTATGTTTTCTTTCATCTTTTCAAATTTTCATACCAAACACATAAATTGAAAGAAAAAAATATATTTTTCATTTTTTAAATTTTTTGCCCTTTCAATTTTTTTTTTATTTTTCTCTTTATCAAGTGAAGTCTGAAAGTTGAAAAAAACGCAAGTAATTTCAAACTATTCATGTAAGATGCCTGGTTGCTTTCTTTCTTTTTTTAATAGGTTCACTTGAGCTTTATAAAATTATAATACATAAAAAAAATCTTATACCTTTTTTAACGTTAACAAAAATATAATACATCAGTATTATTTTTAATGTTAAGCATTTTATTTTTATTTTATAAACTTTCTCAGTAAAACTCTCTTCTTTCTTCTCTTAGTTAAACCTTCAAACAAGGAGGTAATATCTGTATACTTTTTTTTATACTTTTTTTATTTTACTTTCCAATCCCATTCTAACTTATAATAAATGAAAAAGGACTGCGATCGAGGATGGTGATAGTTATCAAACTGTACTAGAAGAAAATGCTATTGGTGTGTAACCGAAAAAAAGAAAATGCTATTGCTGACAAAAGATGAATTATAGGCTTCAATTCTGCCGTGAATATAGGTTTGGAAAAAAATGCCAGCACTTGAATTCCAAATAGAGACCTGAAGTGATTGGAAAATCATGAGAGTATTGACATTTGTTAGTCAAATTCATATCTTTATCTTTTTTTTTGTTACATCATACCTTTGTCCTTGATCATAGCTAAATTGATATTAAATTTTAGGACCAACAATGGTGAAATACTTTACTGAATACGTATTAATTAATTTTGACTAAAAGATAGAACGAAACTATTATTTCATATTAATATGTACTCTTCTACCGCACTTCCGTCTCTCCTACCTTCCTTTATCGTCATTTTTTGTACCTTTTTAGTTTTCAAGGCTTGCAAAAGTCAGATACAAACATGCGACTGGATAGCATTGAGAAGCAAAATATGCAGACCTAGGTCCCACCACAACGAAAGTAACATAGGAAAAGCAACTGGCAATTGGGGACTGGAGGAATGGAAGAAAACATAGCCACGCGTCAACCAGGAGAGGAGCCAAAACGGGCGAAAAATGCTACTGTAGAGAGAGAATTGGGCATATGTCGAGCCAATGAGCGAGGAACGTGGCTTGCAGGGAGGGCTAGAATCCCACGAAAATTAATATTATAGATTTTTTTCATTTAAATCATATTAAATAATCACATTATTAAAAAAATTCAATTATTTATTACATGATTTAGTAATGAATTTGTCATCGATTGGTCTCTTCAATGTGACATTTCCTGCAAAGCATTCCAAAGCTTTAGTGGCAAAAGATGAATTATAGACTTCAAATATGCCGTGTATATAAGGTTGGAAAAAATGCACTTGATTTCTAAATAGAGACTTGAAGTGATTGGAAAGTTATGAGAGCGTTGACATTTTGCATAGCCAAATTCATACCTTCGTCTTTGATTATAGCTAAATTGATATGAAATTTTAGGACCAACAATAGTGAAAAACTTTATAGAATACGTGTTAATTAATTTCGAAAAAAGATAGAAAGAAACAATTATTTCATATTAATATATATTTTTTCATTTAAAACATGCTAAATAATCTCATTATTAAAAAAAATCAATTATTTATTACATGATTTAGTAATGAATTTGTCATCGGTTGGTCTCTTCCATGTGACATTTCCTGCAAAGTATTCCAAAGCTTTTGTGGCAAAAGATGAATTATAGACTTCAAATATGCCGTGTATATAGGGTTGAGAAAAATGCCAGCACTTGATTTCTAAATACAGACTTGAAGTGATTGGAAAGTCAAGAGAGCGTTGACATTTTGCGTAGTCAAATTGATACCTTTGTCTTTGATCTTTGATTATAGCTAAATTGATATGAAATTTTAGGACCAACAATAGTGAAAAACTTTCTAGAATAAGTGTTAATTAATTTTGAAAAAAGATAAAAAGAAACAATTATTTCATATTAATATATATTTTTTCATTTAAAACATGTTAAATAATCACATTATTAAAAAAATTCAATTATTTTTGACATGATTCAGTAATGAATTTGTCTTCGGTTGGTCTCTTCCATGTGACATTTCCTGCAGATTTTTCCAAAGTTTGCTCCGATGACATACTTTGCTCAAGAATAATAATTATAACCAACTTAGATCTTGATGCCAGAAAACAAATTATTATGAAAGTATTACAGTTTTAGGATGGAGAGCATTAATAATCCAGCTTCTACCTAACTGTGGCCGAGGGTTGTTAATTTGTTATTGTAAGAAGTAAATATATTAATTTACCTGGTGCAACATGACTAACTATCCGGTTAGTAGAATAGCTGTTGCATTATGAAAACTCCTTTCGTTTGGCACTTGCCCTTCAAAGTGATTGTGATAGATTCAAGTATTTCAAGAAGGATAATTTCTCAAAATAATCTGGAATTTGACAAGACAAATTGTTGTTTACTGATCTAGCTTAGGAATGCCTCTCAAGGAGCTCAAAGAGGCTAGAATACTTCCATAAAAATGATTTTTACCGAAAGAAAGAGTCTCCAAGCTTGAACAACTACTTAGAGCAGTGGGAATCTGACAAGAGAACTTGTTTCCAGATATATCCTGTTGTACCAAAGTTTTCAAGCTTCCTACTTCTGAAGAAGGGGAGCCTGTTAGAAGGATATTGGACAGATCAAGTCGAACTGAGTGTTACTATGCCATTATTTTAGACCAGTCCCGTTTAGCACTGAAAGATTTACATAGGCAAGTTGGTCCAAGCCAAAGCATTCGCACCTAAGGCTACCGATCGCTCGTTTTTTAGCTTACCAAGGGAATCAGGAATGGTGCCAACTGCCAATCAGTAAGATGTATGCAAAACCAATTGCCATTAGATTTGCATGGTTTGCTATCCCCGAAGAAATGGTGCTGGTTATTTGGTTTCTGTCTAGGTATAAAACTATAAGTGTTGTCGAAAGGTTGGTTATGGAATTTGGTAGCAAACCCCCAAATTGATTCTCATATACGCTAAACCTTTGCAACCTGCTACAATTAGTTAAGGTGGTTAAAAAAACTAAATCCCCAAAGCCAACACTTCCCAGATTTTCCTTTCGATATTAACCATGGCAAATTTTTAGCGTTTTGAAAATTAATAGATACTTTACCACTGAGAGGATTCCTAGAATAGAAACATCCAAGGCTTACAACTTTGAAGCATTGGATAATGACTTTGGTAGAGTTCCACTAGGATTATTAGTTGCTATAACAAATGCTCGTAAGTTTGGCAAATTTGAGCCCAAGGTAATTGGGAGGTTTTCAGAAAGTAGAAATGCAGGCTTGTGGCCCTGAGTCATGCGAACTAAATTTGCATCGCTAATCTTACAGGATTCCGAGAGCATTCCAACACCGGAATCATTTGTTAATTTGCCATTGTGTTTGCTTCTTTGAGTTCAATTCGCTTAACATCATTCTAGTCCCGACAATCCAATAAGCAGAGCAGGACTCTGACCATTTTCAACTTAATTACTGACGTAGATATTAAAAATTTTACTACTACTTTCTGAAAAGTTATTTCATGTATATCTTATCCCATTAATTTGAATTTTTTCTTGTCAAAATTATAATTGATTAGTGTTGACTTCAATTTAGTCGGTTCTGAAGAATGAATGTCCACAGGCATCTTAAACCCAAGGAGAGTTTAAACAAAGCAAGTCCTCCACTATCAATAATCTCTTCTCTACCACAACACCAGCCTTGGTGGAGTCAAAGTCTCCCACTCCCAAGTCGCCACCTCCACTTAATTAACTGAGTTATAGTTGTTCTAAGGTTGGCCATTTGAGAAACAAAAGAAGATTGGATCAATTCGATTGATTGTCCAACATTCACTGCCCCTTGCTGATCAATGCAGGTTGTTGATTGCGAAAACAAAAGAGCTGGTGATTTGGATGGAATTTTCTTTTACTTCTATTTTTTGTCTTTGTAATATAAATGTGGCTTTGTAGAATTAAAATTAAATAGTTGTTCTTCCTTCAATTTTATTTGTGCTTGTATTTTGAGCATAACAATTTTACTTGTTTGTTCGTAACTAGACAAGGATTTTGAAAAATATAGTTTTTAACCAAAACAAGTCATGCTTTCACCTAGAAGAACAAAATTGCAGTACCTGCTAATAATATATCTAGAATTAGACAATGATTAAATAGAACATAATATCACATAACATAAACAACCAAACTCCATTCCACGATTGTTCTCATCTTTGTGTCCGAGTTCTGGCCCCAAGAAAGTTTTCCCTAATAAAATGCAACTCCTTCGCAGCATTGACAATGTCCATACGGGCATTTGGTGATTCAAGAGAACAAGCGATCCCAACTCTTAGGATGGTGTAGATACTTGATTTTGGAAAAACTAATATTTGCTTCAATACTATAAGTGAAAGACAACCTCTTCTCATAATAATACTTCACAAGAATAACTTATTCAGAAAAGCTTCTATACAAGAACAACCTCTTATCAGAAGAGCTCATTACTCTTAAAAGAACTCATTCGCAGAATAGCTCTTCTCAGAACAACTTTGCTCGGAACAACTCTTTACAGAACATCATATTCACAGAACAACTCATTTATGGAAAGAAGCTTTCTGAAGAAGTGAAGATAACTCCGGAATAGGGCAGGGTTCTTGAGTTAACTTCACTATTGGGATGTCCTGGAGAGTTTGGCTTGGTGGATCAGATATGGAGGTAGTTAAGAGTTCTTCTCTTAACCTTTCTCTGAAATATGAGTGCTCTTCCCTATTTCTTTCAGTACACCTTCTCCTAAAAACGTAACTCCCACTAGACAAAGCATTAATGCTTTGTAACCGTCAATTCTCATTATTACATCATTAATACCAAAGATATGTAACTCCCATCCTCTACTCCTATATATATAGAGGTTCTTGTTATCAGTGAAGGGACTTTTGGCAAATCAGCTAATCCATAAACTCTCTCAAATCCTCTCTGCATTTTTTCTCTACACAGCCTTGCTCAGCCTTGCTCAGCCTTCTACCGCCACCTGCCGCTGCACTCATTCTTCAGGGTCTGCTCCAGTCTTCCTCTCCGCCGCCTCCCGGCACACCCCGTTTTACTGGTTTGCAACGTTTCCTCTCCATCACAGAAGAACCCATCTACATTTTGGCGACTCCACTGGGGAGGAGCGATTGCATTGAGTAGAACACATTCAACCTTCACTTTGCCGGAAAACATGGAGAGCTCTACTGGAAATCAGGATGCTCAGGCCCCTACCTACATTCAAGAGTTGATGAAGATGATCCAGGCTTCTCAAGAAAGAATGCAAAAGTTGGAAGACACTATCTCCCAACTCACATCTTCCAATGCCACAACTTCTCAAGTTCAATCTGCCACTCCTGCTACTGCCGGGAATGAGAATACTTCTACTGGCAATAGGGGAAACTCAACTGATGCACCTGCTCCTGGAGGTGTTGAAAACATTGGTGCAAATAACACCACTACTGCTGGAACCTCTATTGTGACTCTTCCTTCATCCACAGCTCAAGGCTTTGTGACAAAAGAAGAGCTTCAAAGGTTGCTGGAAGAAAAGAACAAGAGTTTGAGTTTTTCTGAATTTGATCTCAAGTTGCCTTACCCTGCTAGTGTGGCTGCTAAGCCATATCCCAAGGACTACACTAGTCCCAAGTTTAAACAATTCAATGGCAAGACTGGTGATGCCCGTGAGCATGTTATGAAGTTCGTGGAGACTCTTGGTGTAGCAGGACTGGATGATGATTTAAAGTTAAAAGAGTTTTCCAAGTCTCTCACTGAAAAGGCATACACTTGGTATGTCAATCTTACTCCTGGTTCTGTAGATTCCTGGAGTCAAATGTGCAGAATGTTTGGAGAGAAGTTCTTCTCTACTCAGGAGAAGGTTACTCTGATTGATCTGGGAAGAGAGCATCAAAAGTCACGTGAAGATCTCATGGAGTATATTCAGCGCTTCAGAGAAAGAGTGTTAGATATTCAAGACTCTCATGATGAGAAAGAGTTGGTTAAAGTCTGTATTCAGGGGATGTTTGATGAATATAGGGTGCATTTGGAGAATTTACCACTCCCAACTTTTGCTACTCTAGTTGAAGCTGCAAGAAGAACCAACAACACTGTTCTTAGGCAAAAGGGAGTTAATCGTTTCACCAGAAGAAATACTCCTACAGTGAATGCTATTCAAGGAAGAGGAAGAGAAAGAAGAGGCCCTCCTCGTCCTAATATGCGCCCTAGAAGAGAAGATCCAAGAGGAAGGCAAGATGATGACGCTGAATCTCCGCCATTCTCAGTTCCTTTGGATAGAGTGAAAGCACTTCTTCAGGAATGGGTTAGAGATGGAAATATCAACTTGCCTTATATTCCACGTCCACCAACAGTAGAAGAGAGGTCCAACCCAAGGTATTGTGACTATCACCGAACAGTTGGCCATCCACTCTCAGAATGTAGGAATATGAGGAGGTTATTTCATAGGAGAGTACAAGCAAGAGAAGTGTTGATTGGCAACAATGGAGTTCAGAATAATCCACTTCCAGCTCATCAAAATCCTAGAGGACATGTGAATGCTATTATTCATCATGATGATCCTTCTCCTTCAACTTCCCAATTTGAAGAAGCAGAGGCAGATAGTATGGTGACTTCTTCCATTGCAAATTCACTAATGAAAACTCCAAATTTCAGGCATTTCTTTGATCTACTTGGGTTTTCTGAAGCATCGAAAAAGGAAGCTGCTATTGCTTTAGTCAGAATAGGAGGGCAACAATATGGAGAGTGTAACATGGTGGGTCGGCCTATGGGAAGAATGGCAAGTGGATATGAGAATGCCATAGTTTTTACGGAGGCAGATATGTGTACTTCTCATCCTTATCACAATAAGCCACTTTACGTGGAGAGTGTTATCAATGAATATCCTATCAGAAGAACATTCATAGATGACGGATCTTCTGTGAATCTCATGCCTTTGTCTACTCTGAAGGCAGTCAACATTGATTTGAAGAGTTTACGACGTCCCATAACAATCTCTTCCTTTGACAGTAAAGAGATTTCAACTTTGGGACAAGTGACAGTGAATTTCAAGATGGGACCAATTCAAGATCAGACTTGCTTTCATGTTATTGATGCTGATGTAGCTTACCATGCTCTCATAGGAAGAAAATTCTTGCATACTCACAACATCATCCCATCTTCTCGCCACCAGTGTATTAAAGGTCATTGGAAGGGGAAGGAAATTTTCATTCCAGCTACAAAGACTCCATTTGAGCGGAATGAAGTGAACTATGCTGAGGCATCTTTTTTTGAAGATTCAGCAGAGGATGGGGAAACATCTATTATGAGACCTATAGGTTTCCACTTCCAAGATGGGAAGATCTCTCTACAAAGGAAAATAATATTGGTGAGAAGAAGAAGAAACGTCGAGGTGGAAAAAGAAGACGTGGAAATACTTTTGAGAACAGAGATGAAAAGGAAGAAAGACAGAATACTGGAGTGAGTTCTTATACTCGTGAAGATGGAAAAACTATTTATTGCTTATGATGGGACGAGGGGTCTGGAGAAAAACCTTCTCTTGACCCCATACCATGGAAACCTCCTGATGAGCAATTAATTTGTTCTCAAGTAGAGGTGCGAGAAAAGGAGAAAGAAGAGATTGAGCCTGCACCAGAACAACTTCAAGATCAACCTAAGCCACAAGGTGATGAGTTAGAGGAGATTAATATAGCCAAGGAAGAAGGAGAAACAGCAAAGCCACTTTTCATCAGCAAAAACCTTTCAAGTGAACAAAGAATCATATTGATTCAACTCTTGAAAGAATTTCAAGATGTTTTTGCTTGGACTTATGAACAGATGCCCGGGTTAGATGAGAATCTGGTTACACATGAATTGCATATTGCTCCTGGAAGTAAACCAGTGAAGCAACATGCTCGTGTGTTTCGTCATGATATTGAAAACCAAATCAAGGAGGAAATCAATAAGCTTCTCAAAGTTGGGTTTATCAAACCAATACACCATCCTACTTGGTTAGCCAATATTGTTCCAGTGAAGAAGAAGAATGGTACAATTAGGGTGTGTGTAGATTTTAGAGATTTGAATAAAGCATGTCCCAAAGATGATTTTCCTCTTCCAAATATTGATACTCTGGTTGATGCTACAGCTGGTCATGAAATGTTTTCTTTTATGGATGGATTTAGTGGCTATAATCAAATTAAGATGGCTCCAGGTGATGCAGAAAAGACAGCTTTTCGAACTCCATTTGGAAACTTTTATTATACTGTTATGCCATTTGGATTGAAAAATTCAGGTGCAACTTATCAGCGTGCCATGACAGCTATTTTCCATGACATGATGCATGATTGTATAGAAGATTATGTAGATGATATAGTTGTGAAATCCAAAAAAGTCTCAGATCATTTTCAAGATTTGAGAAGAGTGTTTGAACGGTGCAGAAAGTATAGGTTGCGAATGAATCCTCTGAAATGTGCATTTGGTGTTTCAGCTGGAAAGTTCTTGGGTTTTGTGGTTCACAGAAAAGGCATTGATGTTGATCCTGCAAAGATAACTGCTATTCAGTCTATGCCACCTCCAGTGAATCAGAAACAACTTAAGAGCTTGTTGGGAAAAGTTTCATATATCAGAAGATTCATTCCAGCCTTGGGAGAAATAATAGTTCCTTTTCAAGCTTTGTTGAAGAAAGGAGTGTTGTTTGAATGGGGCGAACGGCAACAAGAAGCATTTGACAAGATAAAAAGAATTTTGACTTCTCCAGCAACCATGACTATGCCATTGAAAGACCAGCCAATGATATTATATCTCACTTCTACTCCACATTCTATTGGTGCTTTGCTAGTACAAGAAGTGGAAGAGCAAGAACGACCTGTGTATTACTTGAGTAGATGTTTACATGGGAGTGAGTTAAATTATTCACCAATGGAGAAACATTGTCTCGCATTAGTCTTTGCTACTCAGAAGTTGCGTCACTACTTTTTGGCTCATAAACTTGTGGTGGTGACTAAGTCAGATCCAATCAAATATTTGCTCTCTAGACCAGCTTTATCTGGGAGAATAGCAAAATGGCTTCTTTTGCTTGGAGAGTTTGATATATCAATTGTCCAGCCAAAAGCTATCAAGTCTCAAGCACTCTCAGATTTGCTAGCACATTTTCCATCCCAACATGAAGAAGAAATACATTATTCTATTCCGAATGAATTTCATGAAGAAGTTTGTTCAGTGAACATAGAAGAAGGGGAATGGAATTTATATTTTGATGGTTCTTCCACAACTTCTGGGGGAGGTGTTGGCATAGTTTTGATTCCACCAAGTAGAGAAGTTAATTCCTCGATAGAGAGTTTAGAGTTAACCTCCTCTCATTTGAGTAGAAACAACATCTCCTTGGATGAAGAGTCAAGAAGAGAAGGATACTCCTTGATTCCTGGTTTAGAGTTAAACTCCCTAGAATCGAGTAGAGAACCTATCTCCTTTGCCTTCAAATTGGATTTTCCATGCACCAATAATCAGGCTGAGTATGAAGCACTTATTCTGGGTTTGTTCATAGCTGACTCCATTGGAATTAAAAATCTTTGTATTCATGGAGATTCTAATCTTATAATTAAACAAGCTAATGGTGAATTTGCTTTGAAAGAACAGATGTTAGCTTCTTACAGAACACTTGTTCAATCTTTGTGGAAGAAGTTTCAGAATGTAAGATGTGAGCATAGCCCAAGATCTACAAATCGGTATGCAGATGCACTTGCTACTTTAGCTTCCAAAATTCAGATTCCAGAAGAGAATGAAAGTATCACTATGTCTGTTGTTAGAAGAACTGTACCATGTACAACTAGTGAATTATTTCAATCTCTTGAGTATGAAGAAGATGAAGATTGGCGTTCACCTATCATTGAGCAATTGCTCAAGCCTACTTCTGCTAGTATTCCGAATCTGAAACACTTCCTCTTAATCCAAGGTGTTCTATACCATAGAAGTGCTAATGGAGTATTAGCAAGGTGTGTTTCTAAGCATGAAGCTCAAGAAAGATTAAGCGCAGCACATGAGCAATGGTGTGGTGAAGAAGGACCTCCCTTACATCGCCTACTTCAAAGAGCTGGATACTTTTGGCCAACCATGTCTAAGGATGCTTTGCAAATTCAGAAATCATGCAGTAAGTGTTCTGAACCTCCAGATGTTAAAGAATGTAATTTTATTGGAAGTGCTGGAGATTGGTGTAGGCCTTATATTGATTATCTAAAGAATGGAGTTCTTCCAACCAATTATCATGATGCAAGACAGTTGAAAAGAAGAATTCAAAGGTTTTTTATGAATGGAGATGATCTATTCCGAATCTCATTTTCAGGAAAACCATTGAAATGTGTTTCTCCAGCTGATATGCATCCTCTGTTGGAAGAAGTACATGGTGGGAGTAGTGGAGAACATGAAGGAGGCAGGAAGCTCTATCAGAAGCTCTTAGATATTGGATACTACTGGCCTACTATGGAAGCAGATGCTATGAATCACGCGAAGAAGTGCTACCCTTGCCAAGTTCATGGCAATGCTATACATGCGCCAGCAGTGGAACTACATAGCATAACAACTCCATGGCCTTTTCATACTTGGGCATTTGATTTAATTGGTCCCATAAGTCCACCTTCCAAAGGCTACATATGGATATTGGCAGCAACGGAGTGTTTCACAAAATGGGTAGAAGCTATTCCCTTGAAGAATGCAACAGGACCAGCGGTGGCAAACTTCATCAAAGAAAATATCATTTGCCGTTTTGGGATACCCAAAAGGATTCTCTCGGATAATGGAACCCCATTTATCAATTCCAATGTGAGAGAATTGCTTGCACTTTATGATGTTGATCATGTGAAGTCTTCTCCTTATTACCCAAAGGGAAATGGTCAAGCTGAAGCCACCAACAAGACTTTACTAAAGATACTTAGTAGAATGGTTCATGAAGAACCAAAATTATGGTGTGAAGCTCTTCCAGTGGCATTATGGGCATATAGAACTTCAAAGCGTGGGCCAACGAAAGCAACTCCATTTTCATTGGTGTATGGAACAGAAGCTGTTCTTCCAGCTGAAATACTAATTCCTTCTGTAAGGTTAGCTTTGGATGCTGAACTGGATAACGATGCTTTGCGGATGTTAGAACTAGAAGCATTAGAAGAAAGGAGAGATAAGGCGAGGAAGAATTTATCAATTTACCAAAGGAGATTGAGTAGAGCTTATGACAAATTAGTGAAAAGAAGAAATTTTGAAGAAGGTGATTTGGTACTTCGTGCTGCAGAACACATCAGAAGAGGAACCCCAGCCTCTAAGTTCAGTCCAAAATGGGAAGGTCCATATATTGTACATGAAGTGAATGACAGTGGCTATTGCAAGTTGATGAATCCAAGGAACAATGCTATCACAGCACCCATCAACTTTCAGTACATCAAAAAATTCCATTATGAGACTTATACTTCAACACTCTTGTCAAGTTTATGTTATTCAATAATAAGTCAAGTTCATTGCTTCTACTTCTCTCCGTAATGGAGTTTAACAAATGAGAAGTTTGTTTCAGTAATAGCCGCAGCTTAATCGCTCATATTTTGGCTATATTTTATTACTTACAATCTGACCGCAGATATATGCTTTTCTAGAAGGATTGAATCAATCTCCTATATATCGAGTTGAGAGATAATCTCTCCTTGATGTAAAGTTGAGAACGGTTCTCCTTGGTCGCATACATGAACATACAATTTTCTTTACGAAAGAAAAGCAAAGCAAGATTTGCTACTGATAAATGGAGGAATAAAAGTACCAATATTATTGCAAAAGATCAGAAAAGTTCCAAAATGAAGAAATATTGAAACAGAAATGCAACAAAAGAAAACAAATATCTAATTAGCTACATAGCTCCAAAGAGAAGAATCACTGCTACTGAACTCTGAAAAAGAATATAACTTCTGCTGCAACTCAGCTTGATGATTCTTCAGTAAGGTAATCTTCTCTTCTATTTCTTTTAACTCTTGTTCTACTTTATTTTTTCCACACCAATGGAAAGGAAGGCTTTGGCTTTGGAAATGCAAATGTCAATACAATCAAGCCTAAAACCAGCCTTTACTGCATCATCCATAAGTCGCAACATCAACTGTAATTTCTCTAAAGAAATAGAAGACACTGGAACATCAGCAATCAACAAGGCTTTCCCTAACCCATCCAGTATGTAGGAAATAAAATCTTCACTTTGGAAGATACAAGGATCCCAAAATTCACCCCCTTTTTGATAGATGATCTCCAAATGCTTCACATATTGAGACTGAACAGAAAAACCATGAAAATCAACCTTCGCATCTCCAAAAATATCAAGGGTACTAATAACCTCTCTGTTCTCTGACACTGGGGGGGAAGAAACAACATCAAGAGCAGCTGTAGCAATAATAGTGTCAATCTGAACAGGTTGAGCACTTGGAACAGGATCAACATTTGGAACAGGAATAGCTATGTCAGCCTGAATAGGTTCAACACTTGGAACAGGATCAGTATCAAGAGCATGTTGAGCATTTGGAACATCTTCCAAGATAGCAACTTCATCACTCTGAATATCTTCCTCAATTCCATTAAAGAAATCATCAGCACTTATGTCAAATAGAGAAGTAGAATTCTCTAGTTGAACATCATCAGCTCCAGAAAATGCATCATCATCAGACTCTTCAGAATTCATAAAATGCTCGTCACCAGATTCATCGTCATCATCACAAGAAGTCTCATCATCATTAACAAATTGCTCCTTTCGAACTGATTTACCCTAAAAAAAAAAAGTGGGGGAAGATGAGAAAATGACATCAAAAGAGATAAGAAGGAAGAACAAGAAAGAAAAAGAGAACAAGAACAACTTACTTTTCCATGTCTAGTACGTGAAGCAACAATAGCAGTAGACTCCTCATCTATCTGATCAACACATTCTTTTCCTTTTCTTCTTGAACATGAAGGGATCAAACGTAACGATATGTCACTTTGAGTAACATCAACAAGAGAAAGGCGTTTTCTAAGATCAGGAAGAGGTACACAAAAAGCTTTCCAATCAGAAATACATTGACCCCAATAAGCTAGCCACCCTGAACTATAATAGCTGCGCCTATCAGAAGCTGGTACAACCCAAAGTTTGATCTCCTTACGTTTCTTCTGAATCTCATCAAAAAGAAAATCAGAAACACAAGAAGAGAAGTCTTCATCCAAAGGACTAAAAGGGGCACGTGGAATCATTTGATCATATCCAAATTGACGAGCAACTCTGCACATTGAGTATACTTCAACAGAACGAGAATCTCTATCCAAGCCTGCATAGGTACTTTCTATCATAGAGGGTAAGATGACAGGATTAGTCCACAAGTAAAACTCAATCTCTTTCTTACTTAATGAAGAAGAACGAGGTTGATTCTGAACACCATAATAGGAATCTGGATTACCATACCCATTCTTCTTACGCAAGTAAGGACGCCAAGTGAATTCCTTCATCGCATCCAACACCTCAAGAACACATCTCCTCGCACTCTGATTATGCCAAGCCCAAGCTCTATAATTATTCTTAGAAAGAGGTCCAGAAGAAGTCACAGGTTGAGGACTTTGATTAGGTATAGGAGCACAAGTACTAAATCTCTCCCATAAACACATTTGAATGAAAGAAACATCAATGTACGTAAGAATTCTATACCGACCAGCTGATTCTTCAGTCTTGGAAGAAAACAAATCCAACCTTCTATAAAGAGAACCCAAATAGAAAGGGGCTAGAGAAAAGCGCATACCTTTAGCAATTTTAATAGCTATTGGAATAACAGCTGGACTAATACCATCATCTGGACATCCTGGGAAGACATGCCTGGCTAACCACATTATTAGTAGTGCTTCTAACTCATGCTCAGAATCTGGAAGATCAGGAGAACTACTTTCACCTTTTCTAGGTTTGAATTTATGAAAAAATAATCCAATCCAATTAGAGAAACGGGCAGCCTTAGATTTCTCTTTTTGATGCTTGAGCAAGTCATAGAAGAAACTACGAGTCTTATCTTCTTCTTCAGACAATTTGATGGAACAAACATTATGTCTTCCCAGACAAGGAAGTTCAAGAAGAACACGTACATCCTCAAGAGTAAAAGTGAATTCTCCCCAAGCAGTAATCATAGTATGAGAAAAAGTACTCCATCGTGCTAAAATAGCACGCCATACATCCATTCTTCCATCTCTACGAATACGAAGTTTTGAGGAAACCAGTATAGCATCAAGTACTCCTGCCGAAGATAGAACCTTTACATGAGCAGGATTCTTCATTACCTTATTCACCCAATCTTCCCAACCTTGAACAGGTTGAGAATTAGAACCAAATTTAGTTAAAGACAATGGGAATTCTCCTCGTTCAAACCTAAATTTCAGAATAGACTCGCCTGGAATATAAGTTCTGAAAGCTGATGCTTCAGGACTAATACTTAACCAAGAATGGCCAACGGGAGGATCAGGATAAGAAGCAATTCGTCTACCACGAACATCTCTCCAGAAATGATCTTCTCCTCCTTCCTTAATAATCTGATCTGACCAATCTTCAGGAACAGAAGGAAGCGCACGACCTTTTCCAATACGAAGACGCATTTTCTTGTCAACAGGAGCTTCGACATTAGAATCTTCAGAAGTACTATTTTTTCTTTTCTTTACAGGAGCTCGAGCAGCAAGAGAAGGTTGCCCGTATTGAACCCTCGTCATTGGAGAATATCTGCAAGAAATCAACAACACAAGTCAGATAAGTATCTGTTCATGAATATTTAACAATAGTTATTTTCTAAAAAATAAAAAATAAAAAAAATAATATAAAATGCTACACACAAGAAATTTGCGCAGCAAAAATTACTGCACGCAGTAGACATGCACAGCAAGTTCCTGCGTAGCAAGCTTTGCTGTGCAGCAAATACTAACACTACGCAATAGTACTTTTACCGCACAGCAAGCTTTATTGCTACACTATAACAAAACCATGATAAATATATTTTACAAAATATATTCAGAGGACATCTTACATATAAGAATATATTACATACACTATTATTAAAAAAAGAATTATATAATACAAACGATTTACTTTTAAAACATGTAAAGTAATCATTAGTACCATTATATTCAACAACCCAATTAAACTTCAATTTAAAAGCTTCCTACATATTTTCAATTAACAAATTAACAATAGCTACAGAACATTATACATCTACATCGATTAACAATTTCCAAATTATATATACATATATATTTAAAAAATAATAATAATAATTATACTTACTTCTTCAAAAACCAAAAGAATGAAAACTTGCTTCTTCAAAGAATCAAAAAGAATAGAACAATACTATTACTATCTAATTTTGTCTTTTGATGTGAGAAAACTTTGAAGAGAAGCCTTAATATTTATAAGACTTAGAGTATCAAGATTTTAATGATAAATATTCAGAATCAAATCTTCTTTAATTATAAATATTTGTTTTTACTTGCACAATCTTTTAAAAGGAAAGTTAAATAAATTTATATATACACATGATCTCTTCCTTTCAAAGATTTGAAAAGTAACATTAATTTAATCAAAAAAAAAAATTGTTACAATTGAAAAAACACGTGGTAATGAATTTTTCAACAAGCTTCTAAATTTACATTAAAGAAAAATATGTGTTTATTAAATTCTTAAATCACAATCGAAGTTTATGTCTTTTATAATTGTAGTTTATAATTGAAATATTAAAGTTAAAGTCAGAAACTTCCTACGTCCTTTATAATTGTGGTTTACAATTGAAATGTTAAATTTCAAATAAGGAACTTCCAACTTGAAGCTTAGGAGTCAAGTGGCAAGCCCTTTAAACTAAACATTGACTTGTAAAACAGTGTATTGCGAGATGCAAAACTACATCTCTTGGAAACAGTTTCACAAGTTAAAAAATATATATTATTTCTTTTTTTTTTTTTGAAATAAAACAAATCTTAGGAATATACTTCTTATCTGTTCCCAAAATTTTATTACCTGTTCCCAAAAAAATTTTAGGGAAAAGCTTAAGCTGTTCCAAAATTTTAGAGAAACACTCTTACCTATTCCCAAAATTTTAGAGAAACGCTCTTACCTGTTCCCAAAAAAAAAAATTTAGGGAAAAGCTTAAGCTGTTCCAAAATTTTAGAGAAAAGCTCTTACCTATTCCCAAAATTTTATTACCTGTTCCCAAAATTTTAGGAAAAAAGCTTTTAGCTGTTCCCAAAATTTTAGAGAAATGCTCTTACCTGTTCCCAAAATATTTTAGGGAAAAGCTTAAGCTGTTCCAAAATTTTAGAGAAACACTCTTACCTATTCCCAAAATTTTAGGGAAACACTCTACAACATGTTCTCAAAATTTTAGGGAAAAGCTTCTAGCTGTTCCCAAAATTTTAGAGAAAAACTTTTACCTATTCTCAAAATTTTAAGGAAAAGCTTTTTACCTGTTCCCAAAATTTTAGGGAAAAGCTTTTTACCTGTTCTCAAAATTTTAGGGAAAAGCTTCTAACTGTTCCCAAAATTTTAGAGAAAAGCTTTTAGCTGTTCCCAAAATTTTAAGGAAACACTTCTTAAGGAAAAGCTCCCTATCTGTTCCCAAAATTTTAGGAAAACATTCCTATCTATCCTCAAAATTTTCGAGAAAAACCTCTGACTATTCCAAAATTTTAGAGAAAAGCTTTCATCTGTTCTCAAAATTTTAAGAAAAAAAAAAAAACTTCCTACCTATTCCAAAATTTTAGAGAGACACTTATCACCTGTTCCTAAAATCTTAGAGAAGAACTTATACCTGTTCCCAAAATTTTAGGAAAACACTCTCACTTATTCCCAAAATTTTAGGGAAAAGCTTCTCACTTATTCCCAAAATTTTCAAGAAACATTCTTCTTATTCTCAAAATTTTATAGAAAGGTTATTCTCACTTGTTCCAATTTTTTTCAAAACTCTAAAGAAACACTACTTCTAAATTGTTCTCATTTGTTCTCAATCTATGCATAGAATATTTCTTTTCTTTTGAAATTTCTATGCAGGGGGCAACTCAACATAACCAATTGCTCCATCAAGTAACTATATTGCCAGACAAAATTATTTTGTTATGCTAAAAAAAAAAAAATTCATTTTTATTCTGTTAAGAAAATTTCATTCATCATTAAAATTCATACATGGGCAATGATGAGTCTAACTTAAACAATTTCAATACAAGACAATAAGTTTTAATAAGAATATCATTTTTTCCAAAGATCCTTTATAATACTAGTGCATGAGAACTTCTTATACTAAGATTTCCCATGCAGGGGGCAAAATGTAGATACTTGATTTTGGAAAAACTAATATTTGCTTCAATACTATAAGTGAAAGACAACCTCTTCTCATAATAATACTTCACAAGAATAACTTATTCAGAAAAGCTTCTATACAAGAACAACCTCTTATCAGAAGAGCTCATTACTCTTAAAAGAACTCATTCGCAGAATAGCTCTTCTCAGAACAACTTTGCTCGGAACAACTCTTTACAGAACATCATATTCACAGAACAACTCATTTATGGAAAAGAAGCTTTTCTGAAGAAGTGAAGATAACTCCGGAATAGGGCAGGGTTCTTGAGTTAACTTCACTATTGGGATGTCCTGGAGAGTTTGGCTTGGTGGATCAGATATGGAGGTAGTTAAGAGTTCTTCTCTTAACCTTTCTCTGAAATATGAGTGCTCTTCCCTATTTCTTTCAGTACACCTTCTCCTAAAAACGTAACTCCCACTAGACAAAGCATTAATGCTTTGTAACCGTCAATTCTCATTATTACATCATTAATACCAAAGATATGTAACTCCCATCCTCTACTCCTATATATATAGAGGTTCTTGTTATCAGTGAAGGGACTTTTGGCAAATAAGCTAATCCATAAACTCTCTCAAATCCTCTCTGCATTATTTTCTCTACACAGCCTTGCTCTTAGCCTTGCTCAACCTTCTACCGCCACCTGCCGCTGCACTCATTCTTCAGGGTCTGCTCCAGTCTTCCTCTCCGCCGCCTCCCGGCACACCCCGTTTTACTGGTTTGCAACGTTTCCTCTCCATCACAGAAGAACCCATCTACAGATGGAAATCAGGCACTCTTTCATTTTGGTTTCTTTCAAGTGTGCCTTCCTTGGGTTTCTGCTGCTACTTGCATTCTCTTCTTCGTTGGATCCACCACTTCAAGTACTTGATCAGGCAATGCCATCTTTGCAAAATGATGAAGTGTCAGACCATCTTTGAACATGTCATCGGTGGGTCTCTTCCTTGTGAACATCTCTAGTAGGAGTATTCCAAAGCTATACATGTCTCCGCTTGTTGTCGCCTCTGTTCCAATGCCATACTCTGCCCAAAATAGGAATCATTGCAAACTTAAATCTTGGTGCCAGAACACAAATTATTATGAAAGAATTACAGTTTAAGATGGAGAGAATTAATTCAACTTATATCCAACTTTGGTTGAGGGTTGTTATTAAAAGAAGCAAATATATGAATTTATCTGATGCAACATAACCAACTGTTCCCTTCGGACCAAGCGAGCTTGTAGAATTTCCAGAAATATTATTCAAAGGTTTAGGAAAAAACTTAGCTAGTCCAGAATCTCCTACATGAGCAACCATGTCATGGTCAAGCAAAATGTTGCTCGGCTTCAAATCGCAGTGAACTACCGGCACTTCACAATGGTGATGGAGATAATCAAGCGCAGAAGCCACATCAATAGAAATGTTTAGCCTCTGAACAAAGTCTAACATTCTTGCTTCAGGTGATGCATGCAACCATCCTTCTAAGCTTCCATTTGGCATGAACTCATATACAAAAGCTCTGAAGGCATTTCCTTGAAGATCAATACTAGAGCAAGCAGATATTATCTTGACAAGATTTCGATGCCTAACATTTCTTCGTTTTTTACATTCAGCAATGAAACTCTTGAAAGCTCTTATTTCTTGAAGATTCGTCACTTTCACTGCAACAACTTTTTGCTCTTGATTCTGATTAAAAATTCCTTGGCCAACCAAATTGGAAGGAAAGAACCCATCAGTAGCTTTTAGAAGTTGTTGATAAGAAATCCTTGAAATTGAATTTCTAAAGGGGAATACTGACTGGGTCTCTGTTAATACTTCTCTATTATTTCTTATCCAATAGAAAAGTAAGGAAAATGATAGTGAAAGAAATTCGAAAACCCGCAATCTATCAAAATTATTTTGAGTGAATGTGGAGTTTTCGATTTCTTTTGCTCATTGAAGTCGCATGATTGCAAATGCAGATCAGCAATGCCCCCACAAAGCTTCTTATTCCCAATCAATGAAATTGCTGTTACGTTTCTGAACAATCCTTTCGTTGGCACTTTCCCCTCGAAGTCATTATAAGACTAGTCTATGTACGTCAAGAAGGATAATTTTTCAAGATATTTAGGAATTTGTCCGGAAAAGTTGTTGTGGGAGAGATCTAGCTGTGAAATGCTTCTCAAAGAACTCAAAGAGCCAGGGGTACTTCCATAAAAATTATTATTTCCCCAATAGAGATCTTCCAAACTTGTACAAGCACCTTAGGCACTGGGAACCTGACTATAAAATTGGTTTCCTGATATATCCAGATAGACTTAATTCTTCAAGTTTCCAAATTCGGATGGCAGGGAGCCTCTAAAGAGATTGTTGGACAAGTCTAGGTAAATTGTGAGGGTTATCATGCAAAAAATTGATGGGGGAACATCACCAGTAAGTCTATTGCCATCTAACACCAGCCACATCAAATTTCGACAATTGCCAAGCCTTGGAGGTATATTGCCCTATAGCTTCTTGTTATTTAAAGCAAGCTTGTTTAGTCGTGTCAAATTTCCCAAGGAGGCTGGGATTCTTCCTTATGATTTATTTTCACCCAAGGTGAGACCTTGCAAATTCTTAAGCCTACCAATGGCATGAGGAATCGGGCCAATTAGTCGGTTTTTTTCTAAACCTAATACAATTAGATTTACAAGATTTGCTATCCCTGAAGGAATGGTGCCAGTTAATCTATTATCACCTAAATTAATGCAACAACCGTAGCTGAAAGATTGGTTAGAGAATTTGGCAGCATCCCTCCAAATTGATTATCATCTAAACTAAGTTTATGCAGATTGCTACAGTTAGTTAAAGATGTTACAAAATTTAGGTCACCGGCTAACCTACTTCCTAAATAATTACTTTGCAAATTTATCATTGCAAATTTATCCTTGATAAATTTTTTACCATTAAAATCAATTTATCCTTTACCAGTGAAAAAGTCATTTGAAATGTCAGGGTTTTCAAGCTTTGAAGCATTGGATAATGACTCTGACAGAGTCCCAGAGAAATTATTTAGCCCAATATATGTGAAAACCCTAATTTTTCCTAAACTAAATTAAGCAAATGAAATGAACCATGTGAAAAATTGTGTAGATATGTAAGTCTTTCCGTGAATACCTTAAAGTAACAGTCACTGATATAAGCCCTATGACGATCAAATGGAATCAATCATTAATTCATACTATTGGAAGATCGTCCTAGCCTCATAAATTAAATTAGGATAGCTAAGAAAATTTATCATGGAAACTTACGATAATTATTCGTTATCAAGAATGTATGCACGCTTCATCTAAATTTTTAGATGTAGCAAGACTATTTAAAGTAAATAATCGATATGGATATAAAATTTATTTGAACCCTATTCCATAGGAATTTACTCTAAATAATTCCATAGAGTTGTAACATTAAAATAAAATAACAAAATATAAAACAAATATTAAACCTACAAACCTATAAGTATTTAACTAATATATATATAAATATATATTCCTAACACAAATGTCTAAAGTATATAGATATCTCACAAATATATATATATTGTTGGATAGCTTGTAATAAATACAAGGGAACAAGTTCCCACATTGCTTGTAAAAGTGTAAAGTGATATATTTATAAAGGGAAATCAACTCTTGAGAGTAATTTGGAGTCAAAGAGGAAATGGGCTTGAGCTTGCTTGGCTTGGCCTTGGTCTTGCTTGGCTTGGGCTTTGGCTAGAGCTTGGCCTATTTTAAAAGTCAAAGATGGGCTCTTGGCTCTTTGACTTAAGTCAAAGTTTTATTTTTTGACAGAATATTTTAAATTCAAAATTGAATTTAAAATTATTTTAACTGTTCCAACAGACATATTTTCGGTTATATGTCTGGACAGTTATGTCTAAAATGAATGGTTGTTATTTAACAGAAAATCACAACCATTCATTTATGTCTCTTCATACTCTATATAAGAGTGATGATTTCCAGAAAACATTCACTCTGCATTCTTACTTTTCACGAAAATTCTGAAGGCTTTGTTATATCCTGGGGTAACTTGCTTCTGTGTGAAGCAATATTACACTCAAGAAAGTGTAATTCTATACGCCTCAAAGCCATATACTTTGTTATTTTCCTAACATATATATATATATAATATGTGAATATATATATACTTTAAAAAAATGCAATCACTTAATTTATTATTAAAGAATAAATGAAATGGCTTCTTGATTAAGCCATTTCCTTGCCAACTAACCCCACTAAGGGGTCTTCATTTTCGGATACAGAAAAGGAGGGAAAATATTGTTTAAGGCTGTGGCTTCTTGAAGAAGCCGACCTCAACTACTCCCACTACCTCTTCTCATTGTCGGCAAGCTGGGCATTTGTGAGGAAGCCATGGTTGGCTGCTGTGAAGACCGAGAGAACATTGAGAGGAGAGGGAATGAGTGTTTCGGCTGAAGAAGGAATCAAGGGAATGAGGGGAGACTGATGAGAGAAAGGAAAGGAAATGGAAGGAAAGGAGAGAGACACCGAGAAGAAAGGAAGCAGAGAATGAGACGAGAATGAGAGAGTGAAAGGCAAACCAAGAGTGCAGCAAATGAGATGGAGCAAAAAACGAGAGAGGAGAGAAAGAAACTGCAGCAGGGTAAACCGAGAGAACCAAGCTGCTTGTGTGGGAAGAAGAAGCCGAGGCTAAAGGCTGGGAGTAGGGGCTGTTGTTCAAGGCCAGAACAAAGCACCACTGCAGCGGTAATAGGGGAGTCTAGGCGTGATTCTCTTGGTGGCTGAAGAAGCATCATTCTTGGCTAACTTGAGACATGGTTTTGAGCACTGTACAGGGTTGTTTTTCTCGATTAAAAAGGTGAAGGAGAGGAAGTGTGTTAGCTGAAGCAAGGGGGAGCCACAATGAAGGTAGCAGGTGAGAGGCGTGAAAGGAGTCTGTCATTCAAAAAAAAATCAGAAGCAAAACAGGGGCTAAGTTTGGCTACTTAAACAGGGCTGTCTAAGGCTTAATGGTGTGGTGTTTAGAGCTGTAGTGGCAGTGTTTTAAAGGTTGAACGGTGGCTGCTGTTTGAACTCCTTTGGGGCAGTGTTGAAGTCTGTTTTACTGATGATCAAATGTGAGGAAGCTGCCGCAGATCAGGGTGACCGGAACAGAGGTGTACGGTGATTTTCTTAAGCTGGTTAAGGGCAGTACACAGTGGAAAGGAAAGGCTGAAATAAGGGCATAAGAGTGCTATCCGTACGTGTAAAACAAGGGTGCCAAAGTGGTGTTCTCGGCTGGGTTTTGTCTGCCATTAAGTGGCGTTCAAGCATGTTTTAAACAGCCTCGGAAGATTGCAAATGAGTACGGCTTCGTTTGGATTCAAATGCACCTCCGATGCGTTTGAATGCGTTTAATCCAACAAATAAGACAAAAAAAATTAGCAAAAGACAAAAAAAAACAGCTGTAAAAATTTTTTTTACCTTTTTTTAAAATATTTTATTAAAAAATTTATACGTACGATGGTCATTTCTTTCATTTTAATCTCAGTGGTGCGATTCCAAACTAGCCTTAAAAAGAAAAAGATAAGATCGGTTTTGAAGGTAAGGATTATGTTTTGAGTAATATAATTGTATAATTGTGTCTATGCAATTTTATATATATAAATATATATATATATATATATATATGTATGTTTGGATTAATGCCTACATATATATAGATATGTGTAAATATATATACATATATAAATATATATATATATATATATGCATACATTTATCATAAGCTTGATGAGTAAGTACAATATAGGCTTTTGTTTAAATAGTTGCACTTTAAAGTAATATGAATATATTGAGTACTTATCAATATTTAAGTGCTATTAAATACGATATGGGAGGATGTAATCTTGGTATAAGAATTATTTTGAAAAATATTAAGGGGAATTTTGAAAGATTTCTAGGGCTTAAAAATATTTTGAGAAGGTAATTTTGGAAATTAAATTGTTTTAAATGATTTTTCTATAGTCTAGGAGTGAACGGTGATTGATATCATACAAGTTTGATTAGGAGATACTGAAAAATTTTAAAATCAACTGCCTTGGGTTTTATAAATTGTATTTTTCTTGCAGGGGTTTTAAGAAAATTATGCCGTTATGCTATAGAATTTTTATAAAAATATTAGTTTTGTGATTTAAACTAGAACTTAAGAATCCATTTGAAAATAACAAATTTTCTAGCAAGCTTGTTTTGGAAAAATGTTAAATTGTATGATTTTGAATGTTTATGAAATTTTTATCCGGAATTCTGATTTTTCCTAGAGATTACCAACATATGAATATTTATGAAATTGTCTACCTTCGAAAGAAAATATATATTCATTTGTGAAGTTTCGGGAACACGATTTTGAATTCCAAAAAATATATATAAATATGTTTTGAGACATGACTAACTAAAGTCACTGCAGTATTGTTTTAGACTACTGTGTGACCCTGATCTAGTCCGCAGTAGGTATTAGTTTTGGACTACTGAGTGACCCTGATCCAGTCCATAGAAGGTATTTGACTTCTGATGCTGTGTGACATTCATCCAATCCACAGCGGGCCCAGTTGACACCTAATCAGTGCTCACCGTGGACCCCTTCTAGACTATGGCCATATGTCTAATTGACTTGCACTTTCCCTCACGGGAATATTTAAACTACATGATTATTACTTAGTTGTTAAAATGTCTCCAGCTTAGTATGTGTATGCATTTTCGTACTTATTTTCGTATATGAATTCTGAACGTTTGATATTTGAATTTTTAAACCGATATGGTTTTATTTCGACTATTCGCACTGAAACTAAGTATGATAAGTACATATATGTTTGGATTTATATTAGGAATTCATTTGCTTTACTACACTTTAAATTAAATGCTTTCGAATGCATTGCATAAGTACGATTTGATTTTTAAATCATATAAACTACGAGATTTAATAAATGACTTGGAAAACTTATATATAGAATTTCGGTATCTGTCTCTTATATATATTTCTTATTGGGCATTATAAGCTCACCCCCCTCTCCACCTTCTAGATTACTTGCAGTAGAAGCTTGTACGAGGGGTTTTATTGCATCCTTCGAGGCTTTTGCTCCTCTCTTGAAGGTATATGATGTTCAGTTGCCCATTTTGTATTCAGACTTATATTTTCAGTACTATTCTAGAATGGATGTAATTAAATGAAGTACATGATATACGTATGGTTTATAACGATGCATGCAACATTGGTGGATAAATATTTTGTCAATTAAAATGATTCAAAATTGTGAATGCATATTTAGTGAGAGAATTTGAACTGGGACCAAGATAATTAAAGGATATTAATTTAGCTAATGTAAAGTGAGCTTAAGAATAGATTAGTGATATTATGTACAACCTAACCAAATAAGTGGATGTAAGGACTTGCATGGCACTTTGTTCTCGTAGGATTCAAGAGGTGGCACCCGCAGCCTATTCAATCGTATTATCCACTTTGGAAGCCCCACAGGACCCTCACAATTTTATTGAAAAATAACACCCCAATTCGCGTCCGCATGTCTCAAACCCTTAACCTCTTGCAAGTGTTGAGACATGGTAACCATTACGCCTAATGGTTAGCATGTCTCAACACTTGCAAGAGGTCAATGGTTCAAAACATGCGGACGCGAATTGGGGTGTTATTCTCGGATAAAACTGTGAAGGGCTTGTCGGGCTTCCAAAGCGGACAGTACAGTTGAGTAGGCTGCGGGGGCCACCTGGTGAATCCTACGGGAACCAAGTTACACGTAGGTCTTTACAATAAAACACGCATTTTTTGTAAAGACTACGTGGCATTTTGTTCCCGTAGGATTCAAGAGGTGGCCCCCACAGCTCACTCACATGTATTATCCGCTTTGGGTACCCCACAGGTCCCTCACAGCTTTATCGAGGAATAACACCCCAATTCGCGTCCGCATGTCTCAAACCTTTGACCTCTTACAAGTGTTGAGACATGCTAACCATTATGTTTGAACGACCCTTTATACCGAAAATACGAACCAAATTTTTCCTTTTCTACTTACTTGGTTGGGTTGTACGTAATGTCACTAATTTATTCTTAAGCTAATTTTATATTAGCTAAATCAATAACCTTTAATTATCTTGGTCCCAGTTCAAATTCTCTCACTAATTATGCATTCACAATTTTGAATCATTCTACTTGACAAGATATTTATCCACCAATGTTGTATGCATCGTTATAAACCATAAATAAATCATGTACTTCTTTTAATTACATCCCCCTACTATAAAAGTACTGAAATACAAGTCTGAATACAAAATAAATAACTGTACATCAATACCTTCAACGGTGGTACAAAAGCCTCGAAGGACTTGTTTAAACCCCACGTACAAAGCACCTATTGTAAATAATCTGGAAGGTGAAGAGGGGAGGCGATCTTATAAAGCACAATAAGAAATATATTTAAGATACAGATACCGAATTTCTATATGCAAGCTTTTAAAACATTTATTAAAACTCGAAATCGAAATTCATACGATTTAGAAACTAAATCATGCTTATGCAATACATCAGAAAGCATTTCATTTAAGCTGAAAATAATCAATTGAATTCCGAACATAACCCAAACATATATGTACTTCTCACACTTAGTTCAATATGGATAGTCAAATTGAAACCATATCTGTTTCAAAATCCAAATATCAGACATTCAGAATTCATGTACGAAAATAAACACGAAAAAGCATATACATACTAAGCATGGAGACATATTAGCGACTAAGTAATAATCATGCAGTCTAGATATTCCTGTGAGGGAAAGTGCAAGTCAGAAAGACATATGGCCATAATCTAGAGGGGGTCCACAGTGAAGACTGATTAGGTGTCAACTGGGCCCGTTCTAGATTGGATCAAGGTCACACAGCTCAGAAGATAAATACCTACTACGGACCGGATCAGGGTCACATAGTAGTTAGAACAATACTGCAGTGACTTTAGTTAGTCGTGTCTTAAAACATTTTTATATATATTTTCGAAATTCAAAATAGTATTTTCGAACTTCACAAAAGTTCCCAAATGAATATGTATGTATCTTCTTGCAAAAATAAATAATTCATACATATTCATAATATTTTCTAAAAATATCATAGGTTAGTAATTCCTATGAAAATTTATATTTCGGCTAAAAGTTTTATAAGCAATTCAAAAGCATAAAATTTTACCATTTTCCAAAATAAACTTGCTAGACAATTTGCTATTTTCAAACGGTTACTTAAGTTCAAGCTTAAATCACAAAACTAATATTTTCGTAAAAATCTGGCAGCATAATGGCTTAAATTTCTTAAAACCCCTTGCAAGAAAATACAGTTTATAAAACCCAAGGCAATTGATTTTAAAATTTATTTAGTAGCCCCTACGTTTCAATATATATCTCTTACCTAAAGTGCACAAGTACTTGTTATTGCACCCTTGTTCTTCTTGAGCTTCTTACCACTTCTTGATTTTCTTTTCTTTAGTCTTTAATTTAAGGTATTAAGTGTCCCTTACTGTGTATCATTTCCTCCTACATTAAATCATAAAAGTAATAAAATTTACATTATTGATTTACTTTAAGTAAATTTATATTTTAAATTCTCCCTTAAAATCATTACCTTGTAAATTCCTCCTTTGATTGCCAAATACTCCTTTACCTCGTTAATTTTTCTTTCCCCACATGAACCTACATCAAAGACCATATTTCACTGTCTTATTCATTCTACATTCATCATTTAAAATCTATTATAAAAATCAAATCCCTCACCCCCTAACTAACCAAAACCGAAAGCCCCTTTATGTAGCTTAGATCTACTGTCTTGTAACTGCTATGGACACCAAATGCAACCACTCTTCTTTCGTTCTCAACCTTGCATTTTGTGTTTCCAAAAAGCCTCTACACATATACATATTCAACCTTAAATCATCATCATTCATTCCCTGAATATATATATATATATATATATATATATATATGCTAATTTAAACTAAATTTGCATCATGTATGCAGCCAACCTGTCACAGCCCGTGACCCTATTTTTTCTCTTTTTCTATACATCTTGTATGGTTGGGCTGTCTGCGATACTTTACTTTTCTTTTACATGTAAACAATTTCATATACAATTATAATATGAATTACATCCCATATCTTAATTCATAAGGAAGTAGTACTGTAGACAAGTCTAAATACAGAAAATAAATGATCGTACCTCATGTAATAAATCAAGCTGTCGCATCGTCCTCAAATGCACAGCCGAAATCCTTTAGATGTCAGACTCTCAGTCCTCGAAAATCTGAAATGTTAAAATTAAGGGGTGAGCAAACCACAGCTCAGTAAGAGAGTTATATGCAACACTTGATATTCAGCTATCTATATGCTGAAAACTTTTTCATTTTCCTATAAGGGCTCTAGGCTCGCATGTAGGAAGAATACTATAGTCTGCTAGGGATCCGGATGGAGTAAGGCAGGTATTTTGAAATACCTATCTTGTCCCGAAACCTAGAAGCAACTGTAGAGAGTAATAAATTTTGTTTGAAATTTAAATCCTTTTTCTTTTTATTCCATATCATTTTCATATTCTTTTCAAAATAATGCTTTTATGAAATAAAGCATTTAAATAAAATAACTAATATTCATATATTCTTTGAAAAGAATATTAGTTAAATCATCATCATTCTCATTTAAACTCTTTTCATATTTTACTGTATAATCATAATTAGTACAATACTTTAAATAGCAAAATAAGCTATTAAATCATTTTCGTATAACATATACATCATTTAAATCTAATATTCAATTTAAAAAATTTAAATAATAATATTAGATTTATTTTCCTCCTCTTCCTTTTTGAAAACATATTACGTGTTCATATCACGTCTTATGAAAATCATCTCACAGTACTAAAATCAGTACTGTAATAAGCATTATATAAAATGTTGTATATCACTTTCCTTTAACTTATCACATATCATGTAAAACGTCTACATTTAACGTATAACATATCATATAAAACCTTTTTCATATATGGAGACTGAGGCACACCCAGCCCGCCTATTCACTGGGTCATTACTCATATCATGCTATAGACCCCGAAGGGTATAAAATAATCATGTCAGATCTATGGCCATAGTCTATAATTGTCCTCGTCGGATCACTGATCAGGTGTCGATCGGGACTACATATCAGATATCACATATCACATGTCACATATATCACATATCACATATCAGCATGATAAGGTTGCCAACTAGTCTCAAAATAGTATTTTTCATCATCAATAAACCTTTATGGAATTTATAAAATATATAATTTCATAATTTAAAACCATAAAGGTTATAAAACCATTTAGTGAATATTTAAGAAATATATATATAAATATTCACTTTATTTCTTTTCATTTTTCCATATTGTATTACATGTAATTTACATATCAAGAGAACTTTCAATGATTTCATTATTACCATTCTCGAAAACATGAATATTTTCAAATTACTTTCATTTTATTCATATTTTTATGAAAAATATTCATTTTCTCGATTTTCGTGGTTGAAAATCATTTATCATATACTAAAATCATTTATTATGATTTTCTATAGTTTTCCAGAAATTTTTGGTAGCATAACGGCTGCCGATTTACTAGCCTTCCTGCATAGAAAATACAGTTTATATTTCAGCCAGTAAATCACCACAATTTTCCAACCAAACAATTTCTATGGCATTTTATAAATTTAATGCATAACTAAATTTATGCATAATTAAAATGTGCATACTGAATATCCTTTCAGGTTGCACATGTCTCCCTTACCTTTTTCGGGTTGGCGACTTCCCCGTTATCGGTCGCGCCCGTACTCCATCTCTTCCGATTCCATCATCTCGTTTGCCGAGAATAATTTTTGGAATTAAAATTCTAAAATTTAGAATTTTTCCATAATTTTTAACTAAATTAATAATTATAAATTTCTCGTAAATTCTTATTGAGAATTTTCTAAAATTTTCTCTTTCCTTCTTCTTCTTCCTTTTTCTTCTTCCTTTTCTTCTCTTTTCTTTTTCTTTTTCTTTTTCTTTTTCTTTTTCTTTTTCTTTTCTTTTCCTGGTCTGAACCGATTTAGATCGGTTCAGACCAATCCAGCCCCCCTCACCGCTGATTCTCCTCCGGTGGCCGGTTCTCCGGCGGTTCGGCATCTCCACAGCTGGCAGACATCAAGGCAAAGCTGTGGCTTGTCTCCGTTCAGCCCAGATCGACGACACGGCGGTGGATCTGGCGGCATGGGTCTCGGTCCTTTCCTTCCCTTTTTCTTCCTTCCTCCTTCGTTTTCCTTCTCGTCGGTGGCCTCCTTCTCCTTGCCCTTACCTCTACCGAGCGCGAGGTTGGGGTGGCGGTGCCTAGACCAGCCGGCACCGCCGATTTCCTCCTTTCCTTTCCTTCCTCTTTTCCTCTCAGCTTCCGTCGATTTCTTCTCTCTTTTCCGTTTCGGGCCGTCGCCGGTCACTTCTCCTCTTCCCTCTCATCTCGTCAACGAGCCCCTCTCTCCTTTTCCTTTCCGATGGCCACCGGCAGTGGTCGGCTGGCTTCTGTGTTCTTCAACAGAAACGGGGTCCTGATCCCGTTTCTGTTTTAATCTTTCTTTCTTTCTTTTTTTTCTTTATATTATATTTATAAATCCCATTTTATAAATATAATATTAATCAATTTAACAAATAATTATACTATTACTAATATATATTTATATATATTTTTGTATTTACAATATATATAGATGTGTATATATTTATATATATATATATATGCATTATATAATTTTAAAGTACATATGTATTTTATATGTATATGTATACATACTTATATATGTACATACATGTATTTATACTATTAGTATACATATATATTTATTTAATGATTTGTAATAGTATATATATTAATATTTAATATATATACCATATTTCATATATATATATATGTGTACTTATTTAAAAATACACAATATATTTATATAATATAATTATATAAATATATATGTATACATATTTTTATTTCTTTAATATTTGGATTTCTTATATCCAAATTAAACTCTTATATACGATCTTTCAGATTCGTCATTTCTTCATCCATCAAAATTCCAATATTCCAATCCTATAAATAAATTCATCTATTTCTGAAATTCCTCAACAGTGTTCTATCTTATAAATAATTTATTTATTTATTTGCGAATTAATTTCAAATAATTAATATTAAATTTAAATAATTCGCGGTTATCACATTCTCCCTATCTTAAGAAATTCGGTCCTCCGAATTTTACTTAAGTCGAAGGTGGTACTATTCTGTATACTTATCATTCTTGACCTTTTGATCGTCTTTTAAACCATACTGCCAGCATGCTTTTAATCTCAGAATTTCTTTTATACCATTACATATCGTCTTTCCCCATATTTTACACTCCTTATGGATTACTTATCAATTTGAGAGTTATCAATTTCCACCTCTTTTCGCATAATAGCTGATTCATACTGTTCATCATCCGTTTTCTCATTTGGTGCCAAGTCGATATATTTCGATAATTATCATTTATACACTGTATTCAGTAGTATGTAATTGTCCCAGTAGCTTTCACATCTCGTGCATCCGCTCTCTCAACATATCTTACAGCGTTTCCATACTACGCTCAGATATTACATCAGTACGGAGCGATACTGTCAATAAATTTGGAATCTCATAACATATAGCTACTTAGAGATTCCCATCACATATAGGGCTCACTTGAACTTCATATACATTCTCATCATTTCATAATCATATCTCGACTATGGCACTAAAGAATCTAAGAGTTTGATATTGGAAGAGTGATTCCATTAGACAATTAGTCTTTAATCACTTCCATATTATCATATCTCTTTTAGACTCTTTATTATCCACAACATTCATTTTCACATTTATTTCATTAAGGCTGCATTTCCTTGCAGACTTTACTGTTACTCATCATTTTCTCTCTATATCTCTTTTCCATGTAATCTCATCATTACATCTCTTATTCTTTTGGTATACTCGATATTACTTTAGTTTCTGAATATACCTGAGCACGAAATCTTTTCTTATAATTTAGATTCCATAGGTGACTAATAAAATCATCAATTTCGTCACCACATTATCCATATAATTCCACCATTTCCGAGGTGGTTATATATATATATATATATATATCATTTTTCCATTTACATTACTGGCAGTAAATCATATAATTCATTTATCTACTCCTTTGAGTATCATTAAATTTCATTTATCGAAATTGGCTCGATCTTTCGTCTAGCCATAATCATGTGATAACCACAAAATCACTTTTAGTCTTAATTTGGGAACTGTTTCATATTCATGTTCCCTACTCATCCTGAAAATTTATCTTCTTATTACGTTTTCATCTTTTCAGTCTCATTATTTCAATCGGCTTTTCCTCAGTGGTATCGTACTCCACTGTTAACATCTTTTAACATTTCGAGTACTATATTTACTCTTATTTATTCACCGACTTAAACTTATTTAATTATAAGTCACATCTGTAGAGCAGCTAACCCAATAACTCCTCCATAGACTGGCAATAGTATTTAGCTAGACCCAATACATTTCGTATCTCAATCATTATCTCTTCATCATAGACAAATCCACATCGCTTTGTCATTCGAGATCATATATCTTAGAAAGAGATACTGTCCAGCCAAATCTTTTATTTGCCAATCTTAACATAAAGATCACAGTCTTTGAGAGTCTGCGGGATTATACCACTATGTTGTTCATTTTCCATTTGTGCCTTAGACTGTATCAGTATCTCATCACATTATCCATATATGGATGCCTCATTCATTAGGCTTATATACCTCACAAGGAATTTCATTAACCTTGTAAACTTCAATAGAAACTCGTAAAAATTTTATCGAGTTCTAATCATTATCATCTTATGACCATCAGTCTTCAACTTTTCATCTGATGACGCCTTATACAGAGATTGGTCTTATGAACTCCTTACACATATCTGATTAAATCAAATAAAGCGTTAATTTCATACAGATGAATATTCGTTCTTAATAAGAACTTTATTGTATAATAGGAATGTAATGTCCCCGTCACTACATCTTATCATTTAACTTTTTCTTATTATCTTATCCGACATGATTCGATTTCGTTTATCAATGTCATTCATTCCTTCTTCTTAAGCTAAATATCTAATAGCTCATAAGATTAATCTAATTTCCATAAACATAATAATGATATATATAAATATCATTCCATTCCACAGGATCTTACACATCTTCTTAACTTAAATCCCCGACATCTTACATACATAAATGCTACTTGTATTGTACCATAGCTGAATTACAATTTACTTTACATAAGCATATAAGTATACCTTCTATGCTAACTGGGAAGCGTCTCTTGAAGGTACACTTCAATCTTTCAAAAACAAGCTCCTCTAATCGGAACGAGGTTCACTTCTGAAAATCTGCAAGAAAAATGGTCGTAAAAGGGTGAGTTTACACTCGGTAAGAAAAATATGTAAAAGAGCGTACTATGCCTCTATATGCATTTTTCCTACTTGGCTCTATAATGTCATGTAAAGCATTACAAAGCATGCATCATGTATATCTTTCATACATTGTTTGCAACCACGCATATTTCTTTAAAATGGTATAGGCAAACATACTTTCATTAAAACATGCATCATCTTCTTTCTTTAAAGCATCATACGTCATAATTTGCTTCAAAACATACATTATATACTTCTTCAGAACATACGTCTTATACTTTAAAATAGATGGAGACTATGTACCATACGTCTTATACTTTAAAATAGATGGAGACTATGTACCTTTATTCAAGCGATTGCATCATCATATAAATCATTGATACCCATTTATATGATTCTAATCACATAAATCATTTATACCCATTTATGTGACTTTAATCCTGTATTGGTACAATGGTGCACCATGTAGAGGTCAGGGATTCTCTCCTGCCTTTGGTAATCCACAGTGAACACTAGTCAGGTGTCACTTGTGGCCTTGAGGACCGGACTAGGGTTCCTCGCTTAACATAATAATACTGAGGACTTGATCAGAGTCTCTCAGCTAAATACAGGGATGCATAATCATAATGTAATCCATAGTCTCAAAACATTTATCATGTACTTCTTCAGAAAACACTTTTGTGTTTTAAACCAAATATGT
Organism: Heritiera littoralis; assembly: GCA_031772115.1. NCBI lineage: Eukaryota > Viridiplantae > Streptophyta > Magnoliopsida > Malvales > Malvaceae > Heritiera > Heritiera littoralis. The sequence goes on along the minus strand of JAPDPK010000088.1, from coordinate 178,426 downwards.
TTTGAAATCATCTTTTCATACAGGGCAGTCAACTGGCCTCATAAAGCAGTCGGCTGCTGCTTCATAACTTCCTTTATCGAAATTAATTTCATTTAAAAATTTCGATATTTTCATCTTTGAAAACATATAAGAGCAGTCGACTGGTCCATATAGCAGTTGACTGATTTTCAAACAAAATGCTTCTTAAGAAATAGCAGTCGACTGGTCATATAGCAGTCGACTGTTTTTAAAACAGAATGCTTCTGGAAAATTAGCAGTCGACTGGCTATATAGGCAGTCGGCTGGTTTTGAAACAGAATTCATTTTAGCAAATAGCAGTCGACTATCCCATATAGCAGTCGACTGGTTTGAAACAGAATGCTTTATGGAAAATAGCAGTCGACTGGCTTACATAGCAGTTGACTAGTTTGTCTCGGTTTTCGAAAAACGGCGTTTTGGTTGTCTCTAAGCAGTCAACTTCCCTTTAAGGCAGTCGACTGCTCCTAGCGTAATTGGCTCTAGGAGTCAAGTATGAAAATGCACTTTTCCTGCAAAAGACAACTAGTATTTCTCCTCCAAAGCAGTTCAAAATCATATTAAAACATGCGGACATAGCCGCCTTACGTCCGTTACATAAATTCCTTACCTCGATTACTTCGAGAACACGAAATCACTTGGCGTGTCAACCCTAGCTTTTCACTTCTCCAAAGCTGTAGCATCAAATCAAATTAAACCTTTAAACAATCACCATACACATATCATACAAACTCAATACAACTCCCTATCATGAACCAAATTGACTAAATCATCTTCTTCCCTTACCTTTGCTAGAGACCAAAATTTCAGATTTTGAGATCTCCTCTAATGCTTGGATTCAATCCACAAAACTTTGGATATCACTTAGTCTAGTGACAAGGATCGATTTTGTTAAATAAACTTAATGAATCGATGGGAGAATGGGGTGGTTTGTCAAGGTAGCTTGGAATGGAAACTTGGAAATTTGGAGAAGGAATGAGAATGAAGGGAAGAGTGTTGCTGTCGTGGGTGATGGATGATGATGATGATGACTCATGCTACATGCATTAAATGCATGCTCATCCCATTAATTCATCTCAGCCATTGACCATCCCTTTTTGACCCTTTGACTCATTTAATTCCTCTTCCTCCCTTTCTCCTATGACTCATCTATTTAATTACCAATCAAATTTTTTATTTTATTTCTTTTCTCATACTCTTAATATTTTCCTGATATCAACATTAATTATTTGACTAATTGACTTTCAACTTTCTTATTTCTTCCATATCCCATACATCATTCATACATCATTTATACATCAAACTTCATACTTATTTTATTCCTTTCAGCTGGAATTCTTTACAAGCATAAGGAAATTACATGAAATTGGGGATTTCACATCCTCCCCACCTTAGAGAATTTGGTCCTCCAAATTTGAATCGTGTTATCAAGTAAATAACTTCGGATACTTCTCCTTCATTAAGCTCTCTAGCTCCCATGTAGCTTCTTCCGTCGTATGGTATTGCCAGAGAACTTTCACCAGTGGGATCGTCTTAGACCTCAAAACTTTTTCTTTTCTGTCCAAAATCCGAATCGGCTTCTCTACATAACTCATATCTTCCCTTATCTCCAAGGGCTCATACTCTATAACATGAGACGGATCCGGATTATACTTCCAAAGCATCGATACATGAAACACATTATGCACTCCCGATAGCTCCGGAGGCAATGCCAATCTATAGGCAACATCACCAACTCGATCTAAGACCTCAAATGGATCGATGTAGCAAGGACTCAACTTACCTCGTCGACCAAATCTCATGATCCCTTTAGATGGAGAAACTTTTAGAAACACAAAATCTCCTACCATAAACTCAAGTGGTCTCCGTCGAGCATCCGCGTAGCTCTTTTGTCTACTTTGAGCTGTCTTAAGCCTTTGGCAAATCAACTTAACATCTTCAGATGCTTGCTTGACTAAATCTGGAGCCAACAACTTACGTTCGCCCACTTCTTCCCACCCAATCAGATGTCGACACCTTCTACCATATAGAGCTTCATATGGTGCCATCCCGATACTTGCATGATAGCTATTATTGTATGCAAACTCAGCCAATGGCAGATGGTCATCCCAGGAGCCTTTAAAGTCCATAGCACAAGCTCTCAACATATCCTCGAACGTCTGAATAGTGCGTTCGGACTATCCATCAGTCTGCGGATGAAAAGCTGTGTTGAAACTCAACTTAAATCCCATGGCTTCTTGAAAGTGCTCCCAAAAGTGAGAGGTAAACTTGGAATCTCTATCAGATGTGATGCTCACTGGAACACCGTGTAGTCTTACAATTTTTCTTACATACATATCTGCCAAAGCACTAAGCATATCCATAGACTTCATAGGTAGGAAGTGAGCTGACTTCATTAGCCTATCGACGATCACCCAAACACCGTCATGATTCCTCTTGGTTTTGGGCAATCCCATAATGAAATCTATCGTAATGTGCTCCCATTTCCACATAGGTATAGGTAGAGGGTGTAACAATCCTATTGGCTTTTGGTGCTCTACCTTAATTTGTTGACATGTGAGACATTTCGCTACAAAATCAACTATGTCTCTCTTCATGCCATTCCACCAATACACCTTATGAAGATTATGATACATCTTCATAATTCCCGGATGCAACGTGTACTTAGTGGCATGTGCTTCAGTCAAAATCGACTTTCTCAATTCATCATCATGAGGAACACATATACGATTCTTGAACCTCAAAATCTCATCATTACCCATATGGAACTCTAAAGGCATACCTGATTGAATCTGATTCATAGCCTCAATACACTAGTCATCTTCCTTCTGAGCAATCCAAATTCTGTCCATCAAATCTGGCTCAATTCTCAAACTAGCCATCATTCCAAATTTCTCATTAGGCATAACATTAAAGGTGAGGCTTGCAAACTGTTCAATCAGTTCAGACTCTTTTATCATCATAAAAGCTACCATACTTACATGCTTTCGACTCAGAGCATCTGCCACCACATTAGCTTTCCCTGGGTGGTATAAGATCTCACAATCGTAGTCCTTCAGGAGCTTGAGCCATCTTCTTTGCCTCATGTTCAATTCTCTTTGAGAGAACAAGTATTTCAAACTTTTGTGATCCGTAAAAATCTGAAATCTCTCACTATACAAGTAATGCCTCCATATCTTCAGAGCAAATACTACTACAGCTAACTCCAAATCATGAGTGGGGTAGTTCTTCTCATGTTCCTTTAATTGTCTAGAACCATAGGCAACCACCTTCCCATGCTGCATTAGTACACATCCTAAACCTTGCCCTGAGGCATCACTATATACTGCAAATCCACCAGAACACTAGGGATGGTGAGGACAAGTGCAGTGGTCAGCCTGCGCTTTAACTCTTGGAAGCTACATTCACAGGCATCATTCCATTCATACTTCACCTCCTTGCGTATCAAGCGCGTCAATGGAGCAGCTAATTTTGAGAAACCCTCTACAAACCTTCGATAATAGCCAGCTAGACCCAAGAAACTCCTAATCTCTGTCACAGTCTTCGGTCTTTCCCATTGAACCACTGCTTCAATCTTCGATGGATCGACCGAAACTCTATCTTTACTAATAACATGACCTAAAAAGGAGATTTGATTCAACCAGAAATCACACTTACTTAGCTTGGCATACAGTCCTCTATCTTTGAGGGTTTGCAGAACTATCTTCAAATGCTACTCATGCTCTTCCCGTGACCTCGACTACACCAAGATGTCATCGATTAAAACAATGACAAAGTGGTCCAAGTACTGCTTGAACACATCATTCATCAGGATCATGAAGGCTGCGGCTGCATTGGTCAAACCAAACGGCATCACTAGAAACTCATAGTGACCATACCGTGTCCTAAATGCAGTCTTGGGGATATCTTCACTTCGGATCTTTAACTGATGATATCCCGACCTCAAGTCTATCTTGGAAAAGACTTGTGTACCCTTGAGCTGATCAAAGAGGTCATCAATCCTAGGAAGAGGGTACTTGTTCTTAATGGTCACTTTATTTAACCGTCTGTAGTCGATGCACAACCTCATACTACCATCTTTCTTCCGGACAAAAAGCACATGAGCACCCCAAGGGGATACGCTGGGGCGTATGAATCCCTTATCTAGTAACTCTTGAAGCTACTTCTTCAGTTCTTCCAATTCCACTAACGCCATCCGATAGGGGGATCTCAAAATGGGCTCAGGTCTGGCACCAAATCGATCGTAAACTCCACTCCCCTATCCGGAGGAAGTCCTGGAAGATCATCCAAAAACCTTTTGGAAAATCCTTAACTATAGGAATTTCATGAAGTCCGGGATGTTCCTTGTCTACGTCCTCCACATAAGCAATAAATCCTTCATACAACCATACATGCTTTTCATTACTTTCATTTGCAATTCAAATCAAGTAGTGAATATACTTTGTATTAATTACTTGCAAAATTTACAACATAGCTAACGGGTGAAGAGAAGGTTACACTCTTAGCATAACAATCTAATATAACATAATTCTTAGCTAACCAATCCATACCCAAAATAACATCAAATCCATACATATTCAGTAGGATTAGATCAGCTGTAGATTCTCTTTCTCCTACCTGCTTACAATTTCTATATACTATTTCTGTCATTTATGATTCCTTAAAAGGTATGCTTATTTGCAACACGTGTCCTAAAGGCTCAGGTTCAACAGGCACTTTCATATCAATCTTGGGGGAAACAAATGAATGCGTGGAGCCTGGATCAAATAATGCAGTGACACTTATATCAAAGAGGTAAATCTTACCTTTAATCACTTTGGACGAGGCATCGATAGACTCTTCGTCGATGGCAAACACTCGTCCTTGGGTCACAACTTTCTTTCCCTTCTCTGCCGCAGTGGCCTTTAGCTGTGGTTGAGGGGTCTTATCAAATTCCTCGGGCATCCTCTGGTTTCTCTTAGGGCAATCCCTAATCATGTGTCCTTGCTCACCACATCTAAAATATGCGCCACTCGCCAAGCGACATGGCTGTGATCCATGAAACCTTCCACATTACTCACATCTTTGCATTGTACTCTTCGGTGAACTGGCGGTACTTCCAACTGGGTATTGGGATCTCTCATCTCTTATCTTGATCCCGGTAGCTCTAGGAGTACCTATAGAAACTCCTTCAGATCGTCTACTTCTCCTATAAGGATACTTATCACTCGGAGCTTTCTCATCCGACTTCTGCTTCATCAGCTCTTTGCTTTTACCCTTAGCCCGGAAGTCAGCGTGACGAAGATCATAGTCCTGCTCACACAACTGAGCCTTACGGACCGCCTCTACATAAGTGGTGATATCCATAGGGTATAACCTAGATCGGATCGGGGACTTCAATCCCTCGATTAACCAGTATATCTTGTGCCCTTCATCTCTTCGGACCTCTGGATCAAATCTACTCAAGGTAATGAACTTAGATTCATACTGGTTCACCGTTATCGTACCTTGAGTAAAACTCAAAAACTCAATCTTCAATCTATTCTGATTCGTGCGTGGGATGTACTGCTCATTAAAGGCCTCCACAAATCGATCCCACATAACCTCATCATATCGGGCCTCCAACACGGTCCGAGTGGCTTGCCACTAATACTCGACATCATCTATCAACAGATACACGGCCGAGCTTACTTTCTCCCTTTCGGAGCAGGGCATGTACTCAAAAGATTTCACGACCGCTTTCATCCAATTCTCTGCGATCAGCAAATCTCTTTCCCCTTGATCTTAGGCGGATCCAATTTCTTGAACTCTTTTATCAAGGCTACACTATAATAGGCCTTAGGATCTCGCCTTCCAGTAGCTGAAACTGGTGGGGATACTTCTGTAGGAGGAACAGCAGGTGTAGCTGTTGGGGTACTTGTGGCCACATTTGGAAAGCTTGACATAAACTGGGTGAATATTGTGGCCATGTTCTCCATATGCTTCTCCATTTTTGCCAGCCTCGTATTCGGGCTATGCGGTGGGGATGGAGGAACTGGGGGCTCTTCTTTACGACCCCTTCCTCTTCCTCTACTTGTACCTCTTCTACGTGAGCTCATGCTGTAATTATATTCACCATTGAGCTCTTTAGTATAACTATAAACAGTTATACTATGCATTTGTATTCAGACAAGTACAGTATAATTGGGGATATACTCTATTTCTAGCTCCTTGACACTAATAAACACCAAATCAAATCGCTCTGATACCAATCTGTGACGTCCCTGTCACTACATCTTATCATTTAACTTTTTCTTATTATCTTATCCGACATGATTCTATTTGGTTTATCAATGCCATTCATTCCTTCTTCTTAAGCTAAATATCTAATAGCTCATAAGATTAATCTAATTTCCATAAACATAATAATGATATATATAAATATCATTCCATTCCATAGGATCTTACACATCATCTTAACTTAAATCCCCGACATCTTACATACATAAATGCTACTTGTACATACCATAGCTGAATTACAATTTACTTTACATAAGCATATAAGTATACCTTCTATGCTAACTGGGAAGCGTCTCGTGAAGGTACACTACAATCTTTCAAAAACAAGCTCCTCTAATCGGAGCGAGGTTCACTTCTGAAAATCTGTAGGAAAAATAGTCGTAAAAGGGTGAGTTTACGCTCAGTAAGAAAAATATGTAAAAGAGCATACTATGCCTCTATCTGCATTTTTCGTACTTGGCTCTATAATGTCATGTAAAGCATTATAAAGCATGCATCATGTATATCTTTCATACATTGTTTGCAACCATGCATATTTCTTTAAAATGGTATAGGCAAACATACTTTCATTAAAACATGCATCATCTTCTTTCTTTAAAGCATCATACGTCATAATTTACTTCAAAACATACATCATATACTTCTTCAGAACATACGTTTTATACTTTAAAATAAATGGAAACTATGTACCTTTATTCAAGCGATTGCATCATCATATAAATCATTTATACCCATTTATATGATTCTAATCACATAAATCATATATACCCATTTATGTGACTTTAATACTGTATTAGTACAATGGTGCACCATGTAGAGGTCAGGGATTCTCTTCTGCCTTTAGTAATCCACAGTGAACACTAGTCAGGTGTTACTTGTGGCCTTGAGGACTGGACTAGGGTTCCTCACTTAACATAATAATACTGAGGACTTGATCAGAGTCTCTCAGCTAAATACAGGGATGCATAATCATAATGTAATCCATAGTCTCAAAACATTTATCATGTACTTCTTCAGAAAACACTTTTATGTTTTAAACCAAATAGGTTTTGAAATCATCTTTTCATACAGGGCAGTCAACTGGCGTCATAGGGCAGTCGGCTACTGCTTCATAACTTCCTTTATCGAAATTAATTTCATTTAAAAATTTCGATATTTTCATCTTTGAAAACATATAAGAGCAGTCGACTGGTCCATATAGCAGTCGACTGGTTTTCAAACAGAATACTTCTTAAGAAATAGTAGTCGATTGGTCATATAGCAGTCGACTGTTTTTGAAACAGAATGCTTTTGGAAAATTAGCAGTCGACTGGCCTTATAGGTAGTCGGCTGGTTTTGAAACAGAATGCATTTTAGCAAATAGCAGTCGACTGTCCCATATAGCAATCGACTGGTTTGAAACAAAATGCTTTATGGAAAATAGCAGTCGACTGGCTTACATAGCAGTCGACTAGTTTGTCTCGGTTTTCGAAAAACGGCGTTTTGGTTGTCTCTAAGCAGTCAACTTCCCTTTAAGGCAGTCGACTGCTCCTAGCCTAATTGGCCCTAGGATTCAAGTCCGAAAATGCACTTTTCCTGCAAAAGACAACTAGTATTTCTCCTCCAAAGCAATTCAAAATCATATTAAAACATGCGGACATAGCCGCCTTACGTCCGTTACATAAATTTCTTACCTCGATTACTTCGAGAACACGAAATCACTTGGCGTGTCAACCCTAGCTTTTCACTTCTCCAAAGCTGTAACATCAAATCAAATTAAACCTTTAAACAATCACCATACACATATCATACTAACTCAATACAACTCCCTATAATGAACCAAATTGACTAAATCATCTTCTTCCTTTACCTTTGCTAGAGACCAAAATTTCAGATTTTGAGATCTCTTCCAATGCTTGGATTCAATCCACCAAACTTTGGATATCACTTAGTCTAGTGACAAGGATCGATTTTTGTTAAATAAACTTAACAAATCAATGGGAGAATGGGGTGGTTTGTCAAGGTAGCTTGGAATGGAAACTTGGAAACTTGGAGAAGGAACGAGAATGAAGGGAAGAGTGTTGCTACCATGGGTGATGGATGATGAGGATGATGACTCATGCTACATGCATTAAATCCATGCTCATCCCATTAATTCATCTCAGCCATTGGCCATCCCTTTTTGACCCTTTGACTCATTTAATTCCTCTTCCTCCCTTTCTCCTATGACTCATCTATTTAATTACCAATCAAATTTCTAATTTTATTTCTTTTCTCATACTCTTAATATTTTCCATATATCAACATTAATTATTTGACTAATTGACTTTCTACTTTCTTATTTCTTCCATATCCTATACATCATTCATACATCATTTATACATCAAACTTCATACTTATTTTATTCCTTTCAGCTGGAATTCTTTACAGGCATAAGGAAATTACATGATATTGGGGATTTCACAAGGAATTTAATTCACCATTTAATTCATCCGCAAATCACATAATCTGTATTTCTATCAATTTCCATATATAAGTGAATTTCATTATTCACAAATTTTCAGCGTTATTTCTTAAGCTTTTCGGATTCTTTCTATGTTCTCCGATATAAGCTTAGAATAGATTCTGTATTCATAATCGAGTCAATATTAACTCGATCTCTCCCATCTATATTACTTTGAAAAATTTATCGGGAATCACATCCGATACTTTCTTTAATCACACATCTCTTATCATTTTGGACATTTCATCTCTGTGTCCTTCCATTCCACTGTATAACCTCAAGGCAGAGACATTTAATATTCAAATCATTTTAACACATACTCTACCTTGATTCATTTATTTACTCATAGTTCACAGCATATCGATCATCTTAATTAGTATGCTATATCCATTGTAATAATTTCATTAACACCTTTCACAGCTAACCGATTTATTATTACTGTAATTTACTTTTACAATCATTTTCCTTTAATAATTCAAGTTAGTTGTTATATTCCTCGTCTTTTATCATCACTTACTGTTCTGATACATATTCTCAATTTCATATACTCCATACAGTACATTATTCTATAAAAGATATTTCAAAATATTCCGGTTCTATAAATATTTGTTTGATACTTCAGAAAATAGAAATGAAGTATAGAACCAGAATTAACCATACTACTATCTATACTGATCAGTTTCTTATTCATCTTCAGTAATAATTTCACTTTTCATCATATTCAACAATCTCGTAATAATATCCCATTAATACACTTTTAACTCTGACCCTTAAGAATCAATAATAAAGTCGCTCATCCTGCGACTTTCCTATAACCATTCGGGTCACATCAGCACTCTAAGTGTAGGTGGAATTTATAATAGGGATCGTTATACTCATATTATGTCCTTTATGCCATCAATGGCTCCATTACTATCAATAACATCAAGATCAACTTGATTTATCACAATTCGAGACATGGTCAAACATAGGGGCATTTTTGTCATTTCAACATTTATTTCTTTATCCTCATATACATTTAAACCAAGGATCTTATTATCTATGTGCTGATAGTATCCTTTCTCATACTAATATCAACAGTTTAAGATCTTGTTCGATTTCGACAGAGAAATCCAATATGATTTATAATTAGATCATTTTGCTTGAAATGCATCCTTACACCATTACTTACTCTGTCAAATCAGTCAATTCCAACTTCTGTTGGTCTATTATGACTCTCGATAAAATTTTGGAAGTAGGGGTATTTTGGTCATTTTTTGCCAAAAATGTTCTCTCTCTTCAAAATACCTTCATCTAGTGATCTTAAGGTCTATTTAATGATGATATTTCATTCCCCTCCTTTATATCATCACTTTAAGGTCTCAATTCGATCCAGACAGAAAAGTACTGGTGGGGACCTCACCGAGTCCATTTTTGTTCCTTACCGAACCGACCTTTATTTAGATTATAAGATCACTGATTTCAAGAAAATTTTAGAGCCACTTTCCCTCTTTGACATCCTTAGTTCATAATTCTCACTCCCTTTTTAAAACATTTAACTCAATTTACAATCATTTATTTCCTCTATGTATTCAAACTACACAGTACTACAGGGGATGTTAACCTCTTTCGATTCATTTTCTTTTCCAAAAGTATCGACAGACATCAGGCCAACCTTACTCTGATACCATTAAATCTGTCATAGCCTGTGACCCTGTTTTCCTCTTTTTCTATACATCTTGTATGGTTGGGCTATCTTTTTCTTTTGCATATAAACAATTTCATATACAATTATAATACGAATTACATCCCTATCTTAATTCATAAGGAAGTAGTACTATAGATAAGTCTAAATACAGAAAATAAATGATCGTACATAATGTAATAAATCAAGCTGTCGCATTGTTCTCAAATGCACAGCCGAAATCCTTTAGATGTCAGACTCTCAGTCCTCAAAAATTTGAAATGTTAAAATTAAGGGGTGAGCAAACCACGGCTCAGTAAAAAAGTTATATGCAACACTTGATATTCAGCTATCTATATGCTGAAAACTTTTTCATTTTCCTATAAGGGCTCTAGGCTCGCATGTAGGAAGGATACTACAGTCGGCTAGGGATCTAGATGGAGTAAGACAGGTATTTCAGCAGGTATTTTCAAATACCTATCTTGTCCCGGAACCTAGAAGCAACTGTAGAGAGTGATAAATTTCGTTTGAAATTTAAATCCTTTTTCTTTTTATTCCATATCATTTTCATATTCTTTTCAAAATAATGCTTTTATGAAATAAAGCATTTAAATAAAATAACTAATATTCATATATTCTTTGAAAAAAATATTAGTTAAATCATCATCATTCTCATTTAAACTCTTTTCATATTTTACTGTATAATATAATTAGTACAATACTTTAAATAGCAAAATAAGCTATTAAATCTTTTTTGTATAACATATAGATCATTTAAATCTAATATTCAATTTAAAAAATTAAAATAAGAATATTAGATTTATTTTCCTCCTCTTCCTTGTTGAAAACATATTACGTGTTCATATCACGTCTTATGAAAATCATCTCACAGTACTAAAATCAGTATTGTAATAAGCATTATATAAAATGTTGTAAATCACTTTCCTTTAACTTATCACATATCATGTAAAACGTTTACATTTAACGTATAACATATCATATAAAACCTTTTTAATATATGGAGACTGAGGCATGCCCAGCCCGTTCACTGGGTCATTACTCATATCATGCTATAGACCTTGAAAAATATAAAAGAATCATATCAGATCTATGGCCATAGTCTATAATTGTCTTTGGCATATCACTGATCATGTGTCGGCCGGTACTACATATCACATATCACATATCAGCATGATAAGATTGCCAACTAGTCTCAAAACAGTATTTTTCATCATCAATAAACCTTTATGGAATTTATAAAATATATAATTTCATAATTTAAAACCATAAAGGTTATAAAACCATTTAGTGAATATTTAAGAAATATATATATAAATATTCACTTTATTTCTTTTCATTTTTTCATCTCATATTACGTGTAATTTACATATCAAGAGAATTTTCGGTGATTTTATTATCACCATTCTCGAAAACATGAATATTTTAAAATCACTTTCATTTTATTCATTTTTTTCTTATGAAAATATTCATTTTCTCGATTTTCGTGGTTGAAAATCATTTATCGTATACTAAAATCATTTATTATGATTTTCTGTAGTTTTCTAGAAATTTTCGGCAGCATAACGGCTGCCGATTTACTAGCCTTCCTGCATAGAAAATACAACTTATATTTCAGCCAGTAAATCACCACAATTTTCCAACCAAACATTTTCTATGGCATTTTATAAATTTAATGCATAATTAAATTTATGCATAATTAAAATGTGCATACCGAATATCCTTACAGGCTGCACATGCCTCCCTTACTTTTTCGGGTCGGTGACTTCCTCGTTATCGGTCGCGGCTGTACTCCATCTCTTCCGATTCCATCATCTCGTTTGCCGAGAATAATTTCTTGAATTAAAATTCTAAAATTTAGAATTTTTCTATAATTTTTAAATAAATTAATAATTATAAATTTCTCGTAAATTCCTACCGAAAATTTTTGAAAATTTTCGATTTCCTTCTTCTTCTTCTTCTTCCTTTTTCTTCTTCTTTTTCTTTTTCTTTTTCTTTTTCTTTTTCTTTTCCTGGTCTGAACTAGTTCAAACCAGTTCAAAGCAGTCCAGCCCCCCTCACCGTCGGTTCTCTTCCGATGGCCGGTTCTCCGGCGGTTCGGTGTATCCACAGCTGGCGATTATGCATAATTAAAATGTGCATACCGAATATCCTTACAGGCTGCACATGCCTCCCTTACTTTTTCGGGTCGGCGACTTCCTCGTTATCGGTCGTGCCCATACTCCATCTCTTCCGATTCCATCATCTCATTTGCCGAGAATAATTTCTGGAATTAAAATTCTAAAATTTAGAAGTTTTCCATAATTTTTAAATAAATTAATAATTATAAATTTCTTGTAAATTCCTACCGAGAATTTTCGAAAATTTTATCTTTCCTTCTTCTTCTTCCTTTTTCTTCTTCTTTCTTCTCTTTTCTTTTTCTTTTTCTTTTTCTTTTTCTTTTTCTTTTTCTTTTTCTTTTCTTTTTCTTTTTCTTTTCTTTTTTTTCCTTTTCTTTTCCTAGTCTGAACCGATTCAGACCAGTCCAGCCCCCCTCACCGCCGGTTCTCTGGCTGGTCTCCGTTCAGCCCAGATCAGCGGCATGGCGGTGGATCTGGCGGCATGGGTCTCGGTCCTTTCCTCCCCTTTTTCTTCCTTCCTCCGCCGTTTTCCTTCTTGCCGGTGGCCTCCTTCTCCTTCCCCTTACCTCTACCGAGCTCGGGGTTGGGTTGGTGGTGCCTAGACCAGCCGGCACCGCCGATTTCCTCCTTTCCTTTCCTTCCTCTTTTCCTCTTGGCTTCTGTTGATTTCTTCTCTCTTTTCCATTTCGGGCCGTCGCCGATCACTTCTCCTCTTCCCTCTCATCTCGTCAGCGAGCCCCTCTCTCCTCTTCCTTTCTGATGGCCGCCGATAGTGGTCAGCTGGCTTCTGTGTTCTTCGACAAAAACGGGGTCCTGATCCCGTTTCTGTTTTAATCTTTCTTTCTTTTTCTCTTTATATTATATTTATAAATCCCATTTTATAAATATAATATTAATCAATTTAACAAATAATTATACTACTACTAATATATATTTATATTTATATATATTTTTGTATTTACAATATATATGTATATATATATATGCATTATATAATTTTAAAGTACATATATATTTTATATGTATATGTATACATACTTATATATGTACATACATGTATTTATACTATTAGTATACATATATATTTATTTAATGATTTGTAATAGTATATATATATATTAATATTTAATATATATACCATATTTCATATATATATGTGTACTTATTTAAAAATACACAATATATTTATATAATATAATTATATAAATATATATATATATGTATACATATTTTTATTTCTTTAATATTTGAATTTCTTATATCCAAATTAAACACCTATATACGATCTTTCAGATTCGTCATTTCTTCATCCATCAAAATTCCAATATTCCAATCCTATAAATAAATTCATCTATTTCTGAAATTCCTCAACAGTGTTCCATCTTATAAATAATTTATTTATTTATTTGCGAATTAATTTCGAATAATTAATATTAAATTTAAATAATTCGCGGTTATCACACAGCCTTACCTCTCGATTCATGCCATCATTTTCCTTTATTTGGCTTCCAATCTCAGCCCTGAAATCATAGCAACTCAGCGGCAAATGCCGAACCTCCAATGTCGCCCCCTTTTTTTATCTCTACAAAACCCGAAACAGCACCCCTGATCCACGCCAAGGGAAGTCCTTGTTTCAACCACTGATCAACCATGGTCAAGTGATGAAAATGCCAACAGTTACACGCCCCAGTTCTACTCTGCATACAACCCCATTTTCTTCCTAAAATTTCTACAAGCTTCAACCTTTCCTTTGCCAAGGAAATGAACACCAACAGCTCTTACGTCTCTCCTTTGTTCCCTTGGCATCCACTTCAACTTTCAGACCAGGTTTTTGGATCCTTTAATGCTCACGTTTTCTACCTCTCCAACAGCCCTCGTTTCTTCTTTAAAAATTTCCTTAATTCGGCCCACTTTCCATACCTTTGCCTCTCAGTTTAGACCAACTCTTTTCTTTTTCTTTGGTTCAGCTTCCACGTAAATGAGGCAGTCCAAAACAAGGGGGATCAGCCACACCTCCAGCTACTTGTCCAAACCGAGACAACCCTTGCTGTCCTGATGTGTATCGAAAGAAATGCAGCCTTTTTATGTTACAATGGTGTCAAGAGGACAGCAGCTTCCAGCTGCTATGTTGATGCTAGAAATGAAGACCCTCTTTTAGCTCCTCTACCTCTAACTATGCACTTTAGGTCTCCTCTTTTCTTTCTCTTTAAATCTGAACTCTTGGCCACTGATCTACTCTTTCTCTCACTCTCGTTCTCCCACTCTTCAACTCACTCTCAGCTTCTTCCTTGATCTCACTCGCTTTCACTTTCTATTCCATCTCTCCCGTGTCTGCTTTCGTTTCTTTCTCATCTGACTTCTTTCTTTTCTATGGTATTTATCATTACCATTATTATTTTTATATAAAGAGTACGGAAGGTCTACATCAGGAAGCTTGTCTAGCTATTTTTTTTAATATATATTATATTCTATTAGACATAAAATATTTATTATATACGTACCCTTTATTTACTTAATATACATATGTGCTATGTACTTTATATTATTATTATTATTATATCCTTGATTTATTTAATTTGCATAAATAATTATGTATTTGTTTGTTTTATATATATATATATATATATGTGTGTGTTATATACTTTGTTTCTGCCATGTTCCTATTATCTATTTATCCTATATACTTGATGATTAATTTGTAAATCCTTATAACACTAAGATTCCCATGCTTTAAAATAAGTTAACTAAATCCCATGCACCTTACTAAATTACTTTAATCCACTAGTAAATCCTTGTTCTCACTACAATATGTCATCATTTTTACTTCTCAAGCTCACGAATTCTCATGCTTACTTCGTGACTTTCATAATTAACTAAATCCCATGCACCTTACTAAATTACTTTAATCCACTAGTAAATCCTTGTTCTCACTACAATATGTCATCATTTTTACTTCTCAAGCTCACGAATTCTCATGCTTACTTCGTGACTTTCATAATTTGCATAAAGCTCAAATTTTTTTTAATGATCCAATTACTCCCGATATTGCTTTAAATGTTTGCTTATCAAGGTATAAAATTCGCGATTGTCACAGTGAAAAAAGAAAATTTTGGTTCATATTTTTGGTAAAAAGGGTCGTTACAATATAAATTGTTTTAACGTTTAAAAGTGTGAAGCCTATCTCGTCAGGGAGGCTCCATGGATCTATTAGCTGCTTGACTAAATAAATCTAAAGAAGAGATGTTATAAATTGTAGAAGGAACTAAGCCAAAGAAATTATTCTCTTCTACTACAAGATAGACTAAACCTTTTACCTAGCCTAATGTATAAGGAATTCTCCCTTGCAAGCTATTCTCACCTACAATAAGAAGATATCAATATAATAAAAGTTGTAGTAAATTCTGCTTCCTCAATTGGCCACGTCTTTTGCTCCTTCCTTTCCACCGTTTCCACCGTTTGCCCTTTTCTCCCCTGTTTTGGTTTGTCTCATTCTGGATCTACAGGTCATCCTACCATGCACTTACAATGTGCCAAGCACCTGTTTGTCTTCTGTGGTAGCTACCGTATCTTGCTCCAAAGACATAGGCACTCATGGATTTGGCTTGCAAGTTTTTTTCCAACTATCACAGGTTCTGTCCATCTTTCCATTTGTACTTTCTGCCTTCCTCTTCTACTCGATTTGTACTTTGCTTCCAAATTCTTTCCGAAAATCAATTATGTGAGTCGACTTTTAGGGCTCGATTTGTCTCTCAACTGTCTTCCTTCACGCAATGTTGATTTTATTTTTTGTACGATTGCATTTGGTTTCCCTATTTCGAGTGGTTTCACAATCCGTTTCTTGGCTTAGGCTCACACCTCTCTTTTGGGAAGATCCTGGGTCTCCCACCCGACCCGACCCGACCTTTCCTCTGATTTATCATGATTGCCTTTGTACTTTGTCTCTAGTCTTCTATTCCATCCAATCCTAGTATACGGCATTCCCAATGTTTATGCCGTTCTTTCCTTCGAGGGCCTCCAATCTTCAGTTCCAATTGCACTCTCTCTTTGCTTGGGTTTCTTTTCTCCTTCCAAAGACAGAACCAAAAAGTTGTGCCTTCAAAGCTTGGCGTTCCTTCCATTTACAGGTCATTTCCATTGTTTGGCTTTCTGTGACATCCCAGTCACTACACATTCACCTATAACTTTTTTCCTTTTTCATATAACTTGATTAGACTCGTCAGTCAATGTCATTCCTTCTTCTTCTTAAGCCTAATATTGAATAGTTCATCATAAAGATTTTAATTTCAAATAAAGCATAATAATGATATATATACATATCATTCCTTACCACAGGATCTTACATATCTTACATAACCTAAATTCCCCAAAATCTTATATACATCAATGTATTGTAGTACCGTCTGATTTACATGATTACATAAGTATACCTTCAAGAAGTCTAGGAAGCGTGCCTCGAAGGAATACAGATCCAATAGGCTTTTCTATCTAGAGCGAGGAATCACTTCAAGTAGTCTAAAAAATAGTCGTAAAGGAGTGAGTTTACGCTCAGTAAGAAACATATGTAAAAGAGCGTACTATGCCTTTATATGCAGTTTTCCTGCTTAGCTCTATAATGTCATGTAAAATCATTATAAAGCATATATCGTATACTTCTTTCAAATAGCATAGGCAAACATATATCATATACCTCTTTCAAATTGTCATATATAAGTAATTCAAATACTTTCGATTTCTTTATTCTTTTGAAATCGTATATATAGATATCATTTAAATAACATGGAGACTATTTGCATTTTAACAGAATTATGCACTGGATAAACAGGTGGTGTACCCCCATAGGGGCCAGGAATCCTCCCCTAGCCAAATATATAACAAAGACAATTGGCCAAGTGTCGGTGGGCCACGATGAACACTAGTCATGTGACATTTGTGGCACTGAAGGCCGGACTAGAGCTCCTCAGCCATGTACATATAATGAAGTGCATAATCATTAAGTACTTCATAGTCTCAAAATATTTGTCATATAGCTTTTTACAATGACATTCATACTTTTCTGAAATAAGTTTTAAAACCTCTTTTTCAAAGGGGGCAGTCGGCTGCTATTACATATCTTGCTTTATCGAAATTATTTTCTCTTAAAATTTCGATATTTCAAAATTATGAAAACACATGGGGCAGTCGACTGGTCCATATAGCAGTCGATTGGTTTTGAAACAGAATGCTTTTCGAGAAAAAGGCAGTCAACTGGTCATATAGCAGTCGATAGTTTTCGCAAACAGAATGCTTCTGAAAACAGGGCAATCGACTGGTCATATAGGCAGTTTGTTGGTTTCTCAAACAGAATGCTTTTCAAGTAAATAGCAGTCGACTGGTCCATGTAGCAGTCGACTAGTTTGAAACAGAATGCTTTCTGGAAAATAGCAGTCGACTGGCTTATAAAGCAGTCGACTAGCTTATATAACAGTCGACTGGATTGAGTCAGTTTTCGGGAAATCTTCACTTTGGTTGTCTATAGGTAGTCAGTTGCTCCTAGCATTTTGGTAACTAGGAGTAAAATCCGAAATTTACCATTTTCTGCACTTAAACAGCTTGTACTTCATCCCAAGACATTTAAAACATATTAAAACATGTGGACATAGCTACCCTACGTCCGTTATATAAATTCCTTACCTCAATAGCCAATAATCCACAAGCTTGGCTGAAATCCAACACCTTGCCTTTCACTTCTTCAAAGCTGTAACATCATCATAACACTTCAAACCTTTAAGAAGCCATCATAAACATGTTGTACCAACTCAATATGACTCCAAACCATGGACATAATTGAACGAAATCACTTCATCTCTTACCTTTGTCAATAACCAAAATTGACAGAATTCTGATCTCCTCAAGGACTTTGTTTCAGCCTTTCATATTAAAGGTATGGCTTGAGCTAGTGACAAGGATCGTTTTTTGTTACAAACGCTTAATGATTCAAAGACAGAATCTAGGAGTTTGTCAAAGTAGCTAAGAGGGAAAACTTGGAAAAATTGGAAAGGAAGGACGAGATGGCTGCCAACTTGGTGATGGGAGAAGATGATGACTCATGCAAATTTCATTTAATGCTTCTTTATCCCATAATCACCTCACCCATTGACCCCTTTTGACCTCTTGACTATTTGACCATCAATTGCTCTAATTCCATTCATGTCCCATATATCATTTATATATCAATTTCTCTATATTTATTCAATTCTTTTCAGCTGAAATACTATACAAATATGGGAAAATTTACATGAAATTGGGGATTTCGCATTCTCCCCACCTTTAGAAATTTGGTCCTCCAAATTTGAATCGGGTTAGGTCTCAAATAACTCTGGGAACTTCTCTTTCATCAAGCTCTCTAGCTCCCATGTAACTTCTTCCATAGTATGATACTGCCAGAGAACTTTAACTAATGGGATCGTCTCAGTTCTCAACACTTTCTCCTTTCTATCCAAAATCTGAACCGGCTTCTCCACATAGCTCATGTCTTCCCGAATCTCTAAAGGCTCGTATTCTATGACATGAGATGGGTCCGAATTATACTTCCAAAGCATAGATACAAGAAAAACATTATGCACTCCTGATAGTTTTGGAGGTAGTGCCAACCTATAGGCAACATCTCCAATGCGATCTAAGACTTCAAATGGCCCTACATAGTGAGGACTAAGCTTATCTCTTTGGCCAAATCTCATTGTCGTAACGATTTTCGTCCGAAGACTCGATCGCTAGACGATTTTGAAAAAAAAAACACAAAGAGGAGTCGCCACCAATCTTTTTTTGACTAGGTGTGATTGGTCACCTAAAATTATTTATCTTTTTAATAAAATCTTAAAATTAATTAAGTTTTATCAAAAAAATAATTTTTGGTCTGCGAAAACAAAGTTTGGGTTCGGGAGTTCGGTTACTTGTGGGGAAGGATTAGCACCCCCACAGCGCCCGTTAAAAAACGGTACCACTTAATCATATATTATCTTTTAATCTTAATAAAAATGGTCTTAATTAAATATTTAAAAGAACTTCATTTATTTCGAAATCATTTTTGTTATTTGTTTTATTTTGAAGTATTTAAGTTTTATTTTTTATTTGAAATAAGTGAAAATCTTTTGTATTGAAAATTATTCCGAAGTACCCCAATACTTTTGGTAGCATTTCGGATAATTTCCTCACCTAGAGATTTCTTAAGAATTGCTACTTGCGATTTCTATAGAATCCCATCCTCGGGAGATTTGCACTTATTTTTGGAATTTCATGAATGCATATGATGCTAACAAAATAAATATGATGCACATGAGAAATATATTATTTTATTTTATTTTTATGATCTTTTATACTTATATTATTGCTTTTGAAATTTATTGATTTATAAAATTTTATTTTTATTGAAAAATCATACTAAATATTCCAATACGCTGGTAACATTTAGCAGATCTCTCTCACCTAGAGATCAGTTAGGAATCACTACTTGTGAATTCCATAACATCCCATCATCGGAAATTATTTATATCTTATTTATTCTTAATTTGTTTTACTCTTTATTTTGAAGTTTATTTAAAATATTTATTTATTTATTATTTTTAGTGTTAGTTTATTTCATATAAGTTGATTATATTAGAAATCTTAATATCGAACTAAAATTATTTGAATACCCCAACACGCTGGTAATAATCAAATATTTTATTTCGACCCTAAGGATTATCAAAGAATCACTACTTGTGATTTCTAAGAAATCCTATCATCGGAAATTAGTTTATATTTAGGTTTATTTATTTATCTTAAAATTTATATTTATTTATATCAACATTTAAATTTATTTAGTTTTACCATTTCTTACTTATTTTGTTTTTTTATATATTTTTATCGAGATAAAATCGATTAGATGTCCCAATACGCTGGTAACATCAAAAGTTTTTTTCCTCAATCCTAAAGATTATCGAAGAATCACTACTTGTGATTTCTTTGAAATCTTATCCTCGGAAATTCAAATTTATTATTTGCATTTATCTTTTTATTTATTATTTTTATTATTTATTTATTATTAATTTATTTGTTATTGTTTTTTTTTTTAAAGCTCTCTTAATAACATTAAAAAAAATTTATGTATGTGAAATTTTTAACATACTAAAAATACAAGACAACTCTTTTTGCAATCTCTTTTCCAAAGAAATATATATTTATATAAATTCTTTATCCAACCTAAAACAAAGTACATGGACACGTACAAGCAATGATACATATAAATAAAATATATAAACTTTTTCTCAACTTTTGTTGTTTGCGTTTTTTTTTATTTATCACTATTATTGTATAAAAACAGAATTTACAAAGCATAAGGCAGAGAATATACCTTGACAAGATGACCCATTTTCAATTCCTTGCCTTTCTTTTTCACGTAGATGACACCCTCTTCTTTAGCAAACACGACAGCAGGCAACGATGATGATGCACGATGCAACAACGAAAATGATGCAGCAAGACCCGAAACAGTGCAGTGGAGAGGGGCCAAAAACTGCTTATTTTAACGTTCTTTCTTTTCTCAACCGATTGCTAAGCCACTCTCTTGGTTCCCGCTGCAGTGCTTTGCTTCTTTTTTCTTGAACTTCACGTGTCTTCTTCAGTTTTTTGTTTACTCAGCACCTTCTTATCTCTTTAATTTCATATATCCATCTTTCTCCTTTCAAGGACAGTCGACAGGAGCAAAGCTATTGGTTGGATGCAAGACAATGATGAAGATATAGAGGCTAGCTTCAACGAGGAAAGCTGCAGCAGTAGCTTGATGATGAAGACACAGTAGGGATACTGGGCGCAAGGTGGCAAGAATGGGCTTGGCGATGCAAGAATGGGATACGGGCAAACGTGGGTTTCCAAACTATTTAGGAGCAGGAAACGTGTGAAGAAGCAAAGCAGTGCAGTGGTGCTTCGGGTCACAAAGGAAATCACAGAACATGCAGCAACGATGGAGTGCAGAACGGCTTTGGTTATGGTGTAACAACCGTGGTGGTTTGATGCAGAAACGGAATGGAGGCTAGAACAGTTTGGAGCTTGGCTATGTTGACTAAAGGAAGATGAAGGCTTGGTTTGTGTAGTGGCTGGACTGTGATGATGGTGATTGGTGAGGATGATGCAGTGGTGAGGCTGGAAACAATGGGTCGGTGAAGAGAGGGGAAGGCAGCAAAGCATGGGAAGTCGAGGCACTAGGGTTTTCTTTTTTTCTAGGGTTTTTTCAAGCTTCCGTCCCCCCTTTATTTCTCCTTTTCATTGGCTTTTATAGCCATTTCTAGCCCTAAACCTTTAGGGAAGGAAACAAACTTCCTCCTTTTAATGCTTAAACCATGGCTGCCATCATGGGATTCTCATTCATGATTTATTTCCATCAATTTGCAAATTATTATGTTCATTTTTTTGGCAACAAATCAACCAAGTCAACTATTGAGGGTGTAAATTTTGCATGTGCTTCACATGAGATTTTTTAAATTTGAAAGATTTGACCAAAGTTGACTTGTTTCTTTTTATCATTTTTTATTTTTTGATTTTTTTTTATTTTTTTTGATTTTTTTTAAACGAATTGTTCGGACAAAATTAGGTGTCTACAGCTGCCCCTCTTTGCGCTTTGCTGTGAAACAGTAATTGTGCAAAGACATAGACAACCATTTTGTCCGAATGAAAGACCTATCAATGAATTCTTTGTAAAATATGATATTTCCTAGCCTTCTCTCTCATAAGACTTAGGAATGCAAAGTGAATGGGATTTCCTAATCTTTTCTATCATAAGATTAAGGAATGCAAAGTGAAATTCCTAATCTCTCCTATCATAAGACTAAGGAATGCAAAGTGAATGGGATTTCCTAATCTTTTCTATCATAAGATTAAGGAATGCAAAGTGAAATTCCTAGTCTTTCCTATCATAAGACTAAGGAATGCAAGATGAATGGGATTTCCTAATCTTTTCTATCATAAGATTAAGGAATGCAAAGTGAAATTCCTAGTCTCTCCTATCATAAGACTAAGGAATGCAAGATGATCATGGAATAAAAGCTCCTCTCAACAGAGGCTCTAAAACTTCTGAAACACAAAGCTCCTCTCAACAGAGGTAATGTGACTTTTGAAAACATAAAGCTCCTCTCAACAGAGGCAATGAGACTTTGAAAAATAAAGCTCCTCTCAACAGAAGCAATGAGACTTTTGAAAAACATAAAGCTTTTCTCAACAGAGGCAATGAGACTTTGAAAAATAGAGCTCCTCTCAACAGAGGCAATGAGACTTTTGAAAAATAGAGCTCCTCTCAACAGAGGCAATGAGACTTTGAAAAATAGAGCTCCTCTCAACAGAGGCAATGAGACTTTTGAAAAATAGAGCTCCTCTCAACAGAGGCAATGAGACTTTGAAAAAATAAAGCTCCTCTCAACAGAGGCAATGAGACTTTGAAAAAATAAAGCTTCTCTCAACAGAGGCAATGAGACTTTGAAAAATAGAGCTCCTCTCAACAGAGGCAATGAGACTTTGAAAAAATAAAGCTCCTCTCAACAGAGGTAATGAGACTTTGAAAAAATAAAGCTCCTCTCAACAGAGGCAATGAGACTTTGAAAAATAAAGATTTCATTCAGAATGCCAGTTAGCATGGGCTTGACTGGGCTTAACTTTCATTTTGATGCCAACAATATTGGGCTTCATCCTCCTCTAAAGTGCCAGCTAAACTGGGCTTTATTCTTACCCAAAGCTTTTAAAAAATATTTTTCTCATCATCTTCTCATACCTCATTATTTTTTCAAATTACCATCTTTTATATTTTCATCCTATTGATTGTATTCTTACACTTTCTCTTTTCTTCAAAATTTTCATCATTCAGAATTTCTTATCCCAATGTCTTAAATATTTCAATGTCAAAATGCACTAATGAAATGTCATGCATGTCATGAATATAATGAATGCCATGAATGTTATGCACATGTCAATGTCATGCCCCCTGAATTATTTCATGAATGTATGTAAATGTAATCTCAATTGTGGTAACAAGATTCTCAAGCTCATCTCATTTTCCTCAAGTCCCACATATCTGCTGGATTCTTCTTATTCAAATCTTCTATCTCCACTTCTCATCCCACCTTCTAATGAGTCTTGGTCCCATTATGCTTGAAGACTTGCCATCATGCTTTCAAAGTTATGTTTTCATCATTTTTTTTATTTTTGTTTCTTTCTCTCTTTTAGTAATGCAAGATTTCTCAAAAGAATATTTTTTTTCAAAAATTTACCCAAAAAGGGCTACCAACATTTATTTATTTTCCTTCCAATTCGACCACCAATGTAATGCACTCATACATCTTCTCAATTTATTATAGGGATGGAATGAATTTAAAATAATCATGAGAGATATTGGTATTCATTCTTAAAAAAGGAACATGAAATCAAGAAAAATCAATGGGCCAGTTTGTTTGGAATAGGATTTTCAGTATCCATTTAATAAACATTCTGACAATTTCAATCAAGTCAATCTAGAATTCTTTTCCAAAAGCCCACTTTTATTGATATGTTCATTCATGTTGGGCCTGCCAATCTTACTTCTATATCAAAACTCTTGGTGATGATCTTTTCCTAAGTTGCCTTTTCAGGTTTTCAACTTAGGTTCCCCCTCTTTTGATCCAAACTGCCTTTTCAAGTTTTCAATTTGAATCCTCCTTTTTCTTTTTCTTTTTCTTTTTTTTTCTTTTTTCTTTTTCTTTTTCATTTTCCTTTTTTTTCTTTTTTTTTCTTTTTTTAATCTATTTCTTTTTTTTTATTTCAACTTCATTAGCTTTGAAAAACTTCAACCTTCAGTGCTCAATCAAAATTCATGCCCCTAATAGGCGTTCTTGACTTCGATCCAAGATATCTTCCAAAGCTCGTGGGTTTCTTCATTCAACTTGATCTACTTCCTTCAAAGGATCATTATCTCATTGTACAAGTATGTTTTCATTCAACGCATGATTCTTCAATTGAAGCATTTACATTTGATCAAAATGGGCTTTTAAAGGCATGTAATGTAGGCTCAGGTGAGGGTTTATGAAAGAAAAGGATAAAGCAGGCCCAAAATGTGTTTCAGGGTTTATAAACCAAGGGATCACTTCTTTTTTTTTTAACAAATAAAACACTTAAGCATTTAGTACCTTTCTAGTTCCCTCATTTCTTTTCTTGCTTTTTTTTTTTGGGTTTTCTTTTTGAATTCAAACCCTTTTCTCTTTTTTTTCTTCTTTTTTTTTTCAAAAATGGGCCCCCCCTTTTTTTTTGCCCCTTGATTCATCGTGAACACTTTCATTTTTGCCCCCAAAAAATTTTTATTTCATCTTCCTTGCCCCCAATGTGGAGGGTGATCCTTGGTGGGTTATATTACAAAAATATAATAGGCTCAAAAGGGGTAATCAAAGGATAATTTTACTCACGCTTGAAGGATAGTGAAAGAAGGCCATTCATCGTTTCAAATGTAAGTGCTTTCCTTAAAGATCATTTATTGAATAATGACAAACTTGTTAGAAGCTTTTGTAAGAGATTCACTTTTCTCGTACCGTCTATCAAGTGCGGATGGTTAGCAACCTTTCCTTCATTTTCTTACTTTCGCAACATTGGCATACTATTAATTCATCAACAGTAGTAGTTCTTTCAAAATTGAACCCTAGATTTATTGACATCATTATCATTATGTTCATTATTTGGATACTTGTGAATGAAAGATATGATGAGTATGTGAGAAATGACAAATGAATAGAATGAGAAAATGACAGTGCATCACACTAGTCGCTTTATTGAAAGGGAAATAAATAAAAGTTAGCCCATATATAAAACTTTATTTCGTGCTTATGGGCTTAAGCACTTTAAAAAAAAAACTGTCTTGCATTACTAAAAAAAAAATTCTGATAAATCTCCAGACTTGCATGGCTTAAACTCTTTTCACCTCAAAAGAATCATCCCTCGTTTCCATGGTTGGGCAATGGATTCGCATTCACAGTCGGTTTCCCCCTTTGTTTCAAAGTGCAATATGCAGGCTTTTATCAAACCTTGCACCCTATACTTTAAAGCAGTGCAATTCTCCAAGGAGTGACCCGGATTCCCAAAATGATACTCACATCGAGCATTCTCATTATACCATTTTGGATATGGAGGCTTGAGAGGTTCCACATAAACTGGGGCAATGAGTTGCTCTTTGATTAGTTTTGGGTACAACTCGATATAGGTTATAGGAATTGGATCAAGGGGAGCTTTTTGTTATTTTGGCCATGCCCCCCTAGGATTGCTTTCTTGTTTGTTGGATTGGGCAACTGATTGGGTATTTGGTGCAGGTGTTTGAGGGTGAAAGTTAGGCTGAGCATTAATTTGCGGATATGACTGGTAAGGGTATTGGACAGGATAATATGGTTGTGGCATGGGATAAGAGTGTCGTGGAGTGTATCGTCCATGTTGCCCCCCATGTATAACAGCATGGGCATCTTCTTCCCTCCTTCTGTTAGCTCCTCCTTTCTTCTCAGTATTGTTAGGAACTTCGATCTTGCCACGCTTGATCGCATTCTCAATGATCTCCCTGGATAACACCATATCAGTAAAATTCTTGGTGGCATTGCCTATCATCCTATCATAATATGGAGCCTTTAAAGTGTTCACAAATAGGATGGTGAGCTCCTTTTCTGAAAGAGGAGGTTGCACTTCTGCAGCTACATCGCGCCACCTTTGCGCATATTGCTTGAAGCTTTCATTAGCGTTCATCTCCATGTTTTGAACTGATAAACGGTCAGGGGCCATATCAGCAACATGTCGATATTGGGTCGTGAACACCCTTGCTAAGTCATTCCATGTGGTAATCCGGGTTTTGTCTAATTGATTGTACCACTTGGCAGTAGATCCAGTGAGACTTTCTTGAAAAATGTGAATAAGGAGCTTATCATCTTGAGCAAAAGCAGCCATCTTTCGACAATACATGATAAGATGAGACCTAGGGCAAGAAGTTCCATTGTACTTCTCAAACTCTGGTGCTTTGAACTTGGGTGGAATAACCAGGTCTGACACCAAGCACAACCCAGTAGCATCCATGGAACCATAAAAGTCTAAGCCTTCAATAGCTCGAATCCTTTCCTCCAACATATTAATCTTTTGTTGTGACTTCGCCTCATCTTTCTCTTCTACTTGTTTGGCTTTCAACTTCTCAATTTCCCTTGGGTCATCTAAGTCAGGCACCTCAATGGGATCAGTAGATTTTGCGCCTTGGGAAGGATGGGTGGGTCCTTGGAATTGAGCTTGTCCAAACACTTGGGGTATAGCAGCGTAAGCAGGTGGATATCTTCTTTCTTGAGATGTTTGACTTGGGAATGGACCGAATCCAGGAGGATAGATAGGATCTTCCATACTGTGTTGTTGAACCCCTTCTTGGACTGCAGCTTCCTCTACTACTCCTTTGCCCTTGCTTAGATTTTTCAATAATTCTGTAATTTGGGCCAGTTGCCCCATCATTTCCTCTTGAGCTTTTTCCATCTTCTCCATGTGCGCGCTTGATTCTTCTTCCATGATCTTAGCTCGATAACGAGTGTTGTGTGAATGAACTTTTGGTCGAGCTATCTTCAAATCTTTATTACCACAATTAAGAATTTATCATTTCACATGTGGTGATGCTTGAAAAAATTGAATGAAGATGAATGAATGAACAAAATGCTACATGCGTTTGAAAAAAAAAAAGTCATGGATGAGAAATGCATGGAAATGTTTTGCTAAAGAACCTATGATTCCCTAATAGGTATTTTCTATGAGTTAACATGACTCTATCCCAAGTTGGCTTTCTTAAGTTTACTATATGTTTGGTTTGGAGTTCTAGAGGACAAGAGGTTCTCAAATTGTTCCTTACTGACGTCCACACTAGACTAGTAAGGCACCCCAATCCTCACCCATGATAGGCTACAGACGGAAAGGGTTCAACTTGAGTGAGAGTATTTCACTTGCCATTGCGGAGGTTATCACCTCACGAGAGCAAAGGTACTATACTCTCTCCTAAAAGGGACAAACCCGGGTGTAGGGTTGATGTATGCAATGAATATGTCATGTATGCAAAAGAACAAAATTTAAAGTGCATCCCAACAAAATGCAAATGATAAAGATGATTCACACATTTTTTGTTTGTTGTTTTTTTCTAATTATTTTTTTACGAAAAGTTTTATTAAATATTTATTAAGACCATTAACTAAGATTTTGGATAAAACATGATTAATTATGGTTCGACTCTCTAACGTCCCCAGTGGAGTAGCCAAGCTGTCGTAACGATTTTCGTCCGGAGACTCGATCGCTAGACGATTTTGAAAAAAAAACACAAAGAGGAGTTGCCACCAATCTTTTTCTGACTAGGTGTGATTGGTCACCTAAAATTATTTATCTTTTTAATAAAATCTTAAAATTAATTAAGTTTTATCAAAAAAATAATTTTTGGTCTGCGAAAACAAAGTTTGGGTTCGGGAGTTCGGTTACGTGTGGGGAAGGATTAGCACCCCCACAGCGCCCGTTAAAAAATGGTACCACTTAATCATATATTATCTTTTAATCTTAATAAAAATGGTCTTAATTAAATATTTAAAAGAACTTCATTTATTTCGAAATCATTTTTGTTATTTGTTTTATTTTGAAGTATTTAAGTTTTATTTTTTATTTGAAATAAGTGAAAATCTTTTGTATTGAAAATTATTCCGAAGTACCCCAATACTTTTGGTAGCATTTCGGATAATTTCCTCACCTAGAGATTTCTTAAGAATTGCTACTTGCGATTTCTATAGAATCCCATCCTCGGGAGATTTGCACTTATTTTTGGAATTTCATGAATGCATATGATGCTAACAAAATAAATATGATGCACATGAGAAATATATTATTTTATTTTATTTTTATGATCTTTTATACTTATATTATTGCTTTTGAAATTTATTGATTTATAAAATTTTATTTTTATTGAAAAATCATACTAAATATTCCAATACGCTGGTAACATTTAGCAGATCTCTCTCACCTAGAGATCAGTTAGGAATCACTACTTGTGAATTCCATAACATCCCATCATCGGAAATTATTTATATCTTATTTATTCTTAATTTGTTTTACTCTTTATTTTGAAGTTTATTTAAAATATTTATTTATTTATTATTTTTAGTGTTAGTTTATTTCATATAAGTTGATTATATTAGAAATCTTAATATCGAACTAAAATTATTTGAATACCCCAACACGCTGGTAATAATCAAATATTTTATTTCGACCCTAAGGATTATCAAAGAATCACTACTTGTGATTTCTAAGAAATCCTATCATCGGAAATTAGTTTATATTTAGGTTTATTTATTTATCTTAAAATTTATATTTATTTATATCAACATTTAAATTTATTTAGTTTTACCATTTCTTACTTATTTTGTTTTTTTATATATTTTTATCGAGATAAAATCGATTAGATGTCCCAATACGCTGGTAACATCTAAAGTTTTTTTCCTCAATCCTAAAGATTATCGAAGAATCACTACTTGTGATTTCTTTGAAATCTTATCCTCGGAAATTCAAATTTATTATTTGCATTTATCTTTTTATTTATTATTTTTATTATTTATTTATTATTAATTTATTTGTTATTGTTTTTTTTAAAAAAGCTCTCTTAATAACATTAAAAAAAATTATGTATGTGAAATTTTTAACATACTAAAAATACAAGACAACTCTTTTTGCAATCTCTTTTCCAAAGAAATATATATTTATATAAATTCTTTATCCAACCTAAAACAAAGTACATGGACACGTACAAGCAATGATACATATAAATAAAATATAAAACTATTTTCTCAACTTTTGTTGTTTCGTTTTTTTTTTATTTATCACTATATTGTATGAAAACTGAATTTACAAAGCATAAGCAGAGAATATACCTTGACAAGATGACCCATTTCAATTCCTTGGCCTTTCTTTTTCACGTAGATGACACCCTCTTCTTTAGCAAACACGACAGCAGGCAACGTGATGATGCACGGTGCAACAACGAAAATGATGCAAGCAAGACCTGAAACAGTGCATGGAGAGGGCCAAAAACTGCTTATTTTATCGTTCTTTCTTTTCTCAACCGATTGCTAAGCCACTCTCTTGGTTCCCGTTGCAGTGCTTTGCTTCTTTTTTCTTGAACTTCACGTGTCTTCTTCAGTTTTTTGTTTACTCAGCACCTTCTTATCTCTTTAATTTCATATATCCATCTTTCTCCTTTCAAGGACATCGACAGGAGCAAACTATTGGTTATGCAAGACAATGATGAAGATATAGAGGCTAGCTTCAACGAGGAAAGCTGCAGCAGTAGCTCGATGATGATGACGCAGTAGGGACACTGGGCGCAAGTGGCAAGAATGGGCTCGGCGATGCAAGAATGGATACGGGCAAACGTGGGTTTCCAAAATTTAGGACAGGAAACGTGTGAGAAGCAAAGCGGTAGTGGTGCTTCGGTCACGAAGGAAATCACAGAACATACAGCAACGATGGAGTGCAGAACGGCTTTGGTTATGTGTAACAACCGTGGTGGTTTGATGCAGAAACGAATTGGAGGCTAGAACAGTTTGGAGCTTGGCTATGTTGACTAAAGGAAGATGAAGGCTTGGTTTGGTAGTGGCTGGACTGTGATGATGTGATTGTGAGGATGATTGCAGCGGTGAGGCTGGAAACAATGGGTCGTGAAGAGAGGGAAGGCAGCAAAGCATGGGAAGTTGAGGCACTAGGTTTTCTTTTTTTCTAGGTTTTTTCGAGCTTCCGTCCCCCCTTTATTTTCTCCTTTTCATTGGCTTTATACCATTTCTAGCCCTAAACCTTTAGGGAAGGAAACAAACTTCCTCCTTTTAATGCTTAAACCATGGCTGCCATCATGGGATTCTCATTCATGATTTATTTCCATCAATTTGCAAATTATTATGTTCATTTTTTTGGCAACAAATCAACCAAGTCAACTATTGAGGGTGTAAATTTTGCATGTGCTTCACATGAGATTTTTTGAATTTGAAAGATTTGACCAAAGTTGACTTGTTTCTTTTTATCATTTTTTATTTTTTGATTTTTTTTTGATTTTTTTGATTTTTTTTTTAACGAATTGTTCGGACAAAATTAGGTGTCTACACTCATAATTCCTTTGGATGGAGGAACTTTCAAAAACACTGAATCCCCAACCATAAACTCAAGTGGCCTCCGTCGAGCATCCGTATAACTCTTTTGTTGACTCTGAGCTGTCTTAAGTCTTTGACAAATCAGCTTAACATCCTCAGAGGCTTGCTCGACTAAATCTGGAGCTAATAACTTGCGTTCGCCTACTTCTTCCCACCCAATTGGAGATCGACACCTTCTACCATACAAAGCTTCATATGGTGTCATCCCGATACTCGCATGATAACTATTATTGTAAGCAAACTCAACCAATGGCAGATGATCGTCCCATGAACCTTTAAAATCCAAAGCACAAGCTCTCAACATATCCTCGAGCGTCTGAATGGTACACTCGAACTGACCATCAGTCTGCGAATGAAAAGCTGTGCTAAAATTCAACTGAGATCCCATGGCTTCTTGAAAATGTTCCCAAAAATGAGAAGTAAACCTAGAATCTCTATCAGATGTAATACTCACTGGAACACCGTGTAGTTTGACAACTTCTCTCACATACGGATCTGCCAAAGCACTAAGTATATCTATAGATTTGATAGGTAAGAAGTGTGCGGACTTAGTCAACCTGTCCACGATTACCCAAATACCATCTTGATTCCTCTTGGTCCTAGGCAATCCCATAATCAAATCCATCGTAATGTGTTCTCACATCCACATAGGTATAGGCAGAAGCTATAGCAAACCTTCCGGTCTTTGGTACTTTACCTTAACCTGTTGACATGTGAGACACTTCGCCACAAATTCTGCTATGTCTCTTTTCATGCCAGTCCACCAATACACCTTGCGAAGATTCCGATACATCTTCGTATTTCCGGGATGCAACGTGTATTTAGTGGCATGTGCTTCTGTCAAAATCAGCTTCTTCAACTCCTTATCATTAGGAACATATATACGGCTATTAAACCTCAAAATTCCGTCGCTACCAATATCGAACTCTGAGAGCATACCTGACTGTATCCGATCTATAGCCTCAATACACTAAACATCTTCCCTTTGAGCAATCTGAATTCCATCTATCAATTCTGGCTCAATCATCAAACTGGCTATCATCCCAGTTGGCTCAAGAGGTGTAACCTTTAAACTGAACCTCGCAAATTGCTCAAGTAACTCATACTCTCGGACCATCATGTAAGCCACTATCCCTACATGCTTCCGGCTCAAAGCGTCCGCCACCACATTGGCCTTTCCCGGGTGGTATAGGATTTCACAATCATAATCCTTCAGAAGCTCGAGCCATCTCCTTTGCCTCATATTCAATTCACTTTGAGAGAACAAGTATTTTAGGCTCTTATGATCCGTAAAAATATGAAATTTCTCACCATATAAGTAATGCCTCCATATCTTCAAAGCAAATACTGCTGTAGCTAACTCCAAGTCATGAGTTGGGTAGTTCTTCTCATGGTCCTTTAGTTGACGAGAACCATATGCAACTACTTTACCATGCTGCATTAGTACACATCCCAAACCTTGTCCTGAGGCATCACTATACACCGAAAATCTACCAGAACCACTAGAAATAGTGAGAATAGGTGCAGTCGTCAGCCTACGCTTCGACTCTTGAAAGTTATGCTCACAGGCATCATTCCATTCAAATTTCACCCCTTTGCGTGTCAAGTGCGTCAATGAAGCAGCTAACCTTGAGAAACCTTCCACAAATCTTCAATAGTAGCAAGCTAAACCCAAGAAACTCCTAATCTCCGTAACTGTTTTCGGTCTCTCCCATTGCACCATAGCTTCAATCTTTGATGGATCGACCGAAACTCCATCTTTACTGATTACATGACCCAAAAAGGAGATATGATCTAGCCAGAATTCACACTTACTTAGTTTGGCATAAAATTCTCGATCTTTGAGGGTTTGCAAGACTATCCGTAAGTACTGCTCATGCTCTTCCCAGGATTTTGAATACACCAATATGTCATCGATAAAGACAGTGACAAACTGGTCCAAATATTGTTTGAACACATCGTTCATCAAATTCATAAAAGCCACGGGGGCATTGGTTAAACCAAACGGCATCACCAAAAATTTACAATGGCCATACCGTGTCCTGAATGCTGTCTCAGGAATATCCTCACTCCGGATCTTCAATTGATGATATCCCGACCTCAAGTCTATCTTCGAAAAGACTTGTGCACCCTTAAGTTGATCAAAGAGATCGTCAATCCTAAGAAGAGGGTACTTGTTCTTGATTGTCACCTTATTCAACCATCGGTAGTTGATGCACAGCCTCATGTTGCCATCCTCACAAGAGCACCCCAAGGGGATACGCTGGGTCGTATGAACCCTTTATCTAGTAACTCCTGAAGCTACTTCTTCAATTCCTCCAATTCCACTAGTGCCATCCGATAGGGTGATCTCGAAATGGGCTCAGTTCTCGGCACCAAATCGATTGTAAACTCTACTTCCCTATCCGGAGGAAGTCTTGAAAGATCATCCAGAAACACTTTGAGAAAATCCTTGATTACCGAAATCTCATGAAGTTCGGGGCGTTCCTTTTCTACGTCCACCACATAAGCTAACCATCCTTCACATAGCAATTATATTCTATTAATTTAATCTCAAATAAAC
Source organism: Heritiera littoralis (assembly GCA_031772115.1). NCBI lineage: Eukaryota > Viridiplantae > Streptophyta > Magnoliopsida > Malvales > Malvaceae > Heritiera > Heritiera littoralis. The sequence continues at coordinate 145,110 of JAPDPK010000088.1, read as the reverse complement.
TAAACAAGCAAATATGCTATTGCATTAAACACTTCCAAAATTTACAACATAGCTAACGGGAGAAGAGAATGTCACACTTTTAGCATGACAATCTAATATCATATGATTCTTAGCTAACCAATCCATACCCAAAATAACATCAAATCCATACATATTTAGTAGGATTAGGTTAGTAGGATTAGGTCAGCTACTAATTCTCTTTGTCCTACCCGTAGCTTACAATTACGATACACTATATCTGCCATTTGTGATTCCTTAAATGAAGTACTTATTTGCAATAATTGTCCAAAAGGCTTAGGCTCAATAGGTACTTTCATAGCAATCATGGGTGAAACAGATGAATGCGTAGAGCCTGGATCAAACAATGCTGTAACACTTATATCAAATTAGTAAATCTTACCCTTAATCACCTTGGATGAAGCATCGGCATACTCTTCATCTATGGCAAATACTCGTCCTTGGGTCACAGCTTTCTTTCCTTTCTCCACTGCTGTGGCCCTAGGCTGTGGTTGAGGGGTCTTCTCTAATTCCTAGGATGCCGTCTGATTCCTCTTAGGACAATCTGTAATCATGTGTCCCTGCTCACCAAACCTAAAGCAAGCACCACTCGCTAACCGGCATGTCTGTGATCCATGAAACTTCCCGCATTACTCACATTTTTGCATCGTACTCTTCATTGAGCTAGTGGTACTGCCTGCTAGATATCGGGATCTCTCGTCATTTATCTTGATCCCGGTAGGTCTAGGAGTCCCTATATCCTAAGCATCATAACTTCCAATTCAGTATAATTCCATATAACCATTTAATTAAAATAGAGATCATTTTCTTATAATTTATTTACTTACCTATTGAAACACCTTCACAACGTCTACTTCTCCTAGATGGTTATCTATCATTAGAGGCTTTCTCGTCTGACTTCCGCTTCATCGGTTCTTTGCCTTTACCTTTAGCTCGAAATTCAGCATGATGAAGCTCATAGTCCTGCTCACACAACTGAGCCTTACGGACTGCCTCTCCATACGTGGTGATATCCATAGGATACAACTTGGATCTGATAGGGGAATTCAATCCCTCTATAAACTGATAAATCTTATGTCCTTCACTCCTGAGGACCTCTGGATCAAATCTGCTTAAAGTAATGAACTTTGACTCGTGCTGATTAACTAACATCGTCCCTTGAGTCAAGTTCAGAAACTCAATCTTCAACCTAGTCTGATCAGTGCGTGGGATATACTGTTCATTAAAGGCTTCTAGGAATCTATCCCACGTAACCTCAGCATATCGAGCCTCTAATATGGTCCGATGGACTACCACCAATACTCTGCATCGTCCACTAACAGGTAAGCAGCCAAACCCACCTTTTCCCTTTCGGAACATGTCATATACTCAAAAGATTTCGTGATCGCCTTCACCCAATTCTCTGCGGCCAATAAATCTCTATCCCCCTTAAACTTAAGCGGATCCAGCTTCTTGAATTCCTTAATCAGAGTCACACTGCAACAAGCCTTAGGATCTTGCCTCGCAGTATCTGCGACTGGTGGGGGTAATTCTGTCTGTGCTGGTGGGTGCTGTGCAGTAGGAGTAGCTGCTGGGGTACTTGTGGCCACGTTCGGAAAGTTCGCCATAAACCGTGTGAACATCGTGGCCATATTCTCCATATGCTTCTCCATTTTCGCTAGCCTAGTATTCGGGCTATACGGTGGAGATGGAGGAGGAGACTGTGTTGGGGGCGATTCCGTTCGACCCCTTCCTCGTCCTCTATTAGTACCCCTTCTACGTGAGTTCATTCTGTCAATATAAGCACGAAATTGAGCTATTTAGTAGAACTATAACAGTTATACTATGCCTATGTATTCAGACAAGTACAGCACATTGGGGATATACACTAATTCTAGCCTAATGACAACGATAAATATCGGTCTAATCAGCTCTGATACCAATCTATGACATCCCAGTCACTATACATTCACCTATAACTTTTTTTCTTTTTCATATAACTTGATTAGACTCGTCCGTCAATGTCATTCCTTCTTCTTCTTAAGCTTAATATTGAATAGTTCATCATAAAGATTTTAATTTCAAATAAAGCATAATAATGATATATATACATATCATTTCTTACCACAGGATCTTACATATCTTACATAACCTAAATTCCCCAAAATCTTATATACATCAATGTACTGTAGTACCGTCTAATTTACATGATTACATAAGTATACCTTCAAGAAGTCTAGGAAGCGTGCCTCAAAGGAATACAAATCCAATAGGGTCTTCTATCTAAAGTGAGGAATCACTTCAAGTAGTCTGAAAAATAATCGTAAAGGAGTGAGTTTATGCTCAGTAAGAAACATATGTAAAAGAGCGTACTATGCCTCTATATACAGTTTTCTTGCTTGGCTCTATGATGTCATGTAAAATCATTATAAAGCATATATCTTACACTTCTTTCAAATAGCATAGGCAAACATACATCATATACTTCTTTCAAATTATCATATATAAGTAATTCAAATACTTTTGATTTCTTTATTCTTTTGAAATCGTATATACAGATATCATTTAAATAACATGGAGACTATTTGCATTTTGACAGAATTATGCACTGGATAAACAGGTGACGTACCCCCGTAGGGGCTAGGAATCCTCCCCTAGCCAAATATATAACAGAGGCAATTGGCCAAGTGTCAGTGGGCCACGATGAACACTAGCCAGGTGACATCTGTGGCACTGAGCGCTGGACTAGAGCTCCTCAGCCATGTACATATACAGAAGTTCATAATCATTAAGTACTTCATAGTCTCAAAACATTTGTCATATAGCTTTTTGCAATGACATTCATACTTTTCTAAAATAAGCTTTAAAATCTCTTTTTCAAAAGGGGCAGTTGACTGGCCTCATAAGGCAGTCAGCTGCTATTAAATATCTTACTTTATCGAAATTATTTTCTTTTAAAATTTCAATATTTCAAAATTCTGAAAACACATGGGGCAGTCTACTAGTCCATATAGCAGTCGGCTGGTTTTCAAACATAATGCTTTTCGAGAGAAAGGCAGTCGACTGGTCATATAGCAGTCAATTGTTTTCGCAAACAGAATGCTTCTGAAAATAGGGCAGTCGACTGGTCATATAGGCAGTCAGTTGGTTTCTCAAACAGAATGCTTTTCAAGTAAATAGCAGTCGACTGGTCCATATAGCACTCGACTGGTTTGAAACAGAATGCTTTCTGGAAAAGAGCAGTCGACTGGCTTATATAGCAGTCGACTGGTTTGAGTCAGTTTTCGAGAAATCTTCACTTTGGTTGTCTCTAGGCAGTTGGCTACTCCTAGCATTTTGGTAGCTAAGAGTAAAATCCGAAATTTACCATTTTCTGCACTTAAACAGCTTGTACTTCATCCCAAGACATTTAAAACATATTAAAACATGCGGACATAGCCACCCTACGTCCGTTACATAAATTCCTTACCTCAATAGCCAATAATCCACAAGCTTGGCTGAAATCCAACACCTTGCCTTTCACTTCTTCAAAGCTGTAACATCATCATAACATTTCAAACCTTTAAGAAGCCATCATAAACACGTTGTACCAACTCAATATGACTCCAAACCATGGACATAATTGAACGAAATCTCTTCATCTCTTACCTTTGTCAATAACCAAAATTGACAGAATTCTGATCTCCTCAAGGACTTTGTTTCAACCTTTCATATTAAAGGTATGGCTTGAACTAGTGACAAGGATCGTTTTTCGTTACAAACACTTAATGATTTGATGACAGAATCTAGGAGTTTGTCAAGGTAGCTAAGAGGGAAAACTTGGAAAAATTGGAAAGGAAGGACGAGATGGTTGCCGACTTGGTGATGGGAGAAGATGATGACTCATGCAAATTTCATTTAATGCTTCTTTATCCCATAATCACCTCAGCTATTGACCCCTTTGACATCTTGACTAGTTGACCATCAATTGCTCTAATTCCATTCATGTCCTATATATCATTTATATATCAATTTCTCTATATTTATTCAATTCTTTTCAACTAAAATACTATACAAATATGGGAAAATGTACATGAAATTAGGGATTTCACACTTTCTCTCCCTATGATGCCTTCTAAGTTTTTCCTTGCATTCTTTGTCTTTGTGTAGGTTCATATAGGGTAGGCTTGCTGCTTCTCGCATAGGTGATTTCTCTGCTTTGGTCGTTTCTTTTTTTTCCTACCTCTGCATTCTGCTTAGCTTTATTGTTCTACTTGCGATTCTGAAGGCTTGAACTTTGATTTTTATCAATTGATATTGGTTTGGTCTGTGTTTTTCTGATTCACCATGCTTTTTTTCTATTTGGTTCTGTTCTGGTTGTGATCAACCTCTTCTGAAAGACGTAAAACAAGAAATAAATCATGTAACCTCTGTAGAACCGAGTTTAGCTGTCGTTTAAGTTTGTTGTTCTGGTATTTCCTTTTCACCAATGATTTCAAGTTTAGAAAATCTGAAACATTTTCATTACATCAGTCAATTTCATTAGATTTTTTTTTTGTGCTTGAAAATTTAGGTTTGTTTTTCTCATATTAAATTCAACTATTTTTAGTTAAGAAGTTGAAATTTGAGAATAAAGAAAAGGATGCCATGTTATTTTCAAAATTTTACAAATTAAAATTGTCTAATGTCATTTTATGAAAATAATCCTATCTTTATAGTCTGAGTTTTTATTTTTGTTTTACAAACTTCCTACTCTGACAGGGTAAGAAAAGATTAACCAAATATTCAAATAAGTCTGTTGTCATAAAAGCTCTAAGCAAGATAGTGACTAAACAAATTGATGGTAATGATACTCAATACAATATTGGGTCAAAGGCTAAGAAAACATTTCTTCTTTCTCTCTTACTTTCTTAATTTGATATGTTATGGGATTGTAAGTTATTGACTTCTGTTTTTTACTTTGGGTAGTAAGGCTTTTGAGTAGATTGGTTTGATCTATTCATGATTGAGATTGGTCATGGAAGTTTTCTAAATTGTCTCAATGCATTATCAAGAATGCTTTTGTTGCCATGCTTGCTCCGAATTCCGATTGTGAGGTACAAGTTTATGTTATTAGTAGACTTCCTATGTTTGAATAATTTGTCTTTATTCCATTTCTTCATTTCATTTCTTCTCAGCCTATACAATGTTCTTAATAGACTTCCTATGTGTTTAAAGAACTATGAATGTCCTCTCTTTTTTTCCTCGGTTTGTCCCCTGTCTCGCCCATCTCTATAGTAAGTCTTCATAGCTGCTGACTTTTTATGTTAATGAATGAATTTAATAATTTACTATTTACTACAAAGGTTATCGGTGTTTTATGTTGATGCCTCTGGACATTAGATGAAAGAAGAGATAGGAGCAACTAAAAAGTTAATAGCAATCAAAAGTTAAAGGTCAAGAGTCTTCCTCTCGCCATTATTTGATATTTATTCTTTCATTTTTTAGATTTCTTTTTGTCATGTTCTTCTTCTATTATTATTATTATTATTATTATTATTATTATTATTATTATTATTATTATTATTATTATTATTATTATTATTGAAAACTTGAAGTGGCTACAGCGAGAATCATTTTCAGACTTGCTAGGCTCATGCTTTAAGATTAGGCCCAGTCAAGATTGGTTACCTGCAAATATAGTATGAAGATATTGAAAATCATTAGCTGAGCAAGCATCTATTAAAGCATATACGCCTGGATTTAAAGCTTCATCTATCTTCCTATAATTGAATGAAAAGTTAAAATGGTTTGTCAATTACAGTATCAATATCATGTATGATAGTAGGCAGCATTAGATAACTCCTTTTGATGCCAGTTTTAAGGGGATAATATTCTAAATAAACCCATAAACGTGTGTGTGTGTGTGTAATAAGTAGCATTAGATACCTCCTTTTGAAGCCAGTTTTAAGGGGATCATATTCTGAATAAGCCCACATATATATATATATGTATATATGTATATATATATAGGTTGATAAGAACTTATGACAGTGCCCTACAAAGCCATATTTCTGTTGTCTTATCCCTAAAATAGAAATGAATGCTAAAGGCCAGAATGATAATTCAATTGGGCTCTTAGATATGTGATGCATCATCGAAATAGAACACCATCAAAAGTTTTCGCACAAATTTCATTTTCAAAACAATTATAGATGTTAGACAAATTGCTATACCTCTTCATAGATTCTGTAAAGAAAGCAAGCACATTTTACTCCTTGCTCTTCCCATGAAAATTAGCCTTTCTGTGGATTTACTAATCTCATTGTTGGTTCATTTATAGTTTGTTATTTCTCAATATTATTCCAGTTTTAGTTTGATGAAGCATTGCAACTTTTTTGCCTTTTGTTGAATCTAAAATTAATATAACAAAGGAATGATTTTGTTGACCTATGTTTTGGGGATAACTTTGAGGATGAAAAGGTATTAGGCATCTAGACATCAAATTTGGTTCTTTTTTGCTAAGAGAAGGAACTTCTACAACTATCATATATATAAAGATTGTAGAAAAACCTGAGCTCTCATACGGCCACATCGATAGTCTCACTTTTTCCCTCATATTTTTAAACGTTAAAATGATAATAAAAAATGCCATCTCATTCTTCCAAAGAGCCACTTCAATTTCATTTATTTATTCACTTTTATTCCTTTTTAGCTTTTTTATTTTTATTTTTTTGAATTTTGGATGTTCATGTTATTTTCATGATTTGGGACAACTGAAATTGATGTGATTATATTGTTGTGACTTTGCTTAATTAGGCATTGATTAGAATATAACTGAAATTTTGTATCCATTAAATGTTGTTGTAGGTTCTTAATGGCTCTTGAAAGAGATTTTTTTCTCCATTCCCATTAACAAAATGGTTGCCTTTTTCCTCATTTATTTATTATGTAGTAGTGGCAATTCCATTTATTGAAGGTCAAAATGCTACATGATTAAGAGCTTAGGATTAATGAGATCAGATTTGGAAATGGTTAGAAATTGATGTTTGTCATGTTTCCAAGTTTGAGTTTTAAAAAATGATGGATAAATGGGTTGCTGCCGATGAGTAATATGGTTAATTGGTAGCTCTTTTTGTTGACAACTGTTGGATGTTTGAAGCCCCTTTAAGGGTAGATGATAGACAGAGGAGCAAGCTTGTCTTAAGATTTTCAATGCATGTGCACAGTTTCCACGTCACAAAATTGAAAGCTGTGCCAACTATGTGTCTTCTCTTGCGAAGATGTTTGACCATAATTTACTTTGTTTTCATTATTTTCTTCTTCCTTTCCTTGCAGGAACTTAATTCAAAAACTGTCATACCTGAAGCTTTCCCTAAATGGAAAGACACCAAGGACTCTTGGGCATCCAAAAAGATATTAGCAATAGAGGGGAGTTGGTATAGTTTGATTGATTGTCAATTTTTTGGGATTGCTTCTAGAGTTTTACCCGTTGTTATACGTTCACTCCAAGCAGGACCAGGAACTTTTGACCTTTTTTCTTATTTTTTGGTTTTTGCCTTGCTGATTTGCCTCGAATTTTGTTTTTTTTTCATGAATCACGTCAAAACAACGATGGTTCTTCTCGATCAAGACTCCCTCATTTTCAATGCAAAATGACAAGGCCGAATGTTGAGGTATCATTCATCTTGGTAATGACCAATATATTTATTATCTATGTTAAACTTATTACTCCTAATTCAAATTTTCTCTATACATTTCAGCAAGTCCCAAATGAATTGCATACACAATGCTTTATGGCTATTGTGCTGTATGTAGTGTGACCATAACAAAGTCTTCTCGGGTGGATGGAGGCAATTTGTGATTGACAACTACATTCAAATTGGTGATCTCTGTTCAATCCTACCGACACAACTGTTGGTCTTTCAAGTCATCATTAATTGTTCTGGACATCATGCTTAAATATATAGTTGTTCAAAACTAAAGCCAAACTTTTGTTGCACTTGTATGTTTTGTTGCTTCTTATAGTCCTCATCAGAACTCTTTACATTTTATTACATGATTAAGATCTTTTACCTCCAGCCATTTTCCTGTTGATTTGAATTTTAATTCCACCAATCTACCTCTGTTTTCCTGCTTATCCCCGCAGCATCGCGCGGGTAAAATACTAGTTATGCTAAAACTTGATAGGGGAACAACACCAGTAAGTCTATTGCCACCCAATAACAGTAGCATCAAACTCTGACAATTGCCAAGCCCTGGAGGTATACTGCCCTCTAGGTTGTTGTCATATAAACCAAGCTTGGTTAGCCGTGTCAAATTTCCCAACGAGGTTGGGATTCTCCCTGATAATTTATTTCCACCCAAGCCGAGACCTTGCAAATTCTTAAGCTGGCCAATTGCATGAGGAATGGGACCAGTTAGTTGGTTTTCCTCCAAACCTAATGAAATTAGATTTACAAGATTTGTAATCCCTGGAGGAATGGTGCCAGTTAGTCGATTAGTACTGAAAATTATTAGAGTAGCTGTAGTTGAAAGATTGGTTAGAGAATTTGGCAGCATCCCCCCAAATTGATTATCATCTAAAGCGAGTGTATCTAGATTACTGCAATTAGTTAAGGATGTTACAAAATCTAGATCACCAGCTAACCCATATCCCAAATAATTACTATCCATATTTAACCATGAAATATTTTTGAGGTTAAAATCAATTGATACTTTACCAGTGAAAAAGTTAGAGGTAACGTCAAGCTCTTCAAAGTTTGAACCATTGGTAGAGTCCCAGAGAAATTATTTTGCCCAATATAAATTTGTTTGACGTTTAGAAGTGTGAAGCCTAAGTCGTGAGGGAGGCTCCCATGGAATCTATTGGCTGGTAGACTAAATACCTCTAGATAAGAGATGTTATAAATTGAAGAAGGAACTAAGCCAAAGAAATTATTCTGGCCCAGTGAAAGATAGACTAACCTTTTTAACTGGCCTAATGTATCAGGAATTCTCCCTTGCATGCTATTCTCATCTACATCAAGAAAATTTAGATTTGAAAGGTTCCCAATCGAGTCTGGAAGTTGCCCCGTTAGGGAATTGGTGTAAATTACTAGTTTCTCTAGCTTCAATAAATTGCCAAACTCTGCTGGAAGATTCCCAACAAGGTTGTTCTGTCCACCAATAAGATAGATGAGTTTAGAGCAACTGGACAAATTGGCTGGTATTGCTCCCCCAAAGGAATTAGTTTCAAGCATGGACAAACGACCAATTTCAGGAGGAATATCAGCAAAGAATTGGTTGTGTTGGAGGTCGATGAACCTAAGAAAGCTGAGGTTCCCTATGTAGGGCGATAAGGAACCTTTGATGCTTACGGCCACATGTTATGCCCCTCCATTGACATACGGACACAGAGTTGTTCCATGAACTTGTGACTCCGAGTGGGTCATCGATCATTTGAGATTTAATCACTAGTAAGGCCTGGCGATCTCTTTCATATCCTTTGAATCTAATCGCTATGGTTCCACTGATTGGACTTGGAAAACCACCGGCTAGCAACAAACATATGCACCATTGTAGAATGGCAAATCTGTTGATTGGGAAAAGGGTGCTTCTGATCCCCATTCTAACGTAAAAGAAAGATGGACTGCGATCAAGAACCAAGAAGGTATTAACTTTGCAAAATGTGGTACAAGAAAATGCTATTGGTGAATGGTCCTTTGAATTCTGCAATTCTGATCAAATATATAACAAAAGAGGAATTATAGACTTCACATATGCCGTGTATATAGAATTGGAAAAAAAGACTAACACTTGATTTCTAAAAGGAGAGCTAGAGTGATTGGAAAATCATCATGAAAGTGTTTACATTTTGCAATAATTGCATTCATAGCTTGCTCTTTGATTATAGCTTATTAAATTTTAAGACCAGCACTACAGAATGCGTGTTAATTAATTTTGAAAAAAGATTGTAGAAATGATTATTTCAACATGCGCTTAAACAGCGCTTCCCACCAAAACACTGGTTTCCTGTTTTCATCCATTTATAACCGTTGACGTGCATTTGGTTTAGGAGCTAGTTTAGAATTTTAATTAGTAAATTAAAAATAAAAAATATTTTAAAATATATACTATTGGTGAGAATGTTAATTGTTCGAAAATAATCATATTTTTTATTTTTATCACATATTCATTTAATTCATTTAATATGTATAATTTTTTTAATTTTTTATTTATCTTACATTTGTATGTATTATTTATAATTAATTTCAGAATTAATTTACTTTATCTTAAGATACGATAGTCAATACTTAATTTTCAAAAGTAAAATTTTGATTTACGATACGTATTTCAATTTAATAATTACCTAAGATTGATCACTTGAGAAATGGTAAAACGACTGGATCTTGTTCGGTCCATCGTCTAACATTCACCACCAATTACAAATTCTAGATGGTTGATTATGAAAGCAAGAGAGAAATTTTCTCTTACTTCTAATTTTTTGTCTTTGTAATTTAAATTTCGTTTTTTAGAAATAAAGTTGAATAGTTGTACTTCCTTCAATATTATTGGTGCTTATATTTTGAGTGTAACAATTTTAATTGTGTGTTCGTAATTAGACTTTGAAAAATAGTTACTAGCTAAAATCAAGTCATGCTTTCGTGTAGAGCAGTAGAAGAACAAAAATGCGGTCTTTGCTGAAATATATAACCAGAATTAGACAAGAATTAAATACAACTTTGAAACAAATTAGAACATAAAATCACACAACAAAAACAACCAAATTCCATTCCAAGATGGTAATAGCTGTATCAAACTGTACTTGAAGAAAATGTTATTGGTGAAAAATTCCTTGAATTCCGCAATTTGATTGAGTATATAACAAAAGAGGAATTATAGACTTCAAATATGCCGTGTATATAGGGTTGAAAAAAATTGCTAACACTTCAATCATAGACTTCAAACATGCCGTGAATATAGGGTTGGAAAAAAATGCCTACGCTTGATTTCTAAACAGAAACTTGAAGTGATTGAAAAATCATCATGAAAGTGACCAACAACTGATTGGCGTGGGTGGCAAGCGGCCCTCGTCCCTTAAGCAAGGTTAGGGTTCGAATCCTGACTTGTGTATGGAGTGTCAGTGTTGGGAAAGGGACAAGCCTAACCACGCTCTGCTTCTCCCGACTCCGGAATAGTCACCAAAGGTGGAAACCGGGGGGTTTCGACCAAAAAAAAAATCATCATGAAAGTGTTGGCATTTTTCATAAAGGCATTCAAACCTTTCTCTTTGATTAAACCATCAGTAGAGAAATTTCTACGGCGAAAAGTTTGCATTCATACATTTATCTTTGATTAAACAATTAATAGAAAAATTTCTAACTCAAAAGGTTGGTTCAGTGGTGTAAGATCCACTGAGTTTTTAAGTGAAGACCATCCATAATGAGAGGTCCCGTGTTTGAATCCTTACTAAGTCAAATCTCCTTAGATCAACGCTAGCCATGAAGCACAAGCAAGAATTAGTCTCATACTAAAATTGTTAATAACATTTCAATTTCGGTGGTACTAGTTGGTATGCACCAGTTTTGACAAAATCCAATACACTTAAATTGATTTTTTGTACCACTTTTGGTACTTAGTAATATTGGTTGGTTTCGTGAGTTTGAGTGATTTCGGTTAATTTCTGCAAAGTTCACTGTTTCAGTTGGTACACAAAAATTAAAAGAGAATTGAATTTTTTTTGGTTTTATTATATATTTTGATATTGAATTAAAATTAATGAATACACAAATAATGAATTAAGTAAATGCATTAACAATTTTAACAATTTTAACAATAATTATTATTTGTTGTACAAGTATTTTATTAATTTTATTCTTATCATTATTAATGTTAAATGTTTTATATATTTATTTTGCTTATTATTAACAATATTATTATATGTATGAAAATTTTATGAATATTATTAAATTAAACCAAAAAATCGAAAATAATATACCGAGACAACCGATACAGATATATCTTATTATAAAAAGAAAAAACCAAAACACTCATCAGTATGAAATTTACAACATTGTCTCATACCCAATGTGGTATAGGAAATAAATTAAAATTAGTAATTACAATTATTCAATAGAATAAAATATTATAATGCAAAAAACATTGATTAAAAAAAAAGTAAAAAGAACACTATAACACGATCACGTTAATGTTCCTAAATATCCTTTGTTTTCTGAAAAAAAAAAAAACATTAGCCAATCTCTTATTTTCATTTTTCCTTCCAACAGAAAAAGCGAGTGGGATCCCTGTAAACTTTCTAAGCTTTTGTCTTAAGGTGCATGTCTTCACTCATGTTGAAAGGTAGGAAAATGATAATGGCATTTGTGCTTAGATATATGAAATTATTCTTAACAGAATACCACGCACCATTCAATCTTTTCTTTAAATCTATTTCAGTAAACAAATCTCTTATCCAATCCACATCTTCCTGGTCTTATTTTTTTAAATATAACATCAAACAGAACTTGAGGAGATTTTTTAATCCTTCTTTTCTTTTCTAGTATTTGCTGACATATTTTCTTTAGGAATGTTAATTATTTTTTATTAGCCACTCGAAGGGTTTACATGTTTAGTTACAGGAATTATATATGGTGGAAAAATGCATAATGCTATGAATCAAGAAAATATCTTTGGCAAGCAGTCATTCAATTTCGTTCTGCTTCCTTTTTCTTTACAGTATGCAAGTATGTGCATAGTTACATTCATTTCTCTGTTCATTTTTCTTTATAACTTTTCTTGTTAGTTTTTGGATTTGTGCTAAAAGTGATATGAAAATTATAATGAAAGTGCTAACATTCTGCATTAAGGCATTCATACTTCTGTCTTTGATTAAACCACCGGTAGAGAAATTCCTATGGCTAAAAATTTGCATTCATATATTTGATTAAACCATCCATAGAGAAATTTCTATGATTAAAAATTTAGTTCGGGAATTGAAATAAACATTGAATTGAGTCCTGATTTGAATCATTACATGTCTTTTCCACCCTTAGGAGTGAGAGGAAAAGGTTGAATGAACATGTCATTTTTGTAGAGTTTAGTGATCACAAAATTAAAAATTATTAATAATTTATTATGAATCAGATAATTAAATGATAAATATTTATTTCAATAAATTTATTAATATTTTTGATAATAAATGATATTTTTTTAATAATGTGAATTTGTGATATGATTTAAATAAAAAATATATAATATTGAAGGTGTTTCTCATTTTTGATTTCTTTGATGGATGGCAGCATAGTGCGCTTACCTTTCGACTCGAAGGATTAAATGTCGGGAATGCTTGAGGATGACAGAGTTTGGTTGAGCGAATGGTGGTAAAACCATGGTCCAGTGATCTTATTAGTCGGGATAGATTTATCTGGCTCAGACTGGAAAATATTCCTCTTCGTGCACGCTGTTCAGCCTTTTTCAGAAAGATTGGGGACAAATGGGGAGTTTTTATATCTATTGATCACAGTACAAAGATAAAGAAAAGAATGGATGTAGCTCGAGTTCTAACTTTGGCTAAGACAGATAATGCCATTCCAAATTCTGTCTCTATTCTGTTGAATGGGGTCTCATTTTCCATGAAAGTTGCAGTTGAGGAAAGTGCGGACTTCTATGGAAACAGTACGTGAAAACTATCAAACCGAAGGAAAATCATACAGATAAATTCACACGGGATCTTATGTTCAATCATTAAGAAAAATAATAATATGGAAGCGTAACTGAATCCATAAAAATTGATTTTTTGATGTTAGAGTCTTTCACATTTAAATTTTTTGAGAGAATCTGTATTTCACTTAATGATGGGATCTGATTGTGAGAATTATGTTATGTTTAAATCGAAGACCATAACCTATTTATACTTGAAGTATATTTTATTTTATTTTGGCCCATCATGAAAATAAAATAAAATATTGAGTCTTTGCACATTACAAAGCCCATACTAATTGAGATGTCTTAAAGTCCAATAACTTAAATTTTATTTAAACACTTTTAAATCGATTAAATAAATTAAATTGTCTGTAATGTACAATTAAATTTATATATGTAAGTCCACTAAAAAATTTCTCAACATCAACAAGAAGGAACCATCGTCTAATCATTCTTTTGAAGCTTCTAGTTCAAAGCATTCTTCTGCACTGGATTCTCGAGCTCATTTTCATTGAGGTAGAGAGCCATTGTGCTTGCTTGAGGAAGAAAAGGAAGCTGAACAGATTGAAGATGTTCACGCCCAGACAAGTTTTTAATGAGCCGTCATTGGTAAATGGTATAATGGAGGACAAGGTCTTACGGTCAATGCCCATATCTAATAATATTCCTTTATCAACTATTAATGAGGTAACAGACTTCCTTTTGATCAATCAATCTTCAAGGAAAACTTTTGGGGAATCCCACTCATGTTATGATGAATTGCTAAGGTGGTTCAGGAATAGAGGACTGTTTGTGAAAGGGAACTAGTGGGCTCAAGCCCTTCCAGTTGTGGACCTCATTCTCAATCAAACAGGCCTGATTATGATTCTAACTTTATTGAATATGGCCCAAGTGCAGAATCAAAGGCTTCTTTTGTTTTTTTGGCTAAATTTTTAAATATAACGAAGCTATAGCTAGCAAAGAAAGAACACAAAGATCCATTACAAATCAGATGAAAACTCTAGGCAGCACCTAAACAAGGACGGAACAAAATACACTAGCAACTAGATAAAAATATTTAGATCGCCTGAACCAACAAGATAGAACAACAAGACCAACGAACCATAACATGGTGGCTCAACTTGGAAAAACATGCAATAATCCAAGAGAGGGAAAAGCGAAAGATGAAACACAACAACCACATCATGCCAGAGAAACCAGAACAATCTCCACTGTGAGATAAAACACTAAGTAATAGCATTATCAACCCGCTCCCTTCGTTCAATTTTACTTATCAATAATGATCTCTTAATCACCATCAAAGGACAACCCAGGATGTTTGCTAATCTCCCAAGTCTTAATTGCCTCCTCTCCGTGGAAAGAGTTAACCCGTCGGATGTCATTATCAGAAATGCAAATATCATATTCCGAAATCGCAGGTGGTTCAACATGGAAATTGAGGTCAGAGAGAGATTTTTCTTCCTACTCAAATTGAAATTTATACGTTTTTTCTTTTTTCTAAGACATTTCAAACTGAGGTATCAGCTTCAGTTTTCACACTCACGCAACAGCCTCCAATCAACCCAAGACACGCAGCCTCACCTTAGGAGATGAAAATGCAGAGAAGAAACTTGCAGAAAGACAGCCCAGCTATACAGAAACAGAGCATGAACGTGATGCAGTAAACAGGGTAGAAACTAAAGTGCAGGAACCAATTGCAAGACGGTAAAGAAAATCCGAAGCAGAAACGCGAAGCAATAAAAGAAAACAGAACGAGATTTTAAGAAAACTAAATTGTCTAAACAAAACTTAAATGAAAAGCTTTATAAACGCCAACAACCTTTTGGCCTAATAGTTAAAAATGAGTTATGACATATTGTAAGTTTTGAGTTTGAATTCAAGCATCTTCATCCTCAGTTATTTAATATTTCTCTTATAACAAAAAAAAACTTTATAAACTACTGTAAACTATCTCTAATTAATCCTAAAATATAAAAAATATATATATATATATATTTAAAAGAAAGTTTTAACTTAAACAGTAGCTAAGTTACAGAAACTAGAATATAAAGAAACTGAATAAGAAATGACGAAGACAGGTTGAAGACAAGGCTGTATCACTCAGCCCTTTTCTCGCTCCGGTCAATTCTTTCATGCCGCAACATTATCTTTAAATAGGTAGATCTCTGGAGTTTTTTTGGCAGCAAGTTTCACTCATTGGACTCTTGTGTAGTAAACTTTCCTTCTTTACATTCTTCAATTAAATGCCAAAAATTCTCCAAATATATATGCATCAAACGACTAAAAAAAAAATATCAAAGTTGTTCAGCTCATAGAATGTCCACCAAATTAAGTGAAAACTGCATGTATTGATTTAGCAACTTATTTGACTTCATAATCCAATTTCTGTGATATTCTTGAATTTTTTTACACGTAAATAAAAATCAAATAAATAAGAAGGAATTTAAATAAAAATTCAAAATTTTAATCAAAATTCCTATAATAAAATGCCCTAAAAAGTGATATTTCAGATACTCATTACTTGGGCTCTATCTCTTTTTGTCATGTTTTTTTAGAAGCTAACCACCTTGCTGACTATCTTGCTAAAACAGGTGTGAATAGAAATTTTGACTTGGTGGTTTCCATGTAATTTGATATCTTCGAATTTTCTAATAAAATTTGCCATTTTCGAAAAAAAAACTAAATCAAGTCAAACTTTAAGCTAGAAGAAACAAATGCAATGTCTGCAGAAATATAAAATTAGACAAGGATTAAATAGAACATAATATCGCATAATATAAACAACCAAACTCCATTCCAGGGCCGTTCTCATCTTCGTGTCCGAGCTCTAGCCCCAAGAAAGTTTTCCCTAATAAAATGCAACTCCTTAGCAGCATTGACAATGTCCATGCGGCCATTTGGTAATTCAAGGGAACAAGCGATTCCAACTCCTAGGATGGAAATCAGGCACTCTTTCATCTTGGTTTCTTTCATGTGTGCCCTTCTTGGGTTTCTGCTGCTACTTGCATTCTCTTCTTCGTTGCCTCCAACTAGAAGTAATGGATCCACAACTTCAAGTACTTTATCAGGCAATGCCATCTTTGCAAAATGATGAAGTGTCAGACCATCTTTGAACATGTCATCGGTGGGTCTCTTTCTTGTGAATAACTCCAGCAAGAGTATTCCAAAACTGTACATGTCCCCGCTTGTTGTTGCCTCTGTTCCAATACCATACTCTGCCCAAAAATAGGAATTATGACAAACTTAAATTTTGCTGCCAGAAAATAAATGAAAAATGAAAGAATTACAATTTTAACATGGAGAGAATTAATTATTTAGCTTATATCAACTTTGGCTGAGGGTTGTCATTAAAAGAAGTAGAAATATTAATTTACCTGGTGCAACATAACCAACTGTTCCCTTTAGACCAAGCGAGCTTGTAGAATTTCCAGAATAATTATTCATAGATTTTGGAAAAAACCTGGCTAGTCCAAAGTCTCCTACACGAGCAACCATATCATGGTCAAGCAGAATGTTACTTGGCTTCAAATCACAATGAACTACCGGCACTTCACAATGGTGATGGAGATAATCAAGTGCAGAAGCCACATCAATAGAAATGTTTAGTCTTTGGACAAAGTCTAAGATTCTTGCTTCAGGTGATGCGTGCAGCCACCCTTCTAAGCTCCCATTTGGCATGAAGTCATACACAAGAGCTTTGAAGGCATTGCCCTGAAGATCAATACTAGAGCAAGCAGATATTATCTTCACAAGATTTCGATGCCTGACATTTCTCAGTATATTACATTCAGCTATGAAACTCTTGCAAGCTCTTGTTTCTGAAGATTCATGACTTTCACAGCAATAGCTTTTTGCTCTTGATTCTGATTAAAAATTCCTTTATACACGAATCCAAAACCTCCTCGGCCAATCAAATTGGCAGGAGAGAACCCATCAGTAGCTTTGAGGAGTTGGTGATAAGAAATCCTCGAAATCGAATTTCTCAAGGAGAACAATGATGGAGTCTCTGTTAATACTTTTCTTTTATTCCTCAGCCAGTAGAAAAGTAAAGAAAATGACAGTGAAAGAAATCCAAGAACCCCGCAAACTACTAATTCAGGAATACCCCCACAAAGCTTCTCATTCCCAATCAATGAAATTGCTGTTGCGTTACTGAACAATCCTTTCATTGGTACTTTCCCCTCGAAATGATTATAAGACAAGTTTAAGTAAGTCAAGAAGGATAGCTTTTCAAGATATATAGGAATTTGTCCCGAAAGGTTGTTGTGGGAGAGATCTAGCTGTGAAATGCTTCTCAAAGAGCTTGGGATACTTCCAAAAAATTTATTATTTGCCAAATTGAGATTTACCAAGCTTACACAAGCACCTAGGGCACTGGGAATCTGACCAGAAAATTGGTTTCCGGATATATCCAAGTCGACTAAATTCTTCAGGGTTCCAACTTCAGATGGCAGGGAGCCTCTAAGGAGATTGTTGGACAAGTCTAGGTAAATTGAGAGAGTTATTATGCTAAAAATTGATAGGGGAACAACATCAGTAAGTCTATTGCTCTCTAACCCCAGCAACCTCAAATTCTGAAAATTGCCAAGCCTTGGAGGTATGCCACCCTCTAGCTTGTTGTTATCTAAAGCAAGGTCGATCAGCCGTGTCAAATTTCCCAAAGAGGTTGGGATTCTCCCTGATAATTTATTTTCATTCAAGCTGAGACCTTGCAAATTCTTAAGCCTACAAACGGCATGAGGAATGGGGCCAGTTAGTCGATTTAACTCCAAACCTAATACAATTAGATTTACAAGATTTGCTATCCCTAAAGGAATGGTGCCAGTTAATCGATTATTACCTAAATATATTTCGGTAATCGTAGTCGAAAGATTGCTTAGAGAATTTGGCAGCATCCCTCCAAATTGATTATCAGCTAAACTAAGTACCTTTAGATTGCTACAGTTAGTTAAGGATGTTACAAAATCTAGATCACCAGCTAACCCGCTTCCTAAATGATTACTTTGCACATTTAACCTTGATAAATTTTTTAGGTTAAAATCAATAGATACTCTACCAGTGAAAAAGTTAGAGGAAATGTCAAGCTCTTCAAGCTTTGAAGCATTGGATAATGACTCTGGCAGAGTCCCAGAGAAATTATTACCCACAATATAAAAATATTTAACGTTTGGCAATGTGAAGCCTAAGTCGTCACGGAGGCTCCCTTGGAATCTATTAGAGGTTAGACTAATTATCTCTAGAGAAGAGATGTTATAAATTGAAGAAGGAACTAAGCCAAAGAACTTATTCTCATCTAGTACAAGATAGACTAACCTTTTTAGCTGGCCTAACGTATCAGGAATTCTCCCTTGCAAGTTATTAGCATCTAAACTAAGAAGATCTAGATTTGAAAGGTTCCCGAAAGAAACTGGCAGTTGCCCTGTTAGGGAGTTGTCATTAATTGCTAGTATCTCTAGCTTCAATAAATTCCCAAACTCTTCTGGGAGATTCCCAACAAGGTTGTTATGTCCACCGCTAAGATAGATGAGTTTTGAGCAACTGGACAAATTGGCTGGGATTTTTCCCCCGAAGGAATTATTACTGAATATTAAAGCTTCAAGCCTGGAAAGACGACCAATCTCAGGAGGAATACCACCAGAGAAAGGATTGTCTTGGAGGTCGATGAACCTAAGAAAGCTGAGGTTCCCTATGTAGGGAGATAAGGAACCTCCCAAACTCTGCATATTCAAGTCCAACACGGTGACCCTTTGATGCTTACGACCACATGTTTCGCCCCTCCATTGACATAAAGACAGAGAGTTGTTCCATGAGCTTGTGACTCCATGTGGATCATCAATAATTTGAGATTTAATGGCTAGTAAGGCCTGGCGATCTCTCTCATATCCTCTGAATCTGATTGCTGTGATTCCAGTGATTGGGCTTGAAAAACCACTGGCTAGCAACAAACATATGCACCAGTGTAGAATCGCCACTCTGCTGATTGAGAAAAGGGTGCTTCCAGTCCTCATTCTAACGTCTAAGAAAAAAGGGCTGCGATCTAGAAACACGACTGTGATAATTGTATCAAACTGTACTAGAAGAAAATGCTATTAGTGACTAGTGAGCAATTGCTTGAATTTGGCAATTTGATCGAGTATATAACAAAAGAGGAAAAATAGGTTTCAATTACGCCGTGTTTATAGGGTTCGAAAAAAATGCTAACACTTGATTTCTAAACAGAAACATGGGTGCGTGATTGGCAAATTATCATGAAAGTAAGTCCTGGCAATTTGCATAAACGTATTCATACCTTTGTCTTTGATCAAACCATCAGTAAAGTATTTCCTATGGTTAAAAATTTGCATTCATACCTTTGTCTTTGATTATATCATCCATAGAGAAATTTCTTCTGGTTAAAAATTTAGTTGTGAAATGTGAAGGAAACCGAAACAAGCACGCAACGAAATTTAAATCATTCGGCCTCCACCAGGATCGATTCGGAGGGTTGCCTAATTAGGGTTTCGAGATTTTACCTAACGTTTTCTCTGATTTTTCTGTCTTTGGTCGAATCACAAGCAGCAACTTTTCATTCCTGCCTCTATGGCATCCACACGAACGGATCTCACGACTCTTGAACGTCTCACGATCAGAAGCCTTAAAGAGTGTTTATGATTCTAATAATCGATTTGCTAGCTTCGATTAAAAGAATACCTTTTCTGTTTTGTAATTGTGCTGCTATGTTTTAAAAAAAACATCCTTTTATAGGCAGTAAATTTTACCCTAAAATTTACTGTCAAACAGAACTCTAATCCTACTTAGAATAGGATTAACTATATCCTTAATCCAATTCAAAATAGGATTAGACATATCCTTAATCCAATTCAGAGTAGGATTAATTAAGCTCCTCATTGATCCGTTCTAAGTGTGCGACCCAATAGGTTCTCAAAACAATGGCAATGACAAAATTGTCACATGCAATTAGCGGTATCTAGCAATACATCATTACTACCCATGTAATGAGAATGTCAATGACTCGACATAACCTTACTCGTGATAGATGTTACCGTGTAGTCTAATCCCTTTATCCTTTGATGTCTTGATTAGACACAAGTCATGGAATGTGTCACACTTGTATAGTCTAATCAGCGTTTCTTGATTCCTGAGTAGACTAATTAAACAAATAAAATCAATATCTCATATTGACTTATTCGAGCACGGCCATGCATTTCTTAGTCTCACTCTATCAAAGGGCCCAAGACATCACTCTTGTTATATAAGAGGGATAAATTCTATCTTGATCACTCAACATCCCTCTACATAGATCAAGGCATACCCAAGTACTACCTTTATAGTCCATCCTGTTACGAATGACATCTAGCAGCATTAAAGTATGCAATTCTCTATGTTGGGATCTCTGATGATCTCAAGTCAAAGGATCACATACACCATCATCACTATGAGAATCGCTTATGACACTCATATAACAATCCATGTAGCGTTCTCATGGAGGCTCGATCCAGTACATAGTTCTCTAATATGTACCTATGTGATGACTTGATATCCTATATCCATGACAATGGTCATCAGTCAACCACATACTAGTCTTATCGTATCATTGTTATCCTTGTTCACAATAATACTTGACTAGGGATATTTTAAGAATAGTGTGTTATTACTATTCTAAGGACATTATCATATAAGATTACATTACGCAGTTATAAAACAAATATAATAATGAACTATAATAAATAAAATGTCATGATACGTAAATAATGCCAAAGTCAATCATCTAATGAATGGTTCTAAGGGCATAATCCAACAATTGAAACAAACATTGAATTGATCAATCCTGGTTTTAATCATTATATATGTATTTCCCATCATTTGTAGTGAGAGAGAAAAGATCAAATGAAAAAAAGAGTTGCTCTTCAAATTAGCACGTCATTGTCATTAATGTCAAATAATCACATTATATATGATAATTAAATGATGAATGTTATTTCAATAATTTCATTGATATTTTTGATAATAAATTGTTCATTTTCTTATAATAATGTAATTATATAACATGATTTGAATAACACATTTACTAACGTGAAATAATCATTTTATACAACTTCTATCAAAAGTTAGATAAAAAAGACTTCAAACATTTCCACTTTGATATTAGGTATCCATTGCTTTTCCAAAAAAAAAAAGCCAATCTTTTCCTTTCATTTTTCCTTTTTCCGTAAGTGGAAATTAATCAAAACACCAACACTTTAGAAAATATAATATGTTTTCATCTAAAAATTTGTTTTCTGTATATATAATATGCTCTCTCTCTCTCTCACACACAGACATATATATAAATATATATATATATATATGGGTTTAAAAGAATTAATTTTTCATCTATTTACAACCGTTCCCGTGACAATATTTTTTTTTTTTGAGTAGAACCGTTCCCGTGAATTAACTCTTCATTATTTCCATCAATTTGTTAAATTCCCATCATACTTGAACAGTTGCAAATATTGTGATGCTTGCTACCGACAAGAAAATTTTATCAGTTCTCTATATTTTGATATGCTAGGGTGATTAATTCACCTTTAAATTTGCTAGTATTAATTTCGACTCATTATTGAAATTGAATCGATCGATTTAAATTCGATGATCAGTGGATAAATTGTTTATGAATCAAATCAATTTTATCGCCCTTACTTTGGACCATAAATTACAGTAAAAGCATGTTTAAATTGTCCATCCCTAGTATTTATCGTCTTTGCCCATGTTGAAAGTAAGGTAAGTGACAAAGGCATTTGTGCTTATATAAATATAAATATATATATATATATATATATATATATATGTACATATATATAAAATGATTGCTACGTTTCCATCAAAAAAAAAAAAATGATTGCTACCGGTTACCATTCAATCTTTTCTTCGAATCTTACTTTTCTTTTTTTTATAGAAAATGATAATTTCATTAATTAATGCAATCTGATTCCATAAATTGCGCAATAACTTCCCGATCATGTTATGAGCTTCTTTTCCTGGTTCTCACATACATTTTTGACACGTTCTTCTTTGACGAAAAATTCTACAAAAAGTAATAAATTTCGACATTATTATAATGTTAATGTAAATAGTAAATTTAGTATCATATTAAAATATAAAATATGGTAAAAATATCATAAATACAAAATATATTAGAAGTATTATAAATATATTATAGTAAAAATAAAATTAGTGTCAATAGATATAAAAACATAATAATTTTACTATAAAATATATTTACATTTATTATTATATACTTATAATATTTTAACATATTTTACGTTTGATAATATTATATTTACGTTTTATTATTATTATTATTATTATTATTATTATTATTATTAGTCACTTGATGAGTTTATAGGTTTAGTTGCAGGAAACGTGTTGGAAAAATATGTTCATATTAAAACCTAATTGTTAGGTCCAGCTTGGCAGCATACTTTAATAAGTTTCCAGATTTAGAGTACAATAATTGTAAAAGCAACAATAAAAGCCAATAAAATATCTTTGGCAAGCTGTCAATCAATTTGGTTCTGCCATCTTTTTCTTTACCGTCTCAGCACAAAGTGTGCATACTTGCGTTCATTTATTTGTTCAGTCGTCTTTTTAACTTTCCAAAGTTAAAAAGACGATTTAACAAAAAAAATGAATGCAAGTATGTACATTTTTTTTATAAAAAAAATATTAAATTATTAGAAATGAAAGTATTTAAATTTAAATTTAAAATTTATAATATGCTATAATTTACTCTTAATTATTGGACCAAGAGGTTGTCAAGTACGCACACTTTATTCAGTCGTCTTTCTTTAACTTTTCATGTTAGCTTTTGGATTTGTGCTGAGAACATTTCCTTGGGTTTGGTCTGCTGCTTTCCAGGTAACCTGAGGCTTACCCATGGAGAATTTAAACGAAGCAAATCCTCCACTATCAATAATCTTCTCTTCACGAGTCCTGCTCAAGCTAAATTCTCCACTACCACTTATTCTGAATCATAACTGTTCTAAGTTTGGCCATTTCAGTAACAAAAAGAGGATTGGATCAATTCGATCGGTCGGTCCATAGTCCAACATCCAACATTCATGCCTTTGTTTTTTATTATAACTAAATCGATATTAAATTTAAGACCAGCACTAGTGGAGTACTTTACAGAATGCGTTAATTTTTAAAAAGGATTGTGGAAATGATAATTTCAACATGCGCTTTTCCCACCAAACACTGGTTTCCTGTTTTCACCCATTTATAACCGTTGATGTGCATTTGGTTTAGGGGCTGATTTAAACAATTTTAACTTTCTTAACTTTCATTTAAATAGACTTTGTGATCAGCTTCATTATTGCCTCCAATTTTTTAAATTCCCATCATACTTATACAGTTGCAAACATTATGATGCTTGCCCATGCCCAAACATGAAAAGTTTTCCAGGTTCCTGTATTTTTTTTCATGAGAGGGTGATTAATTCATTTTTAACTTGCTAGCTAGTATTCATTTTGGTTCGATTTTTTAATCAAATCAGATCTATCAGATGAATTTTTCAGATCGATTCAACTTTTATCATCTTTACTTTAGACTAAAGATTAGGGTTTAATGCAATTATTGACAAGTTTAAACCATCTTTAAATTGTCAGTAGCTACTGGGCTCCCCTGTAACATTATCATTATGGAGGTTTTTGTGATAAGGTTCATCCCCGGGCCCAGTATTTATGTCTTCACCACGTCGAAAAGGTAGGTAAAGGATAATGACATTTGTGCTTAGATATATAAAATTGATTGATACCAGCAACCATTCAACGATCTTTTCTTTATATCTAAGTCAGTAAACAAGTCTCTTATCCAATTCAAACCTTACGGTACTTATTTTTTATTTTTGTTAACTATAATAATATCTTAAAGAACTTGAGGAATTTTTTTAATCTACTTTTCTTTTCTAGTATTTGCTCATACACTTTCTTTAGGAATTCTTTTTTATCAACCACCCGATGGGATTACATGTTTAGTTACAGGAAATATATATGGTGGAAAAATTAATGCTTAATGCTGAAGCAAAAATTAATATAATCTTTCATTGATAAAACATGTTAATATCTAGCTAGATTTGACAATTAACGTATTTATGTCATATTTATATTGTTACATTAAACACTAAAACAATTTTTCAGTTTTTGACAAATTTATATACAAATTTCGTCAAAACTTATTTCAGTTTTCGTATTATTTTCATGGTTTGTTATATAACGTCTAAAATTATCATGTCTATTTACATCAAAAACATGATTTTTGGGTTTCCAGATTAGTAATAATAATAATAATACAATAATTCTTACAAAGTCATATGCAGAATCCATGTGTCTCAATTCTCAAATATTTTATGTGGATATGAAACCCATGGCATGGATAAGATTCAAGAAAATTACAATAACAGCCACAAAATCAAGAAAATATCTTTGGCAAGCGGTCAATCGCTTTGATTCTTCTACCCTTTTTCTTTACAAAATGCGCATACTTAACACTCATTTGTCTGCTCATTCGTCTGTTACTTTTTCATGCAAGCGCTTGGATTTTTGCAGAAAGCACTACCTTGGTTTTGGTCTGGTGTCTTCCAGGGCAACAATACAACATAAACACGGCAAGAGAAGAAAGATCAGACAAGCTGAGAGATGAAGAAAGTAGAGCTCATATTCATTCCAACGCCAGGAACGGGCCATTTTGTCTCAACAATTGAGTTTGCAAATAGCCTGATCCATCGCGATGATCGAATTTGGATTACCATTCTTTCAACGAAGTGGTCTTCAAGTTTTTCGAATGAGTACACAAAATCACTTACTGCTTCACACCCTGACCGAATCCAGATAATCGACGTTCCTCAGGTAGATCCTCCATCATTAGACTTTGTAAAGTCACCAGAAGCCTTTATTTTGGCATCCATTGAAAGCTACATCCCTCCTGTTAGAAATGTTGTCAGAGATA
This sequence comes from Heritiera littoralis, assembly GCA_031772115.1. Classification (NCBI taxonomy): domain Eukaryota; kingdom Viridiplantae; phylum Streptophyta; class Magnoliopsida; order Malvales; family Malvaceae; genus Heritiera; species Heritiera littoralis. Next base: position 119,484 of record JAPDPK010000088.1, on the reverse strand, counting down.
TTGTGTCAAAGAAATCTAGCTCGGATTCAACCCAAGTTGCAGGATTAGTTCTTGATCTCTTTTGTGCACCCATGATTGATATTGGAACTGAATTGAATCTTCCTTCTTATATATTCTTAACCTCAAATACAGCGTTCTTGAGTTTCATGCTGTACCTAGACACCCGACATAGCCAGAACAGCTCAGAATTTGAAACCACGGATCCTGACAATTTGATCCAAGGATTTGTCAATCCTGTCCCTACATGTGTTCTGCCATCAGCTGTGTTTAACAAGGATGGAGGTTACACAGCATATGTCAAGATTGCTGAAAGGTTTAAGGATGCCAAAGGTATCATTATAAATACGTTTGCAGAGCTGGAGCACTATGCTCTTAACTGTTTGTCCAATGGCCAAAACCCTCCTATTTATCCAGTTGGACCCGTGATTCACCTCAATGGTCTGCCTAACCCTGAGTTGGACTTGACCCAACACGAAAAGGTCATGAAATGGCTTGATGATCAACCTGAATCATCAGTGGTTTTTCTTTGCTTCGGAAGCCTGGGAGGCCATGGAGCACCCCAAGTGAAAGAAATAGCACTTGGGCTAGAGCAGAGTGGGTACAGGTTCTTATGGTCCTTACGCATGCCAACGATATCACAAAATAATGTTGCAGGAATTACAAATTACAAGAATCCTGACGAGATTTTACCGGAAGGATTCCTGGAAAGGATCAAAGGAAGGGGAATGATATGCGAGTGGGCGGCGCAGGTGAAAGTTCTAGCCAACAAAGCAATCGGAGGGTTTGTATCTCATTGTGGTTGGAACTCAATCCTGGAAAGCTTGTGGTTTGGCGTGCCGATTGTAACATGGCCTATGTATGCTGAACAACAGCTTAATGCGTATCTGATGAAGGAGCTCGAATTAGCAGTAGTGATGAGGTTGGATTATAGGATAAGTACAAGTGATATTGTGATGGCAGATGAGATAGAGAAAGCTGTTGGGGTGGTAATGGATGGTGGCAGTGAGGTGAGGAAGAAAGTGAAGGAAATAGCAGGCATGGCAAGGAAGGCTGTTATGGATGGAGGATCTTCTTTTTGTGCAATTGGACGATTTATAGAGGATATGATTGGCAAATGCTAAGATTGATCATTCGAAATTACTTATGATCTGTTTGTTTCATTAAAATTGGCTTTTGAAAAATAATTTGATTTAAACAATTTTGACTTTTTTAGTTTTCATTACCAAAAATTTACTTATCTATACACTTATTAATACAGAGTTCAAGTTAATATCTAATAGAGTTATCTACTTGAAGTATGTCGAATGTAAATATATTGGGTTATAAAAAAATTTGCTAACGCTTGATTTCTAGACAAAAACTTAAAGTCATTGGAAAATCATCATGAAAGTATTGACATCTTGCATAAACGCATTCATGCCTTTGTCTTTAATTATACTAAATTGATATTAAATTTTAATTAAGACCGGCCAGCACTACTGAAATACTGTACAAAATCCGCCTTAATTTATTTTGAAAAAAGATTGTAGAAATTTTTTTTTCAAGATGTACTTAAACAGCGCTTCCCACCAAAAAACTGGTTTCCTGTCTTCATCCATTTATAATAATCGATGATGAGCATTTGATTTTCGTTTAAATAGACTTTGTAACCAGCTTCATTAGTTCCTCCAAATTGTTAAATTCCCATCATGCTTATATAGTTGCAGGCATTATGATGCTTGCCACTGCCCAAAAAGGAAAAGTTTTCTAGTCTCCTGTATTTTTTAATGACAGGATGACTAATTCACCATTAATTTGCCAGTATTCATTTTGATTGATTTTTTTAATCAAATCAGATCAACCAAATGAATTTTTTATGGTTTAGTTTGGGAGACCGATATGGCATGGTCTCCCACAGTAGAACACAAAAGACAAAAAAAAAGTGAGGGAAAAATTACATTTTTACCTTAGTTTAATTTTTTTAATATTTTATTAAAAAACATTTATTTATAGTAATCATTTTATTTGTTTTAATTTCATTAAAATTAATCTTATCGTTCATTCAAACTAATTTTATATCGAATTAACTTTTATTATCTTTACTTTAGACTATAGATTGTCGTTTAATGCAATTGCTGATAAGGTAAAATCATATTTAAATTGTCAGTAGCTAGTGGGATCCCTATAAACTTTGTGACAAGGTTCATCCCCTAGCATTTATGTCTACACCCATCTTTAAAGGTAGGTAAATTATAATGGCATTTATACTTTGATATATGAAATCGATTCCCACCTGTCACCATTCAATGTTTTCTTTAAATCCTACTGCTATTTTTTATTTTGTTGATTGCAACATCATACAGAACTTGAGGAATTTTTTTAATCCCACTTTTCTTTGCTAGTGTTTGTTTATATGCTTTCTTTAGGTATATTATTTTTTGTTATCAGCCACTTGTTGGGATTACATGTTTGGCTTCAGCAATTATGGTGGAAAAATGCATATCCTGAAGCAAAAATGATAATAACCTCCCATTCAAAAAATACGTTCTTATCAAAAAAAAATGAAAAATATCGTATCAAAAAATACATTTTGATCAAAAAAAATACTTTCGTATCTAGATCTGATAATTTTTGTTTATTTGTATTGTATTTATTTCATATTAAATGGTATTAAAAATGAAAATTATCGTATCATAATTTATGTTGTTACGCTAGATATTAAATCAATTTTTCAGTTTTTTGATAAATTCATATATAATTTTTATTAAAATTTTAACTTATGTTATTTTAATATATTTTCATATTGTGTCTTCTATATGTTTTATATTACTTTGTGTATTCGTATTATAAACCCTGATTGTTGGGGTTTTCAGCTTGAGGGCAAATTTTAATTAAAGTTTTCAGGTTTAAGAAACAATAATTCTTTGAAAATCCTGGACTTACGAAGCTACCTCCCTTCCAAGAGAATGATTAAATCTACCTTTTTTTTGTTCTTCATACTTTATTACTGTCGAAATAAACAGTAATACAATAAAAGAAAGGGGGTAGAAAGAGTAAAAACGCTGGTATGAATAGCAGCTCTCCCCTTCCAATTAACAGATATATTTTGTGTGGATGTGAAACCCATGGCATGGATAAGATTCAAGGACGGTACAATAACAGCGACAAAATCAAGAAAATATCTTTGGCAAGCGGCCAATCAATTTGATTCTTCTAACCTTTTTCTTTACAAAACGTGTACACTTTCACTCATTCATCTGCACACTCTTCTTTTACACTTTTCAGCAAGTGTTTGGTTTTGGTCTGGTGTCTTCTAGGGTAACAGTACAGCACAAAGACGGCAAGCAAAGAAAGATCAGAGAAGCTAAGAGATGACGAAAGTAGAGCTCATATTCATTCCAACGCCAGGAATCGGCCATTTTGTCTCAGCTATTGAGTTCGCAAATAACCTGATTCATCGCGATGGTCGAATTTGGATTACCGTTCTTTCCATGAAGTGGTATACAAGTTTTTCGGATGAGTACAAAAAATTACTCACTGCTTCACAACCTGACCGAATCCAGATAATAGACGTTCCTCAGGTAGATCCTCCATCATTAGATTATTTGAAGTCACCAGAAGCCTTTATTTTAGCATTCATTGAAAGCTACATCCCTCCTGTTAGAAATGTTGTCAAAGATATTGTGTCAAAGAAATCCAGCTCGGATTCAACCCGAGTTGTAGGATTAGTTCTTGATCTCTTTTGTGCACCCATGATTGATATTGCAACTGAATTGGATCTTCATTCTTATATATTCTTAACCTCAAATACAGCATTTTTGAGTCTCATGCTGTACATAGCCACCCGACATAGCAGGAACAGCTCAGAATTTGAAACCACGGATCCTGACCATTTGATCCCAGGATTTGTCAATCCTGTCCCTACATGTGTTCTGCCATCAGCAGTGTTTAACAAGGATGGAGGTTACACCGCATTTGTCAAGATTGCTGAAAGGTTTAGGGATGCCAAAGGTATTATGATAAATACGTTTGCAGAGCTTGAGCCCTATGCTCTTAACTGTTTGTTCAATGGCCAAAACCCTCCAATTTATCCAGTTGGACCCATGATTCACCTCAATGGTCTGCCTAACCCTGAGTTGGACTTGACCCAACACGACAAGGTCATGAAATGGCTTGATGATCAACCTCAATCATCGGTGGTATTTCTTTGCTTCGGAAGCATGGGAAGCCATGGAGCACCCCAAGTGAAAGAAATAGCACTTGGGCTAGAGCAGAGTGGGTACAGGTTCTTATGGTCCTTACGCATGCCACCAATGTTACAAACCGATGCTTCATCCGAGGAAATTTTGCCCGAAGGATTTTTGGAAAGGACCAAAGGAAGGGGAATGATATGCGGGTGGGTGGCGCAGGTGGAAGTTCTAGCCAACAAAGCAATCGGAGGGTTTGTATCTCATTGTGGTTGGAACTCAATCCTGGAAAGCTTGTGGTTTGGCGTGCCAATTGTAACATGGCCGATGTATGCTGAACAACAGCTCAATGCGTATGTGATGAAGGAACTCGGATTAGCAGTAGTGATGAGGTTGGATTACCGGAGAGGTACAAGTGATGTTGTGATGGCAGATGAGATAGAGAAAGCTGTTGGGGTAGTAATGGATGGTGGCAGTGAGGTGAGGAAGAAAGTGAAGGAAATAGCGGCATGGCTAGGAAGGCTGTTATGGATGGAGGATCTTCCTTCTGTGCAATCGGACAATTTATACAGGATGTGATAGACAAAAGCTAAGATTGATCATTTGAAATTGCTGATGCTGGTTTGGTTTGATTCACGGAAATTGGCTTCCAAGAAACGATTTGATTTAGTGGCTGATTTAAACAATTTTCACTTTCTTAATTTTCATTTAAATAGACTTTATGCTCAGCCCAAACATGAAAATTTTACTAGGTTCCTCTGTGTGTGTGTGTGCCTTTTTTTTTATGGCAGAGTGATTAATTCACCTTTAATTTGTTTATGTTTATTTTGATCCATTTCTTAAATCAAATCAGACCGTCAAACGAATCAGATCAACTTTTATCATCTTTACTCCAGACTGTAGGGTTTTTAATGCAATTATTGGCAAGGTAAAACCATCTTTGAATTTTCAGTAGCTAGTGGGCTCCCCTATCATAAGGTTCATCCCCCGTTATTTATGTCTTCACCCGTGTTGAAATTTAGCTGAAGGATAATGACATTTGTTTTTAGATATACCAAACTGATTGCTACCTGTTACCATTCAATCTTTTCTTTAAATCTAATCCAGTCAACAAATCTCCTATTTTTTATTTTTGTTAAATATAACATGTTACCAAACTTGAAGGAAGTTCTCTAAGCCTACTTTTCTAGTATTTGCAGATACAGTTTCTTTGGGAATATTATATTTTTTTTTCTTTTCTAATCCTACCCATGTTGAAAGGTAGATGATGGTTCTGATTAGATTTGGATGCCGAATATTCTTCCATGCCTTGCACTCAGCCATGAAATTCTTGAAGGCTTCTTTGCTTGAAAGGTTAATCACCTTCACTGCTAAGGTATTCCATCTTCACCTACAATTCCTATGAGGCAAGTCAAACCAGAAGAATTTAACAAGTTTTTATATGAATTTCGTCCTCACAAACTATTAACTAATTATACATCGAGACTTTAGGAAAACCAAAAGCACGTCGCTAAAGCTAATTTATTAGGTGAAAAAGACCAAGGCCATATATTTTCGATGTGAGACTTAAATCTCATACCACATACAATTGCAATTAACATAATAACAATTCATCATAATTCGTAGTTTTCATGTCCACACAAATTGATTTTGTATTGCAATAATGATGTTATCAATTACGTCTTATAATTGCAATCTAAAGAAATGATAGATGATTTTGATATTAACTGATATATGAATTTTAAAAGGACACCCAAAGACGAAAAAATTAAATTTATATAAATTTCAAAAATATCATTAAATTTTTTGTATTGGATTGAAGTCCCATGTCACTTGTATTCGAAATAAATTTTCTTTTCTAATTTTTTTTTTGAAAGGGTAAATTTCATTCAAAGTTACAATTATAATCAGATATATATTCGATGAACAGATAACTTGATGAACTGGTAAATATAATAATTATATTTAACAAACTAAGCACACCATAACAAACTAAACAAATCTAATATTTAATGAGACTCGAACTTGAGACCTCAAAATCTCAAGACCTTCTCCTTACCATCAAGTCAAGGTCTCGTCGGCTTTTTTTTTTTTTTTCGGGTAATATGTGTTTGGAAAACTACCCAAATGGCAAATATCTCAATGGCTTTGGCCCATAGTCTCCAAGCCTACTCCCTCATTAACAAACAGACCTTTAAGTAGAAAAGCCTAGCAACCCACACGCACACCAAAGCATGGAGGCTCTGAGCACCTCTCCTATCTCTTCCACGTCACCCAACTTCCCTAACTGTCAATAACGACCATGACCACCCAGTTTTTTCACATATCAACCGATGCTCCAATTCAAACCAACTCAAGGAAATCCACGCGCAAATGCTTCGTACTGGCCTTTTGTTTAACCCATACTCGGCTAGCAAACTCTTTGCGGCCTCTGCTCTTCTGCCTTTTTCGAGCTTGGATTATGCTCGTAAAGTGTTCGATCAAATTCCCAAACCGAATCTTTACACCTGGAATACCCTCATTCGGGTCTATGCTTCGAGCCCTGAACCCCTCCAAGGAATTTTGATCTTTCTAAGAATGGTTCATGAGAGCCCCTATTACCCCAATAAATTCACTTTTCCTTTCGTGATCAAGGCTGCCGCAGAGACATTTAGTTTATGTGTTGGGCAGGCTCTTCATGGAATGGCAATTAAGGCCTCCCTTGGGGCGGATGCTTTTATTTTGAATTCATTAATACATTTGTATTTTTCGTGTGGGGATTTGGGTTCGGCTTATAGAGTCTTTATGATGATTGGTGAAAAAGATGTTGTATCTTGGAATACGATGATCACAGGTTTGGCACAAAGGGGTTGTGCCGAAAAGGCATTGGAGCTATTTAAAAGGATGGAGGCAGAGAGTGTGAAGCCGAATGATGTGACAATGGTGGGTGTTTTATCAGCTTGCACAAAGAGGCTGGACTTGGAGTTTGGGAGATGGGCGTGTTCCTATATTGAAAGGAATGGGATAAGTGTGAACTTGACTTTGAGTAATGCGATGCTTGACATGTACACAAAATGTGGAAGTCTTGAAGATGCAAGAAGATTGTTTGATATGATGGAGCACAAGGATATTGTCACTTGGACAACTATGCTTGATGGTTATGCTAAATTAGGAGAGTATGAGGCAGCAAGGCGAGTTCTTGATTCCATGCCTAGGCAAGATATTGCTGCATGGAATGCCCTTTTATCTGGCTATGAACAGAATGAGAAGCCAAAGGAGGCTTTGTCCATTTATCATGAGTTGCAACTGAGCAAGATTGCTAAACCCGATGAGATCACTCTTGTTAGCACACTATCAGCTTGTGCTCAATTAGGAGCAATGGAAATAGGTGAGTGTATACATGCCTACGTCAAAGAGCAGGGGATTAAGTTAAATTGTCATCTTACAACCTCACTCATTGATATGTATTCCAAATGTGGAGATATAAAGAAGGCACTTGAGGTATTTTATTCTGTGGACAGGAGGGATGTATTTGTTTGGAGTGCCATGATTGCTGGTTTAGCTATGCATGGACATGGGAGAGCTGCAATAGATTTGTTCTCCAGAATGCAAGAAACCACAATCAAGCCCAATTCTGTGACTTTTACCAATGTGTTATGTGCTTGTAGCCACACAGGGTTGGTGAAGGAGGGCAAAACCTTTTTCAATCAGATGGGTCCAGTTTATGGGATTTCACCTGAGCTCCAGCACTATTCTTGCATGGTTGATATTCTCGGTCGTGCAGGCCTTCTTGAAGAAGCTGTTGAATTTATTGAGAAAATGCCAATAGTTCCTAGTGATTCGGTATGGGGGGCTCTGCTAGGAGCTTGTCAAATTCACGGAAATGTTGACATTGCTGAACTGGCTTTTAGCCATTTACTTGAGTTGGATCCTGGAAACCATGGAGCATATGTTCTTTTATCTAATGTATATGCCAAAGCTGGGAAATGGGATAGTGTTTCTAGATTAAGGAGGCACATGAGAATGACTGGACTAAAGAAAGAACAAGGTTGTAGCACGATTGAGGTCAATGGAGTCATTCATGAGTTTCTGGCGGGAGATAACTGTCATCCTCTTTCCAAAGAAATTTACTCAAAATTGGAAGAGATTGTGATGAGATTGAAATCAGTTGGTTATGTACCCAACAAGTCCCAACTCCTGCAACTTATTGAAGAGGATGAGACGCAGGAGCATGCCCTTAACCTTCACAGTGAGAAGTTAGCAATTGCCTTTGGATTACTTTACATGGAACCATCTCAGCCAATCCGAATTATAAAAAACCTTCGTGTTTGTGGAGACTGTCACTCAGTTGCTAAGCTTGTTTCTAGACTTTATAACAGAGAGATAATACTAAGAGATCGCTATCGATTCCATCATTTTAGTGGAGGGCATTGTTCATGTAAGGATTATTGGTGAATATTAATAGAAATTACTCCTCAAACATCTAAATCTTGAATTTTTACTTGCATTTTTTGTTTCATTACTGGTAAGAGCGGACTAATGGCTGCAACATATTCCCAGGAATTTCAAGTACATGCCATTTCAAGCTTAAGGTTGACACATCTTCGTGTCCATCTACCCATAGAAACCTAGTGATTTTGATTTTAACACAAACTTCTATGGTTTCAGTCTGTAGTTACAAGAAGTTGCATAATTAAAACATTTGTATAAACCATTCCCTTATACAACTTTAACTAACTCCTTCACAAGGATCCTTTCAAAGAATAAAAACACCACCATTCTGTTATACTCAACGACTCTTCACTCTTTGGGTTGATCGTATATAAATTCCCACAAGCAAGCAATCAAACATAGGACAGTTTAATGCCAAGTAAAGCATATTTTCTTTTCATTGCATTTTGAATTTTGATGTTCATAAATTGCTTGTACAATACATATGAAACATGTTTACTGCTGTCCAATGCAGAACTAGTTTGTTGGTTTCTCATGATTGAGAGCTAACTAAATTTGTCCGGTTCAGTTCAGTTGTCACTGCCTTTTGCTTAGGTTGGTACCAGCTTGACCATATTAATAAACTGCTAACAGGCATTGGGGAACTTGGCGAATGAAGGAACTAAACTGCAAAGAACAGGTGAGTCTCTTGTTTTCTATGAAGTATAACCTCCCCTTGAACCATGTTTACACTGACTAGCCAATATTGATTCTTGGTTTTCTCTGCAATTTAGAGCCGTCAAAAGCTGTTCGTCTGAAATTTCAGCTGCAAATAACGTATCCATTTGGTGCAATTTCTCTTGGTGAGCAATGATAATAAGCAATAAGCACCCACGAAACATGTTGCACAAATAGGAAAGGGAAGAAACGTGTGACATGCAAATCAGCCATGAAGACTCTGATTTTAGTCTATACGTGTAAAAGTTGCTCTAAAACTTTATCAAATTGAATTTTAATCCAACAGAAAAAGATTAAAAAATAGTGTACAGAAACATTTAGGAGGAATACAGGTATTAAAAATTCAAACAATGCACAGGATAAACCCAGGCCAAAAAGTAGATCATGACTTTTGAGTATCACCTTGCATCAAGTAAGATACAGAGGTCCTCACTGCATATATAAAATCTGACAAGGTCATGACTTTCTTCACGTAGATGGGTGGAATAATCCTACTATAGGCTGACCATATCTCCCCACCTGATCTTCTCTATGATAAGATTCTGATTCATTCCTTACTATTTTTTTTGTTCTCTCCCACCATGATCTCTATTAAGCCTTGGTTCAAAATCATCATCACCATGCCTTTTTAATCTCTTTTCTTCCCTCCTATATCGATCTTCTCTTGACCTTGGCTTAAAGTCGCTATCATTGTGCCTTCTAGATCTTTTTTCTTCCCTTCTAAACCGATCATCATCATTATGCCGTGTTGATCTCTTTTCTTCTCTACGATTATAATCTTCTCTTGATGTTGGTCCAACATCTTTATCATCATACCTTCTATATCTCTTGCCTTCCCTACCATCACTTTTCTCTAAGGCCTTCTCATTGTCCCTTGCAGGTCGAAACCCTTCTTGAACTGCTCGTTCCTGCATGCCAAAACTTTTCTCATTCTTTTTTGAACCCTCAAATTTATCATTGCCCCATCTTGAACTTTTATCCTGAGGACCCCAGCCAGTGTTTGCAGCTCTCTGGCAAAAAACCGAAAAAGACATAAATAAGCAACACTATAAATAATAGAAACATAAACAGCTCAGGACGAGATGAGGAAAGAAAGCCAAAAACGAATAAGAAGAGGAAAAAAAAATTTTCCAAGACTGTAACAACAAAATTAACAGAGCAAACTTCTCTTGAGCCATCATAGTTCACACAATCAATTGGACAACAGCATTACTACATTTGGATGAAAAATAATCCACATATAGTAGCGACGTATAGTAGTCATCTAGTAGACACAATGCCAATTTTATGATTTATGATCCAGACACAGAACTCCGCAGAATAAAAGAACAATAAGATTACTCCATTCAACTCAAAATTAAAAATAGCAAATAGCTCGAGCTTTTGACATTATCCGGTTCAATCATTTTATTTTAACATAAAGAAATTCTTATTAAACAAACATCCCAAGGCAAAAGGTCAGCAAAATTAGCATCTAGAAGAATAAGCCATTCATGCTTTAAATTCATCTGCACTCCTAACAGTGACTTACAAAGCACTCATTCATGATGATCGCAGTATAGCCTTCCAAATAAATTACATGTATCAAAAAGCAATACTAAATGGAAATGAATCTTACTTGCTCATCATGGGAAAATTTACATCCAGCACCACGGGTACATTCACCTCTCTGGAAAGCACGACAAACCCCTCGGGCCTCCCTCTTCTTCTGTTCTTCCTCTTCATCTTCTTCTTCTTTCTTCTTATATTTTGCAACATGATCAACTCTTATAATTCGACCCGAAATCTGTGCCCCATTAAGATTATCTTCAATAACAGAGAAAAAAAAAGAGCTCAATTAGATCACTTTCCTCATTATTAAGTAAAATTACACTTAAATTTGAACTGTTAAGAGAAAGAAACCCTAACCTACAGCAAGGATAGTACTTCTTTGATCCTCGTACGCAAGAAAAGCAAAGCCTCTCGATTTCCCAGTACCCTTATCTCTGACAAGATTAACATCTACAATTTCTCCATATCTAATAGAATAAATAAATAAATAAATAAATAAGACTTCAAGTCAAATGCTCGGTAATAAACTGAAACCAAAAAATAACTCCAAAATAGAAAAAGGAAATGTCAGAAAGAAAACGTACTGGGCAAAAACAGCGAGGAGATCGCCTTCGGTGAGATCAAAGGGAAGGCCGCCGACAAAGATGTAAGCGGAATCTTTGTACTTGGCGTGCCACGACGCCTCCTCCGATATCCCTAAATCTGCTTCTTTTGCGGTTATGTTTTGCAATCGCTTTACTAACGTTAATGGATTCATCTTCTTCCCCTTTTTCAGCGAAAACCCTAATTTTGAATTGCAATGAGGTTTTCGATGGAGTAAAATACAAATGCAGAGGGGAAAGAGGGAAAGAGGAAATATTTTTTCTATTCAAATAATAATATTGATAACTAATTTGCAAAAATATTTTAATTATGTGTTTCCTCGGGTTGGGCCTGGTTGTCGGTTCTTGGAACCGGTTGAGCTGATCTTTCGGTTGTATTCGGCCCAATATCTTCGGCCACTGGGTATTAAAAACCTAGCCCAAATGCCACTACAAATTACATTTTTTAGGATTTTTTTTATTTAAATGATTTATAAATTTGAAATATGTGTAATTATAAAATTCTAAAATCCAATTTGCTATTATAGGGTTAGTTAAATTTACATTTTTTATATATATATTTATGTTAACACCATATAAAAAATCAACTATTAAAAATAATATTAAATTGAAACTCTTCAAAAATTGGACTTAAATTTTGAAATGTCTTTTAAAAATCAAGCATAGTAAGGTAATGAAATTAGTATCCGTAAATACTGTGGATTTTTACATTTAGCACTGTTTCAATTTTTTCTTATTTTATTTCTAAGAAACTATTTAAATTGAATATAAATTTTGATGCTTATAATACCACTTAGACAATGTTATCAAAAAGTGAAAATTAATAGTTTTTTTTTTCTTAAATTCCCTCCAATCATTATCTTATGTTCAAATTAACAGCCTAATCTTCTCCAATATTAATGGTAGACTTGATAATCCTATACACAATACGCTGAACGACACTAATTAAAAAAAAATAAAGTTGACACAGACTAAATTTTGATAATAATTGTATATAAATATAATAAAAGCTAAAACAAGTTTTTGTATTTAACATGTCAACGTGTTTTTTTAATATAAAATTTATGTGTTTTATATGATACAAATTGTAACACTCCAATGCCACCTCAGAAGATTCTAGGAATCTAGAGATTTAAACTTATACTTGTAAGACACCTTTTGTGGAGATAAGCTAGAACACAGGATGTAAGTGTTATACTGTAAGAGCTATCTCTAGAATCCTGCGAGAACTAAGTGCTACATAGTGAGAGCCACTTCTAGACTCTCAACGCCTGGTGTGATATTGGTTCTATTTTTATTGTTTTTGACAATGGTGTCAAGTTTTAAAGTGAAGGAATTTATAATGCTCCAATCCCATAGTGGAAGATTGTAAGAATTTGTAATGCTATATATATATATGTTAAGAATTGAATTTATACTTGTGAAGCACCTTTTATGAGACAAAATTGTGAAACTTCAAGTCAAATCGGACAATACATCATAAATTGAGTGCGAATTTCCACACAACTACAAATTTATATTAAACGAATACGAATTGTCAAGCCTTATCAACAGTTGCTCGATGGATGTTACTTTCTTTCCGATTCTTGATTTGTCAATGTAATTAAATTACACATTTTAATAACTCTCCCAATGTGTTTTGACTTGGACATGGTTCATGTGCTAACTCCTAAACTATCTATTAAAATCATTTAATTTAGCTTTCAAAATTTACCAACCATCATAAAAGTCACAGGTTGATTTCCGACAAACATATGCAAAAATGTTAATGAGTGTCTACTGACATTAGTTAAGATGGTGTTTAAGGAAAGAAATTACAATTAATATATTATTTTTTTATTAATTTTTGTAAAAAAAATTGTATTGATTGTAAAATTTTTTATCCGATTTTTTAAAATATATTTGAAGCAAAATTTAGTAGTTAATTTTCAATATATTCTAAATTAAAAAGTAGCTTATTAAATAAAATTTACGACCATATTTCAAATATACCAAAAAAGATAGGATTTATATATGATGCACTGACAGTGTATAGTTTCTATACATTGTCAATGCATCAAAGGTTGACACCTCATCATTAAGCCCTTATATGCAAATATAAATAATTTTTTTTTATTTGCTCATAAGGGCCTATTGATGAGGTGTCAACCTCTGATGCATTGACAGTGTATAGAAACTGTCAGTGCATCATATATAAACTCAAAAAGATAACAGCATTTTTTTTTAATTTCCTTGCTATTTTCTTAAGTTCATTAGGCACCCGAACGACGTCGTTTAGATTACAAACTTGAAATCCAGAGCGGCGGGAGCGGGAACCAACAACCACTCCAGTCCAGACCAGACCAGACCGGACCCCACTCTGCCACTCCTTCCCTTGCTTCTATGATTTTTGACCTTTCTTTCGTTTTCATCAGATCAGAAAAGCTTTCGCTTTGGGCTGTGTGGGTCCCCAGCTAGCTGGACGATAAAGCCAAGCCTGTCATTCTCCCCTCCATTCGGCTTCCCCAACCCTTTTATATTGCTCCGTTAATCTCCATTTTCAAACACTGATCAGCAGAATATACTCTTTTTTATTCTTATTATTTTAGTTAGTTTTTTTTATTCTTCAACTTTCTGTTTGGTCAGCTCCAGTTTTTTTTTTCTTTTCGACTCAAATTTTTTGCTTCTTTCTTTGATTTCGAATCAGGTTTCAGATCTAACACTCAATGTCTGGATTGCAGATTGTTGTTTCTTAGTGCTCCGTAAGTTATGAGAGATAATGGCTTTTTATGGTAAAGACGTTGATTCAGCATTCCATGGAGCAGGCGCAAAACCGTATATTCGTTACTCTTAACCGCATTTGTTTCCTTTTCTGCTTTTTTTTTGTTTCTCTGTTTAATCCTTTTTTTTGGTTTATTCAGGGGTTTGGAAATCTGGTGCATTGAGAACTCGCGCTTGGTTCCTGTTCCAAAATCTTCACAAGGAAAATTCTACTCAGGAAGTGCATATGTTGTCTTAAGTGTAAGTTTTAGCTTTTTAACTGTTCTTTTCTTTTATTTATTTTTTGGTAAAAAGTATATGATAGTTAATTAATTAATTTTAAATCAAAAAAAGATTTACATTGTTGTGTTTGGTTTTTGGTTGTTGGTTGAGACAGACAAGGGTGCTAAAAAGTGGGCCACTGCAGCACGACATACATTATTGGCTGGGAATTGATGCTAATGAGGTTCTTGATTATTCTTTTTACATTCTTGTCTTTCTTTTCGTGGACAAGAACAAGATAATGTTCAAGATTTTGTTGAATGTTAATTTGGTAGTTTCTTCAGGAATAGTGACTTTCATATTTCCAAATAGAGAATGTTGTTAGGTTAAGTATTACTCCAGCTTGATAAATTGATATAAGATTTGTCAGTACTCCGTGAATAATTGACCAAACGGTTAAGTAGAGTTGTGACATGTTGTAAGGCTTAGTTCTAGCCCAAACAATATCAACCCTATTCCTCAATTATAAAAAAAAAAAAATTTTTTAGTACTTCTAGGACTTGGGTCCAATATCTGAAAATCATAGGCATGAAGCTTGCTCACTTCTTTTTGGCATAACAACAAAACTGATACATTTTTTTGTTAGAAAAAAGTTACTGAAATATTTTAGTATTTATTAAATGTATTAACTGCACAAAGCGTACATAAGAATCAATTGCACTTAAAATGGAGGAGTCTGGTAATAAGAACATGCCTAAGCAACAGTCTTAGAAAATTGAATGCTGTTGCCTTTTAGTAGAAAAAGAAAAAAAAAAAAAGAAGGTTTGCTGACTGAAATTATCAACTACTGATCCATTAATCTTTTTGTATTAAATTGCGCATGTAACATCTAGAAAAGTTATTAATTATAATTCATGCATTCTTGTGTTACTGCTGAGTATTTTGAGAATGTTGCTGCATTGGCAGGTAGACTCAGCCTTGGCATCTGACAAAGCGCTGGAACTCGATGCAGCCCTAGGGTCTTGCACCGTGCAGTATAGAGAATTTCAAGGCCAAGAAACAGAGAAATTCTTATCATATTTTAAACCTTGTATTATTCCAGTTGAAGGAGTATACTCCTCACAGCCAGGAAACTTGAATGGTGAAACATACCGAGTCACCTTGTTAACATGCAAGGGAGAACATGTTGTTCATGTTAAAGAAGTAAGTTGTACTTGAAGTTTGAGAAATGATTTGAGATGTTTTAATTATTTGAGTTAACATCTCAACATAAGAAACAAAAAGAAAAAACAAAATATACTCTAGATGAATGCTTTACAACACGGTTACCAAAATAACTTGGCAATGATGGAAAATTTGAGTTGACAAACTGCAACTTGAAGGATCCAAGTTGCTCTTCTGGTCTATTCTACAATATATAATCAATTTATCCAATAATATGCTTGTTTAGAAATTAATAGTTCTGTAGCATGTGTTGGTAATTATAGTGAAACATCAAACATGCTTGTAAGTTTGTAATTAACTATGTACATGATTACAGGCTGTATTATAATTCATGCCAACGAGTCAATAAAAAGAGCCTATTCTGTTATAAACATAAACTCATTATCATCTTTATAATTAGATTGTTCTGTTATTCACAGCACTTTGTTAATAAGTAGACAAACTAGCTTTGTTTTTATCAATGCTTTAGCTTAATATTATTAACTATGATTCTTCATATGTCATGCTTGCTGACCAGGTGCCTTTTTCTCGATCATCTCTTAATCACAATGACGTTTTTATTCTTGACACTGCATCAAAAATTTTCCTCTTTAGTGGGTGCAACTCAAGTATCCAAGAAAGGGCTAAAGCTTTGGAGGTTGTTCAGTATATCAAAGAGAATAAGCACACTGGAAACTGTGAAGTGGCAACCATAGGTTGGAAATTTCCTTTCAACTCTTCTTCAAGTAAATTTTATTGCCATTATTAAATGATTCTTTGCTGCAGAGGATGGAAAATTGGTTGGTGATTCTGACGTTGGTGAATTCTGGAGTTTATTTGGTGGTTATGCCCCGATTCCCCGGGACTCAGCTTTGGCTGGTCCGCAACAAGCTGATAGTCCTGTAAAACTATTCTGGTGAGTTTGGCTTTGAATTTTGCTAATATATCTTTGTCAATTTGAACAAACTTAGTTCCTGTATATTTGCAAGCTTGTATTAGTATTCACAAACAATTTTATCGTACTTATGTAAAAGTCAAATTTCCTGTATGCCTTTTGGCGATTGCCTCCAATATTTTTATAAATAACTTCTATTTTCTGACTTCTCAACTTGTGTAAGATGATTATTGATTTAATCAACTTATCCTGTTAGTTTCTGGATAAAACCAAATTGTGTTCTTCTTCTTCCTCCTGTTTCTTTTTGTTTTAATTTTTTTTTTCTTCATTATTTCTTTAAATGAAATAACAAAAACCTCTCTTAAGTGACAATTTAAAATCTTTCATCAACAGGATAAATCTACAGGGGAAACTAACTCAAATTGCAAGTAATTCATTGGAAAAAGCTATGCTTGAGAAAAACAAGTGCTATATGCTAGATTGTGGTGCTGAAATTTTTGTCTGGATGGGAAGAAATACCTCAATAACTGAACGAAAGACATCAATTTCAGCTGCAGAGGTAAGTGTTTTTTCTTCTTTTTCCTTCCCTCCCTTCCCACTCTTTCTCTAACACATGAAGGCATAGAGCAAAAAGTTAGATTGAGTGCATCATGAGTGGGATATGTCAGATGAAGAATACATCTATGCCATTAGAAATGGTTCAAGTCTCATGATTGAGTTACCTAGGCATGCATCTCTAAAGCATCCCTTTTCTCCCTCTACCCTCTCCCTTTTACCCCTATTCTTATTCAGAAATTCTAATGGCCATTTGACCTGATATAATTCTTGTTCAAGATATCCTGGCTTCTTATGAAAGATTGGTTAGAGATGTATTAATTTAAAACATTTAGTTAAGATGATAATCTGTCCCATGCTTTTCCCTTTTTTAAATCCTGCAATGTTCCTCAATCATCTAAGCACTATTTATTGAACTATCTGCAAGTGAGAATGCAGTTATCCAACAGTTCACTTGATTTTCAATCTCATTAAGCTTCTTCGCACTTTTCTTTTTCCTTTTGGCAAACCTATTATATCTAAGTTAACATGGAGAATTAGAGGCAGTGCTCTGCTTGGCAGTAAAAGGATAATCTCTAATTATATCTCTAAGTATGATTTTACTTACACAGGTTCCTGTACGTATTCACACATACCTGCCTTGAATGAACAAGTTGGATCCTATATCACTTTATGGCTCCCTTAGTTTAGTAAAATACAAGATAGAAAATTTCTATCAATAAATGAATGCTATCATTCCCTTTAAGAAGATGAACATTCATGGATACTATATTCTATCTTTCTGCGAAACTTTGATCTATCAGAGTCCATATTCCTAGGTTTCTATCTTTTCCATTTTTAAAGTCCATGGTTTTACAAGATTTTATCCCTCAATGTGGAAAAAGTGCCAAAAGGCATAAATTATATGAGGAAGTACGGCAAATATAAGGAGAATTTTTTATTTGTAGATGGAAGAATTTGTTGATGTAACGAGAATCTTAAGGGCATTCTTTCTAACAAGATTGCTGGAACTATTTTACAGGATTTCCTCAGAAAACAGGACAGGTCTAATGGGACTCACTTAACATTTTTAACTGAGGGATTAGAAACTTCAAGGTTTAGATCCCACTTCAGTAGCTGGTCTCAAACTGCGGAGACCAAGCTGTATGATGAAGGGCGAGAAAAAGTGGCAGGTTTGTACCTATTGTAACAAAATAGTTGTAAAGCAATAAAGAAAGAAAAAAATGGGAAAGAAAGAGGTGGAAGGAATCAGTTGTAGACTGTTTATTTTGTGGCACTTATTAATTTCACTTTGTTTTCTTCTTCAGCAATGTTCAAGCAACAGGGTTATGAAGTGAAGGAGCTTCCTGAAGAAGACTTTCAGTCTTATATAAATTGCAGGGGCACACTGAAGGTAGCTTCAATTGCAAGAAAAATTGTCCTTTTTCAGAATTTATGGCTTTAAGTTCTTACAGTCTCATATGTTGTTTGATGCAATGGTGTAACATGTCAGGTTTGGCGGGTAAATGGTCATGAACTGTCCCTTATTCCAGTTTCAGAACAGACGAAGTTCTACAGTGGGGATTGTTATATTGTGCAGTATACATATCCTGGAAATGAAAGGGATGAGAGTTTATTTTATGCATGGCTTGGTCATGGAAGTGTATTGGTAAGCATGGTTCATTAATACATGATAATGTTTTTCATTTAAATCTTTGCTTTTGTCTGGTAAACCTGGAGATGCTTGAGATAGAAGCATTAGGATATATACTGATGCAACAGCATGCATTTGGAATTGTAGACATGTAAAGTTTATCAAAAATGCCTTTAGACTAATGCATGGGGTATGCAAGAAGAATTACCCTTTTTGATTGAAATCCTGTATGTTATTTCAATACTTCAATGCCAATGTTCGATTAGGATTTTTGATCAATCACAAGTCGATAGTGAAGAATTCGAAGAGCTTTATGTGTCAAATCTTATAGGTGATACCTTGCTTGAAGTGGTGATAGTTTTTGCTGCCTTTATTAGGCAGTTTTTAACTAATAAAACATTTATTTGGAAATATAGACTTTTTCTTGAGAAGCTAAGTTTAGCATGTAGTGATTGTTGAAGTGCAATCATAAAAGCTCTAAACATTCTTTCATGCCAAGGTATTAGAATAATAGCAAAGAAACGATATCAATGAAAATTTCTAGTTAGAAATGATCGTGTTGAATCAAAACCAAGAAGGCTATTTATTTTCTTCTTTACTTGTAAGTTGAATTTTCTTGTTTGGACTAGAACCTTAGCTCTTAATTTCATGTGATACTGTTTCTTTTGCAATTTTAATATCTTGTGCTATATTTTGCTTTGACATTTTAGTTTTTAACGTTAGCACTTGATTAGCTTTCTGACCATGTTGTCTCCTTTTTTATTATCTGTTTCTTCTTGCAGGAAGATAGAGCTGATGCCATCTTCCATATGAGTGCCATTGTCGATTCAACCAGAGGGGATCCAGTAATGGCAAGTTCTAATCTTTCATTCTCCGACCCTTGTGCAGTTATAATATTTGTTCCTTCGGTTTGACTAACTTGATGCTGCAGGTTAACTTAGGGATGTTCAAGAATTAATCAAGTAGTTAGAAGTCATTTTCAGTGAATCCTATGTAGCTGTTTTCTATGTGAATGATATTTTGCTTTTTACTCATTTATGGTATTGAAAATGAATGCTATATCATGCAGATGAGTTCTATTGTGTTTTCTTGTTTCACTCTCTGTGACCATTTCAATGGGTCCTTTACTTTTATGATTCTAAAGGAGCAATTTATTCTGCCATTTGCAATGAATTTACGAGGATTAACTACTCTTCAATATACATATAACACTAACACCTTTTGCATCTCTAAAAAAAAATTGTTTTACTATGTTAAACCTCATGTTTTATTTTCAGGCTCAAGTTACTCAAGATAAGGAGCCAATCCAGTTTTTACTTATTTTCCAGACGTTGATTGTTTATAAGGTTGGTACTTCTCAGGATTTCTTTTCTCTTTAATTCCTTTCAAATCTAAATAAATTTTTATGTTAATCTACAGATAAAATAGGAGGTCCTCTAATACTCTATCTTGCCATTTTTTTAATAATATAAAGGGAGGTATCAGTGCTGGGTACAAGAAGTTCATTGCCAAAGCTGGTGTTGATGATGATACTTACGATGAAAAAATGATAGCTCTTTTTCGAGTTCAAGGGACGAGCCCAGAAAACATGCAGGCTATCCAGGTTGATAATGTAAGTTGAAGATCTAACCCTCACCCTAAAACAGTACTATTGTTCTCCCTCCCTCTCTTTTTTTTTTGATTCATAGAGAGATACAAGGGAAAATAAAGGAATCGAACTTTGGATCTAATTTTTATTAAAAAAAAGTAACAACCACTAGACCAAGCCTTAGTTGTTCTCCCTCCTCTCTCTCTTTATCTATTTGTGACACCCACCCACCCACACCACAGACGTTCACATGGCCTAATTTATATCCTTTTTGCTGATAATCAATCAAAAATCATATCTTCCTTGGAGGGCCAAGACCGCTGTCATTGTCCCTGTCAAATGTTCTAGAAACAATAAGATCCTCAAAACACTCTTTAATATCCTGTTCTCAGTATTAGAATTATGCTTCTATATACGAGAGAATACACTTCCAAGTTATCAGTATCGGCTATGTGTTTATCCAAATTGTCGTACCTGTTGAGAGCAACCTGCCTTGCCATGATATGCCAAATATCAATGAGTTAGTTGTCTTGCGTGCCACTTTTCATTGTAAAATCAGTTCAAGAATGATCTCCAGCTTACTTTTCTTTTTTTCTTTATGGGTATCTGAGACTGTCAGAGATTGAAACAAACCATACGGCCGTTGGTTACCTTTCACCTTTTGTTGTTTGCTAAAATGACTTCTATGCTTACATTGTTAAAGGGAGCAACACCTCATATCAATCAAGTCATTCAATGTTAAGTCACGCTAAAAGGTTGATTTAGTTTTCCTCTTGGGAAAGCTTTGAACTTTCAAGCAGAATGATTATTTTTGTTCAGGCCTTCTTAAACTATTTAGCATGTTAGAAATAGATTTGCTATTTTCTGATTATTAAAAATTTTGAATGCAAATTGTTGTTTTCTACATTCTGAGAAGTTGCTACTCTTTTTTCTTTTCCTTTCTCCTTCTTCAGTACCAATATGCTCCTCTACATTTGACTATTACTTGTTAAACTAAAATCTTTCAGGTTTCAAGCTCCCTGAATTCATCCTATTGTTACATCCTGCAAAATGCAACATCTGTCTTCATTTGGATTGGGAATCTCACCTCGAGCAGAGACCATGATCTTCTTGATAGAATGCTTGAACTGATTAATGTATGTAATTTTGTTATTTGAACAAGGTAAAAATAATGATTTTCTATTTTTGCACTAAACTTTCAGTCGGTGGCTATGAAAGCCAATGCTATGGTTTATATTGGGGATTTCTCATTTTTATTTTATGGGCCTAACTCATTTAATCATAATTGATGTTTTATTTTGTTGATGCCATTCACAGCCAGCATGGCAACCCATATCTGTGAGGGAAGGATGCGAACCAGATATTTTCTGGAGTTCACTTGGTGGAAAGACAGAGTATCCTAGAGAAAAGGAGATGAAAAAATTCATAGAAGATCCACATTTGTTTAAATTTACCTGTACTGAAGGTAAGCAAATTATCCTCTCTTTCTACTATTGTTCTCTGGAAGGATAACTTGCTTCTGCCTTGGTTCAGAAGTTTACCAGCTGTAAATTGCTGCAAAACGTTTCTGACAGTTGGTTATGGTTCTTTTGCCGCTTGGTTTGATTTCCTCTTTCAGGTGATTTCAAGGTACACCTTGTTTGGTTCTGTTGCTTGCATATCTTTCATGGTTAAGCACCTTTGGTGCAATATAAATGTTATCATCAACGCGTATTGCAAATGTAGATCCTCAACACAGAGTTGCATTGATATTTAAGCTAGCTAAGGGAAATTCAAATTCCTCTTTTATAACCCATTACAATGTCATTAGGATTCTCATTATGTACTTGCGTGAAATCAAGTTCTATACTAAAGTAGATTTAGTGGGCTGTATAGGCAATGGACTTCAAATACAATCCTAATTAAGCATACTTTATTACTTCATCCTTGTTTCCTATTAGGATTGTATGTCATAGAGACATAACAGTTCTTCATAGTGTTCAGGACATGTTGTGGAAGTGGGTTCTTTGTTCACTTCCTCTAGTGAATGTGCCTAGTATTAGCTGCCCACTCTACTGATTAATTCATTCATCAATTTGGTCTGAAACGTTTCAACTTTGCCATTGGAGCTGGTTGATTGCTTTTTGATTATTTCAGGATAACCTCAGTATACTTTACAGTCCATCATATATGCCAGAGGAGAGTTTTATCACTGTCCACTGTCCAAACCTTTTGTCATATGCTTAAGGCCTTAGGTAGTAAAAGGACAGTACTTAAATTGTCCCAGTGAATCCAGTCGTGGCAGAGTGTCTAAATTGAAGTATAGAAAGGTCATGTCATCTTTGATTAGACTCATCAATATAGATAAAGATACATACATACATACATACATACATACATACATACATACATACACATGAAATCTTCTCTATGCAAATTTTCTGCTTTCTTAAAATTTTGCTAATTTTGTGTCGAATCATCTATGTTTCTATCTGATTATTCTGACTCTAAATGGTGCTGGGTTGGCTTAATTCTTGTGGTATTCCATTCTTCTGTATAGAAATTTGAAAATCCAAAGGCAAAAAGTTGGGATTTTATTCAGGTTTTTTTTTTAAAAATAATTTCTTGCTCAATGGAAAAGAAACTATGGAGTTATATGATAGCTCTTTTCATTGTTGTGAGGATTTACTTTGGTTTGGTCTGGTTTTCAGGTTAAAGAGATATACAGCTTCACTCAAGATGATTTAACTACTGAAGATGTATTACTGTTAGACTGCCATAAAGAAATATATGTTTGGGTTGGGCGCCACTCAACTATTAAATCAAAGCAAGTAGCCCTTAATCTGGGTCTGGTAATTATAGATCTAGTCTCTCTCAAGAGTTTATTTTCTTAAAGGTCTTTTTTTACATCATGGATTATGTTCAGTTTGACGTACTGATATCTTGATGTTAAATATTTGTAAATGTTATCGTTATGTGTATATTTTATACTCTTCACTTCTATAGATGCCCTCATATTTGTATTCTTGGCTGGCAGAAATTCCTTCAAACAAACATTCGGGAAGAACTTTCTTTGGAGACTCCTATATATGTTATTACAGAAGGCCATGAACCACCATTTTTCACCTGTTTTTTTGACTGGAATCCCTTGAAGGCAAATGTAAGTGGGTCATATGCCTTTATGAAAGTATCAATTATTAGCGTCTTTCAGATGATATTGCTGTGTTTTTGTTTAGTTTCTTATGATTTCATTTGACCTGGATACCTAGTCAGTGATGACTGGTAATGATGCAAATTAGGATATTGGGATTGCAGTGGGATACTTGAGATTGTGAAATGTGTGAAGTTACCTTTATGTAAAAAAAAAGTTTCAGCCGAAATGATAATTTTGAGCTGTTGGAAGTATCGAACACTCCCCTTTGGTAAGAAGGATTGAGGAAAGGAGAAACAAAGGAAAAAGTTTTAATCCAGAGGTTCCCTTCCCTCTTTTTCTTTTTCTTATCAAATAGAGCATAAATGTCAAGAAGTGATTCAAGTTGTTAAAAGATATATTATTAGTTTGGCCCCAACCTATCAGCTGAAGCTTTTAGGTCTGATTGTAGGCTATCATGGTACTGCAACCTGCATGAGCTACCATGAGCTAACATTCCCGAGGTTGAACCTTGGCAGCCTTGTTATGCTTAAAATTAATTCACAACTTGTCAACTCATCTGGAGTGCATGTACTTGAACAATTTGTAAAGCTTAGTAGACTTGCAAGTGAGGGAAGTTTCAGGAGATATTATGTTAGTATGATCCTAAGTCTGACCTATAGGTTAAGCTTTTAGGTCAAATGGTTGTCAATCAGAACTTGGTCTACCATTCATAGCCACAAATTTTCCTCATCCTTGATTTGTCAAAACCGATAAGTATTTTAGTATGAAGTCCTTTCTTTCTATTTACATTTTCATCCAATCAGATAATATCCTAGTTTTGCTATCTTGGAACTACTTATTGTTTGATATTTAATTGGAATCTTCATGATTCAGCTATGTAATTTGGCAGCAAGAAGACATTCAGTTTAAAGTTTTAATTGAGTGGCTGCCTTGCAGATGCATGGCAATTCATTTGAGCGGAAGCTTGCTACCTTGAAGGGAAAAACCTCAAGTGGAACTGTAAGTGACAGTTACTAACATTTAATTAGATGTATATGTATTATGTATGAGACATTACATATTAGGTTCATTGTGTAGGCATTCTTTTTGAATTGATGTAGTTTCTCCCACTTGTCTTTTTCTGAGTTTCTGTTGGTCCCTGTCGTACCATTTTAAAGAGAGATAGGATGTCTCCATTGAAATTTCTCAGAGTTTATTTTATGTAGTATGAAATAGACGTGATGATCGGCCAATTTTGGTTTTGAATACAGAGTAGAGAAATATGAATTTGGACTGTGGAAATCTGCGTCTCAGTCCATGTAGTGTCTCTAGTCATTGGGATTTTATCCCGCTAGCAATAACAGTTAGCTGTAATTCTTGTTTAATTATTAACTCAAGGAACAAGTCTTCTTGAAACACTTCACTGCTACATATTCAGATGCTATGTACTCTAGTAACATAATATTTAATTTATGTGTATATCTTTTAAGATCTAGTTGTCCCTTGGCATTCTCAGCAGACCTTTAGCCTAATGCGACCTTGACACTACCTATGCGATGGTGCAGCAAATATATGGGTTTATTAACAAATAGTTGTCATCGATGGCCAAACTCACATTTGCTTGAAGGAGAAGATACCTTTTCCTTTGCAAGAATTCTATGTTCAGGCAAAACCAAATAAATAAACCCTGGATTTTTTTTTTGTTGATCTTTTGAGAATTCATTTGCAGATGCCAAAATTTGTATATATAACATCTGTTTTGCTAAGGAACATTGTAATACCTATTTAACTCTATAATTCTATGACAAGATTTATCTTACACAAGCTTCAAGCGATACCATTCAGGCACCAGCAAGAAATGGACGGAAAGCTTACTCCAGGGAAGCTACCCCAGATGGCTCAAGAAGCAGATCTGGCAGTTTAAATGGATGGGAAAGAAGTGCATCTCCTGCATCTACCATATCAGGCTCGCATTTGAAGTTTACTGACGACCACAATGTATCCAGCCCAGCTACAGTTGTCAGGAAGCTCTTCACAGGATCCTCTCCTTACCAAGGTGCGTTGATGATAATCTAATTTTTAATGACCAAAGGCTTAAATCAAGCTTTCTTCTCATTTAAGAATGTGACTATTTGTGGTAATGCAATGTCATTGGTTCATAATCTCTACAAGATCCAGCATATTTCAACACTTTAGAACAGGAAAAAAAGTAATGCATCTGACATAATAGACGTTGAAAGTCAGTGCAGTTTTCATAGCTTTAAACCTCTCATTAAGTTGCATTCTTACTGAATTGGCTGGGCAAAACTTGATTATGACCTTGAAATAGGATTACCTCAACTCTCTCTGATCAACAACTCGGACAGTTAATTCAGAGAGTTTTACTCTGAATCATGGTTAGACTGAGGCAACTGACTTTATTTGCAAACTAACCATGCATATTATTATATCAGGATGTCTTTTATTATTTATGATTTTGTTATCTAATTATACTATGTTTCCTGTGGTAAATTGCCTGCCATCTATTAAGTTCTTTTTTCTATTAAATCACTTTTTTCTGCAGATTCTCCGGTAGTAGAGCCAAGCTCGCTTTCAATGAATGAAAACTCAGACCAGATTGATGCAAGCGAGACTAGTGCAAATTCATTAATATATCCTTATCAGAGATTGACAGTGGCGTCAACTGACCCAGTTTCAGGCATAGATGTGACCAAAAGAGAGGTACCAGCTATAGTATTCATCTTTATAATCTTGCTCCATCTTCAAATGAGCCTTTTAACAATACTTCACTTTCAATGACATTTTATGAATTCCAAAGTTTTATATTTTGCTTTGATGCTTAAATTGTTAAAACTCAGTGACTATCTGTCAAGTTAGAAAAAGGGGATCTGTTATCATTTGCACGACTGTACAGTGAACATATAAAAACCAAAATTTAGGGATTAAAATTAGCTTTCCTCACCATGATAATCTATTAAATACAGCAATCACTTTCATCTACCTTTCCTTGTGAATCAACCTTGCAATGCATCTGACTTTTGTGGTTGCATATTCGTGTAGGCATATCTGTCTGACGAAGAGTTTGCGGAAAAATTTGGCATGCCAAAGGGAGCCTTCTACAAGCTACCTAAATGGAGACAAAACAAGCTCAAGATGGCACTCGATCTTTTCTAATTTACCCTAGCTCGAGATAACTGCCGATAGCCTAAGTCTTGATTGATGACACCATCTTCCTGCAAGTCTATTACTCCCATTTCTTATTAGACAGAATGATGAACCCTTCACCAGACTGTTTCGTTCTGAAAAATGCATCTAATCTCGTCTCCCACAGCTGTTTTATGCCTCTTGATTGTGATTATTAAGTGAACGTTGGGTTTTCTATAAAGTTCTTGTAATCTCAGTTACTGAAAACAGTTTTTGAAGCTCTGTTTCAACAACGTTATAATGATCCTATTTTTTGATCATAGGTTGCCACTCCTGCAATCAATTGAAGGCAAGGAGTCAAGGACAGTTCTGAGATCAGATGTTCGGTTTGTAAGTTTATGGTCAACAATTTCACTTGCTTATTATCTATAAAAGCTACTCAGTTAAGTTCTATTCCAGCTCATTACAATCAACTTGTTTTAGATATTACTGAGGAAGGTTAAAGGTCCCTTTTTTTTCACGTCCTTTTCATAAACTCCGACCATTGTATTAATTATTATGCAATAATTTTGTGTTTCCTTTTATTATATTTGATAATTTATGTATTTGTATCTTGTTTGTTTTGTGTTAAATTGTGTAAAATATAAAAATTATCGTGTAATTTTTTACGACATGATAAGCATCAAATCAGTTTTTGTGTTACTTTACTGTGTTTATAAATGTTAGATTTATTTTTATATATTCCAATTTTTTGTATTATTCTATTAATTTTGATCTCAAAATTTAATATTTTCATTGACTAAGTATGGGTTGTTGAATAAATTTATACGAACAGATTAAGAATTAGGATTTTTTTTAAAAGTCTTCCATTCAAGAAACTTAAAAAAATCATTAATACCAATCAAAATTTACTTTTAATTTAATAAAATTGTAATAAATTATGAGACCCGTGCACTAGCGCCCAGAGGTTGTAATCATTGATCAGAAAGCCGAAACTTCCATGAAGTCTAATGGCCGGCAAATGCCCAAAAGATCTGCCACGTGGCAGATTGTGGTTCTTTTAGAAAGTAAAACTGAAAAGCAAAGTAAAACAAAACCTCATTTTTAAACTACAGTTTCTTCTACCGAATAACTCTCAAAAAAGATTATATTTTTTCGTACGCTAACGACCAAATCCTCTCTGTTTTGCCCTATCTCTACAGGTCGCCGGAAAATGAAGTCCAGCCGGGGAATACCGATCGCTGTTGTTCTCTTTTTTTGCCTTCTAATATCCTCTCACTCCCTTAGTTCTAACTACAATTTCCGAAAGAAGCACAGAATCAAAGGGCCCATTAAAACTTTAGTTATCCTTGTCATGGAAAACCGTTCCTTTGACCATCTTTTAGGTTGGCTCAAAGCTACCCGGCCCGATATCGATGGCCTCACCGGCTCCGAGTCAAACCCAGTCAAAGTTACCGACGCCAACTCCCCAAGAATCTCCGTTTCTGACGATGCTCTCTTTGTCGATTCCGACCCGGGTCACTCTTTCCAAGCGATCCGAGAGCAGATTTTCGGGTCCAACGATAGTTCAGCTAACCCCGCTCCGATGAACGGCTTCGCGCAACAAGCGGAGAGCATGGGTGAAGGAATGGGCAAAACCGTGATGAGTGGGTTCAAACCAAGGCGGTTACCGGTTTACACGAAGTTAGCGAACGAGTTCGGCGTTTTCGACCGGTGGTTTGCTTCGGTTCCAGCTTCGACTCAACCGAACCGGTTTTACGTTCATTCAGCGACGTCGTTTGGGGCCATGAGTAATGTTAAGAAAGATCTCATCCATGGATTTCCACAGAAAACGATTTTCGATTCGCTGGACGAAAATGGCCTCAGCTTCGGCATTTATTACCAAAATATCCCGGCCACACTTTTCTTCAAAAGTCTAAGAAAACTGAAGTTCCTGACCAAATTCCACAATTACGCCTTGAAGTTCCGGCTCCACGCTCGGCTCGGGCGGCTACCGAATTACGCTGTGGTAGAGCAACGCTACTTCGACGTGAAGGCGTTTCCGGCGAACGACGATCACCCGTCGCATGACGTGGCGCTTGGACAGAGGTTCGTGAAGGAGGTGTACGAGATACTGAGAAGTAGTCCGCAGTGGAACGAGACGGCGCTTTTGATTACGTACGATGAGCACGGGGGGTTTTATGATCACGTGCCGACTCCTGTCTCGGGTGTGCCTAACCCGGATGGAATTGTGGGGCCCGACCCGTATTATTTCAAGTTCAATAGGTTGGGTGTTAGGGTCCCTACTATCTTGGTCTCTCCCTGGATTGACAAGGCCACCGGTGAGTTTTTTGTAAGAAAAATTAGTATAGATTTTTAATTTTTTGCTTTTTCATTGATTTATTGGTTTTATATTTGATAGATTAATGAATTTTTTTTAGTATAATTTATGTACTCTTAGTGAATTATCATTTGTTGACTAAACACTTGAAAGAAATCAAAGATGAAACTCTTTTAATGTTATTTAAAGGAAGTTTGATGCAAAATGTTGTTTCTAGGTTTGATTTGAAGTTTTGTCCTTTCAGTTTAATGGGATTGAGACTTGGTGTTGATTGCAAGCATGGTTTGAAGTTTTCTCCTTTTAGTGACAATTGAGAAGACATTGCTTTGCTTCTAATTGAACCTGTTTTTGGTGAGATATTTTTGTGTCTTTATATAACAGTTAACTAGAAGGTTTAGCTATTTAGTTGAATCAGTTTGCCCAATAAGAGGGAAAAGACAAATTGCTGGCCTAGTTTTTCATTTAATTCTGTGGAAACCTGCTTTGCTTTCTTTTCCATGTCTTGTTAAGCGCCATGTTAGCATTGGAATTTGGTTTTGGGTGTTTGTGTGCAACGTGTAGTAAAAGAAATAGATTGGATTCTTCAGTAGAAAAGATTTCTAAGACAATTCATTTTCATGTAACAAAGTACATTATGATAAAAATTTGTTTTTATTTTGGAGATAAACACAACTTATAATAGCAGTTATAGGTAAAAGCTCATAAGTTCTAGCAGTCTATTTCGGAGTTGACAAGTTATTCTTAATTTGTTTTTATTTGCAATTCTTTTGTTTAGAAATTTATGGTGATATGCAAGAATTGATACTCCCCCTCAAGTTGAATTCAAAAGACATGGCTCCTTGTCTAGAATGAATGAAACATGTTCTACATCAGCCTGATTGCTGAAGATGACTGTATAAGAAATGAAAATTTTGTGCAGTTGACCATAAGGCAAAGCTCTCCTCTTCAGGGGGCATCATTTTATTTATCCTGTTCTTTCATTTCCATAATGAACTGATGTTCTGAGCACTGAATTTAATAGAGCTATCTTTCAGTTGTCCCCAGGACTCACTTCATTTCATGACTGGCATGTGCTGTTGTTTAATAAATGTTGCGATTCTTGATGTTGCAATTCTTGACGTCCTGTATTTCTTACTCTTTATTTTTGGGTGCAGTGATCCATAAGCCAGCTGGGCCAATGCCACATTCACAATTTGAACATTCTTCCATTCCTGCAACGGTGAAGAAGCTTTTCAACCTGAATTCAAACTTCCTGACAAAGAGGGATGCATGGGCCGGTACATTTGCGAATTATTTTAACCTGCGCAAAACTCCACGTACTGACTGTCCAGGTATGCATCTTCCTTGATAATAGAATTGAGTTCAATTTGTTCACAAATGCTTTTGTATTTTGTTAATCCATTCGTTTCCTATCAGATTTATATGGAATATGGTCGTGCACTTTACTGGTAGAGTTTACTATCTTTAGTATTTTCCATTATGTTCATTTCTTTGGATTGTTATCCTTTGTCTCCTTGCTAGTATCGAAACCCTGCAACTGTAAAATTACTTTCACTGGGTGATGCATTCCTTTTGAGATGCTGTTTGGTTTAAGGAATACCATACTCTTTGTTGCCCCTCTCCACTTCTAATAACCACATCCTCTCCATTTACCCACATGGCCGCCCGAAGAAGTAAAAGAAGAAACATTATTAATTGAAAGCCTATCTTGTGTCAACTATCGTTTCCTGATTGTCATAATTGTCAAATATAGAGTTCAGATGCTTGTAATCATTTCTCATCAAAGCTTTATCTGAAAGTGTCTATTACCTCTCATCCAGAATTGGTTTATAATATATTCTGAAATTTGGATGCAGAAACGCTTCCCGAGGTGACGACATCATTGAGGCCTTCGGGACCAAAAGAAGATGCCAGCCTCTCTGAATTCCAAGTTGAACTCGTTCAGCTTGCATCACAGCTCAATGGTGATTATGTCCTCAATACTTACCCATACATTGGCAGAAGCATGACTGTAGGTGAAGCCAACAGATACGTGGAGGATGCAGTCGAGAGGTTCCTTGAAGCTGGAAAGGCTGCTATAAAAGCTGGAGCTAATGAATCTGCAATCATAACAATGAGGCCTTCCCTTACCAGTCGAGTTAAGGTAGAGCACAGCAGCTATGACGACGCCTATTAGTCCCTCTATACAATTGGCCCCTGCAAAATAGAAATTTAAACTATTATGCTATTCCCCTGAACTTACTTGTAGGTTGTAGCTAATACGCCATTGTATACTAGCATCACAACTTAATATGATCAAGAAGGTCAAATGTGCTTGTTTTGTATTATATAGTCATATACACGTCCTTCTTTCTTTACCAGACGTTCCTTGATGACACTTCTATGGTTGTAAAATGTAAAGTGAAATCTTAGTTTCATTGATTATTTGTAAAACGATAGCTCCTAATAAAACATCTGTCTGCAAGGAAACCTGCAGGATGCAAGAACAATGCAGGAAATTGTGGCTTTGAGCAAAGTATTACATGATAACTCTGCTACTACAGAATCTAATTTGCCCGTCCGAGGTAGAAGTCTATCCATTGGTTGTTGAATTCAGCCAATGAGGTAGAAATGTAGAATGCACAGTTAGTCAGCTGCTCACCGCATTCTTAACTAAGCCTACCTTCAAGTCTAACTTATATATAAAAACAAATAGCCACACGCTAACAAGCATATCTACCATTCAATATACCACTACTACATACAAAGCCGCAAACTACCAGGATAAATCTTCCCTTTTTCATCAGAACCAAGCAATACCATCTCTATCTTTCTCCCTTCCTCTCCGACAATCATGGAGATCTCTTGGGAGCAAAGCGTCACCTATTCTATCAACACTATCTACCTACTATTCTCTGCTTATTTGGTCTTCGTTATGCAGCTTGGCTTTGCCATGCTCTGTGCTGGTTCAGTCCGGGCCAAGAACGCCATGAATATTATGCTCACAAACGTTGTAGATGCGGTTGTGGGTAGCATCTCTTACTTCCTCTTCGGCTTTGCCTTTGCATTTGGTGATAGTTACAACCCCTTTATTGGCACAAGCTTCTTTGCTTTGAAGGATGTTCCAAACAGTTCGTTTGACTACTCTTTCTTTCTTTACCAATGGGCGTTTGCCATTGCAGTTGCTGGAATTACCAGTGGGTCAATAGCTGAGAGAACCCAGTTCAGTGCTTACCTGGTTTTCTCATTTTTCCTCAGTGGATTCGTTTACCCTGTTGTGGTTCATTGGGTTTGGTCATCTAGCGGTTGGCTCAGTGCCAGTTCCAGCAATTCGCTGTTTGGTTCTGGTGCCATTGATTTTGCAGGGAGTGGAGTGGTGCATTTGGTGGGTGCCGTTGCAGGGCTTTGGGGTTCTTTCATGGAAGGTCCAAGAGTGGGCCGGTTTGATGCATTTGGCAAGCCTATGCCAATGCGCGGGCATAATGCAACTCTGGTGGTTCTAGGGACATTTCTTTTGTGGTTTGGATGGTTTGGGTTCAATCCAGGCTCATTTGATAAGATTCTTGTGGCCTATCCTACTACAACCGATCAAGGTAATTGGACCGCAATCGGCCGGACGGCAGTCACGACCACGTTAGCCGGATCGACAGCCGGAATAGTAACATTGTTCAGCAGAAGGATACTTGTGGGCCATTGGGATGCACTTGATGTATGCAATGGAGTGCTCGGTGGGTTCGTGGCAATAACATCGGGCTGCTCAGTGGTTGAGCCATGGGCCGCTATTGTTTGCGGTTTTTTTGCATCCTGGGTCTTGATTGGGTTAAACATCCTGGCATTGAAATTGAATTTTGATGACCCATTAGAGGCCGTGCAGTTGCATGGGGGCTGTGGTGCTTGGGGTTTGATTTTTACTGGATTGTTTGCGAAGGAGGAGTTTGTAATTCAAGCCTATGACTCAGGGGAAAGTGGGTTGGTGCGAGCCTACGGTCTGTTCATGGGTGGGGGCTGGGGCCTGCTCGGATGCCAAGTAATCGAAGTTCTGGTGATAGTGAGCTGGGTGAGTGTGACAATGGGGCCTCTTTTCTATGCTCTTCATCTACTAGGCATTCTGAGAATATCTGTCGACGAAGAGATTGCAGGACTGGATATTTCCAGCCATGGAGGATATGCATATGATGCTCACCAGGAAGAAAATCAACCTCGTTTCTATGCTGATTATATGAGAATGCATGATCAGTCATAAGCTTGCCAGCCACTGTAATCGTGGCGAGATGACGATCGACTCCTGCATTGTATTCAAACTGCATTGTATTGGATTACTAAAAGCTAAAGTGAAATTTCAGTGTCTGCCAAGCATGAAACTTAGTTCAAATGATTCATGCAAACACTCCTAAATCTGACGATGTATGTTTTTTTTTTTTTAAAGAAAAAGAAAGGCACATTTTGAAGCCACTCCAATCCAAAGGGCCATAGGTAGAAAGCATTTACTTTTAGAAATGGTGAGTATTATGAGGATTCATATAAAGACATGCAAGTTAAATGCAGGCAGTTATCTTGCCCCGAATTCGAGTGCTCACCTAGCATGAAAGTTATAGGGAATATATACAGGATCTGAGACAACAAGAGGCAATTTGTCGATGTACATGAAGAGCCTCTTACAATCCTCTCTCAAAATGGATGATAAATCAACAATGTCATTCTTTTCTGTGTAAATCCAGAGGTCTCCAGAGTTGAATCTTTTGAGACTATCCCGACAAAAGGGACATGACTGAGACCGGCCATGCCTGAAAGTGGAGGAAACAACAGCATCAGGTCACTTATAAAGGAAGAGTGGAACATGAATCATGAACCTGTAACAGAATGCAAGCATTGACCTTAAACACAGTAAAACTGGCTAGTAGCCCTCATGAATAGTAACTGCCTGTAGCAATAGTACTGTTATTGAAGAATAAAAAGGTATCGCTCAAGAATGTACAACATACAGATGACCATCAACCCAAACAACAGTTCCAACCAATAAAAGCAGGAAAAAAAGGTGGCTATATATGATACTAATACTATGATGGACTCAAAAAGAGGAATAACTTACCAATCTCGATAACACTTCAAACACAAAGAATGGCTGCAATTAGGCAATACGACCATGCTGTTCATCTCCATGCAAATCCCACACTCCTCTTCCATTTCTAATTCAATTTCAGAGAGCTTACCCCTTTCAAATTCATCCTTTCTACGGTACCTCATGTTACACACTTCTTTCTGTTTCCTATCTTCCAAATCAGTGATCCCTCTTTGAAGTTGCAATATAGAAGGAAATATTACCGCTGATTACAAAAAAACTAGTGAGCCAGATTTCACTTCAATGAGCTAAATGATGTTGTCAGCGCAAGCAGTTAAAGAGAGAGAGCGAGAGAGACCAAGTGAAGAAGCACTTCTAATAAAAATATTGACTTAATAAAAAAACTCACCATAAAATTCTCTAATGCTGGCTTTCCTCTCATAAACAGACATGGTGGTCTTGCCATCAGCATAGGTCTGCATCAATCCACCAGATAGCCACATTCCAATTTCCAATTGTAAGTAAATATTAGCTAACAGATTACGATTTTGATCAAGATAAAAGAATAGTGAATGACTTTGGGAGGAGGGACTGTTAAGAAGGAGAGTTGGAGGCGTTTAACGAAACACTAACAATTGGAAGAGCAAAAGACAATGTCGCCGAAAATTATATAGTGGAAATAAACATACCATATAAATAAGTATTCTGAGCAAACCAAGGAAACCAGCAAGTTGACAATCAGTCCACTGAACAAGGAAAAGGAAAAACTGGGCTGCAGTACTGTAGGACAGTCTCATCTGAAGACGTGCTCCATCTCTTTCCCTTGGATAATCTAAAGCCCTGAAATCAGACGGGCAAAAGCAGGCAAAATTACAGGGTTAACCTTCATGCAATGCCAATAACAAAGCAAAAAAGAAACTGAAAACAGAATGCCTTTACTCACACTGCGCATTCATAATCTTTGACACAGAATGGATCAATGATATTTCCTGTTTCGGACATTCAGTTGGCTCCCCATTAGTTAAAGATACAACTTAAGGACAATGTTAACTAATCCTATCAATTACACATACTAAGAGTTCCTCCATTGTCTTGCAGTTGCAGGTTACCATTATCTAATATCTTTGCAATGTTCTTCACCACATATAACGGAAGTCCAGCTCTTACTACTACAAAAGAGAGGTAACCAAATTCTAATATATAAATTTGCTCCTTTGTAACTTGGAGGTTACAGATTCAAATCACGGAAACAACTTGTTAGTGTGAAAAGAAGGCTGCATACATATGATCCCCACAACGTAGGAGCCTTAAGCGCCAAGTTTTTATATATTTATATATATATATATATATATATATATATATTTATGCACACACCCATTGTCTAGTACACAAACCAAATATAAGAAAAAGTGTAAAGCTTGGATCATTTAGAATCAAGAGATACCCTTCACTCAGCTCCCATTGTTGGCTTAGAATGTTTCTTTTGTTTATGCTGTTACGCCTTCAGATCATCAATTCACAAACCACAATTCAGAAAGTTTTGATCCCGGTGATCTATTTCTACAATTCATACCCCAACAAAGTTTTGACAACATTTTAAACCCACTTTTAGATAAAATTGTGACGCTTTCGAGTTACAGAGAATTTAAAACTTTCGTGACTGTGCAATGAACGGATGGCAGCCTACGCTGGAATGGGATGTTCAGAACTTGCAATGATCTGCTATGAAGCTTTCATTGTCAAACACAAAGTATAGAAACAATCAACTCCAACCAAGTCAACAACCATACGAGAAAAACACATAATTTTTCATTCAAAGTTTGGCCCTTTTTCTGAGTAAAACTACTCTGCTCCATTTCAAAAGAAAAAAAAAACATTCTTCTTCTATAAACAGAGAGAGAAAGTTGGAAGTTAAACAATGCTTAAGCAATCAAAATTCAAATAGAAAATCCTGAAAATAAAACAAATGCAAACAGAAAAAGCAAAAGAAAATATATGTTATATATAATCAAATAAAAAGATAAAAGAGATATACAGAGTATTGGCGTGTTGAATATCAGCTTCGAGCGCTTTGAGTGAATCCTTGAAAGACGACTTTCCCATGGCCGGATATTTTCCCGGAAAATTATCCCCATGAAACAAAAACAAAAAATCTGGTAGCTAAAAGAGAGGCCAGCAGAAAAATCTCCTCACAAAAACAAGAAATCTTCAATTCAACTCCAAATATCCTTCAATTATCCTAAAAATTAAACAAAATAAAATGATTTTATTGTAATTTCGATAAAACTTCGTAACCCGTGACGAACTTAACTGCACTCTCCAAACACTGTCAGTTAACGACATCTTAAAGCAAAGGAAGAAGGATTTGGAAATTACCATGTTGTCCTTACTTGAACCTTTCTTTCTGAATCTCTGTTTTGGAAGAGCCAATGACGTGGAAGACAGAAACGAGGTGGAATGATTCCATGCCCCTCAGAGATTACGTGGCGAAATATTATTGGATTGATGCATGGAACGGCGTGTAGTTGTCAGTGGGGAATCAACCAAAAATCTTGCTGCGTCGAAAAAACCAATGACCTGCTGAATTAAATGGTGTATCATACAACATTATCCGAATTAATATTTTATTTGTTAATTGAATTATCTTGATTAGGATGGATATTAAGGGATTAAGTGGGGTTTAATTATGGGGTTTAGATTAGCGAAAAATAGGCAAATTCTACAGTAAGGTCACAAAAATTGACCTTATTTTAAGGTCATGAAATTAGAACCATTGGATTAGTCAAATCTAATATAAACCGTTGATGAAATTTTAAAAATTAAAAAACTCTTTAACCTGGTAACCTGCTAAACCAATTATTAAAATTAACATTATTTACTAAATATTTTTTAAATTATACTATTATATTACTAATATACCCTTGTTATAATTGTAGTACTATTCTTCTTCTTATATAAACCTTTTTATTGTTTTAAACCCTAATTCCTAAATCATAAACCCCAAATCATAAACCTCTTTATTCCAATTTTTGCATGTTTTACCTTTAATCCAGTTTGTAGCTGTCTCACTATTTTATAAATCCTAAACTTTAAGCCTAATCTCAATCAAATAGTTGTTCTTCTTTATTCCCCTCTTATATTTTTAACAATGGGTAAGTTTGTGGAAGAGAATTGCATAAACGATGAAAATTGCGATGAAAAGTGCGAAGAACCAATGATTTACAAAGAACGTCCTCCCAAGCGACCAAGGAATCATTATATTTTTTACCAGTAAGTTTTTTAATTCTTGACATGTTTTCAGGCAGTTGACTGCCTGGTTTTATAAGTGTTTCGGAAATAAAACTTATCGGGGAAGTCGACTGCTCGACTGAAGCAGTCGACTTCCTAAGAGAAAATTTATCGCAGAATGTTAGAATACGTAAGGCAGTCGACTGCTTCATAACCCAGTCGACTGCCTATTGCCATGGTAACATTCTGTTTTGAATTTTCCCATAGGCAGTCGAATTCTTTACAATAGAATTCGACTTCCGTAATATAGCAGTCGGCTGCCTTAATATAGCAGTCGACTGCTATATATGTGCATTTACTCCATTACATTGGAATGTCTGATATTTCCTTAGCTATTTCAGTTTATAGTATTGTCTTTTAAGAATAACATTTTCTTAACTTTATGATATACAGTCAATCAATATGCGCTGACAAGAAAAATTTAAAGAAGATGACAAACTTAAATGAGGTGAAAATCTTTGTCAAATTCAGTTCATATGTACATTGTAAATCAAATCATATAAAATGTTTATATAATCTTTTATTTAAATTTAATTATTTGACAGGTTGCAAAAGAATTTTTATCTCTTCCTGATGATACGAAATTAGTTTATGATGAATTAGCGCGTACTGACCGCCTGCGGTATGGTAAAGAAAAGAAAGTTATGAATTCAAAACTGAACAAGGTATGTGATTTTAATGAATGTGTGATATTGTTTTATAACATAAATGATTAAAAAATTATTTATAGATAACAATTTTCTAATAAAATTATACTAATTTGGTGGTAAATATTTTTAAATGTAGGTTTCTTGGGATACACGTTGTAGTCCACATCGATTTTGTAAGTTATTGGTAAATATTAAATCAAAATGCCATAATTCAATCCATAGTATCGGTTTAGGAGGCTTGCTACATATTCAGGAGCATAAATTGAACAGGGATCTTTGCTTGTGGTTGATTGAAAGGGTAGATTTAAAAAAACAATGTTTGAATTTGTACGGTCATGAGATATCATTGACTCCTGAAATAGTATCTGTCATTCTTGGCATCTCAACTGAGGGCTCCCTTGTTCGATCTAAAATTGATGAGTCAGAAAAATCAAGCGTTTGTAAGCAATTTCATGTTCACAAGGGTTCCATGTTGCTTACTGAATTAGAAGAACAAATTCCATCATTACCTCCTAATTCAAATGAGTTCAAGGCAAAATTCCTTTTATATGCCTTAGGTTGTTTACTATGCCCTTCAACAGGCATAAAAACGAAACAAAAATACCTTTCTTGCCTAAGTAGTATAAAGTCTGGTAAACCATTGAATTTGGCTGAATATGTATGTCAAACATTGATAAGCGGAGTTAGCAAGTTTCGCAGCAAAAGCCATGCAATGACAGGAAAAACAAGATGGTTCTGTGGATGTGTTTTGGTTCTTCAGGTTAGTATTGTTTAATTAGTTATCTGTACCATTATTGTTAATCTTATTTTTGTAACTGTAGATTATCTAATACATGTCACTTCTATATTATTGCACAGATTATTTTTTTTGATCACGTATCTGGTGCACGAATACACTATGGAAATGGATTATATCCAAAACCTAGGATTGCTGCATGGAACCAAGATAGGATTGATCAAATTTTAGATGATATTAAAGATTTCAAAAATGATCATGTTGTTAAGGTAATTTGAATTAATATATTTCTTAAACACATTTGTTTTTTTAGATATTTTGAGTTTCATAAAATAATTAATGTTTCAATACAGGATTATGATGAGAAGTTAGATGGAAAGATCACATATGACGCTCGTATACCTTCTCAATGGAAAGTATGTTATTATAGTTATATATTTGTGATCATATTTTTAAATATGATAGTTATAATTTTAACATTATTTTTTTATAGAAATTTTCTGAATATGTTGATAGCATGCAAGAAGGTATGAAAGAAACCCAACAGAATGTGATGGTTGGCTTAAAGAAAGATGTAATGGAGCTGAAGTCTGAGATTGATCACATGAAAAGATCTTTTAATGATTTTTTTTTGTCAATCAAAGAGAAAATTGGCATACAAAGAGATATGGTTGAGCCGAAGGCTGAGAATGATACAAACAAAAAATCTTTTGATGATTTGTTATGTTCATTGAAGGAGGAAATTATTGAAGTCTTCAAAAGAAAAAATTATTCTCCTGCTATTGGTCATTGTTGTAAGTCCGATACTATTTGTAAGGAGGATAATGGAGAGTTTGTACGTGAAACAGACAAGCCAGACAATAATGAGAAAGATTTAGCTGATGATCAACCCCATGGGCATAACTCATACCCAAAATCTCCTGTGAAAGAGCCGGATTGTATGACTCTTGTTAAGGGTGATCATAAGGAAAAAGAAAAGAGTATACATGATTCTCCAATAGAATGTTTAAAAGTGTTTCATGAATCTTCAATGAAAGAAGATATGCCATATCCAAAGTCTCCTTTGAAAGAACTGGCACAAAGAGATATTGTTCGAATGTCAAATCTAAAGGTAACATTTACATACTCATAAATATTTTTTTAGGTGTACAAATATTATTAATTAGTATCTACATGTTTATTTTGTAGGCATTACAATTGGCAACAGTTATTGACATTCTTTCCACAGAGGGGTCCAAAGAGAATCTAACTGATGCGGTATCTGCAGCAAATATAATTGTGAAGAAAGAACTTTTGACATCTAAAATCCCTCGTGTGAAAAAGAAAGTAAATAAAAAAATTACCAAAAAGACTCCTAAAAAGGTAATTTTAAATCTTAAACCCTTATTTTTATAATAATCTCATAGGGTATAATATTATTTACAATTATCTTATAAATTTACTATTTAATTCTGATTATACATGTTTCTATTTTATTATAAAGGTTAAAAGTTGCAGTTCATCAGCTTCATCACCTCTTAACTTGCCTGAACAAGTTATTGATGTTTGCAATTTTGTATGGAATTGTGATCGAACTAATGGCAGGTACAATTGAAAATTTTTCATTACTTTTTATTTCAAATTTGATCACTTCATAATAATCTATTTGCACATACAGTGAGGATAAGCTTGTACACTTCTTGTATACTTTTGCAACAAGGTCTGACTTGATGACTCTACAACCAACAAAGTGGCTTAATTCTAGTGTGAGTTGCTTAAGGGATAACCTATTGATGGTATATTTTATTTATTACATTGACAATGATCATGCTAAATATCACTAAATAATGATTTCAGGTAATTGATTTGGTTGTTTATACGTGCTTCTTTACTGCTATGAAAGAGTCTACTCCTTGGACTAGGTGGTACTTTCCATGTCATTTTCAGGTAATATCATATTTTATTATGTTGAATAATATTTTGTTACATATTCTGTTATTTATTTATTTTTGTATTTTGTGATAGACTGCAGTTCGTAGATATGATAGAGCAATTAAGTTGGATGATTTAAGAAATATTGGTATCAAACACTATATGAGTTCCCTGCAAAAGTGTGAATGGGTAACAAAAAGTTTATAGAATTTAGCATTTATTTATAATTTATACCTTTATTTATTATTAATTTTTAAACTTTGTCCCTTTTTTATTGATCAGATTTTTGTCCCAATGAATGATAGAAATATGCATTGGTATTTATGCGTCATTGACTTAAAAGAGAAGGTTATTAAAGTGCTAGACACTTTACCATTGAAATATGATGATGCAAGATTATGTGATGTTAAAAGAGTGGTAATGTATTTTTTATATTACAGTTTTTTAAAACTTTCTTTATGTCAACTTTTTTTATGCCATTATATATCTTCTTCTTTTTTGCTCTCTTTCATTAATAGGTTTCATGTTTAGAGGATATATTAAATGATCCATCATTACATAGAGGAGAAGTTGATTTACCAAATTTAAATGATTGGGAAATTATTTTCCCGGATGATGTTCCACATCAGACAAATACGTAAGTTTAAAATATATTTTCAATTTTTTTAAATCATAAGCAATAAATTGTACAAACTTGTTAGATATTATGTTGTGCTTATTTTTATTTGCATCTTTTATTATTTACAGATACGATTGTGGAATGTTTGTATGTCAGTTTATGATCGAAATGCATCAAACTAAGTACCAAGATATTGTATGTTTCTAACATTCCCTAAAACTTTAATTATCAATTGGCATAAATTGAGATATTTGTAAACTAATACAATTTTATAAAATTTTTCTTGCAGTGTGTAAATGATTTAGATCGATACCATTTGCTGGCAAAGTTGGTTTGGCACCAAGAAAATCAAGTGCGAAATTTTATATGTGAAAGTGTTGCAACCTATGTGGAGTCAACTAGAGGGAAAAAACGTCCATGCAATTCTAGTCGAAGCTTGTCTTTATACTAAAAATGCAATATTCAAATTTTTTTTTCTTTTTAATAAATTGTCAACATTATTGTTTTACTTGTTTTTAAATTAACATAATAAGTTATACATAACAGTCAACAACCATGTGCCGAATATTTATGCAAGTTGCATCCAATTGTTCTTTTTATAGGCATTTAGTTGATCTGGAAAACAATGGCAGTCGGCTGCCTGTATATGGGCAGTCGACTTCCGGTTGAAAATCGGATTCTGAATGAATGTTCTTGTAGAGGAAATTGGGTATAGAGCAATCAAATCGCTTTTACTGCTAATTGAATGGCAGTCGACTGCTAATGTAATAGCAGTCGACTGCCAATAGAATTTTTGGATTCTGGGTGGAAGTCGGATGCTATTATCAATCAACCAAAGCCCTTTTCTAAAGCAGTCGACTGCTTTAACTTGGCAGTCGACTGCTAAAATCTGGCAGTCAACTTGTAAAAGCCATTTTAGGTTGTACATGAAGCTATATAATAATGATGCGCAACAAAATTATTCTAAAATTATTCTCGAATATTTATGCAAAAATGTTAATAATGAAACAATATTATAAAATTTAAAAACCCTATGGTTCTTCTCATCCCTAAATCAAATAATATTAAATTAGTAATATTATTTGTACAACTAAATAAAGAGCATAGCACCCGTCAGCGGATAGTTCATTCGTTATTCCTGCAAAAACAATACATAAACAAATTATTTTATAAATTGATTAACAAATTGAAAGGCAAATAGTATTAATAATAATAATAAGCATAGCAGGGATGGTGATGATGATAATAATTACCTCAAAAGAATCATCACCAGATATTCTGGCTACCTGAGAAGAGCCCATCAGACAATCATCTGAATTTTGATCAATATCATCATCAACATCATTCCATGAAACATTAGTAGAGAGTGTAAGCTCAAGACGTGGACACTTTTTCTTGGTATGACCTTCCAATTTGCAATGGCCACATTTCCTAGGCTTCTTATGAGCTTCAACTTTTGGCTCATGTTTGCTCCTTTTTTTAACTCGAGTAGGATCAACAACGTGCTCTGTCATAGGTGGAATGCTTGCATTATTATCAACTTTGCACATCTCTTCATACCGCTTTATTAGATTAGCTAATTCGCTCCTAGCTTGGGTATACGCCTCAGCCGTTTGAGATGCCACATAACATAATCTGGTACAGGTAGAACTTAATGAAGCATAACGCAACATTGAAACATACTTGGGCTCAACAGTTTGATCAATAATTATAGGTGCATCCAGTTTGGCATTTTTCGTCCATCTATTCATAATAAGCATAGATGGGATCCTAGTAAGTTGCTCCAATATCATCACATGAATAACATGCGCACACGGCATCCCATCGGTTTCAAATTTGAGACATGAACAATTTATACTTTTTTCCACATCATTATACTCCACATGTAATTGAATTGAAGGTTCTCGATACTTACTCAAAGTGTACACCTTCGTGGATGGGCTTGACTGGGTGATGTTTTGATGATGATATAATGCTTGTAGACGCAATTGCTCTCGAAATATTTTGAAGGATTTTTTTGTGTACATACTAGCAGCATGAGACTCAATCTCCTTGAATGGATGGTATTTAATTGGCTCAGTGTGCGAACTGATGTAATCTTCTCCACCTCATTATTGCGAATACTCTTAATGCCATTTTCAAGTGCACGTACAAACTCCAATAACGTCTTTCTTTCTTTTGCAAGAGAAGCTATAAATGCATTCATACCTTCGCAACGAGAGGTACTCCTAACTGCTCCGAAAAAATGACCAATCAAATATGCCTGGGCCCACATATGCTTCTTTTCATACATCTCATTTATCCATTGGTGATCTTTTAA
Source organism: Heritiera littoralis (assembly GCA_031772115.1). NCBI lineage: Eukaryota > Viridiplantae > Streptophyta > Magnoliopsida > Malvales > Malvaceae > Heritiera > Heritiera littoralis. The sequence continues at coordinate 76,044 of JAPDPK010000088.1, read as the reverse complement.
TTCATATTTGTCGACCATGTCTGACCATGCTCTTTCAAACTTATCAATACTCCACCAAGACATCATGCAGGAATTAAATGCTTTCACGCAATCTAAATTAGAGATGTTTGAGCTTGCATTCCGAGAAAGATGCCATGTACATAACCTGTGTCGCACACCAGGAAGCACTTCTTTTAGTGCCTTTTTCATTGCTCGATCCCCATCAGTAACCACAGATATCGGCTTCTTGTTCGCCATACAATCTAAAAAAGTTTTCAAAGCCCAAATAAAGCTTTCAGTATCTTCATTGGTAAGAAGTGCGAAACCAAATATTGTGGTCATATGATGATGGTTCACACCAACAAATACCAGCAGAGGCAAATTAAATGTGTTTTTCTTGTAGGTGGTGTCAAATATCAAGACATCGCAGAAACAAGCATAATCTGATCTTGATGTGGAATCAGCCCAAAAGATATTCTTGATTCGTTTCTCATCATCAGTTGTATACTCCATGTAAAATCCATTATCCAGATCCTTTTTCATAGTAAAATATACGAGCGTCGCTTGAACATCACCTTCAACAATTTCAGCACGCCTTTCAGATGCCAAACGATTATACAAATCTTTTCTTGTAAATCCTACATTCTCAATTCCACCGGCTTGCGCAGAAAAGTAATTCATCACGTGACAAGTCCGTATACCACTTGTCTTCAAAGCTTTGGCTTCAGTAACATCAGCTGGTTTTATATGCCTATTCGACCGAATAAAACATATTTGAGAAGGGTTGACCATCTCGTGATTATGCTCAGTTGACAATGTGAAACACACCATTTTCCTGTATCTTTTTTTAGAATGAACCGAATATTTGCCCCACATCCGGTTCTAGATGATCTTTTGGGCTGACGGACTCTATTCTCAAGGTTTTCCCACTTGGTAGCCCTCTGTCCTTCTTTTGCACAAGAAAACTGTCTCATGACAATCTCTCTATCTTTATTACGCCTACTGCTACATTTACGAACACCAAAACCCATTGCAGTACCATAAGCTTTATAAAACTCATAACATTCATCTGCCCCATCAAATTCCAATCCTAGTATATCATCTTGGGTAAGTTCATGCAACAGTTTTGTATCAGCCAATTCTGATTGTGAGATCTCATTAATACTGTATAATGTAAACAAAAATTAAAAAACAAATTATTTAAATAAAACAATTTATACAATTCAACTGATCACTGTAGATGAAATATCACATACCTTTCATCTGCCATAATCAAGAAATCTGATATAGATGCGAGACAGTACTGATGAAGAGCGTTGTTTATTGTATATGAGTGTAAAAAAGAAGATTGTTTATGAGGATATTTGATAAGATAGTGATTAATTTGCAGAGCAATCAACTATTACCGGAGGAGGCAAAAAAGCTAGGGTTTGTCTATAATTGTTAAGTATACAAAACGAGACAAACCCTAAAGTTAAAAGATACCGGAAGCCGACTGCTATACGTAGTAGTCGACTGCCAAAGAAATCGGAATGCAAAACAGAATCGTGAGTCGACTTCCCGATAATATCAGTCGACTTCCCATATGCATTGGAAACAGAGTGCTTCCGGCGTTTTAACAGTCGACTGCCTTATTAAAGCAGTCGACTTCCTAATTAAAGCAGTCGACTGCCTAAATAGCCAGAAGCATTCTGTTTCAGAATGCATATGGGAAGTCGACTGATATTTTCGGGAAGTCGAATTCCCAAAAGTTTCATGCTGGGAGTCGACTTCCCGAGAAAGTTAGTCGACTGCCCAGATGCATTCTGGAAACAGAATGCATCTGCTCACGAAAGCAGTCGACTGCTAATTAGTAGCAGTCGACTGCTAATTATTCTGATTCCAGAATGCATCTGGGCTTTAATAATGTTCGTAAATTAGATTAGAATTATCGTAAAACTAAATAAATTAAATGTAAATTTAGCTAAGGATCATCATAAAATAATAGAAGATGTTCATAGCTTTAATAATGTTCATCGTAAAAATGATGAGATTTGTCGTAAATTTAAGTAGATTGTTTGTAAATTTAATAAGGATAATCGTAAAAATTATGAGATTCATCGTAAATTTCGGTAGATTGTTCGTAAATTTAATAAGGCTAATCGTAAAAATGATAAGATTCATCGTAAATTTAATAAGGATAATCGTAAAAATGATGAGATTCATCGTAAATTTCAGTAAATTGTTCGTAAATTTAAAAAGGATAATCGTAAAAATGATGAGATTCATCGTAAATTTGGATATAATGTTTGTAAATTAAATAAGGATAATTGTAAAAATAATGGGATTCATAGTTAATTTAAGTAGGTTGTTCGTAATTTTAAAAAAGATAATCACAAAAATTATAAGATTCATCGTAATACTAATAATTTCAACCAAAATAATAATAAATTATAAGCTTTATGGAAAAAATTTCATGGGGAGTCGACTTCCCGAGAAAGGAAGTCGACTCCCCATGTGCATTCTGTTTCCAGAATGCTTCTGTCGACGAAGCAGTCGACTGCCTATAAGTAGAAGTCGACTGCTTCTTCGCAAGAAGCATTCTGGAAACAGAATGCACATGGGGAGTCGACTTCCTTTCTCTGGAAGTCGACTCCCCATGAAAATTTGGACTTTGTAAGGGATTTTTTAGGCAGAAAATCCCTAAACCAAACCTTCTTTCTTAGACACTCCTCCTCCTTCATCTTTCTCTCTAATTCAATCTTGCAAATCCCAAACATATTTTCATCAACATAATCCTATTCTAAATCCAAATTTGTTCCATTTACACTAAAATCTCTAAAAATTTCTTTTCAAAACCTAAAAATGAATAGGCGTAGAATATCAAAGAATGCATCCCAAACGAGGAAAGAGAAGCAAGATGCTGGTTCAAGCAAGTCAAACGCACGATCCAAACGACAAAGAATAAGTGAGTCGGAGGATACCCCTGGACAATTAGATTTTCGTAATAGTATTCAACAAGAAAGGTATGAACTTTTTAAGGATTCTAAATTTTGTGCTGGGCGTTCAATTGATTGGAGTGAGTTTGATTCTACAAATTTTGGTAGAGAAATTAAGAACTATCTGAAAAATGTAAGATGGTATAATTTAGCAAATCTTAGTGATAAGTATTGCCCAGCATTAGTATGTGAGTTTTACTCGGGTATTGCTTTGAAAAGGAAGGAAACATCATTAAACTGTCTCCAATGGAAGGATGAGAGTATATTTACGTTTGTTAATGGCCATGAACATGATATTTCACCACATTATTTAGGTCATCTCTTAGGATGTAATAATGAAGAAGCTCCGTACTCAGTGCCAAATTCTTTTGATGTCAATACGGCATGGAGAAAATATACAGGGAGGACTGATATTCATGATAAGCATGCCAAAGCATCATCATTCTCAAACTTGACATATAGGTTTTTACATCATTTCATTGTTACATCTGTACAATGTCGTAGTGGGGCATTTAACAATGTAACTAGAGAGGATTTATGGATGCTTGACTGTGTTGTTAGTGGTGTTACTATCAATTTGCCTCAATATATTATTGACCGAATGAAAGCTACTCTTAAAACCAAGATTGAAACAAATAAGAAAAATCCTTCGTTACTTGGAAAAATACCCATCCCCTATGTGAACTTGATTACCTGTATTGGACGAACCAATGATTTTGGGAACCCGAAGTATGATTTATTATCAATTGGCGTCGAATATAAATTGAGTTCCATAGCAAAGATGGGTTTCAAAGAAATAAATGGTTCTTGGGTGAAGAAAGCTCAGTCTGTTGAGGAAGATGAGCAAGATGAAGATGATGCCATTCATCCCTCTCAAACTGATGTGCCTCCTCCAACTACTACCGCTGATCAACCATCAAATGCCATGCTTCTTGATTATATGTGCCGATTGGATAACAAACTCGATCAGCTTTCTCTCTCTATTGATTCAAGGTTAGGAGCTATCGAGACAGATCTGGCTGCATTTAAAGCTTATGTTGGAGGAAGATTTGATCATGTTGATTCAAGACTAGAGGCTCTTGTACGCTGGAATGCATTGCCAAATCCTCCACCCTCATCTTCGGGTCAACCACCTTCACCACAACATTCAATGTGAAGTTTTAGAGTCTGAAAGAAATGATTGATGTTTTACTTTTTTTAATTTGTATGACCTCTTGAACCTTTTTATTGTATTTGAACATGAAAATGTCACTTTTATATTTGAATTAACTATTATAATTATAAATTTTCTTCTAATAGTGACAATATTGAGGTAATAGAATATGGGTGATATATTTAGTTATTATTGTTGTTGGTGGTGGTGGTGTTGTTTTTTTTTTTTTTTTTGTTGTATTCTTTACTTGGTATTGCGCTGGTTGCACAGGGCAGTCGACTACATTAAACCCAGAAAACGTCTGGGAACAAAGCAGTCGACTGCTATTTAAGGAAGTCGACTGCCTTCAACACAGAAATTATATACTTAACTAAAAGCAGTCGACTGCCCGTGCACTGTAATTGAATTACATTCAACTGCCAAAGCTTAATAGCTTTTGCGCGCGAAATTTTAAATTTTCTTCAACTTCCCTCGTAAATTCAAAACCATTTCAAATGTCAGTCGACTGCTACAAAAGGCAGTTGACTGCATCATAATTCACAAACTTTCTAACACACATATAAATCAAATACACATTAATTTAATAATCAAACTTTTCTAAGCACACATAAATTAACCGGAAAAGGTTCAAAATGTCTTCAAATGAGTAAATAACTACTCAATACATAGCATAAGAAATTAACATAAAAAACAGTGCAATTGTTCAATTTAAACTAACTAAGACAAATCCTAACATTAACAATAATATGAAGCCCATATAAAGTTCTTCAAATAATTCCATTGTAGCTCCTTCTTGCCTCCATTACCTGCGATTGGTAATCAAATTGAAAAATCGTCAATAAACATAACTAGAAAAAAATAATAAAAAACACAAAATTAAGTGTAAACGCTCACCTTCCATTCAAACATTTATTCAAAGAGAACCCGAAGAAGGTAAATAATATTGCGAACTGCTGGATTTTCTAGCTGTGCGCTTAAACCTTCCACCGCCAGTCCTAGTTGAAGAAGTTCCACCGGGTTGGAAATCTTCCCGCAGTTGAGCAATGTTAGCATGAATCGAATCGAATCTTTCATTCATATTCGATTCTAAGGTATCCATTCTTTGCCCAAGTCCTTGAATCATCTGAACAATCATCTCAAGGGAAGGTTGAGAAGGAGCTGACGATGTTTCTTGTTGTGCTGGAATCTCTGCCGCTTCAGAAGATTTTCTAATCCATTCATTATCTTCCAATTTCCAATCCATAAGCCCAATTGATTTCTTAGTATACTCGGTGGCTTTGACAGTAAGATCCCGAATATACCTTTCACTCAAAAGATTTTTCGATTGAGCTATAAGTGTGATTATATTGGCATAAGGTAAATTACTGGAATGGGAAACTAGCACATTATGCATCCTTTGCATCAAATAATGTGCTAGATTGATTGTTGTTCCACTGGTCACACACTCCATTAGCCACAATTCCTCAATTGTAACAAATGCTAAACTACTAGTTTTGCACTCTATTGAAGTGGCAATAAAATGATGCAAAAATCTATAAGCAGCAGATGAAAATCGAGCAGCAGATACATCCTTAATATGACGTTCATCTCTACCACTATATTTTCGCCAAGCAGAATTTCCATCAAAATTATCGGGCATCATGTATACACCCTCAGAAGGAATTCCTAACAAATCCCCTAATTCACCCACAGTCAACACAACCTCTTCACCATTCAAATATGTGTATAAGCAATCATGGTTCAAATCATTTCTTGAGCCTAATTCTTTTTTGTTCAAGGCAATACCACTATAAAATTCTCTAACTAGAGATGGGCTATATCTCTTTTCACTGATATTGGCTATCCCTAACCATTCAACAGATTCTAACCATTCTTCAACAGCCCTCAGTGAATTACCACGAAATTCAGACCACTTAACAGTTCTACCACATATACAACTTCTATCTCCTAGTCTATCATAACGTTCAGAGTGAATACCATTTCTAAACATCTGACCTTGAGATACCTGGCTCGAAGCTTGCCCTTTTCTTTGTCTCTTTCGAGTTGGAGAAGTAGCTTGCACTTTCCCTTTTCCTTTATCGCCTCTCGTCGACATATCTGATGATTTTTTTGAGAAATCCGAAAAATGATGGGTTTTTGATGATTTTGAATGCGGAAAGTTAGATTAATCGCTACAAAATTGATTGGGTTTTCAGTATTGAAGGTTAAATTGGCTAGAAATTGACTTGGGTGGAGAGGATTAGGGATTTTTTGAGAGAGAAACGCAGTGAACGGCTGGAGAAGATGAAGAAATAAGGTGAAAAACGAAAAAGACGCTTTTATACTGGTAGGGTTACGCATGGCAGTCGACTGCGTAATGTAGGCAGTCGACTGCTATTGTCGTAAAATGCACAAAAACTTTCTGTTTTAAACGCAGTCGACTGCTTAATTGTGGCAGTCGACTTCCATTGTCGTAAAATTCACAAAAGCTTTCTGTTTCAAAAGCAGTCGACTGCTATAATTAAGCAGTCGACTGCTACATCGACAGTAGCATTCTGTTTCCAGAATGCACATGGGAAGTCGACTTCCTTTCTCGAGAAGTCGACTCCCCATGAAAAATATCTTTTTAAATATTTTGTTAATATATTTTTTTAATTTATTATTGTAAATTTAATAAAAATAAGAATAAAAATAAAAGAATAATCATAAAAAAATTATCAATTATATGTACAAATTTTTATAATCAGCTTAAAAATAATGTAATATACATATAAATATAATGCTTAACTGTAAATTTAATTAGAATCGGCATAAATATAATAACAACAATTGTAGTAATAATCATCATAATATTGATCACCACCACCACCATCAAAACGAATAGAATAATAATTGCAATAATGATTTTAATTTTTAAAAAAAAACTAAGTAAAACTTGATTAGGTTTACAATCTTCTTGAGTCATTGTTAAAATAATTGAATTCGACTTGACTTTTTAGCCAACTACCTTGGACTTAATCTCTAAATTCAATAATAAGTGAATGTTGAATCACATAATCAAATTATTTATTTTATTTCCTAAAAGTAAATTCCGGAAGCCTATTTTTATATTAACACATCAAATTATTATCATTAAACATCAAACATTAGAGTCTGCATTAAACTAATACAAGTAGTGCGCAGTTGATAACAATAATCGTAAAATTATGATTACTAATCATGAAATCATTATATTACCGTAAAAATATAGTAATAAGTGTAAAGTTACTAGAATTAACTTAAAACTATTAGAATCATTATAAAAGTTATGATATTAATTGTAAATTCAATGCGATTCATCGTAAATTTTATGATATTCATCGTAAATTTTATGATATTCATCGTAAATTTTATTATATTCGTCGTAAATTCAATGAAATTCATCGTAAATTTTACGAGATTCGTCATGAATTAAATGAAATTCATCGTAAAATTTATTAGATTCATCGTAAATTCATGTGATTCACGTAAAATTTATTAGATTTATAGTAAAATTTATTACATTCACCGTAATATATCGTAAAATTTATTTAATTGATCATAAAATTTATAACACTTATCATAAAATATATGACATCTTAAATTTTATTATATTAATAAAAGCTATAATAATTAGCAGAAAAATTAATGTAACTCAGGATAAATTTTAAGTAATTAATTATAAAAATACTAAGAGTTCAAATAAATGATAATTAACAGTAAAATAAATCATGTATTACATTTGGCAGTCGACTGCCATTTATTAGAAGTCGACTGCCCATATGCTAGAATCAATCTGTATAGTAAAATAACTGGGGCAGTCGACTTCTATACACGGGAAGTCGACTTCCCAAACTTTTCTGGTCAAATTCCTTATATTTTTTTAATATTTATGGGTAATATCGTAATTTAATTTTGATTAATGGTTACAGATGTAAATATAAATATTTTTTTACCTTTTAAAAGGATAAATATGTAATTTAAATCTTTTTAATTAAACTTTGGTTTACCTGTTAACCTGTTAAGCAATTATTAACATATTTAAATAATTTTTAAATTTTATTCAATATCTCATGAGATATTGAATATCTCATGAGATATCATGACCTTACAATAAGGTCGATATTTTGCGACCTTACTGTAGAATCTCCCGCGAAAAATATGTCCATTGTCCTACTCAGATTTTGGAGACTTTAAGTTGGATTCATGGGATTCTACTTAAATTCAGATTTGCATGCTCTAAATGTGCCTTTGGAAGCATAGGTTTTGTCTTTTCAGTACACCTAAAAACAATTCTAGATACGAAAAAGTAGCTTTATATAAAAATGACACCAAAAAATATACTAAAGTGACATTAATTAAAATTTTGATCAAAATTTAGCAAAAATTTAAAAAATATATATTTTATGTTTGGCGCATGAATTTTAATACTATTTTTACTCAAATATAAGTTACATACATGAATTGTCAAATTTATTAATTATGAGACTCAAATTTTAAATTAATAAAAATCTTAAAAATTCTAATGTTAGAACTGGCAAACATGATGAATTGATATTCAAATTACAAATTAATTTCTATATATATATATCACATATCAAATTCATTCCGAGATAATATTTAATGTTAAGATTTATAAGGTTTTTTTTTTCATAATAAAATTTTACATAGAGTCAATAATACAAGTGATTAAGATTTGACTCTTGAATGTCAAGTATTCAAATTCAAATTTTTACAATCCCTAAATGAATCTCAGTAGTGAATTAAGGACACTACAGATGAATTAACAATAAACTCTTTTCTTAATAATGGAGTAAGCTCCTACTTTTTTGTAAAAAGAAAAACGTGAACTATCAATTCTTATTCCAAATAAGCAAACATGATATATTGAAACTCCTCAACTACTAACCAAAGGAAACATGAGCGATTTATGCAGCTCCATGATTAGTGTATAAAGACCTAGTAATTTGTGTCTATAATTCGTTTTTTTGTTATGTAAAATCGTATTCGTGTCGTATAAAACACGAAAATTTCTCGTTAAAATTCGTGTCGATATGAAAAACTAAAAAACTTTAATTTTAGCATTTAACCTATTCATATATAATTTTTACTTAATTTTAGCTCGTATCATCTTCGTATCTTTTATTCATATCATTTTCGTGTCTTGCCTATAATTACCAGGTAAACATGTAGGTATAGGCCTTGACATAATGGATAAGGTCAATCAGACATGTTAGTATCATTGTTTGGAACCCAATAGGCCCATTGGCCCATTATTAGTATCATTATCAGAAGGCCTAATAGGTCCACTACACCGAGTTTAATTACGCGTGGCACACTTAATAACCGTTGCTCGCCATAACTGATGGTCGTCGTAACTGCTGCTCGCTGTTACAAAACCGATAATTAATGAAAGTAACCGCTCACTTAATGCCCAACAAGCATAGCCGCCTATAATTCCCATTTAATTACATAAATGGACGTAACCGATCAGCATCTGTTACATCCAAGATTGCCTATAAAAGGCACGAAAATAGAAGAGACAAGGAATGAAAACAGATATTCATTTTCTCTAGTCTTGATATTCTCTTAAAACACTTTTTAAACTTAAGCGTCGGAGAAAATCCCATTGAGAACAAATCCAGTGATCCTTATTTTGTAGGTTGATCCAAGAAAGAAAGAGTTGATCCATTATCAGCAAGCTTAGCAACTTTTTTGGCATCAACAAGACACATACTCAACTTTTTTTTTTGTCCTTTTGTTATTGGTTCTTCTAATATTTTGATTAATGTTTCAAATCTTGAAAAGAATGGAAGGAATCAAAAGATTGAAAGGAATGGAAGGAATCAAAAGACTGATTTTAATAGATGGTGAAATTACCTTTAATAAAATTAAAAATAATGAAAAGACACTTAAAAATATAATTTTTTAATAAAAAAATTTTAAAGCAAGAGTAAGAGACTAATTTTACTCTCTTGTATTTTTGTCTCTCTTTCTAACCGGCTTGCATTGATGCCCATCGAGCAACCAAACGAGACCAAAATGAAAAGTCAACCCATGTTTCATATCTAAAAATATCTATTGGGAGCACCTTGGTGCCTTGATTAATGGAGAATGATGCTATGTTGATTTGGGTGCTTCTATTTTTCGTGATCGTTTGATATTAATTCAAGTGGTAGGATAACTTTTTTTTTTTTAACTATCTTGAGATTAGTTGGAAAATTTTAACGAGTCTGAAAAAGAGATAGAGTATACCGTATAACCTTTAAGATTATTAAGTTCAAAAGCTTAAATATAAGAATAAGAACATAACCAGATTCAAGAATGCCTTCAATTAAAACGTGTAGCACTAGCCTAGATCACATGTGATATAGTCGACTCAATCATCATTAGTCCAGCTTCCATTTGTAAATTTCACTTACAAGACCACTTGAGGTGATTTTTGGTAGAGCCATACCTCATTAATCGGTTGCTTAAGTTATTTGGTTAACACTTAAAGCTATGTGAGAAGACGTGTTAATAGTAAAATTCCAATCAAGTATATAAAGACTAGAGTCTTGGAGAAAAAATGATCATTAGAACTCTTCTTCCTTTACAATAAGTCAATACTTTCCAGGAGCTCTTAGCCCTCTCTCTTCCTTCATTTTCTTTACTAACTTGTTATATCTTGAGCCTTTTTACTGATTATTTAGACAAAAAGAATAGAAAAATAGATATGAACAGTCAACTCATTATCCAATTTGCATAACAAGAAAAGGGTAATTTAAGCCTTGAAGTTTCCGTTCTTGCTGCCTATATCTTGTTTGAGAATAGAAGAATAAGCTAAGGAATGAGTGAGTGAATGCTTAGGAAGGCTGAAACGGCTAAACTGAATTACCTTGTGCCATGGACTTGGGCTGTGAATAAGCAATAAATTTGTTTGCTCTAAACATGCCATGATAGCAAGAGTGGAGTAGAAGAAGAAATTAAGATTGACGATACAATCTTAAATTTGATATTGTTGTATTAAATGAAAACGATATAAAAAATACGAAATTGATATGAGTTAAATTTTAATTAAAATTTATATGATTTTAATAAAAATAAAAAACATCTTATATTTGATAAAGACATAAATTTTGATACAAAATTTTTTATATTTTATAAGTAAATACAATTTAACACTGTATGAATTAAAATTGTACTCGCGATTGATGATGGGCTGCTTAGAAAAAGATCTATCACTAGCTTAAATGGTGCGAAACTCCACCGTTTTAAAAGAGATCCACGCGGTAGACTGCTAACGGTGTACAATGAGCCACGTCATCTCCCGCCATGAACCAGAACGTAATTCCGAAACCAAACCCAACTTCCTGATGCCTTTTCCTGGCAGCATCCCTGTCCTGTCCCAAGGATAATATGGTAAATCCGACAACACGTGTGCTTCTAAATTCTAATACGATGAGAAAAGTCGGTTCTGTTTCCTCGTCTTTCCCCTTTTTGTTCCAAACACTTCGCTTTTGCCTTAGTTTCAGTTTCCTCGTCTCGAATCTTTGTCGTGTCTCTTTGTTTTGTTTTTTAAAAGTTGGGTTTTCCAAAAATGGCCCCGCAAACAAGAAGAACGGCGTTTCCTAAGGTACTTATTGAGAGAGATACGGACTCTGAACAAAGCTCTTCAGAGGAAGAAGAAGAAGAGCAAGAAGAAGACCCACCATCAGAAGAAGAGAATGAAAATGCAGAGAAAATTGAAGATTCTAATGATGCCAAAAGGAAAGGCAAAGCAACCATTACTATCAGTCTTAAGAAAGTCTGCAAAGTAAGTAAATTGGACTCGTTTTGGTTTAAACGGGCTCTTTTTTTAAAGAGAAAAAGAAGTAAACTTTTTTTGGCTGCGGTTTAGGTGTGTAAGAGGGCGGGTCACGAGGCAGGGTTTAAGGGGGCTACGTATATTGATTGCCCAATGAAACCTTGCTTTCTTTGCAAAATGCCTGGTAAGTTGTCACTCAGTCCTCATTTCTTTTTTTCTTTTTTAATTTCTTTCTTTTCTTTCATTCTACTGCTGAATTGGGCATTTTGTAAATTAGTAGAATTGCCCATTGCTCTGTTTGTTTTGTTTTCTGTGTCTCTCTACAAGTCATATTTCGAACTTTCTACTGATTTTGTGTTGTTTGTTGATTGTGATTGATGTGTTTGTTGCTTATGTGTTTTCTGCATCGAAGGTCATACTACAATGACATGTCCACATAGGGTAACTACAGAGCATGGGGTCATCCCAGCACCCCATAAAAATACCCAGAATCCAGTGGAATTTGTATTTGAGCGCCAACTTAGACCTGGAATTATTTCGGTAAGCTTTGAATTTCTTTTTTTACAGTGGACAGTTTGATTTCTTTCACCTTTGGAGGCAATTAGTTTCTTTTATCCTTTTATACATGTATATCCTAGATGCAAGTCAGATTTCCAGTTCTCTTTGGGAGCATTTTGTCTAGTGTTGTTTTAGTGAATTCATGAAGTACCTTCAATATGTAATTCAATTGTATGTCTGCTTAGTAATACTTTCAGTGACCGTTTTAAGATGCAACTTATCTGCTGGCTGTGAGAATTGAGTGTGTGTGTTCAAATTGTGTTCTGACAGTATATTTTATGCCATTCTTAATGTCATTGTAACCTCTGCACTCATTATGCAATACCGTTTGCATACCATATAGGGAGGCAAATTATAAATATAGTTCAGTTGTTGGTACATGTTTTTAAGTATTTTCATATATTACCAGTCTGAAGCAAAATGGGCTTTATAGTTTGCTTTTATGCTAGATTATCGTAATCAACTTTTTGGACATATGGTATTGGAATCTAGTATCCTTCGATTATTTTTATCTATGGGAGAAGACTCTAAGTCTAACATTAAAGCTTCTAGTTTTAAAATTTTTAGCTTAAATTGAATTGGGAAATCCTAGTTAGGCTTCACATTTTTTGTAGGCTTAAGGTTCTATAACTGTCTACCTTGGCAAGTTTTTTTATATTTAGAATTTTATGTCACAATCTTTTGTTGAGGCAATGTATATAGAAGTAAAAACTGTGATAATATTCTGATTTGAAAGTTACCTGATTTATGTGCTTCCAGCTTATGGTCCAAGAAGCTAGCTTTCTTTACATTTGAGCTTCATATTTGTTTGGTTGTGCTTCAGGATTCACTAGATTTTCAATTTCATATTAGTTGATTTGTTGAATATGTCCTTTTAAAGCACCTCAAGTTGTCTGTTCTATGGTAATCTCTTAGGGATATTCTGTGATTCTCTTCATAAAATGAATTTTACTTTCTTTTATTCGCTTAATAGATCAAGCCAGCATATGTGATGCCAGATCAAGTCAATTGTGCGGCTATCAGATACCACAGTAGAAGGGTAACCTGTTTGGAGTTCCATCCCACAAACAATCACATCCTTTTGTCAGGAGATAAGGTCAACCTCATCTAGGAAATAAGTTGTTTCTTGGTTTAAATTTATATTCATGAAGATTCTGATTCGTGATCTCTTTCTTTTTCTAACTCATTTAAAAGAAAGGGCAACTTGGAGTTTGGGATTTCGCTAAAGTGCACGAAAAGACAGTTTATGGAAACATACACTCTTGCATACTCAATAATATGAAGTGAGTGATCCTTGTTTGAAGTTTTATCTTTTTCTATATTCGTACATTCATACAATGGCATATACAATGGTACCTTTGTGTAAGAAAAGAAATGTGCACGGCAATACTTCTATTTTGTGGACTATGTAGTGCATTTTTAGTCTTTTTTAATCAGAAGCCTTAAATCCAAATCCTTGCAGGTTCAGTCCCGCAAATGATGGTACAATATATGCTGCATCCTCTGATGGAACCATCAGTTGCACTGACTTGGAGACTGGAATTTCGTCATCATTAATGAATCTTAATCCTGATGGTTGGCAGGTAATAATTAGAGTTTCTTTGACCAAAGAGGCAAAGATGTTATGTTTTATGCTTCCATGGATAATTATTGATGCTTTTGATGATATTATAAATTTATAATAATTAAATGCCCAAAGTTTGTGCAGAAATGTGTTTTCTGAATGTTCACTTTTTCTAATCAATATAAATGTAGTTCACTTGTTTGAATCACCATGGATGATGTATTGTCCTTGTTGATTTCCAAGTTTTAATAAGAACATTGACTTTTTTTACTTTAAGTCCTTGGATGCTTGGTACATTTCATTTCTGTAACTTGTAAAAGTATAATGTTCATCAGTTAAAGAGCTTGCTGCTAGTTATCACGCATTTCTCAGTAATTAAGTACATTTGAGTACACTGTAATTCTGTTCAACCCGATCATTTTTTTTATTAAGTAAAATTTTAGTTGAACAGAGCTGTGAATAGAGAAATAGAAACATATAGGAAAAGTAGAGATAGGAAAGTGAGCATTGCACCTGTCTTGTCCCCTTCATTGTGGCAATTCAGGTGGATGGAACAAACTGAGTAAACTTAAAATGGAATAAGTAGAGGGTAGTTTTTAGCTATCATTTGTAATTTGTTTTTCGATATATTATGAAGCATGACTAATATGTGTTCCATCTTTAGGGTCCAAGCACGTGGAGGATGCTTTATGGCATGGAGATCAACTCAGAGAAAGGTGTTGTGCTTGTAGCTGATAACTTTGGCTTGCTGTACTTGTAAGTAATATTCTTACCCATGCATTGCAAACTTTTTTAAGCAGTACAAGTATGAAATTATGAGTATTTCATTGTTTAAGAATGTGAGCATTATGCTCAAATTTGATTAGAAATTCATTCTGGCATATCCAGGTTGGACACTCGCTCAAACAGCCAAACTGGGAAGGCAATTATGATCCATAAGAAAGGAAGCAAAGTTGTTGGCCTACACTGCAATCCTGTTCAACCAGATCTTTTGTTGAGTTGTGGAAACGATCACTTTGTAAGCCTCCTAAGTCATATTTACATCACTTGATATTTTATTATATCAATATTAAGCTGTTGCATTACTTTACCCTTTTGTATGCAAAAGTATACCTGGGGATTTTATGTTTTTAGTGCTACTGTCATCAATAACAAAAACTTTAAAGATTGTCTGCATGCATGCTCAATTTTCGCTTGTCATTTTGCATACTACTCTTCTAACTATCAAACATCCTTATCATCTCAGGCTCGTTTGGGGGATATGCGTCGATTAGAAGCTGGATCTGCTCTTTGTAACCTTGAGCATAAACGTGTTGTGAACTCTGCCTATTTCTCTCCATTGTCTGGGAGCAAGATTCTTACCACATCTCAGGATAATCGTCTTCGTATATGGGATTCTATCTTTGGTAATTTGGACTCACCAAGTCGAGAAATAGTACATAGTCATGATTTCAATCGACATTTGACTCCTTTCCGAGCTGAATGGGATCCTAAGGTCATAAAATTTGATATGAAAGTACTATGTTATTGGTTTATTATATATCTTTAAAGATTCCCTTGTTCCTTTTTGTGCAGGATCCATCAGAGTCTCTAGCAGTTATTGGTCGCTACATAAGCGAAAATTATAATGGAACTGCCCTTCATCCCATTGATTTCATAGATATAAACACAGGGCAACTAGTAGCGGAGGTTATGGATCCGAACATTACTACTATTACTCCTGTGAACAAACTACATCCACGAGATGATGTTTTGGCGTCTGGTAGTTCAAGGTTGGAATTTGTTCTGTGTTTTGGTCTTCATCATTCTTTGATGCTAATCTCCATATTCCATAACTTGTCATAAATCCCTTTGGCTGTGAACTTCCTGTTAAAGTTATTTGGTTGAGACATGTTGGCTTTTTTCAATCCGATTTTCAAAGCTTAGACTAAACGAAAATGATTAACTTATAGCTAACATTTAATGTTTGATAAATGTAGATGATTGTTAAGTCTTATAATGTGGCTAATTCTTCAGTGTTCAGTAATTTGCTTTTCATGTTGTTGTGAATTTTTATCTTTGTTTATGTTGCCAGTAGTCCTTTTGTCTGATTTAATATGTTCTTTAGGTCCCTGTTTATTTGGAGGCCAAAGGAGAAATGCGAGGTTGCAGAACAGTTAGAAGTGAGAAAAATTGTTGTCTTTGGAGGAGACGAGAAAAAGCGCGGTAAGAAGTCTAGGGATGAATGTGATGATGATTCCGATGATGAAAAATTCAACTTCAAAGGCAAGAATGTGAAGGCCAAAAAATCCGAGAAGCAAACAAACCGTTCCAGTCGAAAGGCCAAACGTTGAGTAAGCAACATGATCATCCTAGATCAATCTTCCTGTCTGTGACGATCTAGCCTTTTGTTTTGGTTTTGAACGCTCCCATCAGCTAATCCTGTACAGCTCACTAACTTGCCTGCCTAGCTTCCTTTTCCCTTGATCAAATGCTCCCTTCCCATCACTGATAAAGAACTGAGCCAGCTTTTTGCTTTGGATTTGTTTAAGCTTCCACTTGCTATAATGTTGTGTGCCATGGCCATACCCCAGAGTAACCATCATGGCCATTTTAATGACAGTTTATATTTGATGCATCAATAATATATAACATCTATGCCTTGCTAGTTAAGGACAGAGTGTTGCAACTTGCAAAGTTTAAAAGTACGCAGGTTTTTAGAAAAGTAAATATTAATAAAAAATTTTAAATTTATTTATAAAAATTGGTGTATTTTTAGATTTTATTTATTAATGAAATGGTATTCTGTAACTGACTATCCATATATAATATATAAACCGTTTACAAGATCTTTGCTTTCCTTTCAGGACTTAACAAACAGGAGCCCTTAATATCCGCTTGAAATCTTTTCATTTTCCGTGCAAGAAAAATACTAAGTATTAACATGTGACTAAAAAAAGAAAACTAACATGTGACAAATCATCGTATCAGCCTAACGTTAAAGGCTGTCATGTCTTTCGGCAGAGATCGTTGATTTCAGAGATTCATGGTCTCACACTACCTATGCAAACGAGCGCCCTTACGTTGGTGGTGGTTCGGTTCCTGTTTTTTGAAGGAAAATTAATAAAAGGAAACAATTGATTTACTTTACACAAGCGAGCTGCTTTACTCGCCAAAATTGAAAAACAAATGTCATACTTACAATAGCCAAGTACTACTTGTATTTTATTTTTGATCATTACAATTGCCAAACCAAACTCTCATTGCTACATTGAAAAGAATTATTCAATATAATCATATTTTGAATTTTATGAATTCAAATTTCAGTTCAATTGGTCTATCGAGTCTTTCTTAAAGGTGTTTTTTTTAAAGTAAGTTTGAGATATTAATTTTATTTTTTTAATACAAATAATTTTAAACACAATTGACAGAATATGAAAAAAAACCATGAAATAGATATGGGTGAAAGTTTTGAGAAAAATTGTATGTAGAATTGATTAAAACTGAAAATCGTTTTGGTGCCTGATGCGTTGATATAAATTGTAGTATAGTAATTTTTATATTTTACATTTTTTGATATGAAACAGACAATCTAATTGTACAAACTATCATGTCTTAGTGATTTTTATTTTGTATAAAAAATTGAAAGTTTAATGTATAGTGTTCAACAACAAGCCATAGTCAACAAGAGTAAAAAAAATGAAAATAAATTGAACCCTAAACCTCAATCTTTCCTTAAATAAGAACAACATCTATTAGGTAAACTCTGAAAAAGGTTAGTTTGCACCAAATTTTTATTAGGCCAAGTGAAAGGAGCTTGGTGTCCTTTAAACAAAGTCTTGAATTCGAGTTTTGTGAATGAAAAAAAACAGCATTGAGAGAGCTCCTCCTGAATGGGATCTCACCCGACTTAACTCTGGATTAGTTGAGGCCCAAAGTAACCTTCGAATACCGGGGGTGTTTACACAAAAAAAAAAAAGGTTAGTTTGCTATACTTTATTTGGATGAAACTTGCAATATTAAGGTGGAGGAAAATTACCAAACCAAGAAAATGGAAAGTTGAACTCTATAATTACTAATGCTTTGACAAAATGGTATATAAAATTAATAAAAATTAAAAAATGGTTTTGATACTTGATGTGTTGATACAAATTGTAATATGGTAATTGTCGTATTTTACAAACACAACACAGATGCACAAATTATCATGTCTAATTGTGATTTTTTTTTGCATAAAAAATTGAAAGTTTAATGCAGGGTAAGAAATTAAAAATAAATTGAACCCTAAATCAATTTTTCCTTAAAAAAAAAACATTTATTTGGTAAACTCTGGAAAAGTTAGTTGGCTATTCTTTATTTGAACGAAACTTGCAATATTAAGGCGGAAGAAAATTACCCAAACCAGGAAAATACAAAGTCGAACTCTACAATTACAATATGATACGTGATCAAGCCGTTAACATGAGATAATAAGGTCATCCAATACGTAATATAAAGCCACAATAATATTGTCGCAGAATTTTCTTCTCCACCTTACCATACTAATTATAAATCCAAATCTACTTTTTTATTTATTTTCGTATGCTTCATCTTTTCATGTTTTTGGAACTTTGTTGGATTCGACCATGATTTGTTTATCACTTCAATTCTTATTTATGACTGATACGTGAACGAATGCCTTGAAAATATTTTTTAAACTTTTTTTTTATAATATGTTAATATACTCAAAATAGAGTAATCTAATTTTTAATCAAGAAAATGCTTAGTTCTCACGTCTTTTTGTCGTGTTCGTAAATGTATGTCTATATGTATACAAAATTTTGTACTTTTAATACTAGTAAAAGTGTAACTGAGACACATGTACTCGCGAATTTGATTCGGATAAAATTGAATTCAGTTAAATTATATTTGACAATCGATTGAGTTAGTAGTTAAAGTTTTTGAACGAGAAGAATTTTAAGTATTTAATATTTGATTCGAGTAATTTATGAATTTAATCAAATTTTTTATTCAATTTAATAGATATTTATTCTTTATGTAAAATATTTTTAAAAGAATTTTAATTAATTTGCATTTTGAATCATAACAACAAACAATTGCCAACCTTAAGAGCTAAATTCATTGGTCGACAAACAAACGTTGTCTTATTGACCAAATATAGATTTTTTTGAGAGAGAGAAGACCAAATATAACATTCATGTCTCGGTGACAACGCGTAAAAAAATAATTTTTTAAATGCATCATATCGATATGAAAGTACGCATTGTTTTTATGAAAAATCATTTTGGGATGCACACAGATTGATACATGTTTATCAATCTAACATTGAATGGAGTTTTTTTTTTTTGGTTACAACATTGAATGGAGTTATTTCTTACGTCAAAGACAAGAAAAAAAAATTGAAGAAATAAGTTGAAACATGTTGTCAGTTACAACCTTACAGCGCTTATTCTGCGATCGTTAGAATAGCGCGGAAACAAAAAGGGAAAAGACTTCCTAACAAGCAGTAACAAACTTGCATGCTTCTGGTAGGCCCGAAATCTCAGTTTTACCCCTCCAGTTTTCCGCGTACTACAAGGGCAATTGCGGTTTTTCAGTTACATCTTCAAAATTCCCGGGCCAGGTTTATCCAGCTTGATCGTCTTGAGCTCTCACTCTTTCGTCCTTATAAAAACTTAACCTCTTCGTTTCTTTTCTTTTCATTCAAAATTTTTTTAGCTTTTATTACAGAAAAAAAAAAAAGCAGCGAAAGAGAGGGGCCATGGCGGCCTCAAATGGAAGTGAGTATTTTGAGTTTGATGTGGAGGCGGGAAACATGGAATCGTTTCACAGATCGTCGAATGCGCAGGCGGTTCAGCAAGATGAGGAAGAGCTTGTGTGGGAAGCGATCGCGCGGTTACCGTCGGTGAAGCAAGGACGTTTCGCGATTTTGAGAAGGAGTCCGTCGGAGTATGAAAGATCAGGAGGAGGAGGACCGGAGACGATTGATGTGACGAAGCTTGACCGATCCAGAAGAGAACTGCTTGTGAAGAAAGCTTTGGCTACCGACGACCAGGATAACTATAAGCTTCTCTCTGCTATTAAAGAACGCCTTGATAGGTAGTTAACGTTTTCATGTGATTTTCTTCTTTTGATCTTCAATTATTTTTTTCTTTTTAGAAGTTTTAATTAAAAAAAATCATGTTTATCTCAGTTTTCGTTTTATTTTGAATTTTGAAGAGTTTTAACTCATTTATACATTGTTCTGATTGTGATCATCGTAACTTTTTGAATAAATAATCATATTACTACTATTTTGTGATCATCCGATATGTACTATTGCACAAAGTTTGATTACTACTTTTCTTTTTATTTGTGAATTTTGACAGAGTTGGATTGAAGGTGCCAAAGATAGAAGTAAGGTTCCAGAACGTAAACGTTCAGGCCGATGCTCAAATAGGCTCAAGAGCTTTGCCTACTTTAATTAACGTTACTCGTGACTTTTTTGAGGTTCAGCATCTTACGTATCTTTCTTTTTTCCTTTTTACTGGTTTTAATCTCTGATTCATTTTTATGGTATATTTATACTATATTAATAACCTTACTTGTTGAATTTGAATACAGAATGTGGCAACAAGTTTGAGGATTTTAAGGCCTAATAAATTCAAGTTAAACATCTTGAAAAACATCAGTGGCGTTGTCAAACCAGGAAGGTAATTACTACTATTAGAATATACCATCGTTTTGTAACTCTTTCTTTCTACTCCACAAATTTCGTGGTTGACATTGGCGCAATCTTAAATTAGCAATAGAAAAAGGAACTGAAAATCACAGTTTATTGGAGATGCTTGTAACCTTTTTAGGGTGTGATTCACTACTTGCACGTGTTTTCTCAACCATTTGATATCAATCTTGGTTGCAGTCACACATTAGTAATTCTTTTCCTATTAATTTGCTTCTTTTAGGATGACCCTGCTCTTAGGACCTCCAGGATCGGGCAAATCCACCTTGCTTTTAGCTCTTGCTGGGAAGCTTGACAAGACTTTGAAGGTTAGTCATATTGTTGCTAACAGCATTTCTGCTTTTGAGCAAAACACACGATGCAACTCATTGGCATGTTTGCTACTGTCATTATCATGAATTACTCATTATCACCATCAAATTGCTTTTCTCCATTTCTGATTCGTGATTCGTGAACCACCCCTGCTGAGAGAAGTTTTTTATTTTGTAAATTCAACAGTCCAAGGTCAAAGCAATTGTTTTCGGCCTATATCCTAAATGTTCTTCCCTCGTGTATAAATTTGGGCTTATCAATTGGGTAGGATTTTGGTAGGTTGTTATGTAATGCAAAAGTTAGCCCAAGCTTTCTTATCCCGCACAAAAGATCAAACCTTAAAGCTACGGCAAAAGCAACCGCGGAAACGCGCCATTTCAGAGCTTACTGTACGAGAAACTTTCTGTTTTACACAAAGTTTCTTTTTATTTTTTGCAGACAAGTGGTGAAATTACATACAACGGCACAAAACTTGATGAATTCTATGTTAAAAGGACTAGTGCATATATTAGCCAAACAGATAATCACCTCCCAGAGCTTACTGTACGAGAAACTTTGGATTTTGCTGCTAGATGTCAAGGTGCAAGTGAGGGCTTGGCAGGTTTGTTTGCTTCCTATCTGGAAATATTAGTTATAACTTTAACGTCAGACCTGAATTTTGCTAACAATGTGATAAATTATTTTAAGTTAAAATGCTATTTATATTAATATTTTAATAAATATTAATAATATTTCTACCAAAAAAATAATATTTTATGTTAAATATGATAGTTGACAATTAATGTTATAAATTTAAATATATTAAAAAATAAATTACTTATTATAATAATTTAAAAAAAATAAAACACTCCTTAACAAAATCCTGAACATTATATTTTTATCTGGGTAGCTAATCCCTCCTCGCCTATTGGACCAGACTTATAGTTTATCGGTCCATTAGACTAATTCCTTCTCAAGATTTAGGATTACACCACTCTTTAAGCTTCCGCTCAAAAACCATGACCCAATAGACCTCTGTCTGTTTATATGTAGTTTAGGTGGAGCATATGAAGCCGATCATGAATCATCTCCGCAGTGGTCTAAGATTGTACATCATGTTCACGCAGGAATATTTCAATTTACGTATATTATTATATTGAGGCTTCTAACTTATGCTTAATTAATTTGTTTTCTTCTGTGCTTCTTATATATCACTTGCAGAGTATATGAACGATTTAACCCATTTAGAAAAGGAGAGTAATATACGTCCAGTCCCAGAAATTGATGCTTTCATGAAGGTCTTTTATATTAACTACCGGTGCAGTTCTTCAGTGTTTACTCATTTCCTGTTTTAAGACTTTTTTACTTACTTTGCATTTTGCACAGGCATCATCTGTTGGCGGTAAAAAACATAGCATTTCAACGGATTATGTCTTAAAAGTGCTTGGTCTTGATGTATGTTCAGACACCGTGGTCGGGAATGATATGCTCCGAGGTGTCTCCGGTGGCCAAAGAAAAAGAGTTACTACAGGTCTCTCTCTCTGGGTTACCATCTCCTCACGAGTAAATTCTGTCAGATTCTAACCATTTATATTGTCCACCACTGCTGCTAGAACGCTGTGTTTCTAATCTAACTAATGTCTTTTGGAAGATGAGAATTTTTTAATTTTCTTATAGTTAGTCATAATTGAAACGCATGCCTATAATTATTGATGGAATCATGATATCTTGTGTATGTTCTAAATGTTGATAGCTTCATTGGAGGGTTTGATGTATAATGGTGAAATTACCCTGATTCTCTGTAAGTCATACCCACACCGCAAACACGTGCAGTGTAGGACAGTAGGAGGATGGTTGGTTGAGAATATTACCTGATTGGTCAAGGTTTTTAATCCAGTTCTAAAGAGAATTAAAGACTTTGTTGAGGGTTATCATTTGAACTTTAACTTAGCGAGTTTAAAGTCTGAATGGATTTTATGATCCATTCTCTATTTTGTGATACTCTACATCAAATCCTAACTGTCTGCACTATCCTTGTGCAGGAGAGATGGCTGTTGGGCCGAGAAAAACACTTTTTATGGATGAAATATCCACTGGACTTGATAGCTCTACAACGTACCAAATTGTAAAATGTGTGCAAAATTTTGTTCATCTAATGGAAGGAACTGTACTCATGGCTCTACTACAGCCTGCACCTGAGACATTTGAGCTATTTGATGATCTAATGCTATTATCAGAGGGATATATGGTGTATCAAGGCCCTAGGGAAGAAGTTTTGGAATTCTTTGAGTCATTAGGATTCAAACTGCCACCACGTAAGGGTGTTGCAGATTTTCTTCAAGAGGTATTTATTTTTCTTCTCTGTTGCTTCTATGGTTAGATCTTCTTTAGATACTTGCCTAACTAGTTATAGTTGCCAGGTTACCTCTAAAAATGATCAAGCTCAATACTGGGCTGATCCTTCAAAGCCATATGTGTTCATTCCTGTATCAGAAATGGCCAATGCATTTAAAAATTCCCGATTTGGAAAGTCTCTGGAGTCAACACTCAGTGTTCCATATGATAAATCCCAGAGTCATCCTTCAGCTTTGTCCAAAACAAAATTTGCTGCATCAAACTGGGAACTTTTAAAAACGTGCTTTGCACGAGAACAACTACTAATCAGCAGGCATAGTTTTCTTTATGTTTTCAGGACATGCCAGGTATGCTTTCGCTTGCCACTTCCGCGCTTGTTGCGTTTACATCTGAACTTTAGATCACAATGTGCATACTGATATTCTTAAAACATTTATGATTTGATGATATGTGATGAAGTGAGAACTGTTAGTCTATTGCTTCTGCTTTGTTCATTCTATAATAAAGAGCTTAGAATTGACTGAATATCTGTCTGCCTGGGAGGTTTCTTACTTTTTCGTATTTTCTTAGCTTGACTGCTGTTACAAATGATCTTAGTACTATGAAGTTTGTTCATTATTTTTCTTTTGAAGTTCTTCTCATGGTTTTTCACTTTTGAAATCTATGTATTGCACATGTTTAAGGTTGCATTTGTCGGATTTGTCACGAGCACATTTTTTACGAACAAGGCTACATCCAGTAGATGAGATTAATGGCAACCTCTACATCTCTTGCCTTTTCTTTGGGCTGGTGCATATGATGTTTAATGGATTTTCTGAGCTACCTCTTCTGATATTTCGACTCCCAGTCTTTTACAAGCAGCGAGATAATCTATTTCATCCTGCATGGGTCTGGTCTGTGGTCAGTTGGATTCTACGTGTACCTTACTCTATTGTTGAGTCTGTAGTATGGTCTTGTGTTGTATACTACACTGTTGGCTTTGCCCCTGCTGCTGGAAGGTATCTTCTATGTCACTTACTCTCTCGGGATGATGTTCTCTTTCTTAGTAATTTCTTCTAATTAGATCTTTCTTTTGGATTCAGGTTTTTCCGCTTCTTGTTCTTAAAATTTGTAGTACACCAAATGGCAATTGGTCTGTTCCGAATGTTTGCTGGGATTGCACGAGATACAGTCATTGCAAATACATTTGGGTCAGCTGCACTTTTAATTGTACTTCTGTTAGGTGGATTTCTTATTCCAAAAGGTATGCTGTGTAACATTTTACTTAGGGATAGAAGATAAGATATTGTTAGTTGATTTATTTTTTATTCTCCTTTCAGACGATATTAAACCATGGTGGGTTTGGGCTTCTTGGCTGTCACCTTTACAGTATGGACAAAGAGCAATTTCTGTTAATGAATTCACTGCCACAAGGTGGAAAAAGGTGCGTTAATAAACATGCTTCCGTCAATTTTCCATTAATTCATATTTATTTATATGCCAGACATGTAATTGTTGAGGCATCTTGTAGATATCTGCTATTGGAAACAATACAGTTGGATACAATATTCTTCAATCACATGGTCTACCTTCTGCTGGATATTGGTATTGGTTTGGAGTTGGTGTATTATTACTCTATTCTGTGCTTTTCAACATCATTGTGACATTGGCCCTAGCTTACCTTAACCGTGGGTTATCCTTTTACCCGTTAAACTCATTGCCAGCTCTGTTATTCTACACTTTATCTTGTAATTATGCAACTAAATACTCGTAGAAGTGTTTTCTTATATTTTTTTTCTTCACGACAGCTCTCAAAAAAGCCAAAGCAATTGTTCCAGTTGATGATACAGACGAAATTTCTGTTAGGAAGGATGGTTAGTCATCTTTGGTATATGCAACATCAATTTAGTTTGCAATGCATAGGGCTTTGGTGCCTCTTATAAAGGGTTCTGATAATTCCTTCACAAATTTCACTTATCTATGCAGTTAAAAGCAACAAATTGGAATCAGGTGTTCCATCTGCTCACAGCAGCAGTAAGAAGAAAGGAATGATTCTTCCGTTTCAACCATTAGCAATGACTTTTCATAATGTCAATTACTATGTTGATATGCCTAAGGTATGGTTGTCTCATGGTTTTTGTTATTGGAGTTCTGTATATCTTCAACTAATGTGACACCTTTTTCCATTTTTCTGATTCTTTTCATTGAATATCTCAGGAAATGAGTGCACAAGGCATACCTGAAAGGAGATTGCAGCTCTTGTCAAATGTTAGTGGAGTATTCTCACCAGGTGTTCTTACAGCCTTAGTCGGGTCAAGTGGAGCAGGAAAGACTACCTTGATGGATGTGCTTTCTGGAAGGAAAACTGGCGGATACATTGAAGGGGATATTAAGATATCAGGGTACCCAAAGGAACAGAAGACATTTGCCAGAATTTCAGGATATGTTGAGCAAAATGATATACATTCTCCTCAAGTGACGGTTGAGGAGTCTCTCTGGTTTTCCTCCAGTCTTCGCCTTCCAAAAGAAATTAGCAAAACCCAGAGACAAGTGAGCTGCCATAGCTCTTTGTGTATTTATATTTGTTTTAATCTAGTTGCTCCCACTGCATTTCTCATATTCTTTTTGTGCACTTCCCTGTAGGAGTTTGTTGAAGAAGTGATGCATTTAGTAGAGCTCAATAAACTAAGGAATGCCTTAGTTGGTCTACCAGGTAGCAGTGGCTTATCAACAGAGCAGAGAAAACGTTTGACTATTGCAGTGGAACTTGTTGCAAACCCTTCCATTATCTTCATGGATGAGCCTACATCTGGACTTGATGCACGGGCAGCAGCAATTGTGATGAGAACTGTTCGTAATACTGTTGATACTGGAAGAACTGTGGTGTGCACTATTCATCAACCCAGTATTGAAATTTTTGAAGCATTTGATGAGGTCAGTCTGATTAATAGTCTTCATATTTCGAAGCTAGTATAACAGCTGTACCTATACACATGTCTTCTGATCTGGATTTGCCTATAAATTTTCATATCCAGCTGCTGCTTATGAAACGAGGAGGTCAGGCTATATATGGAGGGAAACTTGGAGTGAACTCGCAGATTCTGATTGACTATTTTCAGGTGACTTAAATTATTATTATTATTATTATTATTTGCTGGTTCTTGAATTTTTAAGTTTTATGATTGTGTTAAGGAGAAAAACATAACTGACTAAGATCATATCCTTGATTGCTCTTCTCTAAGATACACGTGAGATCTTTATTTGGCATTTTATTTATGGTTTCAGACTATCTAGAACACTTAGGGAGGAATTAGTTTGCAACTTTGACACCAATGCTAAGCTTTAGTCTCTTACTCTGAAGTTTTTTTTTACTGATTTCTGAAAGTTCCATTTGAATGTAAGCAATCCTCTTAGCAAATTCTATGCATTCACATTCCTTCGGACTTCTATGTAGATATCTACCGAAGTTTCATTATATTCACAATTTAAGCTACTAAGGATCAGAATGCGGATTATGTGTGAGAGTTTTGTCCTCATATTCGCTCTCTTTATACAGGGTATAAGTGGAATTCCATCAATTCCCGATGGATACAACCCGGCAACTTGGATGCTTGAGGTTACTAGCCCTGCAGTAGAGCAGAGAATTGGCAAAGACTTTGCAGATATATACAGAAATTCTGCACAGTATAGGTACTTATTGTGATATCATGTACTAATTCAAGAAAGATGAGACCAATACTTTATATTATTTTTTTTCAGATCAACCTGCATAGGTAAATTTGGGATATTGGACTAACTTGCTTTGACATACATCAGTAAGTATTTTGATATCCTTGTTACAGGGAAGTGGAAGATTCCATTATGCGTTTGAGTGTACCGCCTCCTGGTTCACAACCTTTAAAGTTTTCTTCCACATATTCACAAAACCTACTGTCTCAGTTTCTGATTTGCCTGAGAAAGCAAACCCTCGTGTATTGGAGAAGCCCACATTACAACTTGGTGAGATTGGTCTTTACGACTGTGTGCGCACTTATATTTGGCTCTGTATTCTGGGATATTGGTTCCCAAAGGCAAGTAATCTTGGTTATTTCGTGTTTCCGTGCTTAAACCCCAAATACTTAGAAAATGGCTTGAACAAAATAATTTTTCATATTAGGACCTCCAATTTTGTCATCATCATTGTGTTTTGTTCGTTCGGCCTCTATTTTCTGATTGTATATTTCTTTTTCCACCTGATTTCATAATATTCAAGTGCAAGCTATTCATGTAAACTTGTATTCGTGACTATATTTTAAAATTCCTTACTTTTAATGCCATAAACATTGTACTTGAAAAGAAAAAAGATTGTATGTTTATGATGTCATTTGTTTTTTGCCATTGTTTTACTAACCTACTAAACCATTTGGTGTATACATATTTTCTTCAGAGATACAACTAAAGGTTTATTTATGGTTATGGGAGCCCTTTATGCCTCATGCTTATTTCTTGGGGTCAATAATGCGTCCTCAGTACAGCCAATTGTATCCATTGAGAGAACAGTATTCTATAGAGAGAAAGCAGCAGGAATGTATGCTCCCACTCCTTATGCAGCAGCCCAGGTAATTGGCGTCTTCTTGAAAGAATTTTGGTTCAGTACAGTTTATTTTGAATAAATAAGTAATAATAACTATTTCGATTCTTTTTTGAGCAGGGTCTTGTGGAGGTTCCATACATTGCTGCTCAGACAATTTTGTTTGGGACCATCACATATTTCATGATCAATTTTGAAAGGACAGCTGGTAAGATTCTGTACTTCCCTTTAGCATTTCCTTTTTGTTTGTTGAGTTTTTCTGATTGTTTTAGCAAGAGTGGCTGTTTCAATGATATTACTATATTATTAATTTACTATTGTTTTGTACAAAGTAGATCATTAGAGATTAAACATAAGATCTCTACTGAAACTTCCCCATCTTTACCAATCAAATTAAGGTCAATTATCTTTGATTTTTTTTTAAATATATCTTTCCATGCTAGATTGGTAGCTTCCATTCATCAATAGGATTATCATATATGTGTTTTTGGAAGGGGAAGGGTTCAAAACTGCTTGGATTTTATTCAGAGTTATTTCTGAGTGAAGAATAAAGTATTTTGTTGAGTGTTCCAAGCGTTGCTCACTAAACAAACAGGGTTTCATATTCAAAAGTTAGAAAACTTATATATGAAACAAATCACAAATATTCATATTCAAAAGTTAGAAAACTTATATATGAAACAAATCACAAATATAACATTCTGCTCAAATGACCAGGACGAATGTAGGGTATTTACTAGTGTCTTTGCATGTCCCCTGCCTATTGAGTGAAAATAGAATGTCTTCGCAAAGTTAGTCCTTTTTGGTTGGTATGAATAGAATAGTACAATCTTGTCAGACTTTTCTCTGGATTGGATATTGAAGATCAGTAAGTTTTATAAAAGGATTGGATGTATAATTTAAAGGTCATTGTATTACATTAATTTGTTTGGATCTACCTATCCTCAACCAACTCCTAGGGGAGCCAGCCTGTTAAAGGACTGCACTTGCCAGTCTTTCATTATCATCCTATCTTTATGTTCTTTATTATTCAATATTTAACCAGAATAATATGATTTGGTGAATAAAACTATTTCATGAATATGATTTCTTATTATACTAAGTACTAATTACTAGAAATTGAAAGAAAGAGAATGAGTATTTTTTGAAACTAAAGGACTATTTCCTGCTGAGTGCTATGTAGAGGGTTTTTTGAAACTAAAGGACTATTTCCTGGTGAGTGCTATGTAAACCAACTTTCTATACTGCAACTTGCTTATAACAATCTCTTATTATGCAGGGAAATTTTTCCTCTATCTTGTCTTCATGTTCCTTACCTTCACCTACTATACCTTTTATGGCTTGATGGCTGTTGGTCTCACACCTTCTCAGCAAATGGCAGCTGTCGTCTCTTCTGCCTTTTACTCGTTATGGAATCTCCTCTCAGGTTTTCTCATTCCAAAGCCGGTAAGTAGAACAATGCTCTGCGTATTCTCCTGCTGATGTCCTCTAAAAATGAACTTAATAATATTCTCTGGATATTTTCTATCTTCTTTAAAAGGTCAACAAGCATCCTAGACCAGTAACTTTAGGCAACTTGCTAAAAGTTGTTCTTACCTAATTTTCTCAATTCTAAAAGCCTATTTTGGGCACAAGTTGACAATTGGGGCATTTATTGTTATAAAAT
This sequence comes from Heritiera littoralis, assembly GCA_031772115.1. NCBI lineage: Eukaryota > Viridiplantae > Streptophyta > Magnoliopsida > Malvales > Malvaceae > Heritiera > Heritiera littoralis. The sequence continues at coordinate 46,468 of JAPDPK010000088.1, read as the reverse complement.
ATGTAGTGATACTAATATCTAGGGAAATGCTTTTTGGCTAAAGAGCGTTTAAAGTTATTTTATTTTATTTTTTGCACATTAATAAACAAAAACATTAGTTAGTGAACTTTTGGCTAAGTAGCATCAAGCACTCATCAAGTACATGGCGATTTCAACCATCCAATTGGTTTTCTTTCATACTATGTTGAATCATCTCATAGAATGTTGATTACATCTTCAAGGTGTTTCACCTTTGTTTCTTTTTTTGTCATCCCCTTGCTTATATGACTTATCAGGTTGACGCATTTTGTTTGTTATAAATATAATGACTATAGGTCATTTGGCCACTCCAATGCATATTTGAATGGCATCGTTTTCTGATCAAAATTGGATGTGCTTATTTGGAATTGGAAATCTACTCGTAGTGAAAGAGTGTTAAAAGAGCTCTAGTCATGTCCAAACTAATGAAAATTAACGTTATCCTTTTTTGTCTGGACCGCAGAGAATTCCAGGATGGTGGATCTGGTTCTACTACATCTGCCCTGTTGCATGGACTTTAAAGGGGATTATCTGTTCTCAGCTTGGTGATGTAGAAACCATGATTGTTGAACCAACATTTCAAGGCACTGTGAAAGAATATATAAACACTGTTTTCGGCATTAATTCTGGGATGATAGGGGTTTCAGCAGCAGTGTTAGTCGGCTTTTGTATCTTATTTTTCAGCGTCTTTGCTCTCTCGTTGAAATTTCTCAACTTCCAGAAAAGATGAACGATGAATTCAGCGAATGCAAAAGCTCTCCACGACAGCATTTGACCACTGCTCATCATCTAAGTCCGACCACAAACAAATTCTAAATTCTTTGTTGCCCGAGTCCTTGCAACTAACTGATCAAAGCACCAAACATGTTCTTTAAAAGTTTTGCCTGAAATAATTCTTTAGGATCAGTACAACATAGATAGACACAAAGTATTCTTAATGTAGCAGTAGCAACACCAGTTAGTTGTGATAAGTGAATGTTGTAAATTTTACGATTCATTATTGTATCGGACCATCTTGATTACTGTCAAACTCGGAAATCATAATGTCAATTAGTGTTTTATTTTCTCTCAAGAGTCAACTGGCAGCTCTTTTTTCTTTTGATTTTTTCCAAATGAAACCTAAAAAAGAGAGGAAACAACTAAAAAAAAAATGACAAAGGGTCTGATCTGATTGAAGCTTTTATTGATAATATTTTTTTCGAACAAAGCTATTTTATGACCTTAGTATTATTCGAGTAAAACTGTTTTAAAAGTGCTGTTTGATTAGGGAATGAACTTTCCCTCTCTCATGATATCAATCCAATACAAGATGGAATCTAGTGTTTTGTATCTCATTGTAAAGCCAAGCTTGTCAACTTTAGCTCGGGACCCCAGCAGTTTTACAGGACAGCGAAACAAGTCGTCCAAGAATTGCCAGTTGGCCAAATCATCCACCTTTGTCTGAAGGAGG